>CP136069.1:86456629-87929206 GCA_032622095.1 Siphonodentalium dalli | reverse complement strand
TTGACAGTGTCGGATCATTATTGTGGGTCTGGGGAGGGGTGGTCCGTGGTACCAATTTTTTATTCTTCTCCGAATCAGATGAAACTTGGAATATAACATCTGCAACATCAGCCGATCTCGAAGCTGAAAACAGATCGTAAATCCGTTGGAAAATGGCGGAGATTTTAGCCGTCAAGTTTGAATTTGGGCCCATATGCTTTCCAATAATCAAAGTGTTATCCGTCTCCAAATCAGATGAAATTTACACTATGCAATCTATGTCAGCAGCAACTCACAAAACTGGAAACAATTTTAAAATCCGTTGGAAATTAACGGAGTTACAGGGCCTCAAACTTAGCATTTTGTACCAGGGGTTGATGTTTTCCCAATCCCGTCACCCAATTTCGAGACAGGGGTGGGGTCACGTCCAAACACTTGAGATCAACCTACACATGTTAGGACAACATATAATCACCATACTTCATATTTTCCGTCCATAAACTGCGATTCTTTCCACTCATGATTGTTCCTATTATTATACTTCCATGGTGTAACCAAGGAAGTATATTGTTTTTCTACTGCGGCCGTTTTCTGTTTAATTGGAAATACTCAGACACTAATGGGAGGAGGACCGCGAAATCTCTAGCGAATATAGGCATCTAAGGTCTACTAGAAATAATGGTATCCGGATGTTGGTCCAATATCTTTTGACAGAGTTATGGCCCTTTTTCGATTATTTTTCATTATTATTATACTATACTATTTTTCAACTCCCTAATATCTGAAAGTATTAGGATTAGAAAACTCAAGATTGGTAAGTATATTGGGGTAAATGAGTTTTATGCCTTTGGCTCATAACGAATATTGTCCGCGTTTATCCCACGGAGTTATCTCCCTTTATATAAAAATATGTGATTTTATTATCTCGGAAATTATAAGGAGCAGAGCATCGAAAATTGGACCGTATGCACACCTCGATATGCCCTACTGCCCACGGGCATCAAAACTTGTGTCCGCGCTTTCCCTGAGGAGTTACCGCCCATAGTTGGCAAACCTCTATTTGATTGTACTCTGTTGTCCTCTTGTATCATTCCAGATAACTGCATGTGGTTTTCATAGTCGTGTTGACAGTTGTCAGTTTAGTCAGAGAAGGAAAATTTGACAGGGTCGGACATATATTTTGACACTGGGGTGGGGGCCAACATTTTCGCAAAATAAAATTTTGATTGACATTCATCTATTTAAGTTTATGTATTTCCCGAACGAAAACAAACCCATACCGGAAAGGATTTTTGAAATCCGAGAAGAAATGCAAGAGTTACGGGCCCTCAAAGTTTGCAATTTGGGCCCATGTGCTTGTGTACACATCTCCTCCGAAGATATCGAACATAGGATGACATCTGACACATCAACGTGTGCGGACGGAAGGGGGCACGCGGTGGGCAAAATTTTGCCAGTTTCGCTTCATTAGTGTGGGTCTGGGGAGGGGTGGTCCGTGGTACCAATTTTTAATTCTTCTCGGAATCAGATGAAACTTGAAATATATCATCTGCAACATCAGCCGATCTAGAAACTGAAAGAATTTCGAAAATCCATCGAAAACTGAAATAATTGCAGGCCGTCAAACTTTGCAATTTTGGGCCCATGTGCTTGTGACCACATCTCCTCCGATGATATCGAACATACGATGTCATCTGAAATGCAAATGTGTGCGGACTGAAGAGGGCACGCGTTGGGCCAAATTTTGACAGTGTCGGATCATTATTGTGGGTCTGGGGAGGGGTGGTCCGTGGTACCAATTTTTTATTCTTCTCCGAATCAGATGAAACTTGGAATATAACATCTGCAACATCAGCCGATCTCGAAGCTGAAAACAGATCGTAAATCCGTTGGAAAATGGCGGAGATTTTAGCCGTCAAGTTTGAATTTGGGCCCATATGCTTTCCAATAATCAAAGTGTTATCCGTCTCCAAATCAGATGAAATTTACACTATGCAATCTATGTCAGCAGCAACTCACAAAACTGGAAACAATTTTAAAATCCGTTGGAAATTAACGGAGTTACAGGGCCTCAAACTTAGCATTTTGTACCAGGGGTTGATGTTTTCCCAATCCCGTCACCCAATTTCGAGACAGGGGTGGGGTCACGTCCAAACACTTGAGATCAACCTACACATGTTAGGACAACATATAATCACCATACTTCATATTTTCCGTCCATAAACTGCGATTCTTTCCACTCATGATTGTTCCTATTATTATACTTCCATGGTGTAACCAAGGAAGTATATTGTTTTTCTACTGCGGCCGTTTTCTGTTTAATTGGAAATACTCAGACACTAATGGGAGGAGGACCGCGAAATCTCTAGCGAATATAGGCATCTAAGGTCTACTAGAAATAATGGTATCCGGATGTTGGTCCAATATCTTTTGACAGAGTTATGGCCCTTTTTCGATTATTTTTCATTATTATTATACTATACTATTTTTCAACTCCCTAATATCTGAAAGTATTAGGATTAGAAAACTCAAGATTGGTAAGTATATTGGGGTAAATGAGTTTTATGCCTTTGGCTCATAACGAATATTGTCCGCGTTTATCCCACGGAGTTATCTCCCTTTATATAAAAATATGTGATTTTATTATCTCGGAAATTATAAGGAGCAGAGCATCGAAAATTGGACCGTATGCACACCTCGATATGCCCTACTGCCCACGGGCATCAAAACTTGTGTCCGCGCTTTCCCTGAGGAGTTACCGCCCATAGTTGGCAAACCTCTATTTGATTGTACTCTGTTGTCCTCTTGTATCATTCCAGATAACTGCATGTGGTTTTCATAGTCGTGTTGACAGTTGTCAGTTTAGTCAGAGAAGGAAAATTTGACAGGGTCGGACATATATTTTGACACTGGGGTGGGGGCCAACATTTTCGCAAAATAAAATTTTGATTGACATTCATCTATTTAAGTTTATGTATTTCCCGAACGAAAACAAACCCATACCGGAAAGGATTTTTGAAATCCGAGAAGAAATGCAAGAGTTACGGGCCCTCAAAGTTTGCAATTTGGGCCCATGTGCTTGTGTACACATCTCCTCCGAAGATATCGAACATAGGATGACATCTGACACATCAACGTGTGCGGACGGAAGGGGGCACGCGGTGGGCAAAATTTTGCCAGTTTCGCTTCATTAGTGTGGGTCTGGGGAGGGGTGGTCCGTGGTACCAATTTTTAATTCTTCTCGGAATCAGATGAAACTTGAAATATATCATCTGCAACATCAGCCGATCTAGAAACTGAAAGAATTTCGAAAATCCATCGAAAACTGAAATAATTGCAGGCCGTCAAACTTTGCAATTTTGGGCCCATGTGCTTGTGACCACATCTCCTCCGATGATATCGAACATACGATGTCATCTGAAATGCAAATGTGTGCGGACTGAAGAGGGCACGCGTTGGGCCAAATTTTGACAGTGTCGGATCATTATTGTGGGTCTGGGGAGGGGTGGTCCGTGGTACCAATTTTTTATTCTTCTCCGAATCAGATGAAACTTGGAATATAACATCTGCAACATCAGCCGATCTCGAAGCTGAAAACAGATCGTAAATCCGTTGGAAAATGGCGGAGATTTTAGCCGTCAAGTTTGAATTTGGGCCCATATGCTTTCCAATAATCAAAGTGTTATCCGTCTCCAAATCAGATGAAATTTACACTATGCAATCTATGTCAGCAGCAACTCACAAAACTGGAAACAATTTTAAAATCCGTTGGAAATTAACGGAGTTACAGGGCCTCAAACTTAGCATTTTGTACCAGGGGTTGATGTTTTCCCAATCCCGTCACCCAATTTCGAGACAGGGGTGGGGTCACGTCCAAACACTTGAGATCAACCTACACATGTTAGGACAACATATAATCACCATACTTCATATTTTCCGTCCATAAACTGCGATTCTTTCCACTCATGATTGTTCCTATTATTATACTTCCATGGTGTAACCAAGGAAGTATATTGTTTTTCTACTGCGGCCGTTTTCTGTTTAATTGGAAATACTCAGACACTAATGGGAGGAGGACCGCGAAATCTCTAGCGAATATAGGCATCTAAGGTCTACTAGAAATAATGGTATCCGGATGTTGGTCCAATATCTTTTGACAGAGTTATGGCCCTTTTTCGATTATTTTTCATTATTATTATACTATACTATTTTTCAACTCCCTAATATCTGAAAGTATTAGGATTAGAAAACTCAAGATTGGTAAGTATATTGGGGTAAATGAGTTTTATGCCTTTGGCTCATAACGAATATTGTCCGCGTTTATCCCACGGAGTTATCTCCCTTTATATAAAAATATGTGATTTTATTATCTCGGAAATTATAAGGAGCAGAGCATCGAAAATTGGACCGTATGCACACCTCGATATGCCCTACTGCCCACGGGCATCAAAACTTGTGTCCGCGCTTTCCCTGAGGAGTTACCGCCCATAGTTGGCAAACCTCTATTTGATTGTACTCTGTTGTCCTCTTGTATCATTCCAGATAACTGCATGTGGTTTTCATAGTCGTGTTGACAGTTGTCAGTTTAGTCAGAGAAGGAAAATTTGACAGGGTCGGACATATATTTTGACACTGGGGTGGGGGCCAACATTTTCGCAAAATAAAATTTTGATTGACATTCATCTATTTAAGTTTATGTATTTCCCGAACGAAAACAAACCCATACCGGAAAGGATTTTTGAAATCCGAGAAGAAATGCAAGAGTTACGGGCCCTCAAAGTTTGCAATTTGGGCCCATGTGCTTGTGTACACATCTCCTCCGAAGATATCGAACATAGGATGACATCTGACACATCAACGTGTGCGGACGGAAGGGGGCACGCGGTGGGCAAAATTTTGCCAGTTTCGCTTCATTAGTGTGGGTCTGGGGAGGGGTGGTCCGTGGTACCAATTTTTAATTCTTCTCGGAATCAGATGAAACTTGAAATATATCATCTGCAACATCAGCCGATCTAGAAACTGAAAGAATTTCGAAAATCCATCGAAAACTGAAATAATTGCAGGCCGTCAAACTTTGCAATTTTGGGCCCATGTGCTTGTGACCACATCTCCTCCGATGATATCGAACATACGATGTCATCTGAAATGCAAATGTGTGCGGACTGAAGAGGGCACGCGTTGGGCCAAATTTTGACAGTGTCGGATCATTATTGTGGGTCTGGGGAGGGGTGGTCCGTGGTACCAATTTTTTATTCTTCTCCGAATCAGATGAAACTTGGAATATAACATCTGCAACATCAGCCGATCTCGAAGCTGAAAACAGATCGTAAATCCGTTGGAAAATGGCGGAGATTTTAGCCGTCAAGTTTGAATTTGGGCCCATATGCTTTCCAATAATCAAAGTGTTATCCGTCTCCAAATCAGATGAAATTTACACTATGCAATCTATGTCAGCAGCAACTCACAAAACTGGAAACAATTTTAAAATCCGTTGGAAATTAACGGAGTTACAGGGCCTCAAACTTAGCATTTTGTACCAGGGGTTGATGTTTTCCCAATCCCGTCACCCAATTTCGAGACAGGGGTGGGGTCACGTCCAAACACTTGAGATCAACCTACACATGTTAGGACAACATATAATCACCATACTTCATATTTTCCGTCCATAAACTGCGATTCTTTCCACTCATGATTGTTCCTATTATTATACTTCCATGGTGTAACCAAGGAAGTATATTGTTTTTCTACTGCGGCCGTTTTCTGTTTAATTGGAAATACTCAGACACTAATGGGAGGAGGACCGCGAAATCTCTAGCGAATATAGGCATCTAAGGTCTACTAGAAATAATGGTATCCGGATGTTGGTCCAATATCTTTTGACAGAGTTATGGCCCTTTTTCGATTATTTTTCATTATTATTATACTATACTATTTTTCAACTCCCTAATATCTGAAAGTATTAGGATTAGAAAACTCAAGATTGGTAAGTATATTGGGGTAAATGAGTTTTATGCCTTTGGCTCATAACGAATATTGTCCGCGTTTATCCCACGGAGTTATCTCCCTTTATATAAAAATATGTGATTTTATTATCTCGGAAATTATAAGGAGCAGAGCATCGAAAATTGGACCGTATGCACACCTCGATATGCCCTACTGCCCACGGGCATCAAAACTTGTGTCCGCGCTTTCCCTGAGGAGTTACCGCCCATAGTTGGCAAACCTCTATTTGATTGTACTCTGTTGTCCTCTTGTATCATTCCAGATAACTGCATGTGGTTTTCATAGTCGTGTTGACAGTTGTCAGTTTAGTCAGAGAAGGAAAATTTGACAGGGTCGGACATATATTTTGACACTGGGGTGGGGGCCAACATTTTCGCAAAATAAAATTTTGATTGACATTCATCTATTTAAGTTTATGTATTTCCCGAACGAAAACAAACCCATACCGGAAAGGATTTTTGAAATCCGAGAAGAAATGCAAGAGTTACGGGCCCTCAAAGTTTGCAATTTGGGCCCATGTGCTTGTGTACACATCTCCTCCGAAGATATCGAACATAGGATGACATCTGACACATCAACGTGTGCGGACGGAAGGGGGCACGCGGTGGGCAAAATTTTGCCAGTTTCGCTTCATTAGTGTGGGTCTGGGGAGGGGTGGTCCGTGGTACCAATTTTTAATTCTTCTCGGAATCAGATGAAACTTGAAATATATCATCTGCAACATCAGCCGATCTAGAAACTGAAAGAATTTCGAAAATCCATCGAAAACTGAAATAATTGCAGGCCGTCAAACTTTGCAATTTTGGGCCCATGTGCTTGTGACCACATCTCCTCCGATGATATCGAACATACGATGTCATCTGAAATGCAAATGTGTGCGGACTGAAGAGGGCACGCGTTGGGCCAAATTTTGACAGTGTCGGATCATTATTGTGGGTCTGGGGAGGGGTGGTCCGTGGTACCAATTTTTTATTCTTCTCCGAATCAGATGAAACTTGGAATATAACATCTGCAACATCAGCCGATCTCGAAGCTGAAAACAGATCGTAAATCCGTTGGAAAATGGCGGAGATTTTAGCCGTCAAGTTTGAATTTGGGCCCATATGCTTTCCAATAATCAAAGTGTTATCCGTCTCCAAATCAGATGAAATTTACACTATGCAATCTATGTCAGCAGCAACTCACAAAACTGGAAACAATTTTAAAATCCGTTGGAAATTAACGGAGTTACAGGGCCTCAAACTTAGCATTTTGTACCAGGGGTTGATGTTTTCCCAATCCCGTCACCCAATTTCGAGACAGGGGTGGGGTCACGTCCAAACACTTGAGATCAACCTACACATGTTAGGACAACATATAATCACCATACTTCATATTTTCCGTCCATAAACTGCGATTCTTTCCACTCATGATTGTTCCTATTATTATACTTCCATGGTGTAACCAAGGAAGTATATTGTTTTTCTACTGCGGCCGTTTTCTGTTTAATTGGAAATACTCAGACACTAATGGGAGGAGGACCGCGAAATCTCTAGCGAATATAGGCATCTAAGGTCTACTAGAAATAATGGTATCCGGATGTTGGTCCAATATCTTTTGACAGAGTTATGGCCCTTTTTCGATTATTTTTCATTATTATTATACTATACTATTTTTCAACTCCCTAATATCTGAAAGTATTAGGATTAGAAAACTCAAGATTGGTAAGTATATTGGGGTAAATGAGTTTTATGCCTTTGGCTCATAACGAATATTGTCCGCGTTTATCCCACGGAGTTATCTCCCTTTATATAAAAATATGTGATTTTATTATCTCGGAAATTATAAGGAGCAGAGCATCGAAAATTGGACCGTATGCACACCTCGATATGCCCTACTGCCCACGGGCATCAAAACTTGTGTCCGCGCTTTCCCTGAGGAGTTACCGCCCATAGTTGGCAAACCTCTATTTGATTGTACTCTGTTGTCCTCTTGTATCATTCCAGATAACTGCATGTGGTTTTCATAGTCGTGTTGACAGTTGTCAGTTTAGTCAGAGAAGGAAAATTTGACAGGGTCGGACATATATTTTGACACTGGGGTGGGGGCCAACATTTTCGCAAAATAAAATTTTGATTGACATTCATCTATTTAAGTTTATGTATTTCCCGAACGAAAACAAACCCATACCGGAAAGGATTTTTGAAATCCGAGAAGAAATGCAAGAGTTACGGGCCCTCAAAGTTTGCAATTTGGGCCCATGTGCTTGTGTACACATCTCCTCCGAAGATATCGAACATAGGATGACATCTGACACATCAACGTGTGCGGACGGAAGGGGGCACGCGGTGGGCAAAATTTTGCCAGTTTCGCTTCATTAGTGTGGGTCTGGGGAGGGGTGGTCCGTGGTACCAATTTTTAATTCTTCTCGGAATCAGATGAAACTTGAAATATATCATCTGCAACATCAGCCGATCTAGAAACTGAAAGAATTTCGAAAATCCATCGAAAACTGAAATAATTGCAGGCCGTCAAACTTTGCAATTTTGGGCCCATGTGCTTGTGACCACATCTCCTCCGATGATATCGAACATACGATGTCATCTGAAATGCAAATGTGTGCGGACTGAAGAGGGCACGCGTTGGGCCAAATTTTGACAGTGTCGGATCATTATTGTGGGTCTGGGGAGGGGTGGTCCGTGGTACCAATTTTTTATTCTTCTCCGAATCAGATGAAACTTGGAATATAACATCTGCAACATCAGCCGATCTCGAAGCTGAAAACAGATCGTAAATCCGTTGGAAAATGGCGGAGATTTTAGCCGTCAAGTTTGAATTTGGGCCCATATGCTTTCCAATAATCAAAGTGTTATCCGTCTCCAAATCAGATGAAATTTACACTATGCAATCTATGTCAGCAGCAACTCACAAAACTGGAAACAATTTTAAAATCCGTTGGAAATTAACGGAGTTACAGGGCCTCAAACTTAGCATTTTGTACCAGGGGTTGATGTTTTCCCAATCCCGTCACCCAATTTCGAGACAGGGGTGGGGTCACGTCCAAACACTTGAGATCAACCTACACATGTTAGGACAACATATAATCACCATACTTCATATTTTCCGTCCATAAACTGCGATTCTTTCCACTCATGATTGTTCCTATTATTATACTTCCATGGTGTAACCAAGGAAGTATATTGTTTTTCTACTGCGGCCGTTTTCTGTTTAATTGGAAATACTCAGACACTAATGGGAGGAGGACCGCGAAATCTCTAGCGAATATAGGCATCTAAGGTCTACTAGAAATAATGGTATCCGGATGTTGGTCCAATATCTTTTGACAGAGTTATGGCCCTTTTTCGATTATTTTTCATTATTATTATACTATACTATTTTTCAACTCCCTAATATCTGAAAGTATTAGGATTAGAAAACTCAAGATTGGTAAGTATATTGGGGTAAATGAGTTTTATGCCTTTGGCTCATAACGAATATTGTCCGCGTTTATCCCACGGAGTTATCTCCCTTTATATAAAAATATGTGATTTTATTATCTCGGAAATTATAAGGAGCAGAGCATCGAAAATTGGACCGTATGCACACCTCGATATGCCCTACTGCCCACGGGCATCAAAACTTGTGTCCGCGCTTTCCCTGAGGAGTTACCGCCCATAGTTGGCAAACCTCTATTTGATTGTACTCTGTTGTCCTCTTGTATCATTCCAGATAACTGCATGTGGTTTTCATAGTCGTGTTGACAGTTGTCAGTTTAGTCAGAGAAGGAAAATTTGACAGGGTCGGACATATATTTTGACACTGGGGTGGGGGCCAACATTTTCGCAAAATAAAATTTTGATTGACATTCATCTATTTAAGTTTATGTATTTCCCGAACGAAAACAAACCCATACCGGAAAGGATTTTTGAAATCCGAGAAGAAATGCAAGAGTTACGGGCCCTCAAAGTTTGCAATTTGGGCCCATGTGCTTGTGTACACATCTCCTCCGAAGATATCGAACATAGGATGACATCTGACACATCAACGTGTGCGGACGGAAGGGGGCACGCGGTGGGCAAAATTTTGCCAGTTTCGCTTCATTAGTGTGGGTCTGGGGAGGGGTGGTCCGTGGTACCAATTTTTAATTCTTCTCGGAATCAGATGAAACTTGAAATATATCATCTGCAACATCAGCCGATCTAGAAACTGAAAGAATTTCGAAAATCCATCGAAAACTGAAATAATTGCAGGCCGTCAAACTTTGCAATTTTGGGCCCATGTGCTTGTGACCACATCTCCTCCGATGATATCGAACATACGATGTCATCTGAAATGCAAATGTGTGCGGACTGAAGAGGGCACGCGTTGGGCCAAATTTTGACAGTGTCGGATCATTATTGTGGGTCTGGGGAGGGGTGGTCCGTGGTACCAATTTTTTATTCTTCTCCGAATCAGATGAAACTTGGAATATAACATCTGCAACATCAGCCGATCTCGAAGCTGAAAACAGATCGTAAATCCGTTGGAAAATGGCGGAGATTTTAGCCGTCAAGTTTGAATTTGGGCCCATATGCTTTCCAATAATCAAAGTGTTATCCGTCTCCAAATCAGATGAAATTTACACTATGCAATCTATGTCAGCAGCAACTCACAAAACTGGAAACAATTTTAAAATCCGTTGGAAATTAACGGAGTTACAGGGCCTCAAACTTAGCATTTTGTACCAGGGGTTGATGTTTTCCCAATCCCGTCACCCAATTTCGAGACAGGGGTGGGGTCACGTCCAAACACTTGAGATCAACCTACACATGTTAGGACAACATATAATCACCATACTTCATATTTTCCGTCCATAAACTGCGATTCTTTCCACTCATGATTGTTCCTATTATTATACTTCCATGGTGTAACCAAGGAAGTATATTGTTTTTCTACTGCGGCCGTTTTCTGTTTAATTGGAAATACTCAGACACTAATGGGAGGAGGACCGCGAAATCTCTAGCGAATATAGGCATCTAAGGTCTACTAGAAATAATGGTATCCGGATGTTGGTCCAATATCTTTTGACAGAGTTATGGCCCTTTTTCGATTATTTTTCATTATTATTATACTATACTATTTTTCAACTCCCTAATATCTGAAAGTATTAGGATTAGAAAACTCAAGATTGGTAAGTATATTGGGGTAAATGAGTTTTATGCCTTTGGCTCATAACGAATATTGTCCGCGTTTATCCCACGGAGTTATCTCCCTTTATATAAAAATATGTGATTTTATTATCTCGGAAATTATAAGGAGCAGAGCATCGAAAATTGGACCGTATGCACACCTCGATATGCCCTACTGCCCACGGGCATCAAAACTTGTGTCCGCGCTTTCCCTGAGGAGTTACCGCCCATAGTTGGCAAACCTCTATTTGATTGTACTCTGTTGTCCTCTTGTATCATTCCAGATAACTGCATGTGGTTTTCATAGTCGTGTTGACAGTTGTCAGTTTAGTCAGAGAAGGAAAATTTGACAGGGTCGGACATATATTTTGACACTGGGGTGGGGGCCAACATTTTCGCAAAATAAAATTTTGATTGACATTCATCTATTTAAGTTTATGTATTTCCCGAACGAAAACAAACCCATACCGGAAAGGATTTTTGAAATCCGAGAAGAAATGCAAGAGTTACGGGCCCTCAAAGTTTGCAATTTGGGCCCATGTGCTTGTGTACACATCTCCTCCGAAGATATCGAACATAGGATGACATCTGACACATCAACGTGTGCGGACGGAAGGGGGCACGCGGTGGGCAAAATTTTGCCAGTTTCGCTTCATTAGTGTGGGTCTGGGGAGGGGTGGTCCGTGGTACCAATTTTTAATTCTTCTCGGAATCAGATGAAACTTGAAATATATCATCTGCAACATCAGCCGATCTAGAAACTGAAAGAATTTCGAAAATCCATCGAAAACTGAAATAATTGCAGGCCGTCAAACTTTGCAATTTTGGGCCCATGTGCTTGTGACCACATCTCCTCCGATGATATCGAACATACGATGTCATCTGAAATGCAAATGTGTGCGGACTGAAGAGGGCACGCGTTGGGCCAAATTTTGACAGTGTCGGATCATTATTGTGGGTCTGGGGAGGGGTGGTCCGTGGTACCAATTTTTTATTCTTCTCCGAATCAGATGAAACTTGGAATATAACATCTGCAACATCAGCCGATCTCGAAGCTGAAAACAGATCGTAAATCCGTTGGAAAATGGCGGAGATTTTAGCCGTCAAGTTTGAATTTGGGCCCATATGCTTTCCAATAATCAAAGTGTTATCCGTCTCCAAATCAGATGAAATTTACACTATGCAATCTATGTCAGCAGCAACTCACAAAACTGGAAACAATTTTAAAATCCGTTGGAAATTAACGGAGTTACAGGGCCTCAAACTTAGCATTTTGTACCAGGGGTTGATGTTTTCCCAATCCCGTCACCCAATTTCGAGACAGGGGTGGGGTCACGTCCAAACACTTGAGATCAACCTACACATGTTAGGACAACATATAATCACCATACTTCATATTTTCCGTCCATAAACTGCGATTCTTTCCACTCATGATTGTTCCTATTATTATACTTCCATGGTGTAACCAAGGAAGTATATTGTTTTTCTACTGCGGCCGTTTTCTGTTTAATTGGAAATACTCAGACACTAATGGGAGGAGGACCGCGAAATCTCTAGCGAATATAGGCATCTAAGGTCTACTAGAAATAATGGTATCCGGATGTTGGTCCAATATCTTTTGACAGAGTTATGGCCCTTTTTCGATTATTTTTCATTATTATTATACTATACTATTTTTCAACTCCCTAATATCTGAAAGTATTAGGATTAGAAAACTCAAGATTGGTAAGTATATTGGGGTAAATGAGTTTTATGCCTTTGGCTCATAACGAATATTGTCCGCGTTTATCCCACGGAGTTATCTCCCTTTATATAAAAATATGTGATTTTATTATCTCGGAAATTATAAGGAGCAGAGCATCGAAAATTGGACCGTATGCACACCTCGATATGCCCTACTGCCCACGGGCATCAAAACTTGTGTCCGCGCTTTCCCTGAGGAGTTACCGCCCATAGTTGGCAAACCTCTATTTGATTGTACTCTGTTGTCCTCTTGTATCATTCCAGATAACTGCATGTGGTTTTCATAGTCGTGTTGACAGTTGTCAGTTTAGTCAGAGAAGGAAAATTTGACAGGGTCGGACATATATTTTGACACTGGGGTGGGGGCCAACATTTTCGCAAAATAAAATTTTGATTGACATTCATCTATTTAAGTTTATGTATTTCCCGAACGAAAACAAACCCATACCGGAAAGGATTTTTGAAATCCGAGAAGAAATGCAAGAGTTACGGGCCCTCAAAGTTTGCAATTTGGGCCCATGTGCTTGTGTACACATCTCCTCCGAAGATATCGAACATAGGATGACATCTGACACATCAACGTGTGCGGACGGAAGGGGGCACGCGGTGGGCAAAATTTTGCCAGTTTCGCTTCATTAGTGTGGGTCTGGGGAGGGGTGGTCCGTGGTACCAATTTTTAATTCTTCTCGGAATCAGATGAAACTTGAAATATATCATCTGCAACATCAGCCGATCTAGAAACTGAAAGAATTTCGAAAATCCATCGAAAACTGAAATAATTGCAGGCCGTCAAACTTTGCAATTTTGGGCCCATGTGCTTGTGACCACATCTCCTCCGATGATATCGAACATACGATGTCATCTGAAATGCAAATGTGTGCGGACTGAAGAGGGCACGCGTTGGGCCAAATTTTGACAGTGTCGGATCATTATTGTGGGTCTGGGGAGGGGTGGTCCGTGGTACCAATTTTTTATTCTTCTCCGAATCAGATGAAACTTGGAATATAACATCTGCAACATCAGCCGATCTCGAAGCTGAAAACAGATCGTAAATCCGTTGGAAAATGGCGGAGATTTTAGCCGTCAAGTTTGAATTTGGGCCCATATGCTTTCCAATAATCAAAGTGTTATCCGTCTCCAAATCAGATGAAATTTACACTATGCAATCTATGTCAGCAGCAACTCACAAAACTGGAAACAATTTTAAAATCCGTTGGAAATTAACGGAGTTACAGGGCCTCAAACTTAGCATTTTGTACCAGGGGTTGATGTTTTCCCAATCCCGTCACCCAATTTCGAGACAGGGGTGGGGTCACGTCCAAACACTTGAGATCAACCTACACATGTTAGGACAACATATAATCACCATACTTCATATTTTCCGTCCATAAACTGCGATTCTTTCCACTCATGATTGTTCCTATTATTATACTTCCATGGTGTAACCAAGGAAGTATATTGTTTTTCTACTGCGGCCGTTTTCTGTTTAATTGGAAATACTCAGACACTAATGGGAGGAGGACCGCGAAATCTCTAGCGAATATAGCCATCTAAGGTCTACTAGAAATAATGGTATCCGGATGTTGGTCCAATATCTTTTGACAGAGTTATGGCCCTTTTTCGATTATTTTTCATTATTATTATACTATACTATTTTTCAACTCCCTAATATCTGAAAGTATTAGGATTAGAAAACTCAAGATTGGTAAGTATATTGGGGTAAATGAGTTTTATGCCTTTGGCTCATAACGAATATTGTCCGCGTTTATCCCACGGAGTTATCTCCCTTTATATAAAAATATGTGATTTTATTATCTCGGAAATTATAAGGAGCAGAGCATCGAAAATTGGACCGTATGCACACCTCGATATGCCCTACTGCCCACGGGCATCAAAAATTGTGTCCGCGCTTTCCCTGAGGAGTTACCGCCCATAAATATGGACACACTATACACCAGGATGAATAAACCAAGGTTTTTTTTTTTTTTTTTTTTTTTTTTTTTATAAGTACAGAGCTCTAAATTTTTTATTGCATATTCCGAATTGGACGAGAGTTTCGGACTCGAATATACCGCTTAAAAATGTATTTACCCAGGACTTTCTGCGTTACGGGGTACCGAAATATTGCAACTATTTTTCCCGCCAAATCCAAACCGGCTGGTTAAAGAACAAGATAATGTCTTAGCATGTACGTTGGCATACTTTATGCACGTCCCAGAAGTTTGACGGCTATACTATAAATGTAACATGCCCAACGGAGAATGCGTGTCAGTGTGGGTTGAGACTTTAGGAAAATTCCACGAAAATTGCAAAGGGGGGAAAATTCAAACATCCAGATAAATTTGTTTGACGAGTACATCTGATGGCTAGTGTTCACGCGCATCCAGAGGGAGATTTTCTAATTTTCAGATGGAACGGTTTACACGTGACAACGCTATATATCATAAATATGTATACTTATGTAGTCTATCACTAGCCGATTTTTAGCCCCAAATCCAAACGGGCTAATGTAGGAGCGAGTTTCACGCTGGAACATATAAGCCGGTATACTGTAGGTATGCCTACAAAATTTGACCGCTCTACTATAAACGTAACCTGCTCAAGGGAGTGTTTGTGTCGGGTGGGTTCAGATTTGGCAAATTCCACCGAAGATCACATGGGGAAAATTACTCCGAAAATCGGATATTGAGATAAAAACTTTTCGACGAGTGGATGTGTTAAGTAGCATATAAACGCAAGATTAGTACGCTTTTTAAAGATTTAGATTGGACGGTTTAACCCTGGTAGCGTATAACGTTGTAACGGGTGATATATATTATTCAAATTCAAACCCTCTCTTCATGACGCAAATTCAAACGGACTTGTCAAGAAGCAAGGCAAATGCATGAACATCCTGAACGACATACTATATAGGTATGTCCGCTGTACTATAAAAGTAACATATTGTCACGATTTGACCTGTCCAAAACACTCCCCGGACAAAAGTTTCCCTAGGTAGCAAATTTCGTGGAAATTCGTTCGTTTTACCCGATTTTACCTTGAACTAACCATTTTGAAGGTCAATGTCAGGTCGAGGTCACGATTTGACACACACAAAAGACTCCCCTGACAAAAGTACCCCTAGGTGTCAAATTTCGTTGAAATCGGTCAGTTTTACCCGATTTTACATAGGATTGACCTTTTTGAAGGTCAAGATCAGGTCGGGGTCACGATTTGACACGTCCAAAACACTCCCTGGACAAAAGTACCCATATTTATCAAATTTGTCAAAATCCGTCCAGCAGTTATCCCGGTCATAGCTAACAGACAAACACACAGACAGACAGAAGTCCCAAAATATATATTGAATTTAGAAATGTCAATGCAAGTGCGCCATCGGATCATAAGGTACCAATATGCATTCGCATGAAGAGGAACACACATATACGCATAACATTCACATCGAATGGGATGGGATACCATGGAAGTATATCTGATTCCATGGAATCTGACCTCTAGTTTATATAGTAAATTTGTATTCAAACTTTTCAGCTATAACTCATATTAAACTTAATCCAAAACAATAGTTATTACTTATTAGCTCAACTTTACTTTGTAAAGTTTGAGCTATTGCCATGGCTTTGTCGTCCGTCGTGCGTGTGTACGTAAGGCGTCAACAATGCAGGCTACAGGTCGTACCTTTGGTCGGATCATTATGAAATTTGTCATAGCTGTTGACATCAACATTTAGACGAGAATGATTAATTTTGGGGTCATTCAGAAATTAAACATGGCCGCCAGTGGCCATCTTGGATTTCAAAATTCAATCCATTAGCACGGGCTACGGGCCGTACTGTTTGTCTGATCATCATGAAATTTGTCATGGATGTTTTACTCTTTGTATGACTAAATTCTTTAGCACGGGCTACAGGTCGTACTTTTAGTCTGATCATCATAAAATTTATCAAGAATGTTAATAATGACATGTAGATGGGAACGAGTCATTTTGGGGTCATTCGGACAAAAAATCTTGAATTTTACTCTTTGTATGACTAAATCCTTTAGCACGGGCTACAGGTCGTACCTTTAGTCTGATCATCATAAAATTTGTCATGGCTGTTGATATTGGAATGTAGATGGGATCGAGTCATTTTGGAGTCATTCGGACAAAAATCATGGCCGCCAGCGGCCATCTTGGATTTCAAAATTTAATCCATTAGCACGGGCCACAGGTCGTACTGTTTGTCTGATCATCATGAAATTTGTCATGGATGATAATATTGACATGTAGATGGGAACGAGTAATTTTGGGGTCATTCGGCCAAAAAACATGGCCGCCAGCAGCCATCTTGGATTTTACTCTTTGTATGACTAAATCCTTTAGCACGGGCTACAGGTCCTACTGTTAGTCTGATCATCATAAAATTTGTCAAGAATGTTAATAATCACATGTAGATGGGATCAAGTCATTTTGGGGTCATTCGGCCAAAAAACAAGGCCGCCAGCAGCCATCTTGTATTTTACTCTTTGTATGACTAAATCCTTTAGCACGGGCTACAGGTCGTACCTTTAGTCAGATCATCATACAATTTGTCATGGCTGTTGATATTGGAATGTAGATGGGAACGAGTCATTTTGGGGTCATTCGGACAAAAAACATGGCCGCCAGCAGCCATCTTGGATTTTACTCTTTGTATGACTAAATTCTTTAGCACGGGCTGCAGGTCGTACCTTTAGACTGATCATCATGAAATTTATCATGGATGATAATATTGACATGTAGATGGGAACGAGTAATTTTGGGGTCATTCGGCCAAAAAACATGGCCGCCAGCAGCCATCTTGGATTTTACTCTTTGTATGACTAAATCCTTTAGCACGGGCTACAGGTCCTACTTTTAGTCTGATCATCATAAAATTTGTCAAGAATGTTAATAATCACATGTAGATGGGATCAAGTCATTTTTGGGTCATTCGGCCAAAAAACAAGGCCGCCAGCAGCCATCTTGGATTTTACTCTTTGTATGACTAAATCCTTTAGCACGGGCTACAGGTCGTACCTTTAGTCTGATCATCATACAATTTGTCATGGCTGTTGAAATTGGAATGTAAATGGGATCGAGTCATTTTGGGGTCATTCGGCCAAAAAACAAGGCCGCCAGCAGCCATCTTGGATTTTACTCTTTGTATGACTAATTTCTTTAGCATGGGCTACAGGTCGTACCTTTAGTCTGATCGTCATAAAATTTGTCATTGATGTTAACGATGACATGTAGATGGGAACGACTCATTTTGGGGTCATTCGGCCGAAAACATGGCCGCCAGCAGCCATCTTGGATTTTACTTTTCTCTTCATGTCTATAAACTAGTATTAGACATTCAACTTTCCACATTCCTAATCGCTCCATTGACTGTAATACATTAAATTATTCCCTTTCCAAGTTGAGCTGCAGTGTCATTGACACTTTCATATTAAAAATTTAATCCAAATATTGGTAAAAAATGTCTTCACCAATATATTTCTATATAATTGAAAAATTTATACATTCATTGCAATCAACAATAATGTCTTGGTAACAAACGTCTGTCAATCATGCATCCAGTTCAAGAGAAACTTTTTCAATTTTCAATTGTTTTAATTGGTTGCCCAGTTGCAAAAAACAAAGCTGGCATCGTGTCAAACATGGCATAACAAGGTCAGCTACTGGGCAAGCCTGCAAATAGTGTGTCTGTCATTTGAAGAATGAGGTCCCCAGAGGGTGAATTTATTAATGCTATCTCACACAGCAGGCTAGCATCACCAAATTTACCCTCTGTGGATCTCATTCTGCTTAGATCTCATCTTCTGGGAAGTATATATAGTCTCAAATTAACATTGTTTCAGTTACTTTTTCCCTTCTGGGAAGTTTCTATATCCCTTAATTTGCAGATAAAAATGCTAAATTTGAGTGATCAAATTATAGTTTTACGAATGACCGGAACTATTCATTATGACGTTAGGTTTATCCCCTCTAGCTATTAATCGACTTGTTACGCGAAGCGTGACCAACCAATCAATTTTAACCTCACCCAAGTCACGCTGAGTGAATAGAGTCCGTCCCTAATCCCCTCACTTTCCTTCTGGCGGTTATCGACAACCACCACAAGAAAGTTTTATTGACAGAAAACGGGGAGGCGGGACGGGCCGTCATAATGAATAGTTCCGGTCATTCGTAAAACTATAATTTGATCACTCAAATTTAGCATTTTTACGTCATGACCTCCACTATTCATTATGACGTTAGGAATAATACAGATTCCAACAGAAACACATGGAGGTGGGATATCCACAACTCAACAATGTCAATAAAACTAGCAGAACTCACCCCAAAACTTGGCAAGCCATCCCTGCTAAGAACTGTATATATACATGTAGATCTTCAGTCTAAAAATTTGCGACTGCTGTCGTCCGACTGAATCCGCATTATCATAACATGAAACACAAAGCCACACTGGTCTGTCTGCTCCCATGTGGAATCGCCATACTGTATATACATCCCCAAACATATAAACAACATCTTAGAGATACTTTCTCCAAATGGCGACTCGCCAGAAATATGTAGTTAAAACACCATTGAATCTCTACTCCGTAGAATTATTGTCTCCCTGACTAAACCTCAATATTCAATGGCTTCAAATAATGTCGAATGAACGTAGAATCCTGCGTCCAATCTGCAGCCTCCAGCACCTGCTTAAGGTTGGCAGCGTTGAACAGCACCCAAGCTGGACCCACACTGCGTGTAGAATGACCCGAAACCGCAGGAACTGGCTGATTCTTCAAATCATAGCACAGCTTGATGCATTCCACCAACCAGCGAGATATAGTCTGACTAGAAACTGGATGGTGTGGTTTTGAATATGATAGGAATAAAGACATACTGCTGACTGCGGAAGTTGCTTCCAAACGCAATCCTGATGTTCTCTGGATATAATGCAGAATAGTTTTTTTAGGATCCAACTGTTCACAGTCCGGAAAGGCCAGTACAAAAATAGATTGAGAGTGATGTGCAGGCCGATCTTGCTTAGCCAGTTTAGCTCTCATAAAGGTAAGACCTTGCCGTTGAATGTTGACATATCCTTCACCCAGTTTAAGCGCTTGCAAATCACTGCAACATCTGAAAGATGTGACCGCAATCAACAGCACCGTTTTGAACGTCACCAGTTTCAACGATGCATCCTCCAAAGGTTCAAAAGGTCTTGACTGTAAACATTCTAAAATAGGAGAAATTTAAGATCCCATGTTGGTAAAAGTTGTCTAAGAGGAGGTCGTTCATTGAACACCCCTTTGAGAAGTCGAATGATTTTGGGATGTTGACCTATGGGAAACCTATCGATGCAAGGCAAAAAAGTTGATAACATAGAGCAATATCCAGTTATCGTAGAATATGCTAACCCTTTTTCGAACAGATCTGACAAAAAATTAGCACATTCTGTCAAAGTCGCCTTATAGGGATCAACTTGTTTTCCCAAACACCAGCTATGGAATTGTCGAAATTTGCTAGCATAATCTTTTCTTGTTCCCTTTCGCCAGGAGTGGGACAAAAGCTGTCAAGCTCCTGATGAAAAGCCATCTGTTTCGAACTGTTGGTTGAGAGTAGCCAAACCATCGACAGATTCAACATTTGAGATTGGCATGCATTATTTCCCCGTTCGCCTGTGTCAAGAGATTCGGACCCAGAGGTAATTTGACTGGCAAAGCTACTAGCAGATTCAACAACCGAGGATACCAACATTGATTTGGCCACCCTGGAGTGATCATTATCACGTTGCAAGGAAATCTCTCGAGATGGCTCAGAACACGCATTATTAATGGAAACAGAGGGAATGCATATAGAAACAGATTCGTCCAAGGAATGGTTAAGGCATCCTGTGCCCATGCTAATGGATGGGGATTCCAAGAACAAAACCGGTTGATCTGTCGGTTGTCCCATGTTGCGAACATGTCGACTGTGGGACAACCCCGATTCTGGACCACCGTTTTGTTCAGGCACCATTTGTTCTGATTGAGAGATCTCCGGCTGTAATAATCTGCTATTACATTGAGCCGACCCTGAATGTGAGCGGCTGATATCATTATATTGTGCTCGAGAGCCAACTGACATAGTATTGGAGATTTGGTTCCTCCTTGTTTGTTTAAATACTGAACCACGGTTGAGTTGTCGCAGCGAATCAAAACATGTTTGCCGACAATCATTGGTAGAAACCGACGAAGGGACTGAATAACTGCCTCCAGCTCTAGTTGATTGATATGGCTCAATTTTTGAAAAGGAGACCACACTCCCTGAACTACGAGATTGTCTATTGTGCCTGCCCAACCATGTCGCCCGCTGGCATCGGTGGTAATCGTCACTACCGGAGTTGAAATTTTCAGTGGTTGCCCTTGCGTAATATTTAAATCGTTCAACCACCAATTGAGACAAGCCTTCAGGTTTGTTGATCTCGGTATTATCGTCTCTAAACTCAATCGACTTGGTGACCAATTTTGCAGGAGATGCTGTTGAAGTGGGCGCATGAACAGCCGAGCATTTGGAATCACGGATATAACCGAGGCTATCATTCCTAGTAACACCAAAAACTGTTGCGCTGTTACATTCGGTTGACTGAGCCTTAGAACCGCTTGTTTTAGACCCGATAGTCTCTCTTGAGTAGGGAATACTGTTCCTGCTCTCAGATTGAACAGACACCCCAGATAAATGAACCGAAGGGACGGAGTTAGATTTGATTTCTCTTGATTTATCAAGAACCCCAATTCGGTCAGGGTTTGAATTACTAACGATCGATTGTTTAGCAACTGATTGCGTGACCGATTCACTACTAACCAGTCGTCTAAGTAGGTTATCAGTCTTACACCGTGTTTTCTCAGCAATGCTGCTGCTACTGACGTCAGCCATGTGAAAATTCGAGGTGACATTGTCGGGCCGAAGCAAAGAGCACGAAATTGATAATTTTTCTTGCGAAATCGGAACCGAAAATACTTTCTGTGTGCTTTTGCAATCAAAATGTGATTGTAAGCGTCGCATAAATCCAGGGTTATTGCATGATCTCCCCGGTTTACTAATTGGAACACTGATTTTAGAGTGTCCATTTTGAAATGTGTTTGCACGATATAACGATTCAGAAGTTTTACATTCAGAACTGGTCTGAATTTTCCGTTCTTTTTGGGGACCAGAAATTTTTTGCTGTAAAACCCGTCTATTGCCAAATGATCGGGAACTTTTTCTACAATACGTTTTTGCAGAAGTTGATGTACTTCTTGCTGTACCAAATCTTCCTGGTGATGAGGAAGATTGGTTTCCCTCACACCGGAGAATTTTGGAACAGTATGAAATTCCAGACGTAAACCCTGGGATATTATGCTCAACACATACGGGTCGCTTGTGATTGCTTTCCAAGATGTCATAAAATGAGACAAGCGACCCCCGAACGGAATTTCTGGCATAGGATTTATTATACTTACACGATAGTCAGAATCTCTGTCCACGTCCTCGACCACGAGGTCGGTCCCTTGAATTGGAGTTAGACCAGCCGTTGTCTCGAGATCCGGAGTGGTAATATCGAGATCATTGACTTGAACTAGCTTTTGATGATCCCGCTGAGGCGCTCGAATCAAGCTTGGGGATCCGAAATTTGAACATCGCATCTCTGTTTGGAGTGAAACCACTCGACGAATGAGAATGCGAACCGAAACTAGCGCTAGCCGCCATTTTTGATTTCTTTATTACCGGTGGACCTGCGCTTGTTACCGTACTCGTCCTTTTACGTTCCTTTTGACTTTCCGATTCAGGCAATAGTTCGAGCATTTCTTTGCGCCTTTCTCTTCGCGATTTAAGCAATGGCTCCAAACCATTCCCAAACACACCATCCCCGGTCAGAGGGAGATTCGCCATAGAACTCGTGGGATCACTGGTGTACCAATCAGAATCAGTCATAGCACATGTAAGGCGAATAATGTGATGAAACGCTGCCAGGCGTCCGATCTGATCCAAACCCTTAGATGTAATTTCGAAAGAGTCTTTCAAAAGAGAAATTGCCTCCGTAATGTCACAGTTCTCTTTTTCCAGACAACTCAGCAGTTTCGCCAAAGATTGCTGGGTGTAGAGCTGAGCTATAATAGCAACTCGACCTGCTTGTTGGCCCTTGTAAGCTATTTCTTCCAGCATTTTGCATGGCTGGGAATGAAGACTTGTCACTTTTTGCGTGAAGCGATTTTTGTGCAAGCCCCGAGTTTCTTGGTTATTGCTTCTACCAATAATGGATCAAGTGACGGAACATTCAAAAACTCTGTAGTGTCTTCGTCAATGGGTAACCGATCATAAGTGTCCTCGTTATACGAAGATAAATTTCGAGGATGGTCAGATCTGAGAGATTGCATTAACAGATCTTTTTGTGCTTGGTCAATGTGAAGCCCCATCTTTTCAACAGGCACTGCTATTTGGAAACTGGTTTCCCCAAAAATCTCTGATAATGATTTTCGAACAGTGGATTTTGCGGTGTCAGCATCACTGCACATATCCTCTGTATCATCCGATGATAAATTATTTGCATGTATACTAATTTCGTCCCCTCTTTGTGAGGATACTGGGGAATCATTGGCTTTATGTTCAGATCGCGTTTGCTGTGCGTCTGACAATAAAGTGACCAGTTGATTTGATTGACCCTTCATTGTAGAGAAATTTTGCGTCATATCCACCTGGATTTTGTCACACCTGTCCGCCACCAAATCCAAACGAGATTTCTTCTTCTTTCCTTTGCCCTTACCAGGGCTATTAGTCGTAATACAGGAATTTTCTGTGTCTGACATAATGTGGTAACAAGATTAAACACCTCTGTCGATAACCGCCAGAAATGGAAGTGAGGGGATTAGGGACGGACTCTATTCACTCAGCGTGACTTGGGTGAGGTTAAAATTGATTGGTTGGTCACGCTTCGCGTATAAACAAGGCGAGTCGATTAATAGCTAGAGGGGATAATCCTAACGTCATAATGAATAGTGAAGGTCATGACGTAATATGCTTAATTGTTGTGACTGTTGGGTAAACATAACCAACTTCAACTGAGGAACTACAATATGATCCTAGCTCTCCCATAGCAGTTGAGGCCTGAGCAGAATGAGGTCCCCAGAGGGTGAATTTGGTGATGCTAGCCCACCATATGGGATTGCATCACTAAATTCACCCTCTGTGAAAAATGACAGACACACTATTTGCAGGCTTGTTACTAGGTAGAAACTGGCTTATATACAATAAGTTTTTGTGCTTGCATCCTATAAATTTACATTTGAAAGTGGATTACTTGAATGGCCAGAATACTGGCCAGTGGTGCATGACGTCGGAAACCTATGACGTAATTTCTTCAAACAAATTCTACTGGTGATAACTTTTGGCAGCCTTGGCTAGATGTTGTAGCAAGGTCAACTACAGGATATAGACTTGTTAATTATACAATAAATGTTTGTGTTTTATAATTAACTGCATCCTACCTTATGTTTGAAAATGTATTATATTTACCTGTACAACGTTTTAGCTATTATTTGAAATATTCCAATTTTGTCCTACAACCCTGGGAATGTGGCATTTTACATATATATTCCAGGGTTCAAAGGGTAATAAAATTAATAAATTAAAAACAAAAAGTATTCATATTCTGTTTTTGTTTTGTAGGTGGCTGCAGCGATGTTCGTTCAATCTTCTTGAATGAACGCTGTCTGTATCAGATGAAAGCTTACAATTACACAAGAAATTGTAGGTTAGTATGTGTTTTTGTTATAGTAATGTAACATCATTAGAGACATATGTGGTTTTTTATTCTTTTTTAACCCAGGCTTTCTGCTGTATGTAAAATACCTTCATCAGGCAAGTATATTATAGCAATCACCAGCATGCCACAGGTGCGCGTGGTTGTTTATACCTTAGGCGCAGGTGAATGACGTCATATATTTTGTTCTATATCCATCAGTGATTTCTCAAAGATCGCGGGTATGGATTTTGGAGAAATTATTACGTGACTTCCGGTTAGCAACTGTGTGGAGATTACCAAAGGGCGGAATCAGGAATGAACCATCGCGATGAAAATTAAATTAGCTGCTTCACAACTTAGTAAAGAATTCCCATGTGATTTAGGCCAATTAGTTTCATTTAGACCAATTTCATTGGTTGGCTTAATGAAAACCAGGGAAGACGTTATGGAAAGGTTTCTGATGTCATTTACGTCATTTTGGATTTGTGGGCCAGAATCCAGACAAGATTGCACGATGCACGACAAGTCTTGTCATGGTGTCTCCATCGAGACCACTGCCTGATGTTACATACATAAATTATTCTTAGCGTTATATATGTCGCTGATTGAAAGGAAAATTTGAGGCACATGAAAATTATATATTTCACCAGGCTGTTAATTTGCTGTTCTCTTATCTGTTCCTGTGGTACCTTGATTCTGTTATGGTTTATTTGCTTTATGTTTGGCCAGCTTTCAGAATATTGTTCCATATTTGACTTTGACGGAGAAATGTTTTGGTCATTATGAATTTTTTAGTTGTACCTTTACTAGCGGGAGAGAAGGTGCTTAAGGTGCATGTTCCAAGGTGCATGTTGGAACATGCATGTGTGTGATCCTGGTATATCAAACTTATGGAGAAACATGGCAGTGGATTTATTATGGCTAATGATACACAGATACAACTCCTAGATATCTACCTAGCTTCAGGTCTAAATAAGAGTTATCAGTATCATCTATGTACTACTTATCTTATGATAATGAATTTCATTAGATAGGTGTAAGCACCCTGTTTGAGCTTATTTTCCCTTGACTATTAGTAATATATACAGTGATGCTCTAAATAATCGACTCCTTAACCACAGCAGACTTATGGGTAACTTTTCAGGATTTAGTCGGAAATATGGCTTGTTGCCATTCATCTGAAAGCTCTCGGCGAGAGCTTTCCAATGAATGGCAACAAGCCATATTTCCGACTAAATCCTGAAAAGTTATCCATAATTCTGCTGTTGTTAAGGAGTTGATTATTTAGAGCATTACTGTAGTCCTTTGATTCTTTGAAATTCACAGCTAAAGTTTTCCATTCTACACCTCTTCTCTAGGCTAGCTAACATATATTTGTTTTATTTACAGTGATTATTTCGCATTTGAGTCATGTTTGGCAAGGATGTGTGGATCTGTTTATCAGATACGGTACGTGCTGAATCAACTTCAAAACTACAACTGGATAGTTTACCAAATGGGCTGGAAGAGTATCTTTGATTGCCTGAGTGAGTAACTGCTACTTTATCCATTTATCTTTATCCATCCAGGGTTGACACTGGACCAAAATTTTTGCCAAATGAAATTATTTTTTGCCAAATTTCAAAAATATTTGCCAAATTTTTTGGGAGGTATAATTGTGAAATTGAAGGAAATTCTCATTTTGTATTTATCTGTGTTATATACTGTAAAAGTTTACTGCAAAATGACCTAATAATGCAAGTTAGTATTATTAATAATTATCAAAGTTGAAATAAATATCTAATCTTTCACCCGGAAACTACGTTTTATGTTGCCACATGGTCGTCAAAGCATGGCTATTATTTCGCCCTGTGTCTTTGCTGACAAAAACGAGTCACAAATTATTGTGTCGTAATTCAAATTCGGCTGATTAACCTATTGTCTTATATTATATTGGTCATAAAACACTGGCATCATAAATACGTGATATATAGTGTCGCAATTAATATGCATTGTTACAATGACTGCATGTGTCCATAATCCAAACAGACAAATGGATATTAACTGTAAAAACAAATTAATAATTAATAATTTTTTTCCCAATGATTCAGTGATTTTAGCAATTATTGATACTGGGTGTCAAGTCTGATAATTGTTGCAGATGCAAACCATTTATGATTTATTGTTCACATCAGCTTAATTAGTTAAATGCATCTTCGCATATAAAGGGCTCATTTGAACTACCGTATATGTGTGCTCTGTTTAAACAACCTGGAAATTTATATATTGGTCTTCCTCATTGTTTAGCTAGGTACGGGGTATGGAAAAGTTATGGAATTTTTCACTGAAAGGTCTTGGAAAATTTGTCCGAAAGTCTTGAAAAAAGTATGGAAAAGATATGGAATTTTACTCTCAGCTAGGTGTATGAACCCTGTTATAGACACACTGGTCCAGGTGCTACCATGCAAGGTGTGTACACGGGTCAGCCATTAATGTCCGCACCCACGACAACATTCCTGGACAAATGTTGTAAATGGGGAAAATCAGCATTTTGTATGCGGATCTTTATTCAGTGATCTCGAATGAGATTTTTTCAACCTGACAAACTTGGTATCTGACTGAGTTCTGATCTTTGTCAGAAAACTCTTCCCAGATTGCGATCCCCGGTTTGCTAGCCCGAGAGACCAGTATGCTACCGACATTCCAATGCAATTAAGTGCAGCACAATGATTGGGTTTACGTTGTTGGACCTTGGTTGCACCAACGTATTCCTCTCAACCATTGGAATTATAAGGTTGGCCCAATATTTGGCCAACAGAATTAATGCCAGCACATTGGTTCGGATAACATTATTGACCTATTGTATTCCTCTCAACCATTGGAATTATAAGGTTGGCCCAATATTTGGCCAACAGAATTAATGCCAGCACATTGGTTCGGATAACATTATTGACCTATTGTATTCCTCTCAACCATTGGAATTATAACATTGTCCCAACATTGGACTATCACAAATATGCTACCAGAAGTTTGGCGGAGAGTATATAAATGGGCTGCATCTGTGAGTCCTTCCATCAGTAACAACTTTGAAGCTCTATATCCCATGCCGGTATAGCGGATACCCTGCCTTTAATATCACTTCATTGACTGTATTGTAAGACATTATCCTCTCTCAAAGTTGAGCTAGTCTCATTCACACTTTTATTTACCATACTCATACATCCCATCATTTTCGAGCATTCTTGAAAAAAAATTAAAGCATCATTTGATTTCCCATGTGCAATTGCCTGAGAACATTGGTATTTATTTTAAATGGCCTTATACAGTAATGCCCTAAATAATCGACTCCTTAACCACAGCAGAATTACCCATAATTCTGCTGTGGTTAGGAGTCGATTATTTAGGGCATTATTGTATAACATATTTATTATATGAGCTGATTTGTCATGGTATCTCTGCTTTTTTTCAGGATCAACAACTACTAATTCTACCATACACAACACAACACCATACACAACAAGTAAGCAATATATTATAGATCCTAACGGAACTTTTATCATGCTTTATTATGAGAGTTACCAATAATAATACAGACAAATATCGTTAACGACATATTGTGCACTTATTTCATAGAACAAAACCAATCAGTTAATATCCAAAAACTATTCCCATTGGAAGAATGTCATAATGAACTAAGATTGTTGAAAATGACAACCACATCGACTTTACCATTTTAGAGAACACAATGGTTGAATTCGGCACATATGTTAATATTTACTACTCTATTTAGGATAAATTATTAGGCACAAGCATTACGCACTGTTTGGGCCAATATTAGATTGTACATTTAATTATTCCCCTGAACCTCTGAAGGAGGATTCGGGGGTATATAGTGGAGACCATCATACCCTCTGTCATTCCTTCTGTCCATCCATCCATCGATGTGCTTCCGTCCATAAGAAACATTTCACAACACAGCTCAAGTTAGTTCCTTTTTGGATGTTCTTTGGTATGCCGGGAGACAAGCATTGTGGAAAGGATCTCCACATAGTACAGGTTTTGTCTGCACTTTTTTCCCAGAGTTATCGTCCTTTGCTGGATTTAGTGTAAAACTCGTCCATAACAAACATTATGCTGTGTTTTTATTATTAGATTTCATTGCCTTTTGGCATGGTGATAGCACATGTTGAGGGAAAAGACATCCACATACTACGGGTTTCTTCCATTAATTTTTACCAGAGCTACAGCTCTTGTTTGACTTGGAAATTTGTGAATTTTGTGTCCAAAAGAACATTTCAGCTTGTAATTCGGGTGTTAATTATCGGATTTCGTTGTCCTTTGGCATGGTGATAGCAGATGTTGCTGGAACAGATACCCGCATATTACGGTTTTTGTCCCCCGAAAAAAAAATTTGGGGGACTATTAAAATAGCCGGTGTCCATCCATCCGTCCGTCGTACCGTGCATGCGTGCGTCTGTCTGTCCGTCCGTAAATGGTTTCCGGATGATAACTTTAGTTTCGGTTATTAGATCAAAAGCAAATTTCATAGGTGAGTTTATCAGACCAAAATACAGGTCAAGTTCGAATAAGGGTTTGCTCCGCCCATTTTTGCGAGAGTTATGGCCCTTTTTCGACTTAGAATCCTGTCTATTTCTGGTTTCCGGATGATAACTTCAGTTTGTGTTATCATATCTGAACCAAATTTGGAATGTGCGTTTATCAGCTCGAAATACAGATCAAGTTCGAATATGGGTACAATATTGCTAGAGTTATGGCCCTTTTTTGACTTAGAATCCTGTCAATTTCTGGTTTCCGGATGTTAACTTTAGTTTGTGTGATCATATCTGAATCAAATTTAGTATGATAGTTTATCAGCCCAAAATACAGGTCAGGTTCGAATATGGGTTTGCTCTGCCCATTTTTGTGAGAGTTATGGCCCTTTTATGACTTAGAATCCTGTCAATTTCTGGTTTCAGGATAACTTTAGTTTGTGTGATCATATCTGAATCAAATTTGGTATATGAGCTCAAAATACAGATAAAGTTCGAATATGGGTATGATCCATCCATTTTTGTCTGGTTGCTTCGGATTTAGGGTCCTTGTCATCCATTAATTTTTTACCAAAATTACGGCCTTTTGACATGGAAATTTTTGAATTGAGGATTTGGGGGTATATAGTGGAGACCTTCGTCTGTCGATCCTTCATAGTGCAGGTTTTGTCCTCATTTTTTCCAAAGTTATGGCCCTTTGCCAGAGATATGACCCGGGGTTTGTTTTGTCCGCACTTTTTTCCCGAATTATGGCCCCTTTACCAGAGATATGACCCGGGATTAAACTAAGAGAATCGCCCCACTATTACTTCATTTTCTCTCTAAATATAGCTAATGTGTAGTGTACAGTCCGGGGCATTGGCCCACACTTGACTTTGCCCTTGTTTGTTTATAACAAGGATGTTGTTTTCTGACAATTAAATATCAATTTTTTTTAAATAACTTTATTTGGCTTGATTATTTGATGTTTGAGTGTTTCACATCACTTTAAGTTGAACAAAAGTTCAGACTAAAGGCCTGTATAAATGCATCAAAATTAGCATAGATAAGTCAAATGTCGATAAATCAAATTTCGGTTAAGACAAATCAAAATCTGGTCCCTGCAGGTAGTTCACACATCTGAAAGTAAGCAATAGAGTAATGCTCTAAATAATCGACTCCTTAACCACAGCAGAATTATGGGTAACTTTTCAGGATTTAGTCGGAAATGTGGCTTGTTGCCATTCATCGGAAAGCTCGCAGGGAAAGCTTTCCAGTGAATGGCAACAAGCCATATTTCCGACTAAATCCTGAAAAGTTACCCATAATTCTGCTGTGGTTAAGGAGTCGATTACTTAGGGCATTACTGTACATTACAGGTCCTAATGGGACTATCATGCTTCCTTTTGAGAGTTGCGAATGATTGTACTTAATATCTAGTCCAGGGGTCGAAATGTACACTTGCCAACTTGTCACTGACAGGTCACTGTTTCTGGGTGACAAGTAGATTATTGTGTTACGTGTCGTTATGACAGATGATCATAGTCTGCAGGCCTCTGTTAGGAATGTAGAATATTATCTACTCAGTTCAGCTCAGTTTGGGAAATCTCTTTGTCAGGCCACAATACAAATATACTTCCACTGGCCAAGTCTGCAAATAGTCTGTCTGTCATTTGCAGAATGAGGTCCGAAGAGGGTGAATTTAGTGACACTATCCTACATGGTTGGCTAGCGTCACCATATTCACCCTCTGTGGACCTCATTCTGCTCAGGCCACAACTGGGAGACCTGGGATCAGATTGAAGTCCCCCAGTTGAAGTTGAAGTTGGTGATGTTCACCCATTATGCATTTTATCTTCTGCAATTTAGGGGATATATAAACTTCCCAGAAGGGAAAAAGTAACTAAAAATAATGTTAATTTGAGACTATAGATACTTTCCAGAAGATGAGGCCTAAGCAGATTGGATGTTGTGTTAATGTATAACCATGGACAAACTCAATTAAGATGGGCCTCTATCCTGTACCTGAAATATTATTTTGAACTTATACCTTTATAGGCATATATTTTATTGTCCAATATTTGCATGCTATTATGCACGACAGACATTAAATGTTGAGACCGCTCCTTCTATAATGTTGTTGTATGGGTATCATGATCCGAAAGGTAACTCAAGTGACCTGTAGGCCCTACATGTATATGCAATTACAATAATTCCTATCCAAGTACATGTGTCATATACAAACACTATCTTCAGAGTCGAGTGTATAAGATATATAACACTCTGATTTCAGAAAGGTAATGCAAGCATGCCATTTGACCATACATTTTTAAATGGCATTTTAAATAAATCAAACATTGAGCTTCCATTCAAAATAGGATTTTTCTGTTGTCAAAATTCCTGACGACATGTCTGAAGAACGGAAAAATACCACAGTCCCAACGTTTAGGAAGTAAAAAATTTAATGACTCTAGGTGATTTTGTTGCCAATTTGTTGGCAATCTTGTTACATTAGATTCCAACTAGCTCATCATAAAGGTCTTTTTTTACTTCTTTTTTCTTTTAATGTTCTGGTTGAATTTCCTTTTTTGACCAAGCAAACTGATGCAAAAATCCTGAACGATGAGCTTTACATATCATTATTTCTGGAAAATTCCTGGAATTATGTATGTGAAGAAGATTTGAATTATTACTTGAATTATAATAATTCAAAAATGTTTGATAATTATGTGTAATCAGAATGAGATAAACTCCCCTTACCCTATATACAGCTGGGTACAATGGTTTTGAAATTGAAATATCGGAAGAAATTAGCAGTAGTATGTACAGATCAAAGTCTTTAGCTACCGCGATAAAGCATCTGATGACACAAGTGTCGGATAACTTGTGATTGTGAAACAGACTTCAATTCTGTGTTCTGTGTGGAGCAATTTTTGAATAATATTTATACTTGTTGAAACCAGCAATCCTGTATCTACAAAGATTTCTTTCAACAAGGCGGATCCATTCATCAAAAACAAATTTCTAAACCCTGTCAACGTCTGTTAGTGGAAGAATCATCACTTCTCAATTACGAGGTAACAACAGATGACAATTGTTTAATGCATACAAATTGAATATTCTTACCATACATACATGCACTCGTACATCTATGTGTATGCATGTCTATCATTGAGACTTCAATGATAATTCTGATCTGTGATGTAGACTTTCATAATATAAACCTCTAAAGCTTGAATAAATAGACTTATTAAGATTTAGCTGACTTGAAGCTTGTCATATGTAAAGTTGCACAATCGCCCAACATGCTTATTATAGACCCTGAAGTAATGCGTTCAAAAGCTGATAACGTAACTTGGTAATTTTCCAGAAATAATGATATGTAAAGCTCATCATTCATGCTAACAACTAACGTGTCCAGCAATGCATGACTACACAGTGAGATTATTATCATTTTACAATGTGATTTTATTCAGTCTCTTCGTTGAATCACGGAATTGTGTTATATATATAATATATAGTAATTTATCAGTCCTGGAGACTTCACACGAAAACTTCAAACAAATTTGCATATAAATGTTGAGTATTGGCCGAATCTGTCACGCTCCTCTGGCGTATTGAGTCTTATATACAAGCCGATATAATATCTGTGTCAGTCCTTTTTTGGACAGAGTGACCTAATTAAAAGTCATTGCTGATTGTCTTTAGAGTTGGCGTCTAATATAAATCTTGGATGACGATTTGATTTTACCATAATTCGCCTGCGTAATATTCTGCATGGTGACCCATAAGTCAGCCCATAAGTCCAAATGGGAATAAATAGTCCTACGTTTTCTGTCAGATTTTGCTGTTTAAAATGTCTTTAGACTTGTCTAGGAAGATAATTATTTTTTACCATAAATCCCAAGTCATTCCTGCTGCTATATGGTGTGTACCATTTCAATGTGCGAAAAGTATTGACATTAAGATCAATAAATATCAAACACGTTTCATTTTGCGTTGAAACTTATATATATAGTTGAAAGCACTGAATATCCACCAATTTCCCAAATCTTCTCAGAACAGAACTATAATTTGTTGTGGAATCAAAAGCCATAATATCTGCAGCAATACTAACCTCAGCTATGTTAAAACACAATTTCTTTAATCTGATTGTCTGGATAAGCTCGACTACACCAGGGCAAGTTTATTCATGCTAAAGGGAACGTTTGGCATGGTTTTCCTCACATTTATTCACCAATGGCTGGCCTATGGAATGGATGTAAACATGACATGCCAGCGCAGCATCACAAGTTTAGAAGGAACTAAATGTTTTCCATAAGCCACAGTGTTAATGCTTGATCATGCCCATGCTAAATTCTCGAGTTCCGAAATGCACAATGCATGCGTTTGTGAAGACCAACTTTTTGCCAGGCTTTGGGCATCTGTTAGCACAGAGGAGAACCTTTCCAGCCATGCATTTTTCAAAAACCAACTTACGTTTTCCACACTACCCCACTTTTTGCACAGAATTTGACAGTCTGACGAAAGCCATATGCACAGCCACAATATCCAGCCATTGTTTGGACATGAACGCATTTCAGACTAGGAAACAACCACTTTTTTTACATGCTATGGATATTATATTTCTTGAATTAGTAAATTTACATATTATTCGCCAATCGCACGCCATAATTTTTTTAACTCGTATTCGAGATTGGGTGTAAAAACAGAAGGGACGTAATTCTACATATTTAGTTCCTTCTAACCACAATTGGTTGCAACTGCCAGTGGAAAGGGCAGTCATCTTCTCCCGATTTTTCACATGCACATGTACCCCTCAGACCTGTTACCACCATTTTTTCCTGTCAGGGAGATTGACTCTGCCAGTCAGTGAGATTTCAGGTTCTGTCAGTGAGATTTAATTTGGTCGTCAAAACATACATATTTGGTACCATAAAACTATATGAAAGAGTTATCTGCCCTTTAAATGTGACAGTCATTGGAATGGTATTCCATATTTCTTTAGTGTACCAAAATTGTATGATTGTGGACACAACTTAGAATACCCCAACATTGCCAATAAAGATGAATTTCAGGTATTATTTTAAAATTGTATTATGATATATGTATGTAAAACTCAACATGTCACAAATTAAACAATCAACAAGAGCACAGACCATCAACACACATGTAAAACATTGTATAGTTATGAAATTGCATGTAACTAACAATATGATGTAGCTTTATTTCAATTTTAACTTAAGGTGGAGACGCACGGGTGGGTCATGTAATTTGGCAATATCTTGATAAATCCACAACCATATGCAATGGAACTTCACAGGGATGTAGAACACATATTGAGGAATGCATACCATGTATTAAAAGTTTTGAAATATGAACATCATAAGAGTAATGAAGAGAGATTTGTAACATTTTATAATAAGTTCACTTTAGGTACCGAGAACTTTTATCTACTTCCACTATCATCATTAAACTGTGGTGATACAGATGTAGCATCATATCTGTTTTCCATGAGAGGAGCCGTCTTTCTGCAGAAGAAGGAACACCATTCTTATAAATGAAGTCAAATTATGAGTACCCTATTCTGAAAAATGGCAATAATTAACCAGACATTTGCAATTGGGACTATTTTGAAATGTATGTAGGACAGGATGGACAAATAACAAATCAATTGAACTTGTAAAAAAAATCCTGTTTATTTGGATATTAAATGGAAACAATCATAATACAATAATACAATGATATATGTATCAATGTATTATTATTAATTAATAATTAATTTAATAATTAATTATTAGTTATTATTTAATTTTGAATTAAAAAAAAAAAATTCTGAACTCTCAAAAGATAGTACTCTCATTCAGCTTTCCAATGCATAATATCTCTCAATATATTATAGATTGTCAGTGATATCATACTTAACTGAACTGACCAAATAAATACACATGAATAAATAATAAATTTTGCTTCTGACATTCTGTGGTTTTATCCCAGGACTGAGGTATCCCAATGATGCAAAGTATTCCCACTATATCAAAGTAATCAATCTCACTATGCCATTGAATATTGGTGATAAGTCTGTTGAAATACAGTTTATATTGACCTCAAAGGTGTCACTTTCTGTAAGGTAATGTATTTGTCGTATGATGGACCATGGGTAATGGGTTATACCAAAATTCGCACATACCTGTTGTGCAGTATTGACGCTAAATTAAATTACATACCTGCTCATCTGCTCATTGTAGCACCACTGTTATCAGCAGGGAAACCTCACAGTTAGTCGGCATTGTCAATGACTACAAATGGCAAGGATTCCATTTCTTTGATTCCAAGTTATTTCAATCACCTATAAGAGACAGACAAATTTTAATATAAATTTTCTTAACTTTCAATTTCGCACCACCAATGTATAACAGCATTAGCTTTCTGTGGGGTTGCCACCGACACCACGTTTACACAAATAAAATAACAAAAGCTCTCTCAGGGTAAATTCGCATTAGACACCAGATATTACACAAATAAAATAACACAAACTATTTTCATGTAAAACGTATGTAGATGAAGCGTTGAGTGGTCAATCTCAATGCCTTAAGAAAAAAAATTGTAAAATGCTTTATTAGGGGACTACAAATTAGATTTAACGATCACCTCAAATGGGTTCCAGCAACTGTTGGAGATTTCATTTAATTACTTGATAGTTTCATGTTGATCTGAATCGCCCTATACTGGTACTAATTGAAATATTTGGAAAAAAACTAACATATAACTATGGTTTTGTTTTCATACAGCTCAACTCAATTTCATTATTTTAAAATTCATATAAAATGTCAGAGATCCTGAATGTGTCTTTGCTATTGGATGGCAGCGACAGGATAAAATAAAAAAAAAGATATTTTGATAATACACATGTATTTTAGATTGAACTTAACAAAGACTCCAGTTCACAGGACAACTCCTGTGGTTCATTAACTCTGGTGCGAGCATAACAGAGATATACTACAGGTACAGAGGGGACACAATCGCAACTGTTATTTAATGCTATTAACTGTGATGGGATGTTCAAAACATTTGTTTCCAGCTAATTGTGGTAGCTGCCTTAATGAATTGAAATTATCTATTTCAACTTACCTGTAAATATTGACAGTTACAGGTAATCAGGAATTAACCTCTCATTGCCCTTCTCCTACCAGGTACAGGACAACGCCAACCTCTCATTGCACTTCTCCTGTCGGATACAGGACAACCCCATGACAATCCAATGTGTTAGTGTAATAAAGACAAAACATTTTGCAGGTTAACAAATCCAAGAGAAATATTTTATTAAAAATAAGATAACACTGAGTGAGTTAAAATATTGCTTGAGGGTTAATTAATTAGTACCTTGTAACCAGTACACCCAGCTAGAGGATCTCTGTTGAGGGTGGGGTGTCCACTGTCTGAAATTTCCAAAAGCAGCACCCCTTGACCCAGATAAATTTAACTCCCTCCTAGTCCCAAAAGCAGCACCCCTCTACATTGGGTTATAATTTTCTAATTTGTTATCTCAAAGTTTCAAATTCCCCACTAATTACTGGTTGAAAAATTAAAACTATAAGAACAATTTCTACATATTTTTGTTGTGATTTTTTCCAACTATTAATATTTTGTGAGACTTAATACATTAATTTCCAACTGTTTGGACCAAATTTGTTTTGTGGGGGGGGGGGGGGGGGGGGGTACATAATACTCCAGCATTATATATACCAGTCAATGAATGGTAGCTCTTTCACTACCTGTTCCCAAAATGTTGATCATGTACACAAGTTGAGTACCTATACATGTACCTGTAACATGATAACCAGGTTTTGGCACATCCTACATTTGACTAAATATAAATAGTTAAATATGACGACATCGAACCAGTTTTATTCCCATATATGCATAAGTTATGAGGTCCTTGAAAATGCAGCCACATTGAAGTGCAATAATATTAATATAGTAAATGCACAGGCATTAGATGAAATTTGATCCATGCAGCATGAATCATTTGTGTGATGTTAGATCATGCCATGAATCTCTAATCCGGCTATGCCCATACGTAGCCATTCATGGCATTGAGGCAGAGTAAAATTGCCATGTGATATGACACTATTAAATTAATATTATAATTATTAATTTCACTTTGAGCCTAAACCCCACCATCACTAAAGTAACGACACGATTATTATACCCCCTGCAACGAAGTTAGGGGGGGGTATACTGGAGTCAGCTTGTCCGTCCGTCCGTCTGTCTGTCGTCCGTCCGTCCGTCGGCGTCGTCCGTCCGTGGACACAAATTTGTCCGGAGTTTTTCTCAGTCGTTTTTTTTATCAATTTCCGTGAAACTTGGCACAGACATCAACCACCATGGGAACCTGTGCACCTGCGATTATGACGTCTGTTGGACTTTTTTTAGTGGAGTTATCCCCCCTTTTTCGACTTAGAAAATTTTCATAACATGTATACTTTTGTCCGAGCTTTTATTCCTACATTTTTCAGTCAATTTTTTAAAAACGTGGCACAGATATTAAGTACCATGGGAACTTGTGCACCTGCGATTATGACGTCTGTCCGACATTTTTTGGTGGAGTTATTCCCCTTTTACAACTTAGAAATTTTTTCGCAACATACATAATTTTGTCCAAGCTTTTATTCCTACATTTTTCGGTCAATAGGTTTAAGATTAGGGTTATGGTTGTACACCTGCAATGGGAACTGTTATTTTATTATTTTAACTAAATGTTTACTGACATGTGAAACATCTTAGTATTTTTAAAACAGGGGGGTATCCGTAGTCCCATTGGGACAGTCACATCTCTAGTTAGGCACTTGATAGTATTATAAAATCAACTATTATAATTGGTTACAACCAAAATAGGACAAAATATCTGGACGTTGGGCCTCCAAATGGCAACATGATTCATTTTTTAAATGAGAAATAGCCCAAGAAAAAATACATGGCGACCATGATTATTATGATAAAAATAACATATATTACTAGCGTTTCAAACGTTGTGTGTTGTACGTTTTTTGTTAAAACATATAAGAATGTTTGAAATTCATGTCGGTCAGCCATTTTGTAAACAAATTTTACAAGTCGTCAACAATTTATCAAACTTACATCGAAGTACAAAATCATTCATGCGATCGTTGGTACCACCAGTGCTGACACGTTCCCAATTACTCTTCCTTAAATATGGGTCGTTATTGAGAGCGATCGGACATTATGCAATGCGTATATATATATATATAATTTCACAAATTTGAAGAGAAAATTGAGTTTCGGTTTTCACTTCCCAAATTACCGGAAATGGTTTCATAACTCACTTTAGTATGCCGCAATATATAGTTCCCCGTATTTTACACAGAAAACGTATATTTTCGTATTATGTGGGAAAACTAATGTAACTAAACATAAATATTACTAACTATATATATGTGCAATTTTGATACTTTTAAGAGATTATTTATATTGTTTTAATATTGTCGCAATGATATCAAGCTTATTTTCGATAGATGGGCGAAATTTTATTTTTGACTTTAAATTTCCATCAAATGTTTTCTTCTTTTTTTTTCAATAAAAGTAGCTAGATTTGAAGTCAGTAATGTCAATATGACTTCTCCTGATAGTTATACAGATAACCCATTGGAGATCGGGTGCTGATCGGGTACGCATATTGTGATATTTGCCTTTTTTGTCAGCAAACAAACGGAATAAATTTTGACTTACGTTTTCAATGACGGCGATTGATAGTGCAGATTGTCGTCATCTTGGAATCCGTCTCTGATGGCAAAGCAGCTCATTTTACGAACAAAACATGGCTCCTCTCATGTAAACCATATACCATAGCACACCATGGTCAATTCTTCGGTCAAATATTTTTAGTTATTTAAAAGTTCTCGGTACCTAAAGACATGCTATTTTTCCCAAATATTTCCCACATTTGTCAAACCAAAGTGCTTTTTAAAGGAAACCACATGTCCAGCATACTATAATAATTCACCAACACATTCTATGTATAAAGCTGAGCCATATGTAATCTGGTTACTATGCATTTTCCTTTTTTTCCGTTGTTGTTTTTGGCTCAAACAACAGTAATGTTTTCAATTATTTCAGCCATATATTGGGCAAACGTGCATCTGACCCTTAAACACATCACTGAGTGAATACAAATGTGTCTATTTATGTTCGTCTTTGTATTCACTTACTAGTAGTGATGTTTTTGAAAGCTTCATCATATTGCTAGTTACATCCAATTCATAACAGTCGCCATTGCTGTTTAGTTTGCAGGCTATAAGAGCACAAACAGTGTCGTTTTTAAGGTCATTTCTGGCCGATTGCTGTATTTTTCTATAGAGAAAGTTCGTTCAGAGTCGGCATTGCTGTTTGGCATAGTTAGAAGACACTTAATTACGACACTGATATGTTGAAATCTCGGTTTTCCTTTAGCAGTTTTCAAATACATCACTTTGTACCACCAGTTATCCACATGATCACGTTCTATGTTGAACGTATATATAGGTAGTTCACTTTCCGTTGAGAAGTCATTGAACTCGTCCTGCAGAAAGTCGTAATCTACTTTCAGTTTGAAACGAGTAGCCACATTGATTAACACTTCTGGGTTTAACGTGTCTCTGATCTCACTGTTTGGGTTTAGGATAGCCATATCTGCGATGAAAGTGTCCTTGAAAGGAAACTTAGCAATCATTTTGCCACTATTACTTCATAGAACTTTCTAACAGTGGCAAAAATATGACACATATCTTCGTCGGTTACATTGTTTTCATCCATGAGCTGCCTCGTTTTGATACCAATTGCGATTATGTCATTTTCATGCTGATTGCATCGATCTGTATATGGTACTTCAGTCAAGTCTGGAAACTGTTTTATCACCGCTGATTTCACAAACTTTCCGAGAAACTTCCTCAACAATCGGCACATTTCTTTTGTCATCACTCCTAACATAGATTCGTCCGATTGTAACAATGTATTGAATTCGTTGAGAGGGTCCAAAATGAACGACAGAAACGAGAAATACACCTTCATATCAATGTCTTTTAAACTGTATGCCGTACGTCGAATGCGATCGGTAACCAATTCTAATCCCGAAAAGTAAAGTTCCAATGCTGGCCATTGCTGATTTAACCTGTTGAATGCATCGCTCTAAACTTAACCATCTAGTCGTAACATGCTTCAGAATCTTAAGTGGTTCCGTGTCTGTGAAATCAAGAAACTCCTTGTATGCTTCCCTACGCTTTGACGACTTGTTAAAGTGACCATAGACATCCGTAATTAATTCCTCTATACCTAAAGGCTGCTCTTTCATCGCTTTCTTTATGCACAAATTTGCCAAATGGCAAATGCACACAAGGCTGACCACTGATGGCTGAACTTTCTTAATTCGAGTCCACACTGAATTGTTTTTTCCAAACATCACACAACAATTGTCACTTGTAAAACTGACAACATTTTCCCATGGAATATCCAGTTGTTTGAAAACACTGTCTATTGAATTAAAAATGGCTTCAGCTGTACCCACATTGCAGATAGGCATGTCAATGAAACGAGTGATAGCCTTCTTCTGTGAATCATCAGCAAGCCTAGCAAGAATCACAAATTCATGTAAAAAATGGAATTCGGAAATAAAAGACGACTCCCAATCATGGGACAATATATTTCGCAATCCATTCACAACCACGCCTGACACAAAACTCCAATGGCTCCAATTTAGAATTAATACGAGAATCCTATCGACGAACAAATTTCTGAAGATAGCAGGCATAAGAGCTGACGATCTATGTAAGCGATGCGAAAATACTCAAGAGAACATTTCTCACATTTTCTGGGACTGCCCATATACAAATCGGTTTATAACCGAAATTCAGTCTTGGTTGAAAATTAATGAAGTGTCTATACACATAACCAAACCAAGTATGCTTTTTGGCGTTAATCATTGCCAAGTGAATTCTATCATAAATTACTTCCTACTTGTGCTAAAGCAATATATCTATAGGACTAAATTTGACCCGATCCAACTTTCAATAAAGGCATTTCTCGCTGAATTAAAATTCAAATATGAATGCGATAAATACACATCCAGAAGCAACATGCGATATCAAGAGTTTAAAAATCGATGGCTACCCTTAGAAAATATTATTAATGACAACACCGATTGACTTGCTGATATTCCACAACAAAACCAAATTTATATGTATATACATGTATACACCCCGATTAATATAATTATATACATAGAGCCTGGAACCCGAGCTATCTCTCAAATTTACATTAATCTTTTCCTAACTTGATCATCAAAAAGCCGGCAAGAATTTATCTGCGCCTAACTTTACTCTTTATATAACTGTATAACTGACACGCGTCATTAAATGCACAAACGTTGTGTCGCCCAATAGCCAACGGAAAAACAAACTATTTATCGCTTTACAATAACTACACCAAAAACAACTATATGATTCAAGCATGATTGTATTAATGTCGCCAGTGAGAAAGTATAGCCCGAGTGAAATTCACTTGGGAGCGTGCAAAAGTGAGTGCAAGAATATAATATGTATCAATGTATCGTTAATATAATGCTTGTGTGTATGTATGTCTGTCTCATGTTTGTTGTTGTTATATCTACTTCACCAATAAACAATTAAAAAAAATGTTTTTTGCACCCACTGTCATTCGATTCATCAATCATCAGAGAAAATGGTTGAGTTCTGCACATTTCTATCACAGGCTTTGTTAAACATGTTGAAATTGCACCTTTGGTAATCATCGTTGTCTTCATTCTACCACACTTGTACTTCTTTGGGATATCGCTGTCCGGAAACATAACTGGTGCTAACTTAGTGAAATGATCTGCGACCGAGAATGACAAGTTGTGTTCAGCAATAAAATTACTGAATAGAATTTCAGCCTTCCTCGTCTGGTCTACTGTATCGTGTGTTGCCTTCTTAAAAAATGTTGTCATTTGCCCAGATGATTGTACATTTTTATTCAACTGTAGGTGTTGTGCTGAATTTCCATGTCGTGTCGCAACATTTTTGCTGCCGTGACCGATACAAAAGTGGATATTGCAAACCTTACAATGAGCCATTGTCTCTCCGCAATCAATTCGCATTATCCACGTCATTTCACGGGACCACGAGTCCTTAAACTTTGAATCGTATCGTCGGCGTTTTGCCGGTCTTTCCACAGAATCAGACATTTCAAAAATATATAATGTATGGTCGCCAATTTACCGAGACATATATAAATGACCATATTCAATGGGCTTCCTATATATAGGGGTCATGCATAAAGCTCGTTTGTAATCTAATATGAAAACAATCTGGAAGAGTTAATATTAGTTTATATATAAAGTGATGTTGCTCTTTTGTTTGTTAAAACATTTGGTGACAAACCATTTATTGCCAGACTAATTACCCGCAGCACATTGGCAGCTACTCCAAGCTATCGCGATATTATTGCGTAACAACAGTGTCTGCACCGGACGCTAAACAATCGCACCCATGTAGTCTCGTATATTCTCGCTTACCGCGTTATAGTACAACGAAAACGAAAGTAACTTTTAATTATTTTTTTGTTTGAGAAGATTGTTTCAAACCCTACCCCTCATGTACTCTCAATGTTTATCTCATATTTTCATCAACCCCACTGTCAATGGATGATAGGGGACATGCATATTTGAATGTGGCATGGTAGCCAATTAGATTGCTTGTTATAACCAGATGTATGGACAATGCTGGTTCTCGTAAGGTGCCAACCTAAAGAGGATGTCCATATTATCGAGAGAGAGATCGAGAGAGAGAATTGTGACTTAACATATAAACTTCTTCTATAAAATTACATTGAATTTATTCCAGTCCCAGCTTTCATTCATACCTAACCTTCATGGGCAATGTTCAAGGAATGGTGCAATGTCAGTATTCTGATGTCATATGGCATATAGGTATGCTTTAGTGACTGGTTGTTGGTTCAAACCCTTACATCGGTGAAAATCGGGAAAAAATTTCTAGTTTGATCTGAACTGAATGACACTCAATGTGCCGATCTATTTGTAACACGGCAATTTCAATTAAAATGATAATTTATACAGTAATGCCCAAAGTATATGACCCTTTAACCACAGCTTTTCGATGAATGGCAACAAGCCATATTTCCGACTAAATCCTGAAAAATTTCCCATAATTCTGCTGTGGTTAAAGGGTCATATACTTCAGGTATTACTATATCACTGAGAGGTTTCCGATGAATGGCAACAATCCATATTTCCAGCTATATCCTGAAAAGTTACCCATAATTCTGCTGTAGTTAAGGAGTCGATTATTTAGGGCATTACTGTATGAAGCAATGAACGCACCATTCTGAATCAGTGCCATGCACATTCTGTTATATCTGTTTACTTTCAGATCCTGGGATCCTGGTGAGACTGGCTGGTCAAAATGCAAGAAATTATGGTCGAGTAGAGATTTACTACCAAGGAGAGTGGGGTACAATTTGTGATGACAGCTGGGATAACAATGATGCTGCAGTTATTTGCAGGATGCTGGGATTCAGGTACACATATACAGTAATGCTCTAATTAATCGACTGCTTAACCACAGAAGAATTAGGGGTAACTTTTCAGGATTTAGTCGGAAATATGGCCTGTTGCCATTCATCGGAAAGCTCTCGCTGAGAGCTTTCCGATGAATGGCTACAAGCCATATTTCCGACTAAATCCTGAAAAGTTACCCATAATTCATCTGTGATTAAGCAGTCGATTAATTAGGGCATTACTGTATACAGTAATGATGAATTAAATGAAAAAAATTAAAGATAATTAGAATGCTCTATAAGCTAATACAAGTACAGGTATACATTGGATTTCCTGACATCTTTCTTATCACCTTGGGAGGGGATTGAGGTTGGGGGCTCAAGTGGCTCAGTTGATAATGTGCATAGCCAGTGTTTCCTCTAGAGGGGCAGCGGGTCTCTTTCAGGATCCCTTTTCCCACACCCAAATTTCCCCTCTGACATGTATTCCCCTACCCGACTGACAGATTAATGCCTACTAGTACTTCAAATGTGTATCTGCCACTAAATAACAGAACAGGGAATGATAAACGAAGATCATTTTATTTGCCAGCCAACTCTCATTGATCACAGGTAAAACCATTTCACGTGAAAAGAATGCTTTTTCAACAATTATTGCCTTATTCTAAAAGATATTGAAGCGGACTTTGATAAAAGCCATGTGATTAATTCTGCCTGGTTACGTTGTGATTATGTTGTCAAATAACACACTGTTCTAACTGGTTCTTATTTATAATTATGTAGAAAATGTCAAGATGTTATCCACTGAATGGTGATCAGAAATATTTCCTGGCATAACATGTTTTCATGAATGTAATGTTAGTGAAGCCAGACATAGGAATGCAAATTTTAACAATTGCCTCTACCATTGTTGGTGGCAATAAAAAAAATTGTCTGTACACTTATTTTACCCATCGATTTAACTTGATGTTTTGTTGTAATATTTATGGTATCCATGGTTTTGTCTGTTTACATGAAGTGCTAAATGACTACGCCCTTACAGTAACGCCCTAAATAATCAACTCCTTAACCACAGCAGAATTATGTGTAATTTTTCAGGATTTAGTCAGAACTATGGCTTGTTGCCATTCATCGGAAAGCTCTCAGGGTCATATACTTCGGGCATTACTGTAAAACACAATTACGATTCCTTAACTTTATCTACTTATTTTACCGTAGACATTCAGAACTTGGATTTAAATTATCAATTGATTTACTATCGGTAAATACTATTATCCATATACAGTTTGTTGATGGTCTGCGAATTCCCTCAGCTGTTATAGGGGTACCATAATTCCCCCAAGTCCTAGCAGAAACCCTGGCACATGAGGCCAACATAACCCATCCGGTGATTGCAAAACTGATTCGAATCCCGATAAATGTGGATTTGTGACCCATCACAGGGAAGGTAACCTGATTCGTGTATCTGGGCAAATTTGTTAATTGCTTTCCATGGTTTTTCTCTTTGGTAGTTCTGGTTCAGCAAGGTCGGGTGGATCTTATGGACAAGGCAGTGGTCCAATATGGTTGGATAATGTTGCTTGCAACGGATATGAGATGTCTATTTCGAACTGTGGACACAGAGGATGGGGAGTTGAGGATTGTACTCACAGTGAGGATGCTGGAGTCTACTGCCTTACAACAGGTAACTATGTCCAGTTTATTACCAATTATCTGTTCATATAAGGGACAGGAGCTTCCATAAGTTCTGTAACTTGTGCTCCGATCCCTTTATCACCTCTCATCCATGTCACCAACTGTATTATCTTTATTTGTATTTTGTTTATTGACTGAGGGATAATAAAATATGTTTGAGTATGCTTAAGCATATGTTATAGGGCATGTTATAACTCAAAACTATCACCAAGTATTCATAGTAATAATTTTGATGCCCATGAAAAACGTAAGATTCCCTGGCCCTAAACCTACAAAATAAGCCTGTTATAAAGAATATAAGAAACAATTATTAAAATTGTAAAAAATTGTAAAAAATAATAACAAATGATGAAAAATTGTTAGGCCAATGCATTCTCTTATATATGCGAGGCGACCTATGGTCGACTCGCATATATAAGAGAATGCATTGGCACAGGGTATATGGGTTGATACAAAAAATCGGACCTGGCACTCAAAGGGTTAAATCATACCAATTAGCATTACTTTAGCTGGTTTTATCAAGAGAGTACCTCCAGTAGTTTTTAGTCGAGTTTAAAAAAAAAACTCAACTTATGCTTTGGCAAGATCGGTAGGTGGGCGGTCGGGCGGGCATCCGAGCGACTGGGCATATGGCTGGGCACGAGACCGTGATAACTAAAACAAACGTCGACCGATGTAATTGATATTTGGTATATGTGTCTGTTGCAACAATATCTAGCTTGAGTTCGAAAACCAGGTTTGTCCAATCTTTATACTATAATTATGGGATTTACTTTGTCTATTTTTATAGATTTTGATCGCTAACTCGTACAAACTTTGACCGATTTCAACTATATTCAGTGTATAAGTCTAGGATCACCTCTGGATGGAGAGCTGTCAAATTTTAACGATTGAAAAACATGGCTGCCAGCAGTCATCTTGGATTTTACCCTTTGGCACACCCTACAGAGCACATTTATTGGATAATTGTTTTGAAACACTACTAGCTTGTTTAGGATCACCTCTAGATTGTATCTATCGAATTTGAATGATTTTAGATGAAAAACATATGGCCACTAGTGGCCATCTTGGATTTTACTCTTTGCATTACTAAATCCTTTAGCACACCGTACAGAGCATATCTCTCATCCGATCATCACCAAACTTCATGTGGATCCTCGGGGTGACCTCTAGTTGGGTGCTTACCATTTTTTTTTCGAATTCTGTTAAAAAACATGGCTGCGAGCGGCTATCTTGGATTTTACTCATTGTGTGACTACAGGTCACATTTCTCATCCAATCGTCACCAAACTTCATATGGATCTTTGGGGTGACCTCTAGATGGGAGCCTCCCATTTTATCCTAAATTTGTTTTTAAAAAACATGGTTACCAGCAGCCATGTAGGATTACAAATATGAATCCATCAACACACCTTGCAGCCCAAATTTATTTTTAAACTTTACCGGCTCTTTTAGGATCGCCTGTAGATGCGAGCTATCAAATCTGAAATTTTTTCGATGAAAAACATAGCAGCTGGCAGCAGTCTTATTTTTACCTGAGTTTATGGCTCTTAGTTCTGAGTTATGGTTCTTTAATAGTTTTGTCTATTTTTAGTGATTCTCGGTCAGACAGATGTACGTTTATGGGCAAAACACTCGACTAAGCCATCTTTGATGAGCAAACCTTGTTTAACCCTTTTTATGCTAAATACTCATTGACAACTTGTTTTCCCTTAGGAAATATTCAGATAATAAGTTCAATAAGATGTTTGTTATATCCCCTGCAACAAAGTTGTGGGGGGGGGGGGGTGGTATACTAGAATCAGCTTCTCCATCCGTCATCCATCTGTCATCCCTCCGTGGACACAAACTTCTCCATAGTTTTTCTCTGTCGTTTTTTTTATCGAACCCACCATGCAACCTGCGATTATGACACGTCTGTCATACTTTTTTGCTGGAGTTACCCCCTTTTTCAACTTGTGTGCACCTGCAATTATGAGGTCTGTCTGACTTTTTTTTGTGAGCTATTCCCATTTGTCAACTTAGAACATTTTGCAACATGCATAATTTTGTCCGTCATTTTTCGGTCAATAGGTTTAGGATATTAGGGTTAGGGGTTAGGTCTTGTGCACCTGCAATGGGAATCTGGTATTTTATTATTTTAACTAAATGTTTACTGACATGAAACATCATGGGGGGGGGTGGGTATCCTTAGTCCCATTGGGACAGTCACACCTCTAGTTGATTTATTATAGGGGTGCCACGATTAATCGTATAATCGATGAACCGTTGATAAAGCCGATAATCGATTACCATTTCCAGAGTCGATTAATCTGCGTTATTTATTTCGGACGTCGGAACATGCCGGGTATTATTGAATACGATGTTTGTTTTACACAGTTTAATCTACAACCGAAAGGTTAACAACCTTTGATTGCGTATCAAAGAGATTCCGACAACATGAGTACATCTAACTTGTGTTGCAAACACTCGGCAGTTCATTTGATGATGTGACATGATTACTGTTCGGGTTATTGTATATTCTACAAATCGGTGGCACTGCAGCTTTGAATTTATGGCCAGGTCATTGTATATAAATTTATACTTGACAGGTGGCACTTTGGCTTTGAAATGTGCCGACTTTCACCGTGTTCAATGAATTGAATGCACTCGCCCTTGATTCTGATTGGACCAATGGGGAGTTGATTAACATTCTCTGGAATCCAGGGAACATTTTAATCAGTATCCTTAGATGTTACTAGTACAGGTTATTGTGTATCATGTGGCGAATACTGAATGAAACTCGATATTATCCAACACTTGACTTGTTCTAAGTCCTGTAATTTGCTAGTGGTGGGGGGGGGGGGGGGGGGGGGGGGGAGCACACATTTGTGATTGTTATCCATGCTCTGGATACTTGATGAAACTTAGTTTACTTTTTCAGGCCATCCGTTGTGCATCCCTAGTTTTATATTGTTTGTATGTTTGGCTATTCGTAACTGAAATTAATTGCTACGTTCGTTCAAATGAACTTACAAATATTATAATCGTAACATCGCCGAGAACTCAATACATTAATGTAAAAATTGCATCAGCCGATGCCACAAACAATCGGCGACAGTGCAGTTAACCAGCCCCCAGCCAATAGGCCATATTACGGAAATATTCTACTGAAGTTATTAGGTACGATTAATCGATTATAGTCGATTATTGACAACCGATTATCGATTATCAAAATCAATAATCGTGGCACCTCTAATTTATTATCTAAATATTTCCTTCCAATAAATTGGACTCCTTCTGTACCAGAGCTGTTAAGTTTCACGGATTGTTCGTGAGACTCCCAGATTGCCATGGCAATTCCGCAAATATGGATAACCCCCAATTTCTCCCGGATTTAGCAAAACACTGCATTCGAAATCCAAAAATACGATTTTTTCTTCTTCAAATTTGTTAAATTGAGGGGGATTCCACAAATGACAGGGATTTCCTATTTCCGGTACCGTAAATACCCACACATCAACATTCACTTTTGCTGTTCCCTCTGATTGAAGTGGTGAACTGTGACTATTAAACATTAATTGATTTTCACACTCTAGTGAAGCCACACGTATACAGGGTGTTGTTATAATATACAATTCGTATAATCACAAGTGTTCAGCTGTATTGTTAGGCCTCATTGATGAACATTTCTTAGTAATGGATTAGTGGTATGCATTGCGAACGGAATGTGGCAATTTCGTTTGCAGGTAAAACTGTAGGACGGGTCATTTTATACTTTCATTTTCACCCATGTTCGGTTTTAACCTTTTTAACTCGGGCACGTTTTTACTTATTTTAAATGAAGTTTCTGCTTCTTAAAATTTGTTAATAAATTGTGGAATGTATGCATTTCTTTTGGGAGTTAAACTGTAAGACGAGTCCATTTTGTAGTTTATTCAGTTTTTGTACTTTCAGTTTCGTGCATATCTGGATCTATTCTGAGTATTTTCACTTAGTTTATAGTGTCTGCGTCTTTCTCTTCAGTAAATAGTGGTATCTCCCACTCACAGCAGCAATTACAAACAGGAAATTCATTACCATATTTTATTTAGGTCTATATGTTTGTAAAATGAACACAAATAGAAACTCACAAAAAACTATGTAATCTTAATCATAAAAATTATTTTTTTAGCATGAACATATTCGGGCTTACCTCCCGCAAAATCTCCCGGATTGACATTTTCAAAACATAACAGATATTTTTTGTACCTTACTTGTATTTAAATTTGCATAGTACTTTTTTTTTGTACAGTTGGTGCACGAATTAAAAACTGAGCGAAATATATCATGACTCCTGAGTTTATGACAAACAACAGGGAATCAAGAGGACTATGTTGATGAGTTAACATATGTTGCGGAAGTTTGGACTGCGAATAGAAAATTTTGTCTATTTGTAGGCCTATATATATCTTTACATCTCTTATCTGCACAATAAGTAGGTTGATGCAATTATGTCTTACACGATTTAATGATGATGTTCATTGTTCCCGCTAGGGGTAGCCATTTTATTAGTCATTTGCGAAAATAAATTGTAAATGGCGAAAAAAATGACCAAATGGCGAAAGAAAATGGCTAAATTAATTCCCAATTATGTCCAGATATAGTGGTGATTTTATAAACGTGCCAGCTTAGTCCTCGTTCTAATTACATCACTCACAGCTAACATCCATACAACAAAGGCATCTGCATCTCGTGTATGTTTCATGAAATGGTGTGCTTGGAGCAATTAGTAATAGGTGCACATTGGTGTTGATTTCATGTAGTGTCAATGGCAGATGCTTTGTTTGTAATAAAGACAACTTGTGAGTGGGGATCAGGGAATGATGCATAACACAACATAAGTGCCTTAGGTTTTGTATTGCGAGTCAAATTTCCAAATTGAATCGTAAGAGAAAGCCACATCACCCCGACTATCCAAACAAAGTCAGAACGATGGTCGATCTCTTTGTTGGAACCGGAACATTTTAAAAGAATTTCATCATTCTGAACACTAGCATGTTAAACCTGGGTGGAACTCGCAAACTACAATTAAAAAGTTGTGTCTGCTACTCACCATATACATCTACCATGCCAGTTGCATATTATTAAATTTCTTTCACTTGCAGTTTGATCCGTATTAATTCATTCCAACTTTTTACAAAACCGATCGATCTTTCCAACTAACCGCGATTAAAAATATCTAATTTCGTAGTCACCAGGGTATACTTACTGTTTTCCCATGAATTGAACATCCTATTGCCTATTACTACACTGCAATTTTTTTTTGCGATGGTCTCTAAAAACTTTCATTGTATATGATGATACAGGATGTTAATGTTATTTTCATGTTCAATTGTTGCTCATATTACATTGTTGTTGTTTTCTTGTGTCAATAAAATGTAATATATGTTATCTTAAAATATGTTCCCAAATTAATGGCGAAAGTAAATTCAAAGTGGCTAAATATATTGGCATTTGGCGAAAATAATGGTTATAGGAATTTCTAGGCCAGCAGGAACACTGATGATGTTTAACCCTTTGAACCCGAGAGACCGGAATACCGGTCCAATCCTTATATTCCTATATCCCGGGAGACTGGAATACCGGTCCGGAAATCAGACGATATTTGACACGAAATTACGGCTCAATAAACGCACATATCAACTTGAGTTGTACTTCTACTTTGCACACACGTGTCACATGTTTACCCACGTGACTTTGATCGACAAACTGACGACAGAGGGTTTGTTTCTTTGCACATGCGCAGAGGCCTATTTCGAAGAAAAAAAACCCCGCTTTTTATCGTCGTAAAAGGGGAAGTATTTCGTTAGAAGTTTCGCGATCAAAACACAAATTAACTAGAATAGTGCTTCTATACTTTGCGCGAATGAGTCATATGTTCATACCTTTGATTTTAGTAGCCAAATTGGAAACAGGGGGTCTGTTTCTTCGCGCAAGCACACATGTGCATTTTGAGAAATGCCTTCTATTGTAGGCAAAGTGTAAGAATTTCGTTATAAATATATAGCGCAGCCAAAGGAAGCCGCAATATATCTATATACATGTACATATAGAACGTGGAATAGACTGTCTCGTTGAAATACATTGTGACATATTTCGCTGCACACTTGTTCAGTTAGCATAGTAGATTGCCGTATAGTTGAGCGTGTACATACATGTATATACGTCCCAATTAAGAGCTTTATGAGTTACGTCGTCGGAACACTATATAACGTCAGGCGCCTCGGGTTGGGGTCATTTAATGTTCAGGACGTCAGGGTTCAAAGGGTTAATATGTATACACATGTATGTTCAGGAACGATTAACAACTGAAACTCATTAGAACCATGAAATTTGACGAAAAAATCTTTGTCAGATTTGAATTTGCGCAGATAGATTTCAAGTTCATTTCATTGATTTCCAGTCCATAACTATTTATTATCAGAATAGTTATTTGGAGCATATTAACATCCATCATCATAGCAAAATGATGGTGCAGTTACCTTCTACAAGAGCTCTTTCCATCAATGTATCACATTATTATAATCAATAAATTTGAAAAATGATCAAGGAAATATGGGTTGATACAAAAATCGAACTTGGCACTGAAAGGGTTAGTTAAGACGAGAACAAGTTTTTGTGTTGGTCAAAACCAGTATAAGCACAGGCTGTAAAACCTTAATGTATATGAGCAGATGATTGTCTCCTAGCAACAGCTATGCTCCGCCCCCTAAGACTGGCTGTGTAATGATCCATTCCTCAGCTAATTCTTCATTTCTTCTGTGGTTCTATTTTAGGTCTTACTTCACCAGCGACATCCACCAGATATCCAACGTTCACAACCACACCAAGTAAGCAATTTATGTGACACTTTTTAATCATTCTTGCTCATGAAAGTGACCAAGAGAACTCAATATCAAGTAGTAAGAGAATTGGTTATATCTGATTGACCTTTGGAAGCCTTTATTCAGCATCGGAGGGGCCTGTAGCCCCTTTTTGCGTTAGCAGCCTGTGGCTCCATGTCTGCTTCGCACACGTGACAGATCCTAATCTCTTATATATAGAGAAAATATTTATTAAGCTACTTCAATGTACCCGCATGCAGATAGGTTCATACTGGACCTATATATTTACGTTGGTTCATATTGGACTTATTTGATTTCAGAGTAAGCCGATAGTGGACTATAAATTATATAAAGGGTTCCCAGTCCCCTCTAGCAAAGGAACACACTCAATGCATACAATTTTTGGCTCGATCATCCAAATGAACTACAGTAATAATAATCGACTCCTTACCCACAGCAGAATCATGGGTAATTTTTCAGGATTTAGTCGGAAATATGGCTTTTTGCCATTCATCGGAAAGCTCTCAGTATGGCCATAGTTTTGGTAAATCAGCCAGTTTATTAGTTGTCTGTTTTAAGAACATGTACAGGCATACCATACCTTTTGAAATTCCTCATGGTCTTAAAAACTCATTGTTTACTATGGATACCGTTGAACAGATTAATCCTGTTTTCAGTGGTAAACGACTGGCCAAAGTTAATTCTGTTCAGATAATGACTATTTGCTCACAGATTATATTGCAATTATATTCATCTATTGGAATATGCCAAGACGGTCAATGAATCACTGAACTTAGTATTGAAGATAGTATTTGATACTGAGGATGGCACAGTTGGAATTTACTATTTTTATTCCTTCATTTTCGGTTGATGATAGAGTTAATCACAAGTCGTGGTTAGCTGGTAATCAGAATGAAATCATTCATATGATCAACATAATTTCGAATCACAAACATTGTCAGTGTTGATTAAGAATAATAGATTAATTTATAATCGACTCATTGAAGTTTTTCTCGCCCGTTGAAGACTGAGATGATTAGGTAATATCGGATCTCTCTATTTGCCAAGTTGAGCTATTTGGCATTGTATATAAAGTAGCCCTGAAATGGACACCCCCTCATCGGTTACACTTATAGCATAATTAAGAAATGGTTTTGGATTAAGGTTATGCAGTTATAAACGCATCCAGTTGAAGAGAATCTTCATTTTCAATCGTTTTCATTGGTCGCCCAGTTGCAATCAACAATGCTGGAATCGTGTCAAACAGGTGTGCTGCTGTCTGTACTCATCTGTACTTTCTCAGAGTGACCGAAAGTGATTAGGGTTACCAAAAATAACCTTAATGTCTATATATTAAGTGACAGCCAATTGTTTTACAGTATTTCGAGAGTTGACAGCTTATGATTAAATTAGATGTTGCTAGTGAAACAACTTTGGCATATTCGAAATCAATAGTGTGTTCAACCGAATTTGTATTTATTGTCTGTACATTTGTTCTTGAATTGCGGATGTATTTAGATAAACTTTGAACATTCTGAACATTTCCTAACAATAAATAGTAATCGTTCTGTATGTGCATAATACGACATCTGCTTATATTTCTTCATCATCCCTGTAGTTGAATAGCAGATCATTCCAGTGTATACCGTTATAACTGAATGGGATAATTCATTTAGTAAAGAAAGAGTTAATTATGTTACTGCCTACTTTCAGTCCCTGCCCAGGTGAGGCTGGTTGGTGGAACTCTCCGAAATAATGGCCGAGTGGAGATTTACCACAGTGGTAGATGGGGCACTATTTGCGATGACAGTTGGGGAAATGTTGATGCTACAGTCATTTGCAGGATGCTGGGTTACAGGTATATATATAGTGATGGTGTACATTTGTGTTTATAAGGAACATCAAATATAGGTACCGACCGACCCTAAAGTTTTGTCAAATCAACTGCCACCATGTTTGACAACCGCTGGTCCAATTGCGGTCGTGTAAAATTCCATAGTAGTTCCAATGCATTGCCACCGCAGCAACAATGTGTTACTGGAATTTGGCTTATGTTTCTGTTGGTGTGTCAATGTAATGTGTATGGTGCGTACTAATGGTAATTAATATGTTTCAATTAATAAGAGATGATTTGCCATTTTAAACAGAAGATCAGAATTTGAGATTTCCTGCACCTTCAAAATCAGACTTTACTTGAAATTGTTGAAAGGAAATGAATCATAGCCTTATAGTGTGTGAAATGTATGGATCTGTCTCATAATGCAGTGTTATAAACCATGGATTAATCAACCACCTGCTTACCAGGCCTCTCAAATTACTCACAGTTTCAGAGATTGTACCGGTCATGCATCCAGTACTGGTAGTCCCAATGTTGATATTGTATGTGGCTGATCGGACTTACGAGTTAAACAAACAATGTGTCAGGTATGAAATATAGTTTGATCTCAAGCTGAAAAGTTGATAAGACATTGTGGAATTTGAAGAATTTAAACAATTCACGCCACTAATAAATTGACTGACATATCATTTAATTTCAACATAAATAAATACTTCAAAAACAATCTGTGTTTTTTCCATTCTTAGATATACTGACTGTCAGTACCACTGTCACGATTGGTCATTGGAACTTTCTTTAAACAATGAGTTTAAGTTTCCATCTCACAAGAATCATCGCTAACTAATCACTTTAATTTTAATTTATTGCACATCCATTCGGTTATTTTTTGCGAAATACAGAAGATTTAAAAATGTTGTATTGTCCATGAACAAACCGATTACATAAACAATGTCACTGACGACCTCAACTTTAATAGAATTTTTTTTCACAAAATTATGAGGTATAATACGTCAAAAGCACACGTTTGGTCCATTAAATAAAATAATATTGACCTTTGTTTCAGTTTATTACAGACTACAGTCTTCAATGTATGCAATAAACGTATTCTGGGAACATTGTGTTTGTCATGTCGCATGTTAAAAATCCAACCTCTGGTTCTCGTTCTCGTTTTACCATCATGTTACAACAAACTCATGCAATAACATTCAAGCCTTGAAATAGGGTGTCTGTCATTTGCAGAATGAGGTCCCCAGAGGGTGAATTTAGTGATGCTACCCCCGCATAGTGGGCTAGCATCACCAAATTCACCCTCTGGGGACCTCATTCTGCTGAGTTATAAGCAGAATGAGGTCCCCAGAGGGTGAATTTGGTGATGCTAGCCCGCTATGCGGGGTAGCATCACTAAATTCACCCTCTGGGGACCTCATTCTGCAAATGACAGACACCCTATTTCAAAGCTTGATAACATTAACCAGTTCACACCATTGTGTCATTATGTCTATCCATTTTATATACAAATTGGTTGCACGCAACATTCAAATGTATTAATTATGTTTAACAAAGTTTTGTGTTGTTTGACAGGATGATCACATAATGGTCCCAGATGCAAATTTTCCTCTTTTTCCGCAGACATATCGAAAAAAAAACCTTTAACCCTTTACCCAACAGTAATATGTCTAACGTCATTACCCACACCAATACTGATAGGAGAGAACGTCGTCACCCCAGCCAACATAACTTTCTGGTAACGTCAAAGTTATAGGAAAAAATGTATTATTAAATCTTATGGTGGCTCTTGTTTATCTGCAAGGATGGTTTATTTTATTTTAATTAATTGGTAACAATTGATTTTCATATTTATGAAAGTCAAGTCCCCCCCCCCCCCCCCCCCCATTGGCAATGTGCAATTTGTTTTTATTTAATTCATACTACATCCTTAGTATGGGAAGAGCAGGTAAGATGATTTGTTTGATCATATATTCCATCTGGCGATGGAGAACAAGGAGACACTATGGAGTTGGTAGGTATCTTTCCGGATTTTTCTTGACCCTGATTCGTTGCATAGAATTAAAATCAATTTCACATTGAAATGTATCAGATTCTGAATTTTATTGCTGTCATTTCAGCTGGTAATTTCCGAAAATTTATCGTATTATTGTGTTCAAATTATCAACAGAAATATTGCGAAACAAAAAAATCCGGAGATCTGGTTGTGTACGGTACTGCGTGAGACAACAGTCGCCATAATTTCTTTACTAGTGTTAGCAATCACTTTCAAATAAAACAAATGAGATCGTTTTGCAGTGCATTCCTTTAAATTTTCACATCTACATGTGCACCAATCACTCTAGTTCATGTCCACATGAATGCGTACCATAATTTGACATCGTTAAACAAAATTATCCCCCATTATATATTGCATATATAAATTTGCAAAACAGAAAACGTCGTCGATTGAGTTGTGTATTACGTAAGACGGCAAGGCAACACAGTTGCCGTACTTTCTTTACTGTTAGCAATCACTTACTAATAAAATAATGAGATCGTTTTACGCGTGCATTCCTTTAAATTTTCACATCTACATGTGCACCAATCACTCTAGTTCATGTCCATATGAATGCGTACCATACTTTGACATCGTTTAATAAAATTATCCCCAATATTTTATCAACAAAAACACCGCGAAGATTTTGTATGAAGTTTGACGTTGTAACCTCGATTTCCAGAATTACCTTCACTTTTCCACAATCACTAGCAAAGTGTTAACCAACTTCTATTTATTTGCATTTAATAATGTACCAACGAAATTCAATAAAATGTGGAAATGCATTGTGAAATTTATTCCAGCATTGTAAAAATCTGTTGTTGACACGTGATCACAGATAGTAACCAATGTAAACAAAACACAAGCCATGATCGTGAGGGTACAAAAATAAGATTTCCAGATTTCCAGAATTACCTTCACTTTTCCACAATCACTAGCAAAGTGTTAACCAACTTCTATTTATTTGCATTTAATAATGTACCAACGAAATTCAATAAAATGTGGAAATGCATTGTGAAATTTATTCCAGCATTGTAAAAATCTGTTGTTGACACGTGATCACAGATAGTAACCAATGTAAACAAAACACAAGCCATGATCGTGAGGGTACAAAAATAAGATGCAACGTCGACGTAAATACTTGGACAATTACTCCGTGTGTCATGTATAAAAAAAGACATAAAAACAGCATTAATAGACTAAAATTTCAATTTTTTAAATCATAGGTTAGAAGTTGAAATGCTATTCAGTAACAATATAATGTTTAATATGTCGGAATTGAAATATATATCGCAAGAACTATATATTCAGCGCTGACAACAACTCCTTCTGTGTACCTCACGAACGTAATGCGTACGTACTTGACCCAGTTTATTACGATATATCTTGTCACATTTACATGCGTAGATCATGTCCATCACATATTGTCATTTGAAAAAGATTGAATGGCCATTAAGGTCGATAACAGTGCCTTTCTCTTCGTGAATATATGAGATGCCAAACTAAATAATAGTTAGCAAGACATCGTATTGAATAAGGATGACGAAATATACTAAAAATAAATCACATTGAGACACAGGCGTTACCTTGACCTTGATGTAATGATGATGCAATGTATATCACAGTTAGTGCCAAAACACAAGGTGTGTACACAGTTAAACTACCGGTAATCGATATATTGTTTGGCCTATGTTCAACTTGTAACAAAGGACATACTAATAGTGCAATTTTGTTCGATTAAATGATAAATATCTCTTGAAAAATTATTGATAACTATAAGATTGAAATTCGCGCCCAGCTTGGATGGAAGCCACGTGTTCAGAAATTGGTAAACGCGAACGCGCTGTTTGCTGGAAGCTTCTAATTAGTTCCTCGCATTGCTATTCTATACATTTTATACACTCTATAAAAAATATAATATTGTCAATATGATCATGTGAAGAATTAGGAAAAATAAAATAATAATTGGAAACAGTTTTATTTGGGAATAGGCCTACACAGCAGTAAGAACAAACACGGCGTCCTTAGTAACAAAAACTAACATCAGCATGTCGTCTTGCTCTTACCGTAGCTTCGTTAGTCAAATTAATGGTAGTGATTGTTTTATATTTGGATGCATATGATATAAAAACATAAACAAGTCAAGTGAATATTTTATTGGAAATAAAAATAAAGTTCGAAAATAAATAAATGTCAGTTAGACGACCGTACACAGTTACCTGAGTACGCTGATTTCTCTAGTCGACTTAAAAAAATAGCACCGCCGCATTCCACTTTTCGTTTTATTGCGATTTTATTGACAACTATTGATTAAATTGTACAAAATCTGCCACAAAACCCCACAAAAACTTAACAATTAATAATGTAACATATATTTTATTATTTACATTAACAATGAAAGCAATTTGTTGTGTTATAATGCAATAGTTTTGTTGTAAACTATGACTGAAAAAAACGCAAAACTCCGGGCTCTCTGGGGCTCTATGGACGCTACGCGGCAGGGCGCTCTAGGGCTTTATGGACGCTACACGGCAGGGCGCTCTGGGGTGTTCTGAACGCTAAAGGGTTAAAGAAGCTTCCTCAGCAATCAAATATGATTACAGTAAAACCTCTCCTAACCGAAAACTCTTCAGACCAGCCCTTCTGTTCGGTTTAGAGAGGTGTTCGGTTTATAGAAAATAGCACTATGATTGGAATGTATTGACGTTGTTATCGAAGCACAACCAACTCATTATTGATTAATTAGAATTTATTCAATAAAGTACCAAATAAAATATAAATAACAATAGATAAAACATCATGTTATAATTATAATTAAAAACATGGTGCATTAAGACATAATGCATGACTGTATAGATAAGACAGGAAACATAGAAATGATAAAAGTTTTGCATCTTCAGTATAGCAATTTCGTACTATTGTATGTGCGTACCATATTTAATTAGTGGTGTTTTGTTCGTCGACTGCTTTGAATCGGATTATAACAAGTGTCTGATTTGATAACTGAATGCTTATTTAACACGTTGAGTAAACAATGGTGACTTCACAGAGATTACAGCATTGACACTTTGTTTTTTCATCAATAATTGCGCTTATTGAACTCTTATTTTTATGACCACTGTCCAAACCAGACATTAATTAGCAAAATGTACACGATGGTAGTGTATTGTCACCAATACATTTTGAATCAACTGTCACAATGAATGAGCCATCACAAAAACCGCTGCTCAGAGTTTAATTTATAGACCAGAAATTTAAACTTATAAAGTCTACACTTGAGCCAACATGAGCTCAGGATCAAGTATGTCAAATCTACTGCACATGTGTTTGGTTGGTATTTCTTTCCACGTTCGGATTTTGGAGGTAAAAATTTATGTATTTGTTCACTTTTCGACTAGAAAAGCCATGTGATGTTCGGAATAGAGAGTTACTGGTTTACTGAGGTGATTTTTAGTGAAATTGCACTTGGGTGAATTCGGGATCGAACAATTTGGTCGGTATGGAGAGGGATTCGGTTTATAGAGGGTCCAGTTTGGAGAGGTTTTACTGTAGTCAACAGCTTGTATTCACAAATACTGATTTCCTGACTATTGAAATTGCAACTGTGGCATCTGACATCAATAAAATACAGTTAATATGTATAAACCTGAAGCTGTCCGCATTGACCAATCATCTACATAAAAGAAATAAATCTGCAAAACAATTATTTCAAATGAATACAAGTCATGTGCAGGTCAGTTGGAAATTTATCATTTGATGTCTTTGAAGAATGGAATTATACATTGTATATCCCCCACAATATTGCTGCAATTGCTTGTGATGTCAGTCAGTCCCATGTGTATAAGGAGTTGTTCAGTCAGCAATTGGTTGTTTCAGCTTATATTATGTTATGTTTCATTATGTGCATGTTTCTATTCTTCAAAGTGTTGCTAATTGATCACTTTGTGTTGAGACCGAATGTGTTACCTGATGACATACATGTATTAGAAGATGTTGTGCGTGAATTAAATTAACCCTTCCATGACTGAAGCTTCCTGAAATTTTGTTAAAATCTTGTGCCAATGCATTCTCTTATATATGCGAGTCTCCCATATGGAGCCTCCTGTATATAAGAGAATACATTGGCGTAACTATATTTACCATGTCCTTGTAAGCCAGTCCATTCTCTTATAGATGTGAGGCTGCCTATGGGAGACTTGCATATATAAGAGAATGCACTGGCACAGGGACCTTAATGCTGCACCAGTGCAGCTCCCATCATGAAAGGGTTAATCAACTTCGCAGTGAAGGTTGCGATAATTTTATTTACTCTTTGCGACTACTGATAGATAGTATTGCCTTCCATGTTGGTCGGGGCAACATACAACTCTGGTTTGCTACTTTGTGACTAAAAAAGTATAATTTATATAACAATATCGAACAGTGGTTCATATGTGGTTTTGTTAACACACTCTCAATGCTGTAACTAACATCTAAATCAAGCTATCCATCATTTATACACGTATATATTCTACTACTTTGAGTACCGCCTGGTATTGTGTAGCAGCGGTACTCAACAGTCAGTCAACAATCGGTACTGTGAAATTTATCTGAGTACCAGCTGTTCTGTGTTCTGTACTGGTACCGTTGAGAATTAATTAAGCCTGTTGTGGACATTTTCATTATCTTGGCTTCACAACTAATTTCAAAGATTGAGTACAAATGTCTTAAATGACTCAATTCATTTAGTCGGTCTCAGAAACGCGCTCTGTAGGGAAATGGTGTTCACTTTATATTGAGAATGATTTCTAGGTTACTTTTCGATGAGGAATTTCATGGTGCCGGCTGATTTTTGAAAAAATGTGCCCAAGTTAGGGTTTTAGGGGCCTGAACCCCAATTTCGGGTTTCTGCCCTTTTTCCTCAGATTTCACGCCAATAAATAATATTTGTTAGTTCAATTCACTTAAATGTAGTAAGCAGACATTAATGCTCATCATATTCCAGCGAAATTTTTGTAAAAAGAACCAAAATTAGGGTTTCAGGTCTTATTCCCCAGATTGTATGCCTAAAAATATATTTGATTTTCCCCAATAAGTTTAATTTACTATGCAATAATATTGATATTCTTTGTAACATTTTTTAAAATGGTTTTAAGTTCTAAAATCAGGGTTTCAGGGGCCTGAACCCCAATTTTGGGTTTCAAACTTTTTGGTCAAAATTTGACATCCTAGATAAATAATTTTTCTGTCTCTTTCACTTCAATTTAGTAGTAATTATCATTTCTAGTGTTGGTGCTGATAGGATATTACCCAAATTGTCACAAAATTAGGGTTTATGGGTCTGAACCCCCAATATTGAGGGTCTGAACCCCAATTTTGATGTTCTGCCCTAAAAACCCTAAATTGTGGACCAGTTTTCCAGAATTGGCACTTTCTTTCAGCTTATAATCCAAGCTACAGCTTCAAATACAGTTAGTATATCCTGTCCCAATTATTTGAACAAATTATATCCATTTAACACCCAAAAATGTATAATACAGATATAGAAAGCTCATTTTCTTTGAGATATTTGATAAATTGGCTTGTGTAAATCTTCAATACGATAGATGAAACGACTAATCAAGTAATTTCCAATTCAGGAAACTATCTTCCATTATATCTGGTTATTCCTAATTTTGTTTAGCATTGTTCCGCTTCCGGTTCCACGTTTTTTGAATTATGGTCAACTTTGAAAAGTTCCAGAAGCACAAATTTTGAATACTGAAAATCAATCTGGAGTTACAAATATGGAAGGTGAGTAAAATATAGCATTGAAACGATCAACTGTTATGTTAATATATACATTGGGAGTGTTTATTTGATGAAATGAGTCCAAACAAAATATTGAAATACAATTTAAGCTTTTTTCATCGTATGTGCATGTACATCTACAAGGTCAATGTTAGAGAAATATTTTTCACAAATACACAAATAATTTTGTGACATATCATGATTTAAGCAAATGTTCATTTTTCTAAACCCTACTCTAACAATTTAAGTGGAGAAAATTTTAATTCAAATGACTATGGCTTACTTAACCCTTATCTGTTGAAAAAAGTATGGAAAGCCATTTCATTAATAATTAAATTAATTTAGTAATATTTAATTCAAGATTAACTCTTTCAAGATGGGAGCTGCGCAGGTGCATCATTAAGAACCATGTGCCAGTGCTTTCAGTGCTTTATCTTATCTATGTGAATTGCTCGAACATTGGAACAGGGTTTTCAGGAAGCTCCAGTCATGAAAGGGTTAAGCAAAATTAATATCTGTAATGTTTCCAACTCTAATCTTCTGACTATTCTTCTAATTTCAGATGCTGATAAGTCACCAGTGGTGGAAGATGAGAGTCACCAAGATATAGCAGGTGTTCAAAGCACTGATGATTACTTACCGGAACCAAAATTCACAGCGACACATGTTGCTCATGGCAGGATGTGCCAGATATGTTTCACTGGTTGTGACAAAAAAAAACAGTAAGAGTGCAGGATTTCAGAAGATTACTGACAATGACAAATTTGAAAGTTTTGCCGAACAATGGAAGAGTGTTATTCGTTCATACAATAGAGTTCTTGAAATGGTGAATTGGACAGATCCGAGAGAAACATGGGCTCATAAACAGTGCAAGTCCTCCTTTTTCAAAGAAGCTCACATAAAGTCACAACATAAAATACTATCGCCTCCACAATCATCTCCGAAAGTTAACCAAATCCATGACAAACTAAATTCAAATGATTAAAAAAGGAGGACTAGCTTGCACTGTTTATGAGCCCATATTTCTCTCGGATCTGTCCAATTCACCATTTCATGAACTTTATTGTATGAATGAATAACACTCTTCCATTGTTCGGCAAAACTTTCAAATTTGTCATTGTCAGTAATCTTCTGAAATCCTGCCCTCTTACTGTTTTTTTTTGTCACAACCAGTGAAACATATCTGGCACATCCTGCCATGAGCAACATGTGTCGCTGTGAATTTTGGTTCCGGTAAGTAATCATCAGTGCTTTGAGCACCTGCTCTATCTTGGTGACTCTCATCTTCCACCACTGGTGACTTATCAGCATCTGAAATTAGAAGAATAGTCAGAAGATTAGAGTTGGAAACATTACAGATATTAATTTTGCTTAACCCTTTCATGACTGGAGCTTCCTGAAAACCCTGTGCCAATGTATGGGCAATTCACATAGATAAGATAAAGCACTGAAAGAACTGGCACATGGTTCTTAATGATGCACCTGTGCAGCTCCCATCTTGACAGAGTTAATCTTGAGTTAAATATTACTAAATTAATTTAATTATTAACGAAATGGCTTTCCATACATTTTTCAACGGATAAGGGTTAAGTAAGCCATAGCCATTTGAATTAAAATTTTCTCCGGTTAAATTGTTAGAGTAGAATTTATAAAAATGAACATTTGCTTAAATCATGATATGTCACAAAATTATTTGTGAAAAATATTTCTCTAACATTGACCTTGTAGATGTACATACACATACTATGAAAAATGCTAAAATTGTATTTCAATATTTTGTTTGGACTCATTTCATCAAATAAACACTCCCAATGTATATATTAACATAACAGTTGATTGTTTCAATGCTATATTTTACTCACCTTCCATATTTGTAACTCCAGATTGATTTTCAATATTCAAAATTTGTGCTTTTGGAACTTTTCAAAGTTGACCATAATTCAAAAAACATGGAACTGGAAGCCGAACAATGCTAAACAAAAATTAGGAATAACCAGATATAATGGAAGATAGTTTCCTGAATTGGAAATTACTTGATTAGTCGTTTTATCTATTGTATTGAAGATTTACACAAGCCAATTTATCAAATATCTTAAAGAAAATGAGCTTTCTATATCTTTATTATACATTTTTGGCTGTTAAATGGATATAATTTGTTCAAATAATTGGGACAGGATATACTAACTGTATTTGAAGCTGTAGCTTGGATTATAAGTTGGAAGAAAGTGCCAATTCTGGAAAACTGGTCCATAATTTAGGGTTTTTAGGGCAGAACATCAACATTGGGGTTCAGACCCTCAATATTGGGGGTTCAGACCCATAAACCCTAATTTTGTGACAATTTGGGTAATATCCTATCAGCACCAACACTAGAAATGATAATTTCTACTAAATTGAAGTGAAAGAGACAGAAAAATTATTTATCTAGGATGTCAAATTTTGACCAAAAAGTTTGAAACCCAAAATTGGGGTTCAGGCCCCTGAAACCCTGATTTTAGAACTTAAAAAATAAAGAAAAAATGGTACAAAGAATATCAATATTATTGCATAGTAAATTAAACTTATTGGGGAGAATCAAATATATTTTTAGGCATACAATCTGGGGAATAAGGGCTGAACCCCAAAATTGGGGTTCAGGCTGCTAAAACCCTAATTTTGGTTCTTTTTACAAAATTTTCGCTGGAATATTATGAGCATTAATGTCTGCTTACTACATTTAAGTGAATTGAACTAACAAATATTATTTATTGGCGTGAAATCTGAGGAGCAGAAAAGGGGCAGAAACCCGAAATTGGGGTTCAGGCCCCTAAAACCCTAACTTGGGCACCTTTTTTCAAAAATCAGCCGGCACCATGAAATTCCTCATCGAAAAGTACCCTAGAAACTATTCTCAATATAAAGTGAACACCATTTCCCTACGGAGCGCGTTTCTGAGACCGACTAATTCTGATACTCTTACTGATGAAATTTGAACTTCAATATTATGTCTATGTACAGTAATGCCCTAATTAATCGACTCCTTAACCACAACAGAATTATAGGTAATTTTTCAGGATTTAGTCGGAAAAATGGCTTGTTGCCATTCATCGGAAAGCTCTCAGTGAGAGCTTTCCGATGAATGGCAACAAGCCATATTTCCGACTAAATCCTGATTTTTTTACCCATAATTCTGCTGTGGTTAAGGAGTTGAATAATTAGGGCATTACTGTACACACTGTTATCTTATTTGTGTGTTCTATGGCAATCAATCAATCAACAAATTTACTTGACCAACAATAACAGCTAACAAATTTTCTCTTTAAAAGTTCTGGTATAGGAATCAGCAGTGCATTTTATGGACAAGGATCTGGTACAATATGGTTGGATGATGTAGGATGTCTGGGATCTGAAACATCTATTACACAGTGTAGACATAATGGATGGGGAAATAATAATTGTGCTCATGGTGAAGATGCTGGAGTTCGCTGCTCTGGATTATGTATGTATATCTCATGTATGAGGGTTTCACACTCAACATCACTCCCTGAATACCAGTTTTTTTTATTATAATTTATTCATCTTTTTTGTTACAATTTGTTCAAACATTTACATATATTGTATCTATTATATATTTTGGGAAATCTATGTGTGTGTCTGTCTGTCTGTGTGTTCGCGATGCACTCGAAAACGGCTGAGCCGATTTCGATGAAACTTGGTATGTGGGGATACTTTTGGCCGGGGAGTGGCATGGGCCTATTAATTTGCCCGTGCGATGTGACCTTGACCTTGAAATCGGATCATTTCAAGGTCAAACGCCCGAGTATCACAGGATTTCGATGAAAATTAGTGTCTGGGGATACTTTCATGTGGGGAGTGTCGTAAGCCTATTTGTTTGCTTGTGCGATGTGACCTTGAAATCTGGTCAATTCAAGGTCATATCACGAATTAATTTTGATGGGATTTCGACGAAATTTGATACGTAGGGTTACTTTTGTCCACTGGGTGTTTTAGACGGGTCGAGTCGTGACCCAGACCTGACCTTGACCTTCAAAATGATCAATTCGAGGTCAAATCGGGTAAAACCGGATGGATTTCCTTCAAAATGATCAATTCGAGGTCAAATCGGGTAAAAGCGGATGGATTTTGACGGGTACTTTTGTCGGGTACTTTTGTCCGGGCAGTGTTTTGGACGGGTCAAATGTAACCCCACCTGACCTTGACCTTCAAAATGGACAATTCAAGGTCAAATTGCGCAATTCACCGAAAAGCAGAGGAAATTTGATACGTAGGGTTACTTTTGTCCACTGGGTGTTTTGGACGGGTCGAGTCGTGATCCCGACCTGACCTTGACCTTCAAAATGGTCAATTCGAGGTCAAATCGGGTAAAACCGGTTGGATTTCGACGGGTACTTTTGTCGGGTACTTTTGTCCGGGCAGTGTTTTGGACGGGTCAAATCGTGACCCCACCTGACCTTGACCTTCAAAATGGACAATTCAAGGTCAAATCGCGCAATTCGCCGAAAAGCAGAGGGGAAACAGCCTGGACGAAGTCAGGTCCACCTGCTAGTATAATTAAGAAATAAATACACGGTGTAGAGGTGTGTATGGTCTCCTACAATCAGTTTTTTGTGGTACAACTTGACCATACACACCGATACACCGTGTATTTATTTCTTTTGTAATACGACTGAAAGTTTATGGTCACAATTCGACTGAATAGTCAACGAAATACTGCGCTTTTTCTGTCTCAGGTGAGAAAACATTTTGTGGTGTAATTCGTATTGGGCGTACTCGATTTCTTTGCATGGAGTACTCTGGTAATGTCTTGTCTTGTTATGAAATTCCCCCGTTGACTTTTCGAGGCACCTCTTCTAGAAATAATCGTTGTGATTGGCTAAAAAACGATGTGTTTTCAGCGGCGCCCGTGCGTTTCATTTAAATTGTACAGGAAATACGATTTCGGTCATTTCTGTTTTGAACGTTGTTGGGACAACATGAATATGATCATCGACTATGGACCATTTTCCTTTCTAAATGATCTAGTTTACTAAACTAATCTTATTCCCCTGCTGTATACTGGTGAACAAACGCTTTCATTTTCAACTTGATTCCGAAATATCGAATATGATCGAGATTCGAATCGACGAATGCACAGCCCGGCCCCATGGATTTATTTTGTCATTTAATATACTTATTAAGTAACTTTCTTTGGTCGTAACATATATCAATATACCATAACATCATTTGGACCATATTCATTGGCAACCAAAGTGGTTTCAAGCGACAAATCGCTAGAAAATTCGCAAGATTGTCAAGATGTAGCAAAATTCAAAGGGTTACAGTTGCGGGTGTACTCCGTTAACACTTGTTACTTTTCAAATATAATTTATTTATAACATCAATATAAAAAAATGCTGACTTAATGACTTTTAATATCTGAAGAAATTAATTGTTATTATAAGTTTGAAATTTTTGGAAATGGATTTTGGTCACTGCTGTAATATGGGTGTCTGTTAAAATAAACAATAAAGACTAATCAAGGAGTTGTGAAAGCTTGTAATATTAATGAATACCAATGTAGATGGTATGACCAGTGATGATAAACCGATTAACACTGATTAAAGCAATAAACTTACCAAGTTGGATAGCTGTGTTACTATAGTGATTAATGTGTTCTTAACAAAGACCAGTGGAGCTTATAATATACACGAACAGGTTATTTAATTACCTGCATTGTAACCAAGTACGTGCACTTAACCCTTTGAACCCTGATGCCCCACAGCGATGGACACCCTGACCCGGGTCTCCCAGTGGTATTTCCGCTTAAATTAGACAGTGTCTAGTAGCATGGTGTTGATTATGTTTAAATTATGACACAGATCTGAAACATTACAGGTTTGTCCCCCATTGATCAGCGATCATTATAAGATTGTGAGACTTTGCCTCGCGCAACTCCTTGGTAATGGTTGCTAGGCAACTATCCGAAATTGACTGGAAAATGTAAATATAGCTTATAGCGTCGTAATTCAACCCAGTGATTGCGTTTTTTGATGCAGGTAATACCCTAACGTGAAATATGAGATATATCCGACCAGAATAGTGAACCAAATATCCCATCTAAGCCATTTTAAAGGTAGCAACTGTTGCTAAGCAAATACCACAAATGATCGAATGACATCATTGCACTAACCATTCAGTGGTATTATTAGACAGTTTCTAGTCGCATGGTGTTGGTTATGTTCAAAGGGGATACCAACCCGAAACTGTGCAGGCATGCTATGCATGGACCACTGATCATTGTAAGATCTGGAGACTTTGCCACCCAATCTCTCCTCAGAAACGGTTACTAGGCAACTACCCAAAAGTTGCAGGATAAACGAATTCTAGCTTATAACATTGTAATTATACATCAGCGAATTGCGTTTTGATGCAACCAATATCCTAATGTGAAATTTAAGATATACCTGACCAGAATCGTCAAACCATCACCTTATTGAAGGGTAGCAATGGTTGCTAAGCAAATACCACACGTGATCAATGACAGCATTGCCATAATAATTAAGTTGAATTTAACCTTATTTGGACAGTGCCGAGGCACACGGTGCTGGTTATATTGCAGTTCTGGGTAAACCCGACTCGAATAGCTACGCAATACTTGGTCTGGAGAAAATGTCCCTGTCTGCTATTACCAAATAGCTCTGTGTCCATATAAATAACTTCTCATGCGACCCATGCATTATGACACCACATCACAAACATAACTTCACCAATGACATGTATCGCCTGTATAATTATTATCCGATGCTGCATAATGGCGCTATTTTTAATTATGTGGAAATCTGCTACCTTATACAGAAATTCCAATACTCGCCCGAATGGCTATATCGCTTTGTTGATACTACGTTGTGATTGGTTGCGACTAACGTAATGCTTGCTTGGGGTAATAGAGATCCCCCCCCCCCCCCCAAATATTCCAAATGTTTATTTGCAATTTGCAAATACGATGCTCTACGCATGCGCGAGTAAGTCAACTTGATATGCGATATACCTTTTCCCGCATGTGACAGAACAGAGACTTATATTACAGAGACCAGAAACAACTTAATTTCCCGTAACAATCGTGGCCACATTGTTCAAGTAGCTGTCTAGATTGTGTCTACTGTACTAACATGTGAAACATGCAACTATATGTCATATATAGCACTACTTTCACTTAAACCCATTTAAAAAAATGAATTATAGCCTGCGCGCATGCGCATATTTTCCTACCTGTTTCTAGCGAGAAGCTAATCCATATACACACCTTTGCCAGCACTGACTTCAATAGGCCCATTTAAATATATATTAGTGGGTATGTCATGTATAAGTACGTTATAAACCATTTATTTGTGATTGCGCTGGTCTGCACATGCGCGAATAAATCAACTTGATATGCGATAAACCCTTCCCCATATGTAGCAGAACACTGATTAATATACGCGAGGTTAATTTAAACTGAAACTGTGTGTCTAAATTATATCTGTTCTGTACACACACGGGGAACACGAAATTATATGCCGTAAATATAGCGGCACAGCTCGCTTAAAATATCATATGTTTTTGTAGATTATATGCTATGCGCATGCGAATATATTTCTACCCGATACTTGCGGCCAACCATTCCATACGCACCATGGACACCACTGACATATGTGAGGGCCATTTAAATATAAATCAGTGGGTCTGACGCTCGTTATACTATATATAAATTTGCTACCGACTCATGTTGTCGCTGCACTGAAATATCGGTGTCACGGGATATAGTATGGTTTGTTTGCACCTAAATATCGGTGTTACGGGTTCAAAGGGTTAATACACAACGGTTGACAGACACATTAACTCTCACGATTTTGGCGCGAAACTCTTGATTTCACGACCCTGTCTTTAATAGTAAGCAAGCACGTGCTATTGTTCACATAATAAATCCGCAACTTCCAAACGTAAAAAAATTGGATTGGGAAATGGAGTCAGATGCAAACTACTTTCGTAAAATTAAAAAATCATGGATATTTTTAGAGTTTAAATGCATAGACATTGAAAAGACATCATGATTTGTTTACATAGGCTGCTGTATGCGCGGTGGTGACCATGCATGGATATACAATTTGCGGTTACAAAATGACCCGGCGGAACAAAGTAACGACTAACTTCTTCTGCAGACATGCGAGTAGCTCATCATAAACTTCGTTGCAGAGTGAAATTTGCCGTTTCCAAAAGCACTCAATGTGAATAGAATATGTGGATACAGTACACATTGTACAATGTATAATTAAATCTGCCTTGTTAGAACAGTTTTAAGAATGTATATTTTTTGCAAAACAAGTCAAATTTCCACCGGTAAAATTACCGTAATTCCCAAGCTAGTTTGGTAAAATTTGGAAGTCGACTTCGTTTTCGCCTTGCGGACATCCGAGGGCGAAGTCGCTGGCGAGAAGGCAGTAACTTCGTCACAGTCGCCGCCTAGCTTCTGGCCCGAGTTGAGTCACAACAGCCCATTCGAAGAGACATGGAAAACCATGTATATGGAAAATAGCTCTCCGCGTCTACCCGAACGGGCAGCTGAAATACAAGATAAGTACAAATTGTGAGGAAAACACAAGATGTTCATATTATTGTTAATTTAGCTAAGTCAGTGTCATAATTTCAGAGACCAAATTTTGTTCTATGTAATTCTTATTAATCCTTAAGCCTTTGGATCCGACTGGCCACAAAAGTGGCCGGCCAGAAAATGTTCATATACCCGGCTGGCCGCTTTTGCGGCCAGTAGCATTCAGTGACGTCATAAACATATGTAGCATGTTTATATATGTTATAACCATTGGTATATCCACTTATACCTATGTAAATGATCCCCAGGAACTGCAACAGTGCCATGGGTGCATGAGTATGGGCTTGTTGCCGACTAGTTGGGGTTGGAAAATATGCGCACAGCGAAGAATTCAACAAATGTACATTATTTGAAGCGATTCGCGAAACACTATACGTTGTTGCGCGGTTCACAAGATTGTAGAAAGACACCATTTCGATCACTCTTCTGGGTTTAAATTATTCTTGTATACATAATCAGTGTGCTGGCATGTGATGAAGGCGCAGTCACTTATTTGAGTCGATTTGTTCACGCATGCGCATAGGATACAATGATAAATGTATGGGTTTTTGCATAATGATACAATCACATCAAGGATCCCCATAGTATATCAATGTGCATTATACAGTTGCATGTCTCGACATTGCACCAAGTAGTCCTGTGGAAAGGAGTTTCATGGTCACAATACCCTGTAGTCTGATCTACTTGCGCTTGCGCATTACAAACACTTGTCAAATCTTGCATTATTGAGCAATTATGTAAAGTGTAAGACCTAGCTGTGGCACCATTTGAGCATGACCATCACCATGCCCTATGCGATGGGACATAATGCCATTGAATGCACAGGCAGGGAAGTGGTGTCATTCGATCACTTGGGGTATAGGCTTAGCAACCATTGATACCAGTAAATACAAGTTGGGTTTACTCTTCTGATCAGATGTCACAATAGGGTATTAACTGCATAGAAAGTGCTATTTCTTAGTGCGGAATTATGACGCAATATGCTATAGTTGCATATTACTTTCAATTCCGGGTAGTTGCATAGAAACCGTCACCAGGTAGTGATTGTGTGGCGAAGTAAGCAATCTCTAAAATATTCAGTGGTCCATGGGAATATACCTGTAAAGTTTAAGATCCGTGGCACCATTTGAACAGAACCATATGCATGCCATGGCATGTCTAAATTGGGGCATAATACAATTGAATACACAAAGCAATGGTGTCATTCGATCATTTGGGGTATTTGCTTAGCAACCGTTGCTACCATTAAATACAAGTTAGGTTCACTCTTCTCGCCAGATATATCTCAAATTTCACAATAGGCTATTGACTGCCTCAAAAACGCCATTTCCTTGGGCTGAATTACAACGATAAAAGCTATAATTGTATTTTACTTTCAATATCGGGTAGTTGCCTAGCAACCGTTACCAGGGAGTGACCATGTGGCAATGTAACCTGATCTGAAAATAATCAGTATTCCATGGGGAACATACATTTAAAGTTTCAGACATATGACACTACTTGGACATAAAAAACACCATACGCCTAAACACTCCCTACAATAAACCAAAATACCGTTTGAGCCCAGGGTCAGGGTGTCGATCGTTGTGGGGAGCTAGGGTTTAAAGGGTTAAGGATGAAGATGTCTATTTCACAGCGTGAATTTTGAATTGAATACCTGTTCAGAAATTCAAAATCAAATAAAATTTTGTATAAAATATATCATAGTTTTGGAACTGGCGATGTGTGATAGTGGATCTTTATTACTGGTTATATCTCTCCCATTTTAAATGCTACAACTAAACTATCTATTTGACAAAACACATCACGACTGTTTCTAAGATTATAAATAGATGGAGGATTTTATTTCACCAAATAGGGCAAACATATAGGAAGTAATTTATAAAAGAACTTTACATTTCGCGTCCTTTATTCCGGAAGCTTGTCATAAGGCATTTACGACAAAATTACACTTCCGAATGACATCATAAAATGGGATTTCCTCATATGACAAAAAGTGGGATTTGAATTGGAGTTGAAACATTGCTGTTAATTTTATGCTTACGGCTACCTTAAATTTAATATTGAGTGTGGCATTTTCTTCGAGGGATTTGCAAATTTGACTCACATTGTAGCAAAGATCATAACAGTTCCAAAGACGTGTCCACTGACAAGTCATATCTTCCTAAGCAGTGTGATATACTGTTCAACTGTACTGTAAAGTAACGTGTCATTCCCACTGACAGATTATATATTTTTTTCAAACTGCCAAATAAGATCACAGATTGTTATGAGTAATTGATGTGCACCCGATAGATGAAAGGTTGAACACCAGGTTTTAAGACAATAAATACATTTCTAAGAGTATATTTAGACCATTCTAAGTCTATGTTGTTAGTAACAAGTCTCACCAAAATTTTATTAAGATTAACACAGGACAATGTTGTTACCATGCGTCTTATAAGCTTAAATGTGAGTTCACTAGATTGTTCGAAATATTCTTTCCTTTACCCGCAAATGGCGAGGTCATTCTATATGATTATGTCTTGTATATTATAAATATTTTGTCTTAATCTGCACTGTATTATCAAAACACCATTCAAATGGATAATAGATTATTCCATGTATACTTTTATAACTGAATGGGATATTCAATCCAGTATAAATGTAACTTATGAAAGTGTTATCTTTGGTCACCTTGTTATATTATATTATCACTCTTGTTAAATTTCAGTGGCAACAACAACAACTCCTATACCATGGACTGTACCACCTGAAGAGCGTAAGCTTGAATTTACCAATTACATATTCATTTTATATTTTATGCAATATCAGGATTATAACCAGTTGACTAACATAAACAAAATTGCTTTTCGGTGAACAATTTGTTACATAAAGGTTGACCCTTTCTTTAATAAATACTCTGATGAGTAGTTCCCTTAGGAAATGCTCATATATGTTCAACAAACATGTATTATCTGTTGTATGATTATATTTCCTAAACATCCATACAGATGAATAATAGACCATTCCAATGTATGCTTTTATAACTGAATGGGAGAATTCATTTAGTATAGAAAGGGTTAATAATGAATGAATCATCAAACATTTAATTTACTCTAAACGAGTCAAAGAGGAACATATTTCTGGTTGTACAATCTCAAGCCTGCAAATCGTGTGTCTATCATTTGCAGAATGAGGTCCCCAGTGGGTGAATTTAATGGTGCTATCCCGCATAGCAGGCTAGCATCGCCAAATTCACCCTCTCTCTGGGAACCTCATTCTGCTTAGGCCTCAACTGCTATGAGAGACCTAGGATCAGATTGAAGTTCTAACTTATAAAAAGAATGCTCAATGCCAGAACAAAGTGGGATTATCCTATCTTTATGGCGTAAGGGGCTTTACTATTCGGAAAAAACAGTGGCCAAATTGTAATTTTTAGTTGAGTTTTTCAAAAACTCGACTTATGGTTTGACGAGGGATGGTTGGCGGTGGGCGGACCTAAAGAATGCCTTATAACTTTGACATTTGTGAACGGATTCAAAAAAATGTTGGTATGTGAGTTGCTCCCAATGACTATTTACTACCTGTAGAAAATGGGTCACGTCCGAACTTTTTGACAAGAGTTATCCATCTTTGGTGACTTTTTTGCAATTTTATCACCTGTTAGCGCGATAACTCAATAAAATATTAACTGATTACAACCATATTTGATATATGAGTCTCTTGCAACAATATCTCGGACAAGTTCGAAAACTAGGTTTGTCCGAATTTTTTCCCCGGAGTCATGGGCCTTACCCTTACCAAAATGTCCTAGGATATCCAAGGAATTCCTAGGATATCCTAGGAATAAAAGCTTGGAAAAGTTAGGAAAATTCCTTGGAATTCCTAGGATATCCTAGGATTAGAGACCTTGGAAAAGCTGGGAAATCCTTGGGGCGGTATTGGCCCGTTTCAAGTTCGGAAAACCTTGGAATACCTCAGCAAATTAAACCGAGCTTATCCAAGGATTTCCAAGCTTTGCAAAATCTTAATCATAACTTTACCAAGCTTTACCAAGGTTTCCAATCTAGCTTTACCTAGCTTTACCAAGGTTCCAGCCTAGCTTTACCTAGCTTTACCAAGAATTACCAAGGTTCCAGCCTAGCTTTACCTAGCTTTACCAAGCTTTACCAAGGTTCCAGCCTAGCTTTACCAAGCTTTACCAAGGTTCCAGCCTAGCTTTACCTAGCTTTACCAAGCTGTACCAAGGTTCCAGTCTAGCTTTTCCAAGCTTTACCAAGGTTCCAGCCTAGCTTTTCCAAGCTTTACCAAGGTTGCAACCCAGCTTTACCAAGCTTTACCAAGGTTGCAATTGTTTTGTATTTAAAAGGTGAAAATCTCTAATGACACTGCAAAGGCTTCAACTTTGACAATATTATCATCATTAATGATACAATCTCTTGAAATTTACAACAGTCATGAACCATGCCATATAATCATTCATGATATTATTCATTCAAAGTTCACTTTTCAGTCAGAATTTTTTTATTCTATTTAGATTGAGATAAATGGTACCTTATACCCTGTAAAAATGTATAGAATAATATTCACAGGTATATGTTTATGGATCTGAGGTATTTGGAGTGTGATAAAACAGTTAAATTAGATAAATTAGCTGAGAATATATAATGATAGAGATAAGCCTTTGGAATGAAAAGGTAGATATAGTGGTCCTGAAGGTTATTCTTGGAAATGGTAAAATAATTGTTAACATAATATCATAAATAAAAATATCACTACAACCAGATTCTATGAGTCAAATAGAAAACATTAGGGCCACACAAGCAATAACTTACCTGAAGATTGTTGTGATAAAACATGGATTTAAACTCAGTGCAACAGTTAATTCAAAATGCTGCCACAGACAACAGTGACGTGTGCATAGTCATGTGACCCAGTCATGTGACCTACAACTAAGCTTTACCAAGCTTTTCCAAGGATTTCCAAGCTTTTCAAACTTCATGTAAGAACCTTGGTAAAGCTTGGAAAAGCTTAGTAAATATTAGATCCAAGCTTTACTTAGCTTTACCAAGGTTGGTCAACACTGAGTCAAGGATTTCCAAGCTTTTCCAAGGTTTCACTTTATGTGACAACCTTGGTAAAGCTTGGTAAAACTTAGATCCTAGCTTTACTAAGCTTTACCAAGGTTCCAACCAAGGATTTCCAAACTTTGTTGTAGAGTAAATTTTTACATTCAAAAAGCTTGGTTCAAACCTTGGAAATCCTATGAATTCCTAGGATTCCCAAACTTCTTTAAAAAAGCTCGGATTTCTTTTTGCAAGGGCAGTTTGTCTATTTTTAGCATTTTTTTCACCGTTCGCGCGATAGCTCAATAAAGTATTAACTGATTCAAACCATATTTGATACATGAGTCTCTTGCAACAATATCTCGAACGAGTTCGAAAACCAGGTTTGTCCGAATTTTTTCCCCGGAGTTATGGGCCTTAATTTGTCTATTTTTAGCATTTTTTTTCACTGTTAGCGTGATAACTGAATCAAATATTAACTTATTCAAACAGTCTCTTGCAACAATATCTCAGACGAGTTCGAAAACCAGGTTTGTCTGAGTTTTGTCCCCGGAGTTATTGGCCTTAGTTTGTCTATTTTTAGGATTTGTTCACCGTTAGCGCGATAACTCAATAAAATATTAACTGATTCAAACCATATTGTTATATAAGTCTCTTGCAATAATATCTCGGACGAGTTCGAAAACCAGGTTTGTCCGAATTTTTGGGCCTTAGTTTGTCTATTTTTATCATTTTTTTTCACCGTTAGCGCGATAACTCAATTAAATATTAACTGATTCGAACCATATTTGATATATGAGTCTCTTGCAACAATATCTCGGATGAGTAAACCAGGTTTGTCCAAAAACATTTCCCTGGCGTCAATTTTTTGCAATTTTATCACCGTTAGCACGATAACTCTATGAGATATTAACCAATCATTCAATTTATATTTGGTATATAATTTTATTGCAATAATATCTCAGACGAGTTCGAAAACCAGGTTTGTCCGACTTTTTGGGCCTTGTGTGGGCCTTGTTGCCAAGTTATTGGCAGAAGTTTTTTTCAACTGCCAATAAACTCGACATAGCATCTTAGATGCGTACCCCTTGTTTATATCGTGATCAGTGGTGACGATATTTTCCTGCAGGCTATATGTTTGTCACCCATCATTTGTGATGGGCAATCCCCAAGTTTTTGTATAAATCTCGATTTCATGACTACAAATAGCTATTTTGTGAATAAAATGTAGATAAAACTGCAGATCAAGTATATTTTTGGTTTATAAAGGTTAAAAAAAGTGGTTTGTTTTGATGTCAAAATCATGGTAAAATCTATAGTTGAAAAGCAATTTGCCATGATTGAGGGGGCTAACAAGATATGATTCTCCTTGCTACGCTTTTTGTATGTTCTGAATGTTTTAGTGCAGATTTCTTTTCTAAAAATAGCCCCTAAAACTGTCCCATGGATGTGATAATAAATTCTAACTAAAATTAATTGATGGAAACGTTTCTGGGCATGTGTCCTCAATTCATATCTATTATTTTATACTCCTAGAATCTTGCTATAGATAACTTTCTGGGAAGATATAGACCATCTTTAACCCTTTGAACCCATAACACCAATATTTAGGTGCAAACGAACCGTGACTATAAATCACAAATAAATGGTTTATAACATACTTATACACGACATACCCACTAATATATATATTTAAATGGGCCTATTGAAGTCAGCGCTGACAAAGGTGTGTATATGGATTGGCTGCCCGCTAGAAACGGGTAGGAAAATATGCGCATGCGCGCAGGCTATAATTCATTTTAAAAATGCGTTTAAGTGAAATGTGGTGCTATATAATTATGACATATAGTTGCATATTTCACATGTCAGTACAGCAGCCACAATCTAGACAGCTTACTTGAACAATGGGGCCAAGATATGTTACGAGAAATTACGTTGTTTCTGGTCTCTGTAATTAGTGTTGAAACGATTAGTGAATTTCAGAGTCGACTAGTCGAGGCCCAAAAGTCGCGTCGATTAGTCGGTACCCGATATCAAAACTTTCAAACATTACATGGTACGGAAAAATGGCGTACACTGATGACTGATGTAATGACGGTCTATTGTGTAGTGCATATATAATTAGACATGTGGTGGATAATGATTAGAAACACGATCATTTATACAGGTTTTAAATTTAATATCAGCGTTTGAGATTTCGTTTAGTCACGTGATCACCAATAAACTGGTGCCGAGCGGTGTCACTACAAAATGTTAATGTTCCGACTAAATAAGCTGTATAGTATAGGCCACGTTTTAGAATACAATAGCCAGTTCTTAATGTCAGTATAATTTATATACGGTAGCAACAATTAAGTCACCTTAAGCGACCTTCAATCATTGCCATCATGTCGCAGTGATGTCTTTGACCTCAAACGACGAGTGAGACATTGTGTTGTCAATTTCATTCTTTCAATTAATAGTCGGTTCACCGTGTGTGTCTACTGTATACTAGTAACACTGTCCATTCCGGGTGCCACCAAATGTTATACTTACCGTAACTTATGCGCAGTTAACACAATTTATGCCGGAATCGATCTTGAAAATGTTATTCATGTAACTAATACACTATGTTCCGACTAGTCGACGGCAAAATTCAGAGTCGACGTTCTGATATTTCAGCATCGACTACAGCTAGTCGATTAATCGTTTCAACCCTATCTGTAATGTAAGTCTCTGTTATGCCACATGCGGCAAAAAGTCTATCGCATATCAAGTTGACTTACTCGCGCATGGTCAGGTATATCTTAAATTTCACATTAGGATATTGGTTGCATCGAAACGCAATTCGCTGATGTATAATAACAACATTATAAGCTAGAATTCGTTTATCGTGCAAATTTCGGGTAGTTGCCTAGTAACCGTTTGTAAGGAGAGATCGGGTGGCAAATTCTCCCGATCTTACAATGATCAGTGGTCCATGCATAGCATGCCTGCAGAATTTCAGGTAGGTGTCCCCTTTGAACATAACCAACACCATGCAACTAGACACTGTCTAAATTAAGGCAAAACATACCACTGAATGGTTAGTGCAATGATGTCATGCGTGTGGTATTTGCTTAGCAACCGTTGCTACCCTTAAATGAGATATGTGGTTCACTATTCAAGTCGGGTATATCTCAAATTTCACATTAAGGTATTACCTGCATCAAAAAACGCAATCACTGGGGTTGAATTATGACGCTATAAGCTATATTTACATTTTCCAGTCAATTCCGGGGTAGTTGCCTAGCAACCATTGCCAAGGAGTTGCCGTGAGGCAAAGTCTTGCGATCTTATAATGATCGATGATCCAGGGGGACAAACCTGTAAAGTTTCAGACCTGTGTCACAATTCGAACATAATCAACACCATGCGACTAAATACTGTCTAATTTAAGCGGAAATACCACTGGGAGCCCCGGGTCAGCTGTGGGGCATCAGGGTTCAAAGGGTTAAGAATTGTTAATGATTAAACAAAATTTAGCTGTTAGAAAGAAATGAAAACTAATTTATTATGTTCTTCTGTTTTGACATTTGAAGCAAATCACAAAATCACATGGATCATCATATTGAAATCAATCATCTCGGGAAATTTAACTCTAGAAATTGAGAACGTCTGGCCAACATCTGGCCAACATCTGGCATTGGGAGGGGGTTCTGTATTCAAATTTGACCCTGATGCCAGTAAGGATCTCTGTCTGACATTTTCAAAATATACATATTATTAATACATATTAATATTTACTATTATTCTAGTGGATTGCCTGTCAAAAATGAGGCGTGAAATTGTTAGAAATTGTATGTGTTTATTTCGTCACAACATCAGCAAACGGTGAATGTGAAAGAAAACATTGAACCTGCATAACACTTGACCCATCTACATGTATTTAGGATTTTTGACTCCAGAAAACAAAATTGGGGGACTATAGAAAAGAGTAGTGGTTGTCCGTCCATGTGTCTGTTTATCCATCCATTTGTCTGTTTGTCCATCTGTCTGAAATGTTTGTTGCCCGGATGATAACTTATTATGACAGAATTTTATGAAACTTGGTATATGGACTTCATATGAGAAGATCAAGTTCAAATTTGGATTCGGTACAATCATTTCTGACGGAGTTATGCCTTATTTTCGACTTAGAATTTGCTGTTTATTTTGTTGTCAGGTTTATAATTTGAATAGTATTGGACAAAATTTAATGAAGCTAGTATGTGGCCTTCATATGAGAATGTCCAGATAAGTTCAAATTAAGGTCCTGTCCGACCATTTCTGATGGAGTTATACCCCTTTTCAACTTATAATTTGCTGATTATTTTATTGTCCAGATGTAGGCAAAATAGGGAATTCATATGAGAAAGTCCTGATCAAGTTTGAACTTCGGTCTGGTCTGATAATTTCTCATGGAGTTTTGACTCAAATAAAACTAGATGTTTTAGCAACACAGACATTTGGAGGCGATGTTTGTTTCAATGATTGTTCCCAAATTTAAATTATTCATTTCTAAAAATAATGCAAACAAAGCCACCCTTTTTCGTGGGACGTGTGACCAGACTTTAATTTCTCTTTCAGGGCAATGCAAGAACAACTGTTCATGCATAAAAAATCCAGTCAGAGAATGTGCACAAATCGGCTTCTCAGACACCCGAATGCCAAATATGTATGGCGGAAATTTGGAGAATTCTTTCATTTTATTCGAGAAAATTCGGCCATCCTTGAATGCTGTAATGGGGACATACTGCTACCAAAATTTGATGGGTGTTGTATGCTATGGACTGTTTCCACGATGCTCTGATCCCGAACCAATGTGTCGCGACACCTGTGCAGGTATGTGTTTCCTTAATTATCATAAGAAATAAACAGCAGCTTCGATGTGGTCATAGGATTTTTACTGCAAGAAAAATTCAGCAAACTGTGTGAACCCCGGGGTTCATACAGAGTTTGGTGAACTTTTATCGTGATCAAAATCTATGACCATGTTGCATCCACCGTTTTTTTACTTTTATTTACATACTTAAATAATTTATGAATTAGGATTTTGTTTTAGATACAGTAATGCCCTAAATAACCGACTCCTTAACCACAGTAGAATTATGGGTTATTTTTCAGGATTTAGTTGGAAATATGGCTTGTTGCCATTCATCGGAAAGCTCTCACTCAAAGTTATATCTCTTTCTAGCTTGACAATAATAAGCATTTCAGGCTTCTTGAGTTAATTACCTGAACACATGCCGCAATGTCAGATTTGATCTTATCTGACATATTTGAAAAAACAAACAGTTCCACAGAGCTGCATGGGCATGGTTCTCAAACAGGGTCGAGATAAGAGATTTAACACCACCAACCCACCTACAGCAATGCCCTAAGTAATCGACTCCCGAGAGCTTTCTGATGAATGGCAACAAGCCATATTTCCGACTAAATCCTGAAAAGTTACCTATAATTCTGCTGTGGTTATGGAGTCGATTACTTAGGGCATTACTGTACTGCTCTACAAGAGAAATTATTTGTGCTGTTGAATTCATGTTTGGTATATATAGATTTCTAGGATCATATGGTAGTTATATCTTAGTTTTCTAGGATCATATGGTAGTTATATCTTATCAGTGTATATACAGTAATGCCCTAAATAATCGACTCCTTAACCACAGCAGAATTATGGGTAATTTTTCAGGATTTAGTCGGAAATATGGCTTGTTGCCATTCATCGGAAATCTCTCAGTGGCTTGTTGCCATTCATCGGAAAGCTCTCAGTGAGAGCTTTCCGATGAATGGCAACAAGTCATATTTCCGACTAAATCCTGAAAAATTACCCATATTTCTGCTTTGGTTAAGGATTCGATTATTTAGGGAATTACTGTTTAATGTCATATGTATATAGGCTGTTAACCCTTTTTGTCTATGTAATTAGGTGTATTGCAATTACTAGTATGTTAATAGCATATCTCTGTATGATACAATATAACCCAGTGTGCCATAGATGATGCTGACTAACCCTTCCCCAAAATTTTTTAATACCTTCAGGGAACATGGTATCCCTTGACATGGTTTATCATCATGAATCGTAATGGGTCCAAATAAGGATAATACAGTTCTTGTGAAATTATCAGCTCAGCATAGGTGGAGAGTGACTGAGAAGTTGATAACATGTTTTAAAGTTATTTTTAATTGTACAGACTGAAGTAGACTTCAAAGTCACAGTCTTCAGAGTCCCGGTAGCCTGGTGAGTGACTCCACAGTCATTGACTCTCTTGTTTGGGAGATGAGGCATTCCCTTAGAAACAAACTATTTTGTTTATCTGGCTTTAACATTGTACGATATCTTTTGCAGATGTTTCCATGCGGTGTGGTTTGAGCACTTCCTTCTGTATTCAGCTCCCAGAAGATAACTGCAATAGAGATCTGAGTAAGTTTTCCATTATTGCACAGTGATAGATCATCATAAAATCTCGGTTACAATAATGCCCTAACTACTAATCGACTCCTTAACTGCAACAGAATTATGGGTAACTTTTCAGGATTTAGTCGGAAATATTGCTTGTTGCCATTATTGGAAAGCACTCAGTGATCAGTTGATAAAGTAACATGGTGCTTGCTGTCGGTGGCCAAATTAGCCAATGGCTATTATTTGGGGAAAATGGTCAAAGGAAATATCATTTGGCCAAATTTTTAGGACAAAATGTTTCTAGGCTAAAGTCAGCAACCTCCTCTCAAATTATCAGATCTCATAAAACCCTTAAGTCATTAACAGGTAATAAGCAATTGCTCGCCTGTGTATGAATAACAATTTATAAAAAAAATTACACTTGCTTAATTATCAAAATAATGATGATTTGCTGCTAGAACGGTGTTCTTTCCTGATGAAGTGACAACACTTTACTGCTTTGTAGTTTAAAAATAAGACAATTTAGGCGAATTTTGTTGATATACGTTGCGGGCTAGATAATCTCTTAAGTCTCTACACTGGCTACACATGTAGAGATCAAACTCCATAAGTTCAAAATTTAGAAACTTTGATGTAGAGATGGGTGCGTTCAACAATTTTCGACAGACACTCACATGTGGCTGAAACTGACTAATATAAGAAAATTACTTAACTGTTGGGAGTTTACTTAGCCCAGAGGCTTCATGACCATTAAATTTGACAACTTTTACATTCTATAAATAAGGTCCATTTGATCAAAGTGATATCCTTCAAATTCCTGTATTAGAAAATGTTTTATTTTCCTTGCAGTGTGACTTCCAGGAATATACACAATGGGCTATTTCTCATTTGTATCTTTATCTCTCAATCAATATTATCCTTAGTATGCAAAAATAATTTTAATTCATTGTGAGTGGGGGTCCTCTTTGGCTCAGTTGGTAAGGAGATTGCCTCATTATGCCTACATAATATCTTCATGATATGAACTAAAATATTATCGTTACGATACCCATTTTAATATTGTAATATCAGTAGTGACATTCAGAGAATATTACATCAATGCCCGAGAGCTTTCCGATGAATGGCAACAAGCCATATTTCGACTAAATCCTGAAAAGTTACCCAAAATTCTGCTATGGTTAAGGGCTCGATCACTTAGGGCATTACTGTACTTGGTTGGTTTGATATTAGGCACAAAATCAGCCTGAGGTCACCTCATATCAGCCTGAAACCGAAGGTCGAATGCTGATGTGATCATTACCCAAGGCTGAGATTGGGCCTAATATCAAACCAACCAAGTAATACTGAGTTTATTAATTAGATTGGCCCTTTAAGTAACTGACAACTCTTTTAGATGTGTTACATCAAAAACATCGATACCTGCACATTAAATTAGCAGTGAAGTAGATTTGCGGCATGTCGTAAATCAATATTACTCGAATTTGTGATGTCGTAAAATGATATTACTAGGTTTGGTGATTTCGTAAAATGATATTACTCAGTTTAGGGGCAAACTGAAGCGATATTCACATAGTCTACTCCAGCCGTTTGTGTTATAATTATTGGCTTTCATGTTGCATTTCACTTCAGTGAATGAACTTGTTCTGCATTTAAATAAAGCCGCTAAATAATGTCATTTCACTGAATTTTATCATGATGAACTAATGACAAATTATACATAGATGGCCATCGGGACAATGACTAAGGACATACATAGATTACTTCGGGAGAAAATTTATTGAATTATTGTGGAAACTATACTATGTGATGAAACAAATGTACAAATTTCTACATCATCAGTCCTTTGTGGGAGACGTAGCTCACTTGCAATTTTCAGTTTTCAGTTGTCCCTTTTGTCAAAATTCTTGCGGTGACTAATAAATTGTTGATTCAATATTTAAATAACTATTTCAGTCTATTTGAAGGTTATTCAGCTATTTTCCCATCTTTGATGACATGTTGAGAACAACCCACCATATTTTATTCTTGGTGCAATTACATCTATCTTCTGAGTAGCTGAAGCAAATAGGTGCTCTCGTAGTGTTTTCCTCATGGGAGGGACTGATTCATGTATGTACGAACAGCTTTGACAGCCAACATATTTTTGTCTCACAGTGATGTGAAACACTCCGGTAGGGTAATCAAATATAAATGGAGAATAATCTTGTTCAAAGTAGTAATTTTTACAAATATTACATCCAAGATGACAACACACACTGTCAGTCTTCTGTATTAATTAAATGCAGTGACTCTCGATGGAGAAATCATTTTCGTTAGTTTATCGCTGATAGATGCGTCCCGAATCGAGTAGTAAATATTTACAATTGAGTATAGTTCAGACAATGTTTTCTATCGAGTGGTATGGTCGATTTGATTCAGATTTTCGGCGATGTCAATAAAATGCTACATTCCTCCAGTTGGCACAGTGCCTGGATACTAACTGATCAGTTTCACGCACCAGAACAAGTACATAATATGTCTTTAATTTAATTTCGTATGAATGAACATCACTATTAAACCATTCTCGTACTATTTTAATGCAGATTTTAAACATTGTTCACCTGCTCACATAAAACCACTAACAACTGTAATAGAATATCACAATTGTGACAGTAAACTGTTTTTTCCTTAGAAGACATGATATTTGTTCTGATTGCCACACGCGTTATTTGGAAGCGGAAATTTTAATAATGTGAAAAATATACTTTTACCATAATGTTTACATAACTTGGAAAGATTATGAACTCATTTGACCTCACGAAGTGAACTCAGCTTATTCCGTCTTTCCAATATTTAAAGTTTGTTTGCATTAGAAAGCATGGTCGCTTGGAAAACAAAATAGCATGCTAAATGGAAAAACAACAGTAGCATATTGGAATACAAGTACATTGTGTGCGTTTACGTGTTCGTTGTTTAGGTTAGTCAAAACTGTTGTTGGTGAAAATCCGAATGTTGCCGAATAGATTTCAAATGAAGTCGGGTCCTTTTTAAATCATAAACAAAGCATGATAGAAATGTGTTACTTCTAATTTCATTAATAATCCTGCAATGTTAGCAAATTGGATGATCAATTTGTTTCGCAGTGTGCATTAAATATATCATTGATGATTGATCTTGATATTTCAGTTCGATAACAGTACAATGACAAAACTATTTACTGTTTTTTCCTTAGAAGACATGATATTTGTTCTGAATGCCACACACGTTATTTGAAAGCGGAAATTTTAATAATGTGAAAAATATACTTTTACCATGATGTTTACATAACTTGGAAAGATTATGAACTCATTTGACCTCACGAAGTGAACTCAGCTTATTCCGTCTTTCCAATATTTAAAGTTTGTTTGCATTAGAAAGCATGGTCGCTTGGAAAACAAAATAGCATGCTAAATGGAAAAACAACAGTATCATATTGGAATACAAGTACATTGTGTGCGTTTACGTGTTCGTTGTTTAGGTTAGTCAAAACTGTTGTTGGTGAAAATCCGAATGTTGCCGAATAGATTTCAAATGAAGTTGGGTTCTTTTTAAATCATAAACAAAGCATGATAGAAATGTGTTACTTCTAATTTCATTAATAATCCTGCAATGTTAGCAAATTAGATGATCAATTTGTTTCGCAGTGTGCATTAAATATATCATTGATCTTGATATTTCAGTTTTTAGGTCGATAACAGTACAATGGCAAAACTATATCAATATTCGATCTGATAATGATACACTGTGAAGGCCTGGTCGTTTCTACTAGTGTTGAAACGATTAGTGAATTTCAGAGTCGACTAGTCGAGGCCCAAAAGTCGCGTTGCGTCGACTAGTCGGTACCCGATATCAAAACTTTCAAACATACCATTGTACGGAAAATTCATTGTACATGGCGTACACTGATGACTGATGCAATGACGGTCTATTGTGTTGCGCATTTCCCTGCATACACACCAATTTATTTGGGAAATAATACTGTAAACATCTTGATATTTATCCAACACACTGAATGTAATTATATAATTAGACATGTGGTGGATAATGATTAGATACACGATCATTTATACAGGTTTTAAATTTAATATCAGCGTTCGAGATTATTTCGTTTAGTCACGTGATCACCAATAAACCGGTGCCGAGCGGTGTCACTATAAAATGTTAATGTTCCGACTAAATACGCCCTATAGTAACTGTATAGGCTACGTTGTAAAATACGATAGCCAGTTCTTAATGTCAGTATCATTTATATACGGTAGCACAAATGACGTCACCTTAGGGACCATCTCAGTCTGGGTGAACGTCGACTCTATATTTGAAATCTAGAGTCTGGAGCTAATGTCGCCAAAACCATTTCTATTCAGCGAAGAGCTTCCCCAAAATGACGTCACGGATTTAAAAAAATACATCGATGATTGACAGGTGTCCCCACGTGTTATTTGTTGTGCTTCGCAATATGGCCCGTGTCGCGACATAAACTTACAGAAGATAATATTTGTCGTGTGTGCGACTATTCTTTTTCGGGAGATGAACTCGCTGCATCAACCGGAAAGCTGCATCCGAGAGCAAAAAATAAGGTCGTCATCAAAAATGATGCTTTAGAATTATTTAAAAGCATAAAATTAAGTCATTTCCTCGGTGTTTAACTTTCAGATGACTTTTTTACGACAAATAATTTGATTTGCAAACCATGTTACAATAAAGTAAATCAAATACACGGACATGAGTGAGTTCTATTTATATTTATGGGAGGCCAAGTTGGTACCATGCGCAGGCCTATCTATCAGGTCAAGCACATCCTTCAAATTAATCCGAATATATAATTTCGAAGCCATTTTTTCTGTTGTATTTGCAAGCATCGCTTTCGATCGGAGAAATACCGACTCTGTTACTATATTTAGAGGTGACATTATGGAATTTCCGCCCACTAACACTTGTTTATTAACCCATACGGTTTCATTGGACGGAAAATAATTTACACAATCAATCGGATTACGGGATCCCGAGGACTTGGAAATGAGATAGCGATGTTATCCGTCAGACCTAATATTCAATGTTGTAATGAATATTTAGGTATGAGTTTACTCAGACTGGGGTCATATCAAAACTCCAATCGGTACCGATTGCCATTTACCGATTGTATTCAAGCCTTTTGAATCGGAAAATAATCGCTAAAGTCAGACAGCGTAATCACGTTAGTAGCGTCATTAACGGTAAAATCGGTACCGTTTTTACCGATCAATATCCATGAGTGAACGCATTACGTCGCAGTCGGTAAGTCAATCGGTGAAATCGGTACCGATTTATAAACTTTTAATGTTCGATTTGTTGTTGTACATGTATGAAAAAGTTAACGCCGTAGTTGCAAAAACACTCGGTGAAATCGGTACCGATTGAGACGTTTTATGTTCGATTTTTGTTATAGGCCAACATAGATCTAGGGCCCAGATGGTCGTGTATTTTCCATCGAAAAAAAAATCAGATAGTGGTTTATTTGCATTCTTTTAGGTATTAGGTATTATTAGATTAATTGGCAGTAACAATTATTCTCATCGGAAATATTTTGTTCGTTTCCGAATCCGTACTTTACATATGCACATAAATTGATAAATTGTATGATTTTCACTCCACTTTCATCTCATCAAATTACACTTTAATCATCATTGATTGTCATATCAATTACCATTTTAGCATAATCTGCATACTCATTCAATTATTACTAATTGTTTAACATATTAACGTATTTTATCTGCAATGTATCAGAATGTATTGTGATATTTCTTCACTGTTTATCTATTCGTTGCGTGATTGGCTGAATCCCGTAAAGCTCCGCCCATCGCATGTCGCTCATGTTTACCCGGCAGATTCAAACGTTTTCCTGGTGTGTGTCGCGTTTCTATAATCTTCATGTATCGACAGATCTAATGTTAATCTCCCCAAATTAATCGCATATATGAATCCAAGTTGCCATTCTATTCCTATGCGAATGGGTCTCCAGACAGGCTGGGGTGGGTTTTTAATTTGGTTTTTGCTAGATGATCGCGATCTCTCGTCGAGGTTTGGGGTGGGGGGGGGGGGGGGGGGGGGGGGGGGGCAAAGGTAGTCTATGCATCCATGCTACCGGGCCAGACTGGAGTAGACTCTTTTTTTTACGAGATCAATATTGTTAGCCATTATATATGCAAAGAAGGGACTACAAGAACAGAACACTCTCAGAACAGAATGTACACATGACGTGTGCGGGATCTTGTAATACAGACACTCGAAAGCATGTGTTTGTCAAAACGTAAACAGATTCGTGGTACCTGGCACGCGCACTGAGTAGGTATCCGTTTTCGGAGAACCCCGCCATTTTCTTAAAAAATGTTCCGGTGACTCGCTTAAATTGAACATTTTATTCTTTTGAATCACTAATTATGTTTTAGTTTGGGTAAGGATATCTTTTCTCTATTTGATTTCTTTACAAATCACCAGTGCATGGATCTATTTTTTATCCCAACTAAAACGTGAGTGAGTTGGCTCTACGACAATTAGTTAAAACAACAGCTGTCGATCAAACTTAAAATAGGCGTGTCTTTGTCGCACGAAAATTACCTAATACGTAATTAGCTGATATAAATACTTCATTATCAGGCTATGATTGATTGAAACTGCACATTTGGCATAGCATTGTGACTGTAATTTCGTGATGATTTATACCAATTACATCACAAATACCAGTCGAAAGATTTGACAATGAATGAATGGTCGCCTATATAACACAGGCGTTCGTGGTACCGGTAGGCCTATTAACTTGATAATAGACCAATGTTGCTAGACCAATAGGCTACGGCGATACCGAAGTACTCAGGCGCTGCGATCATTAGCGACGTTATTTTGAAACGTACGTTCTGATCGGTAGATTCGGTACCGATTGTGACCGTCACAAATTGACATAATCGGAAAAATCGGTACCGATTTCACCGATCGACGCGTGGTTCAAAAACGTCGTTTCTACGTTGTAATCGGTATTTTATCGGTAGAAATGACTTCCACAAAGCGTTATCAATCGGGAAAATCGGTGTTTTTGCCCATTTTACCGATTTTAGTTTTGAGATGACCCCTTAAGCGACCTTCACCCAGCGTCGCATCATAATCCGACGGTGCGAGATCAATGGAAATATACACAGTGTCTGTATCAAAGCGGTCTCGGACAAACTACAAAGCCGCGTCAATCATTGCCATCATGTCTTTGACCTCAAACGACGAGTGAGACAATGTGTTGTCAATTTCATTCGTCCAATTAATAGTCGGGTCACCGGTCCGTGTGTGTTTATACTAGTAACACTGTCAATTCCGGGTGCCACCAAACGTTATACTTACCATAACTTACGCGCAGTTAACACCGTTTATGCCGGAATCGATCTTGAAAACGTTATACATGAAACTAATACACTATATTCCGACTAGTCGACGGCAAAATTCAGAGTCGACGTTCTGACATTTCAGCGTCGTCTACGACTAGTCGATTAATCGTTTCAACCCTAGTTTCTATGTGGATTGCAGTAATTTGCAACTGAAATTAATCCTCTGTACGGTCTTTCCTACACCCAGAAATGGACATCATCGTGATCGTTATGGCCTGGTGGCTAAAATGAGAATAGACTCCAATAAACCAATTTATGTTCGGTGCCGTGTATATAACTTACTCCTGAGCCTATATTGCAAGTTTCTCTCAAAACACTTTTCTTGCATTCACCAAATTGAATATTGCAGTTACACTAATATTTTTCAACGGAATATTTATTACCCATTTTTCCAAGATTAGTATATTATTTTCATTGCATTATATTCTATATTAATAATATTAAAACAGATGATGGTAATGAAAGACCTTAATATGGTGTTAATTTTCCAACATGCACATCTAGAAACTTTTCAGCTTCATGAGATGATGTATAATTTTTTTTCGTCACTTTTTGTTCCAAATTCGAAAAACAATTAAAATTTTGTTGTCTCTCTGTTTTTTATGATAAACCAAAATAAGGTCAATTAAAGATTAATCGATGAGGGATAAAAATATATGGTCTCGACACTGAAGTGGGTGATATTTGAAAATGACCCATTGGCATTGCAGCAACACGATATTCATATTCCTGATAAGATGATTCAGTTGAGGTTGAGTCTAAGAAAGTTAGCAACAGGTTAATCTGGTAAAGTTCTTTTTAAGTTGAAAAGGAAGTGAGTTTCACGAGAAAGTGTGTCAAAAACTAGAGGCTTATGAAAAATTATTGTATGTCTTCACCATGTGAATGGCCAATTCAAACTTGATCCGTGTAATGTCTGTGACATTTTAATAAATAAATGACAGTATTTGTGGGTGTCGAATATAAACATATATTTTACTAGACTATTAAATCTTGGATTGGGGTGTGATGACATATTAATCGAGACTGAGTTTAGTGTGCTTGTCATTTGCAGAATGAGGTTCCCAGAGGAATAGAATCTATGTGAAGAAGTTTCTAAAGAAATTTGATAATAAAGAAACTTTCCAGAGAAGATGATCGAGGCTTGAGCAGAATGAGGTTCCCAGAGGGTGAATTTAGTGATGCTAGCCCATTATGATGCGGGATGGCGTCAACTAAATTCACCCCCTGGTGACCTCATTCTGCAAATGACCGGCACCTTATTCTCAGGCCTGATATCAATAGTATTCAGGAATGTTTCCATTTGAACTGATTGGTCAATCTCTTTGTTTATAGTAATGACTATATATTTCAGATCTGAGGAACATTATTACTCCAACACCATTCTACCAAACCACTCAATCTACAATGAGCACCTCTGCTGGTAAGTTCAGTTAATATAACAGTAACATGGTTTGGGGTTTTTGGGGGGGGGGGGGGCATTATGGTGCAATAGTTTATCTCCCCCTGCACATTGTTTAGTTGCCAGATATTCTCATTTTATCTTTCAATATGACTGTGACTCAGAAAAATTGTGATTGAGATGAGAAAGCATGTATTTTCTGTGGCAGAGGCATTACAGTTTGGAATTGTATTTTTTTTTTATTTATCTTCATTATCCCCCCCCCCTCCCATCCACCTGAATTTTCTTTATTACCCTGACATATAATAGCAAGTTTCTCCCATATTATTGTTTAACATGACTTTGTGACTCAGATTTTCTATCATGTTTGACTAGTTAAAACCGCAGTGCACCCAGTGCGAACCATACCCGGTACAGGTATTGAGAATCTGAAGTATTAATCTGAGTGTGATGCTCGGAAAAAAGGACAGCTGTTTCGCTGAAGTAATGCTACATTTTTATGTTTACCCATACCATAGTATGGTAAACATAATGTCGACATCCGGATTGACCACTCGTCGTGCGTCCGTCCGTGCTTACATCTGACGTTTATGTGGCCAATTTTAAGAAAAATGGATAGTTGGGTGGCTGATTTCCGTTAGGTGAATGGAGTTGAGATCAACCCTTTAAAATGATCCATTTGGCCATATCAGCATATTTAATTTTTTAGTCACTTAATAGTTGGAAACAAAAAGTCCATAGATTTGGACATCCATGATCTGTCTATAGGAGCTATTAGGAGGTGTTCAGACAGTTATGTGGCTAGCTACCCAATCACGGACATGTCAGTTTCTCATATTCCACTGTCCCAGTTGCTGTTGACAAGTTTTTGGGTTTCAATCAGCTACTTCTGCTATAATTCCTACATGTTCTGACTCCACAATCAGAAATTGTATTACTTTTAACTACTTGATAGCCACATAAAAGTTTGTCCACTACTTGATAGCCACATAAATTTTAGCCACATAAAAATATTTTAGCCACATCACTCAATAGCCACATATCTCCCCAAATGTTGGTACGTCTGTCTGTCTGTCCGTAGACACTTTACGCATGGTGCGATAACTCAAATATTTTCTATCCGATCGGAACTAAATTTTGTATATGAGTTTCTCAGACCAAAATACAGATCGAGTTCGAATATGGGTTTGATCCGAGTTTTTTTTACGGAGTTATGGCCCTTTTTCGACTTCGAATTAACGCATGCTGTCATAACTCAAACAATTTTTATCTGATCGGAGTTTGCGATTGGTATGTGAGTTTCAGAGCCCAAAATACAGATCAAGTTCGAATATGGGTTTGATCCGATTTATTATAAAGGAGTTATGACCCTTTTTTCGAAAATAAAAAAATAAAAATATAAAATAAAAAAAATCTGATGCTATAACCGAAGTATTTTTTGTCCGATTGTGTTCATATTTGATATTTTGGTTTATGATGACACACCCCTCATCTGTATAGCTTTTGGTATTGATTGGTTGATCGGTTTAGAAAATAATTAACCCTTTACACACATGCTATCCAATGCAATAAGTTGAACATATTTCTTCTGATCTGCCTCATATTTCTTACCTAGGTTTTTCTTAGCACGTTCTTCATCTGTATGGTTTTTGGTATTGTTTAATTAACCATTTCACTCTTATGTTTACTTAGAATTCACCCAAGCTGCTATGACTCAAAACATTTTTCATCTGATCAACACCAAATTTGGTATATGAATTTATCAACCCTAAATACAGATCAAGTTCGAATATGGGTTTGATCCGATATATTTTAACAGAGTTATGACCCTTTATAATTCAAGTAATTACTGCTGGGAATTTGAAGAGAGGATATCTCACAGACCATGTGTGTTATTGAAATGAGTTAATTATCACTATGGACATTAGATATGGCATGCTATAAAGCCTGATAGTGGTACCACTGGCTGCAAATTTGTTTATAATAATGTCAAATTGATTGATGGCTATCTGGTGGAGTCCTGTTTTCTGTGCAATATTAAGTTAACCCCTTTGTTGAAACAGGTTCATTACATTAGTTAATGTACACACTATAGGACACCTATTCCAAAATATTGAATTGGAACAGTCCATTGTTACTCTGTAGGGATGTTTTACAGACATTGTTGTTTACAGACACTGTTGTCTTATCTTAGACAAAAATTAATCCACACATTCCTTAGTTCCATGATATGATGTCATTGAAAATGATTAACCCTCTCCACACATCATATGGTTTTGATGCTTTTCATTTGATCATTTTCCTATATTATGTCCAGGTTGATGGTGATCCACTTTTGATTTGCATGGAATTGGGATTAAAATTAAACCATTCCATAGACACATATTATGCGATAAACAGATATAATATTATCCCTTTCACTTTGATCCAGGTTCAGTAAGTGTTTCAATAAATCACCAATTGAATATACATCATTAGAGGAAATGTCTTATTTTGAAATTCCCTCAATTGCATTTGGGTTCCAGGGTAATATTAATGGTGCTGGTATTCTTGAGACTGACTTATTGTATGGGTTTCTAAATTCAATGACATACTTTTTATAGACTATTTTGTGTTTATCAGTTCATTAGTTTGGGTAAGATTAACCCCATTCTATCCGATTTGATAACTCAAATATTTCCATTGATTATGTTTATACATGTAGTTCTTGGCATAGTTGATGGGAACACACCCCTAACCTGCATAGTGAGGGTCATTTGGTTTATTTGCTTAAAAATATTAACATCCTACACCAATCCTGTTGACACAAAGTGATAACTAAATATTTTTCACACGATCACTATATTAAGTGTGAATTGTTGTAACTTTTGCACTCATGAAAAGGTTGGTGTAAGGATTTATAAAATTTATAAAAATAGCTAATCGCTATCGCCAAGGTATGGGTTAAACATCTGCCGATCGTGATCGGCCTCTCGTTATTCTCACAAAATTGTAGTAATGTTTACATCCACAGCGCATGTTCATTGAAGCAAGTTGTTCCTAAACCACAGAGCAGACAATGACTAGACATTATTGTATAATGAAAGTGAATAATATATAGAGGATATCTAGTGTTTTTGAGTGGATACCGAAAAATGTCATGGGGACCTCATTCTGCAAATGTCAGACACGCTAAATTCAGGCTTGAAGGAACTATGAAACAAATCATAACAAGACTTGGCGAAACAAGTGAGAGCTTTCCGATGAATGACAACAAGCCATAATTCCGACTAAATTCATAAAAGTTACCCATAATTCTGCTGTGGTTAAGGAGTAGATTATTTAGGGCATTACTGTACACAATATCATTCTTCTTTCAGGACCAGGCATCCCAGTTAGGCTGATGGGTGGAAACAACATAAACACTGGCCGAGTTGAGCTTTTTTATCGTGGACAGTGGGGCACTGTGTGCGATGATAACTTTGGTAACAATGATGCCATTGTCATTTGTAGAATGCTCGGATTCAGGTACAGTTATTATACCCACACGTTTCACAGAAAAATGGGTTCATCTGTCTGTTCATCTGGGCATATATCTTGGTCATGGGTTATCAGATCTGAATGAAATTTGGTATGGTCTATGGAGGTTCGCCATCATGACTGCTTTCGAAAGAGGGGCAAATGACGTTCACATTTTCCATTCTAGAGTCATTCTTCTTTGTTTATTTGAAAATATATTTTTTTGTCCGTCCATGCAGATATCTCAGGCATGGTTCAACATGGTTCAATTAAATTTAGTATGAAGGTTTGCCATTATGACTGTGCCACTCGTTCTATTTCTCCACATTAGCACTCGTGCCGTATCAACAAACCCATTAAAATATCTTTATATATGTTTGTATATATCTTCGGTGAAAAGCAAAATAGACAGAATATCTACAGTTTTTAGCTCACCTGAGACGAAGTCTCTGGTGGAGCTATAGTCATCACTCCTTGTCCGTCCGTCTGTCCTTCCGTCCGTCAAGAATCATCTTCTCCACCAAAACTGTAAGACGGAACGGGTTCATATTCGGTGTGGATGTTCCCTAGGTGAATCACATTCAGATTTGTTCAAATGAGGACATCAGGTCAATTAGTTGAGAAAGCAGGGTCACAACTCTATTCCTTCATAGTAATTCTTAGAACGACTTCTTTTCCAGAACTATAAGGCTGAATGGGTTAATATTTGGTGTGGATGTTTCCTAGATGAGGTCACCAGGTTGATTAGTTGAAACCAGGGCCATAACTCTTTCCCTCCATAGTAATTCTTTTAAACATCTTCTCAAATACCATCAGGCCAAATGGGTTCATATTTGGTATGAAGGATCCTTGGTTGACTGGGGTTCAGATTTGTTCAAATGAGGTCACTGGGTCAAATGTGGGTGGGCCAGGGACATAACTAAAAAAAAAAATGTTTTGATTCAACTCTTTAACCAAAAAAGAAAAGAAAAGAAAAGAAATGATATATTAAAAAAAAAAAGAATATTAAAAATAAAATGTGGAATTTTTTTTTATTAAAATATTTTTAAAAAAATAAAAAAATTGTATTTAACTCCATGGTCAATTATATATATATATTGTTTAACATTTTTTGAAAATTGAAAAACTAATGCCATTACATTTCTGAAGGTTGTGCCCCCTGGACCTTCACTCAAGTTAACTGCTTGACAGAGAATCATTAATAAGAAGCATTTACTTTGGCTGTAACTGTATGCTGGGTATGTCTGCACAATCATGTCAGGTGAATTCTGACATTTTTATAAACATTCCCTGGAGATCTGCTAGAAGTCATTAATTCCCAATCTATCATGTATTGTTCAAATCTTTCTAAAGGGCAAATAGCATGCCTGTCATTTGCAGAATGAGGTCCCCAGAGGGTGAATTTAGTGATGCTAACCCGCACAGCGGGCTAGCATCACCAAATTTACCCTCTGGAGACCTCATTCTGCTTAGACCTCATCTTCTGGGAAGTATCTATAGTATCAAATTAACCCTTTACCCATCACGTCGGCATTTGTCGGCATCCAGGTCTGCCGTCATAACGGCATTTGTCGGCGTCCAGGTCTGCCATCAGAATGGCATTTGTCGGCATTAAAAAACGTATATTGTTCCTCTCTGTTTGGCTTCATATTTCAGCGTTTTTAACAAATCTATGGAAAGCTGATATCATAATATAGCTATCTATCAAATTAGTTGGTATATTTGTTTGATATTATGAAGATTTTCACCATGTAAACCTTTTCAATATAACTTGTATTTCCAACAGCAAAATCTTCGTGTTTTCGGCTGTTGTCATAGACGCTTCGCTTTGTTGACTGTGTTCTGCAAGGTCGCGAGGGCGAACTACGTGGAGTCCGACAACGTGAAATTGAGATTTATATTGGATTATATATTATTTCTTAGATAGCGATTTTTTATTTCCAAATAGTGCAATATAAATATATTTTTCCCTAGCCCTAAATCGGTCACAGATAAGCGAAATCTCAGCGTAACGTTTGTGTAACTGGAATATTTTCCATGTTCATTTGTATCAAGTCACATGCCGAACAAAAATATTAATAATTTGATTTGTTTATATTAATTAAAAATATAAGTAAGTTAAATCATTTATGTCAAATATTTATTATATATTATTTAAAATGTATTGAATAGCAATGCGAGGAACTAATTAGAAGCTTCCAGGAAACAGCGCGTTTACCAATTTCTGAACATGTGCTTCCATCCAAGCTAGGCGCGAATTTCAATCTTATAATTATCAATGATTTTTCAAGAGATATTTATCATTTTAATTGAACAAAATTGCACTATTAGTATGTCCTTTGTTACAAGTTGAACATACGCCAAACAATATTTTGATTATCGGTAGTTTAACTGTGTACACACATTGTGTTATGGCACATTGTGTTACGATGTCTTGCTAACAATTATTTAGTTTGGCATCTCATATATTCACGAAGAGAAAGCGCTATTATCCACCTTAATGGCCATTAAATTTTTTTCAAATGACAATATGTGATGGACATGATCTACGCATGTAAATGTGCCAATATATATCGTAATTAACTGGGTCAAGTTCGAAGTACGTACGCATTACATTCGTGAGGTACACAGAAGGAGTTGTTGTCAGTGCTGAATATATAGTTCTTGCGATATTACTAAAGTTCATTTTCACTGCGCGTTAACTCAGGGATATCCACTGGTAAATTCGTCAAATTGTGATGTGAAAAATCACTGAAATGACTACGTAAAACCTGGTTTATGTTTTATTTGAAATTCTTGTGTCAATGCGTGGAGCGGTGAAAATGCACACAACGTGACGTGCCATTTTCAAAAATAATGAACGCATTTTGTTATCTTCAGCTGACTATCTCAGCTGACTATCTTGCTATTTTTATATTGAGTATTATTGATAAAAATGTTTGGAAATTTGATTTTTTCCCCTCATTCACCTCAAGACCATATGAATACAAGTTTATTTTAATACATTGAGTGAACAATCTTGACAATTCAATAAAGTTTTGATCGGAAAGTTCGACAAAGATTTTAGATTTTCTCTTGTAGAAGAATGAGTTACACGTCTCAACGTCACGCCAATTCAGCCCAATGTTGTAGGCATGGGGATTACCTAGATTAATACCCAAATAAATTATTTGTTAAAGCGCATTGACAAATACATAATCTTGAGTATATTCTCCACAATATAATCCAAAAATACAAAGGAATGGACACATGATTCAATCCAAATGTTTTATTTAAAAAACACTCCCGCCAAGAAACGCCCACTTATAACGTGCGAACAAAATATGTACCTGTAAACACGTGTTTTTGTCATGTGGGGCGCACAATGGGGACTGTCATTTATCGTGGTTATAACTATTACCCATTCGGTAATAAATAAATGACATTCATTGCAGATTCAAACAGAATATATCTTAGATTTAGTGTTAGTATCAATTGACCATTTCTCGAGTGTTGCCATTGATCTTATTAATAAGCTGATGACGATGAAAAAATCTGTGAACCTTGCCGACGTCAGAGCAGCAATGATAAAATACTGTAGCACAAACACCGGCCGTTTTGTTCTCTCGGTCGATTAATCAAATTAGTATTCTCCGCGCTTTAACATTTCGAAATAAATTGGCCATATCATATGATGTGAAAAATCAAAGAAATGACATTGTATTACATTAGTTACTTTTATTTGAACACAAAGTTCACGAGACATATACGCAGCTATTTTTAAATTGAAAGTGCGCGAATCACGGAATAGTGCATTTACCGCAAATTATTTATCGGCATTTTCTTGTCATTTTATATTGAATATGATTGCTCATAATTTCACTAAGAGAAAGCACTTTTCTCGATCGTAATATACAATGTAGGCACGAATGAATTGTTTAATTGAATAATTGCACAAGATCTGTTCGTTGCGAATGTATTGACTGCAATGTCAAGGTTAAAAACCGGTGCCAAACGGAAGTAAACAAAAAACACGTGTGATGTTTACAATCGATGGCACAATGTGGACTAGTTTTGACTAATAATGCAGACAATTGTAACTGAATTTACACGTAACTATCCAAGAATTAATATGCCACTTGATGATTTATTTTATGTTTCATTTCACCACGTAGCCATTGCTTAAAACATTAATAAATCACCCAATTTCGTGATGTGGTTTACCGACAGAGAAATTGAAACTGAAAGTCACATTGATATGTTGACAAAACAAAACATACCTTTTGTGTGTTTATTACATTTATTGTTATAAAATATAAATATAAAACCTAATAAATATTCACCATACTATCATGCTAGGGGAGGGGGATTCACAACTCTGGAATTTTTTTTTACTCCCAGTCACATCCATGCAGATGAACATAATTTCATAAAACAAGAGCCACCATAAAATTTAGTAATAATACAATTTTTCCCAATAACTTTGACGTCACCAGAAAGTTCTGTTGGCTGGGGTGACGACTTTCTCTCCTGTCAGCATTGGCTGAAGGTAATGACATTAGTCATATCACTGTTGGGTAAAGGGTTAACTTTGTTGTTAGTTACATTTCCCTTCTAGGTAGTTTCTATATCCCCTAATTTGCAGAAGATAAAATTCATAATTGAGGTGCCCAATGGGTGAACATCACCAACTTCAACTGGGGAACTTCAATCTTATCCTAAGTCTGCCATAGCAGTTGAGGGCCTTAGCAGAATGAGGTCCCCAGAGGGTGAATTTAGTGATGCTAGCCCGCGGTGCAGGATAGCGTCACTAAAGTCACCCTCTTGGGGACCTCATTCTGCAAATGACAGACACACTATCACACTATTTCAAGGCTTATTGATTGTATACATTGTGTTGCTTGAGGCCAGGCATGCACAATGTAGGAACAGACACGCTTTTAGTGATGCTATCCCGCACAGTGGGCTAGCATCACCAAATTCACCCTCTGGAGACCTCATTCTGCTTAGGCCTCATCTTTTGGGAAGTATCTATAGTATCAAATTAACATTGTTGTTAGTTACATTTCCCTTCTAGGAAGTTTCTATATCCCCTAATTTGCAGAAGATAAAATTCATAATTGAGGTGCCCAATGGATGAACATCACCAACTTCAACTGGGGAACTTCAATATTATCCTAGGTCTGCCATAGCAGTTGAGGGCCTTAGCAGAATGAGGTCCCCAGAGGGTGAATTTAGTGATGCTAGCCCGTGGTGTGGGATAGCGTCACTAAATTCACCCTCTGGGGACCTTATTCTGCAAATGATAGACACACTATCACACTATTTCAAGGCTTGATTGTATAATACATTGTGTTGCTTGAGGCCAGGCACATACAATGTAGGAACAGACACGCTATTTGCAGGCTTAATCCTTTGGTGATTGTGATTCAGATTTGTTCAATCAGGGTCACCAGGTCAAGTAAGTGCAAGGCCAGCTACATTACTCTTTCTCTCCATAGTAATTCATGATATGTCTTCTATGCAAGAATCAAATGCCCTATTTTGCTTATATTTGGTATGAAATTACCTTGGGTGACAGATTTGTGAAAATGGGATCACAAAGTCAAATAAGGGCAGAGCCAGAGACTTAACTATTTCACTACATAGTAATTCTTAAAATATATTTGCAAGAACTAGTTGGCTTATTTAGCATGGAATGTTCTTCCTTGACTGCAATTCATATTTTTTTAAATGGGGTCACCTGGTCAAATAGGGGCCAAGCGAAGGACAGTTTCCCTCTTAATATGCTTCCTTCACAAGGACCATCAGGTCTATTTTACTGATATTTATGATATGTTTGATGGGTTCTTTGGTGTCTGGGATTCAAATTTATTCAGATGGGGTCACCAGGTTAAATAGGGTGGGACCAGGGACATAACTATATGTTTCTATAGTAATTCTTAAAATGTCTTCTCAAGAGAGGTTGGACTATTTAGCTTACATATAGTATGGAGGAATCAGGAGGATCCTTTAGTGACTGAGATTCAGATTTGTTAAAATGAGGTCAACCTGTCAAGAAATGGCGGGCTATGGGGAGTTAACACTTTTGTGTCTAATAAAATCATTGAAATACCAAATTCATTAAAACATCTACCTTGGAACCACCTCTAAATGGTTTTAGAAAAAGGCGCTTGTGAGATTGGAAATTTTCAACAATTGAGAAAGTTTGAGGTGTCGATTGTGAAATTCCAACCTAAGACTTGGGAGTCTGGAGCCCGGTCGGGAGGGGACTTGTTGAGCTTGAGGAGGTTGGTGATCAGTAGTGTACAGTTGGTAATTTTACCAATTTCACCAATCTACATACTTGAAGTCTCTCTAGCCACATATCCTGTTTAAATCTACTTCTTTTAAAGTGATTATGAAAAGTTCTGACTGTTGTGGTCCCAGTCTTATCAGTCTCTGCAGTCTGGTGAGCGACACCACAGTCATTGACTGTCTTGTTGTTTGAATACCAAATATTTCATGAGTGTCTGGAAAGAGATATAAAATTTTCACGAGCGGCTGCAAGCCATGATTGAAATTTTTGTATTTCTTTCCAGACACGAATGAGATGTTTCAGGTATTCAATCAAAAAACTGTCGATATTCTTTTTATATGCCCTTTTGAAAAAAAGGTTGTATTATGTAATCAGTCTGTTTAACCATATATCTGTCCCATCCATCTGTCCGTGCTTACATTTTATTACTTATGTGGCTATTAATAAGAAAAATGGATAGGAATGTGTCTAATTTCCATTACATGTGGCTATTAATAAGAAAAACGGATAGTAATTTGTCTAATTTCCATTACATGGCTAGCCACGTAACAGCATTGAGATGAACCCTCAAAAATGGTCTATTTAGCCCAATTAGCATATTCAATTTACATGATATACATAATGTATAATGAAAGAGTGAATAAAATAATAAACTTATCCTACGGAAAAGAAAAATAAGAATAAACATATTCTTGTGGCTGGTGTTCAGGTTGGTGATTCGGAATCAGGAACTGGGAGATCTTTGCATTTACCGGTGCGCAAATAAATATGCCGTACCAATATTTTTTCTAATTTCTTCTAAGATTGCGGAGCATGAAGGATATAGCCAATAGTTCAGTGTCCAAGTCCAAGATACTTATCAGGAGATACATATTTTGGGTAAAAAAATATTAAATTTAGCAGATATACATTGCTTCATTCACGAATAAATGTCTATTTGAAAAAACAAACAATTAAACTTTTTTTTTTCTTCGGATCTATGTCACCTTGTGTAAATCAGAAGTCATTTAGGATTCAGAATCTTTGAATCTTAACTTTCGGTTTGAATGTCAATTCCTTGTGTTTAAATTGTGCGTGCAAATTGTATTCAGTTTAATTAAATGGAAGTAACATGGAATATTTATCTTAGGAAACTTGCACACATAATTATATTTTATTCAGCTCAATATATTTTCTTTATATATGTATACTTGATAGATGTCTGAAGTTCTAATAGGGAATAAATATGACTTTGATAACGACTAGAGCGTCATCTCGATATACCAAAATTATCCATCTACAGGGTGCACAATGTCATCCCGATATGTTGGGAATATTCGTCTATGGGGTGGGTAACATCATCCCGATATATTTATGAATAAACATAGAGAGCACATGTTGTGTTTTTGTGAGCAAATAATACAAAGTTCTGTCCTTTCTATTTGAATAAGCCTATGATAGTAATTAAGTCTGAATCCCAGTGAATACAAATCGGACGACCTGTCAGTTCCGCATGATTCGGTTAGAAATAGAATTAACGACATTCACTAATTAGATTACGTTCATGTTGATTATCAAAATTAAAGATTTGAAATTGTTTATGCACGTTCCCAATGCTCACCCGGCAACTCATATTAATTTTCAAATGGATAGTGGATTAGGAATCAGAACGCCTTGTTCTTCATTGTTTTCCAGTGTCGTTTCATCAGAGAAGCTCTAATTTGAATTGCAGTTATTCAAGATTTGGTATTATGAAATGGTTGTTTGTATAACATTTGTCTAGTAAGATTAAATCATTCAGTTATACTTCTCCCAAAGCTGGTAAGAACCGCCACTGGGATACACGATTTAGTGTGTACCCACAATACTCTCATGATAATATGTCGAAGAGCGCCAACGGGACGTAATCCACAAAAAATGAAAACCGAAAAGCTTGCGCAGTGGAGTGCCTGTCGTCCTCAAAAACACAAGAGAAACCCACACAGAAGATTGTACAGTAAAATATGTGAAATTTAATAACTTTTGAATAACTAGTGTTGATTGGCCCACAGAGATGTGATACTCTGCCAAAATCTTGAACAAAATCTAAAATAGATCTAAAATATTTTCAGCGGGGAGTTGACCATTTCATTACATATCTCTATTATTTCAATTTAGGCTCCTTACGCAAGATTGTAGTAGTCAACCGTCACTGTGGGAATAACAAAATAATAAAATCTTCCCTCCCACACTGATCTGTAAAAAATATTTCCCCTGAGAAACAATTAATTAATTTTGGATGGCCTTCATTTTATATTTTACTAGCTAAAACAGGCTCCCTTTGGGAGCTTTTATTAAATGGCATAGGGGCCCGTGGCCCCTTTAAGCACGTTACATACATTTTAAAAAACAAACAATTCGTTATAACATTTGCCAGGGTACCCCGAGTCATCTCACTAATTTTGCTTGAAATCGGTCCAGGGGTCTGGGAAAATCGCAAACAGACCGACTGACAGATCCTACTTTATATATATAGATTTCTGGGGCACACGCCATAGAAGCATTTCACCTCTGGGTGTGGGTGTAATTTCAGCTGCCCATGGCCATTATTTCCCAAACATGTCCATAAAAAGTTAGTTGATTTATTTTGTCAAAAATCAGCCAATAAAGTATTATTGTATTCATTGACACATTTTTAGCTCAACTTGACAATAAAGTAAAGTTTGAGCTTTTGCCACGGGTTCCATCTGTCCGTCCATCGAGCCGAGCGTGTATGCGTCTGTCCTTCTGTCCGTCAGGGCAGATATCTCAAACACCGGTTGTCGGATCAGAATCAAATTTGGTACGGATGTTCACTACTATGAGGGCATTCAATGGTGTGCTCAATCGTTTTTTCCATTGTAGAGTTATTCATCTTTGTTTATCTGGAATTGTTGGTTTTTTGTCTGTCCGAGCAGATATCTCAAACACCAGTTGTTGGATCTCAATGAAAATTGATATGGATGTTCACTACTATGAGGGCAATCAACAGTGTTCAATAGTTTTTTTGTGGTATTCCATTCTAGAGTTATTCTTCTTTGTTTATCTGGAAATGTTTGTTTTTTTTCCGTCTGAGATTATATCTTCATCACGGTTGATAAATCTCAATGAATTTTTGTATGCATGTTCACTACTATGAGGGCAATCAATTGAGTGTTCAATTGTTTTTTTGTAGTTTTCCGTTCTGGAGTTATTCATCTTTGTTTATTCGGAAATGTTGGTTTTTTCTCTGTATCTCCTGTTGACAGATATCAATGAAATTTGGCATGGATGTTCACCACTATGACGGCAGTCAATTGAGTGTTCAATTGTTTTGTTCATGTTTTTCGTTCCAGAGTTATTTATCTTTGTTTATTTGTTCGTATCTCCAGTTGACAGATATCAAAGACATTTGATATGGATGTTCACTACTATGACGACAATCAATTAAGTGTTAATCATTTTGTTCTTGTTTTCCGTTCCAGAGTAATTTATCTTTGTTTATCTGAAAATGTTGTGTTCTTTCCCTGTCCGAGAAGATCTCAACCATACTTTGTCGGTTCAAATATGCCAACATGGGGGTATGCCAGCTCCGTCGATGCAACCACTTGTTGTTTCAACCAGGTTCATTAATGAACACGCTATAAATCATTTCAATATTAGAAGCTTTGTTTTGTTTTGAAATAACCATGTTAGTCCAGTGCATTTATGGTTTTACCCAGAACTAATTGCAACAGAATTGTTTTTTGCTAGAATAGGTACGTAGAACCTCCATAAACAACATACCAAAAATCAGCAGAAATCGGAAAAAGGGAACTTGGTGATTTTTGTGAAATCAAATTTGGGAAATTTTAGTCAAATCATCAATTTATGGATTTAACGTATATAAAAAAATCAAATACACAAGTCCTACAAATATCATGCCTATTTTGTTGTCCTCACTTTCCTGAATCCAGAACTGAAAACCATTGCTAGATTTTTGGAGATTTTTCGAGTTGTGTGTCTTCAAAAATACGATTATTTCTGATCCTAAATTTTGCAGAATAAGCCAAATGTTATATTTTATGGTTAATTGTTTAAAAAACAAGCTCAAAATGCAGAGCTTTTTCACTGTTTTTGTAATTTCCTCACTAGATAAAACACACAAAAATGATTAATATGTGCATCTATGGTTTATAAGAAGAATAAAATATTCTCAAACAAAATGTGTGTTCCATTGTATGAAATTTGCCACTGACACAGAACTCGTGTGATGAAATGCCATATTTGAGGTCATGTAACTCAATAAATTAAAATCTACATGCTCTGCTTTTCTCGTTACCTTTTAAGAATACAATATTGAGAACAAATTGTGATGGAATTTCTCTTATACATTGGTGAAGAAAATTAAATTTTGGCTCCATGAACTCTTAGTCTAGCCTCTTTTCCGAAAATGCTATTGTGGGTTGTTTTTGTCAATTTTTTAAAGGTTTTTGTGCATATTTAGAAAAATTAACGAAAGTTTATTGTGTAAAAGTATTTTATCTTTCTTCTTATATCAGTTTTTTGTTGAGAAAATAACATTTCAATGGTTATACCAATGAATGTTACTAGATTTTACTCATCACTTCGGGAAATTTACTCCAAATTTGAATGGCAGAAACATGGGGTAGGGGAAAGCATATCAACAAAAACTTCAAAATAAGGCATCTTGAGGCATACAACTTTATATTATTAGCTTCTGCATGTATTGTTCTTTCAAACGTAATTTAACACTTTCTTTGTTTATATTCATTGACAGAGCTATAATCCTTTTCGTCGTAATTTGGCAGTAAAATGTCAAATTGGCACTTTGAAATTGTTTTTAAACAACATGGCCATAACATTCCAAATAAATGAGAATATTTTATTCTTCTTAACCATAGGTGCACATATTAATCCTTTTTGTGTTTAATCTAGTGAGTAAATTACAAAAACAGCGAAAAAGCTCTGCATTATGAGCTCATTTAAAAAAATAATTGGCTCATTCTGTGAAATTTAGGCTCCGAAAAAAGGTAAATTTGTGTTTTTGAAAGCACACAATTTGAAAAATACTCAATAAATCTAACAATGGTTTCAGTTCTGGATTTAGGAAAGTGAGGACAACAAAATAGGCATGATATATTTAGGACCTGTCAATTTGATTTTTTTATATACATCCATGAAAATTCATAAATTGATGTTTTCACCAAATTTTCCCAAATTTATTTCACGAAATTCACCAATTTCCCTTTTTCCGATTATTGGTATGTTGTTTATGGAGGGTTTACGTACTTATTCCAGCAAAAAAAAAAAAAGGGGCAATTAGTTCCAGGTTTGGCATTTTTTCTCATAAATGTCCTGGACTTATGTGTGCTGTGAGATAAAAATATGCTGGTACATTTGGCACTGACTTTATATTGAATGGGTTCCTCAGCCATAACCCTTTCGTGACCGGAGCTGCACTGGTGCAGCATTAAAGACCCTGCACCAATGCATTCTCTTAAATATATGCGAGTCTCCCATAGGGAGCTCCATACATAAGAGAATGAACTGGCTTACAAGATGAAGATAAATATTGTTTGGCCAATGCATTCTCTTATATATGTGAGGCACCCTATGGGCGACTCGCATATATAAGAGAATGCGTTGGGGCACAGGGTTTTCGCAAAAAATCAGGAAGCTCCAGTCATGAAGGGAATAATCACATCAAGGTTAATCATAATACATTCTCCACCTGTATAGATCGAATAGATTTTGGTTTTGATTGATTAGTTCGGGAAATATCAACCCTTTCTTCAATCATGACATGAACACATGCTATCCAAAGTAATACTATAATATGTATAATCAGTCTCATATTTATATCTAAGTGAATGATGGAAACACCACCCCCAATATATTTGTCCAATCGTTTCCGCGTCATGTATACAGATGTATATTTAGTTCTGGATTGCTAATATTAAGTCGGTGTGGTTGAAGGTATGGGTTAAACATCTCATGCCTCTCGTTAGTGATTCTAGGTCATACAGATTCACTCTTGTGGGCAAATAACAGAGCCATCTTTGATGAATAATCCTTGTTTTTTATTGACCTGAGTTATGGCCCTTAGTTCTGAGTTATGAATCTTTAGTTCGTCATTTTTACTAATTCTCTGTCAGACATATTCACTCGACCATAGCCATCTTTGATGTGCAACCTTTGTAATTATTGTGTTGTGTCTCAAAATTACTTGATCACTCTTTGTAATGGCATCTTCATGTTTCCTGATGGCACAATTTTCTATAATCCAAACACCTCCCTAAAGCAAACAAAAAGGTCAGTCTGTAGAGTGTTCCATTTGGAGAGGTTTTACTCTATTCCAATTTATACTTCTTAACACTTTCATGACGGGAGCAGCGTTTGTGCAGCATTAAAGATCCTGTGCCAGTGCATTCTCTTATATATGCAAGTCTCCCATAGGGAGCCTCGAATATATAAGAGAATGCACTGGCTTACAAGATCAAGGTAAATATTATTAGGCCAATGCATTCTCTTATATATTTTTTATATATATACGAGGCTCCCTATGGGCGACTTGCATATATAAGAGAATACACTGGCACAGGGTTTTGTAAAAAATGAGGAAGATACAGCCATGAAAGGGTTAAAATATCTACCAGACCTGTAGTATAATTAAAAACTTTTCTCTTTGGTAGTTCTGGTATATATAGACAAAATTCATATTATGGATCAGGCTCTGGTCAAATATGGATAGATGATTTAGCTTGTATGGGAAATGAGCAATCTATAACACAGTGTAGACATAACGGATGGGGATCTAGTAATTGTGGTCACAGTGAAGATGTTGGAGTTAGCTGCTCTGCATCAGGTATGTAATATATATTATAAATGAGGGTGTCGCCATACACCCTCCCATGAATCCTGAATGCCAGTTAACACGGAAGACTGAATCCAATGTACCAGTTAAAAGAATTGGTTTACAAGACATAGATTTTATACTAAGATCGAAAGTCATCATTGGCCTAATAATTTTGAACAATGCTGTGCTATAAATACGCCATACCATGCATTTTATTGAATCCTGAGCACCGGGTTCAGTTGGGTATACAGGAATTTTTCTACCTGTTTTGGGAAAGGGTCCCGAGACCTTTTCATTGAGAAAATTTGTGCCATAGAGGCTCATAGTTAGAAATATATAGAGAATATAGAAACAAGCATTTTCCTTGGGGAAACTCCCTGTAATCAGTTTATAGATAGAATGACACAAGTGTGTGAACTGCATGGTTAACGTTGTTGTACAAATTTGTTGTGATGCGATGGTAAAACGAGAACCAGACATTCGAGTTTTACCTCGGGGCATGCCAAATGAGTGCCATAATGTTAACATGTTAATAAAACTGTGTTGTTCTATGTTTATTGCACACTCTGTATATTTTAGCTTGTAATAAACTAAAAAAATATTGGTCGATATTGCTTTATTTAATTAACCCTTTACCCATTACGCATATTTATACTAACAAGCCTTGAAATAGGGTGTCTGTCATTTGCAGAATGAGGTCCCCAGAGGGTGAATTTAGTGATGCTACCCCCGCTATGCGGGGTAGCATCACCAAATTCACCCTCTGGGAACTTCATTCTGCTGAGGTGTAAGCAGAATGAGGTCCCCAGAGGGTGAATTTGGTGATGCTACCCCGCATAGCGGGGGTAGCATCACTAAATTCACCCTCTGGGGACCTCATTCTGCAAATGACAGACACCCTATTTCAAGGCTTGATTACTAACATCACTGCTCACAACCAACACTTAAAGGTGATAACTTCGCCATCCCAGCCAATGCAACTCTTCTGATGTCAAATTATTAAGAAAATCAGTATTTATACACCCAGCAGAGAGGGGAGTGAATGGCTCAAAGAATCTTTGCGATATATATTAAATTCTCAATCTTGGTTTATTCACAGAGACCAATGATGCCCCAAAGTGTGAATCTGACAGATATGCCATTAAAAATAAATACCTGTGTTCTCAGGCAATTACGTATGGGAAACTGGATTAGAAAGTGAGGCTTTTTTAGCTCACCTGAGACCAAGTCTTTGGTGGAGTTATACTCATAACTTTGTGTCCCTATCCATTTGTTCATCAACAATCTCTTCTTCAGAACCCATAAAGTAAGAATTGAGTCACATTAGGTGACTGAAATTCAGATTTGTTCAAATGCAGTCACCAGTTAAAGAGGTGGCAGAGCTAGGGACAAAACTCTTTCCATCCATAGTAATTCTTAAAACATCTTCTCTAGAACCATAGGGGCTATTTAGCTTATATTTGGTATGAGGGATTCTTGAGTGACTGGGATACATATTTTTCAAATGGGGTCACCCGGTCAAATAAGGGCAGAGCCAGGGACATAACTTATCCATTCATTGTAATTCTTAAAACGTCTTATCAAGAATCATCGGACCTATTCGGCTTATATTTGATTACACACAGGTTATTTATTGGAGATTTTGCCATATTATTATCAAGATTAGCTTCAGTATTATTATAATATTGATAACTTTGTATATTTGTTTCATTGCAGGTGGTGGAAGTAAGTTTAACCATAGCCTAATGAGACATCCAGACTCATAACCATAGCCTATTGAGACATCCAAGCTCATAACCATAGCCTAGTGCGACATCCAGGCTCATAACATAATCACAAATGCATATATATGGGGGTCAAATTTGAGAAAAGAGTGCAAATTATCAACTCCGAGCATAAAATTCAATAATTTTCTATTTGTTGAAATATATATACGCATTTTATTATGTGTATGTAGGATATTTAGCAGCGAACCAGTTAAGTTCAGCCATATAATTTTGCATTTGATAATGTTTTAGTTACCCTAAGAAAGAGCAATTATTTGGAACTTTCAGAGCTGAATGTGTCCAACAATAAACAGAACCATGTGAAATGGGAGACGTTGGTCATCTCGTGAAGTTTCCATTTCACAAACGATAACTCTGCAAAACATACGAAAGTAATATATTAATCACTAATGCCTGTTCTTGCTGTGCCGTATTTGCAAATCTTTATGCCAGACGGTTACATGTTTCACATCGTGAATGATGGTCTCTGAACCATGAAACAGGAACAATAAAATAAAAGCATCATGCACATGACAGAAAAGTCCTGTATGTGTCTAAATAAACCTTGTAAGTCTGTTTTGTTCTAATTCATTGATTCTAGGATGGGTGGTGTGTAATAAACACAGAACTACATGTGTCTTAATGGGTTTTATACAGCACTTGTGCCATCACAGAAGGTTAGAAGGAGAGGTGCAGCCTCTCGTTCTATCCAACCGCGCTAGAACTCGTGCTTTATCAACAAACCCATTAACTCACTTGTGTCGTTCTGTGAATGTGTAATATCTTGGTCATTTGCAGAGTACTGTTCACAGTCCAGGTACTTACCTCGCCAATGCAGCTGCTCAGGATTTGGCTCGACATTATTCCCCAATGCGCTGGGTTTTAATGATACCTACCAGTCACAGATGTTCTTCGATACAGCTATAGCAGAGGTTGAGAAGAATGTTGGCTCAGAGCTACAGTGTTCATCTGATGAAATCATACTCGCCTGTCATCTAATGTATCCGCTCTGTGAGAATGGCAAGGTCAAGCAGATTTGCAAAAGTGAATGTGAACGTAAGAGTTGTTTTACTTTATTACATACGTAGTTTGAAAAAACTAAAAATACAAGTCAAGTTCAAATCTGAATTTAATGTGTCCGACATTTGCAGAATGAGGTCCCCAGAGGGTGAATTTAGTGATGATATCCTGCATAGCAGGGTAGTATCACCACATTCACCCTCTGGGGACCTCATTCTGCTCAGGCCTCAACTGCTATCTGAGATCATATTGAAGTTCCCCAGTTTAAGTTTGTGATGTTCACCCATTAGTCATCTCAATTATGCAATTTATCTTCTGCTAATTAGGGGATATAGAAACTGAACAGAAGTGGAAGAGTAACTAAAAACAATGTTAATTTGAGATTCTAGATACTTCCCAGAAGATGAGGACTAAGCAGAATGAGGTACCCGGAGGGTGAATTTGGTGATGCTAGCCCACTGCGGGGTAATATCGCTAAGGGAGCATGTCAAAACCTCTTTCGCATTTGCGAAAATATTGTCGAAAAAGTTTTGACGTAATCGACGTAATTGTGCAAAAACGAAATGTCGAAAATGACGAAAAATAATGCGATAACGTTGAAAGCGACTGGCCATAAAAGTGCGATAACGTCGAAACCGCAACAAACTAAAATGTCGAAACTTTCGACAACGCTAAAATCGACGTCTAAACATCAACAACAATTCGCTTTTTAAAATGTCGATAGTGACGAAAAGTTAAATCGAAAGGATGCGATAAAATTCGCGCATGCGAACTGGATCTGGGGTAGGCCTACATATACCGGTATGACATATTTACGGGAGAGTGCTCAGGTGTGGCACGTAATTAGTTTCACCTGATTACAGTGATTGGGAGTGGTAATAGGGACGCTAATTAAATTGCGGTGCACGATTAACTGGGCTTATAATAAGATTATGACATGAACTGAAGACATCCCTCTGTCAATTTAACAAATCGGTGAAATGACTGCATCAGAACACCAAATGAGCACAAAACATTATGAAATAACACTTGAGTGTTTTAATATTTAACTGCAGGCCTGCGTACTCGGTAGCCTACCATAAAAGTCTGCATTATGTAATTGGGCTAAAATGTTTACATCGGTGACTTCATGCTCCCGTGAATGAAATGACTGCATAGTTCGCTGTGAATTAAGGGGAAGATCAAGTGACCAATTTGTAATGGGGAATTCCATGTAAATCTGCGGAGCAAAAGTTACAGAGTTGCACATACTTCTGATGATGACTTGAGGTGGTATTGGAAACAACAGGTATTTGTCTGGTGAATCCGCTTGTGACCAGTTCCATTATAATGTTGGTGTATTTATTTTTGAATTTTATATTGATTTTTCAAATGTAGGTCATGTGATGTAATTTACATAGAAATATTCTAAAAATTTACTTATTGCAAAATTGTATAATTTACCTAGCGCACCTGCCAGTTAAATGTTATGACTGTTCAATGATGTGCCTGCTTTGGTTCCCGGACAACTGCTCCATATGTAACTTTTGCTCCGGAGATTTGCATGGAAATCCCCATTCGATATTGGTCACTTGTCCTCACCTTAATAGTTGTGACGTACCGTGGGAATATTTTTCACATTCAACCAATCAACAACCACAATGGGAAGCCGGCTGTTGAATCTAAACAAATCACCCAGCGGTATACTTAAACATTAACATAACTTATTTTGTTCATGTTTATTTATTTGATCTTGAAGTCGGCATGAAGTAAACACTATATTATAACTTAAATTGGGGAAATTAGTTGTACCATAATACAAAAATGCCGATTAATAAACGCAAATCCGATTCATTTACAACCAATAAGCAGGGAGCGGGTCGGCGGATCTAATCCCCCCCTCGGAATACGTAAACAAACATAAATATAGACGGAAGAAATTCATGTTATTGTTAACTAAAATCTGAACTATTTTAAATAGGAATAAATATCCATAACAATTAGTTTCCGCATGTCACAGATATCTATTTTTCATGGGTGGCCAGATCAAGATCCGTCGATTTTTATTTAACCACTTGAAAATTTGACTTTTTGAGTCTTGCCCGCGAACTTGAAAAATGGAAAATAGTTTAGTCATTGTATATCAGTTATCACGACGTCTCGAGTTTCGTTTCAAGAAATTGTGTCACATTCTAGCGAGACAATAATTAGAGGAATAATGATGTATTCGCCGGGAATGTACATGGCGAATGTATTGGCTGTCAAATTCACTTGATCGGTGAAACAACAAGCGAAATGGTAGCATTGTTGTTGCTTTGTTGATTGTGGCAACCAAATTACGGAAGTGAGCTGTTGACAAGGCTGTTACCTTTCACACCCACGGAAATCACGTTATCTTTGGTCAGAGACTACGTTGCTGAATGTCCTGAATGAGTGAATGAAATAAAATCTGAAATATTTTTATATTAATTAGCTTAATGTCCGGTATAAGCTTTTTTTTAAAAATGTATATATTATTATATGATGCTTTGCTTATCTGGGATTTTTCTATCAGAAAGTTGATAATAAAGATTTAGGGCTTTGATGTTGGAATCACTCAGTGGGTGCATTATGAAATGTTGTATGGTTAAGTCAGCCGTTTTCATGCCATTACCAAAGCCCAACACCATATCCCATTCGTTCTTCGATTCGATATACAATGAGTCTACTATACAGTTTACTTTCAGCACTGCAAGACACCGACATCTTACTGTTCACGACACATTCGTATAAAACTGCGACCATGACGAAACACAAAGTGTGTTGCAGATCATATCGACACCACAGGCAATATTGACGGAAACAAAACTGCGATCTTGACGAAAACAAACACTGCGAAAATATGTCGTAACAAAACGGCGAAAATGTTGAGCAAAACTCGGAAACTGTCGAAACAAAACTGCAATAATTGCGAAAACATCAAACCAAGACGGCGAAAATGTCGAAAAATTGACGAAAACTTACAACGTTACGGCGGCGATAATGCCGAAAAAACTCCGATAATGTCGGAAAAAACGACGTCAATGACGCCACAATTTTCGCATTTTTTTCGCATATGCGAAAGAGGTTTTGACATGCTCCCTAAGTTCACCCTCTGGGGACCTCATTCTGCAATTGTCAGACACACTAAATTTAGGATTGGTCAAGTTCGAATATGGGTTCATTCCACTGATTGTTGCATGCATTATGGTGCTTTTTCAGCTTAGACATCACCTTATTGGACAACATTTTCATTTCATACCGATAACTCCAGTTTGTGTTATTTGATCTGACCTGAAGTTTTCCAGTCAAGTTGAATATGGATTCTGTTCAAATTCTTTTTTGCATGAGCGACAAGTTCACATGTACCTGATTTGATAATAATGTTTATATTTTTTTCCCCCCTGATTTGCAGACCTTACTTTTTAAAACCATGTAGTAGTGTTTAAACGCCCATTTTGAAGAAAAAAATGACGTATTATGTTCGTACGTGCGCTCGCGCAACAGTATGGCGATCAGACAGATTCGTACGTTGGTGTCACTCTACTCCGTTTCACTCCATGACGTCACCAAAAACGACGTAAAACCTCGTGGCGTTCTGACATTTTTAGTGTGCCGCGTTTTTGCTATGTTTATTTTATGTGTTGTTTTCGATTATTTGTTTGTCGCCGATATCGCCATTTGTCGGGATTCCCTGTTTCTATATTTAAAACTGGCATGCTCGTAGTGAGCCTCTATTTCGATTTTTTTTCCCAGGTCAAAATACGTCAGAATTATGACAAAAATATATCGACCTACATTTTCTCCATCAGAACTCTACATCAAAGAGTCTATAGACTCCTTCAGGACCTACATAGACTCCTTCATTTGGGTATTTTTACTTATAATTGGGAAGTTTTATCATTTTTGGTTCGTGCTAAGACCTCTTTTTATCGTGCGAGAAAAGAGAGACATTCAAAACGCGATTTCGTAATTCGACGCAATAGGCTGAATAGCCTAACCTTCAACCTATTGAATAAAATGTGTAGATTTGAAATAAAAGTATAAAAGTCGCCGACGAATTAATCATGATGACACTGCGCTTCCGATATCTAACAATGATTTCATACTTATATTGCGAAAATTAAAGCATTGTTTACTACTGTCCGACGATGCCGTAAACACCCTGATTTGCGTCCACATTAAAATATGTGTCTGGTCTAGAAAGACAGATTGAAACTGTAGAAATTAACTCTACGTGGCATACAGAAAGTATACTATAAATCGGGGTTGTGGAATAAATTATTGTCGTCCTCGGCTGTATTCTTTTATTCATAATAGTTCGCACAATTAAATGGTGACGGTTTACCCAAAGTGAAGACAAGTTACATAATCACACACAAAAACGATTTTCGTAAAAATTTGCATTGTTTACGGTACCACTCTGCAGTATTAATGCGACGGTGTAGCAATTATTGCTCGAGATTTAGGGGGACTTCAACCGGTACTGTAATATTTACTGTAAACCAGTGATGCAATATCACTGCTATAAACCCACGGATTTGCGGGCACCGTGTGACATCAACACATAGGAAATGATTGTGTTGGCCTATCCTATTATATAAATTGGGTCTGGGAATAATTTATTTGGGACTTTAAATAATCTTCTATTAATAATAGTTTATTATTAAACGAAGTTTGAATTGTCCGATATTAACCAAATCGGAGATTTCAGTAGATCGGAGAAATTTACTAATAGGCCTACATTTATAAACTCCGATCAAATCGGAACTGTTTTCATATCGGAGAATACTCCGATTAAATCAATGGAATTCTTATGATAAAAACTCCGATCTGAGAAATTTCAGCATGGACACCGACATCTTCCCGTTCGCGACACATCAGTATAAAACTGCGACTATGGAGTATTTATTGAACACAAACTGTCACTCCGATCTAAGAAATTTCAGCATGGACATCGACATCTTCCCGTTCGCGACACATCAGTATAAAACTGCGACTATGGAGTATTTATTGAACACAAACTGTCCTGCCAATCATATCGACACAACAGCAATATTGACGGATATAATGCTGCGATCTTGACGAAAACAAACACTGCGAAAATATGTCGAAACAGAACAGCGAACATTTGACCAAAACTGCGAAACAAAACTGCGATAATTGCGAAAACATCGAACCAAGACAGCGAAAATGACGAAAACGTATAACGTTACGGCGTGCGATAATGACGAAAAAACTCTGATAATGTCGAAAAAACGACGTCAATGACGCCACATTTTTCGCATTTTTTTCGTATATGCGAAAGAGGTTTTGACATGCTCCCTAAGTCAGAATTTAATGGAATGAAATTTGGTATGTGAGTTTACTAGCCAAGGTCAAGATCAAATTTGGGTTCCACCCACCAATATTTTACTTGAATTATGGCCCAATGTTGAAATTACCATGGGCGTATTTTGCGACTCCCAGGCGATTCTCTTGTAACTTTAGGTAACCTACACAATTTCGAAGGGTTGTAGGTGTCTAGGATAATAAGTATCTGGGGTCATAACTACCAGTGTAGTCTGTGTTAAATGTGGCATTACTGCTTTGATGGTTTAGTTATTTTACAAAGCTGTGAAATTTAACAATAAAGTACGGAATTTGGATGTTTAACATGATTTTCTTATTCAGTGCAGGCCAACTCTGTGTGTTTGGCAATAAGAAATAGCCCAATTTCTCTCCCAAGAATTTTGTCATCTGCATTTGCAGGACAATTTTTTTTAAATTGCCATGATAACTTTTTTTATTTCAAATATTTATCAGTTCTATCAGATCTATGAGTTAGAAGAAGCTTATTTACATTCACTGACATTCGCTCTGTCATTGCTCGCTTTTGGGTTGAAAATGGTCAATTAAACAAATTGTTAAAATCAGATGCTTTGTGTCTGCAAACCAAGGAGCATGACTCAGTGATTAATAATACGAACAAATCAAAGTACAGAAATGTTTTTACAACAGTAATTGCTGTCTGAAATTAAAGAATTATTCAAGGGGATTATCTGAAGGGTAACGACTCAGCATAGAATTGAAATACAGTACCCCCCTCCCAAGTTAGCTACTGTTGCTGGAAATCGTGTATTGCTGCCTTATGCTTGCTATTTTGTGGTTGCACTGATCAGAAACTAAATTTTGTTGACTGGACTACTTATAGCCTTGTAGTAGGGCCCGACGAATCAGCAATTTCAACATCGAATCGAATCTCGAATCAAATCAGGATAATGATTCGAAATCGAATCGAATCTCGAATCGAATCTTTTTCAAACACTTTAGTAGATTCGCGGTACCGATCGGTGGAAGGTACGAGCAAAAATGGGTGCAAATGTCAGATGATTTTATAATGTCAGTGAGATAACTCAGATTACGAAGAAGGTTCATTGAACTTAATTTCTATGACATGATATATATAAATACAATATTTAATCACAGTTTAAAACAGTTTAATATATGAGAATGGCACGACACCATTTCATATTTTGTGCCAGTACTGCCAGTATGCGTGAAGTTCGCGAAAGAAAGCAGTTTGGAACTTTGGAGTTAATGGAGTCTGATTCGAGTCATTGCAAACTGGAACTCTTCTGCGCATGTACGCTTCACCCTGTCACATACAGCAGGCACGCGCGATATCAAAATTGCGCATCGTGACTTAATTGGGAATAGCGCATACGCAAACGGGATTACAGAGAACTATATATAGTATCCCAACTTGGGCCTGTCTGTCAGAAAGCTGAATGGTTAACAAATTATATTCCATTTCCCGGATAAAGATGTTGGTCGGATTTGGAGATGGCATGATGGAGCCCAAAATGTTTATTTAATATATTTATATCGTTTTAATTTTGAGTTTAAAAAAAAAATGATATTATTTGATTGATCTGAGTAACGCAATATAGGCTTTTCTGGTAAGAATGTCAGATACCGACATACAAATATGTCCCACAAGAAATTCACTAACTTCAGTATCGCGAAATTTCTGGTTTTATGTGGTGGAGGAAACCGATTACGATTATGGTACAACCGCGATGAACACGCAAACCATCACAGACCTATACCTGCATGCTGCACGAGTTGCACCGACCTTCCACGAGTAACCAGCACTGGGACTGGTGGGGCATATATACGAGCAGTGAGCTTTTGGGCAACTTACCCTATACACATTGGACCATGGTGGTCACACATGGTCGCGGAAGGAGACTTGTGTTAAGTATTGGGGATAATATGAATAATTTTTATAGAAAATACAGTCTATTCCCAGTGATAAAGAACTTGTATATAACGATTCGAAATATCCCGAATCACCCGACCGCTTTCGAATCGAATCGGAACGTAAGATTCGAAATCGAATCGAATCTCAAAGCTTCGTCGGGCCCTACCTTGTAGGCATAATTGTGAGAAGATTGAAAAGAAATGATTTTAAATATATGTAGTAATACACACACTATAAATTGAGCATGCATAAGTTGTGGTAATATAGATGATAAACATTAACATAGCAATTCTAGGATCTGTCATTAACACTTCCATGACTGCAGGTTCCTGAAATTTTGTGAAAACCCTGTGCCAATGCATTCTCTTATATTATTCGAGTCTCCCATAAGGAGCCTCCTATATTTAAGAGAATACATTAGCCCAACAATATTTACCTTGTAAGCCAGTGCGTTTTCTTGTATATGCAAGGCTCCCTATGGGAAGAAAGGGTAAAATACTAACTGGAATATCAATAGACCAGCATCATTGGAAGAATCTTTAATGCTGCACCAGTGCAGCTCCCACCATGAAAGGGTTAAATTGATAGTTTATACACAAAGCAGAATATAACATAGAACAGAGTCAAGATAATATATTTTAATATGTTTATCTTCTTACAGACAAACTTCAGGAACTTGGTATGATTGGATACCAATTTGTCTGTGTGCGACTCCCTGATGATAATTGCTACACCATAGAAGGTTTGTTCTCTACATGTACATTTTAACCCTTTGGCGAGTAGAACGACACATATGTCGCCGTACGGTTCGCGAGTGGAAAGACATATAGGTCGTTTCAGGAAGTGTCATTTTTATGTAATCATTCAATTGATTATCTGATTTATGAATGATTTGTATTGGAGATATTTTTGTTAATATAATGTCCCAATGTATAAGTGCAATACACATAAATTAAAATGAATTATTGGACCTTTTGACCCGAATTTTTTAATAATTATTGCTATGATGTTGACGTTAAACTCACACATGACGTCATGTATATGACGTTATAGATACTCTCCAAAGGGTTAAAGATAGCGTATCTCTTCCGGGCCACAATTACAACAACAACAACAACAACATAATTTTTATAAAACCCAAACTTCATGACTACATATAGCTGTTTTGGGAATAAAACACAGACAAGACTGAAGATTGAGTAAACTATTTGTCAAATAAAGGCATAATATGTCATAGATTCATACGTATTATTTTATACTCCGGAAACTATAAAAAAAAACTTGTAACAGGAAGGGATATATTATATTGCCCCTGGTCAAATCCGCTGTACCTTGGCATCTTTTATTGGTGACCCTTAATGGTTTTAAGGGTTTTATCGTGACTTTAGTGACTAAAGCATGAACTTCAAGTATATGTTGCTCAGTTATAGGGTAAACTTTTTTGAGGTGGGTGGCCGGGAGGGGGGGGGGGGGGGGGGGGGGGCGTTGGGATAAAATCAAGTTTCCATGGCAATGGCACCAAATATATTGAGAAAAGGGCCACTGTTGAGAGACAATGAACTACAACATATCGGATCAAGGTCAATTGCTAAGGTCAAGGTCATTAAAAAAAAGGGTGATATTTTTGTCTATTTTTTTTATTAATTCTCTCATATTCCGCTACCCCTAGTGCGTTTGTCATAAAAGCAATCCCCATCATAATGCACAAAATTATGTATTTCGGATGTACATAATGCCTTAAATAAATGACTTCTTAATAGCAACAAGCCATATTTCAGACAAACCCTAAAAAGTTACTCATAATTCTGCTGTGGTTAAGGAGTCGATTATTTAGGCATTACTATATGTAACCGAATGGGAGTAGGTTGGTTATCTGTATATGAAGGGTTCAGATGATGAACAGAGTTGAAGATGATTTGTCGAGATGAAAACAAATGTTGAAGTTCAATTGTCTCATATTTCAGCATTAACTCTTTTTTATACTAAAGCATCATTGATGGGTAGTTATCCCATAGGAAATAAGTAGATATTAAGTTCAAACGTCGTCTGTTGAACTTATTATTTAAACATTTCCCTCAATAAATTGGGATCCTTCTGCACTTTTACTTATCTGTCATCTGCTTTTATCACCTTGTGTGTACTTTCAAATTAGAAACCTGAAATATAATAGTCTTTACCCTGTTTATACTAAATGGATCCTCCCATTCAGTTATAAAAATAATCATTGGAATAGTCCATTATTTATTTGGAGGGATGTTCAGGTAAAACAAGCATATATGATAATATGAGTACAGAATGATTCATGTTCTTTGGAGGGAAATGTTCAGATAAAAAATTCAACAAACGAATTTATTATTATCTAAACATTTCCTACTCATCAATGAGTATTTAGTATAGAAAGTCTTAATTGATCTCTGCAATTCTTCACCAAAAAGCTTGTCTTTTCTAATTATAAAGTGTAATATGACTCCTTTTCTTTGTCTTTTTTAAATATTTGTATCCCTTATGCCTGTTATGTCTCGATTGGAAATCATTATTAGTAGGTAATCATTCAATGTCTCTTTTGTATATGCCCATCACCAAGGAAATGATTTGATTTGTGCCACTATATTTCCAAATTTCCAAGACATTCTAGAATTTTACAACAAAATAATGTTAATTAACATATCTTGGGAAGACAAAATACTGACCAATCAGGATGAGACTTGTAAGAAGTTTTAGGCAAGATCATATAACAATTTTAATCATTGGTTCTTGTTTTTAGATCTAAAAACGAAGCTGGGTGAAATGAACAGCAGCACAACGTACTCACCACCATATACCAGCCCAGGATGGTCTACGACCCCAACTACACCCAGAGGACGTGAGTTTCAATGCCATCACATACAGTAATGGCCTAAATAATTAACTTAGCAGAATTATGGGTAACTTTTCAGGATTTAGTCGGAAATATAGCTTGTTGCCATTCATCGGAAAGCTCTCGGTGAGAGCTATCCGATGAATCTTAACAAGCCATATTTCCGACTAAATCCTGAGATGTTACCCATAATTCTGCTATGGTTATGGAGTCAATTATTTAGGGCATTAATGTAGCTGGCACATCATGTAACACTGTTCATTTTACCTACAACAAATTGATCTGAAGTTATAATAAAGCTGCTTATATCGTTATCTTATTCACATTAAAATTTGTGCAGTATTTTTTCTGCACCTTTCGGTGCACGAATTTAAAACTAAGCTCAAAACTGTACGATCACGAGTTTATACCAAACCACAGGTTATAAGAAGGTTATGTTAATAAATTACAGACAATACAGAAGATCAGAATCAGAATACTTTATTTCATGACATAACATAGTATATAAAATATAAACATAGACATAATAAGAAACAGAAGTGAGATGTCATGTGGCGGCAACATGACCTATCCAGGTCGTCTTCCTGTTGCCACCATCAATAACAAAAAATTTGGCTGATTCTAGGTTTATCTTATAATATAACCGGTCATATGACACGTGAGAGCTGGATTGATTATGTTATAATCCTTGCTCATTACTAAGAACTAATAAAAGGACAAATAGATCTAGAAATCTTGTCATATTAAAGATTGGTTAAATAGACAATGTTTTATAAATCAATTAATCAATTAAATAATCAATTAGCATTAATCTATCAATTATTAATTATTTATTTAGCACTGAATATAGGCATGCTACAAGACAGAAGAATTTATTTTATTTTTTTTTTATTTTAAAAATGAAGATTGCACTGAATAGGCAATTACATTTACATGCAGGCAATGAACCTCAACAACATTCAGATGTAAAGCAATAAATCAGTGTAAAATCTTTGATGTTGCAATTCTTGTAAAAATACAGACTAACTAACTAACTAACTAACTAATTGTTTATTGGATAACAAATAAAACATACACATGTGTAATATAAATGAATACATGTTATAAATAAGGGAGCATGTCAAAACCTCTTTCACATATGCGAAAATATTGTCGATAATGTCGAAAAGGTTTTGACGTAATTGACGTAAATGTGCAAAAACGAAATGTCGGAAATGACGAAAAATAATGCGATAACGTCGAAAGCGACTGGCCATAAAAGTGCGATAACGTCGAAACCACAACAGACCAATTTCCGTAAAATGTCGAAACTTTCGACAACGCGAAAGTCGCGACGTCGAAACATTGATCGATATTCGCAAACGATGAAAAGTTGAAACATCCATACGATGTTGTCGCACTTCATAAATCCGCGCATTTATTTTTGCCTTCTGCGTAATCAGATGCCAGCTGAATTTTTATTGGCTGTCAGCCAAAGGCCATACAAACAACTCTATGCGGTTAACACACAAGTACAATGACTTGACAGTTCGACTGTTTTGATAGCTATGAGTTCGCACAAGGCCTAATTAAACAATAGTCAACCCATTCCAAATGTGTGAAGGGGTGACATTTAGCAAAAGGATATACAAACATATAGGTCTACTGACATATAATGACGTATATACCGGTCCCTCACAACTATGCGTGAACTGTGCGACAGTTTTGTTGTTGTTCTCAATTAGTGAACAATGGTTTAACTCGTTGGACAAAAACAACACCTCTGATATATAAAATTCCAAAATGAAGCGACTTGATGTCATAATATCAGTTCGATCATGGCTAGAAACAGTGATGAAATCGAATAGATCTATCGGTAGCGGACATATACGCAGTTGGGAAAATATTAGACCAGCAGTTTACACAGGTCGACAGTATGAAGAAGTTAGGGTTTTCACAACCCCAGGTATCACACATCTAACAGAAAAAAGATGAAATCACACAGAAATTTGAAACCAGCTGCACCCACCCACAACGGGAGCGACAACCGTCCATCCACATGATCCAGCATTTGAAGCAATAGGCCCGATATAGAACAAGCCCTCATCACATTGTATCAACGCCAGACATATATAGAGCCATACCCCCTAAGTTCATTGTTTTATAATGGTATGTTATCCATATTTTTATTATTCATTCAATAAAGAATCGAGAAAAACATAACACTCAACTCCTCTGTCAGTCAATGCACAGGGGCCTGTAACGCGCTCCGCTGTCCGCCCCCTTTTTTGCACTGCCCATATACGTCCCCTCTATACGCGCCTTCTTCGCGTTAATGGAACATTATATAGACAAGGGGCACTGTAGAAATTCAACGTTTCACCATCGATCGGGAGTCGCACAAATTTAGCCCATTCACCCCAGTAATGATAACGATATATACACGGATGGATCGGCAAAGAATTCATCTTTCAATAAATACCACAAACTCCCATCAGAAACATTCATACACGTTGCATTTGAAAAAAATTTAACCACCGAATATTGTCTCTGGAGAGCGTATTTTTTCGATTTGATCCGGCTCAGACAGCAATGTCCGCCTGTGTCTCGAAATTCACCACCCATGCAGTTTACTATCATTAAAAATCGGTCAAACGATCAACTAAATATCTGGAACTTAGTGATTTATTGTCGGCTAATAATTTATTTACTCATACAAATCAACACATTGTCAGTAAACAATTCTAATAGAGGAGAAATCTGTCGATAATTCCAACTTTAAAAAAGAAATTTGTCACAGTTCCTAATTTTAATATTCATTGTGACCTGACCTTTCCATGACTGACAGAGTAGAAACAGCCAATCACCGCTCAGTGTTAGAATCGAGGTCAGGTCATAATGAATATTAAAATGACAAATTTCTTTTTTAAAGTTGGAATTATGGGTCGTCTTCCTGGCATCGCCCAGGCCAATAACCACCGAATTGTCAAACCCAGCCCGAGTCCCTGCACATTTTCATATAGTCCTCTTTGTTTACTATGTTAATATTAAGTAGGATTTTGTGTTGGTGAATAGATGTGTGGATGGATGGATGGATGGAGAATATATAGAGAATAAGGGATTTTAGTGATCAAATGACTGAAGGTACATGAAAGCATATCATCTGCAACCCTGGAATGGCACCGTGGTTATACAGTCTGAGTTAATGATGACAACTCTGCTATTAGCTATTTAAAATACACGCATCCAATTATGTTTGTTTTTCCTGAATTTATCACCAAGGTATGCGGCTTATACGGACCCTGGCTCTTACGGACCCTGGCTCTTACGGACCCTGGCTTTTACGGACCACCGGCTGATACGGACCCTGGCTTATACGGACCCCAGCTCATACGGACCTCAATTAAAATATGCAACATATTTTCAAACTTATATTTATGAATTTAATATATAATTATGATTGTCTTTTTTACACATATATCTGTATTAATTGAGAATTTCGGTGATTTTTTTGGTGATTTTCAAACTTATATTTATGAATATAGCTGATTTTTTCAGTGATTTTCAAACTTATATTTACGAATTTAATATATAATTATAATTGTCATTTCACACATATATCTGTATTAATTGAGAATTTTGTGATTTTTTTTTGTGATTTTCAAATTCATATTTATGAATTTAACCGATTTTTTTTTTTTTTTTTTTTCAAACTTATATTTATGAATTTAATATATAATTATGATTGTATTTTCACACATATACCTGTATTAATTGAGAATTTTTGTGATTTTCAAACTTATATTTATGAATTTAACCGATTTTTTCGTTTTTTTTTTCAAACTTATATTTATGAATTTAATATATAATTATGATTGTATTTTCACACATATACCTGTATTAATTGAGAAGTTCGGTGATGTTCTGGCTTGAAAAAGCATTTATTGAATCGCGTTAATTAATCTCTTCATCGTTGTATAAACACGCGCGGGTGATCCCTTTATGTCGTTGTATAAACAGACACGCGATGATGAATGGTCAGTGAATGGTGATCAGGATGAATCCACTGAGTTTGATTTGTTACGAAAACATGTTAGTAAAAACACAACTTGTTTCAACTGATTTATTGTCCCTTGTATACACACTCGTGTGTGATCCCTTATATTGTTTTATAAACAGACACGCGATGATGAACGGTCAGTGAATGGTGATCAGTATGAATCCACTGAGTTTGATTTGTTATGAAAACATGTTAGTAAAAACACAACTGGTATATATTCAACTGATTTATTTTTGACTGCATAATTCCACAATGACTGCATTGAACCTGAATGTTCTACTTGAGAGCACAACAGCTACTACTCGTCGATGAGGATAACTGCCAGCAAACTACTGAAAGAAGCCGCCAAGCTGCACCCCAATTTAGATAATGTTCGTCTGATGTAACGTTGTTCCATTTTTGTTATCGTCAGATTTTTGTTATCTAAGTATGTTGTCAGTATTTTTATTTTATTTAAATAAACATAAAAAATAAAATTGTATATTTTTATTGAGGTCCGTATGAGCCAGGGTCCGTATAAGCCGAGGGTCCGTATAAGCCAGGGTCCGTATCAGCCGGTGGTCCGTAAAAGCCAGGGTCCGTATCAGCCAGGGTCCGTATCAGCCGGCATTCATCACCAACATGGTTGTAGTTTTACTTCTTTCAAGTTCATTTCAATGATGTCCTTAAGTATTTTAGTATCAGAATTATTACTTGGGGCATAATACACCCCATCTTTACAACAACTTGATGATGCAGTTTAAATAATGTTGTACTTGATGTAAATTTCTGCCGGGATGGTCTTTGATATACACGCGTATCTTCAGGAATGATTAAGAAAACTATGATCATATGTACAACGTATATACAATTACATAAACAAAAAACATTAAGAATAATAAGGCGTTACGTATATGTTATCAGAATAGACACGAATGCATCATGTGAAATTAGAAGTAATTACTGTACTATATATACGTGTCTATATAACGTCAATACTATCCCATATACACATGTATATATAATAAATTGCACGGCGATTACAATCACAGAGGTCATATTTCTACAAATTATAATTATACTTCAATGTCTATAATGGCATATAATAAATTAGATATCGATATATGGTGGCATTCCCTATAATATACAGAGATGCGATGTTATCATTGATATTGTGATATTCGTATACTTTAGTATTCTGTAGACAGTAATAATAAAATTGTATTGTTACATATGCTATTTTGTTTCCCGACAAATTTGGGATATTAAAGATCAGCAGTATACATGATGCATGTATCTATATAGGAGTCGCCACTCGCAAACAATCATATGTAACATAATGCACTTATGAACGAAAAGCAGTCTGTGAATAAACTATTTTCATTGGGAATATCTGAGGGATCAAGTCCGCCCAGCAACTGGCATCCAAATGCATACATTAGAAATTCATTGCAAGACAATTGATCCATCGTGACAAAGATTGGGATACCGTGGACATTAATAATTCTATACCAGAAGCAGTTCTTCAGTTGAACTATATGTGGTGAGAAACAATGGAGAAACATGTGTTCAACCTGGTTATGGTACAAATGGCCACAGTATTTGCAGATAGTATTATTGTCATATGTCGTGCGGTTGAGAATGTTAGCCATTTGTACAGCTTTCTGTAGATAATTAGGGTTGTGCTAACAGAGCTTCCATCCCCTCCAGGTAGACATATGGCAAGGTTTTACTCTGCAAAAAAACACAAGGGAATGTGAACTATCGAGTCATAAAATACCATCAAATGTGGGTTATCTGTTATTTGTGCCCCCTAAAGACAATACAAAGGGAATCCCAACCAACTAATCTATCAACAAGGCGGTCAGCAGTTGTATGTCGAAAGTGATATGTAATTTTCTTTTGTTTTCACAAAATGGTAATACCTTCTTTCTGTCATAATCAAACTTTCATCAAACAGTTAATTTAACAAGGAGGATACAGGGTGAAATAATATGTATGCTTTGATTACAGATACTTATAAACACCTAAAAACAAGTTAGTTCCCCCCTCATATAATAACCCTGTATCTCCTATGTTATTCACCTGATCGTTTTGAAATTTTTAGTGTATTGAGAACATGGGAAATGCTAAATATTCTTGGAGTTAAATATCCCGATGGTTTTCTAACTTTCTTCTGAATGCCGCTTAATTGGAAAATTTTCCATTTTCAAAAATCACACTTTCAACTTAGACGCTCAACAAAATTTTGTGTCGATGGGTTAACTGGGTGATCAATGTTTGCTAAGTGTCACCAGGCTAGTTACTGCATGGGTTTTTCTTAAACTGAACCAGGTGTCACTCTGTTGCAAGTTGGGGGTATGATTTTGAACCACCCCCATATCTGGTTCACTGCATGCACTTGAAGGGATCCTTACCCCATATGACGAAACAGGAAAGAGAAAATGGTACGGATTACCAATTCGCCATTGGCCAGGGAATTTATTCCCTTGAGTCAGCGGTGTACAAAACCATCCCAGGAAGGAACGTTTTGTTGAGTAAACCAACAATAAACATATTGTTGAAGATCTATTTTATTAAAATAGCACAAAGCCATGGTATTTGAGTGTATTAACTATAATTTACATGTTTAAATGCACACACATTGGTTATAACTTATATTTCCCGTTAGGTGCATCAAAGAAAAATTGTGCCCCTGGATCCAAAATCAGATGCACAATAAACTGAACACCAGTGTTTTTTCAAAACCGAAGGATTTGCTGATGGGTGAAAACATATTTAATCGAGCAGTTGCTATCAACTCGTCAATGGCAATTAATGCATATCTAATATTGTCATGGCTAGGAGTCTGGAAATCGAATGAACTATGCAGTGTTGTTTATAGATCCTTTGTACCATATATGATCTCCAAAATAAAATAAATCTTGCAATCAGAAGTGACCTAAGATTCGCACTGTGTAACAATTAATCCTTTATCATCTTTCAGCCATCCCTGATTTCAACTGCACATTCAGCAATTACAATTATTGTCCTCTCATTCCTGAACCGGTGGGCATGAAGAGGTTTTACTGGAGGAAGGATTATCTAAATCACACACCACGTTATAGTAAGTCAATGCTTTCTATGCTTGAACTCTTTCATGACGGGAGCTGCGCTGCTGCAGCATTAAAGATTGTGTGCCAGTGCATTCTCTTATATATGCAAGTCTCCCATAGGGAGCCTCACATATATAAAAGAATGCAATGGCTTACAAGGGGAAGGTAAATATTATTAGGACAATGCATTCTCTTATATATGTGAGTCTCTCATAGGGGGTTTCGCTTGCAATGACTTCCAATGATTTGAAAGGAAATATTGTTAGGCCAATGTATTCTCTTAAATATGCGAGACGCCCTATGGGCGACTCACATATATAAGAGAATTCATTGGCACAGGGTTTTTGCAAAAATTTAGGAATCTCCATGCAGTCATCAAATGGTTAATTAAGCTATAGAACAAATCAGTATTGTCTGTCTTTTAATTGTATTTACTTATTAGTCTGGATCATATCTTCAGTTTTAGATATAACATTGCTTTCAAATTTGGTATGCAGTTTAATTTCATATTTTTGTTCCGTCTCCATGCAATGAGTTTTATTTGGATTTGCTTCAATCTGTTTTAACTTAACTCTTTCTTTACTACATACTCATTGCCCAGTACAGTAATGCCCTAAATAATCGACTGATCATTAAACCATAGCAGAATTATGGGTAATTTTTCAAGATTTAGTCGTAAATATGGCTTGTTGCCATTCAGTGGAAAGCTCTCATTGAGAGCTTTCCGATGAATGGCAACAAGCCATATTTACGACTAAATCCGGCAAAATTACGCATAATTCTGCTGTTGTTAAGGAGTCAATTATTTAGTGCATTACTGTAGTTCTCTTTGGCAATGTGCAGATAGTATGCTCAATAAACAACCTGTGGCTGTTTGTTGAACTTATTATTTCCTACAGAGACATGTTACACACTGAACTATATGATTTACTCGCTTGCGTGTATGTCCAAACATAAGGAACCTCTCTTTCTGTTATTAATCAAAATGGTACAAAATATCTGGAGTAAGGAATTGAATTTTGATAGTAACAGGAAGTAACCCTAAATGAAGACGATAACAAATTTAAGACCTACTAATTATTGTTTTACAGGTTATCCTGCCATGAGTATGGTTGCTGCTGATCAGTATTCCTATAAAGCACCAGAGGGAACAACTACTTCAATGCGGACACCAAACATACTGACTTCGAGACCATCAAAGATTGAGTTTTTCTATTTCTCAGCCAGAAGTTCATTCGCAAAATTAAGTGGTTTCATACGTAGCACAACTAACACTGTAAAATTTTTAGATGCTAAAAGTATTACAGAAGACAACTGGATGTATGCATGTGCGAACCTACCGACAGATACAGAGGTTTTCATTGAGATGAATGCCACCAGAGGACCACAAGATGTTTCAAAGATATATATAGATGATATTGCTGTTGTACCAGGAGAGTGCATCTGTAAGTTATGTTTAACACTATGGCTAGTTGTTATTATAGTATCCCATGTACATGATCAGACACGTTTGGGATTATATATCTGAAAATACATAAATATCATTATTGTCCCCAAAAAATAAAATTTGGGGGACTAAAGAAATGAGAATTGTCCATCCAAGTTCAAATTTGAGTCCAGTCCAATCATTTATGATGAAGTTATCCCCCTTTGGATCAATACTTTAGTCATCTTTAATTGTTTGAAATTTGATATGTTGATTACTTTTATACATGTCAAGTTTGAATGTTAGTCCATTCGTTTATTTTTTTTTACAGAATTCTGGTCCAGTAAGGCTTATAATTTGCTGTTTAATATTCTGATGACCCGATGTTGACTGTTATTGTTGTCTGATTATTACCTAATTTGCAATGTTGTTTATCTTCGCGAAAATAAAGGTCAAGTGGAAATTTGGGTTTGGTCCAACCATTTGAGACACTTATACCAACAATAGTTAATGAGGACACTTTAAAGTAAATAATAAAATCCAACATTTCAGAGCAGACATAACTCCTTAATTGGTGTACCACTGTCAGCTATTCCTAGTTAAACCACAGTTGCCATATTTTCTATTGTTCTCCCTTGCACAATATCCAGCCGATTATCCGCTGGTAACAATAACTGTAGATTATTTAAACAATAACTGTGCATTATTTTATCAATAACTGTGGAATATTAAAATATTCCCCAGGTATTATCATAACAATCACAAGTCATTGTTTGGTGTGTTCTCCACTTGCTGACACACCGGAATGTCAAATTGGTGTGACTAATCAATAAAACGAGAAACTGAACAGTGTTAGGTGATTACAATGATTATAGGGATAATAAGAAAAGACGGCGGGTGAAATTTGTGTAATGTAATAACAACAATTTTACATCAAAGTTAGACTACTCGGACTAAAAAAAATATATATATCACCCCTGGTCAAGTGGTCCTGCTAATCGGCTATGATGCCGTTGGGTCCTGCTGAATTGCTCTGGTGATGTTAGGGCAAACTGAAGCTGTTAACTAATAGTACCGTTATATATTTTTAATTTGTCTTTTTCGCGGTGTTGTGATAATCTGAACATATCCACGAAAAGCCATTATGCGTATCAAACATTCAAAAACATATTTATTGTGAAATATTTTTAATACTGGTTGAATTAGTTGTTGAAAATTGACTATATTGTCGTCAAGACGTACGATGGTGTGCGTAAACACGAGCCTGCTCGTGTTACATAAGTTGTGCTTCTGTTTACATAACACAGCGCAATTCTATTGGTTAATCACACACAATGATATAAACGCTCTTTATTATTTCCATATCAGGAAAACAGTAATAAATAATGCTCTTTATGTTTACCATATCCAGATATAAACAAAAGCCAGGAAACGTAACGTTTTTTTTGCTTTTGTTTACATACCAAAGGGGAAAAATTGACAATAACATACTGTTTATGTCATATTTCTGATTGCTATAAGAACAATGTTTGTCTATATTTTACTATTTATGGCGGTTTTTGACGGATGCGAATAGTTTAACAGCATACCCACCACAAACGCCGCCCGTATCTTCAACGACACATGTACATTGTATTTGAGACATGTTTTAATAATGAAAAACTTAAGAATGTGGCGCCTTCTTAGAACACGGAATCAATCGTACGATATAATTTTCTGGTGTATGAAACACACCAACCGCAGTGTTATGGTGTCAAGTTGGACAATGGGGCTTTTAAAGCTGTTATGAGCCTCCTATTTATAGGCATGACTATATGTACACATAATAATAATTGTGTAAAACTTGTACTTACCGATGTTCGTCTCTGGCTCGTAGGGCGAAATTTAATCCCAGTAAATAGAACAATGATGCAATCATATATTCCTATATTCACGACCATTTTATAATTCAAACACGGTAAGTATACATTAGACGATACCAACTCCAGTTGATTTTGTTTTCTATGCGAGATTTAATGGTTAAGACACAGCGCTTGGATGGTCTTCGTGAACAATCAACGAAGACGATTGCTGGGTCATAAACAATTGTTATTATGCCCCCGACTTAAAGTCGGTGGGTATATAGTCGACGTCTCCGTCCGTACGTACGTACGTACGTCCGTCGGTACAAACATTTTGCATTATTGTTCAGCAACCGCTGGGCAGATTTAGCTGATATTTGGTATGGTGATAGAGCAGCATGGGGGAACAGCTACATGCATAGCGCGGGTTTCGTCCACCCATTTTCACCAGAGTTATGGCCCTTTTTTGACTTAGAAAATTAAATTTTGTCCGTCCGTACAAACATTTTGCATTATTGTTCAGTAACCGCTGGGCAGATTTAGCTGATATTTGGTTTGGTGATAGAGCAGCATGGGGGAACAGCTACATGCATAGCGCGGGTTTCGTCCACCCATTTTCACCAGAGTTATGGCCCTTTTTTTACTTAGAAAATTCAATTTTCTCTTGTTTTTTGAGTTTCCAGATGATAGCATGAGCTTTGGTGGTACGATTGCAAATCCCGTCCATGCTTAATCCGAATTGCTACGGTCGGGGGCAAATGCCACACGACAGTGTACCTCTTGTTGTTGACACCCTGGTTAGCAGAAAACGCGTGAGAGGATGGACAGGGGCCAAGTCAATCATTGGCCGATCGAGGAATCAATTGTGCTATGGAAATCCTGTAAATGCGACATAGAATGGGTGTAACAGTTAAACAAATTAACAGTTTGATGGTGTGTAAGGGTGGGTTGGGGGGGGGGGGGGGGGGGGGGGGTATACAACATAAAACACTCGAGGTAATCCAAAAAATAAAAGCTTCGATTTCACTGTTAATCCATTTATTTTACATAGTCACAATGCCACGGTATGAGTGAAGATTTGTTCGTCGATTGTGTAATTGTAAATACCACAGAATCACTGTTTCATCGAAAACAGTTTGGAATGGGAGAGAGAGTAACACATGAGAGTTATCCCAAATGGAAATATCCAGATTCACGTATAATCTATGGTCAGTAATGTAAACCATTTGAACAAGGAAAATAATATAGTTTTAAACACCCCGGAAAAGACTATTCGCATTAATTGTTGACGCATTGTCAATTCATGTATTATATAACATAATCCACCCACATGCGATTATGGCCTACACATCGGAGGACGAACCACGAAACGATACAAATTTAAATGTCAGTGTCCCTTTAATTTTCCTTGAAATTACTGCCATTCATGTCCTTGAAATTACTGACCTCATGCGCATGTGTCCTATATATATAGCTATTGAGTTCGAGGTTGCATCTATTTTAGAATCGTCAAAACTATATTATCCATTTCGATATACTTGAACACCAGTCCAGTCAGAGCTGCCAACACAGTCGCCCATTTGGACTATTGTGACTCGATTTTGGTCAATGATATTGTCTAAATTTGTTAGATCACACCAAACGTGTCTTCACAATTAAGAGAGTTGAGTTTACAGGTACCGGTAATTAGAGTTTACAGGTAATTAGAGCTGATTAACTGCATGAATTCTCGTGTTGCGCACTCGAACAGCAAGCAGTTAATCAGCTCTAATTACCTGTGAACTTGGATTTGTGACAGCGAGAAAGCACACTATCAGGCCAAGCAAATTAAATGTTTGTTGTAGCTGGAAGGCGTCCATGCTGTTAACACATATGCACTGGTGTCAATTAGACTTCCACCCATGTGTTATCTGAGATCTAACATCATGTAAGTCAGAAATATTGTATTGTACATGCACAGCCAAGTAGGACATATCGCGGGATTTAACAGATTTCATGGGGCGGGGGGTCGATTGACACATTTTTAATGACGATTTCAATACCAAATCTCCGGATCACTATTTAAAGTGGCAACTGAACTTGCGTACAAATCTTTATTTGTCTGACAGACTCGGAACTTGTTTAATGGTCATGTTCACATTTTTCGTTAAATTTTTTATTGACTTTTAGTTAACCCTTTACCCATCACGTCGGCATTTGTCGGCGTCCAGGTCTGCCATCAGAATGGCATTTGTCGGCATCCGGGTTTGCCATCAGAACGGCATTTCTCGGCATTAAAAAACGTATATTGCTCCTCTCTGTTTGGCTCCATATTTCAGCATTTTTAATAAATCAAATACCAACATTATTAGTATCTATGGAAAGCTGAGATCATAATATAGCTATCTTTCAAATTATTTGGTATATTTTATTGATATTATGAAGATTTTCACCATGTAAACCTTTTCAAGATAGCTTGTATTTCCAATAACAAAATCTTCGCGTTTTCGGCTGTTGTCATAGACGCTTCGCATTGTTGGCTGTGTTCTGCAAATTCGCGAGGGCAAACCACGTGGAGTCTGACAACTTGAAATTGATATTTATATTGAATTATGCATTATTTCTTTAATAGATAGTAATTTTTGATTTCCAATTAGTGCAATATAAATATATTTTCCCCAGCCCTAAATAGGTCACAGATAAGCGAAATCTCGGTGTAACGTTGCGTAACTGGGATATTTTCTCTGTTCATTTGTATCAAGTCACATGACGATATCAAATATTAATAATTTAATAAGTTTATATTATCTAAAAATATAAGTAAGTTCAATCATTTATGTTGAATATTTATTATATATTATTTAAAATGTATTGAATAGCAAAATGCGAGGAACTAATTAGAAGTTTCCAAGGAAACAGCGCGTTTACCAATTCCGAACACGTGTTTCCATCCAAGCTGGGCGCGAATTTCAATCTTATAATTATCAATAATTTTTCAAGAGATATTTATCATTTTAATCCAACACAATTGCACTATTAGTATGTCCTTTGTTACAAGTTGCATATGCCAAACACAATTTCGATTACGGGTTATTTAACTGTGTACACACATTGTGTTATGGCACCAACTGTGATCAATATTGCATCATCATTACATCAAGGTCAAGGTAACGCCTGTGTCTCTGTGTGATTTATTTTTAGGATATTTCGTCATCCTTATTCAACAAGATGTCTTGCTAACTATTAGTTAGTTTGGCATCTCATATATTCACGAAGAAAAAGCGCTATTATCCACCTTAATGGCCATTCCATCTTTTTTCAAATGACAATATGTGATGGACATGATCTACGCATGTAAAATATGCCAAGATATATCGTAATTAACTGGGTCAAGTTCGAAGTACGTACACATTACGTTCATGAGGTACACAGAAGGAGTTGCTGTCGGCGCTGAATATATAGTTCTTGAGATATTACTAAAGTTCATTTTCACTGCGTGTTAACTCAGGGGTATCCACTGGTAAATTCGCCAAATTGTGATGTAAACAATCACAGAAATGACTACGTAAAACTTGGTTATGTTTTATTTGAAATGCTTGTGTCAATGCGTGGTGCAGTGAAAACGCACACAATGTGACGTGCCATTTTCAAAAATAATGGTTGAACGCATTTCGTTATCTTCATCTTAAAAACTATCTCAGCCTATAATGCCAATTTTATATTGAGTATCGATATCATAAAAATGTTTGGAAATTTGATCCCCCCTCATTCATCACAAGACCATATATTTACATACTAAGTGATGTCATCACTAAATCCAGCATTCTGATTGGTCGGCGCCCACGTGGCTAGTTGCAGTTATTTCTCGGTGAATGCGCAACGGCTCAATAACACCAAGCTCATAACAACATCGATTCGTCATTGGGTTTGGAAAGACGAACGCGTAATGTTTTGGGCGCATTTGGACTCGCGCAGGATTGACTTAATACATCATCGGGTTTCAATATGAAGAGAAATTGTTCCTATTAACTTTTGCCAAGGGTGCTATTGGGTATTTTGGGCTGTTTTTATCACGATACACTTTTCGATTTAAATACATTTACAAAAGTGGCTTTTTCGCTAATTGTATATAAATATAAGGATTAACTGTCATGTGGACTATTTTTATGGATATGTAACCGTGAGGTAAGTGGTCATAACTTGTATGTAAAACCCTTCGGGTTTTACACAAGTTATGTCCACTTACCTCACGGTTACATCTCCATAAAAACAGTCCACATGACAGTTAATCCGTATATGAATAATATTTTATTTTAATACATTGAGTGATCAATCTTGACAATTCAATAAAGTTTTGATCGGAAAGTTTGACAAAGATTTTAGATTTTCTCTTCACGCATTGTAGAAGAATGAGTTACACGTCCAAACGTCACGCCAATTCAGCCCAATGTTCTGGGCACGGGGATTGCCTAGATTAATACCCAAATAAATTATGTTGTTAAAGCGCATTGACAAATACATAATCTTGAGTATATTCTCCACAATATAATCTTAAAATACAAAGGAATTGACACATGATTCAATCCAAATGTTTTATTTAAAAAACACTCCCGCCAAGAAACGCCCACTTATAACGTGCGAACAAAATATGTACCTGTAAACACGTGTTTTTGTCATGTGGGGCGCACAATGGGGACTGTCATTTATCGTGGTTATAACTATTACCAATTCCGTAATAAATAAATGACATTCATTGCAAATTCAAACAGAATGTATCTTAGATTTAGTGTTAGTATGAATTGATCATTTCTCGAGTGTTGCCATTGAACTTATTGATCAGCTGATGACGATGAAAAAATATGGGAACCTTGCGACGTCTGAGCAGCAATGATAAAATACATAGCACAAATGTGCATCGGCTGTTTTGTTCTCTCGTTCGATTAATAACATTATTATTCTCCGCGCTTTAACATTGCGAAATACTCCAGTAAAATGTACATATCATGATGTCAAAAATCAAAGAAATGACATTGTATTACATTAGTTACTTTTATTTGAACACAGAGTTCACGAGACTTACGCGGCTATTTTTAAATTGAAAGTGTGCGAATGAATTCGGAATAGTGCACGAGGCTGCGTTTATCGGCATTGTCTTGTCATTTAATATTGAACATGATTGCTCAAAATTTCACTAAGAGAAAGAACTTTTGTCGATCGTAATATACAATGTAGGTACGAATTAATTGCTTAATTTATTAATTGCGCAAGTTCTGTGCATTGCGAATGTATTGACTGCAATGAATGTCAAGGTTAAAAACCGGTGACGTGACAAACTGAAGTAAAGAAAACATGTGCGATGTAATCGATGGCACAATTAGGACTAGTTTTGACTAATAATGCAGACAATTGTAACTGAATCTACACATAACTATCCAAGAATTAATATGCCACTTGATATTTATTTTATGTTCCATAACACCACTTAGCCATTTCTTAAAACATTAATAAATCACTCAATTTTGTGATGTGGTTTGCCGACAGAGAAATTGAAACTGAAAGTCACATTGATCTGTTGATAAAACAAAACTTACCTTTTGTTTGTATTTTACAATTTTTATAAAATATAAATATATAAACTAATAAATATTCACCATACTATCATGCTACCGGGAGGGGGATTCACAACTCTGAAAAAAAAATTACTCCCATTCAATTCATGCAGATGAACATAATTTCATAAAACAAGAGCCACCATAAAATTAGTAATAATACATTTTTTCCCAATAACGTCACCAGAAAGTTCTGTTGGCTGGGATGGTGACGTTCTCTCCTGTCAGCATTGGTTGGAGGTAATGACGTTGGTCATATCACTGATGGGTAAAGGGTTAAATATATCACACATTGTAAATTTTAAATTTCGTCTTGTTATTCTTTAAATAATGTGGTTTAAGATAGATATTGCCCTCGCTGTCAGGCATTTGTCCAAATAATCACCTCGGCTTCGCCTCGGTGAATTATTTTTCCGAATGCCCGACAGCTCGGGCAATATCCTATACATAACTACCCCTTCCCAACCGCATATGATGAACAATTATTTTGACTTCATAAATGATTGGCTGTTAATCTTGCCAGCCTTCTATCACAACTGAGCTGCCTACATATAGTAAAAAATCACCTCCAGATTTTTTGGCTTAAATTATTTTGACTCATATAACTATGAAATGCCGAGAAATCAAATCATCTGGTGGTCCCTGTGTACATGCAAATTAAACAGACTTTCTCATATTTTCATGTCGAATATGCCATGCAACACTATTTAAATGCTTTATAGAGATGTCATTAAAAAGAGTGTACACACTACTTCATACACCAGGCTACTTTTTTCCCAATTGTTGTACGGGCATTGTCTTTTTGAAAGTGAAATTATATACAGTGGTTTTGCATAACATTTTAAGACCCCTGCTTACATGTATCTACATATACGTTTCATTTAGTAATACCTTACTCGTATTTAAATTCGCACAGTACTATTTTTTGCTCAGTTTTGAATTTGTGCACTTAAAATTCGCGCACCTATCTTCACGAATTCAAAACTGACAAAAATATTTTCGTAAAAGTCTTGGATCTGATCAGTTTTAGTTCTCTGTTGTTTCTGAAGATACACATGTATAATAAACACGATCACAATGGATTTACATCATGTAAAACATAACTGCATCATCATTTTGTTGCAATGATGGATGTTTATATGCTCCAAATAATGCATGACACTGATATTGAAGTAGTTATGGACTGGACATAAATGCAATGAATTCGAAAACAGAAAAACACAACCGCGAAGGCAACAGACTTCAGAAAAATCAACACTTGGTTGCGGGTTGTGATGACATAGCTAACTCTGACATCATGTATGGTCATGCTGTCACTCCAGGGTGGACAATGTGGGGGTGCCTTCATGCAGATATTGTCGATGTTACCATTATTTGCATGTTGTTTGGCATTGGGTAATGGTTTTGAATTTCTGATATAGGTTGACCGACTATAACATAGGCCTACATGTATAAGCGTAATTGTCTATGCAGTGTCCAATGTTTCATAATGTATCAAGTAGGCTGATTTTGCAATGTCTGTATGCAAAATTCTATATTATGGCACTATCATATCAAATGATATAAATATCATTCTAGCCAGCAAAGTTTTAAGTTTCTATAGTGACTTGATTTGCTTGCATTCCATTCAGAATGGATGCATGTTGGTCTGACATTTTGTATGGGACGTGAAAGCGTTTCAAACATAAAAATGTCAGACCATCTCGCATGTAGCATTTTTTATCCAGTTGAATTAGCCCCCATTTTGAATGATGCTCTGGTATCATGTTCCAAGATGCGTCCATAAAATATGAAAACAAGTTGTGGCATGCGTGTGATGTTTCATGACGTGATTTCAACAACCAACATCCTGTATTCAGGTTCCACAGCTTGCTTGCCTATACAGTAATGCCCTAAATAATCGACTCCTTAACCACAGCAGAAGTATGGGCTTTATGGATTTAGTCGGAAATATGGCTTGTTGCCATTCATCGGAAAGCTCTCATAATTCTGCTGTGGTTAAGGAGTCGATTATTTAGGGCATTACTGTAGGTGTGTAATTTTATTTGTATGTTTTTCCTTCCGCAGCCAATATGTCAAATGGGTTCTGTGACTTTGAGCGCCCTCAGGAATGTGGATACACTGCGAGCTGTGACAGCTGTAAACCAGAGTATAAGTGGGTTAGAACCATGAACCCAACGCCCTCATATCTCACTGGACCTGGGCCGAACATCCGTAATGAAAACAGAGGTATGTATCTATGTGCTGCCCACCAGGGTATGAGCTAGCGGAATATTCTTTTGACCATTATTTGGCCATTTTGCAATTTATGTGGCCATTTTTCAGAAACTGCCAGATTGAAAAACAAAAAAGTCCTGGGAATTGAGGAAAAGATACCTAGACAATATTTTTGCCTACTAAAGTGGAAGAAATCAGCCAAGGAATAAACTAATTTTACCTGGGCAATTTGCAACATTATTTCTTTTTGCAACAATATTGCCATTTCAAATCAATAATAACCTTAAAACCAATGCACTGACACTGCTATTTTATTATGATTAGTTATAGGGTTATAGACACTATGGTATTCTGAAATATAATTCTCTCAAATTGCTGTCATCTAAATTCTTAGTTATTTTGGGGAACATTGTTTCCAGGACACTACTCAACAAATGTGTAAAATTCCCTAACCATCTCCCAAACAGTGTTCTTATACAGTAATGCCCTAAGTAATCGACTCGAGTCGATTATTTAGAGCATTACTGTAGTTAATGCCCAAGTGCCATGGATGCTATTATATAGATAAAGCATGGCTTGGAGTTGACTATGCCAAAATAGTTGTATGAGAGGAGTAAAAGTCCATCCGCTGCAGGTCAAGTTTGAATTTGGGTTCAGCCCACCAATTTTCACCAGAGTTATGGCCCTTTGTTGGAATTACCACAGGCATATTTTGCCACGCCCTAGCAATGCTATTGTCTTAAGAATAGTACACAGTAATGCCCTAAATAATTTGACTCCTTAACCACAGCAGAATTATGGGTAACTTTTCAGGATTTAGTCGGAAATATGGCTTGTTGCCTTTCGTCGGAAAGCTCTTGCTTTCCGTGAGAGCTTTCCGGTGAATGGCAACAAGCCATATTTCCGACTAAATCCTGAAAAGTTACCCATAATTCTGCTGTGGTTAATGAGTCGATTATTTAGGGCATTACCATACATACACTGAATCTTCAAGAGGTTTAGTATTCAGTGTAAATTTATCACTTTTTTCCAGGGTATTACATGTACACTGAAGCTTCCAGAGGTAATCCTGGGGATGAGGCAGTATTGAAGTTCCCATTTGTTAGAGGTGGTCAGACTGCCAGTCTGAGATTCTTGTATAACATGTTTGGAGAAGATATCGGCACCTTAAATATTGATGTGACATATCAAACAACCCAGAACAAGCAAAAACTATGGACGATGTCTGGAAATCAAGAAAGTAGATGGCTGCGGGGATGTGTTAACTTGAACTCAAATGACAACTTCCAGATAACATTCACAGGCATCAGAGGAAATGGTCCTCTTGGAGATAACGCTATCGACAATGTAGAGTTTAACGGAAACCTCTGTCCAAGTGAGTCTTCTCAATTGTTCTTCTCGGGTTACACATGATTTTATGCGCTAGTATCCTGGATGTTTTAGTTTTAGATAACCGTATACAGATATTTAATAGCAATGGCAAATAGTAGCATCTTTTACTAGACAAATTTTTGATTAATTGAGCTCTTTCCTTCCCAAGTCTGAAAAAGTCATGGATTTACATAAATAATTTTGTACCAGCTAGTGTATCTCCGGCAAAGATATCTTGGACACTGAATGAACTAATGGTTATATATTTCTTGCAAGATTCTAGAAGAAAAATCGAAAATCGGTACGAAGTACCTAAAGTACGCGCACGGTCAAACCCGATCAGGTTCAACTTCCGTTAGACCATGACATGTGACAGTCTTTTCATTATAAAAGCCCTGTCAGGTAAGTCTGCAGTCTTTTAATTTCTTCTACCTTGCAAGATAAGTCGCTATGTTCATTTGTTCAAACTTGAATGAACGTTATCTTGACTATATTGTTAATGACAACGCAACGTTTTCCTAATTTCGTGCAATGACACGTGTTTCCTTTTTCGGAATTAATTGATCAACAATCCTTTATTCTACAATACTGTATCATCATTGTTTGCTAGGGGGTTTGAGAATTCCTCTCTTCAATGACAGTGCTCCGTGGATATATAATTGCAATAACCACTAAAACAATTTTGTTTTGTTTACGAGAATCACTCAGAATAAATGTTGTTTTTTGCTTCGCAAATGATGCCGTTTCCCGTTTGGGCTTCATACTCTTAGATTAATTCGGGTTCTCGTCGGGATTTTCAAACATGTACCGGTTGCAATACGGTGTTGACTTATAAACTATGCTCCAGTTTGGAGTTGTCACTTTGACTGAAAATTCCTATCAAAACAATTTGGAAAGAATATTGTACAATATTTCTACCTATGGATGCCAGATAAACTAGCCAATGTGAGGCTTGTCTCTACATTGAATAAGGTATTGAATTCTTTTACGATGACAACTTTGTAAATATTATTTTCCCTCTGACGTGGCACCTTCTTCTGCTCCTCCATACAGCCTGAGGGCTTGGAGTTGGTTGGTGGTCATACCTCCTCTACTTTAGTCGCGGCCTCCACAGCCTCAGCTGAGAAGGGCAGCATTGGAAGTTCAGTGACCGCTTACGTTGGTCCTGCCTCCGGCGTGTCCGGGTTCTTTCCTTTGCTGCACATGCCAGCTACTTGCCATAGCTACCACAACGCTGGTGGTCCGTTAAGCTTGCAAGCCCCGGTGCTATCGACCCATTGCCTGCCTCGCAGTTCAATGTGTCACCTGCCACTGCCTCCATTCCAGGGGATTTCACTGCACGGGTTCCGACCTGTTCTCCATTCGTCGAGTATTTTACGGCTTCCATCCCTCCTGGTCCTGGGTTGGGCCAGTATGCCGGCTATTCTCCTGTGTTTGTGCCACCTCCCCCAGTGTGGCCTTGGCCTTATGGTTCCTGGCCTTCTTCGGCTCCCAGTCCAGAACCTTTCCAGGCTTCTATCTTAAATCCCGAGGCACCGGAATTTGTTCCTCATCAAACCAGGCAACCTAGTCGGGATGCTTGCCCCTTTTCTCCATTTCCTAGACGGATGGTGCCACATGGAGACGAGGACGTGCTGTCACTACATCCCCTGGATTCGGAAGCGTTTGATGCGTGTCCGAGTTCGCCGTGTCCATTCGAGAGTGCCTTCCAAGAGGGTAGTTTCGGATGGGTCAGTCCTTCGATTTTTGGCTAACACTTGTGCACCATTCTTTGCATGCATTACCAGCACAGTACTAACAGTGCCTAGGAAAACAGGCACACTACCGCATTGTTGTGGTTCATTTAAAAAAAGGGTCTGGCCACGGATATATCTCTTTATCGCTACAACTGAGCTAAAATGTCAACAACATGGACCCTCTTTAATAATTATTATATAATTTCTCAACAACTTCCACAACTGCGCTAGTACACTTCAAACGTGACACGCGATCTTCCAAAATACCTGTTTTCCCCACAATCAAAAGACTGGATGGGGCCTCCATATCAGGACGAAACAATAAGACGTGGCGCCTTTTTCTGCAAACTCGGCACAGCGTGCGCTGCAGGCTCGGAGTAGGTTGTTGGTCATGCCTCCTCTATTTGTAGTCACGGTCTCCACAGCCTCCGCAGAGAAGAGCAGCAGTGGATGTTCTGCGGCAGCTACCGCTGGTCCTGCCTCAATCAATCCGGGTTCATTCTATTGCGGCCCATATAGGATTTCAGCACCTTTTCTCGCCATGGCTACACCATTGTTACCTGTCGCTGACAGGTCGCGATCTTTAAACGGATTTTTTGTACAATATTACCTCCGTTATTTGTACTAGCCTACCAATGAACCGGCTGCAGCCATTGCAGGCCCTGTCCTAGTAGGAGCCGATCATGTGCTTCTCACAGGTATGCCAAAAGCTGACTTGCATGACTTGTGGTGTGACGCTCCTGTGTTCCACTAGTACCATCTCCAAAAAAAACGGATCATGCATATCGGTGCATTTTTTGTGAAGCCTGAGTGACCAGCGAAACTCAATTTCTCTGACAAATGACACAAAGTGCCGTGTTATTTCTGTATTGACCATGCTTCCATGCATGAGAGCCAAGAAATGTGAATCCATTCTCTTATATATGAGAGTCTCATATAGGGCCTTATCAGACCTGTTAAGTTTGAAAATGGCCATGAGTATATACCTTAATACATGGTGGGGTTGTCGCATCAGGGGATCTGTGGTTGGCATGTCTGCAAATAGTGTGTCTTTCATCTGCAGAATGAGGTCCCCAGAGGTGAATTTAGTGATGCTATCCTACATGGTGGGCTAGCATCACAAAATTCACCCTCTGGTAACCTCATTCTGCTGAGCCTCAATTGCTATTGGAGACCTAGTATCAGATTGAAGTTCCCCAGTGGAAGTTGGTGATGATCACTTTGATTAGTCACCTCGATTATGCATTTTATCTTTTGTAATTAGAAGATATAGAAACTTCCCATAAGGGAAAAAGTAACTAAAAGCAATGAGGCCTAAGCAGAATGAGATCCCCCAGAGTGTGAATTTGGTGATGCTAGCCTGCTGTGCGGAATAGCGTGACTAAATTCACCCTCTGGGGACCTCATTCTGCAAATGACAGTCACACCATTTGCATGCTTGGTGGTTGGGAGCTGCATCCATATATTGACTTTCAAAGAAAGGAAGTTTTAACAAGTTCTGAGGTTATCTGGCACTAACAGGCGACCAAAAACCATCTGGGATAAGATTACGTCACCGCCAAACCCGACAGTGCAAAGAGTCTGGTGTGAAATACAAACACATTACTGACTTGAAAAATTAAAATATGTAAATGTTATTGAGAACGACCAATTGTTTGACTACAACAAAAAGTATAACATAATGAGAAGAATGAAGTATGCATGTACAGTATTGCCCTAAATAATCGACTCCTTAACAACAGCAGAATTATGGGTAACTTTTCAGGATTTAGTCAGAAATATGGCTTGTTGCCATTCATCAGAAAGTTCTCACTGAGAGCTTTCTGATGAATAGCAACAAGTCATATTTCCAACTAAATCCTAAAAAGTTACCCATAATTCTGCTGTGTTTAAGGAGTCAATTATTTAGGGCATAACTGCAGAATGTTGTGAATAAGTGCATGGGGCAAAGGTGACGAAAATATGATTGTTTAAAGATGGTCTATCTCTTCCTAAAGAAGTTTTATATTGTTTCCAGGGTATAAAATAATAAAAATGAGTCAAAGCCATCTGTCCGGAAATGATTCTATCAATTAATTTTGATTTTATATCGATATTTTCTTATATTATGTGATAATCAATTGGGCCATGTTTTCATTACTGTTTTTAGAACATATTGTCATGAAACTATCAGGAAATCTCAGATAGAGATTTGGCTTAGCCATAACAGGTCACAAATTGAGTAAATATATTATACCAGAAAATTCGAAATAAAATCAATATTAATTGATAGAAATGTTTCCGGACAGGTTTTTCGATTCATATTTATAATTTGTTTCCAGAACACTATGTAGCACTTGTCATAGGAAGAGATAGACCATCTTTAGAAAGTAGGACTTTGTGCTAAAAAGTCCTACTTTGAAACATCGCTACAATATAATAGCAACTGTACTTATGATATTGGTGTATAAAACATGGCTAAATTGTTTTCTGGGCTTCTTATCTGCATTTGACCTTTGTTTTAAAACATCAGTATTTATTGCAGGTCCACTAGACTGTGACTTTAATCTTGGTAGCATGTGCAAATGGAATATTACAGCGAGCAGAGCGAACGAAACATTGTCTCGCTACCGCTGGGGTCTAGAGGTTTATTGTAAGTTGTTATTTAACAAGCAATTCTCTAGTACAGTAAAGCCCTAAATAATTGACTCCTTAACCGCAGAAGAATTATGGGTAATTTTTCAGGATGGCCATGTTTTCATTACTGTTTTTAGAAAATATGGCTTGTTGCCATTCATCGGAAAGCTCTCAGTGAGAGCTTTCCGATGAATGGCAACAAGCCATATTTCCGAACTAAATCCTGAAAAATGAACCATAATTATGCTATGGTTAAGGAGTTGATTATTTAGGGCATTACTGCAGATCCATGTGTTATTATACTAGAACATCCATTACTTTGGTTGACAGCTAATCAGATGATAGTTCCTAAAGTGATTGGAAACACTCTGCTGTGGCTCATGGCAAATAAACTTGTGTATTAAAATGACCAGCACACAACATCGTTCTTTCATTTAAATTAAATAAAGTGACTATCATTGGTGAACTCATTTGTTTACCAGTAATTTGTTCGGGACTGTTTGTTTACATATCTGCACAGTTCATATTTTGTGTTTTATGAAAGGACATAGTTGATGTTGCTGAATATTTTGTCAATGATAGTTTAATAATACATTCTTAAAATGGGTGTAGCAGGCGAGTCATAATTTATCCAACACTCACTTACTCTATTGCCTACATAAATCCTGCCTGATAAGCATTATGTTTATTACGTCAAGATAGCTTTATTAGGTCAACGTAGCTTTAGTAGTACTACTTCCATGACATAGTTACGTGCGCTCGCGCAACAGTATGGCGATCAGACAGATTCGTAGGTTGGTGTCACCCTACTCCGTTTCACTCCATGACGTCACCAAAATCGACGTAAAACCTTCTGACATTTTTACTGTGCCGCGTTTTTGCTATGTTTATTTTATGTGTTGTTTTCGATTATCTGTTTGTCGCCGATATTGCCATTTGTCGGGATTCCCTGTTTCTATATTTAAAACTGGCATGCTCGTAGTGAGCCTCGATTTCGATTTTTTCTCCCAGGTCAAAATACGTCAGAGTTATGACAAAAATAGATCGACCTACATTTTCTCCATCAGAACTCTACATCAAATAGTCTATAGACTCCTTCGGGACCTACATAGACTCCTTCATTTGGGTATTTTTACTTATAATTGGGAAGTTTTATCATTTTTGGTTCGTGCGAAAACCTCTTTTTATCGTGCGGGAAAAGAGAGACATTCAAAACGCAATTTCGTAATTCGACGCAATAGGCTGAATAGCCTAACCTTCAGCCGAGTTCCGGGTCAAATACGACGAATGACGTAACACAAAACAAAACGCATTTGTTGACACAAACACCGTTTGAAGAGTTTATTATTACATAAAATGATCGTTATTGATTAATTATTGATTAATTATTGATATTTATTGTTGCATATTGGCTGCTATCAATATTTACACAAATAGTATTAATTATTTCTTATAATTGCTCCTTTGGTCAACTTTGACTATCGGAAAATGAAAATATGCCGCTGAAAAAAAAGTAATCGATATTAAAGTCTCATCCTTTCGGCAACATGGAATTGGTTTTAATTACTTAAATGATTAATATAGTAATTTGCCTTTTATCTGTGATGAAATGAGAAATGGTAATTGTCTTTTTTTGCTAACATTAAATTAAATAAATTAAGTAAAAATACAGTGAAATTATTGTTTTAATTATTGTTTATTACATTTTTGCGCAGTTGGCATCTCTCTGAGTGCATTCTAGTTATATATGCAAACTGCGCAGATAACTAGGGACTTCCACTGGTCTAAATTACATCATTGTAATTTTAGAGCATTTTTATCATCCATAATTTACTGTTATTGACACAAAATTCATAAAAGGATATATATTTTTGATCTAAAAAATCTATAAATCATTGCGGAACAAAGTCCGCTTAGAATAATTGTATAAGACACAACAAACTATTTTGTTTTAAGCTGCATTTGGGTTTGTCCACGTCATGAATGCCAATTAGTTTGCTTGACCTCATAATTTTAAGAGCGTCATCGAAGTAACGATTGAAAAACTTAGGAAAATGACAGAATTCCCCACGATGGATAAATATGTAGCTAACGCTTAAAGGTTTATGTCTGCTCGGGGATTTGGCATCTATTGGGCTTGGTAGAGCCTCACCCAATGGAATTTCATCAGTTTAAAGTAGTGAAGTCAGTGTATAATATGTCTTTAGATAGTAATAGCTCAAACATTGACAGGAGAGATTTATAGTAAATTTTTTCAAAAACGGTTGACTCAAAACAGGGTATTGCTGGGGTTAAAATGTAGGGTCCATAGCACATTGGTCGGCCTGTCTATGCAAAATCCTTGCCCAAAAATCCTGTTTCCATGCATCAGAGAATACTGGGCGATTGTATTGGGCTATATAATTGAAAATCACACCACGTTTCACCTGATTACATGTTATTTCCATAAATATTAAGACATTTAACTAAATTTATCATCTGTGAACAGGAAACTGTAACCTGGTCACTGATATAGATTTCATGGTAATACCAGATTAATATAATACTGAATGGGGAATTATTAAATTTTCAATGATTTTATTTATCAAAGTTAATTTTCATGGCACATGATTATACATTCACATTTAAATTCAAAGTTTTACAACAGAAATATATGGATGGATTAACAGATGATTAATTTATCGTACAGTAGTCAGTACGATCGAGACAATAGCTAAAAAATATCTGAAATTAATTTACAACCCTGTCTGCGCATATGCAACTGTTTTCCTGTCACCTGTCGGCCACATGATCTTTCTTTCGAAAAACCTTGTATGTTTGATTTCGTTTTACATGAGTTATGGCCCTTAGTTCTGAGTTATGCTTCCTTAGTTCGTCAATTTTTAATTATTCTCCATCGGATAGATTCACTCTTATGGGCAAAAAAACTAAACAGGGCCATCTTTGATGTGCAACCCTTGTTGGTATGTTAGTTTATAATCAAGTGTGATAGCTGCACACAGTAAATGGGGACTAACTTTCTTGCCAGAGTTATGGCTCTTAGTTTATTTATTTTTGGTCAACTTTTTCCCAAAAAACTCTATAGTTTGCTTGGTCAGTTTGCGGTGGAGGTGACAGGCGAGTGTCTACAGACGGCTTTTGCAAGATAATTTGAACAAATATCAGCTGATTTTGTTGATATTCAGTATATGAAATTTCCTCGATAATGTCTTGATGAGTCCATGAGTTCGTCCATAACAACTTTGAAACTCTATATCTTGGTCATCATCATTTGGATTTTATTGATCTTCAGTAGGTTGATGAACCAACATTGGGGAAAGAGTATTAACAAACAGTGGGTTTTGTCCATTAATGTTTTCCAGAGTTACAGCCCTTATTGAGTAATGTGACTGCATGAAAATGGATTTTACTCTTTGCATGACTAAATCCTTTGGCACAACCTACAGGCCACATCCCTCATCCAATCGTCACCAAACTTTACATTGATCTTTGGAATGGCCTCTAGATCGGAGCTGTCAATTTTTACACCCCCCCCCCAAATTTATTAAAAATATGGCTGCCCGCAGCCATCTTGTTTATCTGGAAATGTGGGGTTTTTGTCTCAACCAATGGGTATAGGATCTAAATGAAATTTTGTATGGAGGTTCACCATCATGACTGCTTTCAAAAGAGGCGCAAATGATGTTGTTCATGTTTTCCATTTAAGATTTATCCTTTTTTGTTTTTATGGAAAGTATTTCTTTTTGTCTGTTTATGCAGATCTCTCAGCAACAGATAATCGGATCTGAATTAAATTTGGTATGGAGGTTTACCATCATGAATGCTTTGAAAAGAGTGCCCAAAGACGTTGTTCGCATTTTCATATTGTCTGAGATATCGACCTTAGTTTGTCACTTTTTCACCATTTTGGTGTCTGGTTTGATAACTCGAACAAGTATATCATTTCAATAATTTTGTGTATTTATGCAGGGTTTTGTTCAGTCATCACAGGCCAGACTAAGATATCTTTCGAATTAAGCCACATCAGCGGAAAGCCATATATTTCCAACTAAATCCTGAAAAGTTACCCATAATTCTTCTGTGGTTAAGGAGTAGATTATTTAGGGCATTACTGTATAGCTACCACAGCTTGATGCTTGTTAGCAATATTAAAGCCTCTAGCATGGTAACCTGAACAAGCATCAACCGATTCCATTCATATTTAGTATATGGATCTTTCACAGCAATATCTCAATTGAATGTGAAAACTGTGTTTTTCCGATTTGTTTTTCTTGGAATTATGTTCCCATACTTGGTTTGTGTATTTTAGTGATTCTTGGTCAAATTAGCACCAGAAATTCTTTTCTGATAGATTCACTCTTATTAGGCACAAACGTTGACGATGCCATCTTCGATGTTTATTTGCCTGCATGAATTCTTCTTGAATTACGACAATGTTTTATTATTTCTGTTAGTACAATCATCTGGTAGATCGACAAGCCTGTAAATAGGGTGTCTGTCATTTGTAGAATGAGGTCTCCTGAGAGTGTATTTAGTGATAACTAAATTCACCTTCTGGGGACCTCATTCTGCAAATGACAGACATGCATAATCGAGGTGACTATAATGGGTGAATCTCACCTACTTCAACTTGGGAAATTCATTCTGATCGTAGGTCTCCCATAGAGGCTAGGCAGAATGAGGTTCCCAGAGGGTGAATTTAGTGATGCTAGCCTGCTGTGCTGAATAGCATTACTAAATTCACCCTGTAGGGACCTCACTCTGCAAATGGCAGACACTGTTTGCAGACTGGTAGGTCAGTGAATTTTGGGATCAATTGATATCTGTTTCTTTCTCAAAACAACTTTGTGTAACTCACTATATAAAATCAATTGTTCGCAATCATTAAAAAATCTTCAATCTACTAAATTACTACTATTTTCGTCTTAACAATTTGGATCAATCTTGGGTTATTCATAATTGAATTTTAGGAATTATGTTTAGCTAATAATTAAGCTCAACAAATGACCGTCCATTGTTGGATTTATTGTCTAAAATTTAACAGTTTAACCCTTTCAGTGCCAAGTCTGATTTGTGTATCAAAATTCGGACTTGGCACTGAAATGGTTAATGAAGCCATCAGGTGATGAGAGAGGACACAGTATTTATTTATTTATTCGACCTAAATGGACTCAAGAATGTAAGCATGTTTCTTCTTGTCTATTGTAGCGAAATATGCATATATCAGAAACTACGATCCTTCAGAGGGAGAGGTTGCAATTTTACAATCGCCTAAATTTAACTCTAGCGGATTGATGAGCGTAAAATTTGATTATTATATCTCCACATCTGCCACTGGAAAACTGAAGTTTATGCTGAAGGATACTGAAACAGATGCTGAATTGGTAACAACACAAGATTACTTTTCCAATGAACTTATCTCCACGTGTGTCTCCATACCACAGAACAAGCCACTGATTGCTAGCTTTATTGCTGAGTCTGGGAGTGACGTAAATGGAGTAATTTATTTGGACAACATAGTTTTCTCTGAGACAGAATCTTGCACAGGTAAGTATTTTTTAGATTACAATGATGTCCTAAATTATCGACTCCTTAACCACAGCAGAATTATGGGTAACTTTTCAGGATTTAGTCTGAAAGCTCTCACTGAGAGCTTTCGGATGAATGGCAACAAGCCATATTTCCAACTAAATCCTGAAAAGTTACCCATAATTCTGCTGTGGTTAAGGAGTCGATTATTTAGGGCATTACTGTAGCAAGTTTCATTTATATGTATAGATGACGTCAGTAAGGGGTCATCTCAAAACTACTATCGGGAAATCAGCCTATTTCCCGATAGATCCCGATAGCATATATATGCAGTTATCGGGAAATTATCGGGAAATGACGCAACATTTTTCGGGAAATTATCGGAATATTTATATAGTCTATCGGGATTCTATCAGAGTTTACTTTCATTTCGGAGTATCATACAATGCGCATGTTGTTTGGAAAGTTTCTGTATCGGGATTACTAAGGAGTTTTATCGGGATTTTATGTTTTATAGGCCTATCTTTTATATTATTGATTTAATAGTTTCCTAATATGAGAAATCGTTAGTATCATAATGTTATACAGTATCAGCTGGGGGACACGTGTCGTATAACTATTATATGTTATGTTGTGGTTATCAGTACGTACAATATCGGTATTTTACCCGGACAATACACCCACCCATCGGGAAATCTTCAAAATCAATTCGCGGGGAGCATACCCAAATATGTATGCAGTTGTATACTATCTCAAAGCTTGTGTTTGTAATATGTATAAATATATCCGACTTTTGAATGTGGAGGAAATAAAGATATAAATATATTATAGCAAATTTATGTAAACGATTTGTATTTATTTGCGAATCGCTGATGACACAATTAATGCATGCACATACAATCGAGTGCATTCTTAACATGAGATGTCGTATGTTCTATTTTTAGCCGGATTCCAGGAATTAGGGTCATCGATATTTACGTTTCTGGGAACAACACACGTGGCATTGCAGTTCGAGTATGTCTTGAAGAAGACAAATCATTATCAGATTTCACACAGTGAACGGATTTTAAAATAAAACAATTTTAAACATGGGACTCCAACTTAAACAAAATATCGGGCCTGTACATATATTCCGAAAAAAATAGCCTAGGCGAAATTTATTGCAATGTGCGACATCATTCGATGTGCTTTATAACGCAATTGCATTTTTGTTTACCAGCACATGCATGGATTGAAAACAACAAAACTAGCCAGTAGACAGCAGTAGAAAGAAAAATATAACTCCACAGTGGGTTAAACTTTAAGCATGAAAATTTGCTGTTATGCCTACATTCTGCATGGTCATGCAGTTTCGAGGGGGGGGGGGGGGGGGGCTGGTACATCGATCATGCACGCCATGAATATCTACTCGGTTCTCGACCCTTTAGTCAAGAGTATATAGAGATTTGTAACATGACATATGGGGGCGTGTCCTGTTGTACATGTAAAGGTTTAGCATTAACAATTTAGCAGTAATATTCCATAGTTTGTTCATGAATCGTAATATGGTAAATAAAGAGCGTCTATACAGACCTGTGAAAATATGAATGGAAAATTCCATACAAATACGCAGTGCAAAAGTTATAAATACGCGAAGCAATCATAACATTTAACTGGCAATTAAATGTGTGCATGGGCTGCTTTTCATACTCTACATTAATTTCGTTTTCTGTAATTACTACTAATTATAAATAGGCTGCATTTGAACATAGCCTAATTATGTTGACAGTGTCGAATTTCACAATTGCATCATCAAGGTCAAAGTAACTCGATGCGATTTATTTGTAGCAGGCCCCTATATTTCGTCATCTTTTTTCAAAAAGATGGTCTTGCCAACTTTTAGTTAGTTTGATATCTCAAATGCGCGTACTTTTAGCGATATTAATACCCAGTCCATCGTTTTAAAATGACTTGCCAATAAATATTATGTCATATATGATGCGCATGATCGATGCATCGAAATGTGCAGGGATCTATCGATCATAACTGGGTCAAGTACGAACATACATATGAGGTTCTCATAGGGGTAAACATTTTTGTCAGCGCTGATTATTTTGTTCTTGTGTGATTACTAATGTTCACATTCACTGCACATTATCACTTAGATAATCTCCAGGAAATTCGCCAAATTGTGATGTGAAGCATTAAAGGAATTGACTGCGTAAAACTTGTGTTAATTTTTATTTTATTGGCCGTAGTTTTGAGAACAAATTTATTCTTGAATGATGAATCGAAATCGTGCCAGCGTGAATTGTTTACTTGAAACTGATGGCGCCAAAAAATAAGCGCAAATGGGGAAAATCAGCCGAACAATATAGTTCTCAAACATTGTTTGAAGAAAGATACCTGTGACTGAAAAATTAGTGAAAATCAACTAATTGAAGCCAATGTGTAGTAATTATCGTAATCTTATGGCATTTATTTCACATGTTTGGTAATTTATTCGATTTTTATCAAATATATATTTGAATGTTTATCACGTTCACTTTGGAACAGTCTATTGCTAGTGTTGAAGGGATACTACCTTTACGAAACCATTTCTTTTTATGTTTCCTTCAGAGAGTTTCTAGGAGATATGTGCTGTATGAATAATATGCAAAAATAATTCAATGGACAATTTAATAACTTGGAATCAAAACTTGAAACTTGTAGAGTTTTCATTCTTTTAAACAAGCTTTCACCCCAATAAAAATGTGCTTACGAAGGAATCTGTGGACAAATCCAAAAGTAATGACAACACATTCAACCGGAAACAGAAACAAATAAACAAAACAGCATGCTCGATTCATCGATTATCAAAACAGACATATTTGTTCTTGAAATAAATGGGTACATTATCGGAAAGTTGTCGGCAATACGCTACGTACATTACTTTCGGGAAGTTATCGGGAAATTTTCGGGAAATCAGTGTGTTATCGGAATATTTAGATAAGGTATCGGAATATTTTCGGGAAATGGCGACCGCTCTATCGGGAACTATCGGGAAATTTAGAAGATAGTTTGGAGTTATCAGTATCCTATCGGGATATTCATCGGGATCCCGATAGTAGTTTTGAGATGACCCCTAACCCCCTTTTTTAATCTGATTATGTGTATTCAGGGCATATTCTGTATGCCACATCTCCGTTATGGAATATTTTGTATGCCGGGGTCTGTTTTAACAAAGATGCTGGATTCCAGCTGAAAGGGGTTATTCTCTTAAAAAGCCAACCATAATCTTTCAGATTTATGTCTATGGAGCTCCAATTTAAAGCACATATCTAAAATGGCTGGAAATTTCTGAGGTGTCATATAACAAATGAGTCGAAATTAGGTATGTGACATGCATTTGAACCTTTTCATGATGGGGAGCTGCACTGGTGCAGCATTAACCCTTTACCCAACAGAAGGGCCCTGTGCCAATGCATTCTCTTATATATGCGAGTCGACCATAGGTCGCCTCGCATATATAAGAGAATGCATTGGCTTAACACATTAAAAATTATAAAATTGTTAAAGAATGTAAGAAAAAATGGTAAAAAGTGTTAAAAAAAGATTTTTTTTAGGCCAATGCATTCTCTTATATATGCGAGGCGACCTATGGTCGACTCGCATATATAAGAGAATGCATTGGCACAGGGCATAACTGTAGCTATCACAATGTGGTCAAGGAGCCGGTTCCAATGATATCCATATTTGTATGGTTCTATTGAGACAGACCGAAGATATTTTAGGCTGTTGAAGCTTTATTTGGCCGGTTTTGGCCGGTTTGTTGGGTAAAGGGTTAAAGAAGCATATTCCAGTGCATTTTCTTATATATGCACTAGCTTACAAGGTCGAGGTAAATAATTTTAGGCCAATGTATTCACTTATATATGTGAGGCTCCCTAGGATAGACTCATATATATATATTAGAGAATGCATTGGCACAGGGTTTTCACCAAATTTCCAGAAGCTCCAGTCGTCGAAGGATTAAATCTGATGCTGAATTCATTTCCATGAAATCGCAAAAAAATGAAAGCTGATTTATATTATCTGGTACACTCCCGGGTTGATTAGTTCAAATAGATTTGTTTTGTTATGAAAATGAGTTTGAATTATCTTGAAAACACAGTAACTATTAAGTATTTTTTCCAGTGGGTATACTACACAATGCTTGTACCTTTGATGATCCATTCTACTGTGCATATTCAACCGACTGCAGAACATCGCCTTTTGCAAGTAAATGGACAAGAAGGTGTTTGCAGAATAGTCAAAGAAAAACCAGCGGTGAGCATAAGATAGCAGGCAGATCGAATCACACATGATGAGTTGTCTCAAACATGGATTATCCAGGTTATTTTAGGAACCCGGGAAGTTACATATAATACATAAGATATGACTTTGTTCATCAAATTGAATGGGACTGATCTTCAGAATTATGGCTGTATTTTAAGGCATAGGAATATGAGTCTATGCCTTTCTTGAATATTAATCTTTCAATAATCTACTCACGGCTATTAAATCAGGTAAACCGCTCCAGTGAGAAATGAAACGATTTGTGAAGAAAAAAAATTCAGATATCCATTTTGAAAATTGTCCCTTAAAATTGTCCTCTGGTCCATGTGTAGTCACTGAATACAAAGTAATTACATGGGCCATGTTATACATGCCAATCAGATATTTATAAAGGTTTATAAAATCGCCGCTAAATCATCTATATTCATAGACTTTAAGTTGAGGTTCATGAGGCGATCTTGGTACATAAGCTTATATAGGGTGGACTGTGTTTCTGGGACCAATTTAGTCACCGTTTGCTGGACCTTCTCCAGTGCAATATACTTAATTTTTAAATGAGGGCTCCATGTAGTGTTACAGTATCCCAGAACAGGTCTAACCATTGTGGTGTATAAAGAATAATATGTTGAAACATCCAAGCACGTGAATGTTCTTTTGATTATCCTTATCATTTAAATTGATAACCTTTGTTGCATACAGATTCTCACGCACATCAAACTTTAGTTTCATGTCGATGTTTACTCCTAGATCTTTTTTGTATTCACTCACTAAGATTTCCGGGTTCTCTGTTGTATCTGTAATTTTATATATATTGCAGGGGTTATTGTATCCAAAGCGAAATAACATGTATTTTTGAATAATTGAATTGTAACTGCCGTTTCAAAGACCATTTACAGTAATGCCCTAAATAATCGACTCCTCAACCACAGCAGAATTTTGGGTAATTTTCAGGATTTAGTCGGAAATATGGCTTGTTGGCATTCATCGGAAAGCTCTCTCTGAGAGCTTTCCAATGAATGGCAAAAGCCATATTTCCGAATAAATCCTGATAAATTACCCATATAATTCTGCTGTTGTTATGGAGTCGATTATTTAGGGCATTACTGTACATAATACGGCATCAATTCTTTCTTGTATGTTGTTTCTGAATGGATTTCCTATCAATTTTGGGTCATCTGCAAATATTTTTCATACTTCAACTGAACTGGTAAATAATTTATAAACAATGTAAATAAAGTAGGTTTCGAGAACACTCCCTTGTTGGACTCTACTTGTATCCTGGCTCCATTTGGAATATGCCGAATTTACACAAACCGATGTACTCTGCTGCTTAAGAACTTCTTAATCCTGTTAAGAAGATGCCTTTACCTTATGAAGCATTCTTTCATGTGGAACACTGTTAAATGCCTTTTATATTGTATAAATCTATACGTTAACCGTGTGCATATCTAAATTCTTATGACAATTATTATTGAATTGCAGGTTGCTTCATGGAACTGAGAATCATGGGTTCCGAAACTATTCCTAACCTTACATTCAACACTGACATACCAACAACAGATTCTTACTACCTCACTTTCGAGTATTCGGTTCTGTCACAATTTACTGATAACAGAGCAGGAAATCCATCGATGAGTGTGGAATACAAGGGGACTAAAGTATGGAGTGAAGCCGCGTTCACTTTAGGCACTGGAAGTTTGCAAAGTCGGTGTATTCAAATAGATCTGGAACAAGGGGTTGGTGCTATCACTTTCTCCTTCGATTCTACTGGCCAGAGTTATTTGGTGAAATTGGATGATGTCTCTTTATCTTCAACACCTTGTCCAGGTATGTGAACTGTTTTGACAATAGCTAGACTTTAAAGATAAACATGTAATGTTCCATATCTTATAGAAGATATTAGTATTATATATCAGAAAAAAGAGTGTTCAAAATTGCCCAATTTTTTTTATCTATCTGACATTTATAGAGTCCCCAGAGAGTGACTTAATTTAGTGATAATGCTACCCTGCAAATTAGTCTAGTATCATCAAATTCACCCTCTGGCAACCTCATTCTTCTTAGGCCTCATCTTCTGATAAGTATCTACAGTTTCAAATTAACATTGCTTTTAGTAACTTTTACCATTTTCAGTTTCTATATCCCCTAATTTGCAGAAGTTAAAATGCATAATCGAGGTGACTAATGGGTGAACATCACCAACTTCAACAGGGGAATTATTTAAATCTAATCCTAGGTCTGCCATAACTGTTGAGGCCTAAGCAGAATGAGGTTCCCAGAGGGTGAATTCGGAGACACTAGCCCACCATGTGGGATATCGTCACTAAACTCACTCTCTATGGTTTGTCACCTTATTCTGCAAATGTCAGTCACACTATTTCAAGTCTTGAACTCTCTAAGGCCATATGATGTCAATTTCCCTTTTTTCAGGCTAGACCCAGACACAATACATTATGTGTGTAACTTATGTATGAATACAGTTACCAACTAGAATGAAATTGAAATTGCACAGCAATTTCGATACTTCAATGTTTGCCAATCTGTTCAACACCAAGGTCATGCAGTCAATATGTCCTGAAACATGGGACAAAAAGGTGTCTTATCAGTTATGGTGTATACACCAGTTTTCGCTAGCCATGTAATTCACATGCAAACTATTGAACAGATATTACAGCATTTATTCTTACTTGGAGGTCAAGGTCGGTCCATATTACCGATAAGTGTATTGACTAACTTCACATTGTTTCCTACGGTCAAAGTTAGATGAAATTTCCTATTGGCGCATCGACTGCGGATGTGGCAACTAAAGATTATATCCACCAAATTTCATCAAAATCTGCACCAAAATAGTTTTGAGATACATACCCGCATGCCAGTTCTCCCAAACCGGAAGTGAAATTCGTAACCTATATATAACATTATAGAGCGCAGAGTTTGATGCACATAATGCAAAAAGTCCCAACTCAATATCTCAAGCCGTTCTGGATTTCGTATAAAGAGCGTTATTTTATTCTTCGACCAGTAGCAAACTTTTTAACTGGAAGTGCGACCCCTATTATTTTTCAGTATTTTATAACACACATACAGACGCAAATAATGAAAAAAGTCCGAACCCGATATCTCAAGCCGTTTCGGAGGAGATACGTTAACAATAATAAAACAGATGAAGAGTGTTTTTTTCTAAGGTCAAGGTCCGAACCCGATATCTCAAGCCGTTTCGGAGGAGATACGTTAACAATAATAAAACAGATGAAGAGCGTTGTTTCCTAAGGTCAAGGTCAGACGAAATTCCCTATTAGTGCATCGACTGCGTATGCTCAATGTCTATGCAGGTACCAAACTTCGAATCAATTGGTCAAGCCGTTTCGACGATATAAGAAATAAAACCTCGATTTTGCAAGTCATTCTAGTGGCGCGAAAACACCCCAAAAATCAGGAAAATGTTGATAACTGCGAAGGTCAAGGTTGGACGAAATTCTCAATAGGCTATTTTACTAGATATTCCAAAGTTATATACTGAAACCGAAAACATCAGGTGAATCGGTCCAGCCATTTCTGAGATATAAGAATGTTATTGGAATAATAATAATAAGAAGAGGAAGAATAAAAGCCAGAAGAATTACAATATACTTCCATGTTAAAACATTGAAGTATAATAACAGTAATGAATTGAAAAATTTAACACGTATTACAGTAATGCCCTAAATAATCGACTCCTTAACCACAGCAGAATTAGTCGGAAATATGGTTTCTTGCCATTCATCGGAAAGCTCTCAGAAGGGCATTTCTGTAGGTCAGTTTGATCCTACTTCCACTCATGTTTGTATAAAAAACTAATATTTTGTACCGATTAAAAATTGGTTGGATAGATCAAATTCGAATAAAAAGTTAAGGTTGCATGCACAGGGTTTCAGAACCTTGTGCGTGGGCCTGAGAAACGAGAAATTTATGTTGCATGACCTAATGATGAAGAAGCTCTGGTCATCATCAGGCTATCTTATTAGCAACCATCCATTACCTGTACAGTATTGTGAGAAATCACTGAATTCATTTAGACTGTGTCTTATATGCCATGCACCCACATTGCTTATTTATTCATCATCATCATTATCTTCCAGCTACATCTGTATCTTGTGAATTTGACTCCAGTATGTGTGGATATGGCTCAGCTGGATTCAATCGCAAAGATCCAGGTTAGTGACAAATAATAGTCATTAGGGAGATTACAATTACTTTTAGGGTACATCATCTATTAAGGTACTATTAATGGGTAACAATTAATCATTGGCTGATCCATGCACATGTTATTGACCCTTCCATGACTGAAGCTTCCTGAAATTATGCTAAACCCTGCACCAATGCATTCTCTTATATATGCAAGTCTCCCATAGGGAGCCTCGCATAAATAAGAGAATACATTGGCCAAAAAATATTCACATTGTTCTTGTGAGCCAGTGCATTCTTATATATGCTTCCTTTGGGAGACTCGCGTATATAAGATAAATTTTAATGTACTGGCACAGGATCTTTAATGCTGCATCAGCGCATCTCTCACCATGATAGGGCTAAGAAAGAGCATGCTCTATTATTTATCAGTCAATTGAATTTTAGTTTCTTTAATTTTGCTGCTTTCATTCAAAATGTGGTGTAAAAGTCCAGCAACTATTAGATCACTTCATGATCTATCATTATTATACATAACCGATCTGCTAATATTTTGTTTATGATTATACCTTTAGACTATAAATGTTAATTCATCAAGAATCAAATTAATTGGCACAAAGAATATATCAATCGTATTTCACGCAAGTACAAGAAAAGCACCAATTAGCCATATCACTTATCAAGCCTCGGACAACTATCCTCAACTGGCCGATTGAATAGAATATTATTGCAAACAATGTACAGTAATGCCCTAAATAATCGACTCCTTAACCACAGCAGAATTATGGGTAATTTTTCAGAATTTAGTCGGAAATATGGCTTGTTGCCATTCATCGGAAAGATCTCACTGAGAGCTTTCCGATGAATGGCAACAAGCCATATTTCCGACTAAATCCTGAAAAATATTCAGTAATTCTAATCATTGTCATTATTTTTGCAATACAAATATTTTGGTCGTACATGAACTTTACAACTACAAAAAGGTAAATATAGTCATAACTCTGTCTGTGAGTTGCGAAATGATGCAATTCTCTGGCTAGTATGTGCTATATAGTAGTGTTACTGTCAAGATTTGCAAAGTTCAGATTTAGTATTTATTAAAGAATGGATTAAACTTCAAACTCAGGTCAATATTAGCTACCAGCGGTCAGCTGATTCTTGTGATTGAGAGAAGACACCATTCTGTTAAACTAGTTTGGATAATTGAGTTAATGCCATGTGTAACAAGCACAGTAAGTGAAAATCTTTGCTGCATTGCACAACTGAGTATATCACTCTACAGATGGCCTGAGGACATTATAAATGTTATACGTTTATTAGAGATGCCAAGGTTCAGCATAAACAAAACCAGTGATTAGTTGACAGCTCTGCTATTTAATTGATAGTAATGTGTCAGCAGTGAGGTAGCTTATCTTGATGGCTGTTGTTGGTATAATTTGATACAATATCATTGTTAACTTATATTGGACTCTATTAACCCAAGTATTCCATGTCTGGGTCACCTATTCACATTTACTCCAAGGCTGCGCTTTCGCAGCATTACAAATCCTATGCCAGTGCATTCTCTTATATGTGTGAGTGACCCTTAATTTCCAATAATTTGTGTTATGCACATATGTTGTCTATAATAGTACATAACAGTATATTCTATAATTCAATATCAAAACTCTAATTTATGATTCCGATCATAGTAATTTGCTATCATCAAGGGATGGGTTAAACATCTGCTGATCGTGATCGGCCTCTCGTTAATTTTAATTAGTCACACGAAACTTAAAATGATTTAGTTGGCCTAGTATTAAAATGAAAGTATGCTGGAGGGAAAATGCTGTTTCCAAAATTTGTGGCATCAAAATTCCGGTGGACCGTGTCTGTGGATCTTGAGTGTTCCGGCCCAATGTCAAGTCAGGTTACAACCAATAGATGTTGCCAATATGGCATAATATAACTTATATTCCCTTTCTAACAAATATTTTCTCAATATATTTAGTTACAATACTTTTTTTCCCTAATACTTTGTACTGTATCATGCACCAGCTGTGTGAAGTACTTTACACTCATCACTGACATCAGTCTCATGTGATACTAATACGTAACCTGTATGCACTTGCTAATTCATTAGTCTATGTATCAACTGACCCTACTCCTGGAATACCCTTGAATTTCTAGCAGATGCACCCTTGAAAAACCTTTGAATCCTGCCTTGGATACCCTTGAATTTGATCACAAAATAGGTGCAGGAACCATGAACCAACATCCCGTCCCGCGCGCCCTCAGCCAAATGCATCGAACACGAGAAAGAGAAATGTCGCTTCATAACTCATAGCTTTATACAAATGGACCACAAGGTCATTTCTGTTATACAATTTTACAAGTGAGCGGAAAAAAGTTCCATTACCAACAGATATGTAACAGATTTATCAAGAAATTTCAGCTCCATTTTTTTTACATGAGCTCTTCTGTAACATGCGGATCATGAAGGATAACCATTAGTTTAATGTCCAAGATTCTTATCAGGAACATATATATTTTGGGTAAGAAAATATTATTTCTTGCCATATATGCACATTGGAAAATAAGGTACCAGTATGAGCCTTTCTTGTGTAATTGCTGACCATGAAACCGAATAATCTCACAGTTGATTCTCACTCATTCAATTTCAGGATACATGCAGTCAGACTTCTGCTATCAACTGGCAGTGCTCACCTCCCCAATTGAAACAGTTACCCAGACACAACAATATTGTTTGTCATTCAACTACCAAGCTGATAATTGTGCAGGTAGCACCACACCCAGTCCTTACTCTACCACAACTGGCTACTACAGAACTAGCACACCGTACTACTACACCAGTACACCATACCCCGGAACTAGTGGGCCAGACTACTACAACAATACTTCTACCAGCTACAGACACCTCAACATCTCACTCATCTCAGCTGGTGGATCGCAGTCGCTCTGGGGCACAACTCAGATGTCCAAGTTTGATCGATCAGGTCAAATAGATTTCTCCATTGATACTGATTTCATCCTCACATTCTTTGGAGTCGGTAACACATCTCTGTACGACATTTCGTTGGAGACCGGCCAGTGTGATAAGATTGGTAAGTGAGAACTCCCTGATAGAGGGGAGGAGTGCATTATACAGTAACGCCCTAAATAATCGACTCCTTAACCACAGCTGAATTATGGGTAACTTTTCAAGATTTAGTCGGAAATATGGCTTGTTGCCATTCATCGGAAAGCTCTCACTGAGAGCTTTCCGGTGAATGGCAACAAGCCATATTTCCAACTAAATCCTGAAAAGTTACCCATAATTCTGCTGTGGTTAAGGAGTCGATTATTTAGGGCATTACTGTACATGTATAGATTTTTCTTACTATTTTGTTGTTAGACTTTTAATATATTAGTAAGCATAATCATAATACATATTCTGGTGACATGAAGTTCTATTAGACAAATCCCCCTAACAGATGCCCATTAAAATTTGGAAAGTAACTGATTAACTAGCTTCTAATTATCCCAAGGACTAAGGAATCCACTATATGTCATCAGCACATGCATTTATTTTTTGTTAATCGCATGGATTTTTAATTTAATCGCAATAATTGTTGTTCTACAATAGCTTATTGCATAGTTGCGAGTATCCTAAATACTTTCGTTTTACAGTTTGTCCCCTGAATGAAACTGCTTGTGACCGGAATTTCTGCTATGATACTCAAGCACAATGTGATAGGAGAAGAGACTGTCCGAATGGGGAAGATGAAGAAGGCTGTGGTGAGTAGCCCCATCATTATCATAAATATGAAACTTACTGTTGAATACATAATTGTAATACGACCTAGTCTGTCTAAAGTTGCTTGCGAGACTCAATCCTGATTGACCGTGAGTAGCCTGTGTTCCAGTGGATTCTTGGTGACTTTTTGGTACATATGTACTTAAAATGATTGTGGTAAAATCAATGCTATGATGCCAGCATCTCATAATTCTAACTAAAGTTGAATTTGATTAAAATCATGCCGGGCTGATGACGAGGCATGATATATTGCCTACATAATAATACTCATTAAAATCTTGCAGAAATGTAAAAAAATGAGTTAATTGCCATTACGGAAAATATTGTTATAACGTACCACAAGGAAAGCATATGCCAAACTTGGTGATTTATTCACAAAAATAGATGATTTTATTTGTAATGTTTTTATAACTGAGTGGGAGAATCTGTTTAGTATAGAAAGGGTTAATATATAGAATATATAGTAACGCCCGAGGTATATGACCCTTTAACCACAGCAGAATTATGGGAAATTTTTCAGGATTTAATCGGAAATCTGGCTTGTTCATCGGAAAGCTCTCACCGAGAGCTTTCCGATGAATGGCAACAAGCCATATTTCCGACTAAATCCTGAAAAATTTCCCATAATTCTGCTGTGGTTTAGGGGTGGATTATTTAGGACATTACTGTATCTGTCTGAAATATATTGTATTTGTTTTATTATAAAAGATCCTTCAAAATTACCTATGCATAATTTAGGGCAACATACCAGGCAAGACTTGTTTGATAGATATCATTGTCCTTACATCCTGTTTTAATGGGTAATCTGATTGCCATATTGAAATCACCTAATCCCCTGTCAACCGGGACAGTGGTGTTAAAAAGAATTTCTACGAAATATTGCGAGTACATGAGCATGTGAAACATAGGGGTCACACGAATGATCGTTTGCAGTTTTGACCAATTGAGCATGCCATGTTTGAGTTGTCACCTGACATTATATTTATTAGTCGATTATTGAATTTGTCTGACTGACATGGTGTGAATTAATGTGAGAATATCACACCAAACTTGATGTACAGTAATGCCCTAAGTAATCGACTCCTTAAACACAGCAGAAGAATGGATAACTTTTCAGGATTTAGTCGGAAATATGGGTTTGTTGCCATTCATCGGGAAGCTCTCGGGGAGAGCTTTCCGATGAATGGCAAGAAGCCATATTTCCGACTAAATCCTGAAAAAGTTACCCATAATTTTGCTGTGGTTAAGGGGTTGATTACTTAGGGCATTACTGTATTAGGTCCATTGTTCTCTATGGCAATATCATAGGGTACATGGAGATTTGATACATGGATGACTCTTTTTTTCAAAATTGCCTTCCAGATATAAAATCTCAATGTAACCCCGAATTTGTTCTAAATAGTTCAACATTGAATGTGACCATAAACATTTTGACAAGAGGCAAGAGTGCGAATTTTAGCTCCCGTGAATTAAAAAATGCGGGTGCGTCTACTGGGAAGGACTGGGTGATAACTTATATTAATATAATGAACATTTACTTGTTGTTATGTTTCATTAGCACTCCAAACCATTCCTCTTCTTATGTCAAACCTCTCTTTTTTTAAATTCTAATTGATGAATGTTCAGATAATAAGTTCAACAAACGGCCCGGAGCATTTCCCACCAATGAAGAGGAATCCATCCTCATTTGTATTATCTTATTTTCAATCTGTCTGCTGCTCATATTTCCTGAACATCCCTCCAGCAGAATAATAGATTGTTCCAATATATACTTTTATAACTGAATGGGCAAATCCATTTACTGTATGCACCCACCAGTAAGCCCATCCCCGAGGATAAGCCCATTCTATGTTTTTGCTCCCAAAAATATCATGGCGTGGTCCTCGTAGATAAGCCCACCCCCATTTTTAGAACTTAGAGGGCGAGCATACTTTGATACTCTGAATGAAAATGACAAAAATTCATGCACAAAAATAGCATTACTCCAGCTAATTTCCATTGCAAACTCATTAATAATACCAACTGCCCCATTGTGTTTCACAAAATGCTGAATTACAATATACAAGATGATCTTTGTTTCTTATTTTAAATATTTACTCTAACATTATTAAAGACAAAACAAATGGGTTTCATTTAATAAAATAAAATAAACCATGATTCATATAAAACCTGAGATTTTGCATGTGGTGATCCTCGAAGGTAAGCCCAGTCCCGGTTTTTGGGTAAAAAAAGCTTACTGATGGGTGTATACAGAAGTAGTACAGAAAGAGGTAATCTTTTGTTACAGGTGATTCTGTGACATGTGACTTCGAGGACAGATACATGTGTGGCTATGAGATGTATAGATGGTACAGGCGGGATGACTCATCAATTTATCCTTACGATTATATGAATAAAACGAATGAGAGAAATAGCACAGGTAACCTGTCTATATTAATGCCCCACATACAGTAATGCCCTAAATAACCGACTCCTTAACCACAGCTGAATTATGGGTAATTTTTCAGGATTTAGTCGGAAATATGGCTTGTTGCCATTCATCAGAAAGCTCTCAGTGAGAGCTTTCCGATGAATGGCAACAAGCCATATTTCTGACTAAATCCTGAAAAGTTACCCATAATTCTGCTGTGGTTAAGGAGTCGATTATTTAGAGCATTACTGTAACAACATGGGTGCATGAAATGTAATCACGGACCCATTTGTGCAATGTTTGCATCTCCATGTTCTTTTTTATTTTTTGTTTAAAATTAATCTTTTTTCTTACAATTTTTTCAAACATTTGAATAAAATGTATGTAAATATACTTTAACAACAAGTGAGTTGTGTTATAGCAGCCCATTCAAAAAGACCATAGACATGGAAAATATCTCTCCATGTCTACTAGAATGGCAGCTGATACACAACATAAGTTACAAATTGTGAATATAGGCAAAATTCTGGATTTAAAATTATGTTTGTACATATATGTGAAGTTAGTTATAAGAGAGGTTTTTGTATTGGACTTGGACACTGAACATCCCACTTCTTTCAGAAATTTATTTTGGTATTTTTATAGTACATAGTTTTGTATACGCCCGTTTGAAAAAACGGCCGTATTATAGTATTGGTCTGTACCGTCCGGGCATCCGTCGAGCCGGGCGTCCGTCCGTTAACCTGGTTTCCGGATGATAACTTTAGTTAGAGTGAACCAAATTTAATAAAATTTAGTATGTGGGTTTATTAGCCGAAAAGTAAGTTCAAGTTCGAATTTGGGTTCCGCCCGCCAATATTCACCAGAGTTATGCCCCTTATTTGACGTTTTTTGACTTAGAAAATCCTTGAAATTTGTTGTCCGGATGATAACTTTAGTATAGTTTATCGGAATGAATCCAAATTTGGTATATTACTTTCTCCCACCAAAACACAGGTCAAGTTCGAACTTGGGTTCTGTCCGACCATTTTTGGCAGAGTTATGCCCCTTTTTCGACTCAGAAAATTCAGTTTTTCTTATGTTTTTTGGTTTCCGGATGATAACTCGATTTTTGAATGTTTATACGCAAAACCCGTTATACAGCTCAAGTCCGAAGTTCGTTTTAATCCGATAATTTTTGCGAGAGCTATGGCCCCTTTTTTGACGTAATTTGACTTAGAAAATCCCTGAAATTTGTTGTCCGGATGATAACTTTAGTTAGAGTGAACCGATTTCAATCAAATTTGGTATGTGGGTTTATTAGGAGAAAAGACAGCTCAAGTTCGAATTTGGATTCCGTCTGCCAATTTTCACCGGAGTTATGCCCCTTATTTGACGTAATTTGACTTAGAAAATCCCTGAAATTTTTTGTCCGGATGATAACTTTACTACAGCTTATCAGATTCAATGATAATTTGGTATATTACTTTCTCCCACCAAAACACAGGTCAAGTTCAAATTTGAGTTCCATCCGCCAATTTTCCCCAGAGAGGGCGTATTTTGCACGCCCAGCGTAGCTCTTGTTTTAATTTGTTATTGGTACATAAGGAAATTAAAAGCACTGTCCAATTTAAGTTCTTCCTCCTTGCATCTGGTGACTTATCCATGTTCTTGTTTCAGGTCATCATATTTATAGTTCAAGCTCATATACAAGATTGGTCTCTCCTCCATTTGATATTGCTACAGACAGCTGTTTACGATTCTGGGTATATGTGTCACCACGGAACACCTATAATTATGGGTACAGCGTGATGGTGTCGATCAGCGACAGCGGGAATGAAACAACTGCTCTCAGAATTCCTATATCGAAAGTTAAAGGATGGACACCCATACAAATCAATATAGATGGGCCGAAATCAAATTCCAGCATTATTTTTACGAACTATTATTATCAAGGGATTTCAATTGATGAAATAGAGCTGGTTTCCGGACAATGCAAGCCACCAGGTAATTATATTTTCTAGTCATCTCCTTGAAATAGTGTTTCTCTGCAAATTGCGGAATGAGGTCCTCCAGAGGGTGAATTTAGTGACTCTTATTCCACATGGTGGGCTAGCATCACCAAATTCACCCTCTGGGAACCTCATTCTGCTGAGGCCTAAGCAGAATGAGGTCCCCAGAGGGAGTTAACTCGTAGTAATGTTCATACCACATAAATAATAACACAAACCGCAAGCAATGTTGGTGTATGCGCCAATACATGCCCAACAATCCCATTGATCGATTTTATATGTATAATTACGATGGCTTGAGATACAACGATTCCCACAGCCCGAACAAGGGGTGGGGTCCAGTTAGAAATCTTGGTAGGATACTCCAATTCACCAGGACGTCTTCTGTACGTCCCTGAACCATGATATACATGTGCAACTAGACCATTCCCGGACACATTGTGAATATATAAAGGAATTATCGTGCTTTATACAACTTTTGTCGATCAAATCCGAGTCAAATGAAAGATGAAACGTGTTATAAGGGGTCATCTCAAAACTCTAATCGGTACCGATTGACATTTACCGATTGTAATCAAACCTTTTGAATCGGAAAACAATCGGTAAGTCGGATAGCGTAATTACGTTTAGAGCGTCATGAACGGAAAAATCGGTACCGATCCTACCGTTCAATGCACAAGACGTCAAAAGAGGGAACGCCACAGTCGGTAAGACAATCGGTGAAATCGGTACCGATTGAGACGTTTAACGTTCGATTTCTGTTGCATGAAAGAGTGAACGCCGCAGTCGGTAAGACGCAGTCGGTAAGACAATCGGTGAAATCGGTACTGATTGAGACGTATTACATTGTATCGTCGTTGCATGAAAGCAACACGCATCTGTCATTGTTAACCCTAGAACAGAGATCATCGGGGATTATGACCCCTACACATTTACGACAACTTTGTGCACTACTTTTACTTTGCACGCGCTTAAATTAAAAAAATGTATGTTCCAATGCGCGTCTTATATGAGATATAAAAGTGACCATTATAAAATCCGCACACTGTGTGAATAATATTTTATTCAAAATACAAATGGATTAATGTTAAATCTACGCTAAACAGTACTTTTTCGGCACTATTTTGACCAATTGTCTCGTATTCCTCCGCGCACATTTTCGGAAGTTTGTTTTGCACGCATACTGTTATTTTTTAAGTCAATGTGACGTTTTCGAAGCATTATCAACTTAATCAAGGTGAATCGACGCACATCAAACAAAATTATTATTTATATTTTATTTTTTACAAAGACAAAAAGCCGTTCTGTCCTTTTGTTTTCAATTATAAATAGTAATCTAACAGACACTCGAAAGCATGTGTTTGTCAAAAAGTAAACAGATGCGAGGTACCTGGCACGTGCAGTGAGCCGACGATTTGTAGTATGTTTTCATATACTTATTCAATCGGTAAATTTGTTTCTAAGCATCGTGTAAATGGAACCGGTGTTCTGAAAAAAGTGCTCGTGTTCCGATATACTATTTGTTGCAGAACACCGGTCTTTCAAATTACCGATTGAATAAGTATAAGAAAACATGGATGGCGACGAGTCAAGAGTCGCTACTCGCTAATGGTGAAAAATGTTTTAAGCTCCGTTAATTTAGCGTCCGGAACGATTTTTTCGCTGCAGAGTTGTAGCTGAGTATGTTATTTATAGGAAACATGCGACATATGCCAAGTATTTTGTGTTTAGTGTTTTTATTTGAGATATGTTTATCCAGGCACCTGGTTAAGCCTGCATAACTTGAGTGTATTATATTAGGATACCGATTTATAAACTCGATTAAACCCTTATTTTTAAACCAGAGTTGACTGTAAGGAAACCTTGGTTTAGTTATTACTAGACTGAATACAGGCCTACGTGGTACCAGTATTAACTTGAAAACAAATACATAAAAAAATTAAATTATGTGTTGCCAGTCCAATAGAGAATTACTCAGGTGATGCGCCAATTAGCGACGTTATATTTGAGTACTGGTAACGTTCTGATCGGTAGATTCGGTACTGATTGTGACTGTCACAAAATGACGTAATCGGAAAAATCGTTACCGATTTCACCGATTGACGCGTTGTTCAAAAACGTCATTTCTACGTTGTAATCGGTATTTTATCGGTAGAAATGACTTCCACAATGTGTTGTCAATCGGAAAAATCGGTGTTTTTGGCCATTTTACCGATTTTAGTTTTGAGATGACCCCTAAAGCTCCTACGAGATAACTATAGTCGGCACCTGGGATGAAACTCACAAGTGGTCATCGCTGGTGCCAGATACGAATTATCTCGTAGGTAAATACATATTATGTTTTTTGACGTCTTATTCAACGTAGTCTGTACCAATTATCATATATAAATCCATTTACCATGTCTTACATACGATATGCTTGTACATGTATAGCGCTCTTCGTCATCTAAGACACTGACAACGTAATTGTATTTACCTACGAGATAACTCGTAGCTGGCACCAGGGATGAAACACTAATAAATTCCGTCCCAGTTGCCGACTACGAGTTTTCTCGTAGTAGCCTTATAATATGTTTCAGCATCATATGACCCGATATTGGTCGAACCATTACTCATACATACGTAAAATATCATCTACTATCGGCAAAACATCAAATCCCATGTTGGCATACGGGATGGAATTACCCATTGGTTTTCGGCAGTGAACGTGTCAAAGATGGTCTTTCTCTTTCGGGCCACAATTATAGCAACAAAATCTTTTATAAATCCTGATTTCAAGACTACATGTAGCTATTTTGTGAATAAAATGGATATAAAACTGAAGATTGTGTATATTATTAGATTGGCCAGACGGCCAGATACAAAAATAGTTTGTTTTTCAGGGAAAGCCTTGTCCCCCAAAAAACCTGCTCCTCAAGAACAGTAATGTCTTAAATAATCGACACCTAAACCAAAGCAGAATTATGGGAAATTTTTCAGGATTTTGTCAGAAATATGGCTTGTCATTCATCTGAAAGCTCTCACCGAGATTAGATTACAGACATACATATAGATATACATTCGCAAATATAGATAGATACATTGGTGAATCTTGTGTGGTATCAACTTTTACTTCTGTCAGATGACAGAGATGGGCAGTATTTATGTATATACTTATTTATGGCTGGACATAATATACAGTAAATGGCCGAAGTATATGACCCTTTAACCACAGAAGAATTATGGGAAATTTTTCAGGATTTAGTCGGAAATATGGCTTGCTGCCATTCATCGGGAAGCTCTTGGTGAGGAAATGCATTGAGGGCTGATTGAAAGACTATACTGGGGAGGATTTTAAGTATACCAATGCTGATAAATAAATTAAGAAATGGCCATTAAATAAATGAACAATGGTTCTCCAAACATATTTCTTTCACAAAGGTGGTAAGTGTGATTTAAACAGGTGACCCACACCCGGTGATCAGACACCTCACCAACATAGATGCGACATCTGCAGTAAGTATGGGGCTCCTGTTCTCATCAAAACATATGAATAAATGATGAAATAAAGATGCCCCGGCAATGACAGAAATCACCGCGGGTAGATTAGTACATGCTCCTAACTCCGATTCATCACTTTATAGGCGAGCCCATATGGATTAGGGTAAATGGAGATGCAGAAAGGGTGTGATTTACGGACACTGAGCTTTGCTTACAGAATTGACAATTGTTTAAATTGTTATTTATTTGATCCATAATTTGAACCCAAAGATGCTATATTTACATGTGTTTCATTGCATAATATTGCTCTCCATTTAATTTCCTTAGATATAGTGATGTAAAGAAATATCAGCGAAGCATATGACTGATGTTTTCTTTATCTCATCAAATAGAGTACAGTATACAATGATGATTTGACTGGAAAAATAATGCAAGCTACTTACCAAGTTGGGAAATATTGCGTGATGGAAAGAGAAACATAAACGTTTGATTTGATAATCTGGTTGATGCAAGTCTGCAAATAGTATGTCTGTCATTTTCAGAATGAGGTCCTGAGAGGGTGAATGTAGTGACGCTATCCAGCAAGGCGGGCAACCATCACCAAATTCAATCTCATTCTGATTAGGCATCAACTGCTATGGGAGACCTAGGATCAGATTGAATTTCCCCAGTTGAAGTTGATGTTCACCCATAAGTCACCTCAATTATGCATTTTATCTTCTGTAAATTATGGGATATAGAAACTTCTCAGAAGAGAAAAAGTAACTAAAACAATTTGAGACTATTTTCACCCATAAGTCACCTCAATTATGCATTTTATCTTCTGTAAATTATGGGATATAGAAACTTCTCAGAAGAGAAAAAGTAACTAAAACAATTTGAGACTATAGATACTTCCAAGTAGATAAGGCGTAAGCAGAATAAGATCCCTAGAGGGCAAATAGCATCACTAAATTCACCCTCTGGTGACCTCATTCTGCAAATTACAGACACACTATTTGCAAGCTTTGGTTGATGACAAACACAATGCGGGATATGATACATGCCATTTGTTATGTTTATTACAGTATGTGATGACGGTTATTCGCCTTGCCCTGGAAATGAGTATTGTATTCGTAATGACTCTTTCTGCAACAGAATTTCTGATTGTCCAGAAAACTTAGATGAGCTCACTTGTCGTAAGTATAGCTAAATATCTTTTGAGATTCAGGAGATAGACATACTCTAATGGGCTGGATATTACCAGGAATAATGCATAAAAACAGACTTCAACCGAGTTCACAAACTGTGTTCATTCTTGAATCCCTGAATATATGTTGATCTCCTTTGTGATCCAATTTCAACACAAATTCTAAAAAAAAAATCACGAAAAGAACTTATTGTCGGCATCATGTGCCATGAAGTGATATCTCCTATTCTGGTACATCAAATCTCTTGTAGTTCCCAGCATGCAGTTGCTCTGAATAGTATATCAACTACATGTACGTGTCAATCAAATTCTGTAGAATTGTTATACCCCTATGACCAAATGAAATAGTTGTGGTACTGTAATGCCCTAAGTAATCGACTCCTTAACTACAGCAGAATTATCGGTAACTTTTCAGGATTTAGTCGGAAATATGGCTTGTTGCCATTCACCAGAAAGCTCTCAGTGAGAGCTTTCCAATGAATGGCAACAAGCCATTTTTCCGACTAAATCCTGAAAATTTACCCATAATTCTGCTGTGGTTAAGGAGTTGATTACTTAGGGCATTACTGTACTGGATTACATGCTTCTAAGTCTCCATCCGCATGTCCATCCATCTTTCCAAGCAGATATCTCAACCACAGATAGTCGGATCTCAATAAAATTTGGTATGGATGTTCAACACTATGAGGACATTCAGAAGAGTGTTCAATTGTTTTGTTCAGGTTTTCTGTTCTATAGTTATTCCTGGAAATGTTGGATTTTTTTGTCCCTCTGCTTCAGTATCTCAGCCATGGGTTTTAGGATCTTGATGAAATGTTGTATGATTGTTCATCATCATAAGGGATTTCAAAGAAGTGTCATTAAATTAAAATTCTCCATTCTAGAGTTATTCATCTTTGTGATTCTGGAAATACTGATATTTTGCACGTCCACCTGAGTATATATCTCACCCATGAGTTGGCATGTGGCATGTATGTTCACTGTCACCATGGCTTTCAGTGAAACCCGGTGTTGTTTGCATTTTCCATTGTGTAGTTATTTTTCTTTGTTTATCTGGAAATGCTGATTTTTTGTCTGTTAGTACAAATATCTCACTCACGGGTTATCAGTTTTCAATGAATTTTGGTATGAATGTTCACCATAATGAGGACTTCCAAAGACGCTTTAATCAGTTTTGTTTCCATTCATTCTAGGCTTAATATTTGTCTTTCTTATATGTGTCCATATGAATGTCTCAACCATGGAAATGGGTGGAGATATACAACACAAGGACAGATGTAAAAAAAAAAAGGATCCATAATCGAAAATGGTCATGGTCCTGTGAAGTATACTTAGGGTATGCCCACCCTAGTTTTTGTTGGGTGGGTGTTCAACTGCAATCCCCTCCCCAAATCCTTGGAAGACCGAAATGTTCAACTCCAGTAAATTTCATCATGTTACTTGCTATCGAGAGTAACTTACCACTATCCAAATATTTTCTGATAAAAAGTTCTAACTGAAAGGTATTTCTTTTAGCTACATCTATAGCATGTGACTTTGAGCAATCTTACATGTGTGGATACATTAACGGCACCACGTGGTACTGGGGAGGAGCGCAAACAGATACCTATCGACTGAACTACATGTTCAACAAAAATTTCTATGAAAAGAAACCATATTACATGACGCTAAATGTGACTGGTAAGTTCAGCTATGAATTAGTTGTGCTCAAATGTGTACAACAAATATTTACTTTGCAGAAGAATGATCTGCTTGGCCATTAAAAATTTCTTGATTTTTATTTTTTCTAATGAAAATCGTAGATGTAATGGATATATAAGAAAAAAAATTCAAGTAGTTTACAGAATCTGTCCTTCGATGGTTTTTAGCGATTTCATCTATCTAAATTTTTATTGTGAACAAATTGAAGATTGAATATTCTGGATAAACTTAACTTTTGTTGATATGTCAGTTGGCGCAAAAGTATAATTGTCTTGCAAGGCGACAACAAATAATTTTCAAGGCAGAATGTGTAAACAGGTGACATGATTCGGTGCCCTCAAGGTCATTTTAATCGGTCTAATTTGGCTTGATCATGTTTCCGGATGTTTGATAATCAGATAACATGAACCACTAGTCAACAAATGACAAGAACCTGGTGTACACTGTCTCGTGTGGAATGTCAGCTATAGGATGGTGATAATCTGTGAATATATTTTTCTGCAAAATTTTCCAAAAGAAGATCTGAAGCGACTTATTGATTGAGTTTGTGTAAGACAAAATTAACAAAGTGTATTTTTCCCTTATCTGAGTCAATTTATCTAGAAGATGGCTGGAGGGTATGTGGCACATTGAAATATCAAAGTTTTTACTTTTAAACAATATCACCTACATATATTTTACATTTAAGTTTTACTATTTTTAACAAATAATACAAAAACATTATCTCCAAACTTGCAGGCAAACTGCCCAAGAATTAAAATTATAGGTTTAATAACAGGTGTAGTCATTGTCAGTACATGGATAGGCACTATGATTATTACAGCGATCAGGTTTTGGTTTTGTCTATGTCTCAGTCTTTAAAAAGTTCTGGACAAGAGAAGTCTTTTAGACACCTTCATTGTGTTCTGACTGTAGCTACAGTAATGCCCTAAATAATCGACTCCTTAACCACAGCAGAATAATGGGTAACTTTTCTGGATTTAGTCGGAAATATGGCTTGTTGCCATTCATCGGAAAGCTCTCACTGAGAGCTTTCCAATGAATGGCAACGAGCCATATTTCCGACTAAATCCTGAAAAGTTACCCATAATTCTGCTGTGGTTAAGGAGTCGATTATTTAGGGCACTACTGTACATTGACAGAAGATTAATTTAAATACTTTAGACGGCTCAGATGATTATATAAGAAATAAACGGCGGTTTCAATGTGGTCATGGGATTTTGACCGCGAGAAAAATTCAGCAAACTGCATGAACCCCGAAGGGGTTTATGCAGAGTTTGCTGATTTTTTATAGCGGTCAAAACCCATGACCACATTGAATCGGCCGTTTATTATTTATATTTATATACTTACGCTCTTTAAAACACTTCTCCAAATGTGTCCGTTATTTCGTCAAATTTTTTTTTCTCAAATATCGTCGTTATTTCGTTTCTAAAAATAATTTCCTCGCTCTATATTTCGCCCTATTTCGCTGTATTTTCCTATTTCGATTTTTCGTGCTATTTCACTGTATTTTCATATTTCGCTTATTCGTTGTATTTCATATTTCGATAATTCGCTATATTTGACATATTTATATGGGATATGGGATTATATGATAACCAACATTCTGATAGTCAATCGATCATCTCGTGCCACCCGTACTCGCGATTAGATGCCACTAGCCATCCAATCATGAACCTCGATTACATATTGTTTGATATCAAATCCTTGGCGTATTGGCTGACTAGATACTCAAGCAGTCGGTAATGTCCGATAATCCCCGGTGATTTCCGGGACCAATGTGTTCATAAACCTATGAACGACATTGAAAGTGACGTCACGTTACGTTCATAGGTTTATGAACGCATTGAATAAGGGGCCGTGTCTACCGTAACGCTATGGGGAAATCGGAAGAGATATCAGGTGTATGTAAATATATTCCTGTGATGACAATTATTTCACTCAGTAGTCAAAGCTACTTGAATTAATTGTTCAGCAGCAGGAGTTCATTAAATTTTAAAAGAAATATGGGGCAATGCCGTCATAGGTATAGAATAAGCTGCATTACACTGCATATCTCAAACAGCAAATAAACCCTTGATTTGACTGATATCACCAATCCAAAGGCCTGCTACTATGTCAAAGCTTTATTCATGAAAGGGTTATACAGACTTGTAAGTAAATTCATAATCAGCCGAAATAGTATATGTGATTTTGGCCGATGGTGGTTTTTCCCATATTCGTTCATCACTACTGAAGCTCAGTAAATATGCTTTGTCTTTCAGAGTCAATGCTTTTGACCATACATGACGTATCCCGTTCTGCTGTGTCATACGTCCGATCACCGTTTGAAGAAGTTGCCACTAATTCCTGTCTAAGCTTCAGCTATATGGTACCAGAAGGGTTCTACAGGACAACCGCGTTCTTACCATCTTCCAAAGGTAAGATAGTGTTAATTAGGCCAAACAAAATAAAAAAATCTGTTTCTCAAACACCTGCATCCTCATACAAATACGGCCTGCTGGGTGTTTTTTATGACCTACTAAAAATAAAACAAATAAATCATCCTGTTCATAGATCTAGCTGGATGCTTTTCAACTTGTATTACATAGTTCCATTTGCAATTGCTGATATTATTAAAGTTTTCTTGTTGGTTATTTTAATCTGAATGAAATGTAATTGTTCATTCTCAACAATGTGTTTGATAATTTGTAAGTAAACACATAGAATAGGATAGGATAATTTGATATCACATGAAACCCCTATAATATCATTGAAAAATCCATTAGATATTTTCTTATCTCTCACTAGTAGTGATTATCGCTGCATGCTTCCCAGGATATTTGGCATCGCCAAGTAAATTATTGTGCAAATTAATACTATTTAGAAAAGCCGTGCTTGACACCAATACCAAACATTGTAAAAATTATTGCTTTATTCATTAAAATTTTATTGTTGTCCAACTTCATTCATTACACTGGCGAAATTAGGCACAAAAACAAAGAGGTAAATTGGGGAACTATATGTTTCGTCGCAAGGCAGAGTGCGCAATACTGTCGTAAACTGTTGTGAAGTGTCTCAGCCAACGCCGTGCATGCATGCATTTTACATGCATTTTTCATCTTCTTTTAAAGATTTTGATTTGTTAAAAAGGCATAAAGCTCTAATTTTTGTCATGATATACCAGATCCTCAACTCGTTATGTTGGGATATAAGATTTTATGAAACAAGCTTGATAAATTTGATTCACAACTCGTCTATGACTCGTTGAGAATCAAATTTATCTAACTCGTTTCATAAAATCTTATATCCAAACATAACTCATTGGAGATCCTCTATATTTATAATATACATGGGAGGATCCACCATCTGCTGCCCTCCCCCTATTTTTGCCAGAGCAATGATTTTATGGGACGTGTCAAAACAGTGCATTGCTAATATATTCCATTATATTATGACCATCGTACATGGACAAAAATATTCTGTGCTTACTTGCTGGTGATGAGTCAATTTCATTATTTTTTTTCTCAAAATTTGAGTGGTGAAAATTGAGCTTTTTCATGTTTTAGCAACACAATTGGTTTGGAAAATTTAAAATAAAGTACTAAAACGTGCCCAAATAGAATGAATTCATATGGTAAGTCCTAGAGTAAAAAGCAAGGCTGTATTCCATTACTCAATAACTGGTTGTTGGGTGAATATTAGTAATTATAACCCACTCTCGAAGAGAATGGGGGGTATACTGGATTGACCTTGTCTGTCATTCCATCCATCCGGACATCTATCCCTCCATTTTTCCGTCGTCCTTCCGGGCAGATATCACAAACACCAGTTGTTGGATCTGAATGAAATTTGGTATGGATGTTCACTACTATGAGAGTATTCAAATGATTGTTCAATCTTTTTTCTGGATATTCTGTTCTAGAGTTATTCATCTTTGTTTATCTTGAAATGTTGGGGTTTTTTTTCCATCCGAGCAGATATCTCCGCCACCGGTTGACAAATCTCAATGAAATTTGGTATGGATCATGTTCACTACTATGAGTGCAATAATTTGAGTGTTAAATTGTTTTATTGAGTGTTCAATCATTTTTTTACCATTTTCTGTTTTAGAGTTCATCTTTGTAAATTTGGAAGTGTTGGTTTTTTGTCCGTATCTCCACCACCTGTTGACGGATATCAATGAAATTTGGTATGGATGTTCACTATTATGCAATTCCCTTCTCATTAACCCTTTGAACCTTGGCTCCCCACAACGATCGACACCATGACCCTAGGCTCCCAGTGTTATTTTTGATTTATTGTAGACTGTGTTTAGGCGCAATGTGTTGTTTCTGTTTAAGTGGTGCCAAAGATCTGAAACTTTACACGTATCTTCCCCATGGACCACTGAGTATTTTAAGATCAGGATACATTGCCACAGGATCACGCCCTGGCAACGGTTGCTATGCAACTACCCGAAATTGAAAGTAAAATGCAAATATAGCTTTTATCGACGTATTTCAGCCCTAGGAAATGGCGTTTTCGATGCCGCCAATGCCCCATTGTGAAATTTTATATATATCTGGTCAGATGAGTGAACCTGTAACTTTTGTTTATGGGTAGCAACGGTTGCTAAGCAAATACCCCAAATGATCCAATGACACCATTGCCCTGAGCATTCAATTGCATTATGCCCCATTTTAGACAGTTCCTAGGCACATGTTAGGTTTTTCCGAAATCACGTGACGAGCGTTTCAGCCGGTCTCGTCGACATCAACTGCCAGAGTGCATCATTCCAAAATAAATGTAAGTAATCAACCTTGGGTGTACTGTCCACACTTATTGGAGTTGGTACATTCTTTGGTCTCGGCTTCTCTTTCGGTGTATAGGTACGTGTAACAAACGAATTTGGGTCCCTTTTCCAGATATGGACATTATGAGCACCATAACTAATTACAGGTATGAGGCCACGCCCACTACCTCGACATAAGCTATGCCCACTTCCACAACACCTCAACTGCTGCTGGAGCGACTGGCGTCTGAATCTCTACCAGTGTCACTGTGCTTTCATTCTACCATTCTTACTCACAACTGTCGTAGTCATCATCATCTAAATCTTCCGCGTCCGATTCCAAAATTTGCCCGACCATCTCGTCTACCAAAAATGTTTTTGGCTTCACAAATCATGATGATGTGTGCTGAAACGCAATAGCAACAAGACACAAACATAATTAATGGAGACGCAGACAACCGCTACGAAGTTTGTAAGCAATAAACACTTGGCGGTCGGTATATGGCCGGTTCAGCGGCCGGTATACGGCCGCTAGGGTATTTGGAGGTTCACGCTGCGGCCGGTTTTCCGGCCGCTCGGATTCAAAGGGTTAATGAGGCCGACATCTCTGAGGTTGACTTCGTGTGGGGTAATCTTCACTTTTATTCATTAATATTGACACTGAATTTGTTTTTCTTCAGAAATCATTATCCAAGTATTGGCTAACAACGAAGGCTCAATTAGTGTTCTGTCGGAAACTTATGCTTACATGCCACTCATTGCGGGTAGATGGCAGCACATTCAAGCGGAAATTCCAAGCGGGAATCAAAGCATTATATTCTCGCTCATTTCATGGTACAATCAAATCTTCATGATTGATGACATCACACTAAATGAAGGCGGTTGTCCAGGTAAGGCAATCTTGTTTATTAACTCTTTCTATACTAAATGAATTCTCCCTCTCAGAAATAAAATGATTCACTGGAATGGTCTATTATTTGTCTGCACGGGTTTTCAGGAAAAATAAACAGAAGACAGATAATACAAGTACAGAAGGACTCCTTATTTATTGGAGGGAAATGTTCATGTAATAAGTTCAACAAACATTTGTTGAACTTATTATCTGAACATTTCCTGAGGGAACTACTCATCAATGCGTATTTAGTATAGAAAGGGTTAAAGATACTCTGTCTATTTGACAGCCCTAAATTATTATTTCTTCGACTTGGGGAGTAAAATATATCTGTTTTGAATCAAGTCACGGAAGATTATTGAGAATAATAAAGATATATATTGCTTTTAATAGATTTAGATTTTAAAATCTATTCATTGTCAGCCGAGCGAAAACGGCATATAAATATGTACATACTAAGGTCCTGCGAACATTCAATGTTCAATTTGGTATTCAATTCGCTTCCATGAAAAGTAGAAGCTGGAACAATTCTAGGCACCACATTTTTCAGCGAACTGGAATAATGAACAATTTATTCAGATGGGCAAGAATCAACACACAACCAAGTGCCCCACTCATGGTTAATGTTAGCACTGATTTATTATTGTCTGATTAGGAAGTTAGTGTGTGGAAATATAGACAACATTTATTTGCTTAATAAACCACACAAAACGGTATCACTTACTTTGCAAACTAGTTGCTCTAAAATTAAAGTTATTTGGGGCACCGTGACATGGAATAAGTTATTTAACACTTACTTAAAGTGTTGGCACAATTAGTGTGTGCAATATATATTCGATAGCTATATAGTGAAAGCTGTATTGAACCACCATGAAAATAACAACCAAGCCTCAATTGGCTACAAGGTTTATTATCAAAGTAACTTTTTCTGATTGAATCATGCATTTACATTAATTTTCTAAATAATCGACCCCTAAACCACAGCAGAATTATGGGAAATTTTTCATGAATTAGTCGGAAATATTGCTTGTTGCCATTCATCAGAAAGCTCTCGGTGAAAGCGTTCCAATGAATGGCAACAAACCATATTTTGGACTAAATCCTAAAAACATTCTCATAATTCTGGTGTTGTTAAAGGGTCTCATATATTCGGCCATTACCCGGTACTGTATTTTGCATTTTTTGCCTGCATGATAAAGACAATCCTGCATGAAAATTACCCTTTCATGCCTCAAATGTTTGATTTCATATTTGATTTGTATCCTGAATATTGGTTCAATCAGAAACAAAATATTTTCAGAAACCTAGCTACTACAGATGTGCTCTGAAGCCGTCACGAGAATTCCGGACGTCATTGTTTGCTGTGGCTTTGGTGTTCAGTAATCATTTTTGGAATAAAAGAAGATTAAAATTTTCACCATAAACTAGTTGACAGTATCTTGAGTTAGTTGTCTTTCTGATACATAACCGTTATAGCATACTTGGTGTTGTTGAGAGTAGTTATTGCTGTTGTTGTTGTTATTGTTGTTGTAACTAGATGATAAGGGGCCTTCATATAGGATCAGCCATATTTAACTCTTTCAATGCTGAATGGATTCTCCCAATCAGCTATAAAAGTATACATTGGAATGGTCTATTATTCATTTGGAGGGATGTGCAGATAACAACAGTCTGACAAAAAGATAATACAACTGCAGAATAATTCATATTCTTTGGTGGGAAATGTTCAGATGATAAGTTCAACAAATGGATGTCTGTTGAACTTATTAACTGAACATTTCCTAAGGGAACTACTTGTCAATGTGTAAAGAAAGGGTTATATACTTTTTTCATTTTAAATATATATTGACTGATTATTATCCCATTCAGTCATTTAACCCTTTCAGCTCTTAGAGCTCATTCCATCAATGTATCACATTATTATAATCAATAAATTTTAAAAATGATCAAGGCAATATGGGTTGATACAAAAATCGGACTTGGCACTGAAAGGGTTAAGAAATAACTCTTGTTTCGATTAAGGTTATCCAGTTTATCTCAAAAAGGAGAAAAATTAAATTACTGTAAAGCACTTTGTGCGTTACAGAATTAATACAATATTTATAGGGATATACAAATTAATTTATTGGTTAGTGACTTGGATATCCCTTGGGTGATATTCTGTGTCATAACTAATTTATTGGTGTGTATGCAGACCTAACATGGTATGTGCGGTCATAAAGAAATGTTCCCGGCCTAATTATAAATATGTCTCAAATACTATTTTGGGATTTACTAAAACATTGGTTTACTGAAACAGGTGTGGTGTTTTGAGTCAGATACCGATTTGGTTTATTATTGTTTAATACAAACACATACTGATAACAACATGACATGTTTCTGAAAAAGAAGATTATTGTGTTGCCCTTTCTAACTATTTTTATTTGTGGTATCCGTCTATTGTCTCCTATTTTTGACACCATGTTATGCAAATGACCATACCGCAACAGTATCAATTCAATAATAATAGCTGCGGGTGCATGTTATAAGCATGGCATCAACATGCATACACATTTGGGAATGCAATGAGGACAATGGCAGTTATTGTAGTTGGAAATGTTACTCATAATTCATCAGCATAATCACAAGTAGATACATGTGAACCTAAATACGGGAAAATGTGTCTATTTCGGTCAAATAACGTCTATTTGTGCATAGTAGTACTGGTCATCATGCTCATTGGGCACCTGCTAATTACATTCCTAATCACCACATATGCTAGAACTATGACAAGTTATGCATATATTAATGATAACTAACTATATGCAAGTGAGTTTGGTATTTATTGAGTCAAATGTATTTTATGCACCCATTCACCCCTGACATACGTTACCATGGTGATATTGCCATAATTATGTGATGACATCCATCGGCAGGTCATGCAAATTGATGGGTAGTCATCACTGGTCATTACAAAATATGGGTTTCAATACCTACCATAATTTATCTATAAATACTTGTATAAATGCCACCTTTAATATCTATAAATACTTGTATAAATGCCCTACATCTGATATGCAGAATTTCCATATATACTGTGTAAACCCGGTGTCCTAACAAATTTAGCATCGCAATTTCGGTGGGTGTTGAAAGAGTTAATCGAAACAAGAGTTATTTCTTAAGTGACAGAATTGGAGGTTCCATTTAGTGAAGAATTGGTTAATTGCAATTGATTTGTTTCAGAGGATTTATGTGCATCTGATCCATGTGGACATAATGGAATGTGCACTTCAGAATCTGGTCAAATCGAGTGTCTTTGCATTCCTGGCTATGACGGAGATAGATGTGAAATAAGTAAGTAAACATCATTTTCAAAGGAAAATTAAGGTAAAGGGCATACATTTATGCCCTAAATAACCGAATCCTTAACCACATCAGAATTATGGGTAACTTTTCAGGATTTAGTCGGAAATATGGCTTGTTGCCATTCATCACTCAGAGAGCTTTCCGATGAATGGCAACAAGCCATATTTCCGACTAAATCCTGAAAAGTTACCCATAATTCCGCTGTGGTTAAGGAGTCGATTATTTAGGGCACTTCTTATTTTCTTTTGATAATTTTATTGCTCCTATTACAAACTTTCAACTTATGTGATGAATAATTGTAATAGTTCTTACAATTTGCATGTCTCTGTACTGGCAGTCCTAACATAGTTGGTACATTTAAAGTTAAACATACCGCCTTTATCGAAGGGGTTTCAAAATTAAACCAAAAAAAATGGAACTATACCATTGAAAACCCCAAAATCAAGATGACAGCATCAAATTCTAATAATTTTAATGACAAAAACTGGACAAGAGGACAAATGTTTATTTCTATTGGCAACATAAATGTTCTATACATGCTATTTATGCCCCTGCATTGCATGTTCATTGTTAAGATTTTGCTGTCACTACATTGCTTTTCAAGGAAGGTTGATAGGCATACAATATTCAACCATAATATAGGAAGGAATTTAGCATTTTTAGTCGAGTTTTTCAAAAACTCGACTTATGGTTTGACAAGGGGCGGTTGGCGGGCGGGCGGGCGGGCGGGTGGGCGGACCTAAAGAATGCCTTATAACTTTGACATTTGTGAACGGATTCAAAAATTTGGTATGTGAGTTGCTCCCAATGACTATTAACTGCCTGTAGAAAATGGGTCACGTCCGAACTTTTTGACAAGAGTTATCCATCTTTGATGACTTTTTTTCAATTTTATCACCTGTTAGCGCGATAACTCAATCAAATATTAACTGATTACAACCATATTTGATATATGAGTCTCTTGCAACAATATCTCGGACGAGTTCGAAAACCAGGTTTGTCCGAATTTTGTCCCCGGAGTTATGGGCCTTATATTGTCTATTTTTAGCATTTTTTTCACCGTTAGCGCGATAACTGAATAAAATATTAATCGATTCAAACCATATTTGATATATGAGTCTCTTGCAACAATATCTCGGACGAGTTCGAAAACCAGGTTTGTACGAATTTTTTTTCCAGAGTTATGGGTCTTAGTTTGTCTATTTTTAGCAATTTTATCACCGTTAGCACGATAACTCGATGAAATATTAACCGACTTAAACAATATTTGGTATGAGTCTCTTGAAACAATATCTCGGACGAGTTCGAAAACCAGGTTTGTCCGAATTTTTTTCCCGGAGTTATGGGTCTTAGTTTATCTATTTTTAGCAATTTTATCACCGTTAGCGCGATATATAACTCGATGAAATATTAACCTATTTCAACAATATTTGGTATATGACTCTCCTGCAACAATATCTCGGACAAGTTCGAAAATCAGGTTTGTCCGAATTTTTTTCATGGAGTTATGGGTCTTAGTTTGTCTATTTTTAGCAATGTTATCACCGTTAGCGCGATAACTCAATGAAATATTAACCGATTTAAACAATATTTGGTATATGAGTCTCTTGCAACAATATCTCGGACGAGTTCGAAAACCTGGTTTGTCCGAATTTTTTTTAGTTAGTGCGATAACTCAATGATATATTAACAGATTCAATTGATATTTGGTATATAGGTCTATTGCAATAATACACCACCGTCCGACTTTTTTTCCCGGAGTTGTGCACCTTATTGGCAGAAGTTTAGTTCGACTGCCAAAAAACTTGACAAAAGCATCTTAGATGCATACCCCTTGTTATTTGTAACCATACCATGTTTGATAGACATAATTCTGATGTCCTCATCAACCATCCGTCATTCACTGGTCTTCCTGTCTATCCATGGCTTAGACTCCTGCTAAATGATGCAAGAAATGTATTTTTTATCAGATCATGTTCATATTTTCTGTGCATGTTTATGATGACATGCCCCACTCCTATATAGTTATTGCTATCTATCGCTATATAGAAAATATTGACCCTTCCAATCATTCCTATAAACATGTGCTATCAAGTGCAATAATTCAAACATTTTCCTTCAATCCAGGTGATAACTTTAGTTACATTTATCGAATTGTTTTCAAATTTGGTATATGGACTACTAACATGATAGTACAGGTCAAGTTTGAATTTGGGTTCGGTCTACTCATTTTTGCCACAATTATGACCCATGTTGACCCTTTAGTTTTAGTTATGATTGTTTTCAAATTTGTGTATGAAATACTCACATGAAAATATTGGTCAAGTTTTAATTTGGGTTCGTTCCACTCATTTTTACTGATGGGTCTCCATGACGTTCTCCACAGGTGAGAACCGTTAAAAGAATTAAACATTTCATGATCGGGCTCTCGTTTATGAAGGATGTTGTACAGTAAAACCTCTCCAAACCAGACCCAGTATAAACCGAATCCCTCTCCATGCCAAACAAATTGTCCAAGCTTGAATTCACCCAAGTGCATTAATTCTCACTAAAACTTACTTCTCTAAACTTAATCTCTCTACTCGGAACTTTGGACAGCTTTTTTTAGTCCATAAGTGAACAAACATACTAATTTTTATCTCAAAATACCACGTAAAAATGTGAAAAGTGATACAAACCGAACTTGCTTGCACATAGGTAAAGTAGTTTCGTACTGTTTTACATACCGATTTAATTAGCGTGCTTTGTTGGCGAACACTTTGAACTGGATTCTAGCAGCAGGTGTCTGATTAGGTGTTTGCTTATTTCATACTTGAGTGAACAATGGTGACTTCACAGTGAATTAGATCACTGAAACTTTGTTTTTCATCAGTTATTGGATGAAACACTAATTCGTTCAAAGTACACGCTGCTGCTGTATTGTCACCATAACAGTTTTAATTGACCTATCACAATGAGTAAGCCATCAAGAAAACTACAGCCCCGGAGTTGAATTTAAACCCAAAAGTTAAACTTATAAAGGATCCCTAGTCTGCACCAAAGCCTTCAAACGAGCTCAGCATAAAGTATGCAACGACCTTCGTTGTAGGTTAACATTTAGAAATAACATTAGCAAATTATGAAAATTTTCTCAAAAATATATTATATAGTATAGCATAATGATGATATGAATGCCATATTATTCACAAAACACGTTTGTGTCTGAGAAAATACACTTTGACTGTTGTTTAGTTTCTCGCAAAAAGCACAGTTGATCGTTTATAAGGTGAGTCACGATATTGCGCATTTCTTTATTTAGAATCACGCGTTTTACGTCGGTTGTAAAACTCCTAATTTGGTGCGCTTACACCTTACAACTCACAATATGATTCATCGTAAAATTCTTTATTTGGTACGTATTACCGTACATAGGTTAGGAAAAAATACTAACTAGATTGAAAAATATTCATCTCTTTGCAAGAACAATTATATTATGTACACGTTTTCTGTCTGATCATTTCCCAATCATGAAGTAACGTGGATTAGATTTATTTTGAACTGACAGCGGGTAGAATGGGTTGATTAAAATAAAATTTGGTGTGATTTGAAAGCGATTATTGATTGTGGCAATAATTTTATCTATGCATTGCACAGCTAGCGCAACGGAACATTTTCATTGGACATTAAGGTAGTTTTGAGTGTTTGTCTATAAACAATCGTAACGTAACTTTTTTATGTTTGTTTACATAACCAAGGGTACAAACACATCAATAATATGCAATCTATGCCATATTTATTATTTGAATAAGAACAACATATCTCTATTACATAATATTCTTTCTGATTATGGCGGTTTTAGTGGATGTGACTGCAATGTTTTAAAACCTATATCCACAGGGAAGGCGCCCGTATCTTTAAACAAAATGTGAATCACCTTAAAATTTATCGTTTCCATGTTTCCTGTCTTATCTATACATGTATTCTGTCATAATATACCATTTTTAGTTCTTATTGTACCTTGCTTTATCTATTGTTTATATTTATATTTTATTTGGTAGTTTATTGAATAAGTTTAATGAATCAATAATGAGGCTTTTGTGTCTCGACCACTCTTAGTAACGGCGGCAATATATTCCAATGATAGTGATATTTTCTGTAGACAGAATACCTCTCTAAACGGAACAGAAGGGCCGGTTTCAAGGGTGTTGGTTTAGAGAGGTTTTACTGTTTATGCACTATCGTATTTTAATTTATATCTAAAGTGTCGTGTCTGTGTGTGAACATTAATATCATTGTTATTTTGTTTATTCAAGACACAGATCCATGTGTATTACACCCATGTCAGAACGGAGGGTCATGCAGTTCAATGAATGGCACATATAGGTGTTTTGGTTGCCGGTACCCATTCCGTGGCCAGAATTGTGAGATAAGTAAGTACAGGAAATAAGTGTTTAACCCAATTTTTAGCTCAATCTGACAGCGACATTTAAACAAAATGTGAATCACCTTAAAATTTATCATTCCATGTTTCCTGTCTTATCAGTATACATGTATTATGTCTTAATATACCATGTTTTAGTTCTTATTATGTACCATGTTTCTAGTGTTTATATTTATATTTTATTCGGTAGTTTATTGAATAATTTTAATTAGTCAATAATGAGGATTTTTTGTATCGACACTCTTAGTAACGACGGCAATATATTCTGATGATAGTGCAATTTTCTATAAACCGAACAGAAGGGCCGGTCTGAAGGGTGTTCGTTTTAGAGAGGTCTTACTGTTTATGCACTATCGTATTTTAATTTATATTTAAAGTGTGTATCTGTGTGTGAAAACTAATATCATTGTTATTGTGTATATTCAAGACACTGATCGATGTGCATCATACCCATGCCAGAACGGAGGGTCATGCCGTCAAAAGAATGACACATATTATTGTGCTTGCCAGTACCCATTCCATGGTCGGAACTGTGAGACAAGTAAGTACAGGAAAGTAGTGTTTTAACTGATATTTAACTCAACCTGACAAGTAAAGTTTGAGCTATTGCCATCTATCGTCTGTCTACTATTTCCTTCGGCACACCCAACAGGCTGCATCCCTCATCCGATCATCACCAAGCTGCATATGGATTTTTGGAGGTGACCTCTAGATGGGAGCCATAAAACTTTATTGAAAAACATGGCCGCAGCAGCCATCTTGGATTTTACATTTGAATCAACTTCAACAAACATTGCAGCTAGCCCATATCTATTGGACAAATATTTTACAGCCATGTTTAGGATCAGCCCTAGATGGGAGCTAATGGATGATTGTTTTATGAAAAATATGGCTGCTTGGATTTTACACTTTGCATGACTAATTCCTTCGGTGCACCACACAGCCCTACAAACCACATCACTCATCAAATCGTCACCAAACTTCAGAGGGATCTTCCAATGACTTCTAGATGGGAGCTATCAAATTTGCTTCGAAACGGCCATCTTAGATTTTCACACTTTTATAACCAAATTGGAAATCAGTGGGTTGACATGTCTTTAGTTGTGATTTTGTCCCATATTAAGCAAATAGTGTAGTAGGGCTTGGGTTTTATTCACTTATATTGTATTTTAATTTATATTTTAAGTGTCTGTTTTTGAAAATTAATATCAATGTTTTTGTGTTTATTCAATACACTGATCCATGTGCATTTGGCCCATGTGAGAATGGGTGGGTAGCCTTAGTACCAACTCTAGTTCATTCTAGAGTAATACTTCTTTGTTGACCCATTCTTTACTAAATGGTTTCTCCCACCCAGTTATGAAAGTGTATTATATATGACATACTAGTTAATTTTTCACGCAGTGTGAGCTATGTAAGACAACATACTAGTTAAGTTCTCTGTGCCAGCACAATTTTCGTGCTGCAGACAGCATCAAATTCTAATAAATTTAATGACAAAAACTGGACAAAAGGTCAAATATTTATTTCTATTTGCAACAAAAATGTTTTACAGATGCTATTTATGCCCCCTGCATTGCATCTTCATTGTCAAGATTTTTCTGACACTACATTGCTTTGCAAGACAGGTTGATAGGCATACAATTCAACCAAAATATGGGAAAAAATTTAGCATTTTTACCTCAACTTGACAACACATAGTTTGAGCTATTGCCATGGGTTGGCATCTGTCTGTCCGTGCACCAACGATTTCCTTCGGCCACATCCTCATCCAATCTTCACCAAACTTCATATGTAGCTTCAGGGTAACCTATAGATGTGAGCCATTAATTTTTTTCGAATTTCGATGAAAAACATGGCCACCAGCAGCCATCTTGGATATCAAATTTGAATCCATCGGCACACCCTCAGCCTAATAACAGCCCTTATTTATGGCCAGAACATATTTTTTATTTTGTAGGCAAAATTAATTGTGAACACATGTAGATGGGAGCTATCAAATATGAACGATTTTCGATGAATATATATACATTGCTCAGCTCTTCTGAATTGTGTGTGGGGTTCATATGGGTTATTTAATACGATGTAATGTGTGATGGGGGGGGTATTCCTCAACCATGGGTTCACTTTCTCGTAGCTACTCAAGTCACTCACTAATATGCGTACATGTATATGCATACTGGTACATGTGTATATCAAAAATAAAACCATGGTTATACTCTATCCTGTAAAGTTAGCGATAAGCATTATCGGTCGATGTAAAAGAGGCCGCAGACATCTGACTTTATTAATATGACCTCACTAATTTTTGGCAACAAAAACCACATGCTCTGACAGACTGCATGGCCTGCTGAAAACCGTCTTATAGGCCATTATTATCATCATCATCATCATTATCTCAGAACAAGTCATTTGACTTTTAGTTCCGGTACAATTGAATAAATTAATGGATTTGCATATTAGTGTGAGTATATCAATTGACGTATTCGTAATCATACTTCAAGTGATAGAAGTAAGCGTCTATGTTAGTCTTAAATTCATACAGAGATTTTAGTTGAACGATATGTCTGGCAGACTATTCCAAGACGAAACCACACGCTGCGTGAAGAAGAATTTTCCAACATTCTTGTTGAACTTTTGTTTATATAATTTCCTGCTATTTCCTCTTGTTGTGTATGGAGACATTTGAAAAAGGCAACTGGTGCTGACTGGTGTCCAAATTGTAATGTCCATTTAACATCTTATATGTCTCAATTAAATCTCCCCTGAATCTTCGATATTTAACTGACATCAAGTTGAGTTTAATTAGTCTCTCTCGATACTCTAGTTTTCTGAATTGGGGAACCATTTTAGTTGCTCTCCGTTGCACTTGTTCTAGTGCAATGCATTGATAATGCAGGTGTGGATCCCATGCCGTATTGCAGTACTCTATTATTGGTCGAATCATGCTGATATAGATTGCCCGAAATGTTTCTGGGTCGAGTGTTGTAAATGTTCTCCTTATAATACCTAGGGTCTTATACGCTCGATTGCATATTTGATTTATTTGGATATCAAATTTAAGTATATCATCAACATTCACTCCTAGGTCTTTTTCGCACGTGCTAATTACTATGATTGGTGGATTCAATGGTGTGTCTTCATGAAGAACTCTATTCTTGGGTTGTTATGTCTGAAGTGTATGACATGGATTTTTGCTGAGTTGTATCGAACTTGCCAGTCTAGGGACCATTTGCAAACTGCGTTTATATAGTGTATCCTGCAGAGAGCCCCAGGGGTTGGGCTGTTGTCGGCAACATTTTATTATTATTACTTTTGAGTTGTGCGGCACATTTTATGCACTTTGACAACATTTTTCCAGGTCAGTAGAACAATTACTTTTGGTGCTTATAAAAAATATGAATAATATCTATTACATGACACATACCACACCATACATCTCACGCATAGTTGACATTATTACTTCATGTCATCTGCGGTTTCCTAAAAACAAATAGGTGATGACTGCAGTCACAATGAAGCCTACCGCCTACTTTTGAATCCTTTACCGCAAAGAAGGAGGTCCCACTGATAATTCATTGGATCTTCTGGGTGACCTCTATATGGGAGCCATCTCAGAGTTCACTCTTTCTATTAGTATTACTGCATCCTTTGGCACTCCCACAAAAATGGCATAAATAGCATGTGTAGAACATTTATGTTTCCAATAGAAATAAATATGTGACCTTTTGTCCAGTTTTTGTCATTAAATTTATTAGAATTTGATGCTGTCTGCAGCACGAAAAATTGTGCTGGCACAGTGAGAGAACTTAACTAGTATGTTGTCTTACATAGCTCAGCATGTCTCCCGCTCACACTGTGTGAAACATTAGCTAGTATGTCATATACTTTCATAACTGGGTGGGAGAATCCATTTAGTAAAGAATGGGTCAACAAAGAAGTATTACTCAAGAATGAACTAGAGTTGGTACTAAGACTACCCATCCGTTCTCACATGGGCCACCTGCACATGGATCAGTGTATTGAATAAACACAATAACATTGATATTAATTTTCAAACACAAACACTTAAAATATAAATTTAAATACAATAGTGAATAAAACCCAAGCCTTAATTACTACACTATTTGCTAAATATGAGACAAAATCACAACTAAAGACCTGCCAACTCACTGATTACCAAATAAGTTATAAAAGTGTGAAAATCTAAGATGGCCATTTGCAAGCGAATTTGTTAGCTCCCATCTAGAAGTCATCGGAAGATCCCTAATAAAGTTTGGTGATGATTTGATGAGTGATGTGGTTTGTAGGGCTGTATGGTGCACCGAAGGATTTAGTCATGCAAAGAGTAAAATCCAAGCAGCCATAGCTTTTCATAAAACAATCATTCATTAGCTCCCATCATGGCTGTAAAATATTTCTCAAATAGATATGGGCTAGCTGCAATGTTTGTTGATTGAATCAAATGTAAAATCCAAGATGGCTGCTGGCGTCCATGTTTTCATCTGATTAATCCCAAACTGTTTGTGCATCTTCAGAGTAACCTCTAGTTAGATCAGCATATAAACTATCACACTGTAATATAATATGGCATGATCCCATTTCCAGTTGAGATACGGTGTCATTGAAACTCATTTTCCAGTAGAAACGAACTCTTTGTCAGAAGGATGGCTATTTTGACCTCCATTTTGTTTTCACTATCTTAAATTCTTTAAGGCTGTCAGCCAGTGGATTCTTCATAATGGTGCTCTAGACCACCGAAATCCACTGAGATAAAAACTTTATATGTGAAAACAAGCATTTTGACTCGGTGGCCAGACTATACTGTTTATTTTATATCTAAATGATTTGTTGCTATGTACCATGATCAGAGGGCACAGCAACTTCCTATGCCCAAGCAGTTAAAAATTCAAAGGATTAGTAAGTGATTAAAAATTATATATCAATCATTCTCTTCTTTCAGATATGAATAACATGACAACAACATCTAAAAATGGTGAGCCTTAATGTAGCCTTTTCACACCCTCACAACCGAAGGGAATGGTGGGTATACTGGACTACATGCATCTTGTCCTCAATCAGTCTGCCTTGCCTAACAGATATCACAACCACAGGTTTTCCGATCCCAATAAAATTTGGTAGTGATGTTCACTACCATGTGGATATTCAGAAGAGTGGTCAATGGTTCTGATCACATTTTCCGTTCTCAAGTTATTCTTTGTAATATCGGGGAAACATTATTTTTTTAATCTGCCTGTCTCTCTAAGTATCGAGCTGATATCCTAAGGGGTCATCTCAAAACTACTATCGGGATCCCGATAAATATCCCGATAACTCAAAAACTATCTTCTAACTTTCCCGATAGATCCCGATAGAGCGGTCGCGATTTTCCGAAAATATTCCGATACCACATCTAAATATTCCGATAACACGCTGAGTTCCCAAATATTTCCCGATAAAAGTTCGAAAGTTATGTTGTGTATTGCCGATAACTTTCCGATAATTTTCCCATTTATTTCACAAACAATTACCATACTGACCCGCGTTTAAGCCCAGGGGGCCTTTGTTTTATTTGAGCTCAAAAATCCAAGTGGGCTTAAACTCGGATATGACCCTTTGCAAACCAAAAATCCCAAGAAATCGGGACAGTAAAACTGAAGAAATAGATCCATAAAATAAAGTCGATCCAACACAGAGTTTTGGGGAAATATACACAGCTTCCAGATTAAATAAAGTTAAGTATAAGTTACTTTGAGAAAGTATTTTTTTCATTTTATTACTTCTTGTCTTGTTTTATTGCCCAAAATTCCCATAAATGACAGTTTGTAAGCATCATGGGTCATCGGATTTCTGCCATTTCAGACAGCTGGGTAAATCCACTATCTATAGTCTATATCTATAGTTTATATCAATGTTCAGACAACAATATAATTAAAACACAACTTTGCCGTCGTCATCGAAGCCAAAGATAATAATTAAAAAATGTCTGAAAATTGTACAGGGAAATATTATGCAAAATATAAGAGAGTGACTTAATCCGATTAGGATAACAATGAACCCAGTGCTCTATTCATGGCCCATTGTCTACAAAGAGTTACAAAACAATAGTGACTAGTGCTGTGCGTCGGATCCGACATGAACCCAAAATCCGATCCGACAGCATTTTTGAAAATCCGAATCCGAATCCGATGGCTATTTTGAATCCGATCCGAATCCGAAATCCGATGTCAATTTTGAATCCGAACCCGAATCCGAATCCGTGTGTATCGCTAAATCCGAAATCCAATCCGAAATCCGACCCAAATCCGCAACATATAAATTGCAAATAGTGTGACAACATCGTGTAAAATGTGTGTTTCAACATCAAACTTTTGTAGCTGAGGTCAAGGGATGGGTCATTGGGATGAAGGGGGACTGTAGAGTGTACTACTCAGTGTAGAGTGTAGACGCATATAAGAAAAGTTAGAGAATTTAACGGGATGATCGGGAATTGGGGATTCGGGAATCTGGAACTTTGTCCTAACTTACCTAAGTGACAGTACTGTAAGACACTACGTAGTACGTACAGTGTAAGTGACATGGTGGTACGAAGTTACGAACTAACGAAACATCTGTACTCTGTAGTCTGTACTCTGTAGTCTGTACTGCTCTGTAATTTAAGTTGATGGAGGCTGAAACGACTGGACGAATTGGAGTATGTAGTCTGTAACTTCTGAGAAAATGTGTTTTCGCGGAATCGTGATGTCAGATTTCCTAGAAATTTCGTCTGACCTTGACACACTAAGATGGCAGTAAGAGTAGACTACATTTATATAGGCCCTACGTTTAATCTGAGACTCTGAGACTGAGTTAGAAACTTGGAATCCAAGTTATCCACCCCATAAATGTAACATGATGGAGATCGGATTGTACGGTCCGATCCAGACGATCCGAATCCGACAGCATTTTTGAAAATCCGACTCCGAATCCGACGACAATTCTGAATCCGATCCGGATCCGAATCCGATTTTTTAAACATTGTAAATCCGATCCGAATCCGAATCCGATCGGATTCGGATCGGATCGGATTCGGATTATTGGATCCGACGCACAGCACTAATTGTGACCAATTTAACAAAGTCAGTGAGTCTAGTTAATTAACGAAATGACGATGTAAATACGTATACAAAAAAACACGTGTTTGAATGTTTAGTGTTATCACTCCCAAACCGTTGACACAGATTAATGTTTATACTATAGTCTATACCGTAAAACGTGAAAAATAGCAGTTTAAAATTTTTAAATAATGATTATTATATACTAACCACCGGGTACCAATACGACATCGGTATCTCTTTTTTTGAAGGCATCTTGTGCTGTTGGGGTGTTGTGGATGACAAGTCCCCCTTCTGCCCCATTATTATACCCACCGTGTGTTTACATAACCAGGGAATGAGTTCTTTTTGTGTTTGGCCACATGTAGGAACATACCGACATACAAAGAATATGTTTTTACAGTACTGTTGTTGACATGTGCGCGATGCACGCACGTGACTCTTTGAAGTTACTGATGTTTACCTCGTTCTCAGATATACGCCGTTAGCGAGTGCGTTCTTTTGTATTTGATGTCTGTTGACGATTGGTTTCCCCCAGGAAGTATAATTGAATAAACAAATGAGATTTTAAGATTCACTTTATTTTATTTTATTTATTATTATCACTTACCTACGAAGTATAACTTTCCATTTTTCGTGGCATTCTCGCCGTCACCGATCGTTTGTGAATATACTTCCCGTTATATTGGAATTATTTATTTGGGAAGTATCATTAGCAAATGCTTTCTTACCACCGCTGAAATTGAACAAAATTTGGGGTGGGCTAAAACACGAATATACCCCTGTGCATGGAATTTGGCCAAAATATATGGGTGGGCTTAAACACGGGCATGGGCTTTGAACCGGGTCAGTACGGTATGTCTGTTTTGATAATCGATGAATCAAGCATGTTTTATTTATATATTTGTTTCTGTTTCCATTTCTGTTTGGATATGTCCACAGCTTCCTTCGTAAGCACATTTTTATTGGGGTGGAAGCTTGTTTCAAAGAATTAAAACTCTACACATTTCAAGTTTTGATTGGAAGTTATTAAATTGTCCATTGAATTATTTCTGCAAATTATACATACAGCACATATATAAAGGTAGTATCCCTTCAACACTAGCAATAGACTGGTCCAAAGTGAACGTGAGAAAAAATTCAAATATGTATTTCATAAAAATCGAATAAATTACCAAACATGTGAAATAAATGCCTTAAGATTACGATAATTACTACACATTGGGTTCAAATAGTTGATTTTCAATCACAGGTAGCTTTCTTTAAACAATATTTGAGAACTATATTGTTCTGCTGATTTCCCCCCACCTGATTTGCGCTTATATTTTGGCGCCATCAGTGTCTAGTAAACAATTCGTGCTGCCAGGATTTCGATTCATCATTCAAGAATAAATTTGTTCTCAAAACTACGGCCAATAGATATAATTTCTCCCAGAGTATTTTTTCTCAATCATACTCAATGTAACATTCTTAAAATGCAGATAACGAAATGCGTTAAATCATAATTTTTTTAAATGGCGCGTCTTGCACGTGATTTGCCTCGCCGCCTACTGACACAAGCAATTCAAATAAAACATAACACAAGTTTTGCACTGTCAATTCTTTAATTTTTCACGTCACAAATTGGCAACTAAGCGATAATGCGCAGTGGATGTGTACTTTAGTAATCACACAAGAACAAAATAATCAGCGCTGACAAAAATGTTTACTCCTCCGAGAACCTCATGCACCCGATGTTCGAACTTGTCCCAGTTATGATCGATAGATCTCTGCACATTTCGATGCGTCGATCATGCCCATCATATATGACATAATATTGTCAAGTCATTTGAAAAAGATGGAATGGCTATTAATGTCGATAAAGTACTTTCTCATTGTGCATTTGAGATATCAAACTAAATGAAAGTTAGCAAGACATCTTTTTGAAAAAGATGACGAAATATACTAAAAATAAATCGCATCATGACACAGGTGGTAACTACCTTGACGCTGATGATGCAATTGTGAAATTCGACACTGTCACTGTTAGAACATAATTAGGCTGTGTTCAACTTATCGAAATAATCAATGCAGCCTATAATTAGTAGTAATTACAGAAAACAAAATTAATGTACACTATATACAAAAGCAGCCCATGCACACACTTACTGACAGTTAAAATGTTATGATTGCTTTGCGTATTTATAACTTTTGCACTGGAGATGTTCATGGAATTTTCCATTCATATTTTCACAGGTCTGTAGACGCTCTTTATTTACCATATTAGGATTCATGAAAAAACTATGGAATTACTACTAAATTGTTAATGCTGAAAGTATACATATAAAGCAGGACAACCCCCCCCCCCCCCCCCCCCCCCCCCCCCCCCCCCCCCCCCCGAAACTGCAAAACAAAAATGCAATTGCGTTATAAATCACATCACATGTTCTGTCGCAAATTACAACAAAGCCTGTATATTCGGAATATATACGCACAGGCCTGATATTTTTTTAAGCTGGAGTTGTACATCCCATGTTTGAAATTGTTTTTACCGGTTCACTGTGTAAAATCTGAAAATGATTGTCTTCAAGAGAAGCACGATCAAGTGACTTCACACATGATTGCATGTATATAAATATGGGCCTATACTCTGCAATGTCACATGTGTTGTTCCCAGAAACGTAAACATGGATGACCACATTCCTGGAATCGGGTTAAAAATAGAACGTACGACATCTCATATTAAGACTGCGTAACGGTATAATAATTAGATCTGTCAGTTTATTTCTAAAGCACTCGATTGTGCATGCATTAATTGTGTCGTCGCGATTCGCGAATAAATACAAATCTTTTGCATTTGCCATTTAGATAGTCTTTATACTCCGTCGCGTGGAATGCATGCACACATCTCCATAAATGATCGGAGAGCAGCGCCGATTATTAAGGTGGTACATTGTACAACTGCATAAATATTTGGGTATGCTCCCCGCAAATTAATTTTGAAGATTTCCCGATGGGTGGGGGTGTATTGTCCGGGTAAAATACGATATTGTAGCACCCACTGATCACCACTGTAAATATATAATAGTTCTACGACACGTGTTCCCCCGATACTGTAAAACTATATTATACTGATGATTTCTCATATTAGGACGATAGGCCTACAAAACATAAAACCGCGATACCCCGATATAAGTCCGGAGTAATTCCGATACAGAAACTTTCCAAACAGCATGCGGTGTTGTTTTCAGATTATGATACTCCGAAATGAAAGTAAACTCCGACAGAATCTCGATAGCTTATGTAACGATAAACGTTGCGTCATTTCCCGATAATAATTTCCCGATAACTGTATATGCTATCGGGATTTATCAGGAAATAGGCTGACAGGAAATATCAAAGATAAATAATATATTTAATATGAAAACATTAGAAATGTGTTTGTCTCAGTCTGTACCAGTCATATCAGTTTGTCCCATGGTTCCCAAATAAGATCCTCTTCAAAATTATTCTGTTTTGGTCTGTCCCAGACCTTTCTATTGGGACAGGAAATATCAAAGATAAATAATATATTTAATATGAAAACATTAGAAATGTGTTTGTCTCGGTCTTTACCAGTCATATCAGTTTGTCCCATGGTTCCCAAATAAGATCCTCTTCAAAATTATTCTGTTTCGGTCTGTCCCAGACCTTTCTATTGGGACAGGAAATATCAAAGATAAATAATATATTTAATATGAAAACATTAGAAATGTGTTTGTCTCGGTCTTTACCAGTCATATCAGTTTGTCCCATGGTTCCCAAATAAGATTCTCTTCAAAATTATTCTGTCTCGGTCTGTCCCAGACCTTTCTATTTGGACAGGAAATATCAAAGATAAATAATATATTTAATATGAAAACATTAGAAATTGGTTCAATAAATAATTCTGTCGCAGTCAGAAAAAAAACATAGAGTATAGTTTTACTCAGAGAACAGGGACCAAACTGATTCTACTGGGACAGGAGGGAGACAAGAAAAACAGCAGGTAGTTTTACTCAGAGAACAGGGACCAAACTGATTCTACTGGGATAGGAGCGAGACAGACTATATATACTTTATTTTGTTCTGTCTCGCCTATCTCGGCTTGTCCCAGGACTTATCACTGGGACAAAAATGCTGATGTATTTTCTGTTGGCCACATTTCTTGCCATATATGCACAGTGGAGTTTATTACTGTTCCGGTTTCAGCAGAATTTCTGTCAATTTGGACACAGATCAGCGTAATTACCACTGGAGTTTCCAGCGGAGGAAAAACTCCAGTATGTGTTTAAATTTCACAAGCGGAGACCAGAGTTTTTAACTCTGTTCTCCGGCGGAATTTCCACTTGTAATTTGACAAGGTCCCTAAATAAGTTCAGCAAACGTAGTTTTGTTGAACTTAATATTATCTGAACATTTCCCACCAATTAATACAGATCCTTCTGCACTTATATTATATTTTTAGGTTTAGTAAGTTTTTAACTATTATATATCATTCTCTTCTTTCAGATAGCACAGACATGTCGACAACATCTTCTCCTGAAAATGGTCAGCCTTTAATAATGTAACCTTTTCACACCAAATTGGTCAGCAACTAACAATTAAACTCTAATTAAGATACAAATAGCATTTATCACGATCAGTTGTAGTGCTCTCTTAACTTCCTTATTACATTAACTGCATCGTCAGTGACAGCACACAGGCATCTTATATTAATTTATTGGTATTAAAACACAAGAAAACATACGTTTTAGCACTTTGCATAAATATTCTGGTAATACCATAATGAGTTAAATTTTGACTCCTCATGAAACAGGTATCATCTTAGGTAATATACCGTTATGACATTATGTATACAAATTATTAGTTGATGTTCACATTGCAAATGCCTTGCGGGGCTTTAATGTTTAACCCTATCATGACGGGAGCTGTGGTGGTGCAGCATTAAAGACCCTGTGCCAGTGCATTCTCTTTTATATAATCGAGTCTCCAATAGGGAGCCTTGCCCATATAAGAGAATGCACTGGCTTACAAGATCAAGGTAAATATTGTTAGGCTGTTGCATTCTCTTATATATGCGAGGCACCCCATGGGTGACACACATATATAAGAGAATGCATTAATTGGCAGAGGCTTTTTCGCAAAAATTCAGGAAGCTCAGTCATCAAAGTATTAAGCATTCCTAATTAAGAAATAACCTTCAATGTACTGGTAAATATTTTGCATTCATATTGTTTAGTTTCCTTTGTCTGTCATGTACCTTGAATTATTATATAGAATAGTGAAATTATGGTTAGTTGCTAAAATACCATGCCAACATTTTCATTATCACCATATTTCCTGTTGCAAAGTACATGATATTATCAGTATTTTATTATACGCCCCGCAACGAAGTTAGGGGGGGTATACTGGAGTCAGCTCGTCCGTCCGGCCGTCATCCGTCCATCGTCCGTCTGTGGACACAAATTTGTCCGGAGTTTTTCTCAGTCGTTTTTTGATCAATTTCCGTGAAACTTGGCACAGACATCAACCACCATGGGAACCTGTGCACCTGCGATTATGACGTCTGTCCGACTTTTTTTGGTGGAGTTATTCCCCCTTTTTCGACTTAGAAATTTTTTGCAACATGTATAATTTTGTCCGAGCTTTTATTCCTACATTTTTCGGTCAATAGGTTAGGTTTGTGCACCTTCAATGGCAACTGTTATTTTATTATTTTAACTAAATGTTTACTGACATGTGAAACATCTTAGTATTTTAAAAACACAGGGGGTATCATTAGTCCCATTGGGACAGTCACACCTCTAGTTTATATTAGTTTATCGTTGTGCTGTATTGTCAATGTCACTCCCATATTTGTCAAACACATATGTATTTAGATCTATATCTATATTTGCTCCTATTATCTATATGGCTCCAAAGTGGTCTAACAGGAGTAACTTTTTACAGGGGAAGATAATGGTGTAGGTTAAAATTTTCTAAAGTGACGCTTTTGGTGACAGAAAAAAGAGGAGGAGCAACACAATCGATGACATATTTTTGTCATTGATTTCCACCAAAATTATACATAATCATCTCCATGATATGAGGAGTCTAATGATGCAGTTTAACGATGCCAAAAGTGGCACTATTCGAGCCAGAGTTGGGGAGTGGGAGATCAACATATTTTTAGCACTGATTTCCAACAAAATGATACATGTTTTTCTGTAATCTAATCATGTGGTTTAAAGATGCCAAATTGGTGGCGTTTGGTCAGAGATGGCGGGGGAAGGGTACTAAATTTGATATGAATTTGTTTAGCGCTGATATCCACCAAAGTTATTTATAGTCCAAATATTGCTAGGATAGAGTAAGGAGACACCACGCCATGGTTGGTCAATATGCTTTATTTCAACCTGGAACATAGATTACAAATTATCAGTCCGATGCCATATATATCCATTATAAACGTGAAAACAAAAATATATATAACGCGTCCATACGCATGTGACCATATATATAGTACAGATAGAACCTGTCCATATGCATGTGACATATTACAAATATTTAAATGAATACATGACCATATACATGCGACATAAATCAAAAATTTCAACTGGTTAAACTATATATAGATATGCTTGACAAACAAATACATATACCAAACACATTACGAAAAAACCTTCTGATTGCATCTTGTATTCACAGATACTTGCTATTGACTACTGTAACATATATACTAAGTACGGTATTATAATGTTTGAGGTAATATGATCAATGGTAACCCAGTGTCCTTGAAAACCCTTGATTTTCGAGTATATACATCCTTGAAAACCCTTGAATTTCAACCCCTACACTACTTAAAAACCCTTGAATTTGATATTAAAGTAGGTGCAAGAACCATGCTTTCGTTGCCAGGTTAAATTTACACCTTAATTGCCAGAAAAATTGTGAGAAAACAGAATTTTGGTGGAAAATTATGGTACAATAAGAATCTCCTACTTATGAAATAACTTTTCAAATACAAAGGGCTTGTATGTGAGTGATTAGAATAATACATGCTGATAAATATTTCGCCAAAAAAATTCACCGCCATCAAGGTGCATATTAAACTCCTTGTCATCCATGAGGAATAACTCCAGAAATAGACTTTTTTTGCAATAATCTGATTGATAAATGGCCCATAGCCTACTATATTGGTTTTCTCTGACACAGAAAGCATTATGATTAGGATCTGATACTTTTCTCCTGTTTTTCTTCTGATTTAAAAAAAAACATATGAGAGCAATTGAGTGTCTCGGAAGCAGGACCATGTGTGAGGATGGTCAATCTGGGATCCTGTAATTTCTCAGGCTTTAATTATTAATGATTCTGTGATGACCTGCCCCAGCGACAACCCCCCTGCCCCCATAAAACAAAATATTTCTAAACTATAAAATTGACATTATATAATCATATATCTAAATTCAAGCTTGTCATCTTTGTGCCATAAATAGCATACAAACTGACACATATTCCTGTGGTGTAAACTAGCACTGAGGCAAGCTAATTGTCACTGGGATGGGTCATCCATCGTTTTTTAGCTCAACTTGGCAAAGTAAGTCAAGTTTGAGCTATTACCATGGGTTGGTGCCTGCCGTCCATCCATGTGTCCATCTGTCCATCAACAATTTCCTTTGGAAACCCTACAGGCCTCATGCCTTATCCGGACATCACTAAACTTGATATGGATCTTTGGGGTGACCTCAAGCCATCAATTTTCCAAAACTTGTTAAGAGCATGGTGCCAGCAGCCATCTTGGAATTCAAATTTAAATCCATCGGCACACCCTGCAGCCCACATTTATTGGAGAAATGTTTTTAAAATTTACAGGCATGTTTAGGATCACCTCTAGATGGGAGCTGTCAAATGTTTAAAAACATGGTCACCAGTCTTTTTGGCACCCCCCACAGACGACATCCAATGTCCGATCGTCACTAAACTTGATATGGATCTTCAGGGTGACCACCAGATGGGTTTCATCAAATTTCTTTAACAAACATGGCCACTCAGTGAGAGCTTTCCGATGAATGGCAACAAGCCATATTTCCGACTAAATCCTGAAAAGTTACCCATAATTCTGCTTTGGTTAAGGAGTCGATTATTTAGGGCATTACTGCATTTCAGGCGATCTTTTTATGTCTTTGAGAAGTTACAGTTTGATCAGATCTCATACTATCTCTATGTTAAACCAAGAAATTTTATCTCGTTATCACTCTCACTCAAGGCTTAAAATGTCATTTCAAATAAGAGATTTCACCTCAAATTATGCTTGTCTGCATCAGAAATGGTTGACTTTTATATGCCTTTATAGACAAATAATAGACCCTATCTTCAGTTTGATCTGTATTTTTATTTACAAAAAGGCTTATTTGTAGTCTTGAAATCAGGTTTCATAAAACTTATGTTGTTGTAATTGTGGCCTAGAATAGATACACTATTTTAAATATTTTTTACATGGGCTTATGACATGAACCCTTTGATGACTTGAGCTTCCTGAAATTTTGCGAAATCCATGTGCCAATGCATTCTCTTATATACAGTAATGCTCTAAATAATCAACTTCTTAACCACAGCATAATTATGGGTAACTTTTCAGGATTTAGTTGGAAATATGGCTTGTAGCCATATTTCCGACTAAATCCTGAAAAGTTACCCATAATTCTGATGTGGTTAAGGAGTCGATTATTTAGAGAATTTACTGTATGTGAGTCTCCCTAGGGAGCCTCACATATATAAGATAATTCATTGGCCTAACAATATTTAACTTGACCATGTATAAGCCAGTGCATTCTCTTAATATATATATGCGAGTCTCCCTGCTCCATGGGAGATTCGCATATATATGAGAATGCACTGTCACATGATCTTTAATGCTGCACCCATCATGGAAGGGTTAAAGCATGATTTTAATATAATATACGTCGCATAACAATCCTACTATGACTGCGGTGACTCATTTGATTCAGTGATCTGACCACTTCAACTTGACATGATACAGCTAGATCAATTCACTGTAGTGATACAGTAATGCCCTTATTCGGCTCCTTAACCACAGCAGAATTATGTGTAATTTTTCAGGATTTAGTTGGAAATATGGCTTGTTGCCATTCATCGGAAAGCTCTGACTGAGAGCTTTCCGATGAATGGCAACAAGCCATATTTTCGACTAAATCCTGAAATATTACCCATAATTCTGATGTGGTTAAGGAGTCGATTATTTAGGGCATTACTGTATGTATTTATTTTGTCATAAATAAGTTTGCTGTCTTTTGCAGGTAACTGTTACCCACTATCGGGCATGTGCAGTTCTGTGCTGCGCAGAACATTTACGAGCTTTCCCAATGTATTGGGTCATCAGACTATGAGAGAAGCTGAGAGGTTCATGAACTACTTCACACTGTTTCTTAATCGATATTATAACTACCGGGAGCAGGTTTGCGAATTGGTCTATCCAGAGTGTCGATCATCAGAACAACCGATGTATTACTGTAGGAACTACTGCTATTGTGAGTATTTTGTAAATATATGTTATAAGCATGGCATCCATTTTATAAGCGAAATAAAGTTCATGTTGTGTTGATTTTGACTATTAAATGGATGCCATGCTCATAACATATTTATAACACCCAATCAACCCGAGAAAAATTACTATCACTCAGTGATGAGTTTCGTTTGACAATTAATTACGTTGTGGTGGCCAGACTTGTTAACTTCAGACTGTCGGAAATTGTAAGATTCCCTTTAAGAATTCTTGAGATTCCAAGAAAAATAGTGAGATTTTTAGAATGACTTAAAATTGTTCTAAAGATGCATTTTTAAAATGTCATTTTACATACATTGTCCACATATTTTAATCATATTGAGCTGTTTTGGAAACGGCAAATTGCGCTTTGTGACGAAGTTTATGATGAGCTACGTCTTCTGCTTGTTACTATGTTCCGACGGATCATTTTGTAACCCAAATGGTATAACCATGCATGGTTTATCACAGCGCATGCAGACATGAACAAAGCATGCTGTCTTTTTAATGTCAATGCATTTACACTCTAAAAATATCCTTGAATTTTTAATGTCACGAAAGTAGTTTGGGTTGACTGACTCTGTTTCAACTTCTTTTACAATTCGGAGTTACAGATTTATTTTGTAAACAATATCACATGCTTGTTTACTATTCAAATAGAGCTTTGAATGTGCATTGAAAGTAGTTAATTTAATGTTCTTTAACTTAAAACTAAGATCTTCATAAGATACTAATACTATCCATACTCATTTAAAAAGAACTAATTTGTGTCAAAAAAGTGTGTGTTTGCAAATTAAACTTGTTGTATTGTTGTCAATCTACGGTCTACCCATGTGCTCTTACAACCAGGTTGCTGTGCACTAATTAATACCAGTTACAGCTAGTATTAACATTGACTTTATCTGGGATTTTGTTTCATAGCGTCCTGTATGTGTGCATTGACATGAGTCAGCAAGTATTTCCCCACCGGGCAGCTCAAATCATCATGAGATTTGCATTCACATTCGTGAGGGCGGGAGATGGGGTGTGAAAATGTGAGTCTCACGCCAAAATCATGAGAGTCAACATATCTGGTGGTGACTAATATAGTGCTCTTGAGATTGCAACCAGGATGTTGCATGAAACGAAAAATTAAAAATAGTGGTATATTTTATAATCATGGATGGGATTTCCAACATCATTCCTCAAATCAAAATTTCAGTCGACATTATGATTCGACAAAAAAAGAGTTATTTGAAAATAGGCAATTTAACACTAAAAGTATGAATGGATATCAAAATTATGGTAACAAAGAATTTTCATTATGAAGCAAGCGAGCGGCTCAGTGGTAGAAAATATCTTGTAATAATTATTTGATTGACAGGTGTGGATTATGTCCATTGACACCCTATGATTAAATTATTCTTAAATATTTTTAGCTCGAATTCCATACCAATTTAGGGTGTTCTGTGATCTGTTCCCAGTCGATGGCTGCATTGATCCTTGTAAGTATATTTTAAAGGGACTCGAGGCCTTCAAAGTGTCTTCATTCGGAATAACATAAAAGTCTGTAAAAATTAATATCAATCAACAAGTACAGTAATGCCCTAAATAATCGACTCCTTAACCACAGCAGAATTATGGGTAACTTTTCAGGATTTAGTCGAAATTGACATATTACTGTAACAGTTCTGTTTACATAACAATGGTTTTAACACTAAAATTTTTTTTATTTGAACACTATCAATAATAAAGATAGCAACAAAGTTTATCTATTTTGTCCCATGTTCTTCTCCTTTGTAATGTTTTTACAGACTTTTTTATATTTTTTTTTTACACATTTGCCCACTATCAGTGCCTTGAGTCTTATTATAACCATATCTTTATTAAATGCATTCTTATTCCCCCCACTCTCAAAGAGAATGGGGATATACTGTATTGACTGCATCCATCTGTTTGTCTGTCCAAGTGTCCGTCCTTCCGTCCGGCTTGATAACTGAACAAATATGAACAGATTTCAATAATTTTTGGTATTGCTTGCTACAATATCTCCAATCAGTGAGCGTGATAGCCCAAGTTTGTTTGCCAGCAGCCATCTTTGATTTCAAGTTTGAATCCATCGGCACATCCTACAGCCCCCATTTATTGACATATTGTTTTGAAAATTAAAAGTCATGTTTATATTCACCTGTAGATGGGAGCTATAAAATTGAAACAATTTTCAATGAAAAACATGGCTGCCTGTAGCCATATTTTATTTTACTCTTTGCTTGACTAAATACGTCGGCTGATCATCCTATCGTCACCAAACTTCATCTTTGTGGTTACCACTAGATTGAAGCCATCGAATATTTTCCAATTTCGCTAAAAATCATGGCCATCCTGGATTTTACTCTTTGCATGACTAAATACTTTGGCACATCCTACAGCCCACTTCCCTCATCCAATCGTCCCTAAACTTTAATATAGATATTCGTGTGACCGCTAGATCATCTTCTTAATGTTTGTTAAAATTATTGGGGCCGTTTCTCTTTCAGACAATAGGACAACGACCTATTCACCATATCCATGGTCTACAACTACCTCGAGGCCAGGTATGTAGCATTGCCTATTTATTGCAGAACTTGTGGCATTAAAAATTAAAAAAACAATATTTGAAGGCAATTTTCATCTATAGAATAACCTCTCCTAACTGACTTACAATTCTGATTAGTTCAGAGAGATGATAAGTTTATAGAAAATTGGAGTTCAAGTCAAATATGAAAAAGGCATTCTGATTGGCCAAGAGCTGCATGCTAACTTTAGTTATCGTTTCACCAGTATCATTCACTGAAGCATGTACAAATTATGAATAGAGCACAGTGTTTTTGACAATGTGCGTAAAATATGTCACGTACTGCACTGCTAAGTGTCGCATAATCAAGTCAACCGTTCTCTATATACATGGTTAACAGGAAGTTTTTCTGGTGCTGTTACGAGTAACAACATGGAACATATCAATAGATGTGATCATTGCAAAAAGGATATCTCACTTCAAAGCATATAATGTTGATAAAATGTGTTTTCAGTGCAGTTTCTTTCAAAGACATATTATGGACTTGTTCTGATAAGTTTAGTTCAGGCGCTGTGTCAACTGGAGGAATGTAGCATATTATACTAAGATTGCCAAAAATCTCAAGCAAATCAACCATAACCACTCCATGCATAGACATCATATGAACTATGCTCAGTTGTAAATATTTACTTCTCGATTCAGGATGCAACTATTGGTGATAAACTAACAGAAATTATTTTGCCATTGAGAGTCACTGCATTTAATTGATATATAAGAATGACGGTGTGTGTAAAGCTGTCAACTTGGATGTAATATTTGTAAAAATAACTATTCGAGCAAGACTATTCTCCATTTCAACTTGATAACCCTACTGGAGTGTTTCACATCGCTTTAAATTTCTTTATGTAATGAATAATAATGGAGATAAACGTTGAAGGGGAATTCACTAAATGTTTGCATACTCAAATATCCAACTCAACAGAGTATGTTTACAGTAATGCCCTAAATAATCGACTCCTTAACCACAGACGAATTATGGGTAAGTTTTCAGGATTTAGTCGGATATATGGCTTGTTGCCATTCATCTTTCCGATGAATGGCAACAAGCCATATTTCCGACTAAATCCTGAAAAATTACCAATAATTCTACTGTGGTTAAGGAGTTGATTATTGAAGGCATTGCTGTATCTCCTAATCACCAAAACATGATGCCCGTGAAACTTATCCAGTATCCAGAGATATATTCTGATGTTTCTTCACCTATATTTTAGCTCTCTATATTGAGGACGTCCGACTTGTTGGACGAAACAGTACAGCGGGTCGTGTTGAAGTGAAGGTTCACTCACAGTGGGGTACGGTCTGTGATGATGGTTTTGATTATAATGATGCCACTGTTATATGCCGAACACTCGGATTAGGGTAGGTAGCTAAAAACATATGAGTTAACCCTCCCATGACTGGAGCTTCCTGAAATTTAAATGAAAACTCTTAGGGAGCCTCGCATATATAAGAGAATGCATTGGCCTAACAATATTTACCTTGACCTTGTAAGCCAGTGCTTATATATTTGCGAGGCTCCCTCTATATTAAATGCGAGGCTCCCTATTGGAGACTTGCATATATAAGAGAATGCACTGGCACAGGGTCTTTAATGCTGCACCAGTGCAGCTCCTGTCATGAAAGGGTTAATCCTTTGAACTCGTAACACTGATATTTGGGTTCAAACGAACTGTGACTATATCCCGTAACACCGATATTTTGGTGCAGCGATGACATGAGGCAATAGCAAATTTGTATATGGTATAACCAGCACCAGACCCACTGATTTATATGTGTATAGCCCCCCCATATGTCAGCGGTACCCATAGTGTGTATGGAATGGGTGGCCGCTAGTAATGGTAGAAATGCATGCACACAGCATATAATCTGCAAAAATTTATGATATTTTAAGCACAATGTGGCGCTATGTTTACGGCATATAGTTTCATGTTTCACATGTTGGTAGAACAGACATAATTTAGACAAATATTTTCAGTTTAATCTACCTTCGCGTATATTAATAAGTGTTCAACCACAGTTGGGCTGCGGAATGGTCTATCGCATATCAAGTTGATTTACTCGTGCATGCAGTTTATAGTGTATTTATATGCGACATGCCCACTAATATAGGACCCGACGAAGCTTCGAGATTCAATTCAATTTCGAATATTACGTTCCGATTCCGATTCGATTCGAAAGCGGTCGTGTGATTCGGGATATTTCGAATCATTAGATACAAGTTCTTTATCACCGGGAATAGACTGCATTATCTATACAAATATTCATTATATCCCCAATACTTGATACAAGTCTCCTTCCGCGACCATCTGTGACCTCCACAGTCCAACGTGTATAGGGTAAGTTGCCCAAAAGCTCACTGTTCGTATATATTGATTGCCCCACCAGTCCCAGTGTTGGTTACTCGTGGAAGGTCTGTGCAACTCGTGCAACCTGCAGGTAGGTCTGTGGTGGTCTGCGTGTTCATCGCGGTAGAACCATAATCATAGCGCACACGGTTTCCTCCACCACATAAAACCAGCAATGTCGCGAGACTGAAGTTAGTGAATTTCTTGTGGGACATATTTGTATGTCGGTATCTGACATTCTTGCCAGAAAAGCCTATATTGTGTTACTCAGATCAATCAAATATTATCATATTTTTTTTAATTCAAAATTAAAACGATATAAATATATTAAATAAACATTTTGGGTTCCATCATGTCATCTCCAAATCCGACCAACATCTTTATCCGGGAAATGGAATATTGATAACCATTCAGCTTTCCGACAGACAGGCCCAATTTGGGATACTATATATATAGTTCTCTGTAATCCCAAGTCATGATGCGCAATTTTGATATTGCGCGTGCCTGCTGTGTGCCACAGGGTGAAGCGTACATGCGCAGAAGAGTTTCCGTTTGCAATGACTCGAATCAGACTCCATTGACTCCAAAGTTCCAAACTGCTTACTTTCACGAACATCATGCATAGTGGCAGTGGCACAAAATATGAAATGATGTCGTGCCATTCTCATTTATTAAACTGTTTTATTTAAACTGTGATTAAATATTGTATTTATATATATCATGTCATAGAAATTAAGTTCAATGAACCTTCTTCGTAATCTGAGTTATCTCACTGACGTTATAAAATCATCTGACATTTGCCCCCATTTTTGCTCGTACCTCCCACCGATCAGTACCACGAATCTACTAAAGTGTTTGAAAAAGATTCGATTCGAGATTCGATTCGATTTCGAATCATTATCCTGATTCGATTCGAGATTCGATTTGATGTTGAAATTGCCGATTCGTTGGGCCCTACACTAATATATATTTAAATGGTCCCATACAGGTCTGTGGTGGCAAGGGTGTATATATGCAATGGTTGCCCACTAGTATCTGTTGGAATATATGCGCATTGCATGGGATATAATTCACAAAAAAAAAAAACATGCGTTTTTAAGCGAAATGTGGCACTATATACCTAGCATATTTAAGCTATAATTGCATTTACCTAGTAGCCCAGTAGCCATTGCTAAGGAGAGATTAGCTGGCAAAGTCTCCCAATCTTATGACATTCCTGCAGTTTCAGACATGCCCCCCCCCACCCCTTTGAACAAAACTAATTAACACCATGTGACTAGACACTAATTAAAGCAAATATACCACTTAATGGTTAGTGCAATGGTGTCATTCGATCATTTGTGGTATTTGCTTAGCAACCATTGCCACCCTTAACCCTTTGAACCCTGACGTCCTGAACGTTAAATGACCCCAACCCGAGGCGCCTGACGTTATATAGTGTTCCAACGACGTAACTCATAAAGCTCTTAATTGGGACGTATATACATGTATACACGCTCAACTATACGGCAATCTACTATGCTAACTGAACAAGTGTGCGGTGAAATATGTCACAATGTATTTCAACGAAACAGTCTATACCACGTTCAATATACATGTACATGTATATAGATATATTGCGGCTTCCTTTGGTCGCGCTATATATTTATAACGAATATATTCTTACACTTTGCCTACAATAGAAGACATTTCTCAAAATGCACCTGTGTGCTTGCTTGAAGAAACAGACACCCTTGTTTCCAATTTGGCTGTTAAAATCAGAGGTATGAACATGTGACTCATTCGCGCAAAATATAGAAGCATTATTCTAGTTAATTTGGGCTTTGATCGCGAAATTTCTAACGAAATACTTCCCCTTTTCCGACGATAAAAAGCGGGGTTTTTTTCCTCGAAATTGGCCTCTGCGCATGCGCAAAGTAACAAACCCTCTGTCATCAATTTGTCAATCAAAGTCACGTGGGTAAACATGTGACACGTGTGTGCAAAGTAGAAGTACAACTCTAGTTGATATGTGCGTTTATTGAGCTGTAATTTCGTGTCAAATATCGTCTGATTTCTTGACCGGTATTCCGGTCTCCCGAGATATAAGAATATAAGGATTGGACCTGTATTCCGGTCTCTCGGGTTCAAAGGGTTCAATAAGATATTTAGTTCACTCTTCTGGTTGGGTATATCTCAAACTTCACATTAGGGTATTACTTACATCGAAAACGCGATCACTGGCATTGAATTGTGACGCTAAATGCTATATTTACATTTTCAAGGCAATTCCGGGCAGTTGCCTAGCAACTGTTACCAAGGGGTTACCACGGGACAAAGTCTCTCAATCTTCTAATGATCAATGATCCATGGGGGACAAACATGTAAAGTTTCTGACCTGTGCCACAATTTAAAGATACCAACATCACACGACAAGCAACTGTCTAATTTAAAGGAAAATAACACGGGGGAGCCCCGGGTCCTGTAACAGGATATCTCCCCCCCCACCCTGGATATCTTCCCCCCCATGTACGACTAAAAAATAATTTCACTCATTTGATATCGTTTGGTGCTGAAATGGCCAGAAAATTATTGTTTTCACGAATTTGATTGTCTGTTCATTTACCAGATTTTTTTTTTTTTTAATTCAATTTTTTTCTTTTCTTTCAAAATGTCCAGGCTTGGATATTCCACCACCCCCCCCCCCCCCCCCCCCCCCCCCACCCAGCACCTACATGACAAAAAAATCATCTTATGGTTTTATCGCTTATTTTGCTTTATATATTCATGAGTCAGGGTTTGGGGTGGGGGGAAGATGTCCAGGTCAGGATATCTTCCCCCCCCCCCCCACCCAGCACCTACATGACAAAAAAATAATGTTATGGTTTTATCGCTCGTTTTGCTTCTTTATATAGTCATGAAACAGCGAGAAATTAACTTCTTCTGAGAACAAGTTGTTTGAGTCAGGGTTTGGGTGGGGGGGGGGGGGGGGGGAATGTCCAGGTCAGGATATCTCCCCCCCCCCCACCCAGCACCTACATGACAAAAAAAATAATCTTATGGTTTTATCGCTTGTTTTGCTTTATATAGTCATGAAACAGCGAGAAATTAACTTCTTCTGAGAACAAGTTGTTTGAGTCAGGGTTTGGGTGGGGGGGGGGGGGAAGATGTCCAGGTCAGGATATCTCCCCCCCCCCCCCCACCCAGCACCTACATGACAAACAAAATAATCTTATGGTTTTATCGCTTATTTTGCTTTATATATTCATGAGTCAGGGTTTGGGGTGGGGGGAAGATGTCCAGGTCAGGATATCTCCCCCCCCCCCCCCCACCCAGCACCTACATGACAAAAAAATAATCTTATGGTTTTATCGCTCGTTTTGCTTTATATAGTCATGAAACAGCGAGAAATTAACTTCTTCTGAGAACAAGTTGTTTGAGTCAAGGTTTGATTGGGGGGGAAGATGTCCAGGTCAGGATATCTCCCCCCCCCCCCCACCCAGCACCTACATGACAAAAAAAATAATCTTATGGTTTTATCGCTTGTTTTGCTTTATATAGTCATGAAACAGCGAAAAATTAACTTCTTCTGAGAACAAGTTTTTTGAGTCAGGGTTTGGGGTGGGGGTGGGGGGAAGATGTCCAGGTCAGGATATCTCCCCCCCCCCCCCCACCCAGCACCTACATGACAAAAAAATCATCTTATGGTTTTATCGCTTATTTTGCTTTATATATTCATGAGTCAGGGTTTGGGGTGGGGGGGAAGATGTCCAGGTCAGGATATCTTCCCCCCCCCCCCCCCCCCCCCAATCCACCCAGCACCTACATGACAAAAAAATAATCTTATGGTTTTATCGCTCGTTTTGCTTTATATAGTCATGAAACAGCGAGAAATTAACTTCTTCTGAGAACAAGTTGTTTGAGTCAGGGTTTGATTGGGGGGGAAGATGTCCAGGTCAGGATATCTCCCCCCCCCCCCCCCCACCCAGCACCTACATGACAAAAAAAATAATCTTATGGTTTTATCGCTTGTTTTGCTTTATATAGTCATGAAACAGCGAGAAATTAACTTCTTCTGAGAACAAGTTTTTTGAGTCAGGATATCTTCCCCCCACCTAGCACCTACATGACAAAAAAATAATCTTATGGTTTTATCGCTTGTTTTGTTATATAAAGTCAGGGTTTGGGGTGGGAGGAAGATGTCCAGGTCAGGATATCTTCCCCCACCCAGCACCTACATGACAAAAAAATAATCTTATGGTTTTATCGCTTGTTTTGCTTTATATGGTCATGAAACAGCGAGAAATTAACTTCTTCTGAGAACAAGTTTTTTGAGTCAGGGTTTCGGGTGGGGGGGGGGGGGGGAAGATGTCCAGGTCAGGATATCTTCCCCCCATCCAGCACCTACATGACAAAAAAATAATCTTATGGTTTTATCGCTTGTTTTGCTTTATATAACAAAACAAGCGATAAAACCATAAGATTATTTTTTTGTCATGTAGGTGCTAGGTGGGGGGGGGGGGGGGGGGGGGGGGGGGGGGGGGAAGATATCCTGACTCAAAAAACTTTTTCTCAGAAGAAGTTAATTTCTCGCTGTTTCATGACTATATAAAGCAAAACGAGCGATAAAACCATAAGATTATTTTGTTGTCATGTAGGTGCTGGGGGGGGAGATATCCTGACCTGGACATCTTCCCCCCACCCCAAACCCTGACTCAAAAAACTTGTTCTCAGAAGAAGTTAATTTCTCGCTGTTTCATGACTATATAAAGCAAAACAAGCGATAAAACCATAAGATTATTTTTTTGTCATGTAGGTGCTGGGTGGGGGGAAGATATCCTGACCTGGACATTTCCCCCCCCCCCACCCCAAACCCTGACTCAAAAAACTTGTTCTCAGAAGAAGTTAATTTCTCGTTGTTTCATGACTATATAAAGCAAAACAAGCGATAAAACCATAAGATTATTTTTTTGTCATGTAGGTGCTGGGTGGGGGGAAGATATCCTGACCTGGACATCTCCCCCCCCCCCCCCCCCCCCCCCCACCCCAAACCCTGACTCAAAAAAGTTGTTCTCAGAAGAAGTTAATTCGTCGCTGTTTCATGACTATATAAAGCAAAACAAGCGATAAAACCATAAGATTATTTTTTTGTCATGTAGGTGCTGGGTGGGGGGGGGGGGGGGGGAGATATCCTGACCTGGACATTTCCCCCCCCCCCCCCAAACCCTGACTCAAAAAACTTTTTCTCAGAAGAAGTTAATTTCTCGCTGTTTCATGACTATATAAAGCAAAACAAGCAATAAATCCATACAATGATTTATTTGTCATGTAGGTGCTGGGTGGGGGGGGGGAGATATCCAAGCCTGGACATTTGAAAGAAAAGAAAAAAATTGAATTTAAAAAAACATTTTTCTGGTCATTTCATGAACAGACAATCAAATTCGTAAAAAAAAACTAATTTTGTCACTTTTGTTTTTAAATAAAAAAAAAATTAATATGTATTTTTTTTTTATCTCAAAAAACATTTTTCTGGCCATTTCAGAACCAAACGATATCATATGAGTGAAATTATTTTTTAGTAGTACATGGATGGGGGAAGATATCCAGGGTGGGGGGGGAAGATATCCTGGGGGGGAAGATGACGTGTTACACCGGGTCAGGGTGTCAATCGCTGTGAGGCATCAGGGTTCAAAGAGTTAATAGAGAGTTTATAAAAATCACAGTTAGATTTTTATTAGATTTTCTGGATGTAACAACCGTGAAATATGTTGCTTCATTATCAAGGAAGTAATTCACTGCTTCCATAGCTTCTCTCATTTCAAAGAGGGTTAATATTTTATACAGTAATGCCGTAAATAATCGACTCCTTATCCACAGCAGAATTATGGGTAATTTTTCAGGATTTAATCGGAAATATGGCTTGTTGCCATTCATCGGAAAGCTCTCAGACGATTATTTAGGGCATTACTGTATATCTGTGAAATATTGTTACGGTGAAAAATAAAGTTAGACAAACCAAACATTGATGTGCAGTTTAGGAGCATACTTCCTTTAATGCAGATTCTATGGAAGTAGTGGGATATGCCCTCTTCATGATGAGAAAGATTCTGAAATCTCTGGAAGAATGTGGCTCAGGAACCCCAACATATTTCTAACCATTAATTGTCGTCGTAATTTTGCTAAACCGCTCTTATATTGATTGATTAGTTTTGAAAACATTAAAGGGAAACTATAGGCCAGTTTCAATAAATTCCCAGTAATAACAACGATCTTATATCGATAATATATAGAGAAATAATTAATTTGAGTCAAAGATGTCTTCTGTAAATGTTCAGGTTAACAGGTTATCTTAAAATCAAATTTAATAATTTAATATAAATTTGCTTGATGGCTGAATTTCCATGTACAAGACATAATCAAACAAATTGAGAGAAAGTGGATTGCGCACATTACGTGTGACACACATCGTATAAAAAATTATGTTGATACGGGGCATCAACTTGAGCCACTCACTGACTATATAATAAAATTAATGTCTATCCAGGACTATTATGTTTATACTAGTACAGCATTTAATATCACATTTTATTCATATATTTGCCTGTACAAAAATACAACGATGACAAGCGTTCTATTTTTGCATTCCGGCTATTCTGCAATTTGTAACATTACTTCGTACTCAGCCGACAATCAAACAATGGGGGAAATCTGGTTACATTATTCTACGAAGCAGAGAATATGGCAACCAACAACAACATTTGAGTACAGTACCCCTTGAACTCTTACCACTCATTATATAGACAGTGTATTGGATTACATCATAACGATGAGCGCGCAGGTTTGAAGCACAGCTCAGGAATTTTGGCTCGATTGTGGCATGTAAACTGAAAACTTTGGTTTAAACATGGAGTTTGATGTATTATATTGTTTCACAATGAAATATATACCATGTAGTAAGTAGAACATGATGTTCCGATGTGCATGGCATCCCTTCATGGTTAGTTGTCCAGTATCCAGAGATAAAGTAATGCCCTAAATAATCGACTTCTTAACCACAGCTGAAGTATGGGTAATTTTTCAGGATTTAGTTGGAAATATTGCTTGTTGCCATTCATTGGAATGGCATATTTCCGACTAAATCGTATTGTGCTGAGTAGATAAATAGCTAGTATGGAAACCAAACAGAAACAATTGCTTGATACTAAGGAATGTTGACTGCTGGTGTGTAATAAATACAGATGTGTGAAGGACTACGTTATCGCACTTGTTTGTTATGCCACAAGTTACATCTCAAGACTACATTTCTGTCTATTTTTAGCTCACCTGAGACAAAGTCTCCGGTGGAGCTATAGTCATCACTCCTCGTCCGTCATCCGTCGTACAGTCTGTCTGTCAAGAATCATCTTCTCTGCCAAAACTGTAGGACGGAACGGGTTCATATTTGGTGTGGATGTTCCCTAGGTGAATCACATTCAGATTTGTTCAAATGAGGTCATCAGGTCAATTAGTTGAGAAAGCAGGGCCACAACTCTATTCCTTCATAGTAATTCTTAGAACGACTTCTTTTCCAGAACTATAAGGCCGAATGGGTTCATATTTGGTGTGGATGTTCCCTAGGTGACTCACATTCAGATTTGTTCAAATGAGGTCACCAGGTTGATTAGTTGAGAAACCAGGGCCATAACTCTTTCCCTCCATAGTAATTCTTTTAAACATCTTCTCAAATACCATCAGGCCAAATGGGTTCATATTTGGTCTGAAGGATCCTTGGGTGACTGGGGTTCAGATTTGTTCAAATGAGGTCACTGGGTCAAATGTGGGTGGGGCCAGGGACATAACTCAAAAAAAAAAAATCAGATTCAACTCTTTAACCAAAAAAGAAAAGAAAAGAAATGATATATTAAAAAATAAAAGAATATTTAAAAAGAAATGTGGAATTTTTTTTTTTTATTAAAATATTTAAACAAGAAATTCAATTAATTGAGGAAAAACACCCACTGTCCCGAGTGGTATTGATAAGCTATTGGAGGGTCTTCCACTTCGCATGCAAAATAGCAAAATATTATTAATTGATGACTGATGTACATGTACAGTACACACATAGTAATAACAATTAACGTTATGATTTGAAACTAACCATGATAGGATATTGACAGTAAGGTGGTATTATCTACTACGAGTGGTATTAATAATAATAGTACCATTCTAGCATAATATATGTGTACATGATGTATGGGAAATATTAAAGGACAAAACAATAGTTACAATACAATTAGAACTTTTTTTTTAATTAATCGCAAGAAGAACTAATTGCGCTTAAGCACAATAAGGGAATCTCTATTGTGATTAAGCGCAATAAGGATATATTTAACTGTGCTTAAGCGCAATAATGGAATTTACAAATTGCGCTTATATAATAAAACCCAATAAGGAATCTATTAATAAGGAATATATTATATATAGAACATAAACTCCCTATAATTCAGGTGGTGTAGTCCATCTCCATGGTACAATGGGTGGAACAAATATAGGATTATTCTACTATTTGCACAAGGGTGATCTAATGAGAGAGATATTAATTGCGCTTAAGTGCAATATTGATGTAATTTCGCTTACGTGTGATAAGGAATGTCTTATTACACTTAAGCGCAATAAGAATATTCCTTATTGCACAGGAATATCACATTGTGCTTAAGTGCAATAAGGTATCTCTAACTGCGCTTAAGCACAATAACTGAAGGAATATTCTTATTGGGCTTGAGCTCAATTAGAGATTCCTTAAGTTATTGCAGTTCATCGAAATTGTCTATTAAATGTCAAGTTGGTTTCCCATAGAGATCATCAACGATGTCTATGCGCAAGGGACCTACGCCAGTCTTCTCTGTTGGGATTCCATTTGTTGGCTTATTAAATATGCACATATGCTTAAGATACAGTCGTGCGCGAAGCGCGCTCCCGTAGGTCGGGTTTTGGATCCCAGTGAATTAAAATATCATTGAAATAATCGGTTCCCCCCCCCCCCCCCCCCCCCCCATCCAATAAACATCCATATATTGAATATACATGTTTTTGGAGCAGAATTAGATAGTCCATATTGGACGCCATCATGGAATTTAATTTTTTTATTTAATTTTCACACATAGTTATTAGTTATGTGGATGGCGTTATCATTAAACATCACACCCGTATATTCATTATGTGGATAGAGTTATCATTAAACCTCACATCCTTATATTGGTTACAGTAATGCCCAAAGTAATTGACCACTTAACCACAGCAGAATTATTGGTAATTTTTCAGGATTTAAAATCCTGAAAAATTACATATAATTCTGCTGTGGTTAAGTGGTCAATTACTTTGGACATTACTGTATGTGGATGGAGTTATCATTACACCTCACATCCTTATATTGGTTAGGTTATGTAGATGTGAGTTATCATTAAACCTCACATCAGTGTGTTGGGGATTTTGGACCTTGACTTGGGACCTTTGGTTTTTAACGCAACAAATGCGAGTACACCTTATACACAAGTTTCTTGGATAAGATGAGTTTGAAGCCTGCTTACATTTCGAAATGTTGTCAGTTTTGTATCGTCTGCAGCAGAACTCGGCATGTTGAAGCAAAAGTTACAAGAGATAAAATATGTACGTAACGAGACTATAATACAAATGAAAAAATAAATTGAGGGAGGAGTGGGCGATACAGGGAACTAAGGGTTGAACCGATATAAATTTGTAGAGCGATAACGACCAATGTTGACATATCATGCATCTCAACTCTACTGTTGCAACAAGGCTATAATATGGGGGGGGGGGTGTCATAATCTTAGTTATCTCTATATATTGCCAGAATAGTCATTTATGGACTTCTATAATGGTACAATGCAAATTGGAATCAAATGATAAAAATATGTATGTAACACAACTACGGTATACGGATTAAAATAATAATTTAGGCCGGGATTAGATCTTGGGTTGGTTAAATAGACTCGTAGAAAAAGGGGAACGATGAACTGACATAAATTAGTAGAGCGATAGCGATCAATGTTGCCATGTGATGCATCGCGACTGTACTGTAGTATTACGTAACTTGACTATAGCGATGAAGAAAAAAAAATTGGACCGGGATTAGAGGTTCGGTTGGTTATATGTGGATAATTGGATATGGAATTCATACCGATGAGATGATAAAAATTAGTGGAGCGATAAAGACCAATGTTGACACTTAGTCAGGCGGTTGATACGATAGACCGAAATAAATTTGTCGGGTGATAATGACCAATGTTGACATATAAAGTAACGCGACTGTACTGTCGCACAATTATCAGGTAGAACCTGTCAAATATGGACTCTGGTGGCCAATATGGAACAGCTCAGAAAACATTCGCAGGGCCCTAAAATTTATTTAACATATGATCTGCCATTAAAATTGATTTATGTCGATAAAATTCTTATTTTTCAAAATTTTAAGCTGAAACTTGGTGTGTCTGTGTGGAATACTTATATATTCCTAAAATGACAGGGTACAGCACGTAATTATTTTTTAGATGGAAGAAATTAATTTTTTTCGATGATAAATTTTAACATGGGATTTGCTATTCAAATCGATTTATGTCGATAAAACTCTTATTTTTCAAAATTTTAAGCTGAGACTTGGTGTGTCTGTGTGGAATACTTATATATTCCTAAAATGACAGGGTACAGCACGTAATTATTTTTTAGATGGAAGAAATTAATTTTTTTCGATGATAAATTTTAACATGGGATTTGCTATTCAAATCGATTTATGTCGATAAAACTCTTATTTTTCAAAATTTTAAGCTTAAACTTGGTGTGTCTGTGTGGAATACTTATATATTCCTAAAATGACAGGGTACAGCACGTAATTATTTTTTAGATGGAAGAAATTATTTTTTTTCGATGATAAATTTTAACACAGGATTTTCCCATTCAAATCGATTTATGTCGATAAAACTGTTATTTTTCAAAATTTTAAGCTGAGTCTGAGGTATGTCTGCGTGGAATACTTATATATTCCTAAAATGACAGGGTCCAGCACGTAATTATCTTTTAGATGGAAGAAATTGATTTGTTTCCATGATAAAAATCGAGCGTGTACTGTGACCAGTGGTGACGCAGGCAGTGTCACAGTGTGCGCTCAAAATGTAAACAACTTTCTCAAGTGTCGTTTTGGTCAACATATCGCTTTCTCGACGGGGAGATCTGATCCGAATAATAGCTAAGATGTATTTAGATAGAATTATTGAAAGAATTTGACCGAGTATTGTGCAGTTTGAGAGAATCGAGTGGAGAAAACGTTTAGTCAAACACGCGAATTCTGCCAATTACACTTACACTAAGTTACAGTTGCAGACGAGCGCTGTCAGAATCAGATAATACAGATTGACAACAAATGCAGGCCTGAAACTCACCTTTTTGGGAGGTAAATCCCACTTATTAGTTATAAAAACAATCCTTCCTAAGCACATTCCACAAGTTTTTAATATCTTAGGACACAGTAACAGTCATAATGAATGAATTTAAATCACGATTCCGAGACGAAGCGAGACATGTACTGTGTACGATTTTTGACTCACTTTGAGGCGCCTTGTTTTCGATGACGTCATTTGCGTTGCCCCACAACCTTAACCCTTTCCAATTCCAGCGGCATTTCAATTGGTTGAAATTAAAAATTTCTCAAGTTCCAGCTCAACCTGAATCTAGTTACCCAATTGGTAGAAATACGTTAGCAGTAATTCTTAGTTATACCCCCTTATTTAAAAAAAAGGGGGGTATACTGTTTTGCACCTGTCCGTCCGTCCGTGCGTCCGTGAGTCCGTACGTCCGTCCGATGTCTGTTCGTGTCATAACTTGAACAGTAGTGCTCGGATCTCAATGAAATTAGGTATGGATGTTCACTATTATGAGGACATTTAATAGAGGGTTCCATCGTTTTGTTTGGATTTTCCATTCTAGAGTTATTCATCTTTGTTTATCTGGAAATAGTGGCTTTTTGGTACGTCTGGTGTCTGTTCATGTCGTAACTTCAACAGTTGTGCTGGGATCTCAACCAAATTTTCCATTCTAGAGTTATTCATCTTTGTTTATCTTTAAATGTTGGAGTTTTGGTCCATCTGGTGTCTGTTCATGTCATAACCTGAACAGTCGTGCTCGGATCTCAATGAAATTTTGTATGGATGTTCACTACTATGAGGGCATTCAATAGAGGGTTCCATCGTTTTGTTCGGATTTTCCATTCTAGAGTTATACATCTTTGTTCATCTGGAAATGTTGGCTTTTTGGTTCGTCTGGTGTCTGTTCATATTGTAACTTCGACAGTTGTACTGGGATCTCTATGGGATTTGGTATGGATGTTCACTACTATGAGGACATTAAAAAGAGGGTTCCATCGTTTTGTTCCGCTTTTCCATTCTAGAGTTACTCATCTTTGTTCATCTGGAAATAAATGTTGGCTTTTTGGTCCGTCTGGTGTCTTCATGTCGTAACTTCAACAGTTGTGCTGGGATCTCAATGGAATTTGGTATAGATGTTCACTGCTATGAGGACATTCAATAGGGGGTTCCATTGTTCTGTTCTGCTTTTCCATTCTAGAGTAATTCATCTTTGTTTATCTGGAAATGTTGGCTGTTTGATCCATCCGATGTCTGTTCAGCTCATAACTTGAACAGTAATGCTCGGATCTCAATGAAATTTTGTATGGATGTTCACCACTATGAGGACAGTTAATGGCACATTCAAATGTTTGTTTTGGTTTTTTGTTCTAAAGTTATTCATCTTTGTTTATATGAAAATGCTGATTTCTGGGTCCATATGTCTGAGTATAGCCATCATAAGTTATAGATGTGCCCACACTAGGCGGTATACCATGAGGGGGTATGCACCGGACGACAGTCCATCTCTTGTTTAATGAGTTATAACTCTAATTTTATTGACGATATGAGCTCAACAGCATAATATGAAACAGTTTATGGCGGTGTTATCCAAACGTGTGCTTTGATAATGATAATAATTTTATTTTGCGATCAAACGTCAGTGCAGCTCAGCAGAAACGCATAGACACTAGTTCAGTTCTGCAGAAACGCATGAGTCCTACGATTATAGTACACCCACTGGACGCGCTTCGCGCGTCGGTCAGTGGGTGAAAAAAAAAAAAATGTATTTAACTCCATGGTCAATTATATATATTTATATATTGTTTAACATTTTTTGAAAATTGAAAAACTAATGCCATTACATTTCTGAAGGTTGTGCCCCCTGGCCCTTCACTCAAGTTCACTGCTTCTGCCACCCGGGCCTGGTCCCAAAAATAAAATTTACTCAAATTCTTGACAGAGAATCATTAATAAGAAGCATTTAATTTGGCTGTAACTGTATGCTGGGTATGCCTACACAATCATGTCAAGTGAAATCTGACATTTTTATAAACATTCCCTTGAGATCTGCTAGAAGTCATAAATTCCCAATCTATCATGTATTGTTCAAATCAGGGCAAATAGCATGCCTGTCATTTGCAGAATGAGGTCCCCAGAGGGTGAATTTAGTGATGCTATCCCGCACAATGGCCTAGCATCACCAAATTCACCCTCTGGAGACCTCATTCTGCTTAGGCATCATCTTCTGGGAAGTATCTATAGTATCGAATTAACATTGTTGTTAGTTACATTTCCCTTCTAGGAAGTTTCTATATCCCCTAATTTGCAGAAGATAAAATTCATAATTGAGGTGCCCAACTTCAACTGGGGAACTTCAATCTTATCCTAGGTCTGCCATAGCAGTTGAGGGCCTTAGCGTCACTAAATTCACCCTTTGGGGACCTTATTCTGCAAATGACAGACACACTATCACACTATTTCAAGGCTTGATTGTATAATACATTGTGTTGCTTGAGGCCAGGCACATACAATCTAGGAACAGACATGCTATTTGCAGGCTTACTCCTTTGGTGATTGTGATTCAGATTTGTTCAATCAGGGTCACCAGGTCAAGTAGGTGCAAGGCCAGCTACATTGCTCTTTCTCTCCATAGTAATTCATGATATGTGTTCTATGCAAGAATCAAATGGCCTATTTTGCTTATATTTGGTATGAAATTACCTTGGGTGACAGATTTGTGAAAATGGGATCACAAAGTCAAATAAGGGCAGAGCCAGAGACTTAACTATTTCACTACATTGTAATTCTTAAAATATGTTTGCAAGAACTAGTTGGCTTATACAGCATGTAATGTTCTTCCTTGACTGCAATTCAGATTTTTTTAAATGTGGTAACCTGGTCAAATAGGGGCCAAGCGAAGGACAGTTTCCCTCTTAATATGCTTCCTTCACAAGGACCATCAGGTCTATTTTACTGATATTTATGATATGTATGAAGGGTTCTTTGGTGTCTGGGATTCAAATTTATTCAGATAGGGTCACCAGGTTAAATAGGGTGGGACCCAGGGACATAACAATGTGTCTCTATAGTAATTCTTAAAATGTCTTCTCAAGAGAGGTTGGACTATTTAGCTTACATATAGTATGGAGGAATCAGGAGGATCCTTTAGTGACTGAGATTCAGATTTGTTAAAATGAGGTCAACCTGTCAAGAAATGGCGGGCTATGGGGAGTTAACACTTTTGTGTCTAATAAAATCATTGAAATACCAAATTCATTAAAACATCTACCTTGGAACCACCTGACTGATTAATCTGACATACATGTATTGTGTTATGGGTTAATGGATAATTGGGCTTCAAACATGTTTAAATGGTTTTTAGAAAAAAGCGCCTGTGAAATTGGAAATTTCCAACAATTGAGAAAGTTTGAGGTGTCGGTTGTGAAATTCCAACCTAAGTCTTGGGAGTCTGGAGCCCGGTCGGGAGGGGACTTGTTGAGCTGGAGGAGGGGGGTGATCAGTAGTGTACAGTTGGTAATTTCAAGGTGGATTTTCACCAATCTACATACTTGAAGTCTCTCTAGCCACATATCCTGTTAAAATCTACTTCTTTTAAAGTGATTATGAAAAGTTCTGACTGTTGTGGTCTCCAGAGTGGGCCCAGTCTTATCAGTCTTTGCAGTCTGGTGAACGATCCCACAGTCATTGACTGTCTTGTTTATTCACAAAAAAGATATTCATATATTCAGTCTTGAAATAGTTTTTTTTAAATTATGTTCTTGAAATCTTTGAGATAAATACATTTGATTCATCCCAAACTTCATATGAATCTCCGGAGTGACCTCCAGATGGGAGCTATACAATTTTTTATGAATGCCTTTAATAAAGCCCATATTTATTGGAGAAATGTTTGCAAAATTTACAGGCATGTTTGTGATCATTTCTAGATGGTTCTTGGATTTACTCTTTGCATGACTAAATACTTTGGCATGCAGCTGGCATGCCATCATTTTTAATCTGATTGATCCCAAACTTCATATGTAGTATTACATAAACATTTAAAATTTCTGCTTTACTTGTCGCTCCATTGAGTGTAATGTAGGACATTATCCCCTCTCCATTTTGAAATACAGTTTCATTTACACTTTCAATATTTACACCTTACAGGAAAGGATATGCTAGCTCTTTTGGATCTGGCACTGGGAAAATATGGCTTACAAGCTTGGGATGTACTGGTTTGGAATCATCCCTATCCGAATGTAAATTCCGTGAACATATTAGTTCATGCGGCCACTATGAGGACGTTGGTGTAGTGTGTTATATGCCAGGTATGTTTCCTGTCTATGTACTCAGTTTATCCCTTTCTTTAACCCTTTCATGACAAGAGCTGCATGAGTGCAGCATTAAAGATCCTGTGCCAGAGCATTCTCTTATATATATGTCAGTCCCCCATAGGGAGCCTGACATGAATAAGAGAATGCACTGTCATACAAGGTCATGGTAAATATTGCCAGGCCAATGTATCCTCTTAATATGCAACTCACATATATAAAAGAATGCATTGGCAAAGGGTTTTCGCAAAATTTCAGGAAGCTCCAGTCATGGAAGGGTTATACTACTAAAAACTCATTGACGAGTACACTGCATGTGGATAAACAAAAGTTATCATTTTTATGCGTTTTCGCAATACTGTAAATCGAGGCGGAGAAAAAGAAAGTAAGTTGAAAGGCGAGTACAATTTTGTTATTTGCTCGATATACCAACAAATTACCACCAAAAATAGTTCCATGCTAAATATTTTCCTGGAAAAGGGTTATTGACTTCGAAGAGTCCAAAATGAACATCCTAATTTCACACAAATGAGTAGCAAGTTTTGTTTACAGACAGCTATTGTTGGCTGGTATCTCTGTATAAAATCATACCAAACCTGCATGGGCTCAATAAGACCTTCAGTTATCACCAGTGACATATAGAAATCTGCATGGCTTAGTTGTTATAACTTCATCAAATTGTGTTCTTGTTACAGGGTGTTGCCCACTGTACTGGTTGTATAATACCACTCCGTTTAAATGTACAGTACTCGCTATGCCTGAAAAATGCACCTTTGTGCAGTTATATTATGTTAAAGTTTGCCAATTGTCTGCATTTCCCTCCAGATGTATAATGGACCATTCCAATATATGTTTTGATCACTGAATGGTAGAAAAAATTATCTGTCCAAAAAGGGGGACAACTCCACCAAAAAAAGTCTGACAGACATCATAATCGCACGTGCACAGGTTTCCATGGTGGTTGATGTCTGTGCCAAGTTTCATGGAAAATGATAAAAAAAACTGAGAAAAACATTGGACAAATTTGTGTCCGTGGACAGATGATGGATGTACAAGCTGATTCCCCCCACAACTCTCTGGATCTAGCCTTTGGCGAGGTCCAGACCTAATTTACTGGACGAATTTATAGCAGAATTTACAAAACGAGTCTGGTAAATTATATCTGGATCGAGCCTTTGGCGAGGTCCAGACCTAATTTACTGGACGAGTTTTGTAAATTAATTCTGCTATTAAGGGACCTTGTCCAATTCCGACGGAGTTTCCGTCGGTGATCGGAGCTTTTAATCGGAGTTTTAATCGGAAATTTCTCCCTTCATCATCGGAATTTCTCAGATCGGAGAACTCCGATCAATTCCGGTGAAAATTCCGATGAACACTGAACAAAAACTCCGATGAAATCAGAGTTTTTCTCCGATATGAAAACTACGATGTTAAAACTCCGATTTTATCAGATTTCATCGGAGTTTTCTCCGATATCAAAACGACGATGTGATTTGAGTTTTGTATAATAATTTCTCCGATTTACTAAATCTCGGATTTGGTTAATGTCGGACAATTCAAACTCCGTATATTAATGAAACTTTTATAAACAGAAGATTAAATTAAGTCACAAATAAATGTCCCCCCCCCCAGACCAAATTTATAGTATAAGGCAACTCATGCTATTTTCCGTGTCATATTTCAAACCTGCGTTTTGATGTGGCCAATGTCTGAATTCTCGTAAAGCAAGTGCTATTAAGGGGCAGTTCAAGAGACCATGTTTGAATGGGAATTTCCATGCAAATCTCCCCAGCAAAAGTAAAATATGAAGCAGTTATATGGGCACTAAAGCAGCAATGTGATTAAACGGTCTACACGGCTGGGCTTTTTTGCTATAAATTTATTTTTGAGAATTGTTTTCTGGAATCAAAGTTACAACACGACCAAGTTTGGAAAAATCAATAAAAAATAAAAAAAATAGATACATCAACTTTCTAAAGGAACAAAGTCTAAGCCGACCTGCCAAATAAATGTGTAATTGTTTTCAATACCGCACACAGTCACACCCAGAAATGTTTGCAACTCTGACTTTAGCTGCGGAGATTTGCCAATTCAGTATTGGTCACTTGACCTCTCCCTAAATTTGTTACTTCGTCGAATTATAATAAAATTAGACGGTACCGTAAACCAGTGCTGAGTGGTGCTGTAAACAATGCAAATGTTTATTTCGTACAAGTGTTTTTTGCGATTAGGTAACATGTCCTCATTTGGATCAACGGTCACCGTTTAATATGCAAACCATCATCAATAGAAGAATAAAGACCCATGGAGTAAGTTATTCCCCACCACACCGGTTTATAGTATACATTCTGTATCGCGTGGATCATCTAACATTTGCAATCTGCCATTCTATATCAAACCCACGTTTAAAATGTACGCAAAACGTGGGGTTTACAGTAGTGCTTTATTTTGCCACATCGTCGGTTTCTGAGAATACTGTAAACCCAGTGATTGTGGTATCGTAAACAATACAATTCTTCATACGTGCGCCCAATGATACCGACAGCTAGTGAGTCAGAAGTGAGACAAAATAAGTGATTTCTCCTTAAGTTCTTGTGTCCTAACCTGTCCTTATTTAAGTATATTTGCAGCACTCATCTGAACCAGACTGTGTTTTCCAAATATGTTATATTCTATTTGTAACACAATATTGGTTGTAATTTCCAACAGGTGCATGTAGGCCTACTTCAACATTCGGTTATAGCTAGAGGATTTTCGCTTAGGGGAAAGGGTCCATGGAATTTCCGATTAACTGCAACCCCCCCCCCCCCCCCCCCCCCCCCCCCCCCCCGGTGTCCTTTGAACCAAATGCCCAAGTCCATGAAATTTCATTTGCACCCACTCATTGTGGGTTGGAATGTCACAAACCGGCACGTCATTTTAGGATTACCAGGGACCTAGCTGCTGACAGTGAAGTTGGTGGGGGGGGGGGGGGGGGGGGTGGGTGGGGGGTATGGTACAGTTCTTTCAAATGTTCAGAAGTTGGAAATTTAATGCCCGAGAGCATAAAATTTGTTGTTGGAATTAATTTTCTTTATTTGATTTTCTAACTAATAATTATTTGGGATTTTTCTGTTTTAAAACATCGATATAAATATATGTACGAATCTCTACGGCTAACGTCCGTAGATATTCCATACTCCAGAATACAAAATCTGGGGACAGGGACCCTTATGAAGTCGAACAAATAACATGGGGAATAAATGATCATATATATCTCATAGCCAATAGGCCTACGTATTCTTTAATAATGTACTTCACTGTAGGCCCTATACATGTGAAGGTCCCAACAAATTGCACGATTAATTTAAGTGACTTCGTGAGCGAGTTTGCTTTGCGTCGCTTAGGGAGCGTCTCAAAGGTCTTTGCGGAATTCCGAAAGTATTTTCCGAAAACAAATGACGTTATGAACACTTTGCGGAAAACTGTTTGCGGAAATTTTTTCGGTAATTACGTTCCTTCTTTCGGAAAATAGCGCTAAGGTTTGCGGAAAGGAAGATGACGTTTACAGATTTTTTTCGGAATACGTCAGACGTTTTCGGCATTTTAGTTTCCTCTTTCGGAATTTGCGGAAATAATTGCAGAATTCACCCCAACGTTATCGGAATTTGAATGCATGCGGACCTCGTTCCGGAAAATTTGCGGAATATATTCATGGGTGTCGGGCCGGTAAAATAGTAAACATCACCGCATACTAGAGTATATAGGTCTATTGCTATTGGGTTCGTTTATTTATTAGGTTTGCAGTGTTTATTAACTTAATAAAAACGATACAGCAATTAAAACACTTTTCCTTGACGATTCTTGGTATGGCTCCATCAAGCAGTCATTGCCACAGCCATATAGTCAAAACCTGTTTTAATTCACAAGCACGAATCATGTATATGGCATGCAGGGAGTGAGTACCGGTACCCTATATAAACCTCCTGACATGTACTCAGATATATTTGACACGAGAGTGCGCAATTATCGCTCCATGTATAACAAGTTCCATGACACTGAAAACGTTCACGGCTGACCTAGTTAATTATAGCAATGATGTCAGTTTGACACTGTTTGCAATGTCAACACTGTCCTCCCCGTTGAAGTCCGTGCAATGCGTGTACTGACTTCTTTCATTAATAGTCGCATTGTGATTGGTTAGACAACAAACAAACACCGACGTCAATCATAGTATTTCAGGTGTTGTTCCCACCCTCCATCCCAGTCTGAATGGAGTTACCACTGATTGGTTAAATCGAGCTCTGCCCATGCAAAGTGCATGTCTTTTGTGGATTCCGTTTTCGTTAGCTAACGAGACCAGAATATGCGATGAGGTGTGACTGCATCCTTTATATTTCACTTAAAGGTACTCAATCCGATAAAACTCCTCTCAATTACTATTTCAATGGCTTCGGGGGTCAAAAATATTTGATTCGAGTCGAGAAAGTCACACATCAAAGCTCAGATTTGTTAGATATCGATTTTAGAAATCTATTATTTTTCATTATCGGGAATACTTTCTGGCCCAGATCTCGGTCAAAATTGCCTTATTATTACCACTTGGTTTTAGAGTTATCCATCCTTGTCTGTTTGAATAGAGTTTTGGTGTACAAATCTCGAGCAGGAAACAAAATTGACGGCAATTATTAGTACTCATCTCGAGAACATAAGAATTTTCAAAAATCAATATCTAATAACTCTGAGCTTTGTTTGATGGGTTCCTCGACTCGAATCAAATATTTTGTACCACCAAAGCCAAAGAAATAGTTATATAGGACCCTCTGATCGGATTGTTGTTGTTGGAATCTGTTGAGATGGGGACCCTCTGGTCGGATTGAGTACCTTTAAAGTATATGATATGTGTTGCCTATTGTGGACCCCCCCACCTTTTCGCAAGTAGGGGAACCTAATACAGTCGTAATAGCATATAATACTGCCAATTTTCGAATCTAGTTATCGCCATAGAATGACATATTTTTTATCTTCCGAAACACTTTTTTCATATTGCATTTTAGATACATTGGGTCCCGGCTTTAATTCGGCTTTACTCCTAACAATTCAATAAAGAGCGTTCCGTAGTGTTTTCATGAATCCTGATGGATGGTAAAAACTAAAGAGCGCAGGAAATTTCGATACAAATCTCCAGTGCAAAGGTTATACGCGAAGCAGTCATATTTAACATACAAGTGTACACGTGCATATATGGGCTACTAGTTATAAGTACTGTAAATGAATGTTGTTTTCTTTAATACGGCTACACTTGATTTTTTTTAAATTGAAAAATAGACCAACATTCTATTATGTATCTTCAGCCAGATAAATACGTATTGTTCCCAATACTGCATTATTAAGTCACACCCAACTATATTTGCAACTGTAACGTTTACTCAGGCGATTTGCATTGGAAGACATGTCCATTCAAATTAATCCGACCACTGTTTTTCTGGACATGTTGTGTGAATTCAACTGCGAAAATTAATGTGACCTTCAATTAATAATTCCGTCAGAAACGGCATGGGTTGAAATTGAGTACAAATCTCAGTATAAGCAGGTCATACACTGACACACTTGGGTAACTTTGACAAGCCAATAAAGATTAGGCCTACCAATGTGGTCAGTTGATGACCTATATCATATATTTATATCATTAAGAGGAGGTAAACCTATTACATATGCCCATTTACTGTAGTAATCTTACGAACATTGCCACAAAAAAAAGAAAGTGAATAAAACACATGACTGGGAACTTGTTAATCGCCGTTATTTTTGCGCGCATCTGTATCTCTCAAATGCCAGGTGCACGCGAATTACGTCAGCATTAATTATTCAGAAATTGGGCACGAGGAATGTGTAGCAATGAACATGGTTTGCTACATCGTATACCGTTGTTTGAGTGAACATGATTGTATGTCACTTTCTCGGCGATATTCTCTTTCAAGTTTAATCAAAAGTCCACTGGCACGATGCCCAGCGACTTTGTCTTTATAGTAACTATTGAAAAGATTTGAACATACATTCAAGAATGTACGTGGTCAACAATGCTCGATTTCACCAATTCCCATAATACACCGGGCACTGGGTGGTTCCGGTTTACGCTGTACAAGCAGATACGCATTTTGCAGGATTATAAAGTCAAATTTGAACGAGAGAATTACCTATATCCCCACTGATATCCCCTGATGAAAACAGAGCAGTTCACAATAATTTAGCTTTCCGCACTAGAAACCACAAACTCCCAAAAGAACTCGGCGCTTGGACGAATACGGATTATTCGGACAGAATATGCACTCTCTGTAATCTCGAAATCGGCGATGAATACCACATGGTACTGAATTGTAGAGAACTCAGCAAACTAAGAATAAAATATCTGAAACCCTACTTCTATCAGAGACCAAACACTTATAAATTAACCGCTCTATTTAAAGGGGTACTGTACGCCAAATGTTGTTGTTGGTTTCTATAGTCTCCGAGTCGGAGAATAAGGTAACAATTTTTTCATTATTTGAAAGTCTGTTGAGTACGAAGTAGTGTTACGGATGACAAATTTACCGGAATGCAAAAATACAAATTGTCGTTGTCGAGTAATTTTTGTACAGTTTTCAACCAAATGAATCAAATAAAAGTTATATTATAGGCATACTAATCCCATATAATCATTTAAGTTATTGGATCGTCGCTAGTCAGTGAGTGGCTTGAGTGTTCTCCTCGTATCATCATAATATTTTAAGCGATCGTGTGTGCGATCGGTTTAACAATCCAGTATCCCTCAATTACTTTGTTTGATTACGGAAATTCGTAATTTAATTGACGCCATTTTATGGCTCCAGTCATAAATTAAATTTATATCAAATTATTAACTTTTAAATTATTAAATTTTAAGATAGCCTATTCAAGTTAACCTGAGCATTTACAGAATACATCTTCGACTCAAATTACTTATGTTTCTATATATTATCGATATTAGATCGTTGTTGTCACCGGAAATTTAATGAAAATGGCGTACAGTACCCCTTTAACTCCCGAAATCATATATATTGTATATATGTATACAACTCTTCTGTAATCAGCTGTAATGTCTATAATTGACGACCAGAATAAACTTAATTGAATTGAATTGAATAACTCTGTTAGCCGGAACAACTTGACCGGTCCATGTAACAGCATAGATGAAGGAAGGATTTTTATTCTATGCTAACAGCGAGTCATCCCGGCTAGACATGGAACGTTACACGATTCGTTGTGACTTTCATGACGTCAGCCAATAGAATGTTCGCGTCATGTGAGTGGCGTCTAATGACCACCCACATTACGCCGTGACTCGGTGATTGACAGCTAGTTTTGTGCACGTCAACCGAGTAGTCCCGGTTGACCGAGTTGTCTCGACTTATTTAACAGCGCGACCGAGTTGTCCTGGCAGACCGAGTTGACTCGGCTAGCTGAGTTGTCCCGGCTCGTCGAGTTATCCCGGCTCACGTAACAAGCCCCTTGGGTTCATAAAATGTTCGCGGGCGAAACATACCTTACCACGCACAAACGCTCTTTATTTTTTATTGTGAAGAAAATTCTGGCCGGCAGTAAATTCCAAAAGGAGGCCCACATGGACGGATGTTGTCAATGTAATTTCAAACCAAATAATTATAGTTTAAATTAGTGTAATTAAATTTAGTATACCTGTAGGACGTCGACTATATACTTATAAGATTATCACACCTTGTCGCCTGACGTAACAGATCTCCAACACACTGAATAGATCGTCTGGCTAAACAATGTGCTCAATCAAACCACATTTATAGTGCACTCTTTGTGTTTTTCAACATCATTCTAAAAACGGCGGCCGAAAGGCAAGTATACCGCAAGTATACCGCGGTCGAACGGCAAGTATACCGCGGCCGGACGGCAAGTATAGGCCTACACCGCGGCCGAACGGCAATTAAACCGCGGACCAACTGCAGTTAGCCGGTGTGGCCGCGGTGTTGTTGCAGCTCGGCCGCGGTGGAAACACAAATTAACCGCACCGCGGTTAAGTGGACACTTGTTTTGTCCAGCGTGGTAGCTAATTGCTTATTATGGTAATCCCTCATTTAGGTGAGAAGCACCCCAGTATATTGGGTATATACAGGGTTTCCGCTATACCGGCACGGGGTCCCCTTGACGGCCCCGTTCCCCTCGCCAAGTTTTCCCCTCCTGCCATACCCCAGGACATACTGCATGTCTATAAAGGTATAAAGATGTTTAAAACTTCTGAATTTTGTGGAATAGTACGAAGGAATTTTAAAAGGTGAATTTATTTTATATCTTGTGAGTGTACACTCTAAACGCGTTGTTAAATTGAAACAGGAAGTGATCAGAACTGACATCGCTAGGAGCTATGCCTTTGAGGTCGGTTAGTTACGTTGCGGTTGTATGTAATCAGCCTTAATATATTCCGATTACGTTATGCATCCGAAACATCTGCTGTGTCTTCCACAGTGAGTCTTTTAACATTAACGAGCACGTTTAACTCGGGATTAAAATTACTGGTTTTCTGTACATGTACTTCGTAAATTAATATATATCTAATAAATTTACTAGTTTTAAAGTTACAGGTACATGTTTGATGTATAAGGTTTGATAGCTTGGCAATTGGGCAGAAATGGAACAAAACAATCTGCCGTTTCCACTCTCACACGATTCTATTGGCCGATATAACGAAAGTAGTTCAACCAGTGCTAAAAGTAAAACAGGCTACTTTTACCTGGATTTTTCCCCTTGATGGCTACCGGCCCCATTCCCCTACCCCTAGCGGAAACCCTGGTATATAAAACGATAATAGTAAAACTATTCTGATAAAACTATCTGTGGATACAGTGTATTGAATGATCATATTAAAATATAGCACGTTTGTTTGTTGATTCGAGCAATTATATTTACAATAATGGTCAAAATAAAATATGTTTAAACTAATGTGATGTTGATTATTGAGGAACAAGTATATATAGGTAACTTCCAGGTTTGGTACTGGTGGAATTTGGAACATCTACGGGCGTTAGCCAAATTCGAGTTTCGTGGCATGATCTACGGTATAACAGTAGGCCTATTCTTTTTCTATATCTAAAAGTTTGCAAGAGTTGGAGAAATTTTATGGGGCGGGGTGAAAAATATATTAGATATAGTTGAGTTATTTAATTTATCTTTTACAAACAATGCAAACATACTTATCCAGAATATTCACACTGACAGCAGAACTGGGGTTAACCAGCCATATCGCTTGCGCGCGCATCCAGTCCAACGACTGCCGTAAACCCAGTAATGTTGAACGCAATGGAATGATTCTTTTTGATTAGCTGAGCGGTCGATCAAGCCAAAATGTTTAACGGTATTTTGTTTTTTCCTAATTCCTATTCTGAGTCGTTTTGAGAGACACACTGTAGCATACACACGGCACTCAAAAGCGACATGTCAACAGGGAAGTGGTTGGAGGGTCTTCATTGGGGTGTCTAACTTGGAATTTCAAACCATTTCTGAATTTTCGGATTATTTCGTCGCATAAAATCAATAAAAATATGACTAGCAACTGGAAATATTTTTGAACATTCTGGAAAGGGTATATAATTATTATGTCCCTGATATATGTTTAAAATTTCACGCGTAAACTATGACAGATAACAAAGTTATAATTAGTTTAGTTTTATAGACCCACCCTAAATCCCCCATAGTAAACGCATGCGGCCGTAAAGCACATGGCTTTGTTTGGATACTTTCATTCCCAGCATGCATAATTCTCGCTATTACTCAAGTGTTTATTTGCGTGTACGAAATGTCTTATTGTTGATTATTCCTCATCGAAAGTTGCAAAGATCTGAAAACCTAGTAACCTGACCTCCACCCATGCAACCTAACATATCAAATTTTTCATTTCATTTCAAACCAACGTTTTGATGTGGACACAAATCAATGGGTTTACAGTAGGCTGTCCTAAATGTGACACAGCTCTGAATATCATACGAACTCGGAAGCATGCTCGTGCTATATTTGCAACATCGTCGGATTCTGAGAATACCGTAAACCCAGTGTATTTCAAATCTTGTATGCACCTAATAATATGTTTACCAGTAGAGATCATATTCCACCGGTTCAAATCCTGCACGCATATAGGCCTATTTTAGCATTGCGCGAATATGGTTTCTATTTATGTGGAGGTTATTTCCTGAGCGAAGCGGAAATTGCCGAGTCGTTTAGAATGGACGTAACGTGTTACATGTCTTTCTCTGTTGTGTCTGGTATATAAACAATATACACGAAGAACCGAAACGACCATTTATTAAAAGCTCCCACGAAAATTCACGGGATCGGAGTTTTCCAAAACATACCGCACTTGAAGAACGGGAACTCCGATATAAAACTCTGATTGAATCGGATGATTTTACCGACGACACCGCGAAAAATCTCCGACGGAATCAGAGTTTTATACCGATGCAAAAACTCCGATTGCCATCGGTATCGGAGATCGGAAATATCCATCGGAAACACCGATTCCAACGGAAACTCCGTCGGAATTGGACAAGCTCCCTAACTGGGGACTCGTTGTAGAATCTATTTATACCGCCCACAACGAAGTATTATTTTCCATGAAACTTGGCTCAGACATCAACTACCATGGGAACATGTGCACCTGCGATTATGATGTCTGTCAGACTTTTTTTGGTGGAGTTATCGCCCTTTTTGGACAGAATTTTTTTGCATAATGTCCAAGCTTTTATTCCTACATTTTTAAGTCAATGTTTTTGAAACTTGGCCGAGATATTTCGTACCTGTGCACCTGCGATTATGACGTCTGTCTGACATGCGTAATTTTGTTCGAGCTTTTATTCCTACGTTTTTCGGTCAATAGGGTTAGGGGTTAGGGTTGTTCACCTGCTAATGGGAATCTGTTATTTTATTATTATAACTAAATGTTTACTGACATGTGAAACATCTTAGTGTTTTAAAAACATGGGGGAGTATTCTTATAGTCCCATTGGGATAGTCAAACCGCTAGTTAATTTGCAGGGAAGTACAAGTAATATAAGTAGACGATAGATAAATAAAAGTACAGAGGGCGTCCTATTTACTGAGGGAAATGTTTAGATAATAAGTTCAAAAAACAACCTATGGTTGAATGTAAATTTCCTATGGGATACATGTAACTACTTGTCAATGATGCTTAAAATAGTACAGAAATGGTTAATATTAAATTACCGAGCATGAGCGGGTTTCCATGTGGTGACTTTGGCTGCAATGTTATGGGTTCACACACACCGCTCTTTTTTAGTTTCCGATACTGGTCGCAGATATATATACTACTCAGTTGTTTCACTAACCTTCCAGTTCAATAATGCAGAATATTTACGAGATGCGCTGGCAACACTGCTGTCTATAGAATGTCTCAATTTTCGCATGTGTTTGCTCATGGTATGTCACGTACTCGCCACGTTTTCTTTTCCGAGATTGATGACAGGAATTGGAGACAAGTTCAGTGTCAACTGAATCATTAGCTATAGTACTTGCGTATAAGTAGAGCAGTATCATGATCCGAACTAGGGTTCGGGTCAGGTAATCCAGGAGTTGTAGGAGGCAGAAAATCAATCTTACCACTTTTTAAACAGCTTTTAAAAGACATAGTTGCATTTTACAGTTGACAGTTTGGGGTTGTATTTTATATGGTGCAGATTAATAGATGTTGACTTTGGTAAATAATCTCCATTCATGCATTGCTTATTTTGAGAAGCGAGTACTTTTACCCAGCTTATAGTCTGCAACAAAAGCTTGGACACATGACATGCCAATTATGCCTGCAGTGCAGATGATCAATTTCCAATGACTCATCCAGGTGTCTGCATTTCTATAAGTTGGATTTGGTTGTTATTATTGGGGTTTAGAGTTGACATTTATTACCGGTGGACCCACAAATTTACGAACCCATGAAAAAGTCATAAATAGCTGAACCATGAAAATTGATACCAACGAATTTAAAGCCATTCACAGTATACACTTTAATAACTGGGTGGGAGAATCCATTTAGTAAAGAAAGGGTTTGATTAAGCTATACAAGATTGATACAGTTAACTACTCCATATAATACCATCTCAATGTCAGCTTGAGTTTAGGGTGTTTTTTTTTTTATATTTTCATTTTTATTTTCAGAATCGATTGACAACTGTACATACGAGCAGGATGACTCATGTGGATCAATTTCTTATGGTGGTGGTAGAATGAGAAGTTACTCCTATCAATGGCCCAATAATGATCACACAACTGGAACAGGTACATGTATTCTTCACAGTAATTTTTGTGATATCGATATCTGTATTGAAACTGTTTGTGTTTAGGAATTTTCTACTAAAAGTGTTTTTAATAGTTCCTTACAGTCATTTCAAGAGCTTATTTAATGCTTTCATGACCGGAGCTGCACTGTTGCAGCATTAAAGATCCTGTGCCAGTGCATTCTCTTATATGTGCGAGTCTCCCATAGGGAGCCTCGCTTTAGTAAGAGAATGCACTGGCTTAAAAGGTCAAGGTAAATATTGTTAAGCCAATGTGTTATCTTATACATGCGAAGCTCCCTATGGGAGACTCACATATATAAGAGAATACATTGGCACAGGGTTAATGCAAAATTTCAAGAAGCTCTAGTTGTGGAAGGATTAAGATTGATCCCTTGTTCTTTAAGTGTCTGTGTAAAAAAAATCTTAATTTTTACATTGATTTTAAATCCAAATGCAATTCTTTTAAGTAGAATACATTTAATTTTAGTTAAGAATATTGATCCCCCAGCCAAATTAACAGTAATATGAACATTGTGTCTTTCCTCAAAATTTGTAACTTATCTTGTGTTTCAGCTGCCTGTTCGGGTAGACGCGGAGAGCTATATGTATATCGTTTTCCGCATCTCTTCGATTGGGCTGCTGTGACTCAACTCAATTGTTAAAAATATATATTTATATACACTTTATGTAAATGTTTGAACAAATTGTAACAAAAAAGTTAATAAATTATAAAAAAAAAGGAAGAAGAATATTGATCGTTCAAAATTAGGAAAAATGTCCCACAGCAAACTTTAATAATGCTGTGGCATGTTAGATTCCACATGTTGCCACGGAATTTTCAACGGCATTGCTTATTGCCATGACCAATTTCGAGGACTGAATATTTGGAAACCAGTTTTTAAATGCAGAAACCATGACCAAGGTGTTCTTCTAAACAAGAGTTATTTCTTATGAGAACCACCATACAATTTAAACAAACCAAAACAAAAACTATAATATTATCAGAAATAACAATGGGAAATGTCAAATATAAGTTGAAATGTGTCTAGCTAAATTTGTGATAGAAATGTCTGAAAAACAGAATATCAATTTTGTGGGAAATGTCAAATATAAGTTGAAATGTGTCCAGCTAAATTTGTGATAGAAATGTCTGAAAAACAGAATATCAATTTTGTATCACCAAATCTACATCATTAGAATATCGAGTAAATGTACATTAATCTCTGAAATTAGATCTAAAATATAGAAAATGAATTATTTAGTATCGATTGACAATTGATATGATGTTGCCGTTTTTCCTCATTTCAATCATTGTACATCTGTTATTTACACTTTTTATTATATTTTATAGGTTATTACTACCAGATATATAATAACCGTCCACTGACTTACAACTATGGCTCTAGTGTGCAGAAATATCTCCAGTTCTATTACAAGGCTAGAGAGTCTCAGTACAGGATTGAAGTGTCTGTTGTTGACTCAGATAACTCAACGTTAGATAACAAAATATTCTGGACTACCCAAAACATCAAATGGAACTATGGCTGTCTTAGCTTACCTGTCAACGACAACTTCACCATTGTTTTTGCTGACAAATCAGGGTCTCCAAACTATTTGGCATCTATAGCTATTGATGATATTTCCATTAGAGAAGGAGAATGCAAAGGTAAGAATTGTTTTTTGTCCTGAATTTTACCGTAATGCTCTAAATATCGACTCCTTAACCACAGCAGAATTATGGGTAACTTTTCAGGATTTAGTCAGAAATATGGCTTGTTGCCATTCATTGGAAAGCTCTCAGCCATATTTCCAACTAAATCCTGAAAAGTTACCCATAATTCTGCTGTGGTTAAGGAGTCGATTATATAGAGCATTACTGTATATGCTAACTTTTGAAATGGAACTGTTATATTTTTGGTCTGTAAATCAATTTGACTTTTTTCTGGCTTGGTAGCTCATTCCTGCTATCTCTGACAACATTACTCTGGTAGGGTGATTAAATAGAAATGGAGTATAATCTTGCTCAAAGTAGTTATTTATCCCACTGGGTTGCATTAATAACAAGACAGGTTTGCCTTAATGACTGCCTTTTATTAATCAATAAAGAAGCAGGTAGTCGAAAACTTGTTTATGGACCTTCAGCTTTCTTGTTATTGGTGAAGCCCATTTTTTTGTACCACCCAAGTGCCAAACATGGGATCCTGGCTACGATCCCATATCTAGATCTTAAACACACTAAGTATAGCGTTAGCACAAGTGGTACCTCCTCCCAAAACTGAGGCAGAAATATTGGGTGGGAGGGTGGGTGCTCAAAATAATTGTTAACCTATCCGGACGAGAGTTGAATGACTCTCAATGGCGAAATAATTTCTGTTAGTTTATCGATGACAGTTGCGTCCCGATCGAGATGTAAATATTTACAATGGAGCATAGTTCAGATGATGTTTTCTATGGCATGGTATGGTCAATTTGCTTGTGATTTTCGGCGATGTTAGTTGAATACTACATTCCTCTAGTTGGCATTTCTCCTGAATACTAACTTATCAGTTTCAAGCACCCGAACAAGTCCATAATATGTCTTTAAAGATGGTATATAAGTTCTATACATGTACAATAATGCCCTAAATAATCGACTCCTTAACCACAGCAGAATTATGGGTAATTTTCCAGGATTTGGTTGGAAAAAATATGGCTTGTTGCCATTCATCGGAAAGCTCTCACTGAGAGCTTTCCGATGAATGGCAACAAGCCTTATTTTTGACTAAATCCTGAAAAATTACCAATAATTATGCTGTGGTTAAGGAGTCTATTATTTTGGGCATTACTGTATAAGTAAGAATTACTAGTTGTGCTATTGACCATTCAATATTGTTTTGCTTCACCGTTTGTGATATTGATATTTTACTTGTTCCTGTAAAATTTTTGTCAAGCGCCAGCCCTGAATATACATTTACTAGGGATGAAGAATGTCTGAGGAGTGTTCAGATGAATCTGTTGCATTGTGTGTTGAAGTCAGGCCTGAGTGTATGGTGCCTCTCATTAGCAGAATGAGGTGCCCAGAGGGTGAATTTAGTGACGCTATCTCACACAGTGGGCTAGCATCACCAAATTTACCATCTTGGGACCTTATTCTGCATGGCCTCATCTGCTATGGAGACATAGACTCAGATTGAAGTTCCCAAATGGTGAATATTGTTCATTGTGAACCTCAATTATGCAATGTGTCATCTGCCAAATTGGGGATATAGCAGGGGGGGGGGGGGTCATCCACTTTTTTCCATACATTAGGCCGGGGTGGGTGGGTGGTTCAGCTGCGAAAAAGTAACTTTTTTCCTGAGTGGTCGCAATTTTTTCCTCTTACAACATTTCTTCAATATAAATGCCTCAAAGTGTTCAGCATCATTGTTAAGGTGTGTATGACACTTAGGGCAGTGCTTAGGGTGTAGTTAGTGTGGATATAGGCATGATGCTTCTCAGAAATTCAGATTACGAACCAAATCTCAGGAATTCGCCTTTTACATTCGATCACATTGCCATGTACCAATGCTACTGGTTCCAGATGAAAATGGACAGTTATGTAGCACATGAATAAACTTTAATGTAAATAAAATGAAAAAAGCTATTCATTTATAGCATTAATTTTACTCATTATACTAGAGCTGAAACGGTTAGACGGTTAACCGGTTAGCATCCGGTTAGCGACGTAACCGGTTAGAAAAAAATGAACCGGACGTAACCGCATCCCGTTGTCAGTTGAATGTGAACGTGAATAATCCTCAAAATATTAGGTTAAATGATGCAAAACTAATACTAAATCCCGTGTCACCGATAGTAGAGTGCAATGCAAGCATTAATTGGTACACGCGGTAGTATCAGATACTTAGTAGCAATTCTAGAACTGCCTGGAAGTGTCGGCGACCTTCAATCAATTCCGATCCTTTGAAGTTTTCTTCCGGCAAAAGCACGCGTGCAGTCACTGTGTATCAATTCTGAATGCACACAAGGAAGTGACAACGTAAAAGTGACGCTGTGTGGCAATGCGTGCTTTCGTAACTTAATAGTTAATACTGCACGAAGCAACATGGATTCAAATTGGAACCACACCATGACATACTATATATAAAACTGTTTTACAGTGGGGTTTATAAAAACTATGTAAGTCGACAAAGTTTGAAGATTGAGATCAGCTGCACAATGTCTTCACTCTTCCCGTTCGTCCTCCGTGTTGTGATTTAATATGATCAATTCAATTGAGTGACTCAAACAGACATCGTAGTTGAAGCAACCCAAAACTTCTTCAATAATCTTCCCTTTTATCAAGGAAATTGATGCCCCGTGCTACTCTGTAACTAGTTGTGCCTGTGGGACTAATTAACACTCAATTTGGCAGTAATTGCTATATGTTAAGTGATTGCATACTAAAACCAAAACCGAAACGTAAATTATATAACCTCCCAACACTTGTGTCCGCTATCATGATACCGACGAATAGCTCGAATACTGAATAGGACTGCGAGTCTGACCTAACTGACCTTCCTTTTTGTTCTCTAGTTATTACTTTCTTGTCTTTATATATAATGCATTGGAGGATATACCAATGATGATAATGATATATTACAGATCTTTAATATATAGTTTTGTTACTCGTTTTACCAATACCCATACTATTTTACTCGTTTTACAAATGCCCAAACATATGCTGATCACGGCAAATAAGCGATCTCTCCTGCCATTCACAAATTTCACTTGCTCATTCCCCATCACGAGAGCCAGCAAAAGAACAAGGAATGCGTGTTTTTGAATATCGTTAAATGCCGTGAATAAGGTCTTTATTTCAGCTACTACTTCTCACCTAGGTTTGTCCCTGGAGCATGGCATAATGTCGACATAATTAGTGTGAGAGAAGTCCGCTAGATATTTAGCGGTTAACCGGTTGAAATCCGGTTAACCCCGATGGTTAACCGGTTAGAAGAATGGGTCAACCGTTTCAGCTCTACATTATACCTGATCAGACCAGATAACCCAGTCAAAATTGTATCGGAACTTGGCATGGGACTGTAGACTGCAACAATGCATATCACTGAGACAACAATCTTGAGATGGTGGGACCCAGATAAAAGATTGGGCGAGCATACATAGAACTTGAATGTGTAGATATGGAGAAGGCTGCTAAGTGGAATAAACAAAATCAGAACAGATGAGTGAAAAGAAGGGAGAGAAAATATAATATAACTTAATATATATGCATGCAAGTCTAAATATAATGTGCTGGTCATCAGCAAAATGATCGAAGTCTGCAGAAGGCGAATTTGGCGATACTACCCGGTATAGCATCAACACATTCAACCTCTAACAACCTCATTCTATTTTGGTCTCGACCAACCATGGAGAACTAGCTGCAGATGAGGGTCACATATGGTGAATTTCGTAATGCTATAGCCCACTATGCTGGGTAGCATCACTAAACTCACCCTCCTTGGAGCTTATTCTGACGACTGCATATGACCGTCTTATTTTGAAGTTTCTATTTACACGCAGTACATGTATTTGTCTGAGTGTTTGACCTGGGTCTGGCCTTAGCACAGTACCTAGCCCAAGATCTCAGCTCATGGAAATGAAAATTAGTTTTGTGATACATAGTGGATTTCAGCTGAATACCTGTATTGTTGGAGAGTTCATTGCCAGGTGGTGTTGCCCTAATAATTTAAATAAAAATCATAATTGACATAAATTCATGTGATACTATGGGACACATCTAAAGTTACACTTACTGTGATGAAAAGAAGGTACACTAATGCTTTTATACTTGTTTACATGTATAATGAGCTACCTTAGACAATATTTGGGGAAGAAACAATCAATAATTTACTGATCAGCACATGTATTCTGTGTGTTATTTTGGATTTTTCCAAGTTTTTTTTTAGAACCTGTATCGTGTTATTACAAAAGACTGGAATGACTTAGAAGAACCAGAAATAGAATCTATTTGAAGAAGTTTCTGTAGAAATTTGATAATAAAGAAATTTTCAGGGAAGATGAGGCCTAAGCAGAGTGAGGTCCCATATGGTGAATTTAGTGATGCTAGCCCGCTATGCGTGATAGTGCCACTAAATTCACCCTCTGGTGACCTCATTCTGCAAATGACAGGCACTTTATTCTCAGGCCTGGTTGGGGTGTTGTATTGAAATTTGAATGTAGACAATAACATTAAGACGTTTAGATGGCTGCAATATGTCCGTTATGTTTTATTCATTAATACCCACAACAAGATCAGAGATTCTATTTTCAATGCAACACAGACCGTAATATGGTAATTAACCTCTTTGCTGCTAAATGATGTTATGACGTCATGTGCTGGGCTGTTGACATTATTGCCATTTTCCACTGGACAAATATAGAGAGAATATCACAAGAACCATAAAACTGACTCAGTTGAAAGGCTATTATCGTTCACAATTTTGGAACATCATACACTGTTTGAATCTTCGAGATACATTTATTTTGATGCACGAATCTCTGAGTTCCAGTTATGATTAATGGCCTACTGCTTGTGTTGTGAAGTAGGTCCATAGAGTACCTACAGGCCATACTTGCACTTAATAGTTACGGACATCATTGCAGCAAAGAGGTTAAGCACGTGCATCATGTCATTTCTTGTTTTCAATTGATAAAAGATGGCGGCTGTCTGCAAAGCAAGGGAATTTGATTTGTATTTAAGTCAATAAAGTGTCAGTTGTTGATATTTTACATTTTGTAGAAATATTTTATTACAGATAGATGGATTTTCAATATTGCATTTATTTCAATATCAAACTTATTATCTGCAATCAGAAGATCTGTGTTATAATGCAACACACCAGTGTGAACAGTTTAACACAGACAACAGATCATGTCATTATTACTGAATTTCAAAATAAGATTGATTTTTATTACAACTGTAACAACTGGAAACATATTCCATGATAACAATATCACAACTACAGTAATGCCCTAAGTAATCAACCCCTTAACCACAGCTGTGGTTAAGGGGTCGATTACTTAGGGCATTACTGTAGTTGTGATATTGTTATCATGGAATATGTTTCCAGTTGTTACAGTTGTAATAAAGATCAATCTTATTTTGAAATTCAGTGACATTTATGAGAAAGTCAATCGAAGTTGTGAACTGTGAAATAAAACTTGGTGAGTGAACAGCTACTGGCTTTTGTCGAACGACTGAATGCATTTATGAGAAAATTTGTTGTTAAATTGGAAATTTTCTGTGAAATCATGTATGTTATAAAGAAAATCTAGTGTGTTTTTTCAATGCATACTGAAAACTATCTCATTCGTGACCAGTACTAATCTTCACTTCTCTCGGTCACTCATGATATTTTCGGTATCCACACAAAAAATTGATAAGTCCTCTAATTCTGCACATAATAATTTAAAATATCGGTTATTTACAGCAGAATTTCGGTTTGGTTCATGCCACTAAAATGAAAAGTGCAGTTTCACCTATATCCTTGTCTGTTCTGTCTGAGGTCCATCCTCCCCATACAAGCTGCCTATTTATGTCCAGTACTCATGTTTCTTGCCATATTTGTTTTTTTCAGATGGAATAGACCACCAAGTCTGTGATATGAACAGCATACAGTCGTGTGGAATTACCATGGATTACTGTGATGGTGGTCAATACCACTGGACTATCAACAAAGGCCCAACACCCTCCAGACTTACAGGTCCCTCGGGTGGAGTACTAGTGGACGATACAAGTATTTACATTCTTCCTCTCTAATATTTTAATTTGTTCTCTTTATTTTCACCCTCTTTCTTCTCTACCTTCCTTTTAATGATAGTGTACATGTATCTCTTCTGGCCTACAATTACAACATCAACAATAGCAAAGTTATTTTATAAAACCCGTTTTAAGGCTATAAATACATTTTTTGTGAATAAAATATAGATAAAACTCTCAGTTTTGAGCTTTCCGATGAATGGCAACAAGTCATATTTCCGACTAAATCTTGAAAAATTACCCATAATTCTGCTGTGGTTAAAGAGTCGATTATTTAGGGCATTACTGCAACTACTCATTGACAAATAATTCCCTTACTGTTAGGAAATGTCAGATAATAAGTTCAACAAAAGGCCATGTTGAACCTAAAGACATATTATGCACTTCTGGTGCGTGAAACTGATAATCTTCCTCAAAGTAGTTATATTTTACAAATATTATTTCCAAATTGACAACACACCGTCATTCTTATATATTAATGAAATGCAGTAACTTTCGATGGCGAAATCATTTTCGTAAGTTTATCGCCGATAGTTGCGTCCCGAATCTAGAAGTAAATATTTACATTTGAGCATAGTTTGGACGATGTTTTCTTTGGAGTGGTACGGTCGATTTGTATCAGATTTTCGGATATGATAGTAGAATGCTACATTCTTCCAGTTGGCATGGTGCCTGGATACTAACTTACCAGTTTCACGTACCCGAACAAGTCCATAATATGTATTTAAGTAAATCATTGCAAAAGATTAGAAATGTTTTCCCTGATATTGTATATGAAATAATAACCTTTCCATGACTGGAGCTTCCTGAAATTTTTCTAAAACCCTGTGACAATGCATTATCTTATATATGCAAGTCTCCCATAGGGAGCCTCACATATATAAGAGAATACATTGACCTAACAATATTTACATTGACCTTGTAAGCCAGTGCATTCTCTTATATATGCAAGGCTCCCTTTGGGAGACTCACATATATATAAAGAGAAGGTACTGGCACAGGATCATAAGAGCTCTTTCCATCAATGTATCACATTATAAAAATCAATAAATTTGAAAAATGATCAAGGAAATATGGGTTGATACAAAAATCGGACTTGGCACTGAAATGGGATATTAATGCTGCACCAGCACACCTCCCGTCATTGAATGGTTAATTGTCTTTTTCATTTTATTTATGATTTTGAATTTCTTATCTAAATATAGACACTGATGATCAAAGAATAAGACTGAGGAGGTATTCCAGTTACACTGATAGAGGCACAGTAGAGATATATGTAAATGGTGCTTGGGGAACTATCTGTGATGATGGATTTTACAGTGCTAGCGCCAACGTCATATGCCGTATGCTTGGTTTCGGGTATGATAACTATATGTCTGCTGATTGATAGCGAGCCTGAGAATAAGGTGCCTGTCATTTGCAAAATGAGGTCCCCAGAGGGTGAATTGATCCTGCATATCACTAAATTCACCCACTGGGGACCTCATTCTGGTTAAGCCTCATCTTCTCTGGAAAGTTTCTTTATTATTAAATTTCTATAGAAACATAGATTCGATTTCTTTTTTAGTTTAGTTTTAAGCTCAACTTACTTTGTAAGTTTGAGCTACCCAAGAGAAAATGTTGAGTGAAATTTCACTGAAATTTCACTGAAATAACAGTAAAAAATTTAGTCAAAATTCAGTGAAATTTCACTAAAATTCCATTGAAATTTCACTAAAACTCCAGTGAAATTTCACCAAAATTTCAGTGAAATTTCACCAAAATAACAGTAAAAAATTTAGTCAAAATTCAGTGAAATTTCACTAAAATTTCAGTGACATTTCACTAAAATTTCAGTGAAATTTCACTGAAATAACACTATTAAACAGTAAAATGGTTCCATCATTTCTTGTACTATACTGTTCTGTATCGCATGTCAAATTTTCAACCATATATAGAGCTGATAAATCCAGTTCGATTTTACTGTACATGTATGACGTCGATCTTTGTATATGCTGACCCGCATTGGTCAGTGAGATGGAACAAGGATATATGAAATGTAAATATTTTTATTATTTATTGACTGTCCAAACATTGAGTCAAGTCTAAAGTTTGATGTCCTCACACACAAAGAATCTATGTGCACAACTGTACGTGCTACAGTGATCTCGCAAAGCCTTGCATCCGCGCGATCCGTAATTTGTTAGCTTATTGCAAATAACACATATTCACTTTCCAGAAACGGCAACTTTTTAAAAAAATCACTGAGAATGTAATCTTTTTCTTTACCATCTTTATGACGAATTTTGACCGGCTTTTGAAACCAGGCAAATGAAAATTTATTCTTAACTCCAACGTCGTCGTATCGATTGCCTTCTTTCACAATTGAATTCATAACAATCACTTTTAAAACTTCTAATTTCTTTTGAAAGAGATCGCGAACCGTGAAACTCTTTTGTTCAAAACAAAAGAATGATCGCGGCAAAAAATATCCCGAAGTCCGTCGAGTCAACGAATATCATTGGCTTGATGTCGAGCGTCGACACCAAAGGAAGCGAATCGAGCCAATGAGAAGCTACGTATTAAACCGGCATGGTGGAACCGGTGTTGCCGAAAAAACAACCGGTGTCGCTTTGAATGACCGGACAATTTATGTCGGCCGACTGAGATCGTCGCGAATAAAAAAAACATGCCCTTTGAAGTTTTGTATTTGAATAGACACATCGCGGTTTTTCACATTTCACACTTAATATAACATCACAAACTTTGTTGGCACAGAGTAATTTTCTGTTCACGGTGTCTTTCTTAGAACAGTCAGCTATTATTAGTGACGAGGGACGCTCTGAATCAGATGTTTCTTTACCGTACTCGTCAGAAAATGGCAAGTATTTGAGTCGTATTTGTCACTTCCAATATCCGCTGACATTCACTCTCTATTTTTACCTGTATTTTACCAAATCCTCTCATTTGAGTAATTGAAAATTGCATCTGCACAAGATATATATAGTCTTTGATTGTGATAATATATGGACACGAACTTACCGATAATGGAAAAATGTGGCCCATTGATAAATAAAAAATTCATATGCACAGATTATAATATCCCTTTACTGGAAGCCATTCTCTGTATACTAAATATATACTGCATGCTGTTCACATTTGGGGGTCCATATTTCCATGTAGACACACTTCTTTAAGATAGAATTGAAAACACAATTTTATTCTTTTTTCTTTTGTCCACCAAGACAATAATAAAACTATATAATGATGTCAAATTAAAAAATTTTAAACTGAAAAGTACTCAAAATCTCACTGAAAACTATTTGATAATATTTTAGTGAAATTTTATATTTAAAACTGAAAAGTACTCAAAATCTCACTGAAAATTGTTTTATCATTTTTTAGTGAATTAATTTTATATTTAAAACTGAAAATTTAGTACTCAAAATCTCACTGAAAACTATTTTATCATTTGAGTGAAATTTTAGTGAAATTAACTGGAAAAGTTAAAATAAATTTCAGTGAAATTTCGGTGAAATTTCATTGAAATTTCACCGAAATTTCACTGAAATGGTGAAATATCACCAAAATTTTGTAATTTCACTGAAATTTTGGTCTCATTTTCTCTTGGGTATTGCCATGGGTTGTCGTCCGTGTGTGCGTGTGTCCGTCAACAATTTCCTTTGGCACGGGCTACAGGTCGTATCTTTGGTCTGATTTTTATGAAATTTGTCATGAATGTTGACATTGACATGTAGATGGGAACGAGTCATTTTGGGGTCATTCGGCCAAAAAACATGGCCACTGGTGGCCATCTTGGATTTAAAAATTAAATCCATTGGCGCGGGCTACAGGCTGTACTGTTTGTGTGATCATCATAAAATTTGTCATGAATGTTGACATTTACATTTAGATGGGAACGAGTCATTTTAGGATCATTCGGCCAAAAAACATGGCCGCTGGTGGCCATCTTGGATTTTACTCTTTGCATCACTAAATCCTTTGACACATCCTACAGACCACATCTCTGATCCGATCATCACCAAACTTCATATGGATCATCGGGGCGACCTCTAGATGGGAACGAGTCATTTTGGGGTCATTTGGCCAAAAAACATGGCCACCGTCAGCCATCTTGTATTTTACTCTTTGCATCACTCAATACTTTCGTGTGGGCTACAGGTCGTATCTTTGGTCGGATCTTTATGAAATTTGTCATGAATGTTGACATTGATATGAAGATGGGAAACAAGTCATTTTTTGGGGTCATTCTGCCAAAAAACATGGCCGCCGTCAACCATCTTGGATTTTACTCTTTGCATCACTAAATACTTTCACACACCCTACAGACCACAACCCTGATCCGATCATCACCAAACTTCATATTCATCATTGGGGTGGCCCCCAGTTGGGCACGAATCATTTTGGGGTAATTCGGCCAAAAAACATGGCCGCTGGTGGCCATCTTCGATTTAAAAATTGTATCCATTGGCGCGGGCTACAGGCCGTACTGTTTATCTGATCATCATAAAATTTGTCACGAATGTTGACATTTACATGTAGATGGGAACGAGTCATTTTAGGATCAATCGGCCAAAAAAAATGGCCGCTGACGGCCATCTTGGATTTTACTCTTTGCATCACTAAATCCTTTGACACATCCTACAGACCACATCCCTGATCCGATCATCACCAAACTTCATATGGATCATCGGGGTGACATCTAGATGGGAATGAGTCATTTTGGGGTCATTTGGCCAAAAAACATGGCCACCGGCCGCCATATTGGATTTTACTCTTTGCATCACTAAATACTTTGACACACCCTACATACCACATCCTTGATCTGATCATCACCAAACTTCATATGGATCATTGGGGTGACCTCTTGATGGGAACGAGTTATTTTGGGGTCATTCGGCAAAAAAATATGGCCACCAATGGCCATTTTGAATTTTACTCTTTGTATGACTAAATATTTATAAAAATCCATTAGCATGGGTTATAGACCGATCTGTTTGTTTGATCTTCATGAAATTTGTCATTGATGTTGACATTGACATGTAGATGGGAACGAGTCATTTTGGGGTCATTCGGCAAAGAAACATGGCTGCCGGTGGCCATTTTAGAATTAACTCTTTGCATCACTAAATCCTTTGGCACACCCTACAGACCACATCCCTCCATGTACTGTCAACCATTAAATTATTCCCCTACCTAAGTTGAGCTACAGTGTCATTGACACTTTCATTCTATATCATCAAGGTTCCCAATGGTTGTACATCACAATATTCACCATTTGGAAACTGCAATCTGATCCTAGATCTCTAATAGCAGTTGAGGCCTAAGCAGAATGAGGTCCCTAGAGGGTGAATTTAGTGACGCTCTACCACGCAGCGGAATAGGATCACTAAATTCACCCTCTGTGGACCTCATTCTGCAAATGACAGGCACACTAAACTCAGACTTGATTGATAGACACTTTCAGCACAGCAGGATGTATATAACTCATGTATATGTCATGCTTCAAGTATATAACATACGTGCTGTGTTCAAAGAAAATTACAATAATATTTAGGCTGTATTAGAACAAACTAAATTTGCATCAGAAAAACAAATATGATGATTGGGACTATCATCTAATTAGGGAAGTATGTTTGTATAAATTGACAGTTCAAATTCTAGCAAGGATTGAAATAAGTGGTCGGTCACGGTCAATGACAGTCACCAAAACATCTTTGACCGACACAATTTGCGTCTGGTCGGATATTTTGTCCAACAGCAAATTTCTACTCCCATCAGATAAAATATAACTGGATAAGACATTTCTGTCAAGTTAATTTGCTTCTTTGCAAATCTGGATCGAACAAAACCATTAGATTATACGTGAATGTATCGTGTAGTTTCTTATGACTATATCAGAAATCGCGTTGTTCTTTAATCGCGCCCAGTCAGCGACTCGGAAGTTTCATTTCGTTTTAAGTGCGGTTCGTAATTATTGGCTTACCGTTCACCTTTTAACACTTCCGTTTTAAATCAAGGTCATTTATACGATTTTTAAAATAAGAATTAAGAAACAAAAAATGCCTGTACTCCTTGTCTAGCAGTACGATAGATGTACGGAAGTTTAAAGCAGTATTTAATGAAATGAAATAATGAAACGGGGGGATCACTGGTCGAACAGTAAAAGTAACCACAGTTCACAAATGGATTTCCGAATTGCCGGAGCACAACCTTATTCGGTGGTTGCAAATTCAATTCGATGACAAGAAGGGGGTTGTTACCCACTTTAAAATGCAAATACTGCATCTCCGAAGTCAAGGAAATCGAAATTCGAAAGGACTTTAATAGATCTTGGGTTGATGGATCAACAAATTTCTATTAAAAACAAAGCATGATGGTAGCAGTAGCACTAGAGTCACTTTTTAAGGTCACAGAAGATTATTTTACATGGCATTGCAGCATTATTTATCGCATAAAAATAAGATATGAGAACAATTGACAGCACATAATTTTGACAGACACCGCCCAGAAAATGACAGACACCATGCATTTGGTGTCTGTCATTTTGACAGGCACCGTGACAATAATTATTTCAAGGCTTGAATTCCAGTATGATATATATGAGCTATTTTTTTCTTCTCATTTGGCCATCGGTAAGGAATTATGCTAACTGACAAAGGTGGGAATTTTTTTCTGTCAAAGCATAATTATATTTTCTATCTGTAATAATGTCAGCAAAATCACTTGGAAAAGAGTTTAAAAGGCGAGATCTCAAATTCTTGTAAATCACACATGGTGCAAATGCTTTTATTATTTTTCTCTTTTCTGTTTCTGTTCTCAATGGAAGTATTGCACATCAAAATTGAGCCAGAATCAAATGGTGAGATTTTTCCATATTCATCAAAGCATATTTTTCTGTTATAATCAGTAAGTTCCTTCAGGAATTTTAATTCATTTGTTCTAACCAAGTGTCTGCATGTATTTGAAAGAGCTTCTGTTCAACCTCATTTACGCAACATGTTTGTCAATTTTCAAAAGTGTTTTAACAGGTGTATCCGCGGATTATACTCAAGCATTGCACATGCGTAGTATATTGCTTGTGTAATGTGCTATTGTGTATCTATCCATGGCCTGCCAATGGACAATTACATTATCGGCCCGACACTGCAGGCTATTATAAGATTTCATGCTACCAGTAAATGCCATATAAAGTGGTAATGATGCTATTTGTGTCTTCCATTTGCAGTAGGGGCAATTTTTATTCTGGCTCTTACTATGGTTATGGGAATGGAACAATATGGATGAACAATCTCCGGTGTAAAGGCAACGAATCATCAATTTTCCAGTGCATACATACTCTCGCACCTAATGTCTATGGCTGCTCTCACAGTGAAGATGTTGGTGTGATGTGTTATAGCTCTACATCCAGTACTACGCAAACAGGCAAGTAAAAAGTATCTTTCTCTATGTACATGTATAAAGGTGCCATTTCATGATTGAGCTTGCTTTATTAATCAAGCTCATGATGCAGGCTGCATCGTGTAATACCATGTCATTTCATACAGCTCAGCATTATTAATTACCCAAAGAAGGGACCGAGCCGTTTTTGCATGCAGAAAATGGCCCCAATTAATGTCAAGTAGCAATTAAATAACAGAATTCCTCTTGATATCTGATACAAACCACATGTGTAGTTCACATTATTGGAGTCGCATTAGTAAATATAATGTTATTTATTTGGTGATACACTGTTAATTATGATTGACAGTTTTGGAAAGATTTTCTGATAAAACCGTGCTTTAAAAAGTTTGCTGAGTGGTGTAATGTGAACATCCAGCATCACCCCTGTAGTTACCATTTGGAGTTTAATAAAGCAAGCTTAATGGTGTAATGCACCTTAAGGATTATTATACCTCCACGTTTGAAGAATAATGGGGGTATTCTGGATTGGCTTTGTCATTCTTCTGTTTAGCCATCTGTCCATCTATTTGTCAGTCCCTCTTAAAAGGGCTACAATGTGGTGTACGTACAGTAATGCCCTAAATAATCGACTCCTTAACCCTTTTCCCAACAGCACATGTAATTAAACCACGTCATATAGCCAACGTCACCAGGTATGAAGGTAATTACGTTAGCCAACAGGAATTTGACGTTATAATATCATTGGGTGTTTCCCCACACTGGCCACAGGTATATGTGCCATGTGTATCATCCGATATGCAACAACAAACATGCTTTCACTTAAGTGTCATCTGTGAATACCGTCAGAATACGATAATGGAAACATAAACCAGTAGACGAACTAAATATGTGCATATAAACAACCGTTTATCCTCATTTTATCACACATGTTAGTCAAAAATGACATTTTATGCAAATTTACGGTATGCCTATGCCAGTATGTCCTTTAAGTTTGTTTACCCACGGACTAGTGTCCTGATTGAAAAAAAAAATAATTCATGATTTTTTAAAACAAAAAAGCGTATTATAAATAAAATAATTAAACCAAATGTCTTTATATTTGATGTACATTAATCATATAAACCATGATTTGACAAAAGTCGTAAAAATACTTCCAATAAAAGAGCAAATTATTAGCAATTACGTCACATTGCTTTGTGAAAGTTTGTAAATTTTCGTGCAAAAACCACATGTTCAAAGGTCACTTTTTGTTGATTCTAAGAATGTTTTCATTGACAACCAATGACATCAATGATTAGAAGTTTGAACTGATTTCATTGGCTCAAGTTTAGGGGTGGAGTTTCCCCATTGATGCTAATTAGATGACAGAAAACGAGCGCGAATTGTTCAAAATGGCAGTGGGCTAACTTAGTGAGACGTCGCCAGCAGGTGCTTGAATGTGTCGCTTGGGATATTCTTTGTTTTATCGACATTGCGTTGATATAAGTACCCTATTACTTTATACTCGGTAATTATATATACATACACACAAAGAAGCTTCCCAAGATGAATTTGAGATATCTGCATGTCAACTGTAAACTCGCCTTTATTTAGAAGCACCCGCATTGGGCTGACTTGATGTCAAACCAGGAGATATTTACTTTTTTAAATTGATTTCTTTCTCGATCGATCAGGGTCGATGGTCTTTTGCGCGGTTTATTTGAAATCTTGAACAGATGGATATATAAAAGTAATATCTCATCAATTTATTATACTAAATTTGTAGATAATAGATATAAAAAAGTTTTAATTAATTATGTGTTCAGAATCCCGCCGATAGCACAATAACGGCCACGTCCGTAGTTACATTACAACCGGAAATAATATTACGATGCTCAGACATAACCTGATTTCGCAGAGTAAATTTGTGCAATAAAAGCAGAAAGATCCACTTTGAGTCATCAATTTGGAATTGCAATGTTCGAGTTCTCAAATTAAACAACAATTGTGACACTTAATGAATATGTTTCACAACATTTGGTTTGTGGAGAAGTTCACCTACATTAAATATTGAGACAAATTTCATCTTCGTCGAAAATTCGCTACCAGTGAACCACATGTTTCTGTTTCGTTTGTTTTCATTTTGTCAGCCAATACGAGACTGAGTAAATACTCTATGTCAACATTTTGTAATATATAGGAAGGCAAGGTGGAAATACGTGCCTTCATTATAATTTTAGTCCATTAAAAAAAATATTATTATAAAAAAAAAAATTCACGGGTGAAGTGACAATCATAATGGAACTTGACAGGAAAAACATCCCAATGGCCAGTTCCGCAACTGTCACGCTGAGATTTTGCTTAGCTGTGGTCGATTTAATTACGACTGGGAAAAATGTTCATATTGCACTATTTGGAAATATAAAATCACCACCTAAGAAATAATACATAATCCAATATAAATATAAATTTTAAGTTGTCATATTTTACATAGATTACCCTCGCGGCCACGCATAACGCAATCAACAAGGAAGCGTCTCTGACAACAACTTTCGTTTTCGTCGAAACCACGTGTTTCTATTTCGTTTGTTTCAATTTTGTTGGCCAAAACAGTATTCTAAGTAAACATTTTGCAAATCTAAAGCCTAGCAAAGGAAGAAAGGATTTAATATGTGCCCTTCATGATCTTAACCATCAGCGGAACAAAACACAATCAATGTAAATCGTCATTATAACTCTTTATTCGAGTCTCAAATACGAGTGTTGAAAATTAGAAAATTAAAGACGTCAAAAGGCGATACGGACGCTACAACAAAAGACGTCAAAAGGCGATACGGACGCTACAACAAAAGACGATACGTTGGAATAAGGGTTAACCACAGCAGAATTATGGGTAATTTTTCAGGATTTAGTGAGAAATATGGCATGTTGCCATTCATCGGAAAGCTCTTCATATTTCTCACTAAATCCTGAAAAATTACCCATAATTCTACTGTGGTTAAGGAATCGATTATTTAGGACATTACTGTAGTCAAGAATAAGCTACATTATGCGGTGACTTTGTACTGTGGTGTGTAGCCCTGAATGTAATTTATCATCTCAGTAATATCAACCATTGATGTTTTAACCCTATCATGACTGGAGTTTCCTGAAATTTTGCGAAATCTATCTGCCGATGCGTTCTCTTATATATCCGAGTCTCCCATAGGAAGCCTCACATTTATAAGAGAATACATTGGCCCAACAATATTTACCTTGGCCTTGTAAGCCAGTGCATTCTCTTATATATGCGAGGCTCACATGCGACACTTGCATAATTAAGAGAATGCACTGGCACTGGGTCTTTAACCCTTTGGAGGGTATATGTAACATCATATACATGACGAAATTTAACGTCAACTTCATAGCATTAAGTATTAACAAGTTCGGGTCAAAAGTGTCTAATAATTCGTTTTAATTTATGTGCATTTTTTGTTAATGTGTGTTAGGGGTCATCTCAAAACTCCTATCGGGAAATCAGCCTATTTCCCGATAGATCCCGATAGCATATATATACAGTTATAGGGAAATTATCGGGAAATGACGCAACGTATCTCCGTCAAAGGTATCTTGCCCACTAAACTATATGGTATATTCCCAATCTTAATTCTCGTAGTAGAAGGGTTAAAAAACCCGAAGTGACTCTCAGGTTCGTTTTCTTGAAAACGGTACGAAAATTCTCCAGTACGTTTTTTCCAAAATGGTACGCAATCTCAAGGTACGAATATCCAACGGGAATTCCTCCCAATGACCCAGTGCGTCTATCTTTAGTATTACCTGAGCCACGTGATCCATCTTTGTTATAAGAGCCATGATTGCCAGGTAAGTCATTCCTTTTTTTCCTTTCTACTCGTTCAAGATAAGTGCTCTGGAGAAAAAACATAAATTATTTCAAATTGAAAATTATTTTCACTTTGTCACCGACGGAACGTTTCATCTTTACAACATGCGTTCTTGTTTAATTTGCAAACGGCAAAAAGCCGTTTTTGATGATCATGCCCAATGTGTATTGTGCGCGGGCTGCACAAAAGAAACGCCGTGCCGCATTTGTGCCACATGGATGTCATCCAACTGGACCAGGATCAGGTCGTTTGCTGCAAGCCACCAGGATGTAAGCCCAGGTTCAGGTTCTTTCCCTGTAGCTCCTCTGGCAGTTGCTTCTCCTCGTTTCGAGGGTCCAACCTCTGAGACAAGGTCACTAGTCGATAGTGCACCCCTCAGTAGTTTTGCAACTCGGGGCGAAAGTTATACCAAACGGGGAGCTGATGGGGCACCCCATACAACCACACATCGTGGGCTCCCTGGACTTTCGTATGGGACGCCAATTTGCTCCCTCGGGTCGTCCGTTGGCGGGTTGGCGTGCCCCGGTACGGAGGTGAGTTTCTCCACTAACACTAGAACCAGCCCGTACATTGCTACTAGTCGACATCTCGGGGTCAGCACGGCTGGGGGTTTGCCCTGTCCATACGTCATTAGTCCCTACATGCCTTCTGTCCCAGCTGGGTTTGGAATGGGACCGCAGTTCTCAAGCATGCCTCCTCCTTATTATCCGCAACCACCTCCGTGGGCTTGGCAGTCAGGTTTCTGGCCGCATTCTGGACAACAGCAGCCATTAACTTCGGGTTTAAATCCAAATGCAAATGAATTTGTACCCCGACGTCAGTCGAAGAGCAGGCGGCATGCTTCGGAATCGGCCCCTCTTAACCATCCATCGCCAGTTCGGTCGGTTGGATATCGGGATCCGGACGAGCTGTCGCTCCATCCCCGAGATGAAGAGGCTTTGGACATTCCTCAGGGGTCCCCAAGTTCCAGCGATTACGAGGGAGACTCAGGAAGTGGTACAGACTCTGAAGACGAGGAGTCTGTACCAGATTTTGTGGACACAGTTGCTTTAATATATAAGTTGTTGCCTTCTTCAATGTGCCCTCCGGCTCCTGAGAGGTCGAGTAGAATGTTCGAGTCAAGTGTCGATACCCTGTGGGAGCGACCTCCAGAGGAACGAACACAATATGTTCCCAGTCGTCTCCCGCAGTCGCCTCAGCTGGCCACAGCGTATGGGAAGATTAACACAATCATTAGCGGCTCTCTGGCTAATCGTCCAAGAATGGGGCGTGAACTTGTTCCGTTTCCGCCGAAGACTCGAAGTTATGGATTCAATTTGAAGTACTACTCCTCTACCTCTCAGCCGGTTGTTTTGGACCCTCTTCCACATTTGGAACCCGATGCGAGTAGTCTTGACCTTTATCAACCTAAAGGTATCTACCTAACCAGACAAAAGTTTTCGTGTTTTCGTCAGTCAGTTCACCGGGCTCTTCAAGTCTTATCTTTTACGGATATGACTACCTCTGCCATCTTTATGGCTCAATCTGCGGGTTCTGATCAGTCGGGCCGAATTGGCGAATTAACAAAGGTCCTTTCCCGTAGTATCGGACACGCAATTTCTGTTCTGACCACATTGTCGGCCAATCACGATTTGTTATGGAGAGAGGAACTTCTCAAACAGTCCAGTCTCTTACAGCCTCATCATAAGGATTTTCTCCTTTACCAGCCCATTGGGACGGGCACTGAGTTTAATGACCAGATTGCAACAGCTCGTGACATGGTCTCTGCCGAGGCAGACCTGTATGATCGTCGTCCATCCCGCACGGGATCCAGGGGCTTAACACAAAGTCGTAAAAGGAAGAGTTCGAGGGTTGCCTTCGAGGGTCCAAGCAAAAAACAGACTGTTTCTGTTGCCAGGCCACAACGGTCTTTGCGGGATCATGATTTGTTAGCACAGCTTCCTCATCCGACTTCCAACATACAATCCAATTCTCGTGTCAACAGAGAACGTGAGTTACAGGAGAATGTGAATCACATGGTGCACCAAGTCAATGATATTTTGCAATCATCAGGCAGTCGCCCGGCTTCAAGCTATACTGTTCCTGCTGGACAAGGCTCACATCAGTCTCGTCGCTTTCAAAGCGCTCCACGATCTCGGGGGTCAAAAGGCACTGGCAATAAGCCAGGCAGGCGTCGTTTTTGACGCCATAACTCCACAGCCTGTTCAGTTTCCGGTGGGGGGGGGGGGGGGGGGGCGCCTTTCTCATTTTGCATCACAGTGGGAGCCAATTTTCATGATCGATCCATGGTTAAAGGAGGTAGTAACGTCAGGCCTCTTTATAGTTTTCCGGGAGCCCCCCCCACTCACGTCAGTTCCAATTTCGACTCCCGTGCCTCGGGACCCACTGAAGGCCAAGGCCTTGGAGGCCGAGATTCAAATTCTTCTCCACAAACAGGCTGTGGAAATCGTTCAAGATTGTCAGACACCAGGTTTTTACTCAAGACTCTTCCTTGTTCCCAAGAGTTCGGGAAAATTTCGTCCAGTGATCGACCTCTCTACTCTGAATGGATATATCGATCCCCCCCGGTTCCGTATGGACACACAGGCGACCGTTCGAGCGGCTACCTCTCCCCAGAGATATGGGGTCAGTATAGACCTTCAGGATGCGTATTTTCATGTTCGACTCCACAGAGCGTCGCGACGGTATGTGCGGTTCCAGTATCGCAATGTTACCTATCAGTTCCGGACCCTAGCATTTGGGCTCAATCTGAGCCCATGGGCCTTTGTTCGGATTATGGAGGCTGTCCTCGCTTTTTTCCGGCAGCAGTCTACAGTCACTTCAATGGGTTATATAGACGACATGTACCTGAATCATCTCAACCCAGTGGTTTTAGCTCACGACAGAGATGTTTTTCTGGATATTTTGGCTCGATTGGGCTTCTTAGTGAACACGGAAAAGTCTTCTCTCACACCGTCACAGGAGTTCCTTCATCTGGGAATGCAATTCCAAACGTTTGCGAATCGGGTACGGCTTCCTTTGAAACGGGCAGCGGCCCTTCGCCAGGAGGGGTTGTTAGTTTGCCGGCAGAAGTTGATCACAGCTCGTACCTTCCTCCGGCTTCTGGGGTTGGCAAATGCGGCAGCAGATTTGATTAATTGTGGTCGACTTCATCTACGGCCCTTACAGATGTTTCTACAGGCTCGGTGGAAAGCATCGGAACATTCACTCCAACGTCTCATTCCGATTACTCCTTTGTTGACACAGTTTCTGCTTCGTTGGGCAGACGTTCCATGGCTCATGTCGGGGGTACCGTTGACTTCCACTCCTCCGACATTCACTCTGTCCACCGATTCCAGTGTCATCGGTTGGGGGGGGGGGGTTCTTCTCCCGAACTCCAACACAGTAGCGGGTCAATGGTCTCGGTCAATTCTTCCATCTCACATCAACGTGAAGGAGATGTTAGCGGTTTTATTTTCTCTGCACCACTGGCAGGAGATCTTGGCTCACCAGTCTCTACTCGTGCTCTCGGACAACAGCACAGTAGTGAGCTACATTCGTCGCCACGGGGGCACCCGGTCTCCTCAGCTTTGCTTACTGACTCAACTTCTCTTTACCCTATGTATGAAGAACGACATTCTTCTGTCCATTCGCCATATTCCCGGCCGTCTCAATGTGTTGGCGGACCAGTTGTCTCGTCGGGGCTCGGTCATCTCGACAGAATGGGAGCTCAATCAGGGGGTCTTCCTGGACTTGTGTCGCCAGTGGGGATGTCCATCAATCGACCTGTTTGCGACAAGGCTCAACAACAAGCTTCCCTGTTATGTATCCCCGTGTCCCGATCCAGCGGCAGTGGATGCTCTATCGATGTCATGGGACGGACTGGTGGGATATGCCTGCCCTCCCTCAGCCATAGTGCCTCATGTTTTCAGGAAAATTCAGACGTCGGATTGCCGCATTCTACTGGTGGCTCCTCTCGATGCCCGGAAATCGTGGTCCAACCTCCTGTTACCAATTCTGCTCGCGCCCCCATTGGTACTTCCTCCTCTGCACTCCCTGCTCAGTCAGGTCAGTCCGCCGGTGTTCCACCCATACCCGGCTGCCCTAAAGTTACACGCATTTCTTTTATCCGGTCCTGTCTCCAGAAGCGCGGTTTCAGCCGCAGTCTTGTGGAACACATGTGCCGAGCTCGGCGCGCCTCCACAATAAAAACATATCAGGCAAAATGGTCGCTATATTTACAATGGTGCCGGTCTGAGGCCTATGATTATGCTTGTCCTGCCAGACGCTGTTTGGCAGCTTTCCTTCTATTTTTATTTGAGGAAAAGACACTATCTCCCATTACAATTAAAGGGTATCGGGCTATGCTCTCTCAAACCTTTCTTTATAAGGGCATCAAATGGATTAGTGGGTGTCGGGCTCTCTCGGATCTGGTGGCTTCCTTCAGCCTAGCTAGACCACGTACTAGGACGCTAGCTCCTCAGTGGAATCTGGGGTTGGTTCTCACCTATTTGCAGGGACCCCCTTTCGAGCCTATTCGGTTATGTTCTTTTCTGCATCTGACATACAAGACAGTTTTTCTTTTGGCTTTTGCATCTGCCAGGCGTGTCAGCGAGTTACATGCATTGTCTATCGACCCGTCCTGTTGTAAGGTCTCTCGTACTGCTGCAGAGCTTCTCACCAACCCTGGGTTTCTAGCTGAAAATCAGATTCCATCATCATTTCCTGCAGCAATTCACATTCCTGCTCTTCCAAGGGGGGGCGACACATCTCTTTGTCCAGTCAGGATACTTCGACAATACATTGATCGATCAAAGCAACGCAGAAGGGGACGTCTCCGTCTCTTTCTGCCTTTACAAATTTCACGGGAGGATATCTCAGTTAGATCTATTGCAAGATGGATCAAGTCTGTTATCACCATGGCATATGATCAAATTGATCCTTTACAGCTTAGGTCGTTCCAGGTTTGTGCGCATGAAGTGCGGGCCATTTCTTCTTCATGGGCGTTTCGCAGTTCGGTCGCTTTGCGAGACATCATGACTGCGGCTTATTGGTCTCAACCTTCCACATTCTCTCAGTTTTATTTGAGGGATCTGCAATCGCAATCAGACAATCTATTTCAGTTGGGCCCTCTGGTCGCTGCCCAACAGGTTGTGTGACAATCGTAGGGTGTACATAGTTTTATTTCTATCATTGTGTGAATGTATTTTATCCGATCAATCAAGTTCATTGATTGAGGTCAACAGCGGTTTTATCTTTCCTCGTGGCCTCCACCTGACAGAAAATTCTAGATTATACCATATAGTTTAGTGGGCAAGATACCTTTGACGGAGATACAATATTTTCCTAAAAATAGTAAAATATATATCTCCTATAAGTATCTTGCCCACTAAACCCTGAGCTCCCTCCCAGTGTTTCGACACCCACCCCGCTCACGAGGAATGTCCTCGTAGGGAAAAAAGGGATGACTTACCTGGCAATCATGGCTCTTATAACAAAGATGGATCACGTGGCTCAGGTAATACTAAAGATAGACGCACTGCGTCATTGGGAGGAATTCCCAGGAATTCCCGTTGGATATTCGTACCTTGAGATTGCGTACCATTTTGGAAAAAACGTACTGGAGAATTTTCGTACCGTTTTCAAGAAAACGAACCTGAGAGTCACTTCGGGTTTTTTAACCCTTCTACTACGAGAATTAAGATTGGGAATATACCATATAGTTTAGTGGGCAAGATACTTATAGGAGATATATATTTTACTATTTTTAGGAAAATATTGTTTTTCGGGAAATTATCGGAATATTTACATAGTCTATCGGGATTCTATCGGAGTTTACTTTCATTTCGGAGTATCATATTCCGAAAACAACGCATGTTGTTTGGAAAGTTTCTGTATCAGGATTACTCCGGACTTTTATTGGGATTTTATGTTTTTTAGGCCTATCTTCATTATTGATTTAATAGTTTCCTAATATGAGAAATCGTTAGTATAAAGTTTTAAAGTATCAGGGGACACGTGTCGTAGAACTATTATATGTTATACTTTGGTGATCAGTGGGTGCTACGTATAATATCAGTATTTTACCCGGACAATACACCCCACCCATCGGGAAATCTTCAAAATCAATAAATCAATTCACGGGGAGCATACCCAAATATGTATGCAGTTGTAGGCCTATACTATCTTCAAAGCTTGTGTTTGTAATATGTTTAAATACATCCGACTTTTAAATATGGAGGAAATAAAGAAATACATATATTATGGCAAATTTAAAAGATTTGTATTTAATCGCCGACGACAATTAATGCATGCACAATCGAGTGCAGTCTTAACACGAGATGTCGTATGTTCTATTTTTAGCCCGATTCCAGGAATTGGGGTCATCAATATTTACGTTTCTGGGAACAACACACGTGGCATTGCAGAGTAATACATCTTGAAGATTTCACACAGTGAACGGATTTATAAAACAATTTCAAACATGGGACAACTCAAGCTTAAAAAAAATATCGGGCCTGTGTACACATAGGCCTATATTCCGAATATACATAGCCTAGGCGAAATTTATATTGGAATGTGCGATGTCCATGCAGCATTTGATGTGCTTATAACGCAATTGCATTTTTGTTTACCGGCACATGCATGGAAACAACAAATCTCGCCAGTAGACAGCCGTAGAAAGAAAAATATATATCCACAGTGGGTATAACTTTAGCCTAAGCAGGAAATTTTGCTGTTATGCCTACATTCTGCATGGTCATGCAGTTTCGGGGGGTGGGGGAGGTAGATCGATCATGCACGCCATGGATATCTACTCGGTTCTCTACCCTTTAGTCAAGAGTAGGCTTTAGAAATTCGTAACATGACATAGGGGGGGGGGGGGGGGGTGTCCTGCTGTACATGTAAATTTTTAGCAACATTTAGCAGTAATATTCCATACTTTTTCATGAATCGTAATATGGTAAATAAAGAGCGTCTATACAGACCTGTGAAAATATGAATGGAAAATTCCATGCAAATCTGCAGTGCAAAGGTTATAAATAGGCGAAGTAATCATAACATTTAACTGGCAATTAAATGTGTGCATGGGCTGCTTTTCATATTCTACATTAATTTCGTTTTCTGTAATTACTACTAATTATAAGGCTGCATTGATTATTTCGACATAGCCTAATTATGTTGACAGTGTCGTATTTCACGATTGCATCATCAAGGTCAAGGTAACACGATGCGATTTATTTGTAGTAGGCCTGCTCCCATATTTCGCCATTTTTTTTCTTCAAAAAGATGTCTTGCTAACTTTTATTTAGTTTACTTTCGATATTAATAGCCAGTCCATTGTTTTAAAATGACTTGCCAATAAATATTATGTCATATATAATGGCATGATCGACGCATCGAAATGTGCAGGGATCTATCGATCATAACTGGGTCACTCAAGTACGAACATTAGGTGCATATGAGGTTCTCGGAGGGGTAAACATTTTTGTCACCGCTGATTATTTTGTTCTTGTGTGATTACTAATGTTCACATTCACTGCGCATTATCACTTAGATAGTCTCCAGGAAATACGCCAAATTGTGATGTGAAAAATTAAAGAATTGACTGCGTAAAACTTGTGTTATGTTTTATTTGTGTCAGTATAGGCGGCGAGGCGAACACGTGCAAAACGCACCATTTTCAAAATTAATGATTTAGCGCATTTCGTTATCTGAATTTAAGAATTACCTTGTCAATTTTACACTGAGTATGATTAATAAAAACAATACACGGGAGAAATTATATTTATTGCCCGTAGTTTTGAGAACGAATTTATTCTTGAATGATGAATCGAAATCCTGGTGGCGTGAATTGTTTACAAGATACTGATGGCGCCAAAAATAAGCGCAAATCAGGTGAGGAAAATCAGCCGAACAATATAGTTCTCAAACATTGTTTGAAGCAAGATACCTGCGATCGAAAATCAACTATTCGAAGCCAATGTGTAGTAATTATCGTAATCTTATGGCATTTATTTCACATGTTTGGTAATTTATTCGTTTCTAGGAGATATGTGCTGTATGAATAATATGCAAAAAGAATTCAATGGAAAATTTAATAACTTTAAACAAGCTTCCACCCCAATAAAAATATGCTTACGAAGGAGGCTGTGGCTATATCAAATTAGAAGGAGGCGTGGCCTTATCAAATTTGACTATCCGTTGTCTATATATATCTTTATTTTCCTCCATCTAATGAAGAGTTATCAAATACGAACACATACATTTAACATATATACACATAGAAAACATGACCACACAAGAAGTATAAATATGTCCAATAACGAATAAGAAGTAGAAAAATAACACATCACACACAGTAGATATTTACATAATTATACCACCCGCAACGAGTTGTGGGGGGTATACTGGTATTAGCTTGTCTGTCCGTCCGTCTGTCAAGCCATCTGTCCATCCGTCAATGCGTCCGTGGACACAATTTTGTCCAGAGTTTTCTCAGTCGTTTTATGATCATTTTCCGTGAAACTTGGCACAGCCATCAACCACCATGGGAACCTGTGCACCTGTGATTATGACGTCTGTCAGACTTTTTTTGGTGGAGTTATCCCCCCTTTTTCGACTTAAAAAATGTTTGCAACATGTATAATTTTGTCCGAGCTTTTATTCCTACATTTTTAGGTCAATTTTTTTTAAACTTGGCACAGGTATTTAGTACCATGGGAACCTGTGCACCTGCATTTATGATGTCTGTCCGACATTTGTTGGTGGAGTTATCCCCCTTTTTCAACTTAGAAATTTTTTCGCAACATGCATAATTTTGTCCGAGCTTTTATTCAGTCAATAAATTTAGGATTAGGGTTAGGGTTAGGGGGTTTAGGGTTAGGGTTACCTGTTGACATAATTTCAGTGCCAAATATATGGTAATGGCTACTTCATTCGAATAACATTTTGAATAAGGGGGGGGGGGGTATTACTTAGTCCCATTAGGGACAAGCCCATCTCTAGTTTCAGTCTCACCCTCACATACGCTTATCATCGCATTAGTTAAATAACACACTACCCGCCCTCCTTCCAGGTAACAGACACATTCCCACACACCACATATCACAATGGGCTATCACTTCTCCTAAATCATTACAGCCGTATTAAAATTGAGGTTAAATTTGTTTTTTAGCTGTTAGTGGAGACTACTATTTGTATGCAGATGCCAGTGACGGGACATCAGGCGACACCACATCTGTGCATTTCAGTTTGAACCAAGATTACGCTGCAGGAGAGCAAAACTTACTATTCTATTATCACATGCTTGGAAAAGATGTTGGTCAGCTATCCATACGAAACTCTGACTCAAATGTTGTATGGAGCAAGTCAGGAAATCAAAGCTCGAAATGGATCGAGGAATGCATTCCATTTAAAGGAAACACAGTGACATTCATTGCAGAGAGGGGAGATGGATATTCAGGAGATATCGCCATTGACCAGATTGGACTCTTCTCGGAACCTTGTCCAAGTATGTATAAATACAGTAATGTTCTAAATAATCGACTCCTTAACCACAGCAGAATTATAGGTAATTTTTCAGGATTTAGTCGGAAATATGTCTTGTTGCCATTCATCGGAAAGCTCTCACTGTTTAAGGAGTCGATTATTTAGGGCATTACTGCAGAATGTAGTGAATAAGTGCATGGGGCAAAGGTCAAAGGTGACAAAAATATGATTGTTTAATGATGGTCTATCTCTTCCTAAAGAAGTTTTATATTGTTTCCAGGGTATAAAATAATAAAAATGAGTCAAAGCCATCTGTTCGGAAATGATTCTATCAATTAATTTTGATTTTATATCGATATTTTCTTATATTATGTGATAATCAATTGGGCCATGTTTTCATTACTGTTTTTAGAACATACTGTCATGAAACTATCAGGAAATCTCAGATAGAGATTTGGCTTAGCCGAACTGGTCACAAATTGAGTAAATATATTATACCAGAAAATTTGAAATAAAATCAATATTAATTGATAGAAATGTTTCCGGACAGGGTTTTCGATTAATATTTATTATTTTTTTCCAGAACACTATGTAGCACTTGTCATAGGAAGAGATAGACCATCTTTAGAAAGTAGGACTTTGCGCTAAAGATATAAATCTATACTTTGAAACATCGCTACAATATAATAACAACTGTACTTATGATAATGTTGTATACTCGCCAGGTAAAAACATGGCTAAATTGTTCATTTCTAGGTTTCTTATCTGCATTTGACCTTTGTTTTAAAACATCAGTATTTATTGCAGGTCAACTAAACTGTGACTTTAATCTTGGTAGCATGTGCAAATGGAATATTAAAGCGAGCAGAGCGAACGAAACATTGTCTCGCTACCGCTGGGGTCTAGAGGTTTATTGTAAGTTGTTTAATGAGTTATTTAACAAGCAATTATCTTGTACAATAAAGCCCTAAATTATTGTCTCCTTAACCGCAGAAGAATTTTGGGTAATTTTTCAGGATTTAGTCGAAAATATGGCTTGTTGCCATTCATCAGAAAGCTCAGAGCTTTCCGGTGAATGGCAACAAACATATTTCCGACTAAATCCTGAAAAATTAACCTTAATTCTGCTATGGTTAAGGAGTCGATTATTTAGGGCATTACTGCAGATCCATGTGTTATTATACTAGAACATCCATTACTTTGGTTGACAGCTAATCAGATGATAGTTCCTAAAGCGATTGGAAACACTCTGCTGTGGCTCATGGCAAATAAACTTGTGTATTAAAATGACCAGCACACAACATCGTTCTTTCATTTAAATTAAATAAAGTGACTCTCGTTGGTGAAATCATTTGTTTACCAGTAATTTGTTTGGGACTGTTTGTTTACATATCTGCGCAGTTCATATTTTGTGTTTTATGAAAGGACATAATTGATGTTGCTGAATATTTTGCCTATGATAGTTTAATAATACATTCTTAAAATGGGTGTAGTTGGCATAATTTATCCAACACTCACTTCCTCTATTGCCCACATAAAGCCTGCTACATCAATGTAGGTTTATTAGGTCAACATATTTTATTAGGCAGGTACTACTTCCATGTCGTAATTATATTTTATGCAAACTGCACAGATAACTAGGGACCTCCACTGGTCTAAATTAAGTCATTGTGATTTTAGAACATTTTTATCGTCCATAATTTACTGTTATTGATACAAAATTCATAAAAGGATATACGTTTTCACTCTAAAAAGTATATAAATCATCGCGGAATAAGGTCGTCTTAGAATAACTTATAAAAGCCAACAGACTGTTTCCCTCTAAAGCTGCACTTCGGTTTGCCCACATCATGAATGCTAATTAGTTTGCTTGACCTCATAATTCTAAGAGTGTCATCGAAGTAACAAATGTAAAACTTATGAAAATGACAGAGTTCCCCACGATGGATAAATAAAATATGTAGCTAATACTGTCACTTAAACGGTTTATATCTGCTTTGGGGATTTGGCATCTATTGGACTTGGTAGAGCCTTACCCAATGGATGCTCATCAGTTTGAAATAGTGAAGTCAGTGTATAATATGTCTTTAGATAGTAATAGCTCAAACATTGACTGGAGAGATTTATAGTCATGTTTTTCAAAAATGGCTGACTCAATACAGGGTTTTGCTAGGTTCAAAATGTAGGGTCCATAGTACAATGGTCAGCCTGTCTATGCAAATTAAAAAATTCCTTTCCCAAAAACCCTGTTTCCTTGCAACAGAGAATAGAATACTGGGCGATTGTATTGGGCTATAAAATTATCGCTGTAATTTGAAAATCACATAACGATTCACCTGATTACATGTTATTTCCATAAATATTAAGACATTTAACTAAATTTATCATCTGTGAACAGAAAACTGAACCCTGGTCACTGATATAGATTTCATGGTAATACCTGAATTATAAAATTTTCAACTAGTGTATTTATCAAAGTTAATTTTCATGGCATATGATTATACATTCACATTTAAATTCATAGTTTTACAACAGAAATATATGGAAGGATTAACAGTTGATTAATTTATCGTACAGTAGTCAGTACAAACGAGACAATGGCTAAAAAATATATCAAATTAATTTTTAACCCTGTCTGCGCATATGCAACTGTTATTCCCATCACCTGTCGGCCACATGATCTTTCTTTCCAAAAACCTGGTATGTTCGATTTTGTTTTACCTGAGTTATGGCCCTTAGTTCTGAGTTATGCTTTCTTAGTTTGTCATTTTTAGTTATTATCCGTCAGATAGATTCACTCTTATGGGCAAAAAAACTTGACAAGGCCATCTTTGAAGTGCATCTCTTGTTGGTATGTGAGTTTATAATCACGTGTGACAGATGCACACAGTAAATGGGGCCTAAATTTCCTGCCAGTGTTAATGCTCTTAGTTTATTTATTTTTGGTCAACTTTTTCCAAAAACTCAACCTATAGTTTGCGTGGTCGGTTTGAAGCGGAGGTGACAGGCGAGTGTCTACAGATGGCATTCGTGAGATAATTTGAACAAATATCAGCTTATTTTGTTTATATTCAGTATATGATAATTCCTCAATAGTCTTGTTGAGTCCATGAGTTCATCCATAACAACTTTGAAGCTCTATATCTTTGTCATCATCATTCGGGGATTTTATTGATCTTCAGTAGGTTGATGAACCAACATGGGGGAAAGAGTATTAACAAACAGTGGGTTTTGTCCATTAATGTTTTCCAGAGTTACGGCCCTTATTGAGTAATGTGACTTTGCATGAAAATGGACTTTACTCTTTGCATGACTAAATCTTTTTGCACAACCTACAGGCCACATTCCTCATCGTCACCAAACTTTATATTGATCTTTGGAATGGCCTCTAGATCAGAGCTGTCAATTTATTCCCTCAAAAATTATTAAAAACATGGCTGCTGGCAGCCATCTTGTTTATCTGGAAATGTGGGGTTTTTGTCCATCCGTGAATCTATCTCAACAAATAGGTATAGGGCAAAAATAGAATTCTTCCCTCGCTAAGATCGCCCGATGATTCCCGAACATCACTCGGTGCTAAGATCCCCCGAAGATTCCCGAACATCACTGCCGAACCTGTGACGGAGATTCTTGGTACAAACACACTGTGTATATTACACGTTATCTACCATTCGTGTGACAGAACCCACCACACCAATTTCATTTAAGAGTTTTTTTAAAAGCCAAAATCCTTGGATTTGTGTCTGACGATTAGTTTTCTTGAGTAAATTGTCCCAACCTGTAAGTTTATTTGTGTCACACGATTAACTCGATTTGCTAAATTCTCTTAACCCGCAATGGCACGCGCATAATTATGTCTAACGAAAATTGAATTCAATGGACAAAATCTCCAACAATACTCAACATAATTATATATTAGTTATTTCTGGTATGTTTTACCATATTATCTACCATGGGAGGCAATAAAATAATGATACAAACTAGGAAATATTTTGTTTAGTGCGCATGAATATACGTTGCACGCGATTCCATGTGACGTCACAGTTCATTCATAAAAGTTGTTTTGAACTTGAATTTGAAGCACTCACATTGCGAATTTCAGTCACTGTCAGTCTCTATTAATGCAATTCGTCTCCGTTTTCTCTGTGTTGGTTGATCGGATTGAGGATTATAGTTATTAATGTATTGTACTGTGCAATATCATTTGATGTGAAACACGTGTCGAGGATATCTTAAAACAATTTCAAAAGTACAGCGGCAACTTTTGTTATTGTTGTGTATTTCCGAAACATACCGAATGGCCTCGGGAATCATCGGGGGATCTTAGCGAGGGAATAATTCTGCCCTTGCGGGTATAGGGTCTAATGAAATTTGGTATGGAGGTTCACCATCATGACTACTTTCCATGATGTTGTTATGTGTTTTCCATTTAAGATTTATCATTCTTTCTGGAAAGTATTTCTTTCTGTCTGTTTGTGCAGATATCTCAGCAACAGATTATCGGATCTGAATTAAATTTGCTATGGAGGTTTTAATACCATCTTGAATGCTTTCAAAAGAGTGCCCAAAGACGTTCGCATTTTCATTTTGTCTGAGTTGTTGACCTTAGTTTGTCAATTTTTTGCCATATTGGTCTGTCCGGCTTGATAACATGAACAGATATACGATTTCAATCATTTTTGGTATCTATTTAGTCATCACAGGCCAGACTAAGATATCTTTAGAATTAAGCCACATCAGCAAATCAGCGGAAAGCCACCTTGGCTGGGGGGTACTCTGGGTGGTGCAATTGTTAGTTCATTTCTGTGAATGTCAGACAATCTCAATAGTGATGTGTATGATTTTTTCGCATAGCTACCACAGCTCGATGCTGCATCTCTGATGTGAATTCTTGTTAGTAATATTAAAGCCTCTAGCATGGTAACCTGAACAAGCATCAACCGATTCCATTCATATTTAGTATATGGATCTTTCACAGCAATATCTCGATTGAATTCGAAAACCGTGTTTTTCCCGATTTGTTTTACTTGGAATTATGTTCCCTTACTTGGTTTGTGTATTTTTGTGATTCTTGGTCAAGTTAGCTCTAGAATTTTTTTTCTGATAGATTCACTATTATTAGGCACAAAACTGGACGAGGCCATCTTCGATGTTTATTTGCCTGCATGAATTCTTCTTGAATTACAACAATTTTTTAATCTTTATGTTAGTACAATCAGCTGGTTGATCGCGAGCCTGCAAATAGTGTGTCTGTCAAAAGAATGGTACATATAACTCAAATTCTCTTATTTAATAATAAACAACAAAAAAACTAAAATTTCTTTTACCCATGTAAATATCTTTTATTCATGCTCCCCCTAATAATGGTATGGTATGGGGTATACTGTAGATGTAGATTTGTAAAATGACGTCCGCTGAGGGTTAATTTAGTGACTAAACTCACCTTCTGGGGACCTCATTCTGCAAATGACAGACATGCATAATCGAGGTGACTATAATGGGTGAGTATCACCTACTTCAGCTTGGGAAATTCAATTTGATCCTAGGTCTCCCATAGAGGCTTGGCAGAATGAGGTTCCCAGAGGGTGAATTTAGTGATGCTAGCCTGCTGTGCTGAATAGCATTACTAAATTCACCCTGTAGGGACCTCATTCTGCAGATGGCAGACACTGTTTGCAGGCTGGTAGGTCAGGGAATTTTGAGATCAATGGATGTCTCGTCATGTCTGTTTCTTTCTCAAAACAACTTTGTGTAACTCACTATATAAAATCAATTGTTCGCAATCATTAAAAATTCTTCAATCTACTAAATTACTACTATTTTCGTCTTAACAATTTGGATCAATCTTGGGTTATTCATAATTTAATTTGAAGAATTATGTTTAGCTAATAATTAAGCTCAACAAATGACAGTCCATTGTTGGATTTATTATCAAAAATTTAACAGCTTAACCCTTTCAGTGCCAAGTCTGATTTGTGTATCAAAAATCAGACTTGGCACTGAAAGGGTTAATGAAGCCATCAGGTGATGAGAGAGGACACAGTATTTTTTATTTATTCGGCCTAAATGGACTCAAGAAAGTAAGCATGTTTCTTTTTGTTTATTGTAGCGAAATATGCATATATCAGAAACTACGATCCTTCAGAGGGAGAGGTTGCAATTTTACAATCGCCTAAATTTAACTCTAGCGGATTGATGAGCGTAAAATTTGATTATTACATCACCACATCTGCCACTGGAAAACTGAAGTTTATGCTGAAGGATACTGAAACAGATGCTGAACTGGTAACAACACAAGATAACTCGTACAATGAATTTATCTCTGCGTGTGTCTCCATACCACAGAACAAGCCACTGATTGCTAGCTTTATTGCTGAGTCTGGGAGTGACATAAATGGAATAATTTACTTGGACAACATAGTTTTCTCTGAGACAGAATCTTGCCAGGGTAAGTATTTTTTAGATTAGCTAGTTTCAATTATATGTGTGGGTGACGTTAGTCTCTTTTAAAAAAGACTTGACTGGCAACCCCCTTTTTTAATCTGATTATGGCGTATTAAGGGCATATTCTGTATGCCACCTCTCAGTTATGGAATATTTCGGATGCTGGTGTCTGTTTTAACAAAGATGCTGGATTCCAGCTGAGGGGGGTATTCTATTAAAAAGCCAACCATAATCTTTCAGATTTATGTCTATGGAACTCCAATTCAAAGCACATATCTAGAATGGCTGGGATTTCTGAGGTGTCATATCACAAATGAGTTGAAATTAGGTATGTGACATGCATTTGAACCTTTTCATGACGGGAGCTGTGCTGGTGCAGCATTAAAGATCATGTGCCAGAGCATTCTCTTATATATGCACTGGCTTACAAGGTCGAGGTAAATATTGTTAGGCCAATGTATTCTCTTATATATGCAAGGCTCCCTATGGGAGACTCCCATATATAAGAGAATGCATTGGCTTACAATGTCAAGGTAAATATTGTTATGTCAATGTATTCTCTTATATATGTGAGGCTCCCTATGGTAGACTCACATATATAAGAGAATGCATTGGCACAGGGTTTTTGTCAAATTTCCAGAAGCTCCAGTCGTCGAAGGATTAAATCTGATGCTGAATCCATCTCCATGAAATCACAAAAAAATGAAAGCTGATTTATATTATCTAGTACACTCCCGGGTTGATTAGTTCAAAGAGATTTGTTTTGTTATGAAAATGAGTTTGAATTATCTTGAAAACACAGTAACTATTAAGTTTTTTTTCCAGTGGGTATACTACACAATGCTTGTACCTTTGATGATCCATTCTACTGTGCATATTCAACTGACTGCAGCACATCGCCTTTTGCAAGTAAATGGAGAAGAAGTTGTTCTTTTGAGAATAGTGAAGGAAAAACCAGCGGTGAGCATAGATAGAAGGCAGATCGAATCACACATGATGAGTTGTCTCAAACATGGATTATCCAGGTTATTTTAGGAATGGCCCCTAGAATGTGATTTTTTATTTGTTTTTGGAACTTACTCGATTCGATTTGAAAACCGTAGGGAGATTCCTTTATTTTTCGAATATCGGTTACACCATTAATTTCTTCGTTTCATTTCATGAAAATTGTGCAGAATTTAGTAAATACGCGCTTATTGTCATGTAAGACTCCAGTCAATACCTGAACACGTGGCAAACTTCACAAGTTAACACAATAGGGTAATAGAATTATCACACTTGTGAAAAATACTTAGTTCCGTCGCCACACTTCATGGCTTAATGCCAAAACTCTAATATGGTGACACGTTAATTCAGACATTATACTGTCTTCAGTGTGAACACATGCATGGCTGAGTTATTGACTTGGAGTGTCAGACTCAGACCCGGACCTTTTCAGTTGGTTGGTTCAGTGTTATGAATGTTTAGTCATATATTTACGTTTTCGAACTGTTTTGTTTGATTGAAAAAAAATGAATTTTCCGCTATGATTGTCTTCGTGCCAGTGAATTGTCAAGGGTGCAAAGTTACAAATATATCTTATTATCTCATCACTCAGTGATCAATAGAATATAATATTTTGCTTGAAATACTTGAATAACCTGCATTGATCATTCCATCAAAGTTTGGAAAATAAATTCTTTCAATATACACTGAATTGTGTTCTATTTGTATATTTATATGATGTGTGTAGTGTGAATACGATCACAATCAATGGCGCAGGTCTATCGAGTATCGTATCTATCCATTTTTACGAACTGTATGAAACAGTACGATTAGATTACTTAGAACCATATATTATTGTCTCTGAAAATTCTTCAGATTAAAATATAACGTTCTAAGTAATGTAATATTACAATTTGCACCAAAAGTGACATTTCAGAACAAGTCAGCATGTATGAAACCTGGTAATGTCAAAATGTGAACGCCGGCGAGTTGTATACCTAATATCTATTCCAGTCAGGATTGAAGAGTTCAAACGGTACGAGAATTCCAGTGTATGTAAATTCATAAAAATATGCTTCATAAATTTCCGATAAAACGTGCATAGCCTTTTTTGTTGGAAAACTGTTGCACACCAATGGAAGAATGACAACTCTATATTTATATATTGCTTGCAACAAAGTCTAACATACATTTTACATTAGCCTATACCCATGGCCAACAAACCTCTTGATCTCCTTCACTTTTGTTTAGTTCTGTAATCACCCAAATCCAAAGTAAACAGAAACTAAAGGTCTTTTCTCAAACTACAGTAAAATATGCCCTAATTAGTTGACTCCATAACCACAGCAGAATTATGGGTAACTTTTCAGGATTTAGTCGGAAATATGGCTTGTTGCCATTCATTGGAAAGCTCTCGGCAAGAGCTTTCCAATGAATGGCAACAAGCCATTTTTCCGACTAAATCCTGAAAAGTTACCCATAATTCGGCTGTGGCTAAGGGGTCGATTATTTAGAGCATTACTGTATAAAGCAGGCGGATACCCAGGATACTCCCTTGTTTACTCTAATAAATGGTGTTGTGTTATTTTATGGCTGTACATGTACATCTCAATTTATGCCCCTGTTTTAACAATTTATCTCAATGATTACAACTCTTACCTATTTGTCCCCCGAAAAATTTATTTTTGGGAGACTGTTGTAATCAGCCCCGTCCGTCCGTGCATCCATGCGTCTGGAGTTATAACTCCAGTAATGATCATCCGATTTGATTGAAGCTTGATATGTAGGTGTCTCAACCAAGAACACAGGTGCTCTGCATTTCTGGGTTTGATCCGATGTTCTTTTATGTAGTTATTTCCCTTTTTTCAACTTTTTTTTTACTTAGAAAATTTATCACTTTTTCGGTTTCCGGATGATATCTCAAGTTTGGATCCTTTAATTATAAATACCGTTTTTATGTGGATCAGTCATATCACGATACAGGTTGAGTTCGAATTTGAGTTTGATCCGATGATTTTTCCTATAGTTATGAACTTTTTTCGACTTAGAAAATTCAATTTTACTCCTTTTTTCTTTGGTTTCTGGATGATAACTCAAGTTTGGATTGTTTAATTGGAAATTCTGTTTTTTTCTGTGTCGTTCATATCAAAATACAGGTCACGTTCAAATTTGCGTTTGATCCAATGATTTTTCCCAGAGTTATGGGCCTTCCGACTTTGAATGAGGCCTGTATCTGCCTATGTTGATATATCGAATAATAAATACCGAATATAACCAGGACAAGCCTCTGATGGAGGATCGAAATAGATATATAATACCTCAGACATGACTTTGTTCAAACGATTTGTGAAGAAAAAAATTCCAGATATCCTTTTTGAAACTTGTCCCTTGTAATTTGAGTTCATGTCCTCTCGTCCATGTGTAGTCACTGAATACAAAGTAATTACATGGGTCGTGTTATACATACCATTCAGATATTTATAAACCTTGATAAAATCGCCCCTAAATTGCCTATATTTCATAGACATTAAGTTGAGGTTTACGAGGCGATCTCAGTACATAAGGGTGGACTGTATTTCTGGTACCAATTTAGTCATCCTTCTCTGGACCTTCTCAAGTGCCATACACTTAGTTTTCAAATGAGAGCTCCAAGCAGTGGTCTAACCATTGTGGTGTATAAAGAATATGTTGAAACATCCAAGCACGTGAATGTTCTTTTGATTAACCTTATCATTTAAATTGATTATAGCTTTGTTGCATACAGATTCACAGGCACCTCAAACTTTAGTTTCATGTCAATGTTTACTCCCAGATCTTTTTTGTATTCACTCACTAAGATTTCAGGGTTCTCTGTTGTATCTGTCATCTATTATATATTTTGGGAATCTGTGTGTGTGTGTGTGTGTGTCTGTCTGTCTGTCTGTGTGTTCGCGATGGACTCGAAAACGAACGAGCCGATTTCGATGAAACTTGGTATTTGGGGGTACTTTCGGCCGTGGAGTGTTAATTTGCCCGTGCAACGTGACCTTGACCTTGAAATCGGGTCATTTCAAGGTCGAATGCCCGAATATCACGAGATTTCGCGAATTTTGATGGGATTTCGACGAAATTTGATACGTACGATTACTTTTGTCCACTGAGTGTTTTCGACGGGTCGAGACGTGACCTTGACCTTCAAAATGATCAATTCGCGGTCAAATCGGATAAAACCGGATGGTTTTCGACGGGTACTTTTGTCAGGTACTTTTGTCCGGGCAGTGTTTTGGACGGGTCAAATCGTGACCCCCACCTGACCTTGACCTTCAAAATGGACAATTCAAGGTCAATTCGCCGAAAAGCAGAGGGGAAACAGCCCGGACAGTCGGGTCCACCTGCTAGTTTTATATATATTGCAGGGGTTATTGTATCCAAAGTGAAAAACATGTATTTTTGCAATTGAATTGTAACTGCCATTTCAAAGACCATTTACATATGGCATAAATACTTTCTTGTATATTGTTGGATTTCCTACCAATTTGGTGTCATCTGCAAATATTTTGCATACTCCAACTGAAGTGTCTGGTAGATAATTTATAAACAATGTAAATAAAGTAGTTCCGAGAACACTGCCTTGTTGGACTCTACTTGTATCCTGGCTCCATTTGGTTTATGCCAAATTTACCCAAACCCTATGTACTCTCCTGCTTAAGAACTCCTTAATCCTGTTAAGAACATGCCTTTACCTTATGAAGCAATCTTTCATGTGGAACACTGTTCAGTGCCTTTTATATTATATAAATATATAAATGAACCGTGTGCTTATCTAAATTCTTATGACAATTATTATTGAATTGCAGATTGCTTCATGGCACTGAGAACCATGGGTTCCGAAAGTATTCCTAACCTTACATTCAACACTGACATACCAACAACAGGTTCTTACTACCTCACATTTGAGTATTCGGTTCTGTCACAATTTACTGATGACAGAGCAGGAAATCCATCGATGAGTGTGGAATACAAGGGGACTAAAGTATGGAGTGAAGCCGCGTTCACTTTAGGCACTGGAAGTTTGCAAAGTCGCTGTATTCAAATAGAACTGGAACAAGGGGTTGGTGCTATCACTTTCTCCTTCGATTCTACTGGCCAGAGTTATTTGGTGAAATTGGATGATGTCTCTTTATCTTCAACACCTTGTCCAGGTATGTGAAATTGTTTGACATTAGCTAGACTTTAAAGATAAACGGTAATGTTTCATAACTTAAAATTTTGAAGATATTAGTATTATATATCAGAAAAAAGAGTGTTCAAAATTACCAACAAAAATTTTTCATATATCTGACATTTGTAGAGTGAGTCCCCAGAGGGTGAATTTAGTTAGCATCATCAAATTCACCCTCTGGCGACCTCATTCTGCTTAGGCCTCATCTTCTGGAAAGTTACTACAGTTTCAAATTAACATTGCTTTTAGTAACTTTTTTTCCCTTTTCAGTTTTTATATCCCCTAATTTGCAGAATATAAATGCATAATCGAGGTGACTAATGGGTGAACATCACCAACTTCAACTGGGGAATTATTTCAATCTGATCCTAGGTCCCCCATAACAGTTGAGGCCTAAGCAGAATAAGGTTCCCAGAGGGTCAATATGGAGACACTAGCCCACCATGTGGGATATCGTCACTAAATTAACCCTCTATGGACCTTATTCTGCAAATGTCAGACACAATATTTCAAGTCTTGAACTCTCTAAGGCCATATGATGTCAATTTCCCATTTCTCAGGCTAGACCCAGACCCACATTGCTTATTTATTCATCATCATCATTATCTTCCAGCTACATCTGTATCTTGTGAATTTGACTCGAGTATGTGTGGATATGGCTTAGCTGGTTTCAATCGCAAAGATCCAGGTCAGTGACAAATAATAGTCATTAGGGAGGTTACAATTACATTTAGGGTACATCATCTATATTCTATTTAGGTACTAATGGGTAACAATTAATCATTGGCTGATCCATGCACATGTTATTGACCCTTCCTTGACTGAAGTTTCCTGAAATTATGCTAAACCCTGCACCAATGCATTCATAGGGAGCCTCGCATAAATAAGAGAATACATTGGCCTAAAAATATTCACATTGACCTTGTGAGCTAGTGCATTCTTATATATGCTTCCTTTGGAAGACTTGCATATATAAGATAAATTGTAATGTACTGGCACAGGATCTTTAATGCTGCATCAGCGCAGCTCTCATCATGATAGGGCTAAGAAAGAGCATGCTCTATTATTTATCAGTCAATTGAATTTTAGTTTCTTTAATTTTGCTGCTTTCATTCAGAATCTGGTGTAAAAGTCCAGCAACTATTAGATCACTTCATGATCTATCATTATTATACATAACCGATCTGCTAATTTTTTGTTAATGATTATACCTTTAGACTATAAATGTTAATTCATCACAAAGAATATATCAATCGTATTACACGCAAGTACAAGAAAAGCAACACTTAGCCATATCACTTATCAAGCCTCGGACAACTATCCTCAATTGGCCGATTGAATAGAATATTATTGCAAACAATGTACAGTAATGCCCTAAATAGTCGACTCTTTAACCACAGCAGAATTATGGGTAATTTTTCAGGATTTAGTCAGAAATATGGCTTGTTGCCATTCATCGGAAAACTCTAATTCTGCTGTGGTTAAGCAGTCGATTATTTAGGGCATTACTGTACTTACTAGTAATTGGTAGATCATGCAAAGTGAAAATCTCACTGTGCATGATGATCCATGCATTGCCATTTTCAGTAATTCTAATCATTGTCATTATTTTTGCAAAACAAATTTTTTGGTCGTACATGAACTTTACAACTACAAATAGGTAAACATTGTCATAACTCTGTCCGTGAGTTGCGAAATGATGCAATTCTCTGGCTAGTATGTGCTATATAATAGTGTTACTGTCAAGATTTGCAAAGTTCAGATTTAGTATTTAATAAAGAAGATTAAACTTCAAACTCAGGTCAATATTAGCTACCAGCGGTCAGCTGATTCTTGTGATTGAGAGAAGACACCATTCTGTTAAACCTGTTTGGATAATTGAGTTAATGCCATATTTTCAGAAGGTGTGTAACAAGCACAGTAAGTGAAAATCTTTGCTGCATTGCACAACTGAGTATATCACTCTACAGATGGTCTGAGGTCATTATAAATGTTATACGTTTATTAGAGATGCCAAGGTTCAGCATAAACAAAACCAGTGATTAGTTGACAGCTCTGCTATTTAATTGATAGTAATGTGTCAGCAGTGAGGTAGCTCATCTTGATGGCTGTGTTGTTGGTAGAATTTGATACAATATCATTGTAAACTTATATTGGACTCTATTAACCCAAGTATTCCATGTCCGGGTCACCTTTTCACATTTACTCCAAGGCTGCGCTGGTGCGCAGCATTACAGATACAGTGCATTCTCTTATACGTGTGAGTGACCCTTAATTTCCAATAATTTGTGTTATGTACGTATGTTGTCTATAATAGTACATAACAGTATACTCTATAATTCAATATAAAAACTCAAATTTATGATTCCGATCATAGTAATTTGCTATCATCAAGGGATGGGTTAAACATCTGCTGATCGAGATTGGAATCTCGTTAATTTTAGTTAGTCACAATTGCATACACACACAGACCTGTTAAGTTTTGAAAATGTCAATTCGGGAGATTTTTGCGGTAGGTATGCCCAATTTTGTTCATGTTCCAAAAATCATTTTTATGATGAAGATTACATAGTTTTTATGAGTTCCTATTTCTGTTTATTTTATAAATATATATACCTAAATAAAATGGTAATGAATGTACTATTGGTAATTGTAATAGAGCTGATGTGAGTGCGAGGTACCACCATTTATGAAGAGAAAGCAGCAGACACTTCGTATAAACTAAATGAAAATACTCCGGATACAACCGGATATGCGTGAAAACGAAAGTACAAAATCGGAATAAATTGACTCATCGTACTGTTTAATCCCCAAAAGAAATGCACACTTTCCACCATTTATTAACAAAATTAAGAAGCAGAAACTTCGTTTAAAATAAGTAAAAACAAATCCAAGTTACAAAGGTCACAACCAGACATGTATGCGTTCCACCAGATACGGCCGGATATACAATCGGAAATGAGTTAAACCGAAAGTACAAAATGGACTCGTCTATAGAGTTTTACCCGCAAACGAAATGAACACATCCGTTCGCATGGTTTGTGACTTAGTAGTTATTTAAGTTGCATTATTAAATCTATTGTTTATACTTTTATGACAGCTCGCACGGGTACGAAGGGGTGTGAACATTAATTAGTCTCAATAATACTGCTGATTAGTACTGAATAATGATGAATATGAAATTACTCTTGATGTTACCGACGGCAACAGTACATCTGCACAATGCGGGAGAATTGGGTGGTCTTCCGTGTTTTGGAGGTTTTGTCCATAGCAATCCTCCGTGAGTCTCACAGACAATCCGTGAAACTTAACAGCTCTGTACACACACGAAAATTAAATTGATTTAGTTGGCCTAGTATTGAAATGAAAGTATGCGGGATGGAAAATGCTGTTTCACAAATTTGTGGGATCAAAATTCCAGTGGACCATGTCTGTGGAACTTGAGTGTTCCAGGCCCAATGTCAAGTCAGGTTACAACCAATAGATGTTGCCAATATGGCGTAATATAACTTAATTTCCCATTCTAAAAAATATTTTCTCAATATATTTAGTTACAATACTCTTTCTCCCCAAATACTTTGTACTGTGTCAATGCACCTGCTGTGTGAAGTACTTTATACTCAATACTGAAATCAGTCTCATGTGATACTAGTACGTAACCTGTATGCACTTGCTAATTCATTAGTTTATGTATCAACTGACCCTACTCTGGAATACCCTTGAATTTCTAGCAGATGCATCCTTGAAAAACCTTTGAATCAAGAAGTTTCAGCTCCAATTTTTTTACATGAGCTCTTCTGTAACAAGCGGATCATGAAGGATATAACCATTAGTTTAATGTCCAAGATACTTGTCAGGAACATATATATTTTGGGTAAGAAAATATTATTTCTTGCCATATATGCACAAGGGAAAATAAGGTACCAGTATGAGCCTTTCTTGTGTAATTGCTGACCATGAAACCGAAAAATCTCACAGTTGATTCTCACTCATTCAATTTCAGGATACATGCAGTCAGACTTCTGCTATCAACCGGCAGTGCTCACCTCCCCAATTGAAACAGTTACCCAGACACAACAATATTGTTTGTCATTCAACTACCAAGCTGATAATTGTGCAGGTAGCACCACACCCAGTCCTTACTCTACCACAACTGGCTACTACAGAACTACCACACCATACTACTACACCAGTTCACCTTACCCCAGAACTAGTGGGCCAGACTACTACAACAATACTTCTTCTACCAGCTACAGACACCTCAACATCTCACTCGTCTCAGCTGGTGGATCGCAGTCGCTCTGGGGCACAACTCAGATGTCCCAGTTTGATCGATCAGGTCAAATAGATTTCTCCATTGATACTGATTTCATCCTCACATTCTTTGGAGTCGGTAACACATCTCTGTACGACATTTCGTTGGAGACCGGCCAGTGTGATCAGATTGGTAAGTGAGAACTCCCTGATAGAGGGGAGGAGTGCATTATACAGTAACGCCCTAAATAATCGACTCCTTAACCACAGCTGAATTATGGGTAACTTTTCAGGATTTAGTCGGAAATATGGCTTGTTGCCATTCATCGGAAAGTTCTCACTGAGATTATTTAGGGCATTACTGTACATGTATAGATTTTCTTACTATTTTGTTGTTAGACTTTTAATATATTAGTAAGCATAATCATAATACATATTCTGGTGACATGAAGTTCTATTAAACAAATCCCCCTAACAGATGCCCATTAAAATTTGGAAAGTAACTGCTTAACTAGCTTCTAATTAGGAGAGGTGAGAGGTTAATCTCCAGGGAAGATCACCATCAAAGCTATTTCCTTATGGCTTGAATATGAAGGACTTTTTAGTCACCTCTCTTCTTATAGCTTCTAATTATCTCAAGGACTAAGGAATCCATTATATATCATCAGCACATGCATTTATTTTTTATTAATCGCATGGATTTTTAATTTAATCGCAATAATTGTTGTTCTACTCACCATAGGGTTGAGCTTACTGGACTATAGCTCTTACAATTTGCATGGTTGTGAGTATTCTAAGGGGTCATCTCAAAACTACTATCGGGATCCCGATAAATATCCCGATAGGATACCAATAACTCCAAACTATCTTCTAAATTTCCTGATAGTTCCCGATAGAGCGGTCGCCATTTCCCGAAAATATTCCGATACCTTATCTAAATATTCCGATAACACACTGATTTTCCGAAAATTTCCCGATAACTTCCCGAAAGTAATGCACGTAGCGTATTGCCGACAACTTTCCGATAATTTACCCATTTATTTCAAGAACAAATATGTCTGTTTTGATAATCGATGAATCGAGCATGCTGTTTTGTTTATTTGTTTCTGTTTCCGGTTGAATGTGTTGTCATTACTTTTGGATTCGTCCACAGATTCCTTTGTAAGCACATTTTTATTGGGGTGGAAGCTTGTTTAAAAGAATTAAAACTCTACACGTTTCAAGTTTTGATTCCAAGTTATTAAATTGTTCATTGAATTATTTTTGCATACTATTCATACAGCACATATCTCCTAGAAACGCTCTGAAGGAAACATAAAAAGAAATGGTTTCATAAAGGTAGTTAACACTAGCAATAGACTGTTCCAAAGTGAACGTGATAAAACATTCAAATATATATTTGATAAAAATCGAATAAATTACCAAACATGTGAAATAAATGCCATAAGATTACGATAATTACCACACATTGGCTTCGAATAGTTGATTTTCAATCGCAGGTATCTTTCTTCAAACAATGTTTGAGAACTATATTGTTCGGGCTGATTTCCCCCATTTGCGCTTATTTTTTGGCGCCATCAGTTTCAAGTAAACAATTCACGCTGCCATGATTTCGATTCATCATTCAAGAATAAATTTGTTCTCAAAACTACGGCCAATAAATAGAGGATCTCACATGAGTTTCTAGTTTATACGGAATTTATCAACCGAGTTCACTAAATTCGATTTGAGCCGAGGTTTACCAAGGCTCAAATAGAATTTAGAGGACGAGGTTGATAAATTACATATAAAATAGGACGAGTGTGAGATACCTTTTATCACATGATAAAATAAACCCGAAGCAACGCGCAATATTCATCGAAAACAACAATCATAAACTACAGCGATCGCAAGTTATTTGAAGAACGCCGTGACGTCATCGCACGCGCTGATATTAAACGTGTCTATTACCGATAATTATGAAACTGCTTTTATGGCCAAATTATGTGATAAATATAATTTCTCCCGTGTATTTGTTTTATCAACCATACTCAGTGTAAAATTGACAAGGTAATTCTTAAAATGCAGATAACGAAATGCGCTAAATCATTATTTTTGAAAATGGCGCGTCTTGCACGTGTTTCGCTTCGCCGCCTATACTGACACAAATTAAAATTAACACAAGTTTTACACAGTCAATTCTTTAATGCTTCACATCACAATTTGGCGAATTTCCTGGAGACTATCTAAGTGATAATGTGCAGTGAATGTGAACATTAGTAATCACACAAGAACAAAATAATCAGCGCTGACAAAAATGTTTACCCCTTTGAGAACCTCATATGTATGTTCGTACTTGACCCAGTTATTATCGATAGATCCCTGCACATTTCGATGCGTCGATCATGAGCGTCATATATGACATAATATTTATTGGCAAGTCATTTTAAAACGATAGACTGGTATTAATATCGCCAAAAGTACACGCATTTGAGATATCAAACTAAATAAAAGGTAACAAGACCATCTTTTTGAAAAAATATGACGAAATATAGGGGCCTGCTACAAATAAATCGCATCGAGTTACCTTGACCTTGATGATGCAATCGTGAAATTCGACACTGTCCACATAATTAGGCTATGTTCAAATGCAGCCTATTTATAATTAGTAGTAATTACAGAAAACGAAATTAATGTAGAGTATGAAAAGCAGCCCATGCACACATTTAATTGCCAGTTAAATGTTATGATTGCTTCGCGTATTTATAACTTTTGCACTGCAGATTTGTATGGAATTTTCCATTCATATTTTCACAGGTCTGTATAGACGCTCTTTATTTTAATTTACCATATTACGATTCATGAACAAACTATGGAATATTACTGCTAAATTGTTAATGCTAAACCTTTACATGTACAACAGGACACGCCCCCATATGTCATGTTACGAATCTCTATATACTCTTGACTAAAGGGTAGAGAACCGAGTAGATATTCATGGTGTGCATGATCGATGTACCAGCCCCCCCCCCCCCCCCCCCCCTCGAAACTGCATGACCATGCAGAATGTAGGCATAACAGCAAAATTTCATGCTTAAAGTTTAACCCACTGTGGAGTTATATTTTTCTTTCTACTGCTGTCTACTGGCTAGTTTTGTTGTTTTCGATCCATGCATGTGCTGGTAAAAAAAAAATGCAATTGCGTTATAAAGCACATCAAAGCTGTCGCACATTGCAATAAATTTCGCCTAGGCTATTTTTTTCGGAATATACGTACAGGCCCGATATTTTTTTTAAGCTGCATTCCCATGTTTGAAATTGTTCTATTGTAAAATCCATTCACTGTGTGAAATCTGATAATGATTTGTCTTCTTCAAGACATACTCGAACTGAAATGCCACGTGTGTTGTTCCCAGAAACGTAAATATCGATAACCCTAATTCCTGGAATCGGGCTAAAAATAGAACATATGACATCTCATGTTAAGACTGCACCAGATTGCATGTGCATGCATTAATTGTGTCGTCGGCGATTCGCGAATAAATACAAATCGTTTACATAAATTTGCTATAATATATTTATATCTTTATTTCCTCCACATTTAAAAGTCGGATGTATTTATACATATTACAAACACAAGCTTTGAGATAGTATACAACTGCATACATATTTGGGTATGCTCCCCGCGAATTGATTTTGAAGATTTCCCGATGGGTGGGTGTATTGTCCGGGTAAAATACCGATATTGTACGTACGTAGCACCTACTGATAACCACTGTAAACCACAGTATAACATATAATAGTTCTACGACACGTGTCCCCCAGCTGATACTGTAAAACTTTATGATACTAACGATTTCTCATGTTAGGAAACTATTAAATAAATAATATAAAAGATAGGCCTAAAAACATAAAATCCCGATAAAAGTCCGGAGTAATCCCGATACAGAAACTTTCCAAACAACATGCGCGTTGTTTTCGGAATATGATACTCCGAAATGAAAGTAAACTCCGATAGAATCCCGATAGACTATGTAAATATTCTGATAATTTCCCGAAAAACGTTGCGTCATTTCCCGATAATTTCCCGATAACTGCATATATATGCTATCGGGATCTATCGGGAAATAGGCTGATTTCCCGATAGTAGTTTTGAGATGACCCTTAAATACTTTCATTTTACAGTTTGTCCCCTGAATGAAACTGCTTGTGACCGGAATTTCTGCTATGATACTCAAGCACAATGTGATCGGAGAAGAGACTGTCCGAATGGGGAAGATGAAGAAGGCTGTGGTGAGTAGCCCCATCATTATCATAAATATGAAACTTACTGTTGAATACATAATTGTAATACGACCTAGCTTGCTAAAGTTGCTTGCGAGACTCAATCCTGATTGACCATGAGTAGCCTGTGTTCCAGTGGATTCTTGGTGACTTTTTGGTACATATGTACTTAAAATGATTGTGGTAAAATCAATGCTATGATGCTAGCATCTCATAATTCTAACTAAAGTTGAATTTGATTAAAATCATGCCGGGCTGATGACGAGGCATGATATATTGGCTACATAATAATACTCATTAAAATCTTGCAGAAATAACTGAGTGGGAGAATCTGTTTAGTATAGAAAGGGTTAATATATAGAATATATAGTAATGCCCGAGGTATATGACCCTTTAACCACAGCAGAATTATGGGAAATTTTTCAGGATTTAATCAGAAATATGGCTTGTTCATCGGAAAGCTTTCCGATGAATGGCAACAAGCCATATTTCCGACTAAATCCTGAAAAATTTCCCATAATTCTGCTGTGGTTTAGAGGTGGATTATTTAGGACATTACGGTATCTGTCTGAAATATATTGTATTTGTTTTATTATAAAAGATCCTTCAAAATTACCTATGCATAATTTAGGGCAACATACCAGACAAGACTTGTTTGATAGATATCATTGTCCTTACATCCTGTTTTAATGGGTAATCTGATTGGCGACATGCCACATTTAAATCACCATGTCCCCTGTCAACCGGGACAGTGGTGTTAAAGAGAATGTTTACGAAACATTGGGAGTACATGAGCATGTGAAACATGGGGGGTCACACGAATGATCTTTTGCAGTTTCGACCAATTGAGCATGCCATGTTTGACGTCATCACCTGACATTATATTTATTAGTCGATTAGTGAATTTGTCTGACTGGCATGGGATGAATTAATGTGAAAATACCACACCAAACTTGATGTACAGTAATGCCCTAAGTAATCGACTCCTTAAACACAGCAGAAGAATGGGTAACTTTTCAGGATTTAGTCAGAAATATGGCTTGTTGCCATTCATTGGAAAGCTCTCAGGGAGAGCTTTCCAATGAATGGCAACAAGCCATATTTCCGACTAAATCCTGAAAAGTTACCCATAATTCTGCTGTGGTTAAGGGGTTGATTACTTAGGGCATTACTGTATTAGGTCCATTGTTCTCTCTGGCAATATTATAGGGTACATGGAGATTTGATACATGGATGACTCTTTTTTCAAAATTGCCTTCCAGATATCAGATCTCAATGTAACCCCGAATTTGTTCTAAATAGTTCAACATTGAATGTGACCATAAACATTTTGACAAGAGGCAAGAGTGTGAATTTTAGCTGCCGTGAATTAAAAAATGAGGGTGCGTCTACTGGGAATGACTGGGTGATAACTTATATTAATATAATGATCATTTACTTGTTGTTATGTTTCATTAGCACTCCAAACCATTCCTCTTATGTCAAACCTCTCTTTTTTTAAATTCTAATTGATGAATGTTCAGATAAAAAGTTCAACAAACGGCCCGGAGCATTTCCCACCAATGAAGAAGAATCCTTCCTCATTTGTATTATCTTTTCTTCAATCTGTCTGCTGCTTATATTTCCTGAACATCCCTCCAACAGAATAATAGATTGTTCCAATATATACTTTTATAACTGAATGGGCAAATCCATTTACTGTATGCACCCACCAGTAAGCCCATCCTGAGGATAAGCCAGGGTTTCCGCCAAGGGGAATTTAAGGAGTCCGTATTGGGGAAACACATAACACGACAGGACGACCATGGTTCGTCTCGTCGGGCGAAAATTTTGTTATTTGACACTGAAAAGTAGCCATTTCCTTGCACCTGAGTGTCCCACAAAGCAATCCAAAGCTACGTATATTACGATAATTTTCTGCGGGTGCATTAATTCTGTTGATGGTATCCAGATAATTAATCATGTAATTACGCAATTAAGACTGCCGTCTGATTGAAGACTATATCAAGCTACAAGTTACAGTGTTTAAAAATTTATAACTTACAATAATATTCCGACAGGTATAATGAAACTAAACACTAAAGAGCATCGGTGCATTGTTCAATAAGACCTAGCTGGGAGAATTGAATTAAGTATTTCCTAGAATTTCAAGTAGCTTCCGTGAAAATGAAACAGATATATTCCATGTATTCTGTCAATAGTAAAGCTATTTCTGCGCTGTGACGTCATATATACTGCAGGGTTTGTCTGCAGGAGATATTTATAGCGCGAAATATGAATGGTAGCGAAATCTTTCAAACTCGGAACGCGTAGCTTGTCAATAGTCTGTATTAGTCCAACAACTGACGACCGCTGCTATAGAGTTTTAGCCAACGTGTTATAAAATATAATTGAGTTTTGGCGGGAAATGGGAACATGTGCACCGTTGTTTGTGTTTGGGGACCCAGGCGGGACAATGAAAGTATTATTGACCGTACTTTGACTTTATCTCCATATTGGGAGGGGGGTATGTTTTTTGTGTTTATCCTCCATGCATGTAATATGGGTCAAATGAATGAATTCCCACTATAAAGACTGATTTGGGACAGGTTCCGTATTATAATAGTACGATAGCACGGGATCTCGGAGGTAGATACCTAATTTGGTAGGAGAACCGCCTGTTGGCGTATGTTGATCCCTACTCTGCCTAACTGCCTACTTCGGCATTCTTTGATAAAATTATGTAATCGTACGATAGCACGGGATCTCCGAGCTGAGTATATATATATAGTTTCAACCACAGAAATCCCGTGCAAAATAATATCCGTACTCAGCAGTCCGACATTCTTTGATGTTACCGCGACATTTATTACGCTGTATATAACGTTGCTATTTCAATGCACACCAAATATTACGTTGTAGTTTTGGCGCTTTGAATTCAAAGGGTTATGATGTACCGGTAACACACTGTGCTCAATTGACCCGCTTTTTCACCAGTATTCTGTTTAACCGCCCGAACTCCCGTTGCAGCCGGATTTTTTATGACATATTGCTACTGACTTTTGGTACATGTATGAATTAATCAAACAGATCATCTGCGAGGGGAATGGGTCTGTGGAACGGACCCGCAGCCGGTCTGGCGGAAACCCTGGATAAGCCCATTCTATGTTTTTGCTCCCAAAAATATCATGGCCTGGTCCTCGTAGATAAGCCCACCCCCATTTTTAGAACATACATTGATGTCAGGTTAATTCTGAATGAAAATGACAAAAATTCATGCAAAAAAATAGCATTACTCCAGCTAATTTCCATTGCAAACTCATTAATACTACATTGTGCTTCACAAAATGCTGAATTACAATATACAAGATGATCTTTGTTTCTTATTTTAAATATTTACTCTAACATTATAAAAGACAAAACAATTGGGTTTCATTAAATAAAATAAAATATTTAAACCATGATTCATATAAAACATGACATTTAGCACTATGACGGCAAACTGGGATTTTGCATGTGGTGGTCCTCGAAGGTAAGCCCAGTCCCGGTTTTTGGGTAAAAAAAGCTTACTGATGGGTGTATACAGAAGTAGTACAGAAAGAGATAATCTTTTGTTACAGGTGATTCTGTGACATGTGACTTCGAGGACAGATACATGTGTGGCTATGAGATGTATAGATGGTACAGGCGGGATGACTCATCAATTTATCCTTACGATTATATGAATAAAACGAATGAGAGTAATAGCACAGGTAACCTGTCTATATTAATGCCCCACATACAGTAATGCCCTAAATAACCGACTCCTTAACCACAGTTGAATTATGGGCAATTTTTCAGGATTTAGTCGGAAATATGGCTTGTTGCCATTCATCAGAAAGCTCTCAGTGAGAGCTTTCCGATGAATGGCAACAAGCCATATTTCTGATTAAATCCTGAAAAATTACCCATTATTCTGCTGTGGTTAAGGAGTCGATTATTTAGGGCATTACTTTAACGTGGTTTAGATGTGGTTTATTTCAACATTGATTGTCATTGCAATTTTTCAAAGAACTAAATCTTCCGGAATGGAAACTGGCATCTTCAAACTAATGGATTAATTGAAAGGCTAGAAAACTAACATTAGGTTATTCCATGGGGAAAGTTTGTACTAGAGCAATTTCTCTTCTTTCAATAACCCTCTTACTGGTTTCAAAAGAAAATCATATTTTTCCTACTAAATTCAACATATACTACTGGTTTCAAAAGAAAATCTTATTTTTACTACTACAATCAATCTATACTACTGGTTTCAAAAGAAAATAATTTTTTTCCTACTTAATTCAACCCATACTACTGGTTTTTTTTTAAATCATATTTTTACTACTGCTTTCAATCTATAGTACTGGCTATAGCTGTGATTGACAATAACCCCCGTTTAGTTATATAGAGTTCTAGATTTACTGTTTTTGAGTGTTTTTCAATAGATTCAGGTATTTTTATTTACTGATCATGATCAACCCCTTATAAATACAATATAGATCCTGGCTCATACGGACCTGGTTGATAAGAACCTTTTTATTTAATGCATTTTATTTGTTTTGAGTTTAAAAGTGACATTTTGTTCTGTGCTTATTGTATGTGATTCAGAAAACCATTCCAATTTGTCTGCAATAGTCATCACTCTTTTAACTCAGAATTGTTTGTGCATGGAACAATAAACATGTGTTGACATTCATTTTCCTGATATGGCAACAAAAAGGAGCGTGTCAAGTTCTAAAATGTGAATTGGTCTGAATAGTTTTCTAATTTCAATAATCTTATTCAATTTCGACTGATAATTTAACTGATTTTATAGCATTTTTATGTGCAAACAATTGGGCATATTTCACAATGCCTCAGCAGGTCATTTTATTGTACAAAAATCACTCAATCGTCAACATTGAAAGTATTTCCACAAAATGTTCACATATGCAGAAATTTTAGGCAATATATACAGGTTTGGTTGAGTCTGTTTCGTGATTGTTGGTGATATTTCAACACACAAACTTCCTGTAATGTTGAATAGTTTCACTATCAAAGTTCAAACACTATACCGGGATGTTTCCTCCATTATGGCAACCAAGATGAAAATATCCTTAACATTTCGCTACTCACCGTTATCACCAGGAAGAGTATGTTTTATCCTGAAACCTTCAGTATAAAGTCTTTGAATTTCGGAGACAAAATGGTTGTTAAACGTTGATTATATCCATGTACATGCTTTGATTGTCAACAAGCATTTGAATTTTCTAGTAGGACTATAATACCATGAAACATTCAATTAACCTTCGGTTGAATGGTAACTGATAGGTAATCATCGTCTTTATTCAGTTTTCCTCGGGGTGAAAAACAGTTTATAAATATGTAATTATAACTCGCTATGCGCCTTGGTCTGTATTTCTCGTACAGATACCCAAGCGGGTTATGACCTATACATTTTACCCCTCCATGATTTGGAGTTCAGACGAGCCAGTATTGTTTTTAAAAGAGCAATATTTGTATCCCTTTTAGGGACCTTGTCCAATTCCGACGGAGTTTCCGTCGGTGATCGGAGCTTTTAATCGGAGTTTTAATCGGAGTTTTCTCCCTCATCATCGGAATTTCTTAGATCGGAGTTTTTTCTCCGATCAAGAACTCCGATCAATTCCGGTGAAAATTCCGATGAACTCTGAACAAAACTCCGATGAAATCGGAGTTTTTCTCCGATATGAAAACTACGATGTTAAAACTCCGAATTAATCAGATTTCATCGGAGTTTTCTCTGATATCAAAACGGCGATGTGATTTGAGTTTTGTGTAATAATTTCATTTTTATTTATGCCAAACTTCCTCTGAAAAGTTGAGAAAGTCACCAGAAAAAGTTGAACAGACGGTTCGTTTAGGGGGAAATCCTTGTGATGAAGGGAATACACATCCCATCTCCGATTATAATTTTTGCGGAGAAAACTGGAAAACATCTAGCTTTAATATCGAGTAAATCATAACATTTTATTACGTGATTGTTGGTTGCGTCATTTTCAGTTTGTCGCTTTCGCAAAACACGTTGTTTATTTATCTGGTGCGATGGTATTACTCGTCTCTTAAATATGAATAATCCCTACGATTCCCAATATCAATAAAAAATAAAAATAAATCCAACTTCCTTATTTGGGTGAGGCTTGATTCTGCCGTCACTGGATTGGTCCGGCTCTTCCATCAATTATACAGGCTCTTCCAATAACCTCCCGATTGATCCACTCTTCCGGTTTGCAACACAACACACACACGTGGTTTTCACTCGACCGAAGTTGAATTAAGAATCGCAAAGTTGGTTCAAACGATATAATTATTCAGAAAATGGCAACAAGAAATAGATCTTTGGTTTGTTCAGGCGGATTTGGAAACATTAGAAGACAATTTCAGTACTGATACCAGTACGTTGTAATACCTGGGTACCGGTATGTCATTGAAAATGGAATAATTATTTGCACCCCAGCCGGGATTGAAATGGATTATTCCATATTAAACTAGCGATATAAACTATATTTGCAACATCGTCGGATTCTGAGAATACCGTAAACCCAGTGTATTTCAAATCTTGCATATGCACCAAATAATATACTTACCAGTAGATATCATATTCCACCGGTTCAAATCTTGCACGCATATAATTATACAGTCGACATAAATTTCGACTCAGTATATCATATAAATTCATCTGATATTATAATTATTACGGAGATGTTTACGTCGACTGATAATTATAGGCCTATTTTAGCATTGCGCGAATATGGTTTCTATTTATGGGGAGGTTATTTCCTCAGCGAAGCGGAAATGGCCGAGTCGCTGAGAATGGACGTAACATGTTACATGTCTTTCTCCGTTGTGTCTGGTATATATATAAACAATATACACGAAGAACCGAAACGACGATTTATTAAAAGCTCCTACGAAAATTCACGGGATCGGAGTTTTCCAAAACATACCGCACTTGAAGAACGGGAACTCCGATATAAAACTCTGATTGAATCGGATGATTTTACCGACGACACAGCGAAAAATCTCCGACGGAATCAGACGGAATTGGAGTTTTATACCGATACAAAAACTCCGATTGCCATCGGTATCGGAGATCGGAAATATCCATCGGAAACACCGATTCCGACGGAAACTCCGTCGGAATTGGACAAGCTCCCTTAATGAGTCGTCACTCACCCCCTTAGGCTCTCAAAACATTGTGTCATTATTTATATCATGTCCATATATTGACATAATGCATGTAAATTACTAAATGTTTTAATGGTGTTTGCCCTAAATAATCGACTACTTAGCCACAGCAGAATTATGGGTAATTTTTCAGGATTTAGTCATAAAAATGGCATGCTCTCACCGAGAGCTTTCTGATGAATGGCAACAAACCATATTTCCGACTAAATCCTGAAAAATTACCCATAATTCTGCTGTGGTTAAGGAGTCGATTATTTAGAGCATTACTGTAACAACATGGTTGTATGAAATGTAATCATGAACCCATTTGTGCACTGTATGCATCTCCATGTCCTTTTTTTATTTATACCCCCCTCCCGCAACGAAGTTAGGGGGGGTATACTGGAGTCAGCTTGTCCATCCGTCCGTCGTCCATCCGTCGTCAACTGTTAACAATAATAACCACTTGATTTTAGAGTTATTCATTTTACACCCGCAATTTGTCTGTTTTGAGCACGTGGTTCTGCCAACTTGTGGCCCACATCTCCGAAAATTAATAGATTTCAAAAATCAATATCTAATCACTCTGATTTTTGATGGGTGGGTTCCTCGAATCAATTCAAATATTTGTTACCCCCAAAGCTAAAGAAAAAGTAATTTAGGAGCGTCTAATTGGATTGAGTACCTTTAATATGGCTTAGCTTATTGGCATTTCCTGTTTCTTTTTTAAAAACAGCTGTATTTTATCGGCATCAATGTTAGATGATGAGTCAGCGAAATCTCTGATAAATGAGCACACCGTCGGGCTCTACAGTATGAAACAGGATGCTTTTATTTACAGTCTATGTTTATATAGATAAAGCACAGTATCTTAATCAAGAATATTTTATCATATGAGTTGTGGATGGCATAAGGATATATTTCATGAAAGCGGCTACTATAATGAGTAAAATTTGCCCCCTCAAGAAACAAGTGGTCCATTCTCAGTAAAACCATGCATTTTTGTGTCGCTGGTGGATTTCTGCTAGAATACTGATGTCAGAGTTTGAAAAATGCATTATTCGGGACGACCTTATGGGTTGTAGAATCAGGAGCTGCTCAAAATGTCGTCGAACCCATATTCTGTGAAGAATGGCTCACAAATAGGCATAAATATCAGACGAACGAGGCCAGTTATTCAGTTGCAGATTGAAAGTTTTGTCTTCATTGTAAAGTCATTAAGAACATTTGCGATCACCACCAAGTAAAATTTAGCAGCGGAAGGAGCTGTCGCCAGACCTGTGTAACATATGTTACCGAATCTCAAAAGTGATTCCATATGAACTCTATTTGATTTATAACATGCATGCAACACTCTAAGCTCTCCATCAACTTTATAATAACAATATATGATTATCTCAAAATACATTAATTATGTTTGTTAACCTTTCTATACTAAATACTCATTGACGAGTAGTTCCCTCTAGTGACGAGATTCTGCATGTTGAAGCCATTGTTTACACACATTACGTGAAAACAAGCATTTGTGACTTGGCGGCCAGACTATATGCTGTTTATTTAATATCTGAATGATTTGTTGCTATGTACCACAATCTGAGGTCACAGTATGTTCCTATACCTAAGTGTTTAAATATTATACATCAATCATTTTCTTCTTTCAGATAGCTCAAACATGACGACAACACCTCATAAAAATGGTGAGCCTTAATATAACTTTTTCCCAGTGGCATTTCCATCAAAGTCCGCTGGATTTGAATGTGCTCACATCTGTGTTTTCCATATAAAACTCCATTTTACTATGAAAAACATCTGTTTTTGTTCTCAGCCATATATGGCAATGGAGAATTTAATCAGTCATGGTTGCACTGCAGCTCACCTATGATGTACCCCTGTGTTAACATGTTATTATACACCCCGCAACGAAGTAAGGGGGGTATACTGGAGTATAGCTCGTCCGTCCGTCGTCCGTCCGTGGACACAAATTTGTCCGGAGTTTTTCTGTCGTTTTTTGATCAATTTCCGTGAAACTTGGCACAGGCATCAACCACCATGGGAACCTGTGCACCTGCGATTATGTTGTCTGTCTGGCATTTTTTGGTGGAGTTATTCCCCTTTTTCGACTTAGAATTTTTTTTCCAACATGCCTAATTTTGTCCGAGCTTTTATTTCTACATTTTTAGGTCAATGTTTTTTAATCTTGGCACTGATATTTAGTACCATGAGAACCTGTGCACCTGCGATTATGATGTCTGTCCGACTTTTTTTGTGGAGTTATTCCCCTTTTTCGACTTAGAACATTTTTTGCAAAATGCATAATTTTGTCCGAGCTTTTATTCCTACATTTTTCGGTCAATAGGTTTAAGATTAGGTTTTTGCACCTGCAATGGGAACTGTTATTTTATTATTTTAACTAAATGTTTACTGACATGTGAAACATCTTAGTATTTTAAAAACACGGGGGGGGGGGGGGGGGGGGTATCCTTAGTCCCATTGGGACAGTCACACCTCTAGTTTTTGTTTATAATTAATCTTTTTTCTTACAATTTTTTAAAAACATTTCCATAAAATGTATGTAAATATACTTTAACAACAAGCGAGTTGGGTTATAGCAGCCCATTCAAAGAGGCCATAGACATGGAAAATATCTCTCCATGTCTACTAGAATGGCAGCTGATACACAACATAAGTTACAAATTGTGAATATAGGCAAAATTCTGGATTTTAAGTTATGTTTGTACATATATGTGAAGTTAGTTATAAGAGAGGTTTTTGTATTGGACTTGGACACTGAACATTCCACTTCTTTCAGAAATTTATTTTGGTATTTTTATAGTACATAGTTTTTTTTAATTTGTTATTGGTACATAAGGAAATTAAAAGCACTGTCCAATTTAAGTTCTTCCTCCTTGCATCTGGTGACTTTTCCATGTTCTTGTTTCAGGTCATCATATTTATACTTCAAGCTCATATACAAGATTGGTCTCTCCTCCATTTGATATTGCTACAGACAGCTGTTTACGATTCTGGGTATATGTGTCACCAGGGAACAGTTATAATTATGGGTACAGCGTGATGGTGTCGATCAGCGACAGCGGGAATGAAACAACTGCTCTCAGAATTCCTATATCGAAAGTTAAAGGATGGACACCCATACAAATGAATATAGATGGGCCAAAATCAAATTCCAGAATTATTTTTACGAACTATTATTATCAAGGGATTTCAATTGATGAAATAGAGCTGGTTTCCGGACAATGCAAGCCACCAGGTAATTATATTTTCTAGTCATCTCCTTGAAATAGTGTTTCTGTCATTTGCGGAATGAGGTCCCCCAGAGGGTGAATTTAGTGACTCTTATCCCACATGGTGGGCTAGCATCACCAAATTCACCCTCTGGGAACCTCATTCTGCTGAGGCCTAAGCAGAATGAGGTCCCCCAGAGGGTGAATTTAGTGATGCCAGCCTGCCATGCAGGGTAGAGTCACTAAATTCATGCTCTGGGGGACCTCATTCTGCAAATGACAGACACACTATTTCAAGGCTTGTTTATAGTTAAAGATGGTCTTTCTCTTCCGGGCCACAATTACAACAACATAATTTTTTATAAATCCTGATTACAAGACTAAATGGAGCTATTTTGTGAATAAAATATAGATAAAACTAAGATTGTGTATATTATTAGATTGGCCAGACAGGGCCAGATACAAAAATAGTTTGTTTCATAGGGAAAGCCTTGTCCCCCAAAAAACCTGCTCCTCAAGAACAGTAATGTCCTAAATAATCAACACCTAAACCAAAGCAGAATTATGGAAAAAAAATCAGGATTTTGTCAGAAATATGGCTTGTCGCCATTCATCGGAAAGCTCTCACCGAGATTAGATTCCTTGTATCATGGAGAAGAATACAGACATACATACAGATATAGATCGATACATTGGTGAATCTTGTGTGGTATCAACTTTTGCCATGAAGACTTCTGTCAGATGAACAGAGATGGGCAGTATTTATGTAAATACTTATTTATGGCAGGACATAATATATAGTAAATGCCTGAGGTATAGGACCCTTTAACCATCAAATAATTATGGGAATTTTTTCAGGATTTAGGCGGAAATATGGCTTGCTGCCATTCGTCGGAAAGCTGTCGGGGAGTACTTGCATTGAGGGCTGATTGAAAGGCTATTCTGGGGAGGTTTTTAAATATACCAATGTTGATAAATAAATTAAGAAATGGCCATTAAATATATGAACAATGGTTCCACAAACATAGTTCTTTCACAAAGGTGGTAAGTGTGATTTAAACAGGTGACCCACACCCCGTGATCAGACACATCACCAACATAGCTGCGACATCTGCAGTGAGTATGGGGCTCCTGTTCTCATCAAAACATATGAATTAAAGATGTAATAAAGATGCCCTGGCAACGATAGATCTCATTGCGGGTAGATTAGTATATGTACCTAACTCCGATTCATCAATTTATAGGCGAGCCCATATGCATTGGGGTAAATGGAGATACAGAGAAGTATATGAAATATAATGTGTAATTTTAAAAATGATTCCCTAAAGATGTTCCGGCGATGACAGAAATCATTGTGGGTAGATTAGTCAGGGTATAAAAAATGTGGATGACTAAATATGGATAACTAACGCAATATTAGACATAAACTTAAGATATTCTAAATAAAATTTATATTAATTGATGGAAACTTTTTCAGACAGGTGTCCTCAATTCATAATTATTATTTTATTCCCCTGAATCTCTATACAACTTTCTGGGAAGAGATCGCCATCTTTAATTCTTCATTGCTGAATGGAATCTCCCAGTCAGTTATAAAAATATACATTGGAAAGGTATGTTATTCATTTGGAGGGGTGTTTTGATAATACAAGTGCAGGAGACACTATAAGATGCCTGTTCATTTGGGGGGACTGTTCAGGTAATAAGTTTAGTAAATGGCTCCAATTCAAGTCTGAGTTTAGTGTGCCTTTCATTTGCAGAATGAGGTCCCAGAAAGTGAATTTAGTGATGCTATCCCGCACAGCGGGCTAGCATCAACAAATTCACCCTATGGGGACCTCATTCTGCTTATGAGAGCTTTCTGATGAATGGCAACAAGCCATATTTCTGACTAAATCCTGAAAAGTTACCCATAATTCTGATGTGGTTAAGGGGTCGATTACTTAGGTCATTACTGATATGATACATGCCATTTGTTATGTTTATTACAGTATGTGATGACGGTTATTCGCCTTGCCCTGGAAATGAGTATTGTATTCGTAATGACTCTTTCTGTAACAGAATTTCTGATTGTCCAGGAAACTTAGATGAGCTCACTTGTCGTAAGTATAGCTAAATATATGTTGATCTCCTTTGTGATCCAATTTCAACACAAATTCTAAAAATAAATTCACGAAAAGAACTTATTGTCAGCATCATGTGCCATGAAGTGATATCTCCTATTCTGGTACATCAAATCTCTTGTAGTTCCCAGCATGCAGTTGCTCTGAATAGTATATCAACTACATGTACGTGTCAATCAAATTCTGTAGAATTGTTATACCCCAATGACCAAATGAAATAGTTGTGGTACTGGATGACATGCTTCTGAGCAGTGTTCCCCCTGGCCGAAATTCTTTGTAGGCATTTTTGTAGCCACTTGTGTAATTTTGTTAGCCACTTTTGAAAAAGTTTAGCCACATACTGTGGGATAAATTAGCACAAGATGTAGAAAACGCTAGATCGCAATCTACAGTTGCTGTCCACTGCATTAAAGTCAATGAAATGTGATAAGCTATTGAATTGAGCGTATATATGACTTCACTCTTTTGCGATCAGTTAAAAACACCGTAAAATAAAGCCCTTTTGATACACAAGAAGCCATATCATAAAGCTATGTTTACCCAATTATGATAGCGTCTAAATGATCATTAACTAATTGCCCAGGGTGTGAAACTGATGCCCGATAGTATAGCTAAGGGAGCATGTCAAAACCTATTTCGCATATGCAAAAAAAATGCGATAAAACTGCGAAAAATGTGGCGTCATTGACGTCGTTTTTTTCCGACATTATCAGAGTTTTTTCGTCATTATCGCATGCCGTAACGTTGTACGTTTTCGTCATTTTCGCTGTCTTGGTTCGATGTTTTCGCAATTATCGCTGTTTTGTTTCGCAGTTTTGCTCAAATGTTCGCTGTTCTGTTTCGACATATTTTCGCAGTGTTTGTTTTCGTCAAGATCGCAGCATTATTTCCGTCAATATTGCTGTTGTGTCGATATGATTGGCAGGACAGTTTGTGTTCAATAAATACTCCATAGTCGTAGTTTTATACTGATGTGTCGCGAACGGGAAGATGTCGGTGTCCATGCTGAAATTTCTCAGATCGGAGTTTTTCTCATAAGAATTCCAATGATTTAATCGGAGTATTCTCCGATATGAAAACAATTCCAATTTGATCGGAGTTTATATATGTAGGCCTATTAGTAAATTTCTCCGATCTACTGAAATCTCCGATTTGGTTAATATCGGACAATTCAAACTTCGTTTAATAATGAACTATTATTAATAGAAGATTATTTAAAGTCCCAAATAAATTATTCCCAGACCCAATTTATATAATAGGATAGGCCAACACAATCATTTCCTACGTTTTGATGTCACACGGTGGCCGCAAATCCGTGGGTTTACAGCAGTGATATTGTATCACTGGTTTACAGTAAATATTACAGTACAGGTTGAAGTCGCCCAAAATCTTGAGCAATAATTGCTACACCGTCGCATTAATACTGCAGTGTGGTACCGTAAACAATGCAAATTTTGATTTCGAAAATCGTTTTTGTGTGTGATTATGTAACTTGTCTTCATTTTGGGTAAACCGTCACCATTTAATTGTGCGAACTATTATGAATAAAATAATACAGCCGAGGACGACAATAAATTATTCCACAACCCCGATTTATAGTATACTTTCCGTATGCCACGTTGAGTTAATTTCTACAGTTTCAGTCTGTCTTTCTAGACCAGACACATATTTTAATGTGGACACATATTTTAATGTTTACGGCATCGTCGCATTCTCGATTTAGTCTATGGCATTCTGAAAGTACCGTAAACCCGGTGGTGGTTTTGTTGTAAACAATGCTTCCATTTTTGCAATTTAAGTATGAAATCATTGTTAGATAGATATCGGAGCGCAGCGTTATCATCAGGCCTCAGCTCACAAGGCGACTCGGGCGAGATTGTCGCTGACTTCGCCCTATCGTCGCTCTAAGGCGAAATCGAAGTCGCCTTCAATTTTAGGGGGAATTTTTTTTTCTTAATTTTTTTTCTAGTTTTTTTTTCCGGACATGTCTGGACATGTCCGTATATAGATGAATTGTGGCGGCCATCCCAAAAAGAAACAGACAATGCAGAGCCAAAGACCCAAGTGTTTAAAATAAAAAAATAAAATATGACCTATTGTTTTGTGTTGTTATTCCGTCGCCTTTGTTCCCTTTGCGGTAATGAATGATAATCACGAATGTTTTGACACGCTGAAAACACGATGAGATGTTCGCATCTGTGTTGTTACTGACCATCGTGAGTGTCACAAATAAATGTTTTAATTAACTTAAAAGACCGCCGTCCCGCTTTTCAGATATAAAACAATTACGACATTATCAGAGTATGTACCAGGCGCTTCGGAAGTTCGTTTCGGTAACGCGTCGGACTTTTTGAAGAGACCGCGTCGGACTTTTTGAAGAGACCGACTTCCGTAAATAAAATAATGTCAAGTTTATTGCTTTAATCGGATTATACCAGTGATGTTGGCATTAATTAAGGGAGGTCATTAATTAATAAAAGCTTTTGCAACTCCTTTCTTAGTTAGTCCTTATTGTTTATTTTAGCGGACACCCACATTACAGCCGTGACCAAATTAAACTTAAAAAGTTACATGCATGATCACAGTCCCTAGGAATCACTGTTAGTTGAATAAAATATTATTTAATAATATTAAATCAATATATTATAGTTAGTTATTATATTAATATTAAGACCAGTTTGGCAAGTAAAAATTTTGTGTTCTGCATTTTCATTGGTAGATGATTTGAACGAAATTACAAGAGTACAAATTTTTATGCCACACAAACATTCCCGCTTTCTGAGTTTATATCATCGTATTCCGTATTTTTTTCTTGAAACGCTGGTGTATTCAGATTGTTTCTATCTTTACCCACTTACCAGAAAAATGTCTGTTAGTTCCTCGAATATTCATTCAAGTCTAACTGTCAGGGATTCCTAATCATTTCTGAGAAAACCACCCAATCTGTAAATAGTTCGTTCGCGTATAGCCAACCGGTGATAATCCGAATAAAAGGGATTACGGATGTGAGTAAACAGACGTCGGGTGTGTTAAAACTGGCTCTGCTGTACACTACTAAGTACACATTTTAACTCATTCTCATTACTAGAGAAATGTAGAAATGACCATCTCAAACTAATATATCTATATATTTTCAAGTAGGGCCCTGGGGGTGGTTGATACCTTGAGATGTGAAAGCAAATTTTATATGCCAAGCTCCCGGTTAACTCTGCATCTCAAGAGTGGCAATGGGAGATAACTCGTGCTGGGTTTGGCTGCAAAAGTAATGTGTAATAGGGAACTGGATTGATAACTTCCCGTTTTAAACAATTTTGCAGAATTACGTCACTTGATAATAGCCGACAGTTATTCAATGTGAATATTGGATGGAAAATTACGATTTATGTACAACTCAGACAAGGTACAGTTGATATGACCCGACGAGCACATTAAGAACAATTAACTTAATTGTCACATGTCAAATGTGGGGAGATAAATGCATTTTTTTCGAACGAAAAATCGAATTGTTCGTTTTAGTGATAGAGCACAGGGGGTGGTCTTTAGCCAATGAGGTGATGGTTTACATAATAACAAAATCTGAAGTTGCCTAACTGTACTTATATCTGTATAGTAGAGGTAATATATCTAAATCTATTTGTTATATTTTAATCAAATTTAATATTACATGGACAGTGATTCCTAGGACTATGGCATGATTCAGTCATTTCAGACTGTACAAACGTATCTTCCAAGCTGCAGTCTAGGAAATAATACTTCTTTCATTTAGTTAAAAAAGTAACTATTACGGTAACTTGATAATTGTCTTGCTTAAATGATAGCTACACAAAACATTTCCAAAAATTTTAAATGTATAATAACAATTAATTAAAGGGGTACTGTACACAAAGATAGGCGATTTTTTTATTTACTCCCATTGAAATAACTTTCAAGTTAGATTGTTTTCGTGTTATATGAGTTTCGTATAAACCTAATTTAGCGAAGAAAATATTGATCTTGGAAACAAAAATATTACGATTTCAAACTACGCGCCATGTTTTTGACCTTCACCGGAGAAGACACAGGTCGCAGGAAGAACCGGAAGTTCATTGCTCACAGCTTCGATTGATGCATTCAATCTCTTCCATCGAACAATCTCACTCCCTATAAAATACTTGACGCTTTGTGACTCTTGTTTATTTCTCCTTTTTTCCGAATCGGTTATAACGGGCCTTCTTTTGCAGCTAACATGTTTTGTTTGCAACTCAATAATGTTCGCGAACGGCCGTCGATAAAAGACACGCAACATATGCGATTTCAAGAACGGTAACTCGTAATGGCATAATTCTCCATTTTATGAATCCAGCCATAAATGAATTTATATTAAATAATTCAATTTTACTTTTACGATAGCCTGTTAACCGGAATGTTTTCAGTAGACATCGTCGACTCAAATTAGTTATTTTATAATATAATATTCATATTAGATCGCTATTGTCACCGGGAATTTATTGAAATTGGGGTACAGTACCCCTTTAAGCTAATTTCAGATAAAGTCAAATTTTTTTAGTTTTATTTGTTATTTTATCTTTTTAAATTTTTTATTGTCAGATGTTATAAAATAAAGCGATATTTGAAAATTGTCAATTTTTGGTAGTCTCCCCACCCTGAAGTCTCCCTAAATTTCCTGAAGTCTCCCTAAATTTCCTGGAGGGAGACTTCAAGTCTCCCTGTTCTGGACCCCTAGGCTGAGGCCTGGTTATCATGATTAATTCGTCGGCGACTTTTATTTCAAATCTACACATTTTATTCAATATATATCAGCGATCAGATGCGACAAAGTTAAGTTAATACAAAACATATAGAATAGTTTGGAATTTCCACGTGTTGTGTTGTGCTATTTTTAGCACTGTAATTTCCCAGGCCAACCCTAGTTTCGTTGTGGGTAGCATTGAATGGCAGAGGAGTTGAGTGTTATGTTTTTCTCGATTCTTTATTGAATGAATAATAAAAACATGGATAATGATATACATACCATTATAAAACAATGAACTTATAGGGGGTATGGCTCTCTCTCTATATATATATGTCTGGCGTTGATACAATGTGATGAGGGCTTGTTCTATATCGGGCCTATTGCTTCAAATGCTGGATGGACGGTTGTCGCTCCCGTTGTGGGTGGGTGCAGCTGGTTTCAAATTTCTGTGTGATTTCATCTTTTTTCTGTTAGATGTGTGATACCTGGGGTTGTGAAAACCCTAACTTCTTCGTACTGTCGACCTGTGTAAAATGCTGGTCTAATATTTTCCCAACTGCATATATGTCCGCTAACGATAGATCTATTCGATTTCACCACTGTGTCTAGCCATGATCGAACTGATATTATGACATCAAATCGCTTCATTTTGGAATTTCATATATCAGATGTGTTGGTTTTGTCCAACGAGTTAAACCATTGTTCACTAATTGAGAAGACATCACGACAACAACAACAAAACTGTCGCACAGTCCACGCATAGTTGTGAGGACCGGTATACGTCATTATATGTCAATAGGCATATATGTTTGTATAGCCTTTCCGACATTCGTTTTTGCACATTTACGTCAAACTTTTTCGACATTATCGACAATATTTTCGCATATGCGAAAGAGGTTTTGACATGCTCCCTAATCGAACACACCCGTAATATTGTCCTTCTCGTCGGCTCTCGCGAATAATGTTAAGGGGTCATCTCAAAACTACTATCGGGATCCCGATAGATATCCCGATAGGATTCCGATAACTCAAAACTATCTTCTAAATTTCCCGATAGATTCCGATAGAGCGGTCACCATTTCCCGATAATATTCCGATACCGCATCTAAATATTCCGATAACGCGCTGATTTCCCGAAAACTTTCCGAAAGTAACGTAGCGTATTACCAACTTTCCGATAATTTACCCATTTATATCAAGAACAATTAGGCCTATGTCTGTTTTGATAATCGGCGAATCGAGCATGGTTGTTTATGTCTCCGGTTCTATTTGTTGTCATTACTTTTGGATTCGTCCACAGCCTCCTTCGTAAGCATATTTTTATTGGGGTGGAAGCTTGTTTAAAAGAATTAAAACTCTACACGTTTCAAGTTTTGATTCCAAGTTATTAAATTGTCCATTGAATTCTTTTTGTATATTATTCATACAGCACATATCTCATAGAAACGCTCTGAAGGAAACATAAAAAGAAATGGTTTCATACAGGTAGTATCCCTTCAACACTAGCAATAGACTGTTCCAAAGTGAACGTGATACAAAATTTAAATATATATTTGATAAAACTCTTTTGGCCCTAGAAATGTTCTCAAATAAAACTGTCATTTGATTTGATTTTTTCCCTCATTCATCACAAGATCATATGAATAATATTTTATTTTAATACACTGAGTGAGCAATTTTGAGAATTAAATAAAGTTTCGATCGAAAAGTTCGACAACATTTTCGATTTTCTCTTCAGTTACACGTCCCAACATCACGCCAATTCAGCCCAATATTGTTGGCACGGGGATTGCCTGGATTAGTACCCAAATAAATTGTGTTGTTAAAGCGCATTGGCAAATACATAATCTTGAGTATATTCTCCACACTATAATCGAAAAATACAAAGGAATGGACCCATGATTCAATCAAAATTGTTTATTTAAAAAACACTCCCGCTAAGAAACCCCCACTGATGACGTGCGCAAAAAATATGTACCTACAGTAAACACGTGTTGTTGGAAATTGGGGCGCACAATGGGGACTCATTTTATCATGGCTATATCTATTACCCATTCGGTAATTCATAAATGACATTCATTGCAAATTCAAACAGAATATATCTTAGATTTAGTATTAGTATCAATTGACCATTTATCGAATGTTGTCATTGAACTTATTGATCAGCTGATGACGATGAAAAAATCTAGGAACCTTGTCGACGTCATAGCAGCAATGATAAAATACTGTAGCACAAATTGAATGTGCATCGGCCGTTTTGTTCTCTCGTTTGATTAATAAGATTATTATTCTGCGCGCATTGACAATTACATAATCTTGAGTATATTCTCCACAATGTAATCTAAAAATACAAAGGAATGGACACACGATTCAATCCAAATGGTTTATTTAAAAAACACTCCCGCCAAAAAAGATCAAGAAACGCCCACTGATAACGAGCGCAGAAATTTTTACCTGCGAAAACGTGGTGTTGGAATGTGGGGCGCACAATGGGGACTGTCATCTATCATGCCTACAACTATAATAGCCATTCGGTAATAAATAAATGACATTCATTGCAAATTCAAACATAATATATCTTAGATTTAATGTTAGTATCAATTGACCATTTATCGAGTGTTTCCATTGAACTTATTGATCAGCTGATGACGATGAAAACACATCGGAACCTTGCCGACGTCAGCGCAACAATAATAAAATACTGAAAAGCACAAATGTGCATCGATCGGCCCGTTTTGTTCTCTTGTTTGATTAATAAAATTATTATTTTCCGCGCATTAACACTGCCAAATACTCAAGTAAATTGGCCATATCATGATGTGAAAAATCAAAGAAATAACATTGTATAACATTAGTTACTTTTATTTGAACACAAGAGTTCACGAGACAAACGCGGCTATTTTTAAATTGAAAGTGCGCAAATCAATTCCGATTAGTGCTGCATTACCACGAATTACTTATCGGAACTGTCTTGTCATTTTATATTGAATATGATTGCTAAAAATTTCACTAAGAGAAAGCACTTTCTCGATCGTAAGATACAATGTAGGCACGAAAGAATTGTTTAATTTATTAATTGCACAAGATATGTGCGGTGCGAATGTATTGACTGCAATGTCAAGGTCAAAAACCGGTGCGTTGTAAATTGAAGTAAACAAAAAAAACACGTGGGATGTAATCGATGGCACAATGTTGACTAGTTTGGACTAATAATGCAGTCAATTGTAACTGAATTTACACGTAACTATCCAAGAGTTGATAGGCCACTTGATGATTTATTTTATGTTTCATTTCACCACGTAGCCATGGCTTAAAACATTAATAAATCACCCAATTTCGTGATATGGTTTTCCGACAGAGAAATTGAAACTGAAAGTCACATTGATCTGTTGATAAAACAAAACTTACCTTTCGTTTGTTTATTACATTTATTGTTATAAAATATAAATATAAAACCTACTAAATATTCACCATACTATCATGCTTGGGGAGGGGGATTCACAACTCTCAATTTTTTTTTACTCCCAGTCCCCATCCATACAGATGAACATAATTTCATAAATCAGGAGCCACATAACATTTCGTAATAATACATGTTTTTCCCCAAAAACTTTGACGTCACCTCAAAGTTCTGTTGGCTGGAGGTAATATTACTGTTGGGTAAAGGGTTAATATCGAAAGTAAACTAAATAAAAGTTAGCAAGACATCTTTTTGAAAGAAAAAAATGACGAAATATAGGAGCAGGCCTACTACAAATAAATCGCATCGTGTTACCTTGACCTTGATGATGCAATCTTGAAAGTCGACACTGTCAACATAATTAGGCTATGTTCAACTTATCGAAATAATCAATGCAGCATTATAATTAGTAGTAGGCCTAATTACAGAAAACGAAATTAATGTAGAATATGAAAAGCAGCCCATGCACACATTTAATTGCCAGTTAAATGTTATGATTACTTCGCGTATTTATAACCTTTGCACTGCAGATTTGCATCGAATTTTCCATTCATATTTTCACACGCTCTTTATTTACCATATTACGATTCATGAAAAAGTATGGAATATTACTGCTAAATGTTGCTAAAACTTTACATGTACATCAGGACACCCCCCCCCCCCCCCCCCCCCCCCCAATATGTCATGTTTCGAATTTCTATAGCCTACTCTTGACTAAAGGGTAGAGAACCGAGTAGATATTCATGGCGTGCATGATCGATATAACCCCCCCCCCCCCCCCCCCCCCCCCCCCCCCCCCCGAAACTGCATGACCATGCAGAATGTAGGCATAACAGCAAAATTTCCTGCTTAGGCTAAAGTTAATTAAACCCACTGTGGATATATTTTTTTCTTTCTACGGCTGTCTACTGGCGAGATTTGTTGTTTCCATGCATGTGCCGGTAAACAAAAATGCAATTGCCATGATTGCGTTATAAAGCACATCAAATGCTGCATGGACATCGCACATATTCCAATATAAATTTCGCCTAGGCTATGTATATTCGGAATATAGGCCTACGTGTACACAGGCCCGATATTTTTTTTAAGCTTGAGTTGTCCCATGTTTGAAATTGTTTTATAAATCCGTTCACTGTGTGAAATCTTCGAGACGTATTACTCTGCAATGCCACGTGTGTTGTTCCCAGAAACGTAAATATTGATGACCCCAATTCCGGGAATCGGGCTAAAAATAGAACATACGACATCTCGTGTTAAGACCACTCGATTGTGCATGCATTAATTGTGTCGTCGGCGATTCGCGATTAAATACAAATCTTTTACATTTGCCATAATATATCTATTTCTTTATTTCCTCCATATTTAAAAGTCGGATGTATTTAAACATATTACAAACACAATTAAGCTTTGAAGATAGTAGCCGCAACGCCGAAATAAATCTTAGAATTTAATCAATTGATGGATCTGTTCTATTTTTAGAATGTGAAAGTAGCCGCTTGCATTAAGGCCTACTATACATATTTGGGTGTGACCCCAATTCCTGGAATAGCGCTAAATATAGAATTTACGTCATCTCATATGAATACTGCCCAGAGATCTGCCAATTTATTTCCAAATCACACGATTAATTGTGAATTATGTGGTCGCAAATAAATACAAATCTCTTGCATTGACTATTCACCGCTTGGACTTTATAAATCTCCAAAACTATAGTAGGGGAGCAGCCCATATAAAAATGTACCAAGGTATTTACCAAGGTAAATTTTACCATGGTATTTGTACCACGGTCAATTGATCACGTCGGTAAATTTTACCAAGGTAAATTTTAGTGCTTTACCAAGGTAAAAATTTACCAAGGTATTTACCGAGGTAAATTTTACCATGGTTTTTTACCCTGGTCAATTGATCACGTCGGTAAATTTTACCAAGGTGAAAAAATCACGGTAAAACTTTACCATGGTGAAAATACCATGGTAAAAGAACCTCGGTAAATTGTTGGAATACTACTGTATTTTTACCACGGTGAATTTAGCATGATAAATTTTACCAAGATGTTCTACCAAGGTATTTGACCTTGGTAGAACACCTTAGTAAAATTTACCACGCTATATTCACTGTGGCAAAATACTGAGGTATTTCAACAGTTTACCCAGGTTCTTTAACCGTGGTATTTTCTGGAGTACCTAGTAAAAAAGTTGAATATATCAAGGTATACATGTATTACCAGAGTTTACATGTATATGTGAATCTAGAATGGTAAAAATCCACCAAGGAAATTTGACGCAGTATCGATTTACCAATGAATAAGTACTAGGGTACCGGTATGTCAGTTGAAAGTACCATGATAATTAATAGGTAAAATGGTAAATAAATATTGGAATCTACCCTGGTAGATACGTACATCGATCATTTAATTTAATTGAACCCATATACACACATCTATAATATCTAGTACTGGTACTAAGCATCTGTGATGTAATACTGCTCGCCAGTTTTGGGGGAATTGATCAATGATGTTAGAACTTTGCCTATAATGATTTCTAGTTGCGATGGACCAAAGTTATAATGGTATTCATTTGGGGTAAACGTATCGAAGTGACAGCGATGTGTTTAAAATAATGAGATGTTTAATTGTATGAAGGTATATAAGATGGTAACAATATCACCGTCAATGTCTTTTAGTGTCTCCATGATGGAACTGTGATGTTAGAAATACGTCCACAACTCCACATCCGACCGTGATCGATAGCCGAGTTCTAATGTTATTGTTCTCCTGGTCAGCCGACCACGTCACAGTTCACACACATTGCGTGCTGAGTAGAACTCCGTGAGCAGTCCGCTTTGTCCACTCTAGTCACAACACTGGGTCACGAATTATGGCATACTGACACACTGTAGCTGTTCTGTTTACATTGACGCAGTTGGTCTCTGTTCGTACAGACATGAAAGTTAACATAAGCCAAGTTCTCCAAAACCGACATTCACCACAATGATATAAATTAGTATAATTGAGAAATTTTTGTTTAATATTCTAATTCTAGTTCATGTCGATTATTCCCCGCTCATCGTCACTGGCTTGAAGTTGTTCAAGTTCGATTTGGACTGAATCATTTCCATCGTTAGTAAATCCGTAGTCTTGAAATATCACATTATCACCAATCTCCAAACATACTTCCTCTGAGTCGATATATTCTTCAACTTGAAGCTCATATTCAATATCTGACTGCGGAACTGACGGCCGCGGAACCATTGAATCCTGTGTTTCTTGTTGATCATTTAGCATGTTTAGTTGAACTTGTTCATTATCATTATGTTCAACTTGTTCCATTTCATTAGGTGTTGCAAAAAATTAAGTCTGAGTCATTTGACACTGTATTTGAGACACTTTCACTTTGAGAATTGTGGCCGGCAGTTTCACTGTCACTGTGTGTTCACAAGTTGAAGTTCCACTTGCAGTCGAATCGAAACGATCAGCCTCACACATCCAGCGTCTAGTTGTGCTTTTTGGAATATTCTCACTCAGTGGGTCCTCCAATTATCGTTTATAATGTTTAAGTTTGTCCTTCGACATAACGAGGAGAATGATTCGTTACTAGCTTCGAAAACAAAATGAAAATCTATACCGCCAAAAACATTGGAACTGACGGAAGTGAAGAGTGGAGGTCGTCGATCGATAACTGAGAATTAGCGAAACGGACAATTAAAAACGAACATGTTTAAAGCAGTTCATATTAGTATCATATAATGTATACATGACACACATTAAATAATCAACCAACCAACTAGTTATATAATTCATGAAATATCAGTTTTTTTTTATTTTCGTGATTGCGTAATGGCGATTTCGGACAGTAATTTATGCGCGGTTCGTTTCGTTTATGTTTTGAACTCGTGTACTCTTTTTTCTGGATTAAATTAGAGTAATATTAACAATTATTAATTGGGAAACTGTAATAGCTAGGCCTACCACGGTAAACAAACAAAGGGAGACATTTTACCTTCACCACACAATACATGGACATTTACCTGTTTACAAACACATTATTAAAGTAAACACATTATTAAAGTAACTTTTACCATGGTAGACCACAATAAGTGGAAAATTACCATGGTAGAATTCTGGTGAAAACTCAGTAACTAAGATGACTTCATGAGACCACATTGACGTTACTTTTATCATGGTAGAACATAGTATAGGTGGTAATTTCACAATGGCATTCTACACTATATATGGGGAAAATAGTGTGGCAGCAGTCTGACCGTGATAACTGGAGTACCGGTACCTGGAAAGTTTACTATGGTAGTATGCTGTGTTAAATACTCATAATAGAGTAGGCCTACGGTACCTTGTTATATGGTATTATACTGTGGAAGCATATATAGTCAAATGTAAAATATAGCTATATAAGTTAATATATATACCGAGGTAAGTCCAGAAATATTGAGATATACCAAGGTATATTTTGACTTACCGAGGTATACCTATGTAAGTTAATATATATACCGAGGTAAGTCCAGATATACCGAGATATACCAAGGTATATTTGGACTTACCGAGGTATACCAATGTAAGTTAATATATATACCGAGGTAAGTCCAGATATACCGAGATATACCAAGGTATATTTTGACTTACCGAGGTATATTTTGACTTACCAAGGTATATTTTGACTTACCAAGGTATATCTTGACTTACCTAGGTATATATTGGTTTACCTCGGTATATCTTGGTAAACTTACCAAGGTAAATCACATATTACCATGGTATCACCTAGGTATATATTGGTTTACCGAGGTAATACTTGGTTTACCGAGGTAATACTTGGTTTACCGAGGTATATATTGATTTACCTTGGTAAAACCTTGGTAATATCTAGGTTTACCATGGTACATTTTTATATGGGAGCGCCGATTAGGCGTGGTATCTCTATATGTGTGGAACGACTGTATACATATTTGGGCATGGTCCCGATTTTGCAGATTTCCCGGTGTGTGTGGGGTATTTATATTGTAGCCACCCCTGATCACCCCTGTACAATAGCTCTACGACTTGACCCCCCCCCCCCCCCCCCCCCCCCCCCCCCCCCCGATAGCCTACTGTAGAAAACTATTAGGTCTATACCGATGATTTTAGAAATTAAGCTATTAAATCAATAAGAAAGCTTAATAGATCTATGAAACATAAAATCCCGATAAAAGTCGGAGTAATCATGATACAGAACATTTCCGACGCGGTGTTGTTTCCCGATAGTTTCCCCGATGACGTTATTCCGAAAAGAAACTACATGTAAACTCCGAAAGAATCCCGATAGACTTATATGTACATTTCCCGATAAACGTTTCGTCATTTCCCGATAAACGTTGCGTCATTTCCCGATAATTTCCCGATAAACGTTGCGTCATTTCCCGATAATTTCCCGATAACTATCGGTATCCTATCGGGAAATCTATCGGGATCCCGATAGTAGTTTTGAGATGACCCCTAAGCCATCTTGTGCTAATCCGGTTAATTTCTTTGTTTACAATAAATTGTCGTGCAGTCCGCGGTCAACACGAAAAATGCCTCTGGCCATATCTTTAGCCACCAGCATATTTATTTTAGCTACTTTTGTATATTGTTTCGCAATTTGCTAAAATGGCTAACAGCAGAGCGAACACTGCTTCTGAGTCTCCATCCGCAGATATCTCAACCACAGGTTGTCGGATCTCAATGAAATTTGGTATAGATGTTCCAACACTATGAAGACATTCAGAGTAGTATTCAATTGTTTTGTTCAGGTTTTCTGTTCTATAGTTATTCATCTTTATCTGGAAATGTTGGATTTTTTTGTCCCTCTGCTTCAGTATCTCAGCCATGGGTTATATGATCTTGATGAAATTTGGTATGATTGTTCATCATCATAAGGGATTTCAAAGAAGTGTCAAACGGTGTTATTAAAAATTCTCCATTCTAGAGTTATTCATCTTTGTGATTCTGGAAATACTGATATTTTGCACGTCCACCTGAGTATATATCTCAGCCATGGGTTGGCATGTGGCATGTATGTTCACTGTCACCATGGCTTTCAGTGAAACCCGGTGTTGTTTGCATTTTCCATTCTGTAGTTATTTTCCTTTGTTTATCTGGAAATGCTGATTTTTTGTCTGTTAGTACAAATATCTCACTCACGGGTTATCAGTTTTCAATGAATTTTGGTATGAATGTTCACCATAATGAGGACTTCCAAAGATGCTTTAATCTGTTTTGTTTCCATTCTTCATTCTAGGCTTAATATTTGTCTTTCTTTTATTTTGTGTGTCCATATGAATGTCTCAACCATGGAAATGGGTGGAGATATACAACACAAGGACAGATGTAAAATAAAAAAGGATCCATAATCGAAAATGGTCATGGTCCTGTGAAGTATACTTAGGGTATGCCCACCCTAGTTTTTGTTGGGTAGGTGTTCAACTGCAATCCCATCCCCAAATCCTTGGAAGACCGAAATGTTCAACTCCAGTAAATTTTATCGTGTTACTTGCTATCAATAGTAACTACTATCCAAATATTTTCTGATAAAAAGTTCTAACTGAAAGGTATTTATTTTAGCTACATCTATAGCATGTGACTTTGAGCAATCTTACATGTGTGGATACAGTAACGGCACCATGTGGTACTGGGGAGGAGCGCAAACAGATACCTATCGACTGAACTACATGTTCAACAAATATTTCTATGAAAAGAAACCATATTACATGACGCTAAATGTGACTGGTAAGTTCAGCTATGAATTAGTTGTGCTCAAATGTGTACAACAAATATTTACTTTGCAGAAGAATGATCTGCTTGGCCATTAAACAAAATTCTTGATTTTTATTTTTTCTAATGAAAATCGTAGATGTAATGGATATATGCATATTTAAAAAAAAAAATTCAAGTAGTTTACAGAATCTGTCCTTCGATGGTTTTTAGCGATTTCATCTATCTAAATTTTTATTGTGAACAAATTGGAGATTGAATATTCTGGATAAACTTAACTTTTGTAGATATGTCAGTTGGCGCAAAAGTATAATTGTCTTGCAAGGCGACAACAAATAAATTTCGAGGCAGAATGTGTAAACAGGTGACATGATTCGGTGCCCTCAAGGTCATTTTAATCTGGCTTGATCATGTTTCCGGATGTTTATAACCAGATAACATGAACCACTAGTCATCAAATGACAAGAACCTGGTGTACACTGTCTCGTGTGGACTTCAGCTTTAGGATGGTGATAATCTGAATATATTTTTCTGCAAAATTGTCCAAAAGAAGATCTGAAGCGACTTATTGATTGAGTTTGTGTAAGACAAAATTAACAAAGTGTATTTTCCCCTTATCTGAGTCAATTTATCTAGAAGATGGCTGGAGGGTATGTGGCACATTGAAATATCAAAGTTTTTACTTTTAAACAATATCACCTACATATATTTTACATTTAAGTTTTACTATTTTTAACAAATAATACAAAAACATTATCTCCAAACTTGCAGGCAAACTGCCCAAGAATTAAAATTATAGGTTTAATAACAGGTGTAGTCATTGTCAGTACATGGATAGGCACTATGATTATTACAGCGATCAGGTTTTGGTTTTGTCTATGTCTCAGTCTTTAAGAAAATTCTGGACAAGAGAAGTCTTTTAGACACCTTCATTGTGTTCTGACTGTAGCTACAATAATGCCCTAAATAATCGACTCCTTAACCACAGCAGAATTATGGGTAACTTTTCAGGATTTAGTCGGAAATATGGCTTGTTGCCATTCATCATAATTCTGCTGTGGTTAAGGAGTCAATTATTTAGGGCACTACTGTACATTGACAGAGGATTAATTTAAATACTTTAGACGGCTCAGATGATTATATTCCTGTGATGACAATTATTGCACTCAGTAGTCAAAGTTACTTGAATTAATTGTTTAGCAGCAGGTGTTCATTAAATTTTAAAAGAAATATGGGGCAATGCCGTCATAGGTATAGAATAAGCTAAATTACACTGAATATCTCAAACAGCAAATAAACCGTTGAATTGACTGATATCACCAATCCAAAGGCCTGCTACTATGTCAAAGCTTTAGTCATGAAAGGGTTATAGGACTTGTAAGTAAATTCAGATTCAGCCGAAGTGGTACATTTGTGATTTTGGCCGATGGTGGTTTTCCCATATTCGTTCATCACTACTGAAGCTCAGTAAATATGCTTTGTCTTTCAGAGTCATTGCTTTTGACCATACATGACGGAACCCGTAATACTGTGTCATACGTCCGATCACCGTTTGAAGAAGTTGCCACTAATTCCTGTCTAAGCTTCAGCTATATGGTACCAGAAGGGTTCTACAGGACAACCGCGTTCTTACCATCTTCCAAAGGTAATATAGTGTTAATTAGGCCAAACAAAATAAAAAAAATCTGTTTCTCAAACACCTGCATCCTCATACAAATACGGTCTGCTGGGTGTTTTTTATGACCTACTAAAAATAAAACAAATAAATCATCCTGTTCATAGATCTAGCTGGATGCTTTTCAACTTGTATTACATAGTTCCATTTGAAATTGCTGATATTATTCAAGTTTTCTTTTTGGTTATTTTAATCTGAATGAAATGTAATTGTTCATTCTCAACAATGTGTTTGATAATTTGTGAGTAAACACATAGAATAGGATAGGATAATTTGATATCACATGAAACCCCTATAATATCATTGAAAAATCCATTAGATATTTTCTTATCTCTCACTAGTAGTGATTATCGCTGCATGCTTCCCGGGATATTTGGCATCGCCAAGTAAATTACTGCGCAAATTAATACTATTTAGAAAAGCCGTGCTTGACACCAATACCAGACATTGTAAAAATTGTTGCTTTATTCACTAAAATTTTATTGTTGTCCAACTTCATTGCACTGGCGAAATTAGGCACAAAAACAAAGAGGTAAATTGGGGAACTATATGTTTCGTCGCAAGGCAGAGCGCGCAATACTGTCGTAAACTGTTGTGAAGCGTCTCAGCCAACGCCGTGCATGCATGCATTTTACATGCATTTTTCAGCTTCTTTTAAAGATTTTGATTTGTTAAAAAGGCATAAAGCTCTAATTTTTTTCATGTGATATACCAGATCCTCAACTCGTTATGTTGGGATATAAGATTTTATGAAACAAGTTTGATAAATTTGATTCACAACTCGTCTATGACTCGTTGAGAATCAAATTTATCAAACTCGTTTCATAAAATCTTATATCCAAACATAACTCATTGGAGATCCTCTATATTTATAATATACATGGGAGGATCCACCATCTGCTGCCCCCCCCCCCCCCTATTTTTGCCAGAGCAATGATTTTATGGGACGTGTCAAAACAGTGCATTGCTAATATATTCCATTATATTATGACCATCGTACATGGACAAAAATATTCTGTGCTTACTTGCTGGTGATGAGTCAATTTCATTATTTTTTTTCTCAAAATTTGAGTGGTGAAAATTGAGCTTTTTCATATTTTAGCAACATTATTGGTTTGGAAAATTCAAAATAAAGTACTAAAACAAGCCCAAATAGAATGAATTCATATGGTAAGTCCTAGAGTAAAAAGCAAGGCTGTATTCCATTACTCAATAACTGGTTGTTTGGTGAATATTAGTAATTATAACCCACTCTCGAAGAGAATGGGGGGTATACTGGATTGACCTTGTCTGTCCGTCTGTCATTCCATCCATCCGGACATCTATCCCTCCATTTTTCCGTAGTCCTTCCGGGCAGATTTCACAAACACCAGTTGTTGGATCTGAATGAAATTTGGTATGGATGTTCACTACTATGAGAGTATTCAAATGTGTGTTCAATCTTTTTTCTGGATATTCTGTTCTAGAGTTATTCATCTTTGTTTATCTTGAAATGTTGGTTTTTTTTTCCATCCGAGCAGATACCTCCACCACCGGTTGACAAATCTCAATGAAATTTGGTATGGATCATGTTCACTACTATGAGTGCAATCATTTGAGTGTTCAATTGTTCTATTAAGTGTTCAATCATTTTTGTTACCATTTTCTGTTTTAGAGTTCTTCATCTTTGTACATTTGGAAGTGTTGGTTTTTTGTCCGTATCTCCACCACCGGTTGACGGATATCAATGAAATTTGGTATGGATGTTCACTATTATGCAATTCCCTTCTCACTAATGAGGCCGACATCTCTGAGGTTGACTTCGTGTGGGGTCATCTTCACTTTTATTCATTAATATTGACACTGAATTTGTTTTTCTTCAGAAATCATTATCCAAATATTGGCTAACAATGAAGGCTCAACTAGTGTTCTGTCGGAAACTTATGCTTACATGCCACTCATTGCGGGTAGATGGCAGCACATTCAAGCGGAAATTCCAAGCGGGAATCAAAGCATTATATTCTCGCTCATTTCATGGTACAATCAAATCTTCATGATTGATGACATCACACTAAATGAAGGCGGTTGTCCAGGTAAGGCAATCTTGTTTATTAACTCTTTCTATACTAAATGAATTCTCCCTCTCAGAAATAAAATGATTCACTGGGATGGTCTATTATTTGTCTGCACGGGTTTTCAGGAAAAATAAACAGAAGACAGATAATACAAGTACAGAAGGACTCCTTATTTATTGGAGGGAAATGTTCATGTAATAAGTTCAACAAACATTTGTTGAACTTATTATCTGAACATTTCCTGAGGGAACTACTCATCAATGCGTATTTAGAATAGAAAGGGTCAAAGATACTCTGTCCGATTTGACAGCCCTAAATTATTATTTCTTCGACTTTGGGAGTAAAACATATCTGTTTTAAATCAAGGAAGTCACGGAAGATTATTGAGGATAATAAAGATATATATATTGCTTTTAATAGATTTAGATTTTAAAATCCATTCATTTTATCAACCTGAATTCTTTGTCGGCTGAGCAAAAGCGGCATACAAATATGTACATACTAAGGTCCTGCAAACATTCAATGTTCAATTTGGTATTCAATTCACTTCCATGAAAAGTAGAAGTCGAAAAACAATTCTAGGCACCACAACTGGAATAATGAACAATTTATTCAGATGGGCAAGGATCAACACACAACCAAGTGCCCCACTCATGGTTAATGTTAGCACTGATTTATCATTGTCTGATTAGGAAGTTAGTGTGTGTGGAAATATAGACAACATTTATTTGCTTAATAAACCACACAAAACGGTATCACTTACTTTGCAAACTAGTTGCTCTAAATTAAAGTTATTTGGGGTACCGTGACATGGAATAAGTTATTTAACACTTACTTAAAGTGTTGGCATTATTAGTGTGTGCAATATATATTCGATAGCTATATAGTGAAAGCTGTATTGGACCACCATGAAAATAACAACCAAGCCTCAATTGGCTACAAGGTTTATTATCAAAGTCACTTTTTCTGATTGAATCATGCATTTACATTAATGTTCTAAATAATCGACCCCTAAACCACAGCAGAATTATGGGAAATTTTTCATGATTTAGTCGGAAATATTGCTTGTTGCCATTCACCAGAAAGCTCTCGGTGAGAGCGTTCCAATGAATGGCAACAAGCCATATTTTGGACTAAATCCTCAAAAATTTCTCATAATTCTGGTGTTGTTAAAGGGTCTCATATATTCGGCCATTACCCGGTATTGTATTTTGCACTTTTGCCTGCATGATAAAGACAATCCTGCATGAAAATGACCCTTTCATGCCTCAAATGTTTGATTCGATATATGATTTGTATCCTGAATATTGGTTCAATCGGAAACAAAATATTTGCAGAAGCCTAGCTACTACAGATGTGCTCTGTCACGAGAATTCACGGAGGTCATTGTTTGCTGTGGCTTTGGTGTTCAGTAATCATGTTTTGAATAAAATAAGATTATAAAATTATCACCATAAACCAGTTGACAGTATCTTGAGTTAGTTGTCTTTCTGATACATAACCGTTATAGCATACTTGGTGTTGTTGAGAGTAGATATTGATAATAAACTAATTTTGATCAATAGAACTGCTTTTTGTTTTTGTTTTTGTTGTTGTTGTCATTGTTGTTGTTGTTGTTGTTGTTAATAGATGATAAGGAGGCCTTCATATAGAATCAGGCATCTTTAACTCTTTCTATGCTGAATGGATTCTCCCAATCTCCTATATATTTTGAAGACCTCTGTCTGTCTGTCTGTATGTATGTATGTCAGTTATACAAATCTACGATTCTCGACCGATCGGGACGAAACTTGGTACGTGTGTGTAGTTTGACCAGGCGGTCGTCGTTGTCGTATTGGCGAGCCCGTGCGGCGCCTGCTTCGCGCATGCACAGACGAGATCTCGGAAATGGGTGGAGCTATCTACTTGAAATTTGCTATGTGAATGTATCTTGCCCCAGATACGAATTTTATCGGGTCGCCGAGCCCGTGCGACGCCAGCTTCGCACATGCGCAGACGAGATCTCGGAAACGGGTGGAGCTATCGACTTGAAATTTGGTATGTGAATGTATCTTGCCCCGATACGAATTTTATCGGGTCGCCGAGCCCGTGCGACGCCAGCTTTGCGCATGCGCAGACGAGATCTCGGAAACGGGTGGAGCTATCGACTTGAAATTTGGTATGTGAATGTATCTTGCCCCGGATACAAATTTTATCGGGTCGCCGAGCCCGTGCAATGCCAGCTTCGCGCATGCGCAGACCAGATCTCGGAAACGGGTGGAGCTATCGACTTGAAATTTGGTTTTTGAATAGCCCGGACAACGTCGGGCTGGGTAGAGCTATCGACTTGAAATTTGGTTTTTGAATAGCCCAGACAACGTCGGGCTCATTGGCTAGTCTCCTATATATTTTGAAGACCTCTGTCTGTCTGTATGTATGTATGTCATTTATACAAATCTACGATTCTTGACCGATCGGGACGAAACTTGGTACATGTGTGTAGTTTGACCAGGCGGTCGTCGTTGTCGTATTGGCGAGCCCGTGCGGCGACCGCTTCGCGCATGCGCAGACGAGATCTCGGAAACGGGTGGAGCTATCGACTTGAAATTTGCTATGTGAATGTATCTTGCCCCGGATACGAATTTTATCGGGTCGCCGAGCCCGTGCGACGCCAGCTTCGCGCATGCTCAGACCAGATCTCGGAAACGGGTGGAGCTATCGACTTGAAATTTGGTTTTTGAATAGCCCGGACAACGTCGGGCTGGGTAGAGCTATCGACTTGAAATTTGGTTTTTGAATAGCCCAGACAACGTCGGGCTCATCGGCTAGTCTCCTATATATTTTGAAGACCTCTGTCTGTCTGTATGTATGTATGTCATTTATACAAATCTACGATTCTTGACCGATCGGGACGAAACTTGGTACGTGTGTGTAGTTTGACCAGGCAGTCGTCGTTGTCGTATTGGCGAGCCCGTGCGGCGCCCGCTTCGCGCATGCGCAGACGAGATCTCGGAAACGGGTGGAGCTATCGACTTGAAATTTGCTATGTGAATGTATCTTGCCCCGGATACGAATTTTATCGGGTCGCCGAGCCCGTGCGACGCCAGCTTCGCGCATGCGCAGACGAGATCTCGGAAACGGGTGGAGCTATCGACTTGAAATTTGGTATGTGAATGTATCTTGCCCCGGATACGAATTTTATCGGGTCGCCGAGCCCGTGCGACGCCAGCTTCGCGCATGCGCAGACGATATCTCGGAAAAGGGTGGAGCTATCGACTTGAAATTTGGTATGTGAATGTATCTTGCCCCGGATACGAATTTTATCGGGTCGCCGAGCCCGTGCGACGCCAGCTTCGCGCATGCTCAGACCAGATCTCGGAAACGGGTAGAGCTATCGACTTGAAATTTGGTTTTTGAATAGCCCGGACAACGTCGGGCTGGGTAGAGCTATCGACTTGAAATTTGGTTTTTGAATAGCCCGGACAACGTCGGGCTCATTGGCTAGTCTATTATATATTTTGGGAGATCTGTCTGTGTGTGTGTTCGTGATGGACTCGAAAACGGCCGAGCCGATTTCGATGAAACTTGGTATATGCGGGTACTTTCGGCCGTGGAGTGGCATGGGCCTATTAATTTGCCCGTGCGACCTTGACCTTGAAATCGGGTCATTTCAAGGTCTGACCTTGAAATCGGGTCATTTCAAGGTCAAATGCCCGAGTATCTCGGGATTTAGATGAAAATTAGTGTCTGGGGATACTTTCGTATGGGGAGTGTCGTAAGCCTATTCGTTTGCCTGTGCGACGTGACCTTGACCTTGAAATCGGGTCAATTCAAGGTCAAATCGCGAATTTTGATGGGATTTCAACGAAATTTGATACGTAGGGTTACTTTTGTCCACTGAGTGTTTTGGACGGGTCGAGTCGTGACCCCGACCTGACCTTGACCTTCAAAATGATCAATTCGAGGTCAAATCGGGTAAAACCGGATGCATTTCGATGGGTACTTTTGTCGGGGTACTTTTGTCTGGGTCAAATCGTGATCCCGACCTGACCTTGACCTTCAAAATGATCAATTCGAGGTCAAATCGGGTAAAACCGGATGCATTTCGATGGGTACTTTTGTCGGGGTACTTTTGGACGGGTCAAATCGTGACCCCCACCTGACCTTGACGTTCAAAATGGACAATTCAAGGTCAAATCGCGCAATTCTCCGAAAAGCAGAGGGGAAACAGCCCGGACGAAGTCGGGTCCACCTGCTAGCCAGTTATAAAAGTATACATTGGAATGGTCTATTATTCATTTGGAGGGATGTGCAGGTAACAACAGTCTGACAAAAAGATAATACAAGTGCAGAAGAATTCATATTTCTTTGGTGGGATAAGTTCAACAAATGGATGTCCATTGAACTTATTAACTGAACATATCCTAAGGGAACTACTTGTCATTGAGTAAAGAAAGGGTTATATATTTTTTTCATTTAAAAAATATATTGACTGATTATCCCATTCAGTCATTTAAAGGCCCACTTAATTTTTAAATCACCAGATCACATTAGATACAACTTATTCCATATTATACACCATTTGAAAGAGGAAGCTCCAAAACATTGTATTATTAACTGATCCGGTCGAATAAACTGGGAACATGTTGTTTTTGTCGAGGTGCCATGGTGTGACCTGCATTTAATTTTTATCCGGACTATACTGTAAAGTCTATTATACTCAATGGAAGGGGAATAACTCTATCTCTTAGTTTGAATTTGATACATTCTGGGTTGACAAGGGGGGATGTCTTTGAATGAATCTCTATCACTTGGTGGACAGTCCTAGGCCACAGCTGCATTGTATTCTGATGGAATATATATTTTTTTGGTTCCTCTTCCAAATGGTATATAATATGGAATAATGTAATCTGGGCATTCGAAAATTAAGTGGGCCTTTAAGAAATAACTCTTGTTTCGATTAAGGTTATCCAGTTTATTTCAAAAAGAAGAAAAATTAAATTACTGTAAAGCACTATGTGTTACAGAATTAATACAATATTTATAGGGATATACAAATGAATTTATTGGTTAGCGACTTGGATATCCCTTGGGTGATATTCTGTGTCATAACTAATTGATTGGTGTGTATGCAGACCTAACATGGTATGTGCTGTCATAAAGAAATGTTCCCGGTCTAATTATAGATAGCAGCTGTATGATGTCTCAATTACTATTTTGGGGTTTACTAAAACATTGGTTTACTGAAACAGGTGTGGTATTTTGAGTCAGATACCGATTTGGTTTATTATTGTTTATCACAAACACATACTGATAACAACATTATATGTTTCTGAAATAAAGAAGGTTATTGTGTTGCCCTTTCTAACTATGTTTATTTGTGGTATCCGTCTATTGTCTCCTATTTTTGACACCATATTATGTAAATGACCATACCACAACAGTGCTAATTCAATAATAATAGCTGCGGGTGCATGTTATAAGCATGACATCGACATGCATACACATTTGGGAATGCGATGAGGACCAAGGCAGTTATTGTAGTTGGAAATTTTACTCATAATTCATCAGCATAATCACAAGTAGATATAGTAATGCCCGAAGTATATGACCCCTTAATCACAGCAGAATTATGGGAATTTTTTCAGGATTTAGACGGAAATATGGCTTGATGCCATTCATTAGAAAGCTGTCACTGAAAAATTTCCCATAATTCTGCTGTGGTTAAGGGGTCGATTATTTAGGACATTACATGTGAACCTAAATGCAGGAAAATGTGTCTTATTTCGGTCAAATAACTTCTTTGTGCAAAATAGGGTAGTACTTGTCATGCTCATTGGACACCTGCTAATTACATTCCTGATCTCCACATATGCTAGAACTATGACATGTTATGCATATAATGGTAACTAACTATATGAAAGTGAGTTTGGTCGATACTTTTGTGGTGAAATATTGCAAATCAAATTACAGTATTTATTGAGTCAAATGTATTTTATGCACCCATTCACCCCTGACATACATTACTATGGTGACGTTGCCATAATTATGTGATGTCATCCATCGGCATGTCATGCAAATTGATGGGTAGTCATCATTGGTCATTACAATATAAAGGTTTCAATATCTATGATATCTATAAATACTTGTATAAATGCCCTACATCTGATATGCAGAATTTCCATATATACTGTGTAAACCCGGTGTCCTAACCAATTTAGCATCGCAATTTCGTTGTTGAAAGAGTTAATTGAAACAAGAGTTTTTTCTTAAGTGACAGAATGGGAGGTTCCATTTAGTGAAGAATTGGTTAATTTCAATTGATTTTTTTCAGAGGATTTATGTGCATCTGATCCATGTGGACATAATGGAATGTGCACTTCAGAATCTGGTCAAATCGAGTGTCTTTGCATTCCTGGCTATCACGGAGATAGGTGTGAAATAAGTAAGTAAACATCATGTTCAAAGGAAAATTAAGGTAATTAATTTTACACCTACGGGCATACCATAATGCCCTAAATAATTGACTCCTTAACTACAGCAGATATTTCCGAATAAATCCTGAAAAGTTACCAATAATTCTGCTGTGGTTAAGGAGTCAATTATTTAGGGAATTACTGTATGCATGCACTTCTTATTTTCTTTTGATAATTTTAATGCTCATATTACAATCTTTCAACTTATGTGATGAACAATTTTAATAGTTCTTACAATTTGCATGTCTCTGTACTGGCAGTGCTAACATAGTTGGTACATTTAAAGTTTAACATACTGCCTTTACCGAAGGGGTTTCAAAACTAAACCTAACAAAATGGAACTATACCATTGAAAACCCCAAAATCAAGATGACAGCATCAAATTCTAATAATTTATATATACAGTAATGTCCTAAATAATCAACTCCTTAACCACAGCAGAATTATGGGTAACTTTTCAGGATTTAGTCGGAAATATGGCTTGTTGCCCTCAGTGAAAGCTTTCTGATGAATGGCAACAAGCCATATTTCCGACTAAATCCTGAAATGTTACACTTAATTCTGCGGTGGTTAACCCTTTGAGTGCCAGGGGCCGATCTCATCGGCCCTAAACCTACAAAATAAGTCTGTTAAAGAATATAAGAATAAATTATTAAAATTGTAAAAAAAAAAGAAAAAAAAAGTCAGAGTCACTATTTGACCCATCCAAAACACTCCCCGGACAAAATCACCCGTTGGTATCAAATTTCGTCGAAATCCGTCCAGCAGTTTTCCCGACCTTAGCTAACAGACAAACAAACAGACAGAAGTCCCAAAATATATATTAGATCATTTGTGGGTACCCGTTTCAAGGTGAAGGTCACCTCGGGCGGAAAAACTGACCTGATGAAAATCTCCCCCATTCCCAGGAACCCCTAAGTACGAACACAGACAACATGCTCATGTCTGTACACAGACACAACACTCTCATGTCTGGACACATACACGCTCTTTATCAATGACACTGTGGATACAAACGCTCTTTAACTATCACGCGATTAACCCATGAAATCACGCGATTAACCCATGAATTTCCATTGTGGTGGCGGGGGATTGGAGAATGAGTGCTCTGACGTTCTCAGAAGCGGTGCGATGACACTCTATCTGGGATTTTACCCTTAGATAGGAAATTTGGGCTCAATCCGCAAGATACATTCACATAGCAAATTTCAAGTCGATAGCTCCACCCGTTTCCGAGATCTCGTCTGCGCATGCACGAAGCTGGCGTCGCACGGGCTCGGCGACCCGATGAAATTCGTATCCGGGGCAAGATACATTCACATACCAAATTTCAAGTCGATAGCTCCACCCATTTCCGAGATCTCGTCTGCGCATGCGCGAAGCTGGCGTCGCACGGGCTCGGCGACCCGATAAAATTCGTATCCGGGGCAAGATACATGTATTCACATACCAAATTTCAAGTCGATAGCTCCACCCGTTTCCGAGATCTCGTCTGCGCATGCGCGAAGCTGGCGTCACACGGGCTCGGCGACCCGATAAAATTTGTATCCGGGGCAAGATACATTCACATAGCAAATTTCAAGTCGATAGCTCCACCCGTTTCCGAGATCTCGTCTGCGCATGCGTGAAGCTGGCGTCGCACGGGCTCGGCGACCCGATAAAATTTGTATCCGGGGCAAGATACATTCACATACCAAATTTCAAGTCGATAGCTCCACCCGTTCCGAGATCTCGTCTGCGCATGCGCGAAGCTGGCGTCGCACGGGCTCGGCGAACCAATAAAATTTGTATCCGGGGCAAGATACATTCACATAGCAAATTTCAAGTCGATAGCTCCACCCGTTTCCGAGATCTCGTCTGCGCATGCGTGAAGCTGGCGTCGCACGGGCTCGGCGACCCGATAAAATTTGTATCCGGGGCAAGATACATTCACATACCAAATTTCAAGTCGATAGCTCCACCCGTTCCGAGATCTCGTCTGCGCATGCGCGAAGCTGGCGTCGCACGGGCTCGGCGACACAATAAAATTTGTATCCGGGGCAAGATACATTCACATAGCAAATTTCAAGTCGATAGCTCCACCCGATTCCGAGATCTGGTCTGCACATGCGCGAAGCGGGCGCTGCACGGGCTCGCCAATACGACAACGTCCACCGCTTGGTCAAACTACACACACGTACCAAGTTTCGTCCCGATCGGTTGAGAATCGTAGATTTGTATAAATGACAAACATACAGACAAACATACAGACAGAGGTCTTCAAAATATATATGAGACTAGCCGATGAGCCCGACGTTGTCCAGGCTATTCAAAAACCAAATTTCAAGTCGATAGCTCCACCCGTTTCCGAGATCTCGTCTGCGCATGCGCGAAGCTGGCGTTGCACGGGCTCGGCGACCCGATGAAATTCGTATCCGGGGCAAGATACATTCACATACCTAATTTCAAGTCGATAGCTCCACCCGTTTCCGAGATCTCGTCTGCGCATGCGCGAAGCTGGCATCGCACGGGCTCGGCGACCCGATGAAATTCGTATCCGGGGCAAGATACATTCACATACCTAATTTCAAGTCGATAGCTCCACCCGTTTCCGAGATCTCGTCTGCGCATGCGCGAAGCGGGCGCCGCGCGGGCTCGCCAATACGACAACGTCCACCGCCTGGTCAAACTACACACACGTACCAAGTTTCGTCCCGATCGGTTGAGAATCGTAGATTTGTATAAATGACAAACATACAGACAAACATACAGACAGAGGTCTTCAAAATATATATGAGACTAGCCGATGAGCCCGACGTTGTCCGGGCTATTCAAAAACCAAATTTCAAGTCGATAGCTCTACCCAGCCCGACGTTGTCCGGGCTATTCAAAAACCAAATTTCAAGTCGATAGCTCCACCCGTTTCCGAGATCTCGTCTGCGCATGCGCGAAGCTGGCGTTGCACGGGCTCGGCGACCCGATGAAATTCGTATCCGGGGCAAGATACATTCACATACCTAATTTCAAGTCGATAGCTCCACCCGTTTCCGAGATCTCGTCTGCGCATGCGCGAAGCTGGCGTCGCACGGGCTCGGCGACCCGATGAAATTCGTATCCGGGGCAAGATACATTCACATACCTAATTTCAAGTCGATAGCTCCACCCGTTTCCGAGATCTCGTCTGCGCATGCGCGAAGCGGGCGCCGCGCGGGCTCGCCAATACGACAACGTCCACCGCCTGGTCAAACTACACACACGTACCAAGTTTCGTCCCGATCGGTCGAGAATCGTAGATTTGTATTAATGACAAACATACAGACAGACATACAGACAAACAGACAGAGGTCTTCAAAATATATATGATATATTGTATAGCATAATGATGATATGAATGCCATATTATTCACAAGACACGTTTTTTGTCTGAGAAAATACACTTCGACTGTTGTTTAGTTTCTCGCAAAAAGCGCAGTTGATTGTTTAATAGATGAGTTATGATATTGCCCATTTCCTTATTTAGATTCGCGCACTTTACGTCGGTTGTAAAACTCCTAATTTGGTGCGCTTACAACTCACAATATGATTCATTGTAATATTCTTTAATTGGTATATATTACCATATATAGGTTAGGAAAAAATACTCAACTAGATTGAAAATATATAATTTTTAGTTCTTACTGTACCTTGTTTTATCTATTGTTTATATTTATATTTTATTTGGTAGCTTATTGAATAAGTTTAATGAATCAATAATGAGGCTTTTGTGTCTCGACCACTCTTAGTAACGGCGGCAATATATTCCGATGATAGTGCTATTTTCTATAAACAGAATACCTCTCTAAACGGAACAGAAGGGCCGGTCAGAAGGGCCGGTCTGAAGGGTGTTGGTTTAGAGAGGTTTTACTGTTTATGTACTATCGTATTTTAATTTATATCTAAAGTGTCGTGTCTGTGTGTGAAAATTAATATCATTGTTATTGTGTATATTCAAGACACTGATCAATGTGCATCATACCCATGCCAGAACGGAGGGTCATGCCGTCAAAAGAATGACACATATTATTGTGCTTGCCAGTACCCATTCCATGGTCGGAACTGTGAGATAAGTAAGTACAGGAAAGTAGTGTTTTAACTGATATTTAACTCAACCTGACAAGTAAAGTTTGAGCTATTGCCATGGATTGGCATCTATCGTCTGTCTACTATTTCCTTTGGCACACCCAACAGGCTGCATCCCTCATCCGATCATCACCAAGCTGCATATGGATTTTTGGAGGTGACCTCTAGATGGGAGCCAACAAATTTTGTTGAAAAACATGACCATCAACAGCCATCTTGGATTTTACATTTGAATCAATCGACACACATTGCAGCTAGCCCATATATATTGGAGAAATATTTTACAGCCATGTTTAGGATCAGCTCTAGATGGGAGCTAATGAATGATTTTTTATGAAAAATATGGCTGCTTGGATTTTACTCTTCTCATGACTAAATCCTTTGGTGAACCATACAGCCCTACAAACCACATCACAAATCCAATCGTCACCAAACTTTTTAGGGATCTTCCGATGACTTATAGATTGGAGCTATCAAATTTGCTTCCAAATGACCATCTTAGATTTTCACACTTTTATAACTAAATTGGAAATCAGTGAGTTGGCAGGTCTTTAAGCAAATAGTGTAGTATAAAGGCTTGGGTTTTATTCACTATTGTATTTTAATTTATATTTTAAGTGTTTGTGTTTGAAAATTAATATCAATGTTTTTGTGTTTATTCAATACACTGATCCATGCGCATATTGGCCCATGCGAGAACGGTTATGTAGCCTTAATACCAACTCTATTTATACCCCCGCAACGAAGTTAGGGGGGGGTATACTGGAGTCAGCTTGTCCGTCCGTCCGTCCGTCCGTCGTCCGTCCGTGGACACAAATTTGTCCGGAGTTTTTCTCAGTCGTTTTTTGATCAATTTCCGTGAAACTTGGCACAGACATCAACCACCATGGTAACCTGTGCACCTGCGATTATGAAGTCTGTCGGACTTTTTTTGGTGGAGTTATTCCCCCTATTTCGACTTAGAAAATTTTCGCAACATGTATACGTTTGTCCGAGATTTTATTCCTACATTTTTCGGTCAATTTTAAAAACGTGGCACAGATATTCAGTACCATGGGAACTTGTGCACCTGCGATTATGACGTCTGTCTGACATTTTTTGGTGGAGTTATCCCCCTTTTTCGACTTAGAAACTTTTTTTGCAACATGCATAATTTTGTCCGAGCTTTTATTCCTACAATTTTCGGTCAATGTTTTTTAATCTTGGCACTGATATTTAGTACCATGGGAACCTGTGCACCTGCGATTATGACGTCTGTCCGACATATTTTGTGTGGAGTTATTCCCCTTTTTCGACTTATAATTTTTTTCGCAACATACATAATTTTGTCCAAGCTTTTATTCCTACATTTTTTGGTCAATAGGTTTAAGATTAGGATTATGGTTGTACACCTGCAATGGGAACTGTTATTTGATTATTTTAACTAAATGTTTACTGACATGTGAAACATCTTAGTATTTTAAAAACAGGGGGGTATCCGTAGTCCCATTGGGACAGTCACACCTCTAGTTCATTCTAGAGTAATACTTCTTTGTTGACCCATTCTTTACTAAATGGATTCTCTCACCCAGTTATGAAAGTATATAATATATGACATACTAGTTAATGTTTCACACAGTGTGAGCGGGAGACATGCTGAGCTATGTAAGACAACATACTAGTTAAGTTCTCTCACTGTGCCAGCACAATTTCCGTGCTGCAGACAGCATCAAATTCTAATAAATTTAATGACCAAAACTTGACAAAAGGTCAAATATTTATTTCTATTGGCAACATAAATATTCTGCACATACTTTTTATGCCCCCTGCATTGCATGTTCATTGTCAAGATTTTTCTGTCACTACATTGCTTTGCAAGAAAGGTTGATTGGCATATAATATCCATCCAAAATATGGGAAAGAATTTTGCATTTTTAGCTCAACTTTACAACATAAAGTTTGAGCTATTGCCATGGGTTGACGTCCGTCCATCCGTCTGTGCATGAACAATTTCCCTCGGCATGGCCTACAGGCCGCATCCCTCATCCGATCTTCACCAAACTTCATATGTAGCTTCAGGATAACCTATAGATGGGAGCTATACATTTTTCCAGAATTTCAATGAAAAACATGGCCACCAGCAGCCATCTTGGATTTCAAATTTGAATCCATTGGCACACCCTACAGCCCGTATTTATGGCTGGATCATTTTTAGCTCAACTTTACTTTGTAAAGTTTGAGCTATTGCCATGGCTTTGTCGTCCGTCGTCCGTGTGTGCGTGTGTGCGTGTGTGCGTGTGTACGTAACGCGTCAACAATAGAGGCTACAGGTCGTACCTTTGATCGGATCATTATGAAATTTGTCATAGCTGTTGACATCAACATTTGTACCGGAATGATTCATTTTGGGGTCATACGGAAAAAAAACATGGCCGCCAGCGGCCATCTTAGATTTCAAAGTTCAATCCATTAGCACGGGCTACAGGCCTTACTGTTCGTCTGATCGTCATGAAATTTGTCATGGATCTTAATATTGACATGTAGATGGGAACGAGTAATTTTGGGGTCATTCGGCCAAAAAACATGGCCGCCAGCAGCCATCTTCGATTTTACTCTTTGCATGACTAAATCCTTTAGCACGGGCTACAGGTCGTACCTTTAGTCAGATCGTCATAAAATTTGTCATGGATGTTAACAATGACATGTAGATGGGAACGAGTCATTTTTGGGTTATTCGGGCAAAAAACATGGCCGCCAGCAGCCATCTTGGATTTTACTCTTTGTATGACTAAATCCTTTAGCACGGGCTACAGGTCGTACCTTTAGTCTGATAATCATGAAATTTATCATGGCTGTTGAAATTGGAATGTAGATGGGAACGAGTCATTTTGGGGTCATTCGGACAAAAAACATGGCCGCCAGTGGCCATCTTTGTTTTCAAAATTCAATCCATTAGCACGGGCCACAGGTTGCACTGTTCGTCTGATCGTCATGAAATTTGTCATGGATGTTAATATTGACATGTAGATGGGAACGAGTAATTTTGGGGTCATTCGGCCCAAAAACATGTCCGCCAGCAGCCATCTTGGATTTTACTCTTTGTATGACTAAATTCTTTAGCACGGGCTACAGGTCGTACCTTTAGTCTGATCATCATCAAATTTGTCATGGATGTTAACAATGACATGTAGATTGGAACGAGTCATTTTGGGGTCAATCGGCCAAAAAACATGGCCGCCAGCAGCCGTCTTGGATTTTACTCTTTGCATGACTAAATCCTTTAGCACGGGCTACAGGTCCTACTTTTAGTCTGATCATCATAAAATTTGTCAAGAATGTTAATAATGACATGTAGATGGGAACGAGTCATTTTGGGGTCATTCGGCCAAAAAACATGGCCGTCAGCAGCCATCTTGGATTTTACTCTTTGTATGACTAAATCCTTTAGCACGGGCTACAGGTCGTACCTTTAGTCTGATCATTATAAAATTTGTCATGGCTGTTGATATTGGAATGTAGATGGGAACGAGTCATTTTGGGGTCATTCGGACAAAAAACATGGCCGCCAGCGGCCATCTTGGATTTCAAAATTTAATCCATTAGCACGGGCCACAGGTCGTACTGATTGTCTGATCATCATGAAATTTGTCATGGATGATAATATTTACATGTAGATGGGAACGAGTAATTTTGGGGTCATTCGGCTAAAAAACATGGCCACCAGCAGCCATCTTAGATTTTACTCTTTGTATGACTAAATTCTTTATCACGGGCTGCAGGTCGTACCTTTAGTCTGATCATCATAAAATTTGTCATGGATGTTAACAATGACATGTAGATGGGAACGAGTAATTTTGGGGTAAATCGGCCAAAAAACATGGTCGCCAGCAGCCATCTTGGATTTTACTCTTTGTATGACTAAATCCTTTAGCACGGGCTACAGGTTGTATCTTTAGTCTGATCATCATAATATTTTTCATAAATGTTAATAATGACATGTAGATGGGAACGAGTCATTTTGGGGTCATTCGGCCAAAAAAGATGGCCGCCAGCAGCCATCTTGGATTTTACTCTTTGTATGACTAAATCCTTTAGCACGGGCTACAGGTCGTACCTTTAGTGAGATCGTCATAAAATTTGTCATGGATGTTAACAATGACATGTAGATGGGAACGAGTCATTTTTGGGTTATTCGGGCAAAAAACATGGCCGCCAGCAGCCATCTTGGATTTTACTCTTTGTATGACTAAATCCTTTAGCACGGGCTACAGGTCGTACCTTTAGTCTGATAATCATGAAATTTATCATTGTTGTTGAAATTGGAATGTAGATGGGAACGAGTCATTTTGGGGTCATTCGGACAAAAAACATGGCCGCCAGTGGCCATCTTTGTTTTCAAAATTCAATCCATTAGCACGGGCCACAGGTCGCACTGTTCGTCTGATCGTCATGAAATTTGTCATGGATGTTAATATTGACATGTAGATGGGAACGAGTAATTTTGGGGTCATTCGGCCGAAAAATATGGCCGCCAGCAGCCATCTTGGATTTTACTCTTTGTATGACTACATTCTTTAGCACGGGCTACAGGTGGTACCTTTAGTCTGATCATCATCAAATTTGTCATGGATGTTAACAATGACATGTAGATTGGAACGAGTCATTTTGGGGTCAATCGGCCAAAAAACATGGCCACCAGCAGCCGTCTTGGATTTTACTCTTTGCATGACTAAATCCTTTAGCACGGGCTACAGGTCCTACTTTTAGTCTGATCATCATAAAATTTGTCAAGAATGTTAATAATGACATGTAGATGGGAACGAGTCATTTTGGGGTCATTCGGCCAAAAAACATGGCCGTCAGCAGCCATCTTGGATTTTACTCTTTGTATGACTAAATCCTTTAGCACGGGCTACAGGTCGTACCTTTAGTCTGATCATTATAAAATTTGTCATGGCTGTTGATATTGGAATGTAGATGGGAACGAGTCATTTTGGGGTCATTCGGACAAAAAACATGGCCGCCAGCGGCCATCTTGGATTTCAAAATTTAATCCATTAGCACGGGCCACAGGTCGTACTGATTGTCTGATCATCATGAAATTTGTCATGGATGATAATATTTACATGTAGATGGGAACGAGTAATTTTGGGGTCATTCGGCTAAAAAACATGGCCACCAGCAGCCATCTTAGATTTTACTCTTTGTATGACTAAATTCTTTATCACGGGCTGCAGGTCGTACCTTTAGTCTGATCATCATAAAATTTGTCATGGATGTTAACAATGACATGTAGATGGGAACGAGTAATTTTGGGGTAAATCGGCCAAAAAACATGGTCGCCAGCAGCCATCTTGGATTTTACTCTTTGTATGACTAAATCCTTTAGCACGGGCTACAGGTTGTATCTTTAGTCTGATCATCATAATATTTTTCATAAATGTTAATAATGACATGTAGATGGGAACGAGTCATTTTGGGGTCATTCGGCCAAAAAAGATGGCCGCCAGCAGCCATCTTGGATTTTACTCTTTGTATGACTAAATCCTTTAGCACGGGCTACAGGTCGTACCTTTAGTGAGATCGTCATAAAATTTGTCATGGATGTTAACAATGACATGTAGATGGGAACGAGTCATTTTTGGGTTATTCGGGCAAAAAACATGGCCGCCAGCAGCCATCTTGGATTTTACTCTTTGTATGACTAAATCCTTTAGCACGGGCTACAGGTCGTACCTTTAGTCTGATAATCATGAAATTTATCATGGTTGTTGAAATTGGAATGTAGATGGGAACGAGTCATTTTGGGGTCATTCGGACAAAAAACATGGCCGCCAGTGGCCATCTTTGTTTTCAAAATTCAATCCATTAGCACGGGCCACAGGTCGCACTGTTCGTCTGATCGTCATGAAATTTGTCATGGATGTTAATATTGACATGTAGATGGGAACGAGTAATTTTGGGGTCATTCGGCCGAAAAATATGGCCGCCAGCAGCCATCTTGGATTTTACTCTTTGTATGACTACATTCTTTAGCACGGGCTACAGGTGGTACCTTTAGTCTGATCATCATCAAATTTGTCATGGATGTTAACAATGACATGTAGATTGGAACGAGTCATTTTGGGGTCAATCGGCCAAAAAACATGGCCACCAGCAGCCGTCTTGGATTTTACTCTTTGCATGACTAAATCCTTTAGCACGGGCTACAGGTCCTACTTTTAGTCTGATCATCATAAAATTTGTCAAGAATGTTAATAATGACATGTAGATGGGAACGAGTCATTTTGGGGTCATTCGGCCAAAAAACATGGCCGTCAGCAGCCATCTTGGATTTTACTCTTTGTATGACTAAATCCTTTAGCACGGGCTACAGGTCGTACCTTTAGTCTGATCATTATAAAATAGTCATGGCTGTTGATATTGGAATGTAGATGGGAACGAGTCATTTTGGGGTCATTCGGACAAAAAACATGGCCGCCAGCGGCCATCTTGGATTTCAAAATTTAATCCATTAGCACGGGCCACAGGTCGTACTGATTGTCTGATCATCATGAAATTTGTCATGGATGATAATATTTACATGTAGATGGGAACGAGTAATTTTGGGGTCATTCGGCCAAAAAACATGGCCACCAGCAGCCATCTTAGATTTTACTCTTTGTATGACTAAATTCTTTATCACGGGCTGCAGGTCGTACCTTTAGTCTGATCATCATAAAATTTGTCATGGATGTTAAAAATGACATGTAGATGGGAACGGGTAATTTTGGGGTCAATCGGCCAAAAAACATGGTCGCCAGCAGCCATCTTGGATTTTACTCTTTGTATGACTAAATCCTTTAGCACGGGCTACAGGTTGTATCTTTAGTCTGATCAGCATAAAATTTTTCATGAATGTTAATAATGACATGTAGATGGGAACGAGTCATTTTGGGGTCATTCGGCCAAAAAAGATGGCCGCCAGCAGCCATCTTGGATTTTACTCTTTGTATGACTAAATCCTTTAGCACGGGCTACAGGTCGTACCTTCAGTCTGATCATCATAAATTTTTCATGGCTGTTGAAATTGGAATGTAAATGGGAACGAGTCATTTTGGGGTCATTCGGACAAAAAACATGGCCGCCAGTGGCCATCTTGGATTTCAAAATTTAATCCATTAGCACGGGCCACAGGTCGTACTATTCGTCTGATCATCATGAAATTTGTCCTGGATGTTAATGTTGATATGTAGATGGGAACGAGTAATTTTGGGGTCATTTGGCGGAAAAAACGTGGCCGCCAGCAGCCATCTTGGATTTTACTCTTTGTATGACTAAATTCTTTAGCACGGGCTACAGGTCGTACCTTTAGTCTGATCATCATCAAATTTGTCATGGATGTTAACAATGACATGTAGATTGGAACAAGTCATTTTGGGGTCAATCGGCCAAAAAACATGGCCGCCAGCAGCCATCTTGGATTTTACTCTTTGTATGACTAAATTCTATAGCATGGGCTACAGGTCGTACCTTTAGTCTGATCGTCATAAAATTTGTCATTGATGTTAACGATGACATGTAGATGGGAACGACTCATTTTGGGGTCATTCGGCCGAAAACATGGCCGCCAGCAGCCATCTTGGATTTTACTTTTCTCTTCATGTCTATAAACTAGTATTAGACATTCAACTTTCCACATTCCTAATCGCTCCATTGACTGTAATATATTAAATTATTCCCTTTCCAAGTTGAGCTACAGTGTCATTGACACTTTCATTTTAATTTGTAGGCAAAATTGTGATCACTTGTAGATGGGAGCTATCAAATTTGAATGATTTTCGATGAAAATATATACATTGCTCAGCTCTTCTGAATTGTGTGTGGGGTTCATATGGGTTATTTAATATGAAGTAAACATGTAATGTGTGATGGGGGGGGGGTGGTATTCACTTTTCATAGCTACTCAAGTCACTCACTAATACACGTACATGTATATGCATACTGGTACATGTGTATATCAAAAATAAAACCATGGTTATACTCTATCCTGTAAAGTTAGCGATACGTATTATGGGATAATGTAAACGAGACCGCAGTAGTGTTGAAACGATTAATCGACTAGTCGAAGTCGACGCGATTATTAAATTAGTCGATCCCGAAATCTGCTAGTCGACTAGTCGGGGGGGGGGGGGGGGGGGGGGATAAAGCATTACCTATGTGCTATCATGACAGCAGTGACATTGCACGGCCATATTATCACGTAATCTGTAACAGTTAACACATATTAACTTCTTAAAGCCTTATTGCACTGTTCCTTTAACGATGCCACTGCCATCAGTCATGCACGGGCGGTGAACTCCATGACCTGAACTGAACCCAATGTATGCACGTGTAGGCACGGTTTCTTTTATGTTAATCATCAAAGACATGAAGTGTCGCTGCCGACTGAATACTGTCTAGTTCGATGTGACTCAATTGACCAGTGATAACTTCTCACTGTGGCATGTGTAATACTAGAGTAATGATGCAACAAAATGGCTTCAATGATATACGAAACATAATTCGTGACAAGTCAACTCAGTAACTGAATAGATTCTAATACCCATACCCCCCCCCCCCGCGACATGAGGCACCTATTTAGAGAGACAATAGAACACACCCGACATCTCATTATCGAGACTTACGAACGAGACTTGCCTATTTATTTCCTGGTTACCGACGACAATTTTGTTTTAATAAAATGTTTTTATAATTATTACCTGCATTCCCCAAACCGTGAGATTATATGGAGATTGCAGGAGAGCCGGGTTTAAGACATCAAATTGGGAGACTCACGGGCAAAACGGGAGATTATATAGTTTACGTGCTTTCCGTTTGAACGTTCTGAAACGAAGAGTTGGATACTCAAAACTGCGATGCAACATGGCCCATTTTATACATCATATGGGCATAGAAATGGGAACTCTTTGAAGGAGTCCGACTAGTAGTCGATTACCTATGGCAACTAGTCAATTCCTTAAAATCGCTAATCGTTTCAACACCAGACCGCAGACATCTGACTTTATTAATATGACCTCACTAATTTTTTGGCGACAAAACCATGTACTCTTTGCATGACTAAATTGTTTGGCACGGGCTACAGGTCCTACCTTTGATCGAATCATTATGAAATTTGTCATGGATGTTAACAATGACATATAGATGGGAACGAATCATTTTGGGTCGTTTGGCCATAAAACATGGCCGCGGGAAGCCATCTTGGATTTTACTCTTTGCATGACTAAATCCTTTGGCACGGGCTACAGGTCGTACCTTTGGTCGGATCATTATGAAATTTGTCATGGGCTTTGACATTGACATGTAGATGGGAAGGAGTCATTTTGGGGTCATTCGGCAAAAAAACATGGCCACCAGTGGCCATCTTGGATTTCAAAATTCAATCCATTAGCACGGGCTACAGGTCCTACCTTTGATCAAATCATTATGAAATTTGTCATGGATGTTAACAATAACATGTAGATGGGAACGAGTCATTTTGGGGTCATTCGGCAAAAAAAAATGGCCACCAGCAGCCATCTTGGATTTTTTTCTTTGCATGAATAAATCGTTTGGCACGGGCTACAGGTCGTACCTTTGGTCGGATCATTATGAAATTTGTCATGGCTGTTGACATTGATATCTAGATGGGAACGAGTCATTTTGGGGTCATTTGGCCAAAAAACATGGCCACCAGCAGCCTTCTTGGATTTTACTCTTTACATGACTAAATCTTTTGGCACAGACTACAGGTCGTACCTTTGTTTGGATCATTATGAAATTTGTCATGGCTTTTGACATTGACATATAGATGGGAACGAGTCATTTTGGGGTCATTCGGCAGAAAAACATGACCACCAGTGGCCATCTTGGATTTCATAATTCAATTCACTGTAACACAAGAAATTATTCCCTTTCCAAGTTGAGCTACAGTGTCATTGACACTTTCATTTCTTTTGAGTTGTGCCACACATTTTACGCACGTTGACAACATTTTTTTCCAGGTCGGTCGACAATTACTTTTGGTGCTTATAAATATATGAATAATATCTATTACAGCACACATACCACACCATTCAACATCTCATGACTTTCAAATCCTTTACCGCAAAGAAGGAGGTCCCACCGCTAATTCATTGGATTTTCTGGGTGACCTCTTGATGGGAGCCATCTCAGAGTTTACTCTGCCTATTAGTATTACCGCATCCTTTGGCACTCCCTACAGTCAAATGTTTTCGTCTGATTAATCCCAAACTGTTTATGCATATTCAGGGTAACCTCTAGTTAGATCAGCATATAAACTGTCCGAGTTCCCTATCACACTGCAATATATGGCATGATCCCATTTCCAGTTGAGCTACAGTATCACTGACACTCATTTTCCAGTAGAAACAAACTCTTTGTCGCAAGGATGGATATTTTGACCTCCATTTTGTTTTAACTCTAATATCTTAAATTCCTCAAGGCTGTCAGCCAGTGGATTTTTCAGAATGGTGCTCTAGACCACCAGAATCCACTGAGATAAAAACTTTATATGTGAAAACAAGCATTTTGACTTGGTGGCAGACTATACTGTTTATTTTATATCTGAATGATTTGTTGCTATGTACCATGATTGGAGGGCACAGCAACTTCCTATGCCCAAGCAGTTAAAAATTCAAAGGATTAGTAAGTGATTAAAAATTATATATCAATCATTCTCTTCTTTCAGATATGAATAACATGACAACAACATCTAAAAATGGTGAGCCTTAATGTAGCCTTTTCACACCCTCACAACCGAAGGGAATGGTGGGTATACTGGACTACATGCATCTTGTCCTCAATCAGTCTGCCTTGCCTAACAGATATCACAACCACAGGTTTTCCGATCCCAATAAAATTTGGTAGTGATGTTCACTACCATGTGGATATTCAGAAGAGTGGTCAATGGTTCTGTTCACATTTTCCGTTCTCAAGTTATTCTTCTTTGTAATATCGGTGAAACATTAATTTTTTAATCCGCCTGTCTCTCTAAGTATCGAGCAGATATCCTAACAACCATGTTGGTCAGATCCCAATCAAATTTTGTGTAGATGTGTGTCCAAGAGTGTCCAATGATTTTGTTCACATTTTCCATTCTCGGATTATTCTTTGTTTATCCATCTCAACCATGGGCAGGCAGATCCCTATAAAATTTGGTATTGATGTTTACTACCATTTGGACATTCAGAGGAGTCTTCAATGGTTTTGTTCATGTTTTCGTTCAAGTTGTAGTTAGAGTGTGCTCACACAAGGCGATATTCCTTGTGGGGATAAACAACAGGCAACAGCCCAGGTCTTGTTTCTGCCAATCAAAATTAGTTTATCTAAGATTTCGTATAATTATCCTGGCAGTGATATCCCATGATCATTGAAACATTCATTCATTACTTACAGTAATGCCCTAAGTAATCGACTCCTTAACCACAGCAGAATTATGGGTAATTTTTCAGCATTTAGTCGGATATATGGCTTATTGCCATTCATCGGAAAGCTCTCACTTTCGATTATTTAGAATCACCTCCGGATTGGAGCTATCAAATTTTATCAACTTTCGATAAAAAACATGGCCACCAGCGTCCATCTTGGAATTTACTCTTTATATGACTAAATCCTTTGGTGCACCCACCCTACAGACCACATCCCTCATCCGATCATCACCAAACATGGATTTTCTGGGGGACACTAGTTTACTTTCCTTCTTCTTTATCATTCTATTAGTGCTCAGCAAAACATTTACTCTTTCCCAAGTTGAGCTACTGTGTCATTGACACTTTCATTCTTATGTGTCGTCTGCCAATTTGGGGCTGTAGAGAAACTAAGCCAAAAAAGAAATAGAATCTATGCGAAGAAGTTTCTATAGTAGAAATTTTATAATAAAGAAACCTTCCAGAGAATATGAGGCCTAAGCAGAATGAGGTCCCCATTGGGTGAATTTAGTGATGCTAGCCCGCTATGCGGGATAGTGTCACTAAATTCACCCTCTGGGGACCTCATTCTGCAAATGACAGACACACTAAACTCAGGCTTGGGCATATTCCTTTCTATTCACAACGACCCTTATAAAATTTTATTATTTTGGTATGAAATAGCATAATTATGTTTTTGAAAGTTATACTTATCGGAAGGTCACAGCGAGGTCACTGATGACGTGTCGTTAGCCCTCGCAGTCTTTCTCTATTTTTCCTTTGAGAACACAAGATAAGGGAAGTGTCATAATTATATGAGTAACCTTTAACGACTGGGCAATATAATAATACATTAGGCCAAAAAAAAAAGTGTTGTGATTCTCGGGCAATTTTTTTTGAGAATCGATGAGGGAGCGAGGGTTTTATTTTTATTTTTTATTTTTGTTATGGGGATAATGCCCATAGTTAGCATGGGTTATTATACCTTTCCAGGTTAAGAAAATGTAAGGAGAACATTGTTTTGATATAAACTAATGTATTCCACTATAAAGAATGACCATAATAAGATCGTTCTCAACATTGTAGATGGACCAGTCTACTAACATTTTATCACCTGTTGTCACATTTAATGGGATGAGCATATTTGCGTTTCTAATATTGTTTCGTAACAAGCATGTTTAATAACAACAAACAGAGCTAATTATCCGATTCAATTACTCAAATAAAAATACGGAAAAAGATATATATAGTGATCTTCATAGAAAGTCTAGAATGATTTATTCTGCCATATCTGAATAAGTATTATGTACCTCAATACATGCTAGCCATAAAAACTTCAAATATTAAACCAGCATACACATCACCAATACTCACCATATTTCTTTCCGGTTTGCGTTCCCGAAATTGTAAATCTCAAAATTGTTTACCGTTTACCTTTTCGAATTGATAAAATACCGAAATATTTGAACACATTAGACTTAATAAACTTGGGTTTGGGCAGCTTGTGGTGACAATATACCTGGTAGCTATCATTGCCTAGTGTCTGTTTTTGAATACCAACACATGCACCATTGTATGTCTATCATATTCGATGTTTGAAACATAACTAATTTCTGTTTTCTAGTTTCCTATTTTCGTGTTATCATTTGACAGCTTTGGTAAAATTTGAAAATCGTCATAAAATGGTTCAACGCGGGCCTTTTTTCCAGACGCGGCTATGCCCGAGAATCAAAACACTTTTTTTTTTGGCCTTAATGGTGGGGTTTACACCTCGCCATTGTACTATTGTCTAAATTGTCCATTCAATATACTTTAAGACATTCCAGTTTTTAACTTTATTTGTATTTGTCCGTTTGCTTCCAGTTTGGAAAACGAGACAAAAGAAATAAAAATGGCAATCATTTTCACTTGATTATAATTGTCCTCATACGACAAAAAATATATATATATTTTTTTCCGTGAATCGTTTGACAATTTTACCACATATTTCGCACCATCCGGTATCGTATCACATGTTTCTGGTGTAAAACAAATGTGTGAAATTGCTTGTACAATTTGCTAAGTTATCTGCCATTCATGTAGTTCAAAAATGTAAGTAATACTAGCGCAAATACATATTTTATTTTACATTTATTTCAAAGTTCTCTCCAGGTGATAACAAATTGATTCATGTTGAAAATGCAACAGGTTTCAATCAGCAAATTAAGGATCAGGGAGGCCCAATTTTTTTTATCTACGAATTAACTCATATTTCATAGCTATGCATAATTCATAGTTCACTACAAGTTAAAGTGATGTGAAACACTCAGGTAGGGTGGTCAAATAGAAATGGAGAATAATCTTGTTCAAAGTAGTTATTTTTACAAATATTATATCTAAATTGACAACACACACCGTCATTCTTATATAGTAAATAAATGCAGTGACTTCCGATGACGAAATCGTTTTCGTAAGTTTATCGCCGATAGAAGCGTCCCGATTCGAGTAGTAAATATTTACAATTTAGCGCAGTTCAGACAATGTTTTCTATTGAGTGGTACGGTCGATTTGCTTCAGATTTTTGGTGATGCTCGTAAAATGCTACATTCCTCCAGTTGGCATAGCACCTGAATACTAACTTATCAGTTTCACGCACCCAAACAAGTACATAATATGTCTTTAAGCTATGTTCTGCTCAAATGGGTTATTTGTCAAAATTGATATTCTCTACTATGATGACATTTAATGGAGTCTTCAATCTTTTTATTCTGGTTTTCCGTTCTAGAGTTATTCATCTTTGTTTATCTGAAAAAGATTTTTTGGTCCGTCTGCCTGAGTATCTCAGGCATAGGTCATAGGTATACCCGTTCGAGGCAGTATGCCACATGGGGATATGCACGGGCGACAACCCAGCTCCTATTTAAATATATTTTTAAATATAATATGAATCGTAGTGGAGCAACCACACATGCTGTGCCTCGAATTTGCTTTTTATCGGTGACATAACGCTAAGATTAATTTATGTAACACTTGCAATGGCCCCGGAAGGATGACAATTATTGTCACGGATTGTGCTAACTAACGAAATTGGTTACAATGAAACTAATATGCCTAAATCACATGGGAATTTTTCGGAAGTTTTGAAATTGACAATTTTATTTTCATATCGTTGGTCCACTGCCGGTTCCGCAATTTAACAATCAACAGACAGTTGCTAACCGGAAGTCACGTGTCATTTTCACAAATCATATGACGTCATCTTTCACCTGTGCCTAAGGTATAAGCACCATGCGTGCTTTGCGCACTTGTGGTTGCTATAATGTCACTGAACCAATTTCAATTGGTCAATTTGCTAAATATTTCACTGTCATTGGTATTATTGTTTAAAAAATAAATGGATCAAAATGCGGGAAGAGAATAGAGTAAATAGAAATCTATATATGATGTTGGGCGACGAGATATTTCTTGGCCAGCTGTGAATGTCATGACGTCGGGCGAGAAGAACTCTCACGGTTTGCTGTGAACATCATGACGTCAGGTGACAAGATATCTCTCCACCCGGCTATGAATGTCATGATATCAGGCAACAAGATATCTCTCTGCCACCTGTGAACATCATGACGTTGGGCAACGAGAGAGTACACAATTTTTTTTATTATTGCAAGTAGTTTGTTTGAAATATTTCAGATTAGTTAGTAAAACTGGCTTTCTATTTCTTTGTAATTTCAGTTTGGGCCACGTTACCAACAACATCAATACCAATACAAGATTGTTCGGTGAGTGTAATTGCTCTTATCGGTTCAACTGCAGAAAAAAACAGTGTCACGTTTACAGGAACGTGCATTGGCCAGATTCTCTTTGTGAAGTGACTTAATTTTCCCTTAAGTGTTCTTTGACTAAGTGCATGTTTAAAATGTAAGTTGAGCGATAGTTGCTATATGACAAATATAGAAGAGATGTAATGTCTAAATTAAAATTCTGAAACAATTGTTGAAATATGGAGTCTTTATGTTCAGATCGTGTCCCTAATAACTATAATACCCAAACATAACTGTTAGAGAATTGCAGCATTTTATTTCATAATTTTAAAAAATCAAATTCAATTTCCTTTTGCCATGTTGAGTAAAAATTACTATCAAGCATGGGAAATGGACAGAGCATTTATCTGATACTAACAATTATTGGTGTCCAATAAATACAGAACTGCATTGACATGTGAATGAGGTAAATTTAACCCTTCCGTGACTGCTGCTTCCTGAAATTTTGAGAAAAACCTGTGCCTATGCATTCTCTTATATATGCGTGTCGCCCATACAGTGCCTCGCATATATATTAAGACAATGCATTGGCATAAGAATAATTACCTCGACCTTGTAAGTCAGTGCATTCTCTTATATATGTAAGCTCCCTATATATAAGAGAATGCACTGGCACCTGGTCTTTAATGCTGCACCAGCACTGTTCCCTTCATGAAAGAGTTAATTGCACGTGTTCATCAAATTCAAATGCCTTTGTGGTTCTGTCTAGTTACTGTTTCATCTGAGGGCTGAACTCTTCTGTTTCATCTAATTGTCACATTAATGTTTAAATTAATGGCCGCCCTACCACTGTCTTGTCAAGAGGGTGGACAACTATACTTTATTATATTTTCATCAACTTTTTACATTAACATATAAATCATTTTTCCACTAAAGGAAGCCTTTCACACTGAACTATAAGGATATATGTCCTGCTTTGTAAACCACAGTAGGAAAGGGGTTAACTTTTTTGTCGCCTCCTGATGTCTATTGGCTTGCCAAGATTAGTCACGCATGAACTGTCCCCAATATAACCGGCTGTACGCGATGAGAATAGTCAGTTTTATTCCTAGTGCGAAGCCAACAAGATCTAAGGGCCGTATCTTTTGAATTTTGTGTTTCACACACCTCAACAAATTCAATTTGTCGATACAATATCTCTTTTTGGTTGCCTCCTATGTGCATTTTTATAATTATCGGTTTCGAATAGAGGTGCCATTATTTATTATGATAATCGATAATCGGTCGTCAATAATCGACTATAATCGATTAATCGTACCTAATATCAACAGTGGAAGTACCGTAATTCCGTAATATGGCCTATTGGGTGGGTGTTGGTTAAAAAACTCGGCTGATGTAATTTTTACGCTAATAATGTACACCATAAACCACTGGTAATGACTAATGAGCACAATGTATTCAATACCAGCACATTTCTCGGCGATGTCAAGATTATAATAATTGTGAGTTCATTAGAACGAACATAACCATTAATTTCAGTGTTATGAATAGACAAATATACAAACAATATAAGAATAGGAATGCATGACAGACCACCGGCAGTTCCTAAAAAGGAATTTAATGTCACAGAAACTATATAAGTTTCAGCAAACTTCCAGAGTGGATAACAATCACAAAGGTGCCCCCCCCCCCCCACCCAGAAATTTCAGGACTCAGAACAAGTTAAGTAATTCTGATAGTAATAGTGAGTTTCATTTAGCAGTCACCACATGATAAGTGATAGACTGTACTAGTAACATCTAAGTACCGGTATACTCATGTTGTCAGACTCTCTCTGATGCACGATCAAAGTTGTCAAACCTTCGGTTGTAGATTAAACTGTAAAACAAACACGGTATTCAATAATACCCAGCACTTTCTGACGTCCGAAATAAATAACAGATTAATCGACTACGGAAATGGTAATCGATTATCGAGTTTATCAACGGTTCATCGATTATACGACTAATCGTGGCACCCCTAGTTTCGAATTCATGGACCGTTTCGCTCAAACATATAATTGTTCCGTGTTTTCGAACAGGCCGATATTGTAATTTTAATATTTTGTATTGCATCTTTAAATTGACAAATTCGCCATAGACCGGCCATCGTTTCAATGCCTTACGACGCACATAGATTATTGTGAGAAATACATCTATGGAATTATTATAGAACCTATAAGGTATGATAGAATTGCTCAGATCGTAAATGCCACGTGGTTCGCTACTCGAAGTATCCTAATTTCATGCAAATTTATTATATTTGTGGCGTTTCAACTCGCGGAATTTTCTTTCAATAATTCCCTCGCTACTGATGCTAATATCTATCATAATGTTATGAACAACGTGCATTCACATAATACTTTGTTGTTTTATGTTTCAATACTGTCACACATGTATCTCCTTCAAATATATCTTGGACACTGAAACTAATGGTTATATATTCTTGCTTGCAAGAAATCTAGAAGTCGTCAAAAAAAATCGGTACGCAATACCTCGAGTACGCGCACTTGTCAAATGCCAATTAATGGCGATATATTATTTGGACCAATCATGCGAGTCCTTTCACTATAACAGCGATGGAAAGACAAGACCTCATTCATTTTAAATTCTTCAAGACGCAAGATAAGTCGCATTTTTTATCTGTTCATTTCTCTTTATGCTATTGCGAACGACAACACGCAGTTGCCTAATTTCGTGCACTACGCACGTGTTTTCCAATTTTCGCAATTTAGTTTTACAATTGTTCAACAATCTTTTATTCTACAATACTGTCTTATTAATGACAGTAGTCCGTGGGTGGATATTTTCATTAACAAATATTTCAATTTTGTTTTATTTACGAGAATCACTTCGAACAAATATCGTTTTTGTTTGCATAAAACAATACTCAATAAAACAAACCGATGCTCTTTCGAGTCTTTCGGGTTCTCGTCGGGATTGCTAGATAACATAGCCACAGTGTGGCTTGCCTCTTCTCTCTACATTGAACATAAGGCTCAATGCTTTTCCGATGAAAACTTCGTAATGTTATTTCCCTCCGACAGGTAGGGGTGCCACGATTAAGCGTATAATCGATGAAATGTTGATACAGCCGATATTCGATGACCATTTTCGGCTGCGATTACTCTGAGTTCTTTATTTCGGATGTCGAAAAGTACCGGACATATTTGGATACCCTGTTTTACAGTTTAATATCCAACGGACAGGTTAACGATCATTGATCGCGCAAAGATATTGGTAACGCATTGTGCTCATTACTAATTACCGGCTTTCCTTCCCACGAGTCAGTAACGATTGCTCTCGCAATTTTCTATTCACGGGTATTCACCATTTGCACTTGTCCACCTGGTCACCATCAATATTAAAATATGTGAAGATATATTTAGCACATTTCCCATCTCCTTTAATTTATGGGCATGTGAAATTGTCAGTGGACTTGGGTATATCACACAATGACCTTTGATTTGAGATAACCCCAACTTACAATTATATTACCGGTGCAATTACACCCTTCTAATCAACGAAACTATATTTTTTGTCATGGGAAGGACAGTCTCCGTGGTTTCTGATACAAATTATGCACTACTTCCTCTGTCCTTGCTATTAGATACGCTTCATCGATTCTAATCTAGTATTGACTATCGATTATCAAGTTCAATGATCGTGGCACCTCTGCTGACGTGGCACCTTCTCTTGCATCCTCCATTAACTTGGAGACTCCGCTGGAGTTGGTTGGTGGACATGCCTCCTCCCTCAGGGTCGCGGAGAAGGGCAGCGATGGTGGTCCAAGTGCAGCTGCCCTTGGTCCTGCCTCCGGTTCCGCCGGGTTCGCACCATCGCTGCACCAGCCGGCCACTTGCTACAGCTACCACATCAGTGGTCCGTTTAGCTGGCAAGCCCTGGTGCCCTCGGCACATTGCCTGCCTACGCAGTTCAATGTGTCAACTGCCACTGCTTCCACTCCAGGGGATTTGACCGCACGGGTTCTGACCTGTCCTCCATTCGTCGACGTCTTTTCCGGCATCCGTCCCTCCCGGTTTTGGGGTGGGTATGTATCCCTATTATTCACCTGTGTTCTTTCCTCCACCAGTGTGGCCTTGCTTTGTACAGTTTCTGGCCTCTTTTGGGCTCCTAGGCCAGAACTTAGACTTAGTTTCCTTTCCGAGGCTCTGGAATTTCTTGCCTCATCAAACCAGGTGACCTGGTCAGCATACTTGCCCCTTTCCCCCCATCTCCGGGACGGACGGTGCTGTTCAGAGACGAGGACGTGCTGTCGCAACATCTCCTGAATTTGGCAGCGTTTGATGCGTGTCCGAGTTCGCCATGCCCATCCGAGAGTGCCTTCCCTAGGGTCATTTAGGATGGGTCAGTCCTTCAGTCTTAGGATAACAATTGCACACAATTTTGCATGCATTACCAGCACGATACTAACAGCACAGAAAAAGGAAGAACAAACAGCGCCATTCTCATGTTTCCTCCATTCACATGGAGCCTCCGCTGGAGTCAGATGCGGGACATGCCTCCTCCTTATTGGTCGCGGCCTCCTGAGCCATCCGCAGAGAAGTACGCCTGTCTTCCACAACCGAAGGACTGCATGGGGCCCACATATCAACAACAAAAACCAACGTGTGACGATTTTCCTCTGCCAACTCGATACAGCCTGCGCAGCAGGCTCAGGGTCTGTTAGTGGTCAAGCCTCCTCTATTTGTAGTCGCGGCTTCCACAACCTTCGCAGAGAAGGAAACAATGAATTTTCCTCTGTCCACTCGGTACAGCCTGCGCTGCAGGCTCGAAATCTGTTGGTGGTCATGCCTCCTCTATTTGTAGTCGCGGCTTCCACAACCTTCTCAGAGATGGGCAACAATGAATTTTCCTCTGTCAACTCGGTACAGCCTGCGCTGCAGGCTCGGAATCTGTTGGTGGTCATGCCTCCTCTATTTGTAGTCGCGGCTCCCACAACCTTCGCAGAGACAGGAAACAATGAATTTTCCTCTGTCCACTCGGTACAGCCTGCGCTGCGGGCTCGAAATCTGTTGGTGGTCATGCCTCCTCTATTTGTAGTCGCGGCTTCCACAACCTTCTCAGAGATGGGCAACAATGAATTTTCCTCTGTCAACTTGGTTCAGCCTGCGCTGCAGGCTCGGAATCTGTTGGTGGTCATGCCTCCTCTATTTGTAGTCGCGGCTCCCACAACCTTCGCAGCGATGGAGGTTCTGCAGCGACGAGCAGCGATGGAGGTTCTGCAGCATCTACCGCTGGTTCTGTCTCAGTCCATCCAGGTTCATGCTGTCACGGCACATAGCGGTTTTTCCGAACCCTTTCTTGCCTTGGCTACCTCATTGTTCCTAGTCGCCGACAAGTGGCATTCATTCGACTGAGTGTTTTGTACAATATTACCTTTGTACTTTGTACTCTGAGGTTTCCTCGGTCAGTCTGCTTTCTGTCATATCGCATTGCTCTGGCTATGTGCCGCATTCAGGAACTGCTCCTGAATCAGTTTCTTTCGCCTCCATTCTCACCTCCGTTCTTATCCCGTCGGGGTATTCCAGGTGTTGTTGAGACCTGTCTTTATAGTTTTGGGCCTTCTAATCTGTTAGATTTTTATTCAACAATTAGGCCGCTTTTATGAGACAAACCTAGACGTATTATGGAATTGATCGTGTGTGTGACCCTGATAAGTTAGTATGCGGGTGCTATTTCTCACAGGGGAAATTGGCGCTCTACTCACTTCGCCGAACATATCATGAATATCGACCGTTCAGCTCCATTGACACTATCGTCTGAACTACACTCATTTTACTTCTAGATTTGGGATGTATCTTTCAGTGACCACCTAACACCATGGGATTTCATCATATAGCGTATCAGCATTTCATTGGTGTCTAGGCGTCATGTACGTAGTCCATTTTGTTATCGTCTTTGTCACAGTGCTCACAGACTTTGAACCAAGAATATTTTCCAATTCTATGTTATCACTCGGGCCGAGTGTTTAACATCACTTGGCAGGCGTGATTCTAATTCTAATCTGATTTAGCGATTACCGATTCTCACCTTTGCGACATTTCACAATTATTGCGCATGCCCATCGGTGCTTGCGCATACCAGTTGGCGGGTTATCACAGTTTTTGTAACTTTCTGCTAACCTACAGTATGGGTTCCCTATACCACCACCTGACGAACGATATTAAACTAAGTTCCACATTTATTTTGAACCATGCAGGCCGGTTCATTGCATCACAGATTGGCCGTATGATCAGACAGTGTTCCATTCGCGGTATTAGTTCCTCTCCTTGGTTACCTGTACACTTCAATTTCCAGTTCCTTGGCTTGGTGTACCAGAGGCAGGCAATCTTTCCATTTTGGTATGTTTTTTCTTTCCCGGGTCATGATTTCCAGTGCTCAACTCAGTCATGTTTTCCTGGTGTATATCTGGTCCCCCCATTGGTCTGGGCTAAACAGTTTCTCATATCTCCCCTGGGTCTCTCAGTCGGGCTCAAAATACTGTCAAGTCGGTCATACCGCACTGAGCATTGCCTCATTTTGTGAGATCCATTCTGAGTATTGATTCAGCTTTTCCGGCGGGGGGGGCGGTGGGGGTGTCATAACCGTGTTTTCCCCTCGGTGCACCTTTTGCATGTATTGTGGGCCAGTCAGCATCCTCTGGATGTCGTGCTAGTGCTGCTTCATCCTCTAAGGAGGGGGGGGGGGTGGGGTAGCTTCCTTTATCCTATTAGGTACATGAATGAATGAGTTATCCCCCTTGCCTATGAACAATGTTTATCCTGGACACCTTCACCCTGTGATCATTACTAGTAGGACACATGAAGTACGTGGTGTTTCCTTTTAGGAGGCTCAGTTGTTTTTTAGTTCATCTGAACTATTACATATGGGACACAATGATCTATTTTTTGGCACATGTCTACCAAGAAATCTTTTTGGTACAGGATGCAGGTCTTTTCTGCTTCAGCAGGTGGGTTTCATGGACATAGTCGGATTATCTGCCTCGTGGCCTCCTCCTCTTCAAGAATTCTAATTATAACCATTAGTTTTAGTGTCCAAGATATATTTGAAGGAGATATAATATTTTTTTACCCAAAATATGTATCTCCTATAATAAATATCTTGGACACTGAACATAGAGGGCCCTCCCAGTTGGAATCAACATTCCCGCCCCGCGCACTCGGTCAAACGCATCAAACACACAGGAGGAAGAAATTAAAATGAATGAGGTCTTGTCTTTCCATCGCTGTTATTGTGAAAGGACTCGCATGATTGGTCCAAATAATATATCGCCATTAATTAGCATTTGACAAGTGCGCGTACTCGAGGTATTGCGTACCGATTTTTTTTTTACGACTTCTAGATTTCTTGCAAGCAAGAATATATAACCATTAGTTTCAGTGTCCAAGATATTTATTATACGAGATACATATTTTGGGTAAAAAAATATTATACCCATGATCCAGATGTGTTAGTCATCGCTTGACCTTGACGTTGACTACATCTACGGTTTATCAATATCAGAATGGGACTGTTTCATGTATAATAATAATTGTTAATTTGTTACTTAATATGACAGTTGTAGTACTACGAATCGGTAGTATCATTATTAATTTCAGACAGGGATTGATATCTGACAAGTGTCAGAATTCTGTTCATGGTTCGATTCTCACACCAGAGCATCAACTTCACTGTAGAATTTAGAACTGCTATCATTTGATGATTGCAAACATGACATGCCATTGTCCCCCGGACATCATGAGTGTATTTGAGCAAAAAAGCTGTAGCCGGCTGTGACTTATAAGACATGCACAGTAGGAAGCTACAGCGGCCAGGGAAATGAATGGCGACTATCACTAAACATTGTACACCGACTCTGATAGGAGAATTTCTTATCAGGGAGATATTTTTTTAATACTGCTCCCTGGGGACACATAATTGTCATTCCCATTTTGTTGGCATCAAACTAGATATTTTATATCTATGATATATTTATTGTTTGGTGAATAATTAAACTTATTTCGTAAAAATATATATAATTATATCTTGTTTGCATATATGCCGATTTAGAGAACGAGATATAATCATATATTATACTCTTTTAAATATCAGATTTATGGAGGCATGGACTTTGTACGAGTGTTAATTGCTTCAAATGTGCTTGCTTCAGCGAGCGAGACCATTGGTGAATTGATATAGCAACATAATGCCAACATTATGCCGCTATAATATTATCCATCAGCCACATTCCAAGTTCGGAGTAGCGGTACAATAGTTAGTGACCACCAGCTGTGGCCGGCTGCAGCTTTCTGTAGCTTTCTCCTGCACATGTCTAGCCGACTACGGCTGGAGCCTGTGTTGCTCAAATACACTCCATAGCTAATGATCAATCTCAGACATGTAGGTCGATTTAATATCTATATAGTTGTTTCTGCTCTAATGAACAATAGCTGCAATTCTACGCAAGCCGGTCTGAACTGGTGGGCGTGTATTTCTCTCAGGTGCATGATAATCGTGATGGCCTAATGATAGTGATCTGTGGAGATTCCGACTAAAATTAGTAATGATGACAATTTCACTCCGTCTCAATTCCAAATTTTAGTTATTATTGTGAATCTTCTCCAAAATTAACTATGCTGACATTATTATTTGGCACCTGAGAGTAAAGACTATATTCATTATGACCTGTACAGATATGTTGTTGTGGGTGCCAACACTCTCAAGAAGGCGGAGAGTGTCAGGTTACTACGATTCTGGATATGGATCTGATTGGGACCCAAATTACAAATCATGGGCACTCAGGTTTGAACTCTTCCCTGAAGGTGTCTAATCATGGATTCACTATCTTCCCTGAAGGTGTCTAATCATGGATTCACTATCTACATACATATTTGAAGGTTCTTTCGATCCTTTCCCAATCTTGGCTAAATTATGAAAGTGTAATTTGCGATGGCACTATCTCACAATGAATTGTTGCGGATAACTTTCCTTATGATTCTATTTCGTTTTCAAGCCATCCTCGGTTTATTTGCATACTGGTCCACACATTGTCTCTCGTTGACTCAAATTCTTCATGCTCTCAGACGGACAAGATTTTGAATCGTGGTGACTTGACCCCTCCAGTTAACTGGCCAACCGTAAATTGCTGCTGTGGAATGTTTGATTCCCTATTTGACCGCGACGTTTCTTGCAGCATTTCTTGAGACCGTGGCCAAAATTTGAGATGCCTGGATGAAGGCCCCCAATGCGATTTAACAGCAGTGGTATTCCAAGAAGGGGGGATCTTAAATGGCAAGTAACCTTATCAAATGTGAGCTCGGTACACAAACATGCTGTGCATACAATGCAGGGAGCATTGTTCATAAAGGGCATGGCAGGCGTTTTGAATGTATTCATTGACCAGCAAGGAGTCTACATGAATTTCAAATATATACGAGTCCAGACCTTACATACCGTTGTAATGGCAAATAGACTTCACACACGAATGAAGCACATTTACATGGAAAGCATTTATATTGTCACGTGCCCCATGACCACTGCCAATAGCCTTTCCGCAAAGAGTCCATCACGTAGCTCTTCATACTTCTATTGCCCAGATCAATTTGATTATCTGGCATATAGAAAATAAAAAAGGCGGGACGTTTGCGCTGTACAGCTTAGCTTTCGAGGAAGCTCATTGACCAGCATTACAGACATTTCCCCGCAGGCAGAGGACCACCACATATGAGTGGATCCAGACCCCATGGCACCAGCCGCCCGATCACAGGGACCTGCCATGCTGCCAACTCTGAGCGCTTCAGTATATATATGCTGTTTTTGTCCTCTTTTCCTTAACCATGTCTTAAACGAGACCACCTAGGTAAGGGCGTTCCTCTCTATCATATGGCTTCTTTCTTTTACAACCTGGCTATTAAATTCAATAAGTCGCACCATTTGGAGGATGTGTGTCCTTTACTGAAATTTGTATGATAATATCATTTGTTTCATTCCTTGAGGAGCCATCTTTAGAGTGGGTCTTCCCCTAGATTGCTGCATGCTTCATACTAACCTACCTATAACACACCTAGGTCGTTCTGCTGCATGTTTGGAGAAAGTGACATGTTCTGTGCCGAGGCTCAGACCTGATTATTACGTATGGTGACCGTGACAATTTACCCACCGTGTTTATCATCTGACTGCATTGTACACCATTTGTACTGATTTTGTTTGTCAACTGTCTGAATATTTAACTACGGTCGTTTAATTACGTACATTATATAGTCATGATCTGTGCGCCTTCATTTCTTGAAATCAGAATGCAGTTGGTATTCCACTAGGAACGTGGGCTGCTCTCAGGTGCCTAATGGTCGTGAGGGCCTAATAATAGTGATGTGTGTGAATTTAGGCTGAAAATAATAGTAGTGATTACAAATTTCGCTCTATGTCTCCATTCCAAATAATAGTGATCGTTGGGAATTTTCTCCAAAATTAATACTCATACCGACACTATTGTTTGGCACCTGAGAGTAGTCGTTTGCTTTCTCAGTGGCTACTCTGGTCACCTGCGGTATTCGGCCATGAGCTCCATGTGCTTATGGCTGTTAGACATGTTCTCTGTGGGGCTATATATATATATTTCGTGATACATTGGATCATGCCAGGGTTCTGTGCTCTGGCTCCGACCATTGGATTGTTGGGCGCAGCTTTGGTGGGGCCTTCTGACATGATCTCATGATGACTTATATATCACCCTGATATATCTATTATATCATTTTATATATATATATATATGCGAAAGATTTGTATCACTGGGTTTCTGCAATGATATCTTGTGATACATAGGTACCTCAGAGACATGTGATAACTGTTCTAAGTAGGAAGGCAGGACCAGTTCCCGCTCCTCCGGTTACGTCTCGACGGTCCAACCAATTCGTGGGGATGCGCCTGGTGAAGCTGCCGGGGTACTTGGGTCCTCCAAGACGTTTTGTCCCCCACCAGGCGCTAGCGGTTCTGAGCGCTAAAGCTGCCAAATCGCGTGCGCACGTATCGACAACGGCCTTCGGCAGCTTAGGCGCAGGGCAGGGGCTGTACCCATAACGGTAAAGCGCCGGGACCCCCTGGCCAAAGCTCTTAATAAGACAAGGCCTTGCCTGCCACTCAACCGTCTTGGGATCGGAGAACAATGACCTCTCCCCACCCTCCAGCTTGGCCAGGATATTAGCTTGGGCATGACCACCTGCAGCATGCGGTGGTGGGGGCTCCCTCTGATCCGATGGCTTGACTCACTTATAGTTGTCCAACCCATTTGGGCTAATGGGTTCTCAATTTGATCCCTGTGCCACAAATTGGGCATCAGGTTATCTGCCTTTTGCTTTGGCGAACAACAGTTAGTTAACTCTTAATGTTGGTTGTCTCGCCATCTTCGGAGTGGGCCTCCTTCAGTGCAGGTCGTTCTGTCGCTAAAGCGGAGAGTGAGTTAGTCTCCTTGCATCACATGGCGTCTGGGACCTTAGAACTGAAAGATGAAGAAAGAAGAAGAAGAAAAAGAGAAGAAGAATGGAGAGTATCTTATTCCGTTATACTTGCTCGGTTCGCTCGCAATTATGAATTGGATGGCACCGCCTGGGATGTTTCTTCCAAATCAGCATGCGGTGGTGGGGGCTCCCTCTGATCCGATGGCTCGACTCACTTATAGTTGTCCAACCCATTTGGGCTAATGGGTTCTCAATTTGATCCCTGTGCCACAAATTGGGCATCAGGTTATCTGCCTTTTGCTTTCGTCCAAATCAGGGGGGAGGTACACGTTTGAGCAATATAGCACTCTAACTATATGAGTTATTTTCACGTACCTAATCATAACAGATTCATTAAGAGTTCATATTTATGTGCAATCTGTTTTAGAAGAGTACATTCTCCTCTATATTTGGCTATTAACTTTATTATACCCCCTTTAAAAAAAAAAAGAGGGGGGTATACTGTTTTGCACCTGTCCGTCCGTCCGTCCGTCCGTCCGTGCGTCCGTCCGTGAGTCCGTACGTCCGTCCGATGTCTGTTCGTGTCATAACTTGAACAGTAGTGCTCGGATCTCAATGAAATTAGGTATGGATGTTCACTATTATGAGGACATAAATAGAGGGTTCCATCGTTTTGTTTGGATTTTCCATTCTAGAGTTATTCATCTTTGTTTATCTGGAAATAGTGGCTTTTTGGTCCGTCTGGTGTCTGTTCATGTCGTAACTTCAACAGTTGTGCTGGGATCTCAACCAAATTTGGTGTGGATGTTCACAACTATGAGGACATTAAATAGAGGGTTCCATCGTTTTGTTCGGATTTTCCATTCTAGAGTTATTCATCTTTGTTTATCTTGAAATGTTGGATTTTTGGTCCATCTGGTGTCTGTTCATTTCATAACCTGAACAGTAGTGCTCGGATCTCAATGAAATTTTGTATGGATGTTCACTACTATGAGGGCATTCAATAGAGGAATCCATCGTTTTGTTCGGATTTTCCATTCTAGAGTTATACATCTTTGTTCATCTGGAAATGTTGGCTTTTTGGTTCGTCTGGTGTCTGTTCATATTGTAACTTCGACAGTTGTACTGGGATCTCAATGGGATTTGGTATGGATGTTCACTACTATGAGGACATTAAAAAGAGGGTTCCATCGTTTTGTTCCGCTTTTCCATTCTAGAGTTATTCATCTTTGTTCATCTGGAAATGTTGGCTTTTTGGTCCATCTGGTGTCTGTTCATGTCGTAACTTCAACAGTTGTGCTGGGATCTCAATGGAATTTGGTATAGATGTTCACTGCTATGACGACATTAAATAGAGGGTTCCATTGTGCTGTTCTGCTTTTCCATTCTAGAGTAATTCATCTTTGTTTATCTGGAAATGTTGGCTGTTTGATCCATCCGATGTCTGTTCAACTCATAACTTGAACAGTAATGCTCGGATCTCAATGAATTTTTTTATGGATGTTTACCACTATGAGGACATTTAATGGCACATTCAAATGTTTGTTTTGGTTTTTTGTTCTATAGTTATTCATCTTTGTTTATATGAAAATGCTGATTTCTGGGTCCATATGTCTGAGTATAGCCATCATAAGTTATAGATATGCCCACACTAGGCGGTATGCCATGAGGGGGTATGCACCGGACGACAGTCCATCTCTTGTTGCTCGTGCCTCCTCCTGGGCTTGCATTCTAATCCATATAGTTCAGTGTGAAAGGCTTCCTTTAGCGGAAAAATATTATTTTAAAAAGTATAATACACATTTCCTTAAAGAAAGCCTGAACACTGAACTATCATAGGTCCCTCCCATGGCGGTGCCATTCCCAACCCCGCAACTCACCAATCTCCTGATTGAGTCGGAAATAAAACTGACGATTTTACTTTATATATATATATATATATATCTCTTCATGTTGATAATCTGGTATTACTTAGACATTTCAACTTTCCGCATTCCTAATCGCTCCATTGACTTTCCAAGTTGAGCTACAGTGTCATTGACACTTTCATTCCTAATTCTGTTAAAAAAACATGTCTGCCAGCAGCCATCTTGGATTTTACTCTTTGTGTGACTAAATCCAAAATTTAGCACACCCTACAGGTCACATCTCTCATCCGATTGTCACCAAACAACATATGGATCTTTGGGGTGACCTCCAGATCGGAGCAAACCATTTTCCCCAATTCTGTTTAAAAAGATGGCTGCCATTGGCCATCTTGGATTTTATTGATCCAGGGTAACCTCTAGATGGGAGCTTACAATATTTTCCGAATTCTGTTGAAAAACATGGCCACCAGCGATCATCTTGGGTTTCAGTTTTGAATCCATTAGCATACCATACAGGCCACATCCCTCATCCGATCATCACCAAGCTTCATATGGGAGCTCACCATTTTTTCCGAATTCTGTTCAAAACATGGTGGCCATCTTGGCATTTTACTCTTTGTATATCTAAATCCTTTAGCACATCCTGCAGGTCACATCTCTCACCCGATCATCACCAAACTTCATATGGATCTTCAGTGTGAACTCAATATGGGGGCTTATCATTTTTTCTGAATTCTGTTAAAAAACGTGGCTGCCAGTGGCCATCTTGGATTTTACTCTTTGTATGACTAAATCTTTTAGCACAACCTACAGGTCACATCTTTCATCCGATTGTCACCAAACTTCATCTCGGAAGCGAAACTTGTCGCTGGAATGCACAAATAATAGGATTATGAACATCTTATGAGATGATAAAATCATGATTGGATTTTTATTTTACGCACGGTTTCACTTCGGTTTTTCATTTCCAAAGTGACTATAGTCAATACAATATATTGAAATACCGCCCAGCCCTAATATAATATATCATTTCTATTTGCAGTCTAAGGGATGTTCCTCCAATACAAGTTGTGTTATGGTGCAAGTTCAGTGTGCAGTAGCACCATGTCCACCTATCCCCCAGTGTCGCAGTAAGTTTTTAAAACCATATGTACATACCCCTACTATTGTTTTCCCTTTTGCATGACATTATGATATCCATGCTTCCCTGAGTCAGTTTGTTCATAAACCATTAACTACATAGCCGCCATTTTTTTCCACACCCATAGACGTAGGGCACATATATTCAACAGAATCCCAGCCAATGAATACATATTATTGTATACCTCTAATGGAATTAAATTCGGAACTATTTTATTTTACTTTATCGCCAAGAAAGATGATGTATATTACGTCAAAAATTCACTTCGGGTGATGCCATGATCATTACTGGTTATTCGTCAGACTTAAATCGCAATAAAGATAGCTATAGTATCAATGAAGGTGACAATCATGGATTGAAATTATCTGACACGGTGTAGAATAAATACATAACACAACTTGCATCTTAATCTCAAATATCCTGAAAAGTTACCCATAATTCTGCTGTGGTTAAGGAGTCGATTATTTAGGCCATTACTGTATATCCTTGCGCCATTCGCAACTCATTCAATAGAAGATTCTCAATTAAGATGCGCGTTGTGTTCTCTCTATTTAGCGTCATTTTATTGCACACCCATTGGCTTATTTTTGCGGAATATATTAAAATATAGAAGACTCCAAAAGGTTCAATAAAAAATTCTGTCTTGTCCTTTGACAATACAAACTGATTACGTTGGCATTGTAATTGACAACTTAAAATGTCACAGAAATATCTTCACTAACTTATGAGAAATTGGCTATGTGATTGTGAATATAATCGGGGCATATATATGCAAAATTATAACCACATCGTGAACACTCACCAAAATTGTTGTAAATACTCTTCTCCAGAAATGGAGGTATTGAAATAAATATATAGTTCTATATTTTTGTCAAACCAATAACTTGCCAAACAGTACTTATGACAAATCACCAAGTGAAGATTACTCACCGGGCGGTGACAATTCACTGCATATACACACTGTTATTGACATGCCCCACGGTAATTCCATTACACTCACACGCACATGTCGATTCCACATTTTACATTGCCACTCAGCTGACGTCATATAGGTTGACACAATTAACTCCGACTCCGATTCTGTGTTTTTAATTAGTCTACTCATATGATGTCATATGATGATTTGCGACGGAGATAACCGGACAACCGGTGGAGGAATTATTTATTTATTTTTCGGCTTATTTATTACGCGATAGTTATGGGACTTGCATCATTGTGTTCATAACAGGGGTGGCTTTCTGATAGTGTTTTGTTGTATTCATCAGGATAGCAATCCTTTAAATAACTATGGATTGAAATACATAGAACATGAAATGTGTGTGTTATTTCTTACATCACTGAATATCTGGGTTTTTTTCAGACGTAACAACATATAATAGACACATGGACAACTGTGAGGTAAGTCTTTAAAGTGATTACATACACAGTAGCTCTAGTCATTTAGACCATTTTATAATTGTCAGGTATCTTCAGGGTGACCTTTAGATGGGAGCCATCAATTATTTCCGAAATTCATTGAAAAACATGGCTGCCAGCGGCCGTCTTAGATTTTACTCTTTGCATGACTAAATGCTTCAGCACACCCTACATGCCACAACCCTCATTGGATTATCGCCAAACTTCTTATGGATCTTCAGGGTGCCTTGTAGAAGCATGGGAGCCATCTATTTTTTCCAAAATTCATTAAAAAACATGCCTGCCAGCAGCCATTTTGGATTTCAAATTTGAATCCCATTGCCACACCCTGAAAATATATACAAGCATGTTTAGGATTTTCGATGAAACACATGGCCGTCAGCATCCATCTTGATTTTTACTCTTAAAATCGACAAAATCTTAACTCAGCACACCCTACATGCCACAACCCTCATTGGATTGTCACTAAACTTCATCTGAATCTTCGGGGTACCCTGCAGATGGGAGCCATGTATTTTTTCTGAAATTCGTTAAAAAATATGGCCACCAGCAGCCATTTTTTATTTTAAATTTGTACAAAAACATCGCAATATATTCAGAGCTGACTCAAAGTTTGAAATTTCTGGAAGCATGTGTTCTAATTCTAATCATATTTGTTTTTTTAGAAGCAAGACTGCCCGGTGAAGTATTGTATATTATACTTGAGTGGAGTCGCTATTTGCCACGGTAGGTTACTCTTAACCTTGTAATGGCTGACTTGTTCTAGGGTTATAAACTTCTATCAATCAACCATTTATATACTAAATGGATTTCCCCACTTAGTTATAACAGTATACATTGTAATGGTCTATTTAGAGGGGTGTTGAGGTAATAAAAGCAGACAACAGATAGAAAAACAGATAAAACAATATATTTATCAGAATCATTCATATTCATTGGTGGGAAATGTTTTCTATAGAAACTACTCATCAATGAGTATTTATTTAGTACAGAAAGGGTTAATAAAATTTTTATTTAGAATTTTCTCAAATATTATTACCTTCCATCAGTAAAAGGAGCTAATTTTAGAACAGATTTCTATCTTGTCAGCACCCGTCCTCCATCAATATAAATTTATTTTGAATGGCCATATTTTTGCTCGGTTACATCAGAAATAAACAGGATTCCTACGGCTTTTGTCTGAATACAAGAAAATCAAGAGTGGTTACAAGCAAATACTGATTTTCCACGAGCCGCTTGTCGCAAACGGAAAATTTGTATTTGCTTGTACCCACAAATGATAATTTTCGTGTTCAGTCAATAGCCATTGGTATCTCCGTCAAAGGTATCTTGCCCACTGAACTATATGGTATATTATCCCAAGTAGGAGGGGTTAACTCTCCGAGTTGAAAAAACGGTACGAAAATTATATGGTACATATCCTCTGTCATGTTCATGACACGTGTAATCACGTGATTTCTGACACGTAGTGAAGTATTCGCCATATTTTTTATCCCTCCTGCCTGGAACGGACGTCTCTCCTACGAAGCTAAGTTGCAGTTTTTATGTGTACCCATACCATAGTATGGTACACATAGTGTCAACGTCCGGATTGACCACTCTCCGTCCGTCTGTCTGTCTGTCTGTCCGTCCGTCTGTCTGTTCGTCCGTAGACACTTTACGTGTAATGCGATAACTCAAACATTTTTTACCTGATCAAAACCAAAATTTGTATATGGGGTTTTCAGCCCAAAATACAGATCGAGTTCGAATATGGGTTTGATCCGACTTTTTTTTACAGAGTTGTGGCCCTTTTTTTACTTAGAATTCACACATTCTGCCATAACTCAAACATTTTTGATCTGATCTGAACCAAATTTGGTATGTGAGTTTCTGGGCCCAAAATACAGATCGAGTTCGAATATGGGTTTGATCCGACTTTTTTTTTATGGAGTTATGGCCCTTTTTCGACTTAGAATTCATGAATTCTGCCATAACTCAAATTTTTTTTATCTGATCGGAACCAAATTTGGTATGTGAGTTTCTCGGCCCAAAATACAGATTGAGTTCGAATATGGGTTTGATCCAATTTGTTATACCAGAGATATGGCCCTTTTTAAACTAAGAACTATCCAGATTATAACCCAGAGTTATGGCCCTTTTTCGAATTAGAATTCATTAATTCTGCCATAACTCTAACATTTTTTATCTGATTGGAACCAAATTTGGTGTATGAGTTTCTCAGACCAACATACATATTGAGTTCGAATATGGGTTTGATCGGATTTTTAATGGAGTTATGGTCCTTTGACATATAATTCACACATACATGTACTTCGATAAATCAACCATTTTTCATCTGATAGGAACCAAATTTGGTATGTGAGTTTCTCAACTCAAAATACAGAACGAGTTTGAATATGGGTTAGATCCAATTTGTTATACCAGAGATATGGCCCTTTTTAAACTAAGAACTATCCAGATTATAACCCAAGTAACTTACAATTAATGAATACCTGCTTCTCTGTGAGCAAGATAAAAGACAATATAGTTTATTGCTTTGAGAGTTATTTATAGCCCTCATATGTTAGCTCTGTATAAGACACAGATAAGTGAATTATTGGATAAATTGATTTAGCTATCTTTTTAACCACAACTTAGCCATGTGAATTTATTTAACTAGACCAATGGAGCTCTCTAAGTCCTTGGATGATGGGACTACATTGGATCAAACAGGGCAGAGATAGGTGATTTAACCCCTTTTACCCATTCCATGTCTTTTAACCTTTTCCATTAAATAAATAATTATATTATTTTGATATCTCACATGGCAATTTGCAACAACATGAATAGAACTGCTTACACTATGGTAGTGGTGACAGGCTCTAGAGTTTAGATGTTATATTAACCCTTCTATATTGACTCATACATTCCAATAATTTGTGTTATTACTGGTTATTATGTACATTTGTCATATACTACTTTAGATCATAACAGTATACTCTATAATTCAACATTAAACGATTATGATTCTGATCATAACAATTTATTATCCCCAAGGGATGGGTTAAACATCTGCCGATCGTGATCGGCCTCTCGTTTGTATAGCAAAAACAGTTTTGTTTTTGTATTATACAAACAACATTATTTCTTTGCTTATAGTTGCAAATTATGTACAATTCACATAAAGATTACGCGGTTTGTTCCGAATATAATATCGGAATCGGATGACTCGTTTCGTTTTAACCGACTTTGTCTTCCATAATTTTAATCGGTCAATGATTTCATATCCGTTGTCTATGCAGACAATATGCAGCGTTTCTGGCCTATTAAAGTCAGAACATTCGAGGCACCATTGGATATGACTAAAGACGCTGATCGTTTTCTTTATAACAAATCTATGGCATACAGGTGACGTGTTATTTAAGTTACCACGTGCGTTGACGGTGGTTAAAGGTATCACAAAATTAGGTGACTTACTTTCGAGTTTATTTTTTCGTTTGACGGCTTTCTTTATACGTTGACAATCATCGTCTGGTGTACAACTGACGGAAAAAGCAGTGTTTAAACGCTTGTGAAATAGGCTGATAGGATTGTAAAATCCCGAATGTCAATTTGAACCTTTTTCACCCTGGATGATTAACAATGGGGCCATTACTGCCTTGGTTGCCACATGGTAACATAACACAACATAATCCTCAGCACATTGAGGGCGATGGAGTACCAAGTAGATATACACAACAGGTGTATTTGTGATTGTTCGCAATCACATTAATTACTTTCACAGGACTGCTAATCGAGGGAAGACTAGGTTCATGAATCGCCTTCCCCGTAGCTCCCCTTGAAGTCGCTTCCCATCGTTTCGAGGTCCCAAGAGTAGAGAACGAAAGTCGATATATAGGGTTCCTCTAATTGGCGTAATTAGCACTCGGAGCGATAGTCACACCACACAGGACGCGGGTTGGGGCTACCCATTGAACCCGTAGCTCCCACGAGTTGCTTCCCCTAGGACACTGACGCTTGCCGATATATCGTGTTCCTCTAATTGGCGTAATTAGCACTCGGGGGCGATAGTCACACCAAACAGGGTGCGGGTTGGGGCTACACATCGAACCCATTAGTCACAGTTGGTGCGCTCCCTGGACTATCGAACGGGACGTCAATCTGCTTCCTCGGGTCGACGGTTGGCGTGCCCAGGACGGCTGTGATTCAACTCTACTAACACTCGACACACACCGTCCATCGCTACAAGTTGTCATCTCGGGGTCAGCGCGGCTGAGGGATACACCCTGACCATGCTCTCCGGTGCCTTATGATAATAGTGTGTGGGAATTTGGGCTAAAATTACTAGTAGAATGGCCATTTTACTTTGTCTCAATTCAAATTAGGGAGACATTTTCTTAAAAAAATTATTACGTTTACGCTATTATTTGGCACCTGAAAATTTATCCTCCATGCCTTCTGCCCCAGCTGGGCTTGGAATGGGATCACAGGCTTGTTTCCTCCTTATTATAAGCCACCACTTCCGGGGGCTTGGCAGACAGGTTACTGGCCGCATTCTGGCCAACAGCTGCCAGTAACTTCGGGTTTGATTTTAAATGAAAACAAAAGATCTTATTCCCTGACGCCATTATAGCAGGAAGCTTGCTTGGGAACTGGTACCTACTAACCTCCCATCGCCAGTTCGGTCGGTTGGATATCGGGATCGGTCGAGCTGCTGCTCCATCCCCGAGATGTACAGGCTCTGGACATTCCTCCGGGGTCCCCAATGACCAGACCTCACATGCAATTAGAAATGAAGCTTGTCGTGGTGTATTGTGCTGTTAACACCCCATCGACGGATGGAGATCGGGACCAGATCGAGCAGTCGCTCCAGCACGAGGTGAAAGGGCTTTCGGCATTCCTTTCGGGTCACCTTTACATGCGCTTACGAGGGAGCTCAGTTAGTTGTTCAGTGTTCTCTGATGCAGCCAAGCGCAGGAATAAAATTAATGTCGAATTTTGATAAGCAAATAACCTCAGATTGACATGATTTGATAGCATTGTTCTACAATCAATTACAATTTAACAGAACATCAGAGTGCTTTCCCTTGTTTCGAGGGTTCCAAGGAAGAGATAGAAACCTTTACGACCAGGACACTGTCACTTGTCGATGTATAGTGTTCTCTTCATTGGCGTAATTAGCGCTCAGGACGATAGTCCCACCAAACAGGTCGCGGGTTGGGGCTACCCATCGAACCCATTGGCCGCATTTGGTGGGCTTTCTGGAGTATCGACAGGGACTCCAAGTCGGATACTCGGGACGAAGGTTGGCGTACCCTGGGACAGTCAAATGAGGAAATAGGATCCAAGTTGCATGGCTTTTGTTCGCATTTGGGTAGCAACTTGCCCTGTGATGCCGGTCAATTTGTACCCTGCCCTAACGTCGTCAGAGCTGGGTGGTTATGCCATCGGACTGCACACTTGGCGACCTGGGTTCGACCATCCTGAGAGGTATTCAACCATTTTACTGTTCTCGGTTTGGGATGTGTTCAACTTCTTGCTTTATAAGTTGTTGCTTCTTTCCATGTTCCATCCAGCTCTTTCGTGGTCACGGGCTTTGCTGGAGAATGTCTATTGTCATTCATATCACTAGATTAGTATATGACTCTCGCCCTTTCATTTTCCTGACTTTTAAGACGTGTTCTGGACTGGTTCGGGTGCTCGAAAAGGTAAATATTTACATCTCAATTTGGGACGCAAGAATCCGAGATAAACAAGCATACATGCTTTATCTCAGACCTCGCTGGGTTTCCGTAAATGATACGAATGACATTGGGTGCGTTGGAACTGTGGATTAACTGAGTCAGATTAATTCTTCGTTTCTGTTTGCTCTCGTTTCGTTTCATCTCACTTTAATAAGGACACCACCTACAGGTATGGTTGCCCAATAACCAGATATAGGGTTTATCCTCTCAATATGGTTGTATATTTTAGGTGGGTGCATTTGCATATCTTTTGTCTTCATGTTGCTCTCAGTTCTAACTCAACATGGATTTCACATTGTTGTCCAGTCATACATAGATGAGTCCATTATCCATGGTTCGACATATGCTCAATTTCAGAACGCTGTTGACATGAGGTCTAGTTCAGCACCCCGCTCGGGCTTAATGGGCAACATGGCGTATTAGCGTGGAAAAGAAGAACGAAATGGCTTCTGTGATATCGGCCTTTGCGTCTAATACGTCATTCTTCTTATGGGCTCGGTTGTCGGTACATAATGGTTTTTTTTCCCTGATAGTGCTTGATTCGCCTAGTGCTCATTTAATATACTAAGCCAGGTCCTTTGCTGACCTCAGCGATTGCCAATGCAGGATAATGGTGCACCTAAGGGGCAGCATATGAATCGTGTTGGGCACACTTCATAAAGCCGGATGAAGATTCTTGCCAGATGCTTCTCCTCGTGCGAGATTCACTAGCATTGGGTGTCGGATGCCAGATCATATGATCCGCCCTCTCGATTCGCACTTCGGGCGATGGTTGTCTCCGGAACAGGGTCCCATTGGAGGGGCACCCCATCCTTACCAGAAGGGATACCTTGCGCCATCGACTCGTCGGGGACCAGTCAGCCGAGCTCGAACAGTTGGGGCGCGGTGGCCCTTGGTCTGCTTTTCATTACCTACCTGCCGTCGGTTTTCGCTGGTTTTGGGCTTGTGCCACAATCCTGATGCATCGTTAGTACAATTTTTGTTTTTGTGGATTTCCACCTTAATGACATTGGAATTTCGGTTCCTGGCTGCCTTTCTGTCATGGATTCAGTAGCCTGTGATTGGTCAGTTGGGTTTAACTGTGTTGGTGGGCATTTCCACATTTGGGAACGTCATCAGGGGAAAATGCCATGGCTTATTGCATCTTAGTCAGTGATATCTCGAACTCCAGGCTTCAAACTAAGTTTTTTCCTTAGAACATGGATGCTTCTCCCCTTTGGGGGGGGGGGGGGTGTTACCCGTACCTTTCCCGGCAAGTACTCGGCTGATACATTGTTAGCCCTAAGTTCCGATGCGAATGTCGTCTCCGTCTCCATGTCTTCTGAAGCTATTTACTTTACTTGCAGGGGTCTTAAACTCTTAAGTGGCCATTTTTTGTTCGTTTGAGCTTGCTGACAGGTATTAGTTTTAGGATGTAATATTACATTGGCTTATGCTCCCATTGTGCATGTGTATATATATATATGTATATACATATATATCTATGTCTGTGCATGTATATGTATATATTGTAGGTTATCAGGTCAATCCAGTTCTTTGATTCAGATGCATAGCGGTGTTTTTGTTTCCCTCGTGGCCTCCACCTGTTAGAAAATTCTATTCTTTACCATATAGTTCAGTGGGCAAGATACCTTTGACGGAGATACAATATTTTCCAAAATAAGTAAAATATATATCTCCTAGAAGTATCTTGCCCACTGAACGCTGAGCTCCCTCCCAGGGTTTCGCACCCACCCCGCTCACGAGGAATGTCCTACTGGGGATAAAAAATATGGCGAATACTTCACTACGTGTCAGAAATCACGTGATTACACGTGTCATGAACATGACAGAGAATATGTACCATAGAATTTTCGTACCGTTTTTTCAACTCAGAGAGATAACCCCTCCTACTTGGGATAATATACCATATAGTTCAGTGGGCAAGATACTTCTAGGAGATATATATTTTACTTATTTTGGAAAATATTGTTTCCTTTTTATTATATGCGTTTTCGTTATTTCAATTTACCATTATTTCTCTTAGGCGAATGTTTTGCTACATTAAATGTAGACGAAAACGAATAAGTTGATCGCCAACTACATTTAATGAAAAATTCTGCACTTCTGCATCACAAAATAGTACCCTTTTCCCTCCCAATTGATGTTCACCAAAAGTGTCTAAATTGGCAAATTTAATATCCATAGCAACACGGAGAATAAAGTTCCATTATCAGTCCCACTTTAAATAACATTAACATTGTAACAACATGTTTATAATATTTCTTTGTTTGATTCATTTTGTTCTGTTTTCAGTTTAAAAATTGAAAATCTCCAATATCAACAAATATTTTACTTCCGGCTCAAAACTAATCAACTTCACAAATCAGTCACTCTCTCTATCAGAAGAATCCTATGGATCCATTTGAATTGCTTCAGACAGCCAAGTATCACCTGGCTGCAGACCTGTTTACTTTCAAAATTGGAAATATGGAGATTTGTCCTCAGAAATAGGGAAATTTAGTGAAAAATAGGAAGATTTTTTTTATGTCAGTTTTTTCTTTTGAATTGGGAGATTTCGTTTCCCAATCAGGAGCACAGGAGAAATGACACAAAATCGGGAGATCCCGCCGAAATTGGGAAAGTAAATAGGTCTGTCTGGTTGCTTTTTGTGAAGATGGCATGTATACGCACTAGTTTGTATAGTGACGTGATGGTAAAATGAGAATCGAATGTTCAAGTTTACCTCGCATCACGACAAATGCATGCAATACCGTTAACATGTTCACACAACTGTGTTATTCTATGTTTATTGTTCACTCTGAAGATAGTAGCTTGTAATATACTGAAAATTAGGTCGATAAACGGGTGCTTTATGTACACTTTACATCATATTTCTGTGAAGAAATTTTCTGTTAAAGGCCCCACTTTATTTTCGAACCCCTAGATCACATAATATAAAATATATGCCATATTATATACCATTTGAAAGCGGAAGCTTCAAAACATTGTGTTATCAATTTATTATGCTCCCGATCTCCGATGGAGATTTGGGGGTATATAGTGGAGCCCGCCGTCCGTCCTTCCGTCCGTACGAACGTTTCAACTCATAACTTTGGTTTCGCTAACTCAATTCAGTTGATCTTTGGTATGCTAATAGACCAGCCAGGGGGACAAGATTTCCCCATAGCCGTGGTTTCGTCCGCCCATTTTTTCCAGAGTTACGCCCCTTTTTGGACTTAGAAAATTAAGTTTTCTGTGGCATACGAACGTTTCAACTCATAACTTTGGTTTCGCTAATTCAGTTCAGTTGATCTTTGGTATGCCAATAGACCAGCCGGGGGACAAGATTTCCCCATAGCCGTGGTTTCGTCCGCCCATTTTTTCCAGAGTTACGCCCCTTTTTGGACTTAGAAAATTCAGGTTTTCTGCTACTTTTTTTGGTTTTCAGATGATAACTTGATTGTACAGTCGGGGGCGTTACCTCCGCCCAGCGGTGCACTTGTTCAGTGTAATACACTGTGAACATTTTGTTTTTGTTGAGATATCGATGTGTGTTATGTGCTCAAAGTATATTATTTTCATCTTAAAGACCAGCTGAATTGTAATCTAATTTGAGTATTCATGTATCATGTTGTGTGTATCTAAGTCCCCTTAACACAAATCCGCAAAAAAATCCCGTCAAAATATCTCGAATTATTTTTAATAACTTGAGAACAAAATTGTCACCGAAGTTTTGTTTTCATTTTGCACTACACGCACATGGCTACTGGAGAAGCACGTGACATGACGTCATCGAGGGATCACATCTGCACAGTTAATCTGCTTTGCGTCATTGACAACGTGCTGCGACAATGGCGATGGCAGGTCTGCGCTAACGTTGAAGATGATTTTGATCTTGCTTCTTTAAAGCCTGAGGCAATAAGGATGCCAAATCAATATATTCCCGGGCCGATATCTTATTTTTGATTCTCACTGGAACCTCTGCATCTAAAGGTGTGGCCAATGACGTAAAACCCATAGATGGTGTAATGATCATACCTAACAAACCCAATGAATCTGACTGACTAACTCCAGACACATCACCACCTGATGTAGTAATTACGGACGGACGGACAATATTGCCATGAGCATCAAATATTTGAGAATGTCCCACCGCGACCTGCGGAGATACTGAAGCAGGCTGCACTGGTACCGGACGAGGCTGCGAGAAAGTCATATCTGGTTGCGGCACTGGATTCATCAACACATGAGTCGTAGTTTGTCCTGGTTGTTGAAAAGTTTGTTGATTGGGTAATAGCACAGACTGACCAAGCAAATTTGGCTGAGTCATAGATTGTCCTGGTTGTTGAAAAGTTTGTTGATTGGGTAATAGCACAGACTGACCAAGCAAATTTGGCTGCTGATTGGAAAAGTTTGTCCCTGGGGACTGTCCAACTCCTTGAACAGTTGAATAACTCATAGATGGAGTAGCCGACAAAGTAGTGGCTAATGTGGTGCCAAAACATTGACTGGCACAAGTTGTGATCGGCATTGATGACTGAAATCCTGTGTACGGTGAACCCATGAACTGACAGGACACCAAAGGAACTGATTGCGATAACACTGAACAGTTCCCGAAGTAAAACGGTGAAGATACCAATGAGGACACTCCTGGAGCTGACTTCACAACGATCTGAATGTCCGTCACCGAAACTTGTGAAGAATGACTCCGAGTGCGCCGACCCCGTGCAGATTGACTCCGAGTGCACCGTCGACCTGCGCTAACTGGTGATGACCTGGACCATGACCGATGTCTGGCTGCCGACGTACAAGTCGAGGGGGTTGCCTGTTTACGAGGACGTCCACGTGGCATGCTGCAAATAAAAATGAAAACAGAGGACAAAAATATGTACACCATGTAAAAATTGCCGTTCGCATCTGAGGTGAACCTAAAATAACAAGAAATATATTTATACAAGTTTACAAGATGATAAACTACTCCAGTATGGATCCAGATTAAGAAGGCCCCACCTACTAGTACCGGAACCCAATTGAACCTAAATCCCCCTGCAGATACCTGTTACCACAAGAAAAACCTCTCAGAAAAATACGCAAGTGAGTAACAGAGCAACAACATAAACAAAAATTTAGTCCCAGTGAAAGCAATTAAAATGTAGGAATTAAATTATGAGTCAGCAAAAAATACCACTGAACAAACACCCTGATCTGAAAAAAATGTTATAATTAGGCAAAAAGAAAAAGTAAAACTGTCTAGGGATCAAGCATAAACTTGACCCTAGTATATAGTGACCTGAAAAAAAAAGATATAGTAATCAGTCATACCAAAAAATTATAACAACTAGGACACAAAGTGTGACCTAGACCCTACTAGTAAAGTCCAGGATTTTTTTTATCCTGGAACACTCCAAAAACCAGTAAGCCAAGGGTACATGTAATGTTTTACTGAAAATGCACCAAAATAACCTGTAAGGCCCCAAAGGGTTAATTAATTTACTGAAGTGCACAAAAATATTAAATGTAATACCCCAAAACGGCAAACCAGCACAAGGAGGGTTACTTCACAAGTAAGGATGATAATCCCAAACCGAAGTAACACCCCCAACTCCAATTGTGTGATAATTACGATACATATAGTAAATTTATTGTGTCGAAAAATGGATGGGAAATAATACTACATGCAACGCCAGTATGGTCCTCACATGTACTGTAAAACGAAGTTAAAGGTAGATGTGAACCGTACATGCTGCAATTGACTGACGTACTGTTAAGTTAAAATGGCAAATGGAGTGCAACAACTAATACATGGATGTATATTACAATGTATAGAAGACTCCGGGATGGGATCACACCCCTACTAAGGGCAAGTTATAACAATTATAGAACCAGTAAAAGGATTAATAATTCATTGTAATAAACAAATAAGTAAAAACCAAACTTACTAGAGTAAAAATAACTCTAGACACCATCAACAAAAGGTGCATGAGACACATATAAATAACACCCCCAACTGCAAACCTATGCAGCAACAAATATGTTAGGTTCCTAATGAACCGAGCACAAGCGCACAATTCCCGGATATACACCGGTACTGAAAATTACTCAGGTTTGAGTTTGACTCTCTATTAAATGGCGGATGAAACTAAACTACGGCTCTTACTTCTGGTTTACCTCCGCCCGGAACTAAAGTCAAGGTCACTAATAAGACTGCCCTGGGATCTGCCGCATAAAAGCAACCAAACTTGACATTTAATTGCGACTTTGTAGTCTTGAAAAAATCATGTTGTTGAATTGTGGCCCAAAAGAGATACACTATCTTTGAAGCTTGTCCTATCATGAATATTCTTAATATTATCCGGTACTCGAACCAGGCCTGATAATATGGTGCTGGGCATTTGCAGAATGAGGTCCACAGAGGGTGAATTTAGTGACGCCACCCCGCACAGCAGACTAAATTCATCCTCTGGGGAACTCATTCTGCATGGCCTCATCTAGACTCAGGTTTAAGTTCCCAGATGGTGAATATTGTGATGTGCACCCATTGGGCATCTTTATTATGCAATCAATCGTCTGCCAATTTGTGGATATAGAGAAACTAAACTAAAATAGAAACTTTGTGAGAAATAAAAATAAAAAAAACTTGTTAATTTGATAATAAATTAAGTTACTTTCCAGAGGAGATGAGGCCTATAAAGCAGAATGAGATCCCCCAGGGGGTGAATTTAGTGATGCTATTCCGCTATGCAGGGTACTGTCACTAAATTCACCTTCTGGGGACCTCGTTCTGCAAATATCTGGCACCATATTCTCAGGCCTGAATCGAACACTTTTTATTACATGCCTGATTCTGAAGAAAAAAAAAAACCATTCAGCGAATTACGTTGTCTTAGTCTTTTTCAAGCGATTCCACATATTAGTACATTTAATCACATGATGTCACACAGTTTAAATAATTTTTGCAAATATCAGAACAAGACAAGCCAGGGAGCAGTCTAGATAATTCAAAGTGGGAGAAATGATATCTCCCAATTAGATTATTAGGGAGAAATGGACTGGTATCAGGGAGAACTCTGTAGAAGGCATTAAACTTATCATCCATTCCAATTTCAATGTCAGCTAGCGTTGACACTTTTATTTTGATTCCTTTGTAGAATAGTTATAGAATTATGAACTATTTTTAATTTCTTATAAAAATAGAGTATTTAAAGGTACTCATTCCGATTAGACGCTCCTAAATTACTATTTCTTTGGCTTTGGGGGTAACAAATATTTGATTCGATTCGAGGAACCCATGCACCCATCAAAGCTCAGAGTGATTAGTTATCAATTTTTTAAATCTATTAATTTTCGGAGATGTGGGCCACAAGTTGGCAGAACCATGTGCTCAAAACGGACAAATTGCGGGTGTAAGATGGATAACTCTAAAATCAAGTGGTTACTGTTAACAATAATAACCACTTGATTTCAAAAATCAATATCTAATCACTCTGAGCTTTGATGGGTGGGTTCCTCGAATCGAATCAAATATTTTTTACCCCCAAAGCCAAAGAAATAGTAATTTAGGAGCGTCTAATCGGATTGAGTACCTTTAATATGGCTCAGCTTTTTTGAATTTCCTGTTTCTTTTTTCAAAACAGCTGTATATTATCGGCATCAATGTTAGATGATGAGTCAGCGAAATCTCTGATAAATGAGCACACCGTCGGGCTCTACAGTATGAAACAGGATGCTTTTATTTACAGTCTGTGTTTATGTAGATAAAGCAGTCAGTATCTTAATCAAGAATATTTTATCAAATGAGTTGTGGATGGCATAAGGATATATTTCATGAAAGCGGCTACCATAATGAGTAAAATTTGACCCCTCAAGAAACAAGTGGTCCATTCTCAGTAAAACCATGCATTTTTGTGTCGCTGGTGGATTTCTGCTAGAATACTGACGGCAGAGTTTGAAAAATGCATTATGCGGGAAGACCTTAATTATGGGTTGTAGAATCAGGAGCTGCTCAAAATGTCGTCGAGCCCATATTCTATGAAAAATGGCTCCCAAAAAAATAGGCATAAATATCAAACGAGCGAGGCCAGTTTTTCAGTTGCAGATTGAAAGTTTTGTCTTCATTGTAAGTCATTAAGAACATTTGCGATAACGACCAAGTAAAATTTAGCACCGGAAGCAGCTGTCGCCAGACCTGTGTAACATTTGATTAGTAACATGCATGCAACACTCTAAGCTCTCCATCAACTTTATACAAACAATATATGATTATCTCAAAATACATTATCGTGGATGGACTAGAACATCTATATTTTTATACTAAATACTCATTGACGAGTAGTTCCCTCTAGTGACGAGATTCTGCATGTTGAAGCCATTGTTTACACACATTACGTGAAAACAAGCATTTGTGACTTGGCGGCCAGACTATATGCTGTTTATTTTATATCTGAATGATTTGTTGCTATGTACCACAATCTGAGGTCACAGTATGTTCCTATACCTAAGTGTTTAAATATTATACATCAATCATTTTCTTCTTTCAGATAGCACAAACATGACGACAACACCTCCTAAAAATGGTGAGCCTTAATATAACTTTTTCCCAGTGGCATTTCCATCAAAGTCCGCTGGTTTTGAATTTGTTCACATCTGTGTTTTCCATATAAAACTCCATTTTACTATGAAAAACATCTGTTTTTGTTCTCAGCCATATATGGCAATGGAGAATTTAATCAGTCATGGTTGCACTACAGCTCACCTATGATGTACCCCTCTGTTAACATGTTATTATACCCCCCGCAACGAAGATAGGGTGGGTATACTGGAGTCAGCTTGTCCGTCCGTCGTCCGTCCGCCATGGACACAAATTTGTCCGGAGTTTTTCTCAGTCGTTTTTTGATAAATTTCCGTGAAACTTGGCACAGACATCAACCACCATGGGAACCTGTGCACCTGCGATTATGACGTCTGTTGGACTTTTTTTGGTGGAGTTATCCCCCCTTTTTCGACTTAGAAATATTTCGCAACATGTATACTTTTGTCCGAGCTTTTATTCCTACATTTTTTGGTCAATTTTTTAAAAACGTGGCACAGATATTTAGTACCATGGGAACTGGTGCACCTGCGATTATGATGTCTGTCCGACATTTTTTGGTGGAGTTATCCCTCTTTTTCGACTTAGAAATTTTTTTGCAACATGCATAATTTTGTCCGAGCTTTTATTCCTACATTTTTCGGTCAATGTTTTTTAATCTTGGCACTGATATTTAGTACCATGGGAACCTGTGCACCTGCGATTATGATGTCTGTCCGACTTTTTTGTGTGGAGTTATTCCCCTTTTTCGACTTAGAAATTTTTCGCAATTAGCAAGGGAGGGCTTGTAATAAGTGAACACTTCTAAACAATATAATATTGTATTTAGGCTTTCGTAAGCAAGTGGGTGAAAGACGTGTTACAAATATTAAAATATGTTAGTCGTACAAACTACATGAAAAATTGACAAACAAATAGCAATAAGCAAAATAAAATTCAAATACATATTCACTCAAAGAAATGAAGAAAAATACCAAGGTTCGTTTTATTCGGTTAAATGAATTTTGAATTATCCCCCGCCAAATTTAAAATTTGCGGGGGATATAGTAATGGGTTCCGTCTGTCTGTCTGTCGTACCGTCTGTCCGTCCGTCCCGAATTTGTAAGAGTCATAACTTGAACAAATGTAATCAGTTTCAAAGATTTGTGGTATATGAGTTTACCTGACCATTACCTAGAATGAGTTCGCAAGCCAGGTCTGGCCAGATATTTTTACCGGAGTTATTGGAATTTGTTTATTATTTTTGTCGAATTTACCAAATAGCAAATAGACGACGTCACAGGGCTCATTTGCACAAATCTCAACTGATTTCAAAGATATTTGGTATATGAGTTCACCTGATCATTATCTAGAATGAGTTCGCAAGCCAGGTCTGGCCGGATATTTTTACCGGAGTTATTGGACTTGGTTTATTATTTTTGTCGAATTTACCAAATAACAAATAGACGACGTCACAGGGCTCATTTCCACAAATGTCAACGGATTAAAAAGATTTTTGGTATATGAGTTCACATGACCAGTATCTAGAACGAGTTCGCAAACCAGGTCCGGCCGGATATTTTCAGCAGAGTTATTGGACTTTGTTTATTTTTTTGTGTGCAAATGGACGACGTCACAGGGCTCATTTCCACAAATGTCAATGGATTTCAAAGATTTTTGGTATATGAGTTCACATGACCAGTATCTAGAACGAGTTCGCAAACCAGGTCCAGCCGGATATTTTCAGCAGAGTTATTGGACTTTGTTTATTTGTATATTCATTCCCATGACCAGTACCTAAAATGAGTTCGCAAGCCAGACAAAATCCCACCTCTTGTTTAGCACATACTGAGAACGCAAATATTATTGAGAATGCACTTCCCCAACTGCACATTTCGGTGAGGGATACCGCCGTCTGCGACTGCTTGTTGAGTTTCAGATTATGCTTCTGTACAATTATTAAGTTACAATTATTAATAACTTAAGTTGGCCTCCCATAATATTTTACTATTTTCTCCGCAGTGGACTGTGCTTGAAAGTGGAAATGTTTTTCGCTTTAAATTAATGATAAATATACAAACAACGATTGCCCAATGTACCTCATGGACATTTCACAGTAAAAAAAAATGTAATCTAAAGAAAAATGGGACATGCATAACAACAGTACAGTTAATCAATTGCATATGCTCTGTGTATAGTCAGGGTTTCTGTTACAGCGTCCGTGTAACAACCTCATTCCCCTCGCTGATGATATGTTTGGGACATACATGTACCTAAAGTTAATAGCTATCTATCATAAAAAGATTCCTACTGCAATGGGAGTTTGATGGTTAAATAGAATACTGGTGAAAAGGCAGGTCAATTGAACACAGTATGTTACCAGTACAGTGTAACCATTTGAAAAGCACCAAAACTACAATGCAATATTTGGTGTGCGGTCAAATAGAGACGTTAATTGTAATTGTATACACATGAAAATGTCGTGGTAACATCAAAGAATTCCAGACTGCTGAGTATGGATATTTTGTGCACAGGATTTCTGTTGATGAAACTACTCACGCGCGGAGATCCCTTTAAAAAATTATCCCCCAATATGGAGATAAAGTCAAAGTATGGTCAATAATTGTTTTGTTATCCCGCATGGGCCCCAAGCACAAACGCACCAACAACGACGCACATGTTCAAATTTCCCGTCAAAACTCAATTACATTTCATAACACAGGAGCTAAAACTCTGTTCATAACAGTGGTCCTAACTATGGTTGTTGGACTAATGCAGACTATTGAACAAGCTACGCGTTTCATACCATTCATTTAAATATCTTCTGCAATATGACGTCACAGATACGATTGACAGAATGTATCATTTTGATGGAAGCTACCTGTTAAAATTTTTGGAAATACTTAATTCAATTCTCCTTGCTAGCAATACTAGGTACAGACCAATGTTACTCTGTAGTAATACAAAACTATTAGTTAAAAGGCCTCAGTGGTAAAGGGTATGTGGCATGCTACGCCAGCCATTGAGGCATGCCAATATCCCATAATATGTCAAATATAGCAAATTATATCGAAATATGAAATACAACGAAAAAGCGAAATAGGAAAATACAGCGAAATAGCGGAATAAAAAATGCATCGAAATGACGAAATAGCGCGAATTTAGAAATAAGAACAAAATAGCGCGAATTATAGAAATAAGAAATTATTTTTATTAACTAAATAACGGAGATATTTGAAAAAGTGTTTTTGACGAAACAACTGAAATATTTGAAGAAGTGTTATAAAGAGCGTAACCCAAACCTCCCCAACCCTATAGAAGAATTTGATTTATATTTCACCAGAGTTCATCTATTGTGGTGTTGTAATTTCTCATACAAATCGCATTTATTTTGTAAAGGTACATTCTTTATAGAGTTATTACCCTTTGGCAATGTTAGGATTTTAGATTTTCAAAGAGCCTGTGGCATGCTTCAACGGCTGGCATGGCATGCCACATACCCTTTACCACTGAGGCCTTTTAACTAATAGTTTTGTATTACTACAGAGTAACGTTGGTCTGTATCAGGTGGTTATTATTGGTCAATGCATAGATGCTTTTTAGTTTTTAAGTATACCTGTCGGAATCCTATAAATTTGTAAACACTGTAACACTTAGCTTGTTCATTTATTATACCCCAACTTTTGAAGAAAATTGGGGTATACTGGATTGACTGCGTCTGTCCGTCCTTCCGTCCGTCACGCTTTCTCCCTCCGTGTGTCCGTCCGTCCGTCAAGCCGTCCGTCTGTCCGACCTCATAACTCGAACAACTATGAACCGATTTCAATAATTTTTTGTATGCAATCTCCTTAGGACGGTCTCTCCGCATGATGCTAATTGCTGTTCGGCCCGACTTTTTTTTTTCAAGTAATACGCCTCATTTTCGACTTATTTTGACTTAGAAAATTCTGTCCGACTTAATAACTTTAACAAATATGAATCGATTTCAATAATTTTTGGTATACATGCTTCTCACAATACCCTCTCTACATTATGCGGCTAGGGATTGGCTCAAACTGTTTTTCGTAATATTACACTTCATTTTCGACTTCTGTCTGACTTAATAACTTTAACAAATATGAACCAATTTGAATAATTTTTTCTGTACAAGCTTCTTGTGACACCATATCGATATTATTAGTCCAAATTTTTCTTTAAAGTTAAAAATCTTTTTTGTTGGGTTTACGGATAATGCGGGTTGAATTTGCCACGGTGGGGGTATGCTAGCACTCGAGTGCACACCTCTTGTTTAGCTCTTGTTTAGTCTTCAATCAGACAGTGGTCTCACGTACGTAATTTCATGACAAATGCTCTGGGCACCATCAACAGAATTAATGCACCCACCGAAATGATCAACATTAGTAATAAATGTAGCATTGGGTTGCTTTATGAGTATCTCAGGTGCAAGGAAATATGTTTCCCTAATACGACTGAAATACAGACTCATTTATTTTCCCCTGGCGGAAACCCTGGTATAGTGTACCTATTTTCTGTCAAGTTCCAGACTCAAATAAATTCCGGCCGACTGAGTTTCAAGAGACCCATTTAATTTTAAAATTTTCAAGATATCAGGCAGCTTCAATTTAAAACTCTCGACTACTAGAAGATGCATTTTTCAGTCTCCCTTTCCCACGTACAGGCACTCATTGGTAATATTCATAAACAAGACGGTTTATTTTGCTTGACTGATCGCAGACGGTTTGTTTATTTTCAAACACGTGGTCATCACACAGCACACATGACAGAGAGCTCACTACATCATATCACGTGCATGCAGGTGGGAAGTGGACTGTTGAATTGGGTTTTAATTCTGGGCTGTATGTCAGAGGTAACTGTTGAATTTGGGCTGTCCTGGCAATGTGTCAATCGCAAGCAATGGAACTTAGATCGATAATAGCTTACTGTACATTAAAAATACAATCAGTGATCTGTTAACAATGCTTTACAAGTTACAACCGTGTTATTAAATGACTAGATGAAACCGAGCCTTTATTCAGTGTCGGAGTGTCCTATGGCCCCTGTGTGCGCTTTGAGGACATGAAGGAAGGTTCCTACTCTTTTATATATATATTGATAATATTATTATGCTACATCAGTTGGCAAATAGGTTCATATTGGACCTAAATATTGACATTTGTTCATATTGGACTTATTTGGTTCTGATATTAGCCCATAGTGGACTTATACCCGTTATTATTTTGGATGGCGCAGGCCACAGTAATGACACATATATAAAGAGTGTACATCTGGTGCTGAAATAGGCTCATAGTGAGCGTATTTTGTTTTTTGTTATTTATTTAAAAAAAAAAAATTTAAATCAAAATTTTGAAAAACTAACACCGTTATAACCTCCGCCAGGGTACCCTGAGTCACAACACCAAATTTGGTTGAAATCTGACCAGCTGTCTCTTTTATATATATAGATAGGTTACAAATCACAGTTTAAATATATTTAATTTTTGTGTACATATAAGGATTAACTGTCATGTGGACTGTTTTTATGGAGATGTAACCTTGAGGTAAGTGGTCATAACTTGTGTAAAACCGGAACGGTTTTACATACAAGTTATGACCACTTACCTCACGGTTACATCTCCATAAAAACAGTCAACATGACAGTTAATCCTTATATTTATATACATTTAGTGAAAAAGCCACTTTTGTAAATGTATTTAAATCGAAAAGTGTATCGTGACAAAACCAGCCCAAAATATCCCATAGCACCCTTGGCAAAAGTTAACAGGAACAATTTCTTTATATTGAAACCTGATGATTTAATTTAAGTCAATCCTGCGCGAGTCCAAATGCGCCCAAAACATTATGCGTTTTTCTTTCCGGTATCGATGTAATTATGGGCTTGCAGTTATGAGCTGTTGCGCGTTCACCGAGAAATAACTGCAACTAGTCACATGGGCGCCGACCAATCTAAATGCTGGATTTAGTGATACTCACACTTAGTGTGTAAATATATTTCAATACCGCCCAGCACTACGGTGTCCACTTGTTAATTTGTGAATTGACACATTGTATCTGAAATGTGGGGGGGGGGGTTTCATTAAAAATAATTTTGATAATTATTCCTGGTATATATTGTCCCCCGAAATTTTCAGCCGCGTCCGTCCGTCCGGAGTTATAACTCCGGATGATAACTTTAGTACAGTTAATCGGATTCAAACCAAATTTGGAATTTTACTTTCTCCCAGCAAAACACAGGTCAAGTTCGAACTTGGGTTCTGCCCGACCATTTTTGGCAGAGTTATGCCCCTTTTTCGACATAGAAAATTCAGTTTTTCTTCTGTTTTTTGGTTTCGGATGATAACTTGATTTTGGATTGTTTATATGTCAGCCGACCCGACATATAAAACCCCAAAAGTTGGTGTCTGGATGATAACTTTAGTAGAGTTAATCAGATTTAAACCAAATTTGGTATGTGTCTTTATCTCAGCAAAACACAGGTCAAGTTCGAATTCGGGTTCCGCCCGCCAATTTTTACCAGAGTTATGTCCCTTTTTTACTTAGAATTTTTGCCAATTTGAGGTTTCCGGATGATAACTTTAGTAAATGTGTACTGAATGAAATGAAATTTGGTATATGTAGGTTTACTAGCACAAAAGACAGATCAAATTCGATTTTGTGTTCCCCATGCCAATTTTTATGCGCAAACAACGGCCGTATCAAGCCGACGCTTAGAGGCGGACATGAGGTCTACCGACCTTTTATTTCGACTTAGAAAATTAAATTTATCTTCTTTTTTCTTTGGTTTCCGGATGATAACTCAAGTTTGGACTGTTCAATTGAAAATTCCGTTTTTTTTGTGAGTCATTGATATCAAAATACAGGTCAAGTTCGAATTTGAGTTTGATCCGATGATTTTTCTCAGAGTTATGGGCTTTTCGACTTTGAAAAACATTTTTTATAATTTTCTGTATGAGGGTACCTTCATGGTGTAATCAACACCTCCTACAGTTTTGATCGTAGATATTTGAGACTTCAAAGTATTGTTACCCACATATTGGAGAAGTGCAGCATGTATATAGATGACGGAAAAATTATATCTTTACGGATTTATTAACCCTTTCGACTTAGAACATTTCAACATTTTTTTTAATTTCTTTAACAGAGCTTTCCGATGAATGGCAACAAGCCTTATTTCCGACTAAATCCTGAAAAATTACCCGTAATTCTGATATGGTTAAGGAGTCGATTATTTAGGGCATTACTGTATGTATTTATTGTGTCATAAATAAGTTTGCTGTCTTTTGCAGGTAACTGTTACCCACTATCGGGCATGTGCAGTTCTGTGCTGCGCAGAACATTTACGAGCTTTCCCAATGTATTGGGTCATCAGACTATGAGAGAAGCTGAGAGGTTCATGAACTACTTCACACTGTTTCTTAATCGATATTATAACTACCGGGAGCAGGTTTGCGAATTGGTCTATCCAGAGTGTCGATCATCAGAACAACCGATGTATTACTGTAGGAACTACTGCTATTGTGAGTATTTTGTAGATATACGTTATATTAAGCATGGCATCCATTTTATAAGCGAAATAAAGATCATGTTGTGTTGATTTCGATTATTAAATGGATGCCATGCTCATAACATATTTATAACACCCAATCAACCCGAGAAAAATTACTATCACTCAGTGATGAGTTTCGTTTGCCAATTAATTACTGTTGTGATGGCCAGACTTGTTAACTTCAGACTGTCGGAAATCGTAAGATTCCCTTTAAGAATTCTTGAGATTCTGTGAGATTTTATGAATGGCTTAAAATTGTTCTAAAGATGCATTTTTTTAAATGTCATTTTACATTGTCCACATATTCTAATCATATTGAGTGCTTTGGAAATGGCAAATTGCACTTTGTGATGAAGTTTATGATGAGCTACGTCTTCTGCTTGTTACTTTGTTCCGACAGATCATTTTGTAACCCAAATGGTATAACCATGCATGGTTATCACAGCGCATGCAGACGTGAACAAAGCATGATATCTTTTTAATGTCAATGCATTTAAACTCTAAAAATATCCATGAATTTTTAATGTTACGAAAGTAGTTTGTGTCTGACTCTGTTTCAACTATTTTTACAATTCGGAGTTACAGATTTATTTTGAAAACAATATCACATGCTTGTTTACTATAAAAAATAGAGCTTTGAATGTGCATTGAAAGTAGTTAGTTTAATATTCTTTAACTTAGAACTAAGATCTTCATAAGATTCTAATAATATCCATACTCATTTAAAAAGGATTAATTTGTGTCAAAAAAGTGTGTGTTTGCAAATTAAACTTGTTGTATTGTTGTCAATCTACGGTCTACCCATGTGCTCTTACAACCAGGTTGCTTTGCACTAATTAATACCAGTTACAGCTAGTACTAACATTGACTTTGTCTGGGATTTTGTTTCATAGCCTTATGTATGTGTGCATTGACATGAGTCAGCAAATATTTCCCCACCGGGCAGCTCAAATCATCGTGAGATTTGCATCCACATTCGTGAGGGCGGGAGATGGGGTGTGAAAATGTGAGTCTCATGCCAAAATCCTGAGAGTCAACATATCTGGTGATGACTAAAATAGTGCTCTTGAGATTGCAACCAGGATGTTGCATGAAATGTAAAATGAAAAATAGTGGTACATTTTATAATCATAGATGGATTTCCAACATCATTCTTCAAATCAAAATTTCAGTACAAGATAATTTCACCAAAAAATATTTATTTGAAAATAGGTAATTTAACACTAAAAGTATGTGTGGATATCAAAATTATGGTAACAAAGAATTTTCATTATGAAGCAAGCGAGCGGCTCAGTGGTAGAAAATATCTTGTAATAATTATAAAATTGACAGGTGTGGATTATGTCCATTGACACCCTATGATTAAATTATTCTTAAATATTTTTAGCTCGAATTCCATACCAATTAAGGGTGTTCTGTGATCTGTTCCCAGTCGATGGCTGCATTGATCCTTGTAAGTATATTTTAAAGGGACTCGAGGCCTTCAAAGTGTCGTTATTCGAAATAACATGAAAGTCTGTAAAAATTAATATCATCAACAAGTATGTGTAAAAATAGATCAACTTTGTACAGTAATGCCCAACTAAATCCTGAAAAGTTACTCATAATTCTGCTGTTGTTAAGGAGTCGATTATTTAGGGCATTACTGTATTCTCCAATAACGATATCTTTCAAAGCAAAACAAATGTTATGTAAACATTACTCTTCACAGCAAGCCTTGAAATAGTGTGTCTGTCATTTGCAGAATGAGGTCCCAAGAGGATGAATTTAGTGATGCTACCCCGCATAGCGTGCTAGCATCACCAAATTCACCCTCTGGGGACCTCATTCTGCAAATGACAGACACACTATTTCAAGGCTTGCTTCACAGTGGAATTGCTGATCAAAGTCCAATTAGTCCAATAAGATACGATAATTTAATTAAAACTTGACAGTAAACATTGGAAAAAGTCAAATCATTGATTAATATTTATTATAAAAATCATAATAGGTAGGCTAAAATATTTGAAGTTACTACATGATTAGCAGTGTTTGTTGACATATCACTGTAACAGTTCTGTGTACATAACAATGGTTTTAACACTCACAATTTTGTTATTTGAGAACTATCAATAAAAAAGATAGCAACAAAGTTTATCTATTTTCTCCCATGTTCTTCTCCTTTGTAATGTTTTTACAGACTTTTTTATATATTTTTTTTACACATTTGCCCACTATCAGTGCCTTGAGTCTTATTAACCATATCTTTATTAAATGCATTCTTATTCCCCCCCCCACTTTCAAAGAGAATGGGGACATACTGGATTGACTGCATCTATCTGTTTGTCTGTCCAAGTGTCCGTCCTTCCATCCGGTTTGATAACTGAACAAATATGAACAAATTTCAATAATTTCTGGTATTGCTTGCTACAATATCTCCAATCAGTGAGCTTGATAGCGCAAGTTTGAGCTATTGCCATAGGTTGGCATACATGCGTGCATCTGTTTGTTCCTTTTTTTCCTTTAGCACACCTTACAGGTCACATCTCAGCTGATTGTCACCAAATTTAATATGGATCTTGGTGACCTCTAGATGGGAGCTATCGATTTTTTTCTGAAATTTGTTAAATTTGCATATCCTGCAGCCCGCATTTATTGGCGTATTGTTTTGAAAATTAAAAGACATGTTTATAATCACCTGGGAGCTATAAAATTTAAATAATTTTCAATGAAAAACATGGCTGCCGGTAGCCATATTTTATTTTACTCTTTGCTTGACTAAATACGTCAGCTGACCATACAGCTCTAGACCATATATTTCATCCTATCGTCACCAAACTTCATCTTTGTGGTTACCACTAGATTGAAGCCATCAAATATTTTCCAATTTTGCTGAAAAACCAGTGGCCATCTTGGATTTTACTCTTTGCATGACTAAATACTTTGGCACATCCTACAGGCCACATCTCTCATCCAATCGTCCCTAAATTTCATATAGATCTTCGAGGTGACCACTAGATCAGTCCAGATGGGAGCTATCAAATTTTTTCATATTTTGTTAAAAAGTATGGCCGGTAGTGCCCATCTTTGATTTCAAATTTGAATCCATCGGTACACCATGCAGCTCACATTTATTGGAGAATTGTTTTTAAAATTTTCAGGTATATTCAGAATCACTTCTAGATTGGAGCTTTTGAATTTGAACGATATTCGATCAAAAACGTGACTTCTAGCATCCGTCTAGGATTTTACTCTTTGCAAATTATCACATTTTTCATCCAATTGATACAAAACTTCATATGGCTCTTCAGGTTGAACTCTGCTATTATTTAACCCTTTCAGTGCCAAGTCCGATTTTTGTATCAACCCATATTTCCTTGATCATTTTTCAAATTTATTGATTATAATAATATGATACATTGATGAAAAGAGCTCTTAGAAACTTCTTCATATAGATTCTATCTATTTTTAGCTCAACTTACTTTGTAAGTTTGAGCTATTGCCATGGGTTGGCGTCCGTCATCCGTGTGTCTGTGTCCGTCAACAATTTCCTTTGGCGCGGGCTACAGGTCGTACCTTTGGTCTGATCTTTATGAAATTTGTCATGAATGTTGACATTGACATGTAGATGGGAACGAGTCATTTTGGGGTCATTCGGCCAAAAAACATGGCCGCTGGCAGCCATCTTGGATTTCAAAATTAAATCCATTGGCGCGGTCTACAGGTCATACTGTTCGTCTGATCATCATGAAATTTGTCATGGATGTTAATATTGACATGTAGATGGGAACGAGTCATTTTGGGGTCTTTCTGTCAAAAAACATGGCCACCAGCAGCCATTTTGGATTTTACTCTTCGCATGACTAAATCCTTTGGCGTGGGCTTCAGGTCGTAGCTTTGGTTGGATGTTCATGAAATATGTCATGGATGTTAACAATGACATGTAGATGGGAACGAGTAATTTTGGGGTCGTTCGGCCAAAAAACATGGCCAGGATAAGACCAACTGTGCACTGTGACGCCATTGTTTTTGTTATATCCATTTTTAATTTTTTTAATGAATTTTTTGATTAATTTTTTAATTTAATTTTTTTTTCAATGAGTTAATATTAATTTTTTGTTTATAACATGAGTTAATTGTGCATTTTTAATTTACCGGATTTTTTAATTAATTTTTTGGATTAATTTTTTAATTAAATTTTTGGTTTTTGAATAAAAAAAATTTTTCAATGAGTTAACATTAATTTTTTTTTTATAACATGAGTTAATTGTGCATTTTTAATTTACCGGATTTTTTAATTTATTTTTTTGATTATTTTTTTAATTTAATTTTTGGTTTTTGAATTAATTTTTGTTTTTCAATGAGTTAATATTAATTTTTTGTTTATAACATGAGTTAAATGTGCATTTTTAATTTACTGGATTTTTTAATTAATTTTTTTATTAATTTTTTAATTTAATTTTTGGTTTTTCAATATTTTACCCGATTAGACCGTATTTTACCCGATTAAGGTGAAGAAGATATAATAATTACACAACACGCAGTACCCGTCCCTAAAAGAGGTATGATTTAAGGTACATCGGGCAGAAAAACTGACCCGATGAAAATTTCCCCCGTTCCTAGGAACGACAGACATAAGAATCACACAACACTCTTTTTTTGTTTTCACACAACACGCAGTACCCGTCCCTAAAAGAGGTATGATTGAAAATTTCCCCCGTTCCTAGGAACGACAGACATAAGAATCACACGTCACGTTAATTCTGCCTTTTTAATCGAGATAAATGCATTTCGCGTTTTGCATCCGTAGTTTCGTACGCATGGTTAACCGTTTAGCAACGCCGATGGCAATAAAGCGCGTTGGTCGGTTAACGACTCCAAATACGGTCGATATAAAGATCGTTAATGCCGTAACCCCCGAAGTGTCGATTGCAGTGATTTTGATGATTGGGAGTGGAGAATGAGGGCTCAGAGCTTGTCCAAAATGCGACGTCGACGATCCCCGTGGGTTTTTTACCCTTATATACAAAATTTGAGCTCGATCCGCGCAGCCGTTTTCGATTCTATGAAGTACCCACATACACACATATATATATATACACACATATATATATATACGTAGTTCTCAAAATATATAGGAGATTATGACAAATTGTAACAAAAAGAAATAAAAATTATTTAAAAAAAAAACCTTTCCTATTCCACCATTTACTGTCAACCATTAAATTATTCCCCTACCTAAGTTGAGCTACAGTGTCATTGACACATGATTCCCGATGGGTATATACATCACAATATTCACCATTTGGGAACTTCAATCTGAGTCTATGTCTCCCGTAGCAGATGAGGCCATGTAGAATGAGGTCCCCACAGGGTGAATTTGGTGATGCTGGCCTGCTATGGTCTGGGGACCTCATTCTGCACGTGACAGGCACACTAAACTCACCCTCTGAGGACCTCATTCTGCACATGACAGGCACACTAAACTCAAGCTTTCTGCCTTATCAATGTTTCTTAAAATTATTGGGACCACTTCTCTTTCAGACAATAGGACAACGACCTATTCACCATATCCATGGTCTACAACTACCCCGAGGCCAGGTATGTATCATTGCCTATTTATTACAGAACTTATGCCATTATAAAAAACAATATTTGAAGGCAATTTTCATCTATAGAACAACCTCTCCTAACTGACTTTCAATTCTGATCAGTTCGGAGAGATGATATGTTTATAGAAAATTGGAGTTGAAGTCAAATATTTGTCACTGAAACAGGCATTCTGATTGGCAGAGAGCTGCATGCATCGGAAAGCACTCAGTGACAACAAGCCATATTTCCGACTAAATCCTGAAAAATTACCCATAATTCTACTGTGGTTAAGGAGTTGATTATTGAAGGCATTACTGTATATCCTAATCACCAAAACATGATGCCCGTGAAACTTGTCCAGGTATCCAGAGATATATTCTGATGTTTCTTCACCTATGTTTTAGCTCTCTATATTGAGGACATCCGACTTGTTGGACGAAATAGTACAGCGGGCCGTGTTGAAGTGAAGATTCACTCACAGTGGGGTACAGTCTGTCGTTATGGTTTTGATGTTAATGATGCCACTGTTATATGCCGAACACTCGGATTAGGGTAGGTAGCTAAAATCATCTGAGTTAACCCTTTTATGACTGGAGTTTCCAGAAATTAGAAAAAAACTTGTGCCAATGCATTCTCTTATATATGCGAGTCTCCCATAGGGAGCCTCGCTTATATAAGAGAATGCATGGCCTAACAATATTTAACTTGACCTTTTAAGCCAGTGCATTTTATTATATATATGAGGCTCCCTATGGGAGACTTGCATATTTAAGACAATGCACTGGTACATGATCTTTAATGCTGCACCAGCGCAGCACTGTCATGAAAGGGTTAATAGAGAGGTTTTGAACAATCACAATAGATTTGTGAAAGATTTCCTGGATGTCACAACTGTGAAATATGTTGCTTCATTATCAAGGAAGTATATCATTGTTTCCATAGCTTATCTCATTTCTATACATCTGTGATAAATTGTTCCGGTGAAATATACAGTTAGACAAACCAAACATTTATGTGCAGTTTAGGAGCATACTTCCTTTAATTCAGATTCTGTGGAAGTAGTGGGATATACCATCTTCATGATTGAGAAAGTTTCTGAAATCTCTGAAAGAATGTGGCTCAGGACCCCAACATATTTCTAACCATTAATTGTAGTCGTCATTTTGCGAAACCGCTCTTATATGTAATAAATGCCAACTCTTCACCTTTATGGATTTTGGTATTGATTGATTGATTAGTTTTGAAAACATTAAAGGGAAACCTTATGTCAGTTTCAATAAATTTCCAGTAATAACAACGATCTAATATCGATAATATATAGAGTAATAATTCATTTGAGTCAAAGATGTCTTCTATAAACATTCAGGTTAACAGGTTATCTTAAAATCAAATTTAATACTTAATATAAATTTACTTGATGGCTGAATTTCCAATGACCATATACAAGACATTATCAAACGAATTGACAGAAAGTGGATTGCGCACGTTACGTGTGACACACATTGTATAACAAATTATGTTGATACGGGGCATCAACTTGAGCCACTCACTGACTATATAATAAAATTAATGTCTATCCAGGACTATTATGTTTATACTACAGCATTTAATATCACATTTATTTGATGTATTTGCCTGAAAACTGTACAAAAATACATCGATGACAGTCATTCTATTTTTGCATTCTGGCTTATCTGCCATTTGTAACATTACATTACTCAGCCGACAATCAAACAATGAAAATCTGGTTACATTATTCTACAAAGCAGAGAATATAGCAACCAACAACAACATTCGAGTACAGTACCCCTTTAACTCTTACCACTCATCATATAGACAGCGTATTGGATTACATCATAACGGTGAGCGAATTGATGAGCGCACATGTTTGAAGCACAGCTCAGGAATTTTGGCTCGATTGTGGCTTGTAAACTGAAAACTTTGGTTTAAACATAGAGTTTGATGTATAATATTGTTTTACATTGAAATATATACCATGTAATAAGTAGAAAATGATGTTCCGATGTGCATGGCATAACCTTATGGTTAGTAGATCTATTTTAACACACCTATTGCTTTATTTCGGTTGATTACATCCCTTCATCCTGTGTGGTAATTTCACCCAAATGCACGAGAGCGATCCCGATAGCTTGTATGACATACATTAACCCTTTCAGTGCCAAGTCCGATTTTTGTATCAACCCATATTTCCTTGATCATTTTTCAAATTTATTGATTATAATAATGTGATACATTGATGGAAAGAGCTCTTAGAGAAAAATGATCAAGGAAATATGGGTTTATACAAAAATCGGACTTGGCACTGAAAGGGTTAATGCCCTAAATAATCGACTCTTTAACCACAGCAGAATTATGGGTAATTCTTCAGGATTTAGTCGGAAATATTGCTTGTTGCCATTCATCGGAAAGCTCTCACTATTTCTCAGTGAGAGCTTTCCAATGAATGGCAACAAGCCATATTTCCGACTAAATCCTGAAAAATTACCCATAATTATGCTGTGGTTAAGGAGTCGATTATTAAGGGCATTACTGTAAATGACGTCATGCATGAAAACCCAACCTGTACTATAATAATAATTCAACCTCGTATTGTGCTGAGTAGATAAATAACTAGTATGGAAACCAAACAGAAACAATTGTTTGATACTAAGGAATATTGACTACTGGTGAGAGTAATAAATACAGATGTGTGAAGGACGTTGTTATAGAAATTGTTTGTTATGCCACAAGTTACATCTTGAGACTGTACATTTCTGTCTATTTTTTATTCACAAAAAATATATTTATATATTCATAGTCTTGAAATTGTTTTTTTTTTTAATTATGTTCTTGAAATTGTGGCATAGAAAAGATACACTATCCAGCACAATCATTGAAATAAATACATCTGATTCATCCCAAACTTCAATTGAATCTTCGGAGTGACCTCTAGATGGGAGCTATACAAATTTTACAAATGCCTTTAATAACATGTCTGTCAACAGACATTTCACATTTGATTCCATGGACACACCCTGCAGCCTATATTTATTGGAGAAATTTTTTGAAAATTTACAGGCATGTTTATGATCAATTCTATATGGTAGCTGTTGAATTTGAATGATAAAAAAACATGGCCACTGGCAGTCATCTTTTGGATTTACTCTTTGCATGACTAAATACTTTGGCATGCACTACATTTTTAATCTGATTGATCCCAAACTTCATATGTAGTATTACATAAACATTGAAATTTTCCGCATTACTTGTCGCTCCATTGACTGTAATGTATGACATTATCCCCTCTCCATGTTGAGCTACAGTGCCATTCACACTTTCAATATTTACACCTTACAGGAAAGGATATGTTAGCTCTTTTGGATATGGCACTGGGAAAATATGGCTTCAATATTTGGGATGTACTGGTTTGGAATCGTCCCTATCTGAATGTAAATTCCAACAACATTTTAGTTCATGCAGCCACTATGACGACGCTGGTGTAGTGTGTTATATGCCAGGTATGTTTCCTGTCTATGTACTCAGTTTATCCCTTTCTTTAACCCTTTGATGACGAGAGCTGCAATGAGTGAAGCATTAAAGATCCTGTGCTTGAGCATTCTCTTATATATGTGAGTCTCCCATGAATAAGAGAATGCATTGGCTTACAAGGTCATGGTAAATATTGCTAAGCCAATGTATCCTCTTAATATGCGAGGCTCCCTATTGGAGACTCACATATATAAAAGAATGCACTGCATGGCAAAGGGTTTTCGCAAAACTTCAGGAAGCTCCAGTCATGGAAGGGTTATACTACTAAAAAACTCATTGACGAGTACACTGCATGTGGATAAACAAAACTTATTATTTTTATGCGTTTTCGCAATACTGCAATTTGAGGCGGAGAAAGAGAAAATAAGTTGAATGGTGAGTACAATCATGTTATTTGCTCGATATACCAAAAGATTACCACCAAAAGTTGTTTTCTCATATCAGCCGTATGATAAGCTTTATTTTCATGCCAAATGTTTTCGCGGAAAAGGTTTATGGACTTCGAAGAGTCCAAAATGAACGTCCCAATTTCACACAAACGAGTAGCAAGTTTTGTTTACAGACAGCTATTTGTCGGCTGGTGTCTCTGTATAAAATCATACCAAACCTGCATGGGCTCAATTAAAGACCTTCAGTTATCACTAGTGACATATATCTGCATGGCTTAGTTATTTCATCAAATTGTTTTTTTGTCCCCCGAAAAACATTTTGGGTGACTATTAAAATAGCCGGTGTCCGTCCGTCTGTCCGTCCGTGTGTGCGTCCGGAAATGGTTTCCGGATGATAAGTTTATGAGACAAAAATACAGGTCAAGTTCAAATATGGGTTTGCTCCGCCCATTTTTGCGAGAGTTATGGCCCTTTTTTTACTTTGAATCTTGTAATTTTCTGGTTTCTGGATGATAATTCAGTTTGTGTGATCATATCTGAACCAAATTTGGTATGTGAGTTTATCAGCCCTATATACAGGTCAAGTTCGAATATTGGTTTGCTCCGCCCATTTTTGCGAGAGTTGTGGCCCTTTTTCGACTTGGAATCCTGTCAATTTCTGGTTTCCGGATGATAACTTCAGTTTGTGTGATCATATCCGAATCAAATTTAGCATGATAGTTTATCCACCATTTCAGGGGACACTGGTTGGATTGTTCTGAAATTTAGTATCGGATTTAGGGTCCTTGTTATTTTTTTTCAGAAAAGCTGATGCCCCCAATGAAGCCACTTTTTCGGGGGACACTGTGGCCAGACGGCCTTTTATTGTTACATAGTGTTGCCCAGTGTACTGGTTGTATAATACCACTCCGTCTAGATTTACAGTACACACTACACCGGAAATGCACTTTTGTTCACTTGTATTATGTCAATGTTTGTCAATATTGTCTGCATTTGTTCCTTCAACGTCCCTCCAGATGTATAATGGACCATTCCATTGTATATTTTTATAACTGAATGGGAGAATCCATTCAGTAAATAAAGTGTTAAAAATAGAATAATGCAACAGTTGATGTTATCACTGAAGCCAAACAATTAAATTATTGAATCAATTGAAAACATTTTCTTTGGGTCATTTTCGACCTCATGATCTTCTTCAGCCAGCAGATAGCATAAACATAAAGCCAGCACATCAATTGATAGTGAGCTCAAACTATGTACCTCCCTCCAGGACATAGAGATTGAGTGAGCACCATGATGCCAGGAAAAGGTGATAATTCTCATCACCTGAGTAAAGCCTTAAATAATCGACTCATTACCACAATTAGGGCATTATTGTATATGAGCACAATCACAAATTAATTTTGGCACCGCATGCTTGCAGATTCAGATATCCTCCAAACCACAGATCTAGAGCGAGGGATATGTGTCTTCAAGTGGGAAGGGTGACAAACCACCCATAGGTAACTCGATCCAGGGGTATTTTGGGTCGAGTCGTCCCAAATTTCAGGGGTGGGTTATCCCGTGCTGTAGTTACATATTTTGTTTTCATGTTTACAATATTTTTCTTCTAAATGCTGAGATTCTTATTTTTAAACACAAATGAATTACTTTATCTCATTTAGTTGTCACTGCACAGTTTTTTTTTAGATTCGATTGAGTGATATCCTTGTAATAGGGCATCAAAGAAATAAACTGTCTTCATTCTTAAGAATTTCTCCAGTCTCACCTTTTCTGTTGCATACAGGTGAAACCTCAATAAACCTTGTCGCCTTATCAAAACAGTCCGGTATATTGTGTATACAACAAGGGATTGATTAATTAAGCCTTCTTTGTCCTGATATAAAATATAAACTATAAAAACAACCAGTGTGAGGTCTTTATTGTCCCCCGAAATTTTCGGAGGACTATTGTAATCAGCCCCGTCCGTCCGGAGTTATAACTCCAGTAATGATCATCTGATTTGATTGAAACTTGGTATGTAGGTGTCTCATCCAAGAACACAGGTGATCTGCAATTCTGGGTTTGATCCAATGTTCTTTTATGGAGTTATTTCCCTTTTTTAAACTTTTATTTTACTTAGAAAATTTCTCACTTTTTCGGTTTCCGGATGATATCTCAAGTTTGGATATTTTAATTGCAAATACTGTTTTTATTTGGATCAGTCATATCAAGATACAGGTTGTGTTCGAATTTGAGTTTGATCCGATGATGTTTCCTAGAGTTATGGACTTTTTTGTCCGCCGACCCAATGGGTTCGGAGGACTATTATAATCAGCACGTCTGTGCGTCCGTCCATGTGTGCGTGCGTCCGAGGTTTCCGGATGATAACTTTAGTTAGAGTGAACCAAATTAAATTAAATTTGGTATGTGGGTTTACTAGCAGAAAAGACAGTTCAAGTTCGAATTCTGGTTCCGTCCGCCAATTTTCACCAGAGTTATGCCCCTTTTTCGACTTAGAATTTGACCGTCTGTTAACATTTTTGGTTTCCGACCGATAACTCCAGTTTGGATTATTTGATCTCAACCAAAGTTGGTACGTGTATTTCCCAGCTAAAGATACAGGCCAAGTTCGAATATGGGTTCCGTCCAATTATTTTTACATGAGTTACGGCCCTTTTTCGACTTAGAATTTGACCGTCTGTTAACATTTTTGGTTTCCGACCGATAACTCCAGTTTGGATTATTTGATCTGAACCAAAGTTGGTATGTGTCTTTCTCCCAGCAAAACACAGGTCAAGTTCGAATTCGGGTTCCGCCCGCCAATTTTCACCAGAGTTATGTCCTTTTTTTACTTAGAATTTTTGCCAATTTGAGGTTTCCGGATGATAACTTTAGTAAATGTGTACTGAATGAAATTAAATTTGGTATGTAGGTTTACTAACACTAAAGACAGGTTTTTATGCGCAAACAACGGTCGTATCAAGCCGACGCTTAGAGGCGGACATGAGGTCTACCGACCTTTTATTCGACTTAGAAAATTAAATTTTTACTTCTTTTTTCTTTGGTTTCCAGATGATAACTCAAGTTTGGACTGTTCAATTGAAAATTCTGGTTTTTTGTGGGTCATTCATATCAAAATACAGGTCAAGTTAGAATTTCAGTTTGATCCAATGAATTATCCCAGAGTTATGGGCCTTTCGACTTTGAAAAACATTTTTTATAGTTGCTGTATGAGGGTACCTGCATGGTGTAATCAACTCCTCCTACAGTTTTGATCGTAGATATTTGAAACTTCAGAGTATTGTTACCCACATATTGGAGATGTGCAACATGTATATAGATGATGGAAAACTTATTTCTTTACGGAATTATTAACCTTTTCGACTTTTAATTTCTTTAACAAAGCTGCGTCGACTTACCACGTTTTCGGGGGACACTGTGGTCGGCTGGCCTTTTATTGTTTCTCACATTCAACCTAGACAACTATCAGAAACAACGTAAAGACTTTTCTCAAAGATGTGTACTTGTACACACAACAGGGTATTCTCTAACATGCACGATGACTAACTGACAACTAACAAAAACAAAGTAAAGACTTTTCTCAAAGATTTGTACATGTATACACAACAGGGCATTCTCTAATGTGCATGATGACTAACAGACAACTATCAAAAATAAAGTAAAGACTTTTCAAAAAGATGTGTTCATGTATACACAAGGGCATTCTCTAACGTGCATGATGACTAGCTGACAACTATCAAAAACAAAGTAAAGACTTTTCTCAAAGATGTGTACATGTACACACAACAGGGTATTCTCTAACATGCACGCTGACTAACTGACAACTATCAAAAACAAAGTAAAGACTTTTCTCAAAGATGTGTACATGTATACACAACAGGGTATTCTCTAACGTGCATGATGACTAACTGACAACTATCAGAAACAACGTAAAGACTTTTCTGTTCCATTTTATATATAGTACCTATGCATCACAAATAGAGGATCTACAACGAGTCCCCAGTTTATAGCGGAATTTACATACTGAGTCCAGTAAATTAGGTCTGGACCGAGCCTTTGGCGAGGTCCAAACCTAATTTACTGGACAAGTTTTGTAAATTCTGCTATAAACTGGGGACTCGTTGTAGATTCTATTTATTACATGAAGCAAAACCTAGACAAAACATACTTAAATCTTGTATTTAATGGCATATTTTTAATGATATAACTTTTCAAGCTCTTCATTCATTATATTTGTTGGAAAAATTTGGAAGCCATAGTATTTTGAGACGTAGCGTACGGAATGTAAACAGACGACAAACCAGAAGTCAAAGGTCATCTGGCACTATTTCCGGTTATTAAACGAACGTTTAATATTACAATTTATAGAATGGGTTTATTGAATGGAATAAGGTTAGGATCATGTAATAAATACATCTATGTCTTATCCCATGTTTCAGATATGTTTTACATTAAATAAAGAAATAAAGTAAAGAACTTATTAGGGTCGGGTTATACTGTGTTGATCAGGTCGGGTTATACTGTGTTGATCAGGTCGGGTTATACTGTGTTGATCAGGTCGGGTTGTCCCTAGTTGGGTGGTCCCGTTCCCATTCAAGAGCATTATCTGTGAAATGCAACCTGCTTACGTTATGTTCTGGCTGAAAAACACTATGAGGCCAAACACTTTTACCCATTTCTATACTAAATGGATTCTCCCATTCAGTTATAAAAGTATACATTGGAATGGTTTATTATTCATTTGGAGGGATATACAGGTAATATAAGCAGAGGACAGATAAAGTGCAGAAAGAGTCATATTTATTGAGGGAAATGTTTAGTTAAAGGTACTCAATCCGATTGAATGGTTCCCACACATTTAGACATTTAGCATGGGCTAAAGATCCAAGTTGTAGTATGACAGAAAGACCTACATCGAGATGTAAGAGCCTTGTGTATCCGTTTTTGGGCAATCGGTCATTGTGTCAGTTGATAATGCAATCATCGGTGTGTAGAACTGCATGCCATGACCGTGTAATTAGAATGCAGGGGCGTTTCCATGGACTGTAAGATGTAAGAACCTTGTGTATCCAGGAGATATACACAAGAAAAACTTATTCATTCTTTTGTAACGACAACACATTACTGGTGTATCCTCATGTCATGTTTTTGGGCAATCGGTCATTGTGTCAGTTGATAATGCAATCATCGGTGTGTAGAACTGCATGCCATGGCCATGTAATTAGAATGCAGGGGCATTTCCATTGACTGTATGGTCTATGTAAGAAATAAAAAATTTGAAAGTGAAAAACAATGGGCACAGTGCGTGTTCAGCTTAGGTTGGGTCCGATATTGATCAACCTTCATGAAATGTGACCCAACAGCAACATTGGCATGCTTTAATCTCTGTGTCAATCTACAGTAATGCTCTAAATAATCGACTCCTTAACTCCCAATGTTAGAAAATATTTACCCTATCAACCAAACATGCCAGAGCACACAGTATGGTCAACAGCGGATATGCGCACAATGGCTCAATGCACAAGCAATACTTCACACATGATTCGCTTGAGTATATGCCATGGATACCCACATGAGTATAATACACAAGCTTCCACATCTCAATGCCTAAAGTCAGGCATCATCAAAACCTGTAGCACTGGGTTACAGTAATGCAGTATAGCTTTCCGATGAATGGCAATAATTAAGCCATATTTCTGTCTAAATCCTGAAAAGTTACCCATAATTCTGCTGTGGTTAAGAGTCGATTATTTAGGGCATTACTGTAGTTAATTAATGGAACTGCCATTTAGCCTCAATGAGGCATGAGGCAGCTCTTAACACTGTCTTTAACCCTTTCTATACCAAATGGATTCTCCCTGTCGGTTAACAAGTGTACTTCGGAATGGTCTATTAATTAATTTGCAGGGATGTTCAAGTAATATAAGGAGACAATAGATAAATAAAAGTACAGAGGGGGTCCCATTTACTGAGGTAAATGTTTAGATAATAAGTTAAAAAAAAACAACCTATGACCGTTTGTTGAACTTATTATCTGTACATTTCCTATGGGATAACTACTTGTCAATGATGCTTAAAATAGTATAGAAATGGTTAATAAATATTCATTGACCAGTAATCCCTAAAAGGAAATTGTACAGATAATAATGTCGTTTGCGGAACTTATTATCTGAACATTTCACACCACTTATTACACTGTCTGCCTTCTGCTTATGTATCCTGAACCCCCTTCAAATTAATAATAGACCATTCCAATACACACTTTAATAACTGGGTGAGAAAACTCATTTACTAAAGAAAAGGTTCAGTTAAGCTATACAAGATTGATATAGTTAACTCATTTAGGACGTTTGCGCACAGTAACATGTATTCAATATAGGCCGATCACTCAGCGAGGGGTCCAGGAAGATGTAACCTATTTTTTGCGTCATGTGGGGGTCGCGTGCCATGATTCTATTCCTGGATCCTATTTCTTTGGAAATTAATTACATTTGATTCAAAATGTCGCATGCAGACATCTCGTATAGCGAAATACAGCCCCCAAACACATAATTTTCCGAAAATCGGTTGCCATGTTAACTGGTCGCAATTTGGTGGTATCTACCCAAATTTTTAGGAAGATTTATACACTACGGATGATCACCAATATATATATTACGAGTTGTCACATGGAGAATTCTGTCATGACAAATGTTCTGACCCAGCATTAAATTAACGCATACATTGCTATAAAATGATATAAAAGTAAGCATTTTAACGGCTTTGGTGGCCATTTTGAATGGCGCCCTCTGTTGGTGTTGGGTGATTTTCGAGCAAGGCTAGTTCCAGATGTTGGCAAAATATTCCTGGATCATTTAACTTCGGAAATAATTTATATTTGATTCAAAATGTCGTAGACATATCGTCATATAGCGAAATTACAGCCCCCAAACACATACATTTCTGAAAATAGGTTGCTATGGCATCTACCCAAAATTTCTAGAAGATTTATAGACTATGGATGATCGCCCATATAGTATGAGTTGTCACGCAGAGTAATCTGCCATGGCAAATGGTCTGATTCAACATTGAATAAACGCATAAATTGCTATAAATTTATATAAAAGTAAGCATTTCTGCAAACAATCTCGTCTGTGAGTAATGTTTTCTCAAAAGAATCACGTCCCAAATGAGTTAACCACTCCTTATAATACCATCTCAATGTCAGCTTGAGCTTCTCGTGTTTTTTTTTATATTTTCATTTTTATTTTCAGAAACGATTGACAACTGTACATTCGAGCAGGATGACTGTGGATCAATTTCCTATAGTGGTGGTAGAATGAGAAGTTATTCCTATCAATGGCCCAATAATGATCACACAACTGCAACAGGTATTCTTCTCAGTATTTTTTGTAATATCGATATCTGCATTGAAACTCTTTGAGAGTTTAGGAATTTAGGAATTTAGAAAGTATTTTAGTTCCTTATAGACATTTCATGAGCTAATTTAACGCTTTCATGGCCGGAGCTGCACTGTTGCAGCATTAAAGATCCGGTGCCAATGCATTCTCTTATATGTGCGAGTCTCCCATTTTGTAAGAGAATGCATTGGCTTACAAGGTCAAGGTAAATATTGTTAAGCCAATGTTTTATCTTATACATGCGAAGCTCCCTATGGGAGACTCACATATATAAGAGAATACATTGGCACAGGGTTATTGCAAAATTTCAAGAAGCTCTAGTTGTAGAAGGATTAAGATTGATCCCTTGTGCTTTAAGTGTCTGTGTAAAAAAATTCTTAATTTTTACATTGATTTTAAATCCAAATGTAATTCTTTTAAGTAGAATACATTTAATTTTATTTAAGAATATTGATCCCCCCAGCCAAATTAACAGTAATATGAACATTGTGTCTTTCCTCACAATTTGTAACTTAATTACCTTGTGTTTCAGCTGCCTGTTTGGGTAGACTCGGAGAGCTATATGTATATGGTTTTCCGCATCTCTTCGATTGGGCTGCTGTGACTCAACTCAATTGTTGAAAATATATATTTATATACACTTTATGTAAATGTTTGAACAAATTGTAACAAAAAAGATGAATAAATTATAAAAAAAAAAAAAAAAGAATATTGATCGCTCAAAATTATGAAAATTGTCCCACAGCAAACTTTAATAATGCTGTGGCATGTTAGATTCAACATGTTTGCCACGTAATTTTCAATGGCATTGCTTATTGCCATGACCAATTTCGAGGACTGAATATTTTGAAAACAGCTTTTTAATGCAGAAACCTTGACCAATGTGTTCTTCTAAACAAGAGTTATTTCTTATGAGAACCACCATACAATTTAAACAAACCAAAACGAAAACTATAATATTATCAGAAATAACAATGGGAAATGTCAAATATAAGTTGAAATGTGTCTAGCTAAATTTGTGATGGAAATGTCTGAAAAACAGAATATCAGTTTTGTATGATCAAATCTACATCATTAGAATATCGAGTAAATGTACATTAATCTCTGAAATTAGATCTAAAATATAGATAATGAATTATTTAGTATCGATTGACAATTGATATGATGTTGCCGTTTTTCCTCATTTCAATCATTGTACATATGTTATTTACACTTTTTTATAGGTTATTACTACCAGATATATTATAACCGTCCACTGACTTACAACTATGGTTCTAGCGTGCAGAAATATCTCCAGTTCTATTACAAGGCTAGAGAGTCTCAGTACAGGATTGAAGTGTCTGTTGTTGACTCGGATAATGCAACGTTAGATAACAAGATATTCTGGACTACCCAAAACATCAAATGGAACTATGGCTGTCTTACCTTACCTGTCAACGACAACTTCACCATTGTGTTTGCTGACAAATCAGGGTCACCAAACTATTTGGCATCTATAGCCATTGATGATATTTCCATTAGAGAAGGAGATTGCAAAGGTAAGAATTGTTTTATGTCCTGAATATTATATACTACTCTAAAGCCCTAAATAATTGAGTCCTAACCACAGCAGAATTATGGGTAATTTTTCAGGATTTAGTCGGAAATATGGCTTGTTGTCATTCATCGGAAAGCTCTCAGCAAAATAATTGTCAACCTATCCAAACGAGAGTTGAGTGACTCTCAATGGCGAAATAATTTTTGTTAATTTATCGACGACAGTTGTCCTGATCAAGTTGTAAATATTTACAATTGGGCATAGTTTAGACAATGTTTTCTGTGCGTGGTATGGTCAATTTGCTTGAGATTTTCTGCGATGTTGGTCGAATGCTACATTCCTCTAGTTTGCATTGCGCCTGAATACTAACTTATCAGTTTCACACACCCGAACAAGTCCATAATATGTCTTTAAAGATGGTATATAAGTTCTATATCATTTGCCACAGACAAATAATAAAACATTACATGTACAGTAATGCCCTAAATAATCAACTCCTTAACCACAGCAGAATTATGGGTAACTTTCAGGATTTAGTCGGAAATATGGCTTGTTGCCATTCATCGGAAAGCTCTCACTGAGAGCTTTCCCGATGAAGGGCAACAAGCCATATTTCATACTATATCCTGAAAAATTACCCATAATTCTTCTGTGGTTAAGGAATTGATTATTTAGGGCATTACTGTATATGTAAGAATTCATACTCTCATCCTCACATTTATGTGTGGATGAGAGGAATTCTCCAAAATAGAGAGGGAAGAAATCAGAGGGAACACACAACGACCTATTTCCAGTAATATGCTCTGTTAACATTTTCACTCCCGAAGATTTCTGTATGAACGTATGAAGGAGAATTACTAGTTGTGATAATATTGAACATTCAATATTGTTTTGCTTCACCGTTTGCAAAATTGATATTTTACTTGTTCCTGTTTGTTTTCTCAACTTATGATAAAGATAAAAACTGAAATTTTTTTTCTTAATATTCCCCAATTAGACCCGCATTTCAATTTGGCAAGTCCTTTTGTCAAGAGAAAATTTTGGTCCAGCACCAGCCCTGAATATACATTTACTAGGGATGAAGAATGTCTGAAGAGTGTTCAGAGGAATCTGTTGCATTGTGCGTTGGGGTCAGGCCTGAGATTATAGTGCCACTCATTAGCAGAATGAGGTGCCCAGAGGGTGAATTTAGTGACGCTATCTCACACAGTGGGCTAGCATCACCAAATTCACCCTCTTGGGACCTCATTCTGCATGGCCTCATCTGCTATGGAGACCTAGACTCAGATTGAAGTTCCCAAATGGTGAATATTGTTCATAGTGAACCTCAATTATGCAATGTGTCATCTGCCAATTTGGGGATATATAGAAACTAAACTAAAAAAGAAATAGAATCTATTTAAAAAAGTTTCTGTAGAAATTTGATAATAAAGAAATGTCCAGGGAAAATGAGGCCTAAGCAGAATGAGGTCCCCATATGGTGAATTTAGTGATGCTAGCCTGCTATGCGTGATAGTGTCACTAAATTCACCCTCTGGGGACCTCATTCTGCAAATGACAGGCACTTTATTCTCAGGCCTGGTTGGGGTGTTGTATTGAAATTTGTATGTAGACAATAACATTAAGATGTTTAGATGGCTGCAGTACGTCCGTTATGTTTTATTCATTAATGCACACAACAAGATCAGAGATTCTAATTTCAATGCAACACAGACCGCAACACATACCATATATGGTAGTTAACCTCTTTGCTGCTAAATGATGTTATGACGTCATGTGCTGGGCTGTTGACAATATTGCCATTTTCCACTGGACAAATATAAAGAGAATATCTCAAGAACCATAAAACTGACTCAGTTGAAAGGCTATTATCGTTCACAATCTTGGAACATCATACACTGTTTGAATCTTCGAGATACATTTATTTTGATGCACGAATCTCTGAGTTTCAGTTATGATTAATGGCCTACTGCTTGTGTGCTAAAGTAGGTCCATAGTACCTACAGGTCATACTTGCACTTTATCGTCCGTCAGGGTACCCGCGACTCCTTGAATTCCTTGAAAACCCTGGAATTAGAAAATGAGTTTGCAAGGACCCTTGAAAACCCTGGAATTCTCAACCCCTCCTCAGAGTCCTTGAAAACCCTGGAAAAATCCAATTCTCGCCGATCGCGTAATGAAGTTAAATTAATATAACTCGCGGTGCTCCGTAATACGGAACCAAGAAGAGTAACACTTTGGTAATTTCCGCTGGGTTCCGTCTGTTTACGTCGGTTCATTTAGACTTGTGCATGCTGATGTAAGCGGCTCTCTGATTGGTTGTCACTACTTCGGTTCTCTATTTTCCACTAATCATGTCGCGCATACCATATAAGATGTGTTAGTGTAGGAATACGTGATGCGGCCGGGGAAAACCCTGCGCTATTTTTCGCTATTGTCTGCGAAATCACCATGAATTGGTTGGTATAAAAGTGTTTCAATATACAATCAAAGGTTTTACACACACAGCCACTAGAAACAATAATTGGGCCTTCCGTGCACATTGTCAATTAGAATATACATCAGTATCATCGTCATTCATTATACATAATTTATGTATTTTGAAATCACCTATAGGCCATAATGAAACAATAATTTGCTTGTCCTATCATTATCTAATTAAAAATAACTACTTTTCAATATAATACTCATTGCTACAATATGAACCACATTTAGTATCATGTAGAATTGTAGATAGCATATTTTTCTTGGCATTTTCAAGACTGTTTACATTTATCAGTGAATTTATTTTATAATTCTCAAACAAATTAAATGGATCAAGATATGATTTAATGATCTATGCCCAAAGTACATGTATATGGAGCAGTGCGGACAAACAAAATATTGTTTCAATATGGCTATACTTTGGGATCAGTAACTTGCATAAACCAGATAGTGCAAATTGATTTTGAATTGAGACCACTTGTGCAGCTTGATGACAAGTTGATGTAGAAATATATTAGTTACAGTAGTAAGACTGTACCTGTACTACCACACTGTGACAGATTCACAGAAACAAGGTCGAATACTATTTACATATTGATTCTTGACACATGACTGTCCTTGAAAACCCTTGAAATTTGAGTATATGCCTCCTTGAAAACCCTTGAATTTTGGCCCCCTACACTCCTTGAAAACCCTTGAATTTCATATGATAATAGGTGCAGGAACCCTGTCCGTAATAGTTATGGACATCATTGCAGCAAAGAGGTTAAGCAAATGCATCATGTCATTTCTTGTTTTCAATTGATAAAAGATGGCGTCTGTCTGCAAAGCAAGGGAATTTGATTTGTATTTAAGTCAATAAAGTTTCAGTTGTTGATATTTTACATTTTGTAGAAATATTTTATTACAGTAGATGGATTTTCAATATTGCATTTATTTCAATATCAAACTTATTAGCTGCAATCAGAAGCTCTGTGTTATAATGCAACACACCAGTGTGAACAGTTTAACACAGACAACAGATCATGTCATTATTAGTTGTAATGTCCTAAGTAATTGACCCCTTAACCACATCAGAATTATGGGTAACTTTTCAGGATTTAGTCGGAAATATGGCTTGTTGCCATTCATCGGAAAGCTCTCACTCAAAGTAGTTATTTATCCCACCGGGTTGCATTAATAACAAGACAGGTTTGCCTTAATGACTGCCTTTTATTAATCAATAAAGAAGCAGGTAGTCAAAAACTTGTTTATGGACCTTCAGCTTGCTTGTTATTGGTGAAGCCTCTTTTTTTGTACCACCCAAGTGCCAACCATGGGATCCTGGTCTTTCATATCTAGACCTTAAACACACTAAGTATAGTGTTAGCACAAGTGGTACCTCCTCCCAAAACTGAGGCAGAAATATTGGGTGGGAGGGTGGGTGCGCAAAATAATTGTCAACCTATCCGGACGAGAGTTGAATGACTCTCAATGGCGAAATAATTTGCGTCCCGATCGAGATGTAAATATTTACAAAGGGGGGGGGGGGGGGTGTGGGGGGGGGGGGGGGGGGGGGGGAAACTAAAAAGACCTTCCTGTTCAAGCCAAGTGGGGTCAGTGTTTGGAGGGTGTGGATCTCACGTGTTTTTCTTATTTGAAGTCCCCTCATGCTTTCTGGATGGCAATTTTAATTATGTCAATGATACGATATGATAGGTCTCCATGATCGTGATCAGGTAGATTGTATTGAAATACTACCAGGGTGTTCCTGTTGTGGTGTATGTCTGCTTGACAAAATTTCTTCCAGACGTTCTTTTTCGAGATCAGGGATGGGCCCTTTCGGTGAGGGCAGTATCACAGAGAGTCCTCTCGGGCTTACTCCGTGTAGCACGCAGGATTCAAGGAATTCCAGGTGGAGTGAAGTTTAAGTTTCTTGGTGATTTGGTTCCTTATGTTGCGGTATGTTGAGAAATTATCTTCTGTGATACATGCTTTGGTGTATCTTGGGGGTTCCTCGTCTATGCGTGTGCGTTTATTCGGTCTGACGGTTGTCCAGTCGTTGGGACATCACCGTGGACGCAGATGCACTACTGTAAATATTTACAATTGAGCATAGTTCAAATGATGTTTTCTGTGGCATGGTATGGTCAATTTGCTTGAGATTTTTGGCGATGTTGGTTGAATGCTACATGGAATATGTTTCCAGTTGTTACAGTTGTAATAAAGATCAATCTTATTTTGAAATTCAGTGACATTTATGAGAATGTCAATCAAAGTATGTTGTGAACTGTGAAATAAAACTTGGTGTGTGAACAGCTACTGGCTTTTGTCGAACGACTGAATGCATTTATGAGAAAATTTGTCGTTAAATTGGCAATTTTCTGTTAAATCATGTATGTTATAAAGAAAATCTAGTGTGTTTTTTTAATGCATACTGAAAACTATCTCATTCGTGACCAGGACTAATCTTCACTTCTCTCGGTCTTTCATGATATTTTCGGTATCCACACAAAAAATTGATAAGTCCTCTAATTCTGCACATAATAACTTAAAATATCGGTTATTTACAGCAGAATTTCTGTTTGGTTCTTGCCACTAAAATGAAAAGTGCAGTTTCACCTATATCCTTGTCTGTTCTGTCTGAGGTACATCCTCCACATACAAGCTGCCTATTTATGTCCAGTACTCATGTTTCTTGCCATATTTGTTTTTTTCAGACGGAATAGACCACCAAATCTGTGATATGAACAGCATACAGTCGTGTGGAATTACCATGGATTACTGTGATGGTGGTCAATACCACTGGACTATCAACAATGGCTCAACACCCTCCAGACTTACAGGTCCCTCGGGTGGAGTGGACGATACAAGTATTTACATTTTAATTTGTTCTCTTTGTTTTCACCCTCTTTCTTCTCTACCTTCCTTTTAATGATAGTGTACATGTATCTCTTCTGGCCTACAATTACAACATCAACAATAGCAAAGTTATTTTATAAAACCCGTTTTAAGGCTATAAATACATTTTTTGTGAATAAAATATAGATAAAACTGAAGTCTATATTAGCATAATAAAGAAATTTATTCTGTTGCCCTTTCTGTATTAAATGGATTCTCTCATTCAATTGTAAAATTATATATATGAGTTTAGTGTGCCTGTCATTTGCAGAATGAGATCCACAGAGGGTGAATTTAGTGACACTATCCTGCATAGCGGGCTAGCATCACTAAATTCACCATCTGGGGACCTCTTTCTGCTTAGGTCTCACATTTTCTGGAAAGTTTCTTTATTATCAAATTACTATAGAAACTTCTCATAGATTCTATTTATTTTTTAGTTTAATTTATCTCTATCCCCAAAAATTGGCAGATGCCACATTGCATAATCAAGGTTCACAATGGGTGTACATCACAATATTCACCATTTGGGAACTTCAACCAGAGTCTTTTTCTCCCATAGCAGATGAGGCCATGCAGAATGAGGTCCCCAGAGGGTGAATTCGGTGATGCTAGCCTGCTTTGTGGGACAGCGTCACTAAATTCATCCTCTGGGGACCTCATTCTGCGAATGACAGGCACACTAAACTCAGACTTGATTGGAAATACTTGGTATATTATTCATCATGGGTGGATGTTCGGGATATATGTATGAACAGATGACAGACAGAATGATTCCTTTTAATTGCTGGGAAATGTTTAGATAACAGCCAGGATCAGACACACCACGTACAGTAATGTCGTAAATAATTAACTCCTTAACAACAGCAGAATAATCAGTAATTTTTCAGGATTAAGTCGGGTATATGGCTTGTTGCCATTCACCGGAAAGCTCTCACTGAGAGCTTTCCAACGAATGGCAATAAGCTATTTTTCCGACTGAAAAATTACCCATAATTAACTGCTGTGGTCAAGGAGTCATTTATTTAGGGCATTACTGTATATGGTTAACTTGTAACATGTGTTGTCATTTCCAACAAAAGTTGCATGACCCACATGACAGTGATGCCTAAACGTGAAGTCAAACCATTTAGAAGTTTTGAGTCAATGTCGATCTAGCATCTACGAAACATGTAGCGAAGAGGAGTAATCGTTCTGCTCACCGAATGACCGATCAGCGCTGTGCAGGTAGAGATTTGCCTTCACGGAATGAGTTTAATTTGATTGAACCCAATTGTGGTTTCTTGTACTCGTATATCGTGGAACAGAACAGAAATTCAACATGCATGCATCATTCATCATGATGCTAGTAATATGTGGATCACACAAGGCGACAAATAAACACCATAGAGTTGTCTCGCCTTTTTTTTATCGTTTATAATATACAAGTTTCACTAGACATTCACCGATATTGAAAACATGTAGTTTTGGCGTCGAAATATCACATGACCTTTCCCGCCAGGTGCATATCCATAGCAATGTCATTGTAACACACATTACAAGTTAAAAGTATGTGTGGCTGATACTGGCTATTAAAGTGATGTGAAACACTCCGGTAGGTTGATCGAATATCAATGAGAATAATCTTGTTCAAAGTAGTTATGTTTAAGAATATTAATCCAAAATGATGACACACATTGTCATTATATTTATTAGTCGAGTTTTTCAAAAACTCGACTTATGGTTTGACGAGGGACGGTTGGCGGGCGGGCGGACCTAAAGAATGCCTTATAACTTTGACATTTGTGAACGGATTAAAAAAAATTTGGTATGAGTTGCTCCCAATGACTATTTGCTGCATGTAGAAAATAGGTCACGTCCAAACTTTTTGACAAGAGTTATCCATCTTAGATGGTTTTTAGTCAAGTTTTTCACCGTTAGCGCGATAACTCACGCAAATATTAACCAATTTCAACAATATGTGGTATATGAGACTCTAGCAACAATATCTCGGACGAGTTCGAAAACCAGGTTTGTCCGAAAAAAATTTCCGGAGTTATGGGTCTTAGTTTATCTATTTTTAGCAATTTTATCACCGTTAGCGCGATAACTCGATGAAATATTAACCGATTTTAACAATATTTGGTATATGAGTCTCCTACAACAATATCTCGGACGAGTTCGAAAACCTGGTTTGTCCGAATTTTTTTCACGGAGTTATGGGTCTTAGTTTGTCTATTTTTAGCAATGTTATCACCGTTAGCGCGATAACTCAATGAAATATTAACCGATTTACACAATATTTAGTATATGAGTCTCTTGCAACAATATCTCGGACGAGTTCGAAAATCTGGTTTGTCCGAAAATTTCATCGGAGTTAAAGCGAAGTGTCCGGCGGAGTTTTTGTTACGACGTAACAGAGTTTTTGTTACGACGTAACGGAGTTTGCGTGACGTTATAGCAGAGTTTTTGTTACATTCATCGGAATTTGCGAAGTTTTACTAGGAAACACACCGCATGTTTTATTATCAGCCATATATGAATGGCAAAGAAGAATTAATTCAGTCAGTAACTTGCACTGTATCTTATCTACGATTTACCCCTCTGTTAACACGTTGTTTGCATTGTTTTATAATATTAGGTATTGTTTGATTAATTGGCAGTAATAATTAGTGATCGATGCATGCTCTGTTTCGATCCCGATTCCGTACTTTATTATATATACACACGTAAATCGTGTCATTTCACTTCACTTTTATCGCATTGAAGTACACTTTATTTGTACCAAAGTACACTTTATTCATCACCGATTGCCATAGTATCCAATATTCTAGCAAGTTCGGTTCACAATCTGCATATTCATCTAGTTATCATTCAATTATCACTAATTGTTTAGTATTTTGTCGGCAAGCCATTGTGTAATTTCTTCACTATTTATCTATTCTTTACGCGATTGGTGGATTCCCTTTAAGCTACACCCCATGGCCTGTCACTCATATTAAACCGGCAGATTCAATCTTCTCTCTGGGTTGTGTTATTGGGTTAAATTATTTTTTAAATTTCGTTTCAATGCAATTGGATTATGCGTCTGTGAATTTAATTTAGCCTCCCATAATATTTGACTATTTTCTCCCCATTGGACTGTGATTGGAAATGTTTCTCGCTGTAAATAATGATGAATATTCAAATAACGACATTTTTTACGCTTGGAGTATACTGTACCAGGTCTTCTATTTCGTGTCCATTTCCAATGACTGAAATAAACTCCAGCCGAATGAGGTTCAAGTGACCCAATTAATTTTTAACTTTTCAAGATACCAGGCTGCTATAATTTAAAGCATATAAATAGTTCCACAGTTACTGGACATAAAGTCCCAAAAATAAGTGTTTAATCGAGTTTATAAATCAGTATCCTAATATAATATATTCAAGCATCGATATACGTCGATGATTCAAGTTATGCAGGCTTAACCAGGTGCCCGGACAAATTTATCTCAGATAAAAGCACTAAACACAAAATATTGGGCATATGTCGCCTGTTTCCTATAAACATACTCAGCTTCAACTCGGCAGCGATAAAATCGTTCCGGGCGCCAAATTTCACCATTTATAGCGACTCGTCGTCATCCATGTTTTCAATGTTTTCCTATACTTATTCAATCGGTACCGTAATTGGAAAGACCGGTGTTCTGCAACATATAGTTAAGTTTGCCTGTTGAAACTTCAAAAAGTTCCAAGGTTTTGTACTGGTGGAATATGATATCTAAAAATACCACACATGGAAAACTCGAATCGCACAAGAACGTTAATAGGGCGATATCACGAAATCACGAATTTTGTCACGCTGCTGACTCTCCAAATAACAGAGATGGGCGGTATTGAAATTTCAATCTCGGTATCAGTAAATTTTCGTTGATTTACCTCGGTAACGGTATGGTAATCGGTATTATTGGCTCTCAATTATAAGACCAGATTAGAGATTTCCGGTAAATTGTGGTAATCCAAGTTTATTACCGAACAGTATATGCGCACGGTCCGCGGGTTTACTACATTCGTGACTGGCTGACTGCAGCTAAATTACGCAACAAATGACCTGCACAATTAAGTGATATTCACACATCTCTTTGATCATTTACACACATGCCACCGCACATCTTTTGAAAAGAATGAGAGAATGCAGCTTTTGAAAAGAATGAGAGAATGCTCAATGCATGACTGCAATATATATACGTGTCAATTTCGTCACATTACATTTTCGTGAATGAATAAAATTACAATTCACAAATCGCAATAAATAGTCCCAACGGCGAAATAAATCTGCCATGCAAACACAGCATTATGTATTTGAGCAAAACACGTTGTATAAAAGAATTCTTAAATAATTTGATGGATCTGTTCTATTTTTAGAAAGTGAAAGTAGATTTCAGGGAAATTCAGACCCCGTACTCCCATGGATTATTCAGGATATTGGGCACGTGCGACACGCAGACTTTGTGCCAATCAACATTAATTTTGCCACATCATATAACTGACTATTGCGTTAATGTTTTTAACATGATTACTTATTGTCACTTTCTCTAAGAGATTCAGAGATTCCCTGTCATGCTCGATCAAATTAGGACCGTGAAGCCACTGCTCCATCTTTAACTATTCAAAAGCCATTGTGTAATCGATTTGAATATATTTAGGTTCGTAAATCTTCGTGGGCGAAAAATCGCTTACGCCAGTTAAAAGTTGCGCAATTGCACGATGCCGATGATCAATTAATAGAAAGGTAACAACATAGCATACTATAAATATATCCTACGAAATTAGGGAGTGTTTACTGATAAACTTTACTCAATACAATTACAAAGACACACAAGTTGGCAACACATGAAATTGATGAATAATTTTAATTGAACCGCAAATTCGATATTTTTAGTTTTGATTCGGTACGGTATATTGGTATTACGCTGATACCGATCGATACCGCACGGTAAATACCGAGTACCGCCCATCTCTACCAAATAAGCCGACTAGCTGTCTGTATCATTGGGAGCATCTATAAAGATTTTCATTGTTTACGACACTAATAGCACTGGGTTTACAGTATTCTCAGAATCCGACGATGTCGCAAATATAGCACGTGCGGAGATGACTGTGTAACTTTTTAGGCTAGCTGTAAACCCCCTGTTTTGCGTTCACCATTAAAAGTGAGTTTGATATAGAAATAGAATGACAAATTGAAACATGTCACACGGAAAGTATACTATAAACCGGGGTAGGGGAATAATTTATTTGAGTCTTTATTCTTCTTTTGATACTGGTTTGCACATTAACGGTGACCGATGAACAAAATGAGGACAAGTTACCAAATCGCAAAATTACTTGTACGAAATCAAATTTGCATTGTTTACGGCAGCACTGGATTACGGTATAATTTCATAATTCGACAACGCAGCAAATTAAGGAGAAGGTCAAGTGACCAATTTTTAATGGACATTTCCATGCAAATCTCAGCAGTAAAAGTTACAAATTACAGATATTTCCGGGTGTGACTGTTGTGCGGTATTGAAAACAATACACATTTATATGGCGGGTCGGCTTAGAATTTGTTCCATTGAGAAAGTTTATGTATTTATTTTTAATTTATTTTTCGTGTTGTAATTCCAAAAATAAATTTATAGCAAAAATTGCATATTTACCAAACCCAGCCGCCAGTTAAATGTTATGTCTGTTTAATCATATGGCTGCTGTAAATAGTTCCCAGACAATGTTTCATATATAACTTTTGTTGGTGTGGTTTGCATGGAAATCCCCATTCAATAAAATTGGTCATTTGACCGCCCCTTAATAGCACTTCACGAGATATTCGGGGCTTTGTCACCCACTGTGACGGATTTGCGGCCACATGAAAACGTAGGATTGAAATGTGACAGTGAAAATAGGCTGCATGCATAAACCGGGGTTTGGGAATCATTTATTTGGGACTTTAGTCTTTTATTTATAAAAGTTCTCAGACGGAAATTCCAATTTAATTTGGACAAGCTCCCCGGCCTAACAGAGGAGTTTGGTACCGCTCTCGTCACAGCGAGTTACAGCTCTGGTTTCAGCGGAGTTTCTGCCAATTTGAACGGAGTTAGCCGTAATTACTACCGGAATTTACAGCAGAGGAAAAACTCCTGTGTGCGTTAAAATTTCACAAGCGGAGAACAGAGTTTTTAGCGGAGAGCGGAGGAAAAAACTCTGTTCTCCGGCGGAATTTCCGCTTGTAATTTGACAAGGTCCCTAATATACCACCGTCCGACTTTTTTCCCGGAGTTGTGCACCTTATTGGCAGAAGTTTGGTTCGACTGCCAAAAACTCGACAAAAGCATCTTAGATGTGTACCCCTTGTATTAATTAAATGCAATGACTCTTGATGGCGAAATCATTTGCATTATTTTATCGCCGATAGTTGCATCATGAATCTAGTAAATATTTACAATTGATCGTAGTTCAGGCGATGTTTTCTATAGAGTGGTATGGTTGATTTCTTTGAAATTTTCGGCGACGTTATTAGAATGCTACATTCCCCCAGTTGGCGTAGCGCCTGAGTACTAACTTATCAGTTTCACGCACCAGAAGTGCATAATATGTCTTTAAGTTCAACATGGCCATTTGTTGAACTTATTATCTGACATTTCCTAACAGTAAGGTAATTATTTGTCAATGAGTAGTTACAGTAATGCCCTAAATAATCGACTCCTTAACCACAGCAGAATTATGGGTAACTTTTCAGGATTTTGTCGGAAATATGACTTGTTGCCATTCCACGGAAAGCTCTCACTGAGATATTTAGGGCATTAGTGTAGTAAAGAAAGTGTTAAAGTGATGTGAAACACTCCAGTAGGGTGATCAATTAGAAATGGTGAATAATCTTCCTCAAAGTAGTTATATTTTACAAATATTATTTCCAAATTGACAACACACACCGTCATTCTTATATATTAATGAAATGCAGTAACTTTCTATGGCAATATTGTTTTCGTAAGTTTATCGCTGATAGTTGCGTCCCGAATCTAGAAGGAAATATTTACATTTGAGCATAGTTTGGACGATGTTTTCTTTGGAGTGGTACGGTCGATTTGCATCAGATTTTCAGATATGATAGTAGAATGCTACATTCTTCCAGTTGGCATGGTGCCTGAATACTAACTTACCAGTTTCACGTACCCGAACAAGTCCAAAATATGTCTATAAGTAAATCATTGCAAAAGATTAGAAATGTTTTCCCTGATATTGTATATGAAATAATAACCTTTCCATGACTGGAGCTTCCTGAAATTTTTCGAAAACCCTGTGACAATGCATTATCTTATATATGCAAGTCTCCCATAGGGAGCCTCACATATATAAGAGAATACATTGACCTAACAATATTTACTTTGACTTTGTAAGCCAGTGCATTCTCTTTTTATAGCGGCCGCGGAAGCGAAGCGACCAGGGTATACGTATGCGAATATGAGATATATACTAATTGACTTTTTCGGCCCAATCTAAAAATAAATTTAAATCACCTAAAATAAGATAATTTATTCATAACTGAAGGGTCAGCCAGGGTCAGCGGAGTCAAAAATTCTATTGTTGGCAACGGCCGCCATTTTGTATTGATTAATGCCACCTCGAAATGTGTAATTGGGAAAAATGCTCCAGGGCAAAAATAAAAAACTTTGATCTAGCAACTGTTAGCTATACTTCATCATATGTAGGAACATCATGCTCCTAAAGCCAAATATATTTCAAAAAGTGAATGTAAATTGAACAAAAGCTCTGGTTAACAAAAAAGTTAAATTGCATGAAAAAGTTTTGTTTACATATTTCATAAAATTATGTAAAATATTTACCCCGAAAGAGGAATCTAGCGACCTTGCTGGTCGTTTACATATTATCTTCCATTTTCTAACGGTATTTCCACCTAAAAGATTGATGAAATATTCTCAAAGTTCAAGGCCGACAAACGGAAACTTTAAGTTCCGATTGAAAGATCGCAGAGTCATTTTAAGATTCCTTCTTGGAAAACCAGTAAAGGCGTCATGACATCAAGACGTACATCATGACGTCACTACCTACACCGGCGCGCAAAACTCCAGACAGGACTGCGTCGATGGCCAGACAGCTGAGACTCGTATTACATGGCAGGCTAAATATCCACATTTACGTTATCTATGTGATTATTTACATACATTGTATATATCATTTTCTTGTGTCCCATTATAAGGGTGGATACACACATGCATGTAATTTCTGTATGTTAAATACATGTATTTTACATGGCCACACCAATAATTGACAACATTAATCACCTGCGCGCGAGCGGTTCATTGTTAACAGGCCAGACAAGTGAGTTAGTGCTAAGCGAAGTCAAATTGTCTTCTATCAGTACATTTAAGGCCAGTCCAAAACATGTCTTCTCTTACGGATGCGGACATTAGTCAAGTCTGTGTGATATCTGGCATTTTATTAATGCACGAACACCAGAAGTCATATGTCTGGCATGTACCTGTAGGCTTGATGTAGAACATTTTCAACCATGATGCTTGTTTGGGTGGGGTCTCGAAAGCTTCAAATCGCTAAGGGACTTAGTTGAATGTATCAGTCGGAATAATCTGGGCAAGAAGGTACAATATGATATGTTTTACTTAAATAGCTCAGAGTCAGCCACCCCCGCCTGGTAGCTTTCGGGGTCATATATAGCCCCTGCATGCGTCGGGGAAATCCTGATCCACCGCTGCTATAAATAAGAGAGGACTGGTAATTATTTAAATAGAATGTCTACCATATGGGTTATCCCACGAACAATTATTTTAAGTGGCCTGGCGACTTGGTCCAAGATAACGGGTTATCTACATTCCGACTTAATTGGAACTAGAACTCAGTGCGTTCAACACGTAGGCAATGATTGTGTTGTCAGTGGACACATACTTATTACATCGTCTGTATGATCCATGTAAAACGCCAAATACACGATAATTACAGATAATTACATGCATGTGTGTATCCACCCTTAGGGTTTATCATCAAATCCTTCAATAAAGATAACAATTCAGCCGATAATCCCATGAACAGTAACAAGCGGGCGCAAATTACGTTTACGTACATGATCATATTATGCGAGGCTCCCTTTGTGAGACTCACATATATATAAAGAGAAGGTACTGGCACAGAATCATAAGAGCTATTTCCATCAATGTATCACATTATTATAAACAATAAATTTGAAAAATGATCAAGGAAATATGGGTTGATACAAAAATCGGACTTGGCACTGAAAGGGTTATTAATGCTGCACCAGCGCACCTCCCGTCATTAAATGGTTAATTGTCCTTTTCATTTTATTTATGATTTTGAATTTCTTATCTAAATATAGACACTGATGATCAAAGAATAAGACTGAGGAGGTATTCCAGTTACACTGACAGAGGCACAGTAGAGATATATGTAAATGGTGCTTGGGGAACTATCTGTGATGATGGATTTTACAGTGCTAGCGCCAACGTCATATGCCGTATGCTTGGTTTCAGGTATGATAACTATATGTCTGCTGATTGATAGCTAGCCTGAGAATAAGGTGCCTGTCATTTGCAAAATGATGTCCCCAGAGGGTGAATTGATCCTGCATATCACTAAATTCACCCACTGGGGACCTCATTCTGGTTAAGCCTCATCTTCTCTGGAAAGTATCTTTATTATAAAATTTCTATAGAAACTTCTTCACGTAGATTCGATTTCTTTTTTAGTTTAGTTTTTAGCTCAACTTACTTTGTAAGTTTGAGCTATTGCCATGGGTTGGCGTCCGTCGTCCTTGTGTGCGTGTGTCCGTCAACAATTTCCTTTGGCACGGGCTACAGGTCGTATCTTGGTCTGATTTTTATGAAATTTGTCATGAATGTTGACATTGACATGTAGATGGGAACGAGTCATTTTGGGGTCATTCGGCCAAAAAACGTCATGTATACTCTTTGCATAACTAAATCCTTTGACACATCCTACAGACCACATCTCTGATCCGATCATCACCAAACTTCGTATGGATCATCGGGGCGACCTCTAGATGGGAACGAGTCATTTTGGGGTCATTTGGCCAAAAAACATGGCCGCCATCAGCCATCTTGTATTTTACTCTTTGCATCACTAAATACTTTCGCGCGGGCTACAGGTCGTATCTTTGGTCGGATCTTTATGAAATTTGTCATGAATGTTGACATTGACATGTAGATGGGAACGAGTCATTTTGGGGTCATTCGGCCAAAAAACATGGCCGCCATCAACCATCTTGGATTTTACTCTTTGCATCACTAAATACTTTCACACACCCTACAGACCACAACCCTGATCCGATCATCACCAAACTTCATATTCATCATTGGGGTGGCCCCTAGTTGGGCACGAATCATTTTGGGGTAATTCGGCCAAAAAACATGGCCGCTGGTGGCCATCTTCGAATTCAAAATTGAATCCATTGGTGCGGGCTACAGGCCGTACTGTTTATCTGATCATCATAAAATTTGTCATGAATGTTGACAATTACATGTAGATGGGAACGTATCATTTTAGGATCAATCGGCCGAAAAACATGGCCGCTGGCGGCCATCTTGGATTTTACTCTTTGCATCACTAAATCCTTTGACACATCCTACAGACCACATCCCTGATCCGATCATCACCAAACTTCATATGGATCATCGGGGTGACCTCTTGATGGGTACGAGTTATTTTGGGGTCATTTGGCCAAAAAACATGGCCACCGGCAGCCATATTGGATTTTACTCTTTACATCACTAAATACTTTGACACACCCTACATACCACATCCTTGATCTGATCATCACCAAACTTCATATGGATCATCGGGGTGACCTCTTGATGGGTACAAGTCATTTTGGGGTCATTCGGCAAAAAAATATGGCCACCAATGGCCATTTTGGATTTTACTCTTTGTATGACTAAATATTTCTAAAAAACTATTAGCATGGGTTATAGACCGATCTGTTTGTTTGATCTTCATGAAATTTGTCATTGATGTTGACATTGACATGTAGATGGGAACGAGTCATTTTGGGGTCATTCGGCAAAAAAACATGGCCGCCGGTGGCCATTTTAGAATTAACTCTTTGCATCACTAAATCCTTTGGCACACCCTACAGACCACATCCCTCCATTTACTGTCAACCATTAAATTATTGTCATTGACACTTTCATTCTATATCATCGAGGTTCCCAATGGGTGTACATCACAATATTCACCTTTTGGGAACTGCAATCTGATCCTAGATCTCTAATAGCAGTTGAGGCCTAAGCAGAATGAGGTCCCTAGAGGGTGAATTTAGTGACGCTATCCCACGCAGCGGAATAGGATCACTAAATTCACCCTCTGTGGACCTCATTCTGCAAATGACAGCCACACTAAACTCAGGCTTGATTGACACTTTCAGCACAGCAGGATGTATAAGACTCATGTATATGTCATGCTTCAAGTATATAAGATACGTGCTGTGTTCAAAGAAAATTACAATAATATTTGTGCTGTATTAGAACAAACTAAGTTTGCATCAGAAAAACAAATATGATGATTGGGACTATCATTCCATTAGGGAAGTATGTTTGTATAAATTGACAGTTCAAATTCCAGTATGATATATATGAGCTATTTTTTTCTTCTCATTTGGCCATCGGTAAGGAATTATGCTAACTGACAAAGGTGGGAATTTTTTTCTGTCAAAGCATAATTATATTTTCTATCTGTAATAATGTCAGCAAAATCACTTGGAAAAGAGTTTAAAAGGCGAGATCTCAAATTCTTGTAAATCACACATGGTGCAAATGCTTTTATTATTTTTCTCTTTTCTGTTTCTGTTCTCAATGGAAGTATTGCACATCAAAATTGAGCCAAAATCAAATGGTGAGATTTTTCCATATTCATCGAAGCATATTTTTCTGTTATAATCAGTAAGTTCCTTCAGGAATTTTAATTCATTTGTTCTAACCAAGTGTCTGCATGTATTTGAAAGAGCTTCTGTTCAACCTCATTTACGCAACATGTTTGTAAATTTTCTAAAGTGTTTTAACAGATGTATCCGCGGATTATTCTCAAGCATTGCACATGCGTAGTATATTGCTTGTGTAATGTGCTATCTATCCATGGCCTGCCAATGGACAATTACATTATCGGCCCGACACTGCAGGCTATTATAAGATTTCATGCTACCAGTAAATGCCATATAAAGTGGTAATGATGCTATTTGTGTCTTCCATTTGCAGTAGGGGCAATTTTTATTCTGGCTCTTACTATGGTTATGGGAATGGAACAATATGGATGAACAATCTCCGGTGTAAAGGCAACGAATCATCAATTTTCCAGTGTATACATACTCTCGCACCTAATGTCTACGGCTGCTCTCACAGTGAAGATGTTGGTGTGAGGTGTTATAGCTCAACATCCAGTACTACGCAAACAGGCAAGTAAAAAGTATCTTTCTCTATGTACATGTATAAAGGTGCCATTTCATGATTGAGCTTGCTTTGTTAAGCAAGCTCATGATGCAGGCTGCATCGTGTAATACCATGTCATTTCATACAGCTCAGCATTATTAATTACCCAAAGAAGGGACCGAGCCATTTTTGCATACAGCTAATGGCCCCCATTAATGTCAAGTAGCAGTTAAATAACAGAATTCCTCTTGATGTCTGATACAAACCACATGTGTAGTTCACATTATTGGAGTCGCGTTAGTAAATATAATGTTATTTATTTGGTGATACACTGTTAATTATGATTGACAGTTTTGGAAAGATTTTCTGATAAAACCGTGCTTTAAAAAGTTTGCTGAGTGGTGTAATGTGAACATCCAGCATCACCCCTGTAGTTACCATTTGGAATTAAACAAAGCAAGCTTAATTGTGTAATGCACCTTAAGGATTATTATACCTCCACGTTTGAAGAAAAATGGGGGTATTCTGGATTGGCTCATTGAGAGCTTTCCGATGAATGGCAACAAGCCATATTTCTCACTAAATCCTGAAAAATTACCCATAATTCTACTGTGGTTAAGGAGTTGATTATTTATGACATTACTGTAGTCAAGAATAAGCTACATTATGCGGTGATTTTGTACTGTGGTGTGTAGCCCTGAATGCAATTTATCATCTCAGTTATATCAACCATCTATGTTTTAACTCTTTCATGACTGGAGTTTCCTGAAATTTTGCGAAATCTCTCTGCCGATGCATTCTCTTATATATCCGAGTCTCCCATAGGAAGCCTCACATTTATAAGAGAATACATTTGCCCAACAATATTTACCTTGGCCTTGTAAGCCAGTGCATTCTCTTATATATGCGAGGCTCACATGCGACACTTGCATATATAAGAGAATGCACTGGCACTGGGTCTTTAACCCTTTGAAGAGTATATGTAACATCATATACATGACGTCATGAGCAAATTTAACGTCAACTTCATAGCAATAAGGGGTCATCTCAAAACTCCTATTGGGAAATCAACCTATTTCCCGATAGCATATATATACAGTTATCGGGAAATTATCGGGAAATGACGCAATGTTTTTCGGGAAATTATCGGAATATTTACATAGTCTATCGGGATTCTATCGGAGTTTACTTTCATTTCGGAGTATCATATTCCGAAAACAACGCATGTTGTTTGGAAAGTTTCTGTATCGGGATTACTCCGGACTTTTATCAGGATTTTATGTTTTATAGGCCTATCTTTATTATTGATTTAATAGTTTCCTAATATGAGAAATCGTTAGTATAAAGTTTTACAGTATCATGCAGGGGACACGTGTCGTAGAACTATTATATGTTATACTGTGGTGATCAGTGGGTGCTACGTACAAGATCGGTATTTTACCCGGACAATACACCCCACCCATCGGGAAATCTTCAAAATCAATTCAAGGGGAGCATACCCAAATATGTATGCAGTTGTAGGCCTATACTATCTTCAAAGCTTGTGTTTGTAATATGTTTAAATACATCTGACTTTTAAATATGGAGCCCGATTCCAGAAATTGGGGTCATCAATATTTACGTTTCTGGGAACAACACATGTGGCATTGCAGAGTAATACGTCTTGGAAGACAAATCGTTATCAGATTTCACACAGTGAACGGATTTATAAAACAATTTCAAACATGGGTCAACTCAAGCTTAAAAAAATATTGGGCCTGTGTACACGTATATTCCGAATATACATAGCCTAGGCGAAATTTATATTGCAATGTGCAATGTCCATGCAGCATTTGATGTGCTTTATAACGCAATTGCATTTTTGTTTACCAGCACATGCATGGAACTCCTGCTGTACATTCAGTGTCCTTTAGCAACATTTAGCAGTAATATTCCATAGTTTTTTCATGAATCGTAATATCGTAAATATAGAGCGTCTATACAGACCTGTGAAAATATGAATGGAAAATTCCATGCAAATCTGCAGTGCAAAGGTTATAAATACGCGAAGCAATCATACCATTTAACTGGCAATTAAATGAGTGCATGGGCTGCTTTTCATATTCTACATTAATTTCGTTTTCTGTAATTACTACTAATTATAAGGCTGCATTGATTATTTCGATAAGTTGAACATAGCCTAATTATGTTGACAGTGTCGAATTTCACGATTGCATCATCAAGGTCAAGGTAACACGATGCGATTTATTTGTAGTAGGCCTGCTCCTATATTTTGTCATTTTTTTTCAAAAAGATGTCTTGCTAACTTTTATTTAGTTTGATATCTCAAATGCGCGTACTTTCGATATTAATAGCCAGTCCATTGTTTTAAAATGACTTGCCAATAAATATTATGTCATATATGACGGCATGATCGACGCATCGAAATGTGCAGGGATGTATCGATCATAACTGGGTCAAGTACAGGGGCGTAGGAAGGTATAATTATTGGGGGGTATCAGGGGCGTAGGAAAGTCGAATATGAGGGGCCATCGACGACAGCCGCAGGCTGGAGATGGGGAGAGCACGAGAGGGGTGTACCCTCTCGTTGGTGGGGGTTTGGGGGAACACCCCCAGGAATTTTTTCTGAATTTAAAACCCTCAGATTGCATTTCGTTGCATCTGTGACAGCAATTACTTTAAATAATTGAGGGAAAATATGGTATTCTAGTTTTTCACCTGTTGTACAGAATAGTATGGAGATCATTTTTGACTCTCATAAGTGTGTGTGTACAAATGGAGCAGTCTTCCACGAAAACATGACATATATGTTTATACTTACATAATTATATATTCACATTCTCAGCTTTCCCAGCCTAATCCATAGTAGTAGTGCATGTAACTGAAAGATGGCCTCGATAAAGCAGGCAGATTCGCCATTTAAGCAGTGCCAAAGTACTAGCTGTGATGAAGCATAGCTTACCTTCGATGGTCTGGTTTCCGTATTTACTCTTCAAATAATTTCATATTGAATTCATCTTGGAAATCTTGGTGTTGATTTATTTTGGAGCTTTGGACAAATTAGATACCGTTTGTACTTGTATGATAACACAAACCAGTGGTAGTTTAATTGTTGACCATTTTCTAGAAAACCCCCTTACCCCCCCCCCCCCCCCAGTTCCTACGCCCCTCGTCAAGTACGAACATTAGGTGCATATAAGGTTCTCGGAGGGGTAAACATTTTTGTCACCGCTGATTATTTTGTTCTTGTGTGATTACTAATGTTCACATTCACTGCGCATTATCACTTAGATAGTCTCCAGGAAATACGCCAAATTGTGATGTGAAAAATTAAAGAATTGACTACGTAAAACTTGTGTTATGTTTTATTTGTGTCAGTATAGGCGGCGAGGCCAGCGAACACGTGCAGGACGCGCCATTTTCAAAATTAATGATTTAGCGCATTTCGTTATTTGCATTTAAGAATTACCTTGTCAATTTTACACCGAGTATGATTGATAAAAACAATACACGGGACAAAATTATATTTATTGCCCGTAGTTTTGAGAACGAATTTATTCTTGAATGATGAATCGAAATCCTGGTGGCGTGAATTGTTTACAAGATACTGATGGCGCCAAAAATAAGCGCAAATCAGATGGGGAATATCAGCCGAACAATATGGTTCTCAAACATTGTTTGAAGCAAGATACCTGCGATCGGAAATCAACTATTTGAAGCCAATGTGTAGTAATTATCGTAATCTTATGGCATTCATTTCACATGTTTGGTAATTTATTCGATTTTTATCAAATATATATTTCAATTTTTTATCACGTTCACTTTGGAACAGTCTATTGCTAGTGTTGAAGGGATACAGCCTTTATGAAACCATTTCTCTTTATATTTCCTTCAGAGCGTTTCTAGGAGATATGTGCTGTATGAAAAATATGCAAAAATAATTCAATGGACAATTTAATAACTTGGAATCGAAACTTGAAACGTGTAGAGTTTTAATTCTTTTAAACAAGCTTCCACCCCAATAAAAATATGCTTACGAAGGAGGCTGCGGACGAATCCAAAAGTAATGACAACAAATAGAACCGGAAACAGAAACATATAAACAAAACAACACGCTCGATTCGTCGATTATCAAAACAGAAATAGGCCTAATTGTTCTTGAAATAAATGGGTAAATTATCGGAAAGTTGGCAATACGCTACGTACATTACTTTTGGAAAGTTTTCGGGAAATCAGCGTGTTATCGGAATATTTAGATGCGGTATCGGAATATTTTCGGGAAATGGCGACCGCTCTATCGGTTATCCGAATCCTATCGGGATATTTATCGGGATCCCGATAGTAGTTTTGAGATGACCCCTAAGTATTAACAAGTTCGGGTCAAAAGTGTCTAATAATTCGTTTTAATTTATGTGCATTTTGACGAGGGACGGTTGGCGGGCGGGTGGGTGGACCTAAAGAATGCCTTATAACTTTGACATTTGTGAACGGATTCCAAAAAATTTTGGTATGTCAGTTGCTCCCAATGACTATTTACTGCCTGTAGAAAATGGGTCACGTCCGAACTTTTTGACAAGAGTTATCCATCTTTGATGACTTTTTTTTTAGTTTTTCACCGTTAGCGCGATAACTCACACAAATATTAACTAATTTCAACAATATTTGGTATATGAGTCTCATGCAACAATATCTCGGACTATTTCGAAAACCAGGTTTGTCCGAATTTTTTTCGCAGAGTTATGGGTCTTAGTTTGTCTATTTTTAGCAATGTTATCACCGTTAGCGCGATATCTCAATGAAATATTAACCAATTTAAACAATATCTGGTATATGAGTCTCTTGCAACAATATCTCGGACGAGTTCGAAAACCTGGTTTGTCCAAATTTTTTTTCCGGAGTTATGGGTCTTAGTTTGTCTATTTTAATAACAATTTTATCACTGTTAGTGCGATAACTCAATGAAATATTAACGGATTCAATTGATATTTGGTATATAGGTCTATTGCAATAATATACCACCGTCCGACTTTTTTTTCCCGGAGTTGTGCACCTTATTGGCAGAAGTTTGGTTCGACTGCCAAAAAACTCAACAAAAGCATCTTAGATGCGTACCCCTTGTTGTTAACGTGTGTTATCATAATTGATTGCACTTATACATTTGGGACATTATATTAATCAAAATAACTCCTATACAAATCATTTATAAATCAGATGATTTATTGAAGTTATGTCTACATAAAATAACACTTCCTGAAACGACATATATGTCATTCTACTCCTCAACCGATAGACGATATATATGTCGTTCTACTCGCCAAAGGGTTAATGATGCACCAGCGCAGTTCCTTGCCATGAAAGGGTTCAAGTATTATGTAATGAGTGGGAAAAAACTTTGACATTAACAGACTACACGATAATGGCATGAGGTTTCATCAATGTTCCTATGGATTGACTGTTTCTATGACATTCCACCTACTCGCACACAACACCACCATTTATTCACATTTATTCAGTTGGAATATCCCTGTTAGCATGAATATTTAAGTTGCTGATGTGCTAAAGTAATGCCCTAAATAATCGACTCCTTAACCACGGCAGAATTATGGGTAACTTTTCAGGATTTAGTCAGAAATATGGCTTGTTGCCATTCATCAGAAGTCGATTATTTAGGGCATTACAGTACCTACAATGCTCAATTGTATTGACTTGACTCTGTGGGGTGAATTTTGCAACCTGCAGCCCTGACTGTTAGAGCTGTTCTTCTTTGTTTGTGAAAAACCTGTGCAAATGAATTATCTTACATATGTGAGTCTCACATAGGGAGCCTCGCATTTATAAGAGAATACTTGGCCTAATAATATTTACCTTGACCTTGTAAGCCAATGCATTCTCTTTTATATCCGAGGCTCCCTATGGTAGACTCAAATATATAAGAGAATGCACTGATGCAGGATCTTAGTTCTGTACCAGCGCAGCTCCCATCATGAAGGGTTAACAAATGTTTGAATAAAGTTACCTATTACAGCAATGAATTGGAAATCTGGGAAACGATTCTAATCTATCTCAATTCTGTGCATGTTTTATAGAAAACATAACACCATTATTTTGTACAAATTAGAACTTTCTCCGACAGATTTAATGCGATTAAAAACATTTCACACATGGTGGGCCTGAAAAATGCAAAATTGATTTTGCGTGGCCTTATCAAATTTGACTATCCGTTGTCTATATATATCTTTATTTTCCTCCATCGAATGAAGAGTTATCAAATACGAACACATACATTTAACATATATACACATAGAAAACATGACCACACAAGAAGTATAAATATGTCCTATAACGAATAAGAAGTAGAAAAATAACATCACACACAGTAGATATTTACATAATTTCAGTCTCACCGTCACATACGCCTATCAACGCATTAGTTAAACAACACACTACCCACCCTCCTTCCAGGTAACAGACACATTCCCACACACCACATATCACAATGGGCTATCACTTCTCCTAAATCATTACAGCCATATTAAAATCGAGGTTAAATTTGTTTTGTAGCTGTTAGTGGAGACTACTATTTGTATGCAGATGCCAGTGACGGGACATCAGGCGACACCACATCTGTGCATTTCAGTCTGAACCAAGATTACATTGCAGGAGAGCGAAACTTACTATTCTATTATCACATGCTTGGAAAAGATGTTGGTCAGCTATCCATCCGAAACTCTGACTCAAATGTCCTATGGAGCAAGTCAGGAAATCAAAGCTCAAATTGGGTAGAGGAATGCATTCCATTTGAAGGAAACACAGTGACATTCATTGCAGAGAGGAGAGATGGATATTTAGGAGATATCGCCATTGACCAGATTGGACTCATTTCGGAACCTTGTCCAAGTATGTATAAATGCAGTAATGCTCTAAATAATCGACTCCTTAACCACAGCACAATTATGGGTAACTTTTCAGGATTTAGTAGGAAATATGGCTTGTTGCCATTCATTGGAAAGCTCTCACAGAGAGCTTTCCGATGAATGCAACAAGCCATATTTCCAACTAAATCCTGAAAAGTTACCCATAATTCTGCTGTGGTTGAGGAGTTGATTATTTAGAGCATTACTGTACTGTTAAATCCTTTTAAATCCACATGATAGTTTGAAGCCTGAAATCAGGCCTCAAAACATGGTGCTGGACATTTGCAGAATGAGGTCCCCAGAGGGTGACTATAACGAAGCTAAGCCACACAGTAGGCTAGCATCACCAAATTCATCCTCTGGGGCCTCATCTGCTAAATATCAGTAAATCAGTAAATATAAGCAGACAAACAGATAATTAGTTTAGAAGAGTTACTATAAAGGATACGAGTCTATAAAGGATACGCACATATAGATCATTTGTTGGTACCCGTTTGAAGGTCACCTCGCGCGGAAAAACTGACCCGTTAAAAATCCCCCCGTTCCTTGGAACTCCTAAGTACGAAATTAAGTACGAAATTTCGTCTCGAGACGGTCAATGGAGCCGTATTTATACTCGTCGTGTATATAGATGCTCTTTATCAACGACACTGCGGATACGAACGCTCTTTAACTATCAACGCGATTAACCCCACAGTGCCGTTTTTTGTGCTCGGAGCTTCTCAAAAACGACCATTGCCGTGGAATTTTACCCTTAAATGGGAAGTTTGAGCCCAATCGGTCCAGCCGTTTTCGAGTCTATAGAGGATAAATATACACATATACACATATATTTACGTAGTTCTCAAAATATATAGGAGACTAGCAGGTTAGCACGCCACTGGTGGCAATCATCAGAAACATGACAATTTTAAATTTTTTAATTAATTTTTTTAATTAATTTTTTTAATTAATTTTTTTAATTGCTTTTTTAATTAATTTTTTTATTTAATTTTTTGTTTATCAATTTGAACCGATTTGACCTTGAATTGATCATTTTCAAGGTCAGGTCGGGGTCACAATTTAACCCGTCCATGACACTTCCCGTAGGTAGCAAGTTTGAGCTCAATCGGTTTGAGTCTATAAAGGACACACATATATATCATTTGTGGGTACCCGTTTCAAGGTGAAGATCACCTCGGGCGGAAAAACTGAGCCGATGAAAATGTCCCCCGTTCCTAGGAAGCCCTAAGTAAGTATGAATCACACACAGAAGCAAGTTCCATTTCGAACGATAACGTAAACAAAAGCCATATGCGAAAGCCGAAGGGAATAAAGAGCGTTAACCGGTTAACAGACCCAAATATGGAAGATATAAGGAGCGCTTAGCGTTATTGCGTTAAGCACTCCTGGCCAATGACGATGACTGGGGAGTGGATAAGGGTTGAAGGAGTCGCTCGCGAATGATCCGACGACCATTCCAGTGGCTTTTTACCCTTAGATAGGAAGTTTGAGGTAAATCGGTCCAGCCGTTTTCGAGTCTATAAAGGACAAATATATATATTTATATATCTAATATATATTTGAGGAAAGTTTGTGCGTGTCTGTCTGTGTGAGCGCGATGGACTTTAAAACGGCTAAACCGATTTCGACGAAACTTGGTACGGGCACATAGTATCACCCGAGGACCAACATAGGCCCATCCATTTGTTCGTGCGGCGTTACCTTCACCTTCAAAACTCATATATCCGGTTCCGCTGATCCGCAGTGCTAAATTGCCTTATAAACAACGCTCTTTATATTTCCCATATTCGGATTGGTTAACCTAATAGCGCTCTTTATCTGTCTATCGAATGGTATTCTCGAGACACAGCTCATTCTTTTTGTGAATTCAGACTGTTGACTGTCTTATAGTTTGTGAATTCAGACTGTTGACTGTTTTATAGTTTACAATGAGCAGCAGTGCTAAATTGACGAGCCTCAGTGCTAAATTGCCTTGACTGTGTGACTATTAGATAATAAATGAAATACTGCCTCTTTGTACATTTTCCTTCTGTCGTAAGTTGTTGAGATTTTAATATACTTTAGTAAATATTCATATCTATTTTGAGCAAAGTTGAAAATAAAATGAAAAAATAAAAAGAAAGCCGCCCGCCCTATTTTTTCTTGCATGTCACAAGAAACACAGTATTGTTTTGTTTTGGCCTTATCTGTAGAAGCACAGGTTCTTTAATATTCATGGACTGTTAAGTTAACCATTCTCTTCTAAATTATATTTGAAACTTTACATTCCAGTTAATCCGGAGTTTTTCTCAGTTGTTTTATGATCATTTTCCGTGAAACTTGGCACAGACATCAACCACCATGGGAACCTGTGCACCTGCGATTATGACGTCTGTCGGACATTTTTTGGTGGAGTTATCCCCCCTTTTTCGACTTAGAAATTTTTCGCAACATGTATAATTTTGTCCAAGCTTTTATTCCTACATTTTTAGGTGAATTTTTTTAAAACTTGGCACAGATATTTAGTACCATGGGAACCTGTGCACCTGCGATTATGACGTCTGTCCGACATTTTTTGGTGGAGTTATTCCCCTTTTTCGACTTACAAAATCTTTTCAAAATGCATAATTTTGTCCGAGCTTTTATTCCTACATTTTTCAGTCAATAGGTTTTAGGATTAGGATAAGGGTTAAGAGGTTCAAGATTAGTGTTTGGGCTTAAGGGATTTAGGGTTACCTGTTCACATAATTTCGGTGCCCAATATACAGTAATGGCTACTACATTCAAATAACATGTTGAATCCGGGGGGTATACCTCAGTCCCATCTGGGATAGGCCCATCTCTAGTTTTGATCGTAATATCCGTAATATCAGAGTGCTACCCGTATGTCACTAACTGTTTTATTTGGGTCATTTATTTCAAATTAAAAACCAGCTGTAAGCTCAAGTTGTTCTGAGAGTGTTTTGTTAACCACTAATTAGCCAGGTGAATTTATTTAGCTTTGTAAGGGATATGAATCTATGGTATGGATTTGGTCAGTCAAAAAGGGACAGCGATACAGATTGCATGAACACTTCTACTTTAAATGAATTCATATCAATATATTCTAAAACAGACCCTCTGAAATAACCAGATTGGCTGATTGGCTTACATTGGATCAAATAGTACCAACTTGGAGATTAACACCCTCTCCTACTGCTCTATAAGAGAAACTATTTAGGCTGTTGAATTCAAGTTTGGTTTAGATATAGATTCATAGGATCGTAGGGTAGTAAATATATCTTATCAATTTATATAGGTGATATAATATGTCATATATGTATATATAGGCTGTTAACCCATTATGTACATTTAATGATTTTTATAGCAGTTACTAGTTTGTTGATTGCATCAAGGATTATATCTCTGGGGTACCGTGGATGATGCCGACTAACCCTTCCCTAAATTTTGTTGCTACTTTTGGGGAACTTGTTATCACATGGATTAAATAATTAAGAAAGCTTCAAAAAGAAACTGCATTTCTTGTGAAATGTTCAGCTTCGAATAGGTGAGATTGACTGAGAAGTTGATAACATGTTTTAAAGTTATTTTTAATTGTACAGACTGCAGTAGACTTTACAGCCCAATCTTCTCAGTCTCGATAGTCTGATGAGCGACTCCACAGGCATTGACTCTCTTGTTATCTGAACATTGCCTCCAAATTACTGAATAGGAATCCTATGTCTTCTGCAAATGTTTATCAAAACACCCCAAAATGAAAAGTAGACCATTACAATGTATACATTTTTAACTGGGTTGTATAACCCATTTTAGCTCAACTTGACAATGTCATGTTTGGGCTATTGCCATGGGTTGACTTCCATCTAGCCATCCATCGAATTGTCCATTCGTCTGTCAACAATTTCCTTTCGACAGACCACATTGCTCATTCGTTCGTCACCAATCTTCATGTGGATATTCAACAATTCCTAATCACTCCATTGACTGTAATTTATGACATTATCCCCTCTCCAAGTTGAGCTACAGTGTCATTGACACTTTCATGTAAAGAAATGCTTAACAGTAATCTCCATTTTTTTTCAGTTGCAGCCTCATGTAACTTCAGCAAAAATGTTTGCCAATATGAGATGACACAGGAAATTTACAACTACAATTTTGTACGGAAATCATCCAGCTATAATAAAGCACCTTTCGCCACAGACAGTAAGTTATTTTATGAGAATCTAACCAGCCTGCAAATAGTGCCTGTCATTTGCAGAATGAGATCCCCAGAGGGTGAATTTAGTGATGCCATCCTGCACAGCAGGCTAGCAGAACCAAATTCACCCTCTGGGAACCTCATTATGCTTAGGTTTCAACTGCTATGGGATACCTAGCTACAATTGGTGACGTGCACCCATTAGTCACCTAGATTATGCAAATTATCTTCTGCAAATTAGGGGATTAGAAACTTCCCAGAAGGTAAAAAGTAACTAAAAACAATGTTAATTTGAGACTATAGATTCTTACCAGGAGATGAGGCCTAAGCAGAATGAGGTCCCCAGAGGGTGAATTTGATAATGCTAACCCTATGAGGACCTCATTCTGCAAATGACCGACACACTATTTGTAGGCTTGCAATAATAAGGACAAAAGGTGTCTCTTGAGAATATTAACATGTAATTTACATACCACACCAAGATACCGAACAATCCAGATAACTGAGGTCATGACACAGATCTGATATTGTAATAACATCTTGACAATGGAATAACAAATTCCAACTTTTGGGAGTGGGGATATGATTTATAATTTGTCATAAAGTGTTGATGAAAGTACAGTAAATTATAATAGGTGGCACCTGCTGATATTGTAAATTAGCTGTGTACAGTAATGCCCTCCGATGAATGGCAACAAGCCATATTTCCGACTAAATCCTGATAAATTACCCATAATTCTGCTGTGGTTAAGGAGTCGATTATTTAGGGCATTACTGTATACTCAATTGCACAATGCATTTAAGGCTTTGCGGTTTGTGCTGGTTATTAATTATTTTGGTCCTGTCAATAAATTTTCATAAAGATTAATAATTAATAATGGATAGATTTTTTTTATATAGCGCTTAATCACATGAATTCCTAAGAAGTTGAACAGTTAGTTACGTTATTACCCCAGTTGGTGCAATGGCAAGTCTACGTGCTGCCATTTTACAGGCCCTTCACTAGAGCGGTGAGTCATGCATGCACACATACAAATTACATCCCCGCACAAACTTACACTTTGCCAACATGCTAAGTACCTATTTTGTGTCGAGGTACAAAGCCGTCACAGTACGAGTCACCTTGCTCAAGGGTCTCAACTTGATGCCAGATTTGATCAGCATGCGATTCTACAGCCACACATCGCTTAATCTGACCAAGCCACTGTTGCGGGAGACTTAATAATGCACTGGTGGGCGACGACCACAAGCTGTTGCGTTGACACCATTACAAGTCGAACACGCTAATAACTGGGCTATCAAACTTCCCAGGTTACGAGGCATTATTAAGAAAATTAGTTCCGTTGGCGTTAAAATTTAAAAAAAAATTGAAAACGGTTAAGCTGATTTTTCTCCATTTTGTTATGCAACCACCTTCTATCTAAAGGCTAAATAAATAAAAATTGCGTGTTCTCAGGCACCTCCCTCGTTACTGAAATATTCTAAACGAAAATTATTTTTTTGGGCTTTCTGGAGTGTTTTCCATATTTCGAGATAAAAATAAAAATAAATAGCCTCCCTCCCTCATCTCAAAATTGAGATCTAATTGCCCGAGAACACAGATATTTGAATTGAATGACCTAATAATAAACTTTTCAGGATTTAGTCGGAAATATGGATTTCCGATGAATGGCAACAAGCCATATTTCCGACTAAATCCTGAAAAGTTACCCATAATTCTGCTGTGGTTAACCCTTTGAACCCTGGCGCCCCACAGTGATCGACACCCTGACCCGGGGGCTCCCAGTGGTATTTCCGTTTAAATTAGACAGTGTCTAGTAGCATGGTGTTGATTATGTTCAAATTGTGAGACCGGTCTGAAACTTTACAGGTTTGTCCCCCATGGATCAGCGATCATTATAAGATCGCGAGACTTTGCCTCGCGGCAACTCCTTGGTAACGGTTGCTAGGCAACTACCCGGAATTGACTGGAAAATGTAAATATAGCTTATAGCGTCGTAATTCAACCCCAGTGATTGCGTTTTTTGATGCAGGTAATACCCTAATGAGAAATTTGAGATATACCCGACCAGAATAGTGAACCAAATATCCCATTTAAGGGTAGCAACGGTTGCTAAGCAAATACCACAACTGATCGAATGACATCATTGCACTAACCATTCAGTGGTATGTTTTGCCTTAATTTAGACAGTGTCTAGTCGTACGGTGTTGGTTATGTTGAAAGGGGATACCTACCTGAAACTGTGCAGGCATGCTATGCATGCACGGACCACTGATCATTGTACAATCGGGAGACTTTGCCACCCGATCTCGCCTTAGAAACAGCTACTAGGCAACTACCCGAAATTTGCAGGATAAACGAATTCTAGCTTATAACGTTGTAATTATACATCAGCGAATTGCGTTTCGATGCAACCAATATCCTAATGTGAAATTTAAGATATACCTGACCATGCGCGAGTAAGTCAACTCGATATGCGATAGACTTTTTGCTGCATGTGGCATAACAGAGACTGATATTACAGAGACCAGAAACAACGTAATTTCCCGTAACATATCGTGGCCCCATTATTCAAGTAAGCTGTCTAGATTGTGTCTACTGTACTAACATGTGAAACATGCAACAAAATGTCATATATAGCGCCACATTTCACTTAAACGCATTTAAAAAAATGAATTATAGCCTGCGCACATGCGCATATTTTCCCGTTTCTAGCGGGCAGCCAATCCCCTTTGCCAGCGCTAACTTCAATAGGCCAATTTAAATATATATGTTAGTGGGTATGTCGTGTATAAGTACGTTATAAACCATTTATTTGTCATTGCGCTAGTCTGCGCATGTGCGAATAAATCAACTTCATATGCGATAGACCCTTCCCCATATGTAGCAGAACACTGGTTAATATACGCGAGTGTAATTTAAACTGAAATTGTGTGTCTAAATTATGTCTGTTCTGTAAACACACGGGGAACACGAAATTATATGCCGTAAATATAGTGGCACAGATCGCTTAAAATATCATATGTTTTTGTAGATTATATGCTATGCGCATGCGCATATATTTCTACCCGATACTAGCGGTCAACCATTCCATATGCACCATGGGCGCCGCTGACATATGTGGGTGCAATTTAAATATAAATCAGTGGGTCTGACGCTCGTTATACTATATATAAATTTGCTACCGAATCACGTCGTCGCTGCACCGAAATATCGGTGTTACGGGATATAGTCACGGTTCGTTTGCACCTAAATATCGGTGTTACGGGTTCAAATGGTTAAGAAGTTGATTAATTAGAGCATTACTGTAACATTTCCAATCCTCATTCTTAATCTATCTGTATTAGTGTTGGTTATTGTGTTATATGTTGTTTACACTAAACAGGAGTGAAAAACACTAAACAGGAGTTTAAAATACAGTAATGCCCTAAATAATCGACTCCTTAACCACAGCAGAATTATGGGTAACTTTTTAGGATTTAGTCCGAAATATGGCTTGTTGCCGATGAATGGCAACAAGCCATATTTCCAACTAAATCCTGAAAAGTTACCCATTATTTTGCTGTGGTTAAGGAGTCAATTATTTAGGGCATTACTGTAACTAAAATAATTAAACACCGGCATTCTAATGACATAATACTGCAAAAAGGAGTTATCAAATGACACAATGAATGTTTTCAAAGTTCTTTTATCAAATTCCATTGATGGATACAAACAGATTAACATTTGAAGATGTTTTCACAGCTGTCAGCAATCAGACTCAGATTGGATGATGTGTACTGGTGTTAATTGATTGATTGTTAATTGATTTTATAACACCTGAGCAGTAGATAATTGTGTGCAATCACAGTTGGCAGTCGTCGTCGTCGTCGAGGACAGCGGAAATGGGGACACCGACGTCACACCGGACATACCTGCCGCTGTCTTCAATGTGGTGCTGGAATCACCACCCGCCCCAGACTCCATCAGGGGCGGAATCCACCACCACCGTCCCTGCGACGCCGAGATACCTGGAGAAGCCGGCGTCGCCTGCATTCGAGGAAGCCAATCATGCCATGATGGATAAATTGTTGGACGATATGAAAGAATTGTGGAGAGAAGCACAAGCAGCAATAGAACATCAGAAGAATTACGAACAACAGTAAAGACAGACAACATCAGCTTCTCCCCCATCCTCGAGTGAAAAGCACCACCACAAGAAAAGCAAAAAGAGAAAATGAGAACTTCAAAAAATTGCTCTTTTTTTATGTTACTTAAATAAAAGCTTAAAATGAGGGGTTAGGGAAAGGGCCACTCGGCCCTTTCGAAGATCCCGGGGTTAGCCCCCCCCCAAACAACAACTCCTGCTTGGCAGTTAAAGTAAATTAGCAAGACTTTTTGAAGGTGTATATCTCAATTTGTCATCACTATTACATGGTTTATTTGTTAACTGTCAAAAATAAATTGTTTGTTGATCTTGGACTGATTTCTCGAATAATTGGTTTATATTTGGAGCGGTGAAGGAAATGTTCCTGATTGGCTGACATGGTAGCCAACTGCATACATCTAATTCCCTTGCAAACATGCAGTCATAAAGACAATAATAGAGTACCAATAAAGATTGCTGAAATGGCATACAAAGTATTCAGTACCTTGAATACAGACAGGTAACATGAATCGTAACCTAGAATTATTTGTCCAAAGTGTTGCGGATAGCGCAAAGGTCTATTTCACAAAAATGGAGCTCAGGTGAAATTTAACTATGCTCCGTCTGCAACATGTTCGATGAAAGATTGAGATTTAGATGGAAAATTGTTGTTCTGTATTTATTCCATAACCTTGACTGTGAAAGTACGTAGTTCTGTCTTGTATTCAATGAGTGATATACATCAATATGTTTTCAATGGCTGTGATTCCATTGAATACATATGCCCTACTCCAATGGATGTGGAATGAATCTTTAGTGATTTATATATATTTATTTATAGGTTACCACATGGCTGCCACTGTGTTATCTACATATATAGAAGGGAAAATAGCCGAGATGACATCCCCTGAATTTTCAATGACTGGCGGCGGTAGCGTATCTTTCTATTATAACATGGAAGCTGTTGGTGTTGGTAAACTTAGACTGTATGTCAATGACGTCACCACAAATATCTCCACACTCATCTGGAAGAAATTTGGATCCCAAGGAACAGGCTGGCAGTTAGGATGTGCGGACTTGCCTGATCGTCAGTTAGTCAATATCACGTTTGCTGCAGAAGCAGGGTCTGCTTACGGCAGCTATATTGGTGTTGATTCCATCGACATCCGAAGAACAAAATGTCATTGTAAGTATTATAGTCATCAGGCCTGTTAAGTTTTGAAAATGGCAATCGGCGGGAGGTATGCCCAAATATGTTAATTCATGTTCCAAAAATCATTTTTATGATGAAGATTACAAAGTTTTTATGAGTTTCTATTTGTTTTTATTTTATAAATTTCTTGAAACTTAACAGCTCTGTTAGGGAGCATGTCAAAACCTCTTTCGCATATGCGAAAATAATGTCGATAATGCCGAAAAACTTTCGACGTTATCTCACGTAATTGTGCAAAAATGAAATGTCGAAAATGACAAAAAATAATGCGATAACGTTGAAAGCGACTGGCCATAAAAATGCTATAACGTCAAAACCACAACAGGCTAAACATATTAGTAAAGTGTCGAAACTTTCGACAACGCGAAAGTCGCTACGTCGAAACATTGATCGATATTCGCAAACGATGAAAAGTTAAAACATCGATGAGATGTTGTTACACTTCATAAATTCGCGCATTTATTTTTGCTTCTGCGAAATCAGATGCCAGCTGAATTTTGATTGGCTGAACTGTGTGAAGGAAAATAAAGTTCAGCCAAAGGCCATACAAACAACTCTATGCGGTTAACATACAAGTACAACGACTTGACAGTTCGACTGTTTTGATAGCTATGAGTTCGCATAAGGCCTAATTAAACAATATTCAACACATTCCAAATGTGTGAAGTGGTGACATTTAGCGAAAGGCTATACAAACCTATGACGTATATCGGTCCCTCACAACTATATGCATGAACTGTGCGACAGATTTTTGGTGTTGTGGCGTCTTCTCAATTAGTGAACAATGGTTTAACTCGTTGGCCAAAAAGCACATTTGATATATAAAATCCCAAATCAAGCGACTTGATGTCATACTATATCAGTTCAATCATGGCTACGAAACCGTGATGAAATCGAATAGATCTATCGTTAGCGGGCACATGTACGCAGTTGGGAAATTATTAGACCAGCAGTTTACACAGGTCGATATTGCGAAGGTAGGGTTTTCACAACCCAGGTATCACACATCCAACAGAAAAAGGATGAAATCACACAGAAATTTGAAACCAGCTGCACCAACCCACAACAGGAGCGACAGCCGTCCATCCAGCAAAGCATGGATCCGATATAGAACAACCCCTCATCTCGTTGTATCAACGCCAGGCATAGAGCCATACCCCCTAAGTTCATTGTTTCATAATGGTATGTATATCATTATCTATGTTTTAATTATTTATTCAATAAAGAATTGAGAAAAATATAACATTCAACTCCTTTGCCAGTCAATGGTACCCACAAACAGAACTAGGATTGGCCTGGGAAATTACAGTGCTAAAAATAGCACAACATAACAGGACAATCTGAGCACGTGCAATTCGTGGAAATTCCAATTTAACAAACTACTATATTAGGTTTTGTATTAACTTAACTTTATAGCATCTGATCACTGATATATATTGAATAAAATGTGTAGATTTGAAATAAAAGTCGCCGACGAATTAATAACGCTGCGCTGCCGATATATATATCTAACAATGATTTCATACAAGTTTATATATTGCGAAAATGAAAGCATTGTTTACGACACAACTAGCACCGGCTTTACGGTATTCTCAGAATCGGACGATGTTGCAAATTAAATTCAGAGCTTTGTCACCATTTACTGTAGTGTAAACCCCCTGATTTGCATCCACATTAAAATGTGGGTTTGATATAGAAAGACAAATTGAAACTAGAATCTCTATGTGGCACACGGAAAGTATACTATAAATCGGGGTTGTGGAATAATTTATTTTGGTCAGGACTGTATTCTTTTATTCATAATAGTTCGCACAATTAAACGGTGACCGTTGACCCAAAATGAGGACAAGTTACATAATCACACACAAAAATTTATACGAAATCAAAATTTGCATTGTTTACGGTACCACTACAGCACTCATAATTTGACAATGTGGCAATTAATAGCACTTGCTTCACGAGATATTGGGGGCTTCAATCTTTACTGTAAACCTTTACTATACTGTAAACCCATGGATTTGCGGCCACATAAAAATGTAGCTTTGAAATGTGATACGGAAAATAGCATGCGTATCCTATTATATAAATCGGGGTCTGGGAATCAATTATTTGGGACTTTAATCTTCTATTGATAATAGTTTATTAAACGAAGTTTGAATTGTCCGATATTAACCAAATCGGAGATTTTAGAAGATCGGAGAAATTTACTAATATACGAAACTCCGATCAAATCGGAGTTTTTTTCATATCGGAGAAAACTCCGATTAAATCAGAGTTTTTTTTAAGTGTTCATTGGAATTCTTACCAGAGAAAAACTCCGATCTGAGAAATTTCAGCACGCACACCGACATATATTCCCGTTCGCGAAACATCGGTATAAAACTGCGACCATGGGGTAACACAAACTGTGCTGCCGATCATATCGACACTACAGCAATATTGACGGAAACAATGCTGCGGTCTTGACGAAAACAAACACTGCGAAAACATGTCGAAACAAAACAGCGAACATTTGAGCAAAACTGCGATAATTGCGAAAACATCGAACCAAGACGGCAAAAATAACGAAAACGTTACGGCGTGCGATAATGACAAAAACTCCGATAATGTCCAAAAAACAACGTTAATGACGTCACATTTTTCGCATTTTTTTTTGACATGCTCCCTTAGTCATCCTCATTTTCTTCATTTTTAGTTGGTCTACTAGATAATGTATGTGATCTAGAGAACCCAGATATCTGTGGATATGAGACAAACTGCACCACAGGATCTGCATACATTTGGAAGAGAGTGGCCGGATCACCCATCTTGAACGGCAGAATCAAAACTGATCATACTTCTGGTTCAGGTAGTAAAAACTAGTTTTTATATAGTTCTAATTCTCGTTGTCAATTATTTGTCCTGCATATTTAATGAACTTAATGGATGATTTCACAGCCAGCCATATTGGGAGGAGCATAGCTGTTGCTAGGAGACTATCATCTGCTCAGATACATCAATTGATTGTACAGCCTATGCTTACATTGGTTTTCATACATAAGAATATACCTTGTTCTTGTCTTTTTATGTGAAATACACTGTAATAGTCTTTGGTATTCCAACAGCAGAGTACAAATCTCAAGTTCAGTACATTTTGATTAGACAACAAAAACATTGTTTGAAAAGCTGCCAATTTAACACTGAACGTATGCACTGAAATCCAAATTAGTGTGAATAAAAAGATGGTGTCAGAATCTGCAATGCAGCAAAGGAAGGTCTCAGTCACTGATAGGTCGAATACATCTGCTAATAATTATTTGACTATTTATGAAATAAATGAGTGAAAAATTTATTTCTATTCACACATTTTTTCACCGAGAGGCATTTGATACCCATAAATTACTATTTTCTTCTGCATCGGGGGTGAAAAATATTTTATTTGAGTAGAGGAACCCACATTTCAAACCTCTGAGCTATTAGATTTAGGTTTTTTAAATATATTTATTTTCTACACCTCAAATTGTTGTCAGCCTTGCTAAAATTCCACTGGAAATATATATGGAAATGCGCAGATGCCATAACGAAAGTTGTGAGGTACGTCGCATTTAGCACTGAACGGCAGTGATTCTCAGAATAAAAGACGGGGGAAATTTATCGCCTGAAACAAAATTGACAGTTTCTTGTGATAGTTGACATGCAGGTATATGCTTGAGCATAGATGAGTTATATCACCATGCCGATCACATGTGAAACAAGATCAAATAAGGTATCACCATTTATGGAATTGAGGTGTATAAGATAATTATATAGATTTAAAAAATTTAAATCTTATATATAGTTCTAGGCATTAAATGGTGGTTTCCTCAACTCAAATCAAATATGTTTTGCTCTGAAGTAATTTGGGGGTGTCAAATCGGGCAGGACTTCTTTAAATACAATATAGAGAGAGTCGTGTGTTATATCTTAAAACATTTATTTTTTACACAAATTAACCGTTTAATTTTCAGGACGCTTTCTCATTGCGGATGCTTCATATGGGCAAGAATTTGATGTGACTTATATCTGGTTTCCACCCGTTGATACGACTGAAAATTTGAACTATCGGCTAACGTTCTTCTCGCGTATAACGCATTCATCAGTTTCTGGAAAGCTGGACGTAATCACAGATGCTGACAGTCAAATTGCTACACAGTACACGTTGACTGGCGATCAGGGACCTGGGTGGAATTTTAATTGTGTTGATCTCCCAGATGCTTCTACTAGTGTGACAGTTTACCTCAAAGCGACGCATGGAAGTAATTTTGCCAATGACAATGACATCGATGACATCAAGATAAATCCATCAGCTTGCCCACGTAAGCCATTAGAAACTCTAATTACTGCCTACTAAATTCCTGCTATGCATTGAAAATATGCAATCCTGATGGTTAGGTGGGACCAGACCTGTTTACTTTCAAAATTTGTTGCATTTGGTTTGCATCTGCCATAATAATTAACAGCCTTGATTCCGACTGTGACCGAGAGTAATAGAAAATAGCTGAAATAATACAATAATTCCCCTCTTTGGCTCCCAGAATGCAACATAAATTACATAATTCAAACTAAAGATGTATTTTCAATGAAAGGGAAATAACTATATATATAAATATATAGAGTTATTCCTCTTGCATTGGAAATAATTGACTTTGTTCATAAACATGACCATAGAGCAGATGCCAGTTTCTCATTAAAAACAACCTGTTCACAGTTTATTACATCGAATAAGTTGAAAATACGTTTTGGAGCTTACTCTTTCAAATGGTATATAATATGGCATATATTTTACATAATGTGAATTGGGGGTTCAAAAATTAAGTGGGCCTTTAACCCTTTCAGTGCCAAGTCTGATTTTTGTATCAACCCATGTTTCCTTGATCATTTTTCCAATTTATTGATTATAATAATGTGATACATTGATGGAGAGAGATCTTGGCACTGAAAGGGTTAAATGGCTGCCCATAGTTTGCCTAGACATTTCAAGCATAAGTCTGTCTGGGATAACATATATGGCTCTACAGTAATGCTCTAAATAATCGACTCCTTAACCACTCACTGAGAGCTTTCCGATGAATGGCAACAAGCCATATTTCCGACTAAATCCTGAAAAGTTACCCATAATTCTGCTGTGATTAAGGAGTCGATTAATTAGAGCATTACTGTAATTATCAATCTCAATCTTTCTCTTAGAATGGCAATATTGTAATGTTTTGAAGATGATTATGCCTGCCGCTATAGATACATACATTTCAATCTTTCTTTTAGAAATGGGAACTTCATATAGGTTTGAAGATGAGTATGCCCGCTACTATAGATACAAACATTTCTATCTTTCTTTTAGACATGGGAATTTCGTGCAGTTTTGATGATGAGTATGCTTGTGGCTATAGATACAATAGTGGAAACTGGACTAGAATACCTGTTGGTGATGCTCCAACAGAAATGCGAGCAATGGCTTCAGGTTTGTTTCTATTATGCTAACCCATATATCATGATTATTATTATGCCCCTGACCCGAGATCGGGCATATAGTCAAGAGCACCAACCATCCATCAGTCCATCCGCACAAACAGATCACCAGAGTTCTAGCCCTTGTTTGACTTGGAAATTTGTGTGAATTTTGTGTCCATAAGAATATGTATCACCTTGTAACCCCGGTGTTAATTTTCTGATTTTTTTGTTCTTTGGCATGGTGATAGCTCTTGGAGGGGGGGGGGGGAAGTATACTCACACACTATGGCTCTCATAAATAATTTTTAGCTTAACTTGACATAGTCAAGTTTGAGCTATTGCCATGGGTTGTTGTCTGCATATGTGTCCGTTAGTCCATCCATCCATCTGGGCATATATCTGAGCCAAGGGTTATTGGAACTGAATGAAATTTGATATGGAGGTTTGCAATCATGACTACTTTTGAATGAGGGGAAAATGACTTTTGCATTTTATTGTTATCCTTCTTTGTTTATTTTAAATTTGAGTTCCGTCCTCCCATTGTTTCAACTTAGCTACATGAGGGTATGTCAATACCTGAGGTGCAATTACTTGTTATACATGTATCTGCCTTATGTTTGTAAATTTAATTTTGGCTGAAATATTAAATATTTTAAAATATATTACTTATCAAAGGAATAATATGCAACATTTTTGTTTTCAGGTCATGTGATGTATGTCAGTGCACCAGTCTTTGTTACCAAGACAACTAACTTGACATCAATTAATGTTGATGTTACGGAGCCTTCTTGCATAACATATTACTACTATGTTGCTAGTCATATCGGCATTGCTGTACTCAATGAGAACGAGATTCATCATTTGCTGAATGACTCACGCTGGAAACGTGGGCAGTTTGATGTCCCCATTGGGGAGACCAAGCTGGACTTCTTTGGTACAAAATACGATGACCCAGCGAAAGAAATCAGGATAGCAATTGCCAATGTGACGCTATCTGCAGGAGCTTGTTCTCCAATCTGTGAGTATATTAAAGGTGGATTATCTCTTTGTAAACATGTATTATATAGTTACCGGGGTATAAAATATTAGATCTGAATCGAAGACTCCTGTCCGGAAATGCTTCTATCGATTAATATTCATTTTATTTCAAAAAACATTCTGGTCTAAAAAGGTGTGGGTGTTTAGCTAACGAACAATAGTGGTTACTGTTAACAGAGACCAGAAATTTTATGGTGTATTTTTCTCATAAAACAATAAAACCAATCAATCTGGGACATTTGACGTTCAGTACGTAGCCATAGGAACAGCCTAAAGCTCTCTATCGATATATGGTATCGCTCGAATGGTCTGTTCTAAAAATAGACTAAACGGTCCCAATAAAATATTTGAAATAAAATCAATATTAATTGATAGAAGCCTTTCCGGACAGGGGTCTTCAGTTCATATTTATTATCTTATTCCAACGCAACTATTTCAAAGTTGTTATTTAAAGAGATAATCCATCTTTAATTATTGTTGTAATTTATAGATTTTTTTAGCGAATCCAAGACATTTCGCAACCGGGCCATTTATTTGCCATTTATAATACACTTTAAAGAATTTGGAAGACAGATAAGATACCGATGCACATGCTAAATATTCCAGGCATGGAATTGTTTAAGCAGTATTGCATCACAAAACATGCCGTGAAAATTCATAAACGCGATGCATATTTGGATCGTCGTTGCGCACACCAGTCTCTTGCCATGGCTACCCCCATAGTTACATGTAGCTGGTAAGCCCCGATCCTCTTGACACTTTGTCTGCCATCCCAGTTCATTGTGTCACCTACAGTAATGCTCTAAATAATCGACTCCTTAACCACAGCAGAATTATGGGTAACTTTCCATGAGTTAGTCGGAAATATGGCTTGTTGCCATTCATCGGAAAGCCATATTTCCGACTAAATCCTGAAAAGTTACCCATAATTTTGCTGTGGTTAAGGGCTTAGGGCATTACTGTAGCTTGAACCGCCTCCATTACTGGGGAGTTTATACTGCATGGGGCTCGCCCTGTCCTCAGTTTGGGTCATTTCTGGTGACCATCCTTACAGGTTTTAGGGTGGGCCAGTATCCCGCTTATCCACCTGCGTTCTTCCCTCCACCTCCAGTGTGGCCATATGGTTGCTAGTCTTTTCGGCCTCTTAGCCAGAATCTTCACATGCTTCTAACTTAAATCCTGAGGCTCTAGAATTTTTAACCTTGTAGACTCAGGTAACCAAGCCAGGATGCTTGCCCTCCTTCTCCATTACCTCAAGGAGACGAGGATGTGCTATCACTGCATACTCTGGTCCGTGTTCGCCCTTCCAATCCAAGAGTGGTTCCAATGTGAGGTCAGTTTTGAATGGGTCTTCCATTTCATGGCCTCTGGCCGAGACTCATGCCTTCTCTCAAATAGTTGCAGCTTCCACAACCTGTGTGGAGAAGGGCAATGTCGGAAGTTTTGTGGCGTCACCCATTCCTGTAAGAGTTTTTCATTTCACCCGACGTTCTCTTGCCATGGCTACCCAACAATAACATGTAGCTGGCAAACCCCAGTACCCACAACACATTGTCTGCCACTTGTCACCGGCCACCGCCTCTGATCCTGTGGAATTTATCACACCAGGTTTGCCCATAGAATAAGATAAAGGATCAGAGGCTTCTTACCTGTTGCATCAGTCCCTCCAGATATAGTCTTTGCCGAACCATTCTTTGCCGAAGCTGTGGCTGATAATTATTCTCATCGGTGCCTGGGACTTAGTGATGGCCTTCCTATCCCCCCCAGAGAGACGTTGCTGGGATTTACTTGTCAATTTTGTAAATCCAGTGGATTTAGATCATATATAGCCCGATACTCATGCGAGATACTTCCAGTATCAGGGCTTTAGAACTACGTGAATTATATTTCACCTGGCAGCAATTTGTGGTGATCAAAAGTGTCAACTCCGGGCTCGTCTTGTTCTATCATTTGTGGATTTTACAACATCAGCAGATCATGACAGCCACTCAACAGATGTGTCGTATTTGACTATTATATTAGCTTGGGACATGCTATGTGTTCCTTTGGCAGAGAGGGTACAGCTGCAAGCCAGTGCACACCAGATTGTTCGTAATGTGGAACTAGTTCTAAAACCCATGTCTCCGGGGTTCTACATTCCCCTTTTCCTGGTCAAGAAGGGTCATGGAATACTTTCTTGACGGTAGTGGCATTTAGTGGCATTGAGCGACCAGCTTCTAATGCAAAACTTTGACTTCCTCACTTCACTTAATTTGGCAAATTAGAATACATTTTGCCAAATGTGAATTATTTTTGAATTTGGCAAGTGGCAGTGAAGCCTTGAAATAGTGTGTCTGTCATTTGCAGAATGAGGTTCCCAGAGGGTGAATTTAGTGATGCTACCCCGCATAGCGGGCTAGCATCACCAATTCACCCTCTGGGAACCTCATTCTGCTGAGGTGTAAGCAGAATGAGGTCCCCAGAGGGTGAATTTGGTGATGCTAGCCTGCATTGCCGGGTAGAATCACTAAATTCACCCTCTGGGGACCTCATTCTGCAAATGACAGACACACTATTTCAAGGCTTGGCGGCAGTGCAAACCATGGTTAACCCTTCCATTACTGGAGCTTCCTGAATTTTTGCGAAAACCCTGTGCCAATGCATTCTCTTATATAAGCGGTCACCCACAATATTTACCTTGATTTTGATAGCCAGTGCATTCTGTTATATATGCAAGGCACCAGCACAGGGTCTTTAATACTGCACCAGCACTGCTCCCATCATTAAAGGGCTATTAACATTGCTTGAGTTGGCTTCACTGACATGTCAAATTGGTTTGCGAACAAAACTTTTCACATTAACAAGTCTGAAAATTGTGTGTCTTTTATTTGCAGAATGACGTCCCCAGAGGGCACTGCGGGCCAATGTCACCAAATTCACCCTCTGGGAACCTCATTCTGCTTAGGCCTAAACTGCTATGGGAGACCTAGGATCAGATTGAAGTTCCCCGGTTGAAGCACCCATCAGTCACCTCGATTATGCATTTTATCTTCTGCAAATTAGGGGATATATAGAAACTTCCCTGAAGGGAAAAAGTAACTAAAAACAATGTTAGCATGAGACTATAGATACTTCCCAGAAGATGAGTACTAAGCAGAAGGTCCCCAGATGGGTGAATTTGCTGATGCTAGCCCGCTGTGCGGGATACCATCACTAAATTCATCCTCTGGGAACCTCATTCTGCAAATGACAGACACACTATTTGCAGGCTTGTTTACATATAGTCCTAATTGCCCCCTAAATAAATTTTGGGGGACTATAGAAATGAGTGGTGTCTGTCTGCATGTCTGTCTGGACGTATGCGTGTTCATCTGCATGTCTGTCAGTTTGAAATATTTGTTTGTCCGGTTGATAACTTGAATATTATTCAACAGTATTTTATGAAACTTGGTATTTTGCCTTCATATGACATCTGGTCTGACCATTTCTGGCAGAGATATGCCCCTTTTCAACTTAAAGTTACAATAATGCCCTAATCAAGCAGTCGATTAATTAGGGCATTACTGTAATTGATTATTTTGTTGTCCAGATAATTATGAGTGGGGTGGAGATATGTCCGGTGAGTAAAGTCCAAGTAGGACTGGGAAAATGTCCGCCTGGGGAAATATCTGCTCTTGATTGCGGGGAAGCATTTATGAACCACTTGGTTTTGGTTCCATTATATTAAAGAAAAATGACCATAAGAAATATTTGCATAGCCCTGCATAGCCAGGAAACATTTTCCGGCCAGTAATGTTCTAAATAATCGACCCCTAAACCACAGCAGAATTATGGGAAATTTTTCAGGATTTAGTAGGAAATATGGCTTGTTGCCATTCATCAAAAAGCTCTCGGTGAGAGCTTTCCAATGAATGGCAACAAGCCATATTTCCGACTAAATCCTGAAAAAATTCACATATTTCTGCTGTGGTTAAAGGGTCATATACTTCGGGCTATGCCACCAACCTCCGCCTAGTATTCGGAAAACATTTGCAACCCAAAATATCCACCTGGGTATTAATTTCCCATTTATAGATGTCATTATACAACTTTTTCTTATATTATTTCAGCTTGTGCATCAGACGAGTTTTTCTGTGATGGATCTTGTCAGCCTTCAGTTTATCGGTGTGACGGTCGACTTCATTGTCGAGACTACAAAGACGAGTCTGAATGTGGTGAGAAACTGTTAGCTCTCTGGTTCCATATTTAATACACAAACTAATCCTTTTATTACTGAATAACTTAATCATAAGCTGTCAATCCATGGAATAATATAACACAATTGGTTCTCACATATGTTTCCATTAAGATTATTCTCGATAACCTAAATTTCGTGATTACTCTCTGCTACAGAAATATAATATTTATAAATAATATTACTTTTTCCTTAAGGGAAGCCCGAAACTGAACTATATGGATTACGTCTCCGGCCTTGTGTCAATCAGGAGGGTTAAAATTTTATTGCTGTGCCGACCCCACTCACATCCGTGTCCAGATTAGTCTCGCATGAATACACCCGCATTCTATCTATTGTCTAGTCAGTTTTTTATTTCCGACTTAATCATGAGATTTGCGAGTCGCGGGGTTGGGAATGGCACCACCATGGGAGGGATCTACGATAGTTCAGTTTCGGGCTTCCCTTAAGGAAAAAGTAATATTATTTATAAATATTATATTTTTCCGCCAAGGAGAAGCCCTCAACTGAACTATATGGATTAGAATGCAAGCCCAGGAGGAGGCACGAGCAATAAAGTTAATTAATATCCAAATTCGATGGGAATGTACTCTTCCGAAACATGATTCATGTAAATGTGATTTAGTCATGAATCAGATATGATTATGTTACGTGAAAGAGCTCCCAATTCAGATTACGACATTGCTCAAATGTGTACCGCCCGCCCCCCTTGTTTTTGGAATAAACATCCCAGGTAGTGCCATATAATTCATGCTAGCGAGACAACCGAGCAAGTACAACTTTGCTGCATCCTATTCTCTTTGTCATCTTCTTCGCTCTCTCGACAGTTCACATTATGAACTGATGTCACATGCAGCCATTGTGTAGGCCATAAGATATCAGAATGCTTATGATACACCAGGGAGCAAATTAACTGGAATCGCATCGCGATTTGCCACTGAAATGTGGATACCGGTAATAGCGAGGAATTTCTTTATACATGTATGATGTTATAAAAATGCTATCTAATCATGTCAATGTGAGATTATTTGCTAATCAGATATCGAAAGTAAATTGCTCCCTGTGATACACAAACCAGATATAAAAATGATATGCTGCAGATATCATAGCGAGGTATGAGGTTTCATTATATCATGCCACACATCTGTACTCCAGCCTCGTATAATGTAGAGAGCAGGGAACGCCATCATGATCCAAGGTATCATTGCATACCAGTATATATGGGATTAGAGAACACCACAGCGGACTTGATGAACAAGCATAGAAGCATCAGTGATCTATGATGGCGCACATAACGAGTGTCGGGTACATTTCGAAATGATCAAATGTAGCAGAATGATCAAAATTGCAAAATGACCGGTGAAGGAGTGGCCTGGAGGTATCCCGAAGGTATTACGATTCCAGGAGATTGGACCCCATCGTGTGGAGATGTGGGCCACTGCACCGTGGGGAAGAGATAGAAGGCTGGTTGGTGCAGCTCTTGGAGGCACGCAACAAGACTTCCCCACCCAGATCATTCAGCCTTTCTTTCCTACCGGTGAAGGAGTGGCCTGGAGGTATCCCTAAGGTATTACGATTCCAGGGGATTGGACCCCATCTTGTGGAGATGTGGGCCCCTGCACCATGGGGAAGAGTTAGAAGGTTGGTTGGTGCAGCACTTGGAGGCACGCAACAACAAGTTTTCCCCACCCAGATCATTCAGCCTTTCTTTCCTACCGGTGAAGGAGTGGCCTGGATGTATCCCGAAGGTATTACGATTCCAGGGGATCGACTGGACCCCATCTTGTAATGATGTGGGCCACTGCACCATGGGGAAGAGTCAGAAGGCCATTTGGCTGGTGCGCTATGTCTAGACTATGAGAGCAAGAGCGTCACGTGACAACGAGTCTACCCCACCCAGAACATCCTCCAAAGGCTATTTTTTCTCTTTCTTCTTTTTATTTCTTCTTTCTTTTTCTTTTATAAAAGAATCCTCGTCCGACAGTGTGCCTGACGACCCACTGTCGACCCGCGATTCTTGCTCATCGTCGTCAAACCTGCCGACGCCATGCGATGCAGAGAAGCATGTCAAGATCGACGCCAACAGAATTGGCTGCATCAGGTTGGGATACCAGACTGTGGAAGAGGCCTACTCTGAAATGGTTCGACGCAAGACAAATGCTCTTGCATTTGGGATAAGTAGCTATGGCCTGTCCAAGGTCACCCCCTCAAATTCTGGGGCATCATCAAGCTGCGCCCCCAAGGCCAGAGGGAATAAGTTCTGATGAGCCATTTGATCAGAGGAAGCCCCTTCCATGGAATCCCCCAAATGCAGGTGGTCCTGACCAAACTGGAATAAATGTCGATGACATACCACTATGATCGCATGACGGCGGAGGAGCAGGCCCGGATGTATCCCGAAGGTATTACGATTCCAGGGGATCGACTGGACCCCATCTTGTAATGATGTGGGCCACTGCACCATGGGGAAGAGTCAGAAGGCCATTTGGCTGGTGCGCTATGTCTATGAGAGCATATGCGTCACGTGACAACGAGTCTTCCCCACCCAGAACAGCCGCCAAAGGCTACTCCCAGGTGCCCAATAAACAGATCTTCGTGGCAGGAATCCAGGCCGAAATCAAAATACTGATGGAAATTTCACTCTATGTGGAATAATAGTATATCGATGTGAATTTTTTCGAAATTTAATAATCGTATTGCCACTACCATTAGGCACCTGAGAGAAAGGTGCCGGAGCAATCGCCCGTGAAGATTGGTTTCCCGAATCAACCGCATGCAGCACCCGCCTACCATTGGTTCAACTGCCGTAGCAGGACCTGGGGGGCCAGAACTGGTCCTGCCCGAGGTAAAGACTGGTACGGTTGCTCAAAGTAGGTAATCATTGACTAATATGCCCTTACCCAACGATAACAAGTAATACACCCGTGAATGAGCAACCTGCACGGTGTGTGGCCATCAAATTCGAATCATGTTCGACTGCAAGACATGCTGTTAGTTATAACAAAGCAAGGTTAATATACATAACACAATACAACCTAGGTTATTGAATATAAAGTAAGGTTAATATAAAATCACGTTATACCCCTGGCCACGTGATCTTACCTGCTATGACAGGTAAGATACTGTCTTTTCTCGTATATGAGGACGATGAGTTCCGAATGCACATAGGCAAGAACTAGGCGGTTTCCGTTAGGAAAGTGCGCTTACAGCGGACGTGAAGATACGAATGCCTGTATTTTCGTCATGATTGTATCGAATCGTTTTGTCACATAATCAGTGGATATGTCGATGATATACCACTATGATCACATGACTGCGGAGGAGCAGGCCCGGATGTATCCCGAAGGTATTACTATTCCAGGGGATCGACTGGACCCCATCTTGTAATGATGTGGGCCACTGCACCATGGGGAAGAGTCAGAAGGCCATTTGGCTGGTGCGCTATGTCTATGAGAGCAAGAGCGTCACGTGACAACGAGTCTTCCCCACCCAGAACAGCCGCCATAGACGAAGAGCCATGTCATGGCCGGTTTCGGAAATATATTGGCAGTAGATGTGCGCAATATAAACGCTGCGCATGTAAGCTCGCTTTAGACATGTAACAATACAAATGCAGTCCTTTCTGCGCAATATAAATGTGTTGCATGTAACTGCGCATCATACACGAGTGAAAGCTATGTGGCAGAATATCGTTTTGATATATGTGGAAATAGAAGTTAGTGAGCCAAGTGATGGTCTCTACTGGAAAGACTATTGGCAGTGAATCTGGAGCACGTGACAATATGTATTCTTTCTATTTCGCTGTTTGCCGTTATCATTCACTGATGAAACTGCAAAGTATGTCAGTATTGGGATGAAAACTGTTCACCATATGTAAGCATACTAGTAGTCAGTTCTGACAGCATACATGAGGCCCTGATACGATATGATTGTCATGTACAATGTATGGAACTATTACGGCGTGCAATACATCATTGCAAGCTCGCCCACGCCGAGGCATATTAGAGCCTACGGTAAGATGGCTTAGTGTCAGGCCACAAAGTTTTCACTTCATTGCAGTCGGTGAACAATAGTTCGTAGGAACCCAAACTGTACATACATGGATGTAAAGAATGCAACACAATATTTAGAACGTCAGACAACACATCAATTCGAAGTGTGGTTATATATGTGATAACGAATACCATCCCCCTGTTACGGAGTGTTAGTAACTATTGTACTGATGATACAATGAGTTATATGATATTTAATCGTGATAGACAAGGTAGAATTTTCGAAATACCTTGAAGTCGATGTAATGTGTTATTACATTTGTCATGTGTCTAACAAGACCACGCGCTCATACATACTGGCGGGCGTAGATTCGCAGGTATTGATCGTGAAAACAATATTACAGATCGCTCAGTCGAAAGAAATGTGAATTGTCATCTGATAGTGATAACAAGTACTATCTTTCGTATTTATTCATGTAAATTATTACAAAGGAGGATATGGCTGTCCTGTGCAACTTTCTGCGAATTAACAGAGCAGTGCCATGTATGATTTGGCAGTATACATTAGGATACAAAGCAACGGAACTTACGAAATAACCGAAGCGAGTCGACGGAAACTTATGTAAAGTGAAACACGTGTAGCACGAAATTAGGAGACATCGCATACCGTACTACATTGCGTCCTCAATTGTAAGTCATGATAGTCATCACGCCGTATGTGTGGCACAATATGCACTATGTGGTTTTGCCACAAGTAAGCTATGTGCTTCTTTAGTCATTGTCAAGATGGCCATCTTAATTCCAATTGTTGGAAGATAAAGCCGTCTTGAGGAAAACAGAAAACACGGAAACAAATTACGGATACAGTGAAACGAAAAAAGTTCCCGTTTCGGATGTGAGAAATATTAATTAACTATCGGGTACAATAAATTGCAAGTTTGTAATATCAACAATAAATATTGAGTCGATAAACTCGCAACACAGAAAGATACAACCTTGAGAAAATAGAAACGATCCTGTCCTGGCGAGGAGGAATAAAAACTGACTAGACAATAGATAGAATGCGGGTGTATTCATGCGAGACTAATCTGGACACGGATGTGAGTGGGGTCGGCACAGCAATAAAATTTTAACCCTCCTGATTGACACAAGGCCGGAGACGTAATCCATATAGTTCAGTTGAGGGCTTCTCCTTGGCGGAAAAATATACACTTATATACCGTGTGCCTAAAAATGTACATACTTCCTATGATGTAAAATGGAATTTCAATGTTGCATCGGAATTCCTTCGCATAGGACTGCTCGACCAATAACCGTACTGCTAACCCTCAGTGCACACGTACCTAGAGAAATCAACGACTTGTGCTAACATTTGCAAAGAAATGAAATTGTAATTCAAAATTATACAGACGAAATACATGAGGAACATGTGAAGCCCACTCGTCATTCCCAAACAAAAACTACAAATTGATGATGCCACTTGATCAATCGAAAATTAAAGACATATTATGGACATGTTTGGATGCGTGAAACTAATAAGTTAGTATTCAGGTAGATGTAGCATTCTACTAACATTGCCAAAAATCTCAAGAAAATTAACTTTACCGCTCCATAAAAAACATTGTCTGAACTATGCACAATTGTTAATATTTACTTCTCGATTCAGGAGGCAACTATCGGAGTTAAAATAACAAAAAACATTTGTCACCGAGAGTCACTGCGTATAATTAATATATAACAATGACGGTGTGTGTGTTGTCAATTTGGATATAATATTTGTATAAATAACTACATTGAGCAAGATTATTCTCCATATTTCCGCCAAAGGAAGCCCTCACACTGAACTATATGGATAGATGTCCTGCGTTTGTAAACCATAGCAGAAAAGGGGTTAACTTTTTGGTCGCCTACGGTCACTCACGGTCTTCACTCTTCAGTGGCTTGCCTCGGAATCAGTCACGCATGCGCAGTCCCAATATAATTCACTGTACAGATAGAATTAGCCAGTTTATTTTTCTGCTACCAACCGAACGGATCTAAGGGAGTATTTTTCCGAATTTGTCGTTTAACAATAGCGACAAATTCAATTTATCGATACAATAATTACTGGTCGCCTACGCGTTCGTTTTTATAATTATTGTTTCGAATTCACGGACCGTTTCGTTTCAAACATATAATGGTTCGTGTTTTTCGAACAGGCGGCGAACTTAAAAACAATTTATCGAATATGAAAATCAACATTTCGCCATAATTAGCCGCCATTTCAAGGCCTTACGAGGCGCACAGATTATTGTGAGAAATACATCTATGGAATTATTATAGCACCTATAAGGTATGATAGAATTTGTCAGATATCAAAAATGCCACGTGATTCGCCGCCGGAAGTATCCTAATTTCGTGGGAATTATTTTGACGTTTTAATGCGTGGAAATTTATTTAGCAATAATTCCATCGCTACTGACGCTATCTCTCGTCATGTTATGAACAACGTGCTTTCACATAATACTATGTTGTTTTATGTTTCAATACAAATGATCCAGATGTGTTAATCACGTTTGACCTTGAAGTTGATTACAATCTACACAAGAATACTGACAGTTGATTAGATCTTGGTTTATCAATGTCACATGCATAACAATAACTTCATATGACAGTAGTACCGTAGTGCTACGAATAAAATCTCAGCCATGTCATAGATGTGTGTCGATTAATAGCTACCTTGTATATAGGTCTAATGAACAATAGCTGCGATTATACACCAGCCGGTTCAGCAAGCCGGTCTGAACCGGTGGGCTTGTAAATTTCTGAGAAGGATCCAGGGATGTTTTTCTACCTGTTACAGGTTTGGGCGCTCAAACTCTGGAGACCCTGGGGATAGTAATTATTCAAGTTGGTTCTCCATTATTTCAACGAAATTTTTTATAATTCAACAACTAAACATGAAAATCGGATAAGATATAGAGCCTTTATTTGCACCATCTCTGGATCCTTCCCAGGTAGTATTTCTCGGTCAGGAACAGTTCACGCTCCCCGATTATGCCTCGGCATTCAATCAATTAGTGGGGAGGCGACCGGTGGCGATGCCGGGGTACTTGGGACCCCCAGGACATTTAGTCCCACACCGGCGCGAGCGGTTCTGTGTGCTGAAGTTGCCAAATCGAGTGCGAACGTAACGACACCGGCTGGGCGGCCTACGGCGACTTCGGCATAGGGCAGTGGCCCTACCCATGAGGTAGCAAGTCCGGTCCCCCTGGTCACGATCTCTCTAAACACACGGCCTTGCCTGCCTCTCAGCCGTCTTGGGGTTTCTGCTGCAATGGCCTCTACCCATCGTTCTGCTTGGACAGGACATTCAGCTTGGTCGGGACCACCTGCATTTGGGGGGGGGCTCACCCCGGTCCGATGGCTCCACCTCCTTCCGGTTATCAGAAGAAACCAGTTTTGGCTATGGGATTCTTCATTTCGACACTGGACTCCAAAATTGGAACTCAGTTTATCAGCCTTTTGCTCAAGCAGTTGGCCGTAGTTTAAAAATTCCATGGGAGGTATTTACACCTCGATTGAGCCATCGCCGGAATGGGCCTCCCTCTAGTGTTTTGTCGTCCATTATGGACATTGCAGGTCGTTCCGACGCTAGGGCAGGGAGCGACATGCTATCCTTACACCTCAAGGCATCTGAGGCTTTCGATGACGACCCGTCTGCGCACAATACGTCAGACTGTGGGTCTTTTCGGTCGTCACAGTCTGGCATCGGTAAGGCAGAAGCTGCGGATCGTGATTTCCTATCCACGGATTATCTCATCTATAGGATTCTTCCTACTGAACTATGAACTCTCAAGCCCTCCTGGCACGCCCTGCGCACTCGTACCACCGTCTTCAAAATGCATCAAGAACTCGATCTATCGTACCTGTGATATACATTTCATAGGTAAGGTGCACGACCCGCGACTGACACACTGGTCAATAGACTTCACACATGAATGAAGCACATTTACATGGAAAGCATTTCTCTTGTCACGTGCCACAACGACCCTGCCAATGGCCTGACCGACAGAGTACTCTCGTGTCCGGAATAAAAGTGCAGTCTGGAATATAAGTACAGGGTTGAAAATCCGACCTAATGTAATACAAGTGCAGACTGGAATATAAGTACAGGGCGAAACAAATTTATTATTCTATTTACCAATAAACTATTTGGCATGGCCTATTGTGAGTTAATAATATAACAGCAATCGTTAAAACCTGATACGTGGTGCAATATCAATATATTGTTACAGTATACTGACATTTACTCGGAATTTATAAACACCCTCTTAAGATTTGAAGTGGGGGGGGGGGGGGGGGGGGGGGGCAAAATCGGCCTGTCAAGACATGTCTTCCAAAAATGCACACAATTAACAGACTGGAATAAGCCTTGTGCATGGTGGAAAATCTTCCAAATTTTAATAAACGTGCATGTACGTTTATTACAGACACAAGAGTACATCTCATGGCTCTTCATACTCCTATTACCAATATCAATTTGATTATCTGGCACATGGTAATAAAATTAACAGGGCACTGCACGCCTATAGACAATAACGCGGGCAAAGACGTTTGCACTGTCCAGCTCAGCTTTCTAGGAAGCTCATTGACTAGCGTTATAGACCTTTCCTTGCAGGCAGGGGACCACCCAGTCCGAGTGGATCCCAACCCCATGGCACCAGACACCCGATCAAAAGGGCCTGAAACCATGCTGCCAACTCTGCGCGCTTCGGTATATGCCGGATTTGTCCTATCAACATTCGACAATAAAACAGGCAAAGACGTTTGCGCTGTCCAGCTCAGCTTTCGAGGAAGCTCATTGACTAGCCATCAGACCTTTCCTTGCAGGCAGGGACCAACCCATATGAGGGGATCCCAACCACATGGCACCAGCCGCCCAATCATAAGGGCCTGAAACCATGCTGACAACTCTGCTCGCTTCGGTCTATGCTGGATTTGTCCTATTTCCTTAAACATGCCTTCAACAGGACCACTTAGGTCGGGGGAGCTCCTCTCTATCATGGCTCTTAAAATTCAATAAGTAACAACATTATAAAGGGATGTGTGTCCTTTACTAGGAGGATGATAATTTCATTTGTTTCCTTAATCAGCGAGCCATTTTGGAGGGGGTCTTCCCCTAGTTTGCTGCATGCCTCACACTAACATACCTATCACACACCTAGGTCGTTCTGCTGCATGTTTGGGGGGGGAAGTGACATGATGTTCTGGGCAGAGGCTCAGAACTGAATATTCCGTATGGTGACAATTTACCCGTGGTTATCATCTGATTACATTGTACATCATTTGAACTGATTTCAGTTGTCAAAGAGCCAAAGGGCCTTCTGCAATGATCTCATTGCTGACTTATAGATCACCTTGATATATATTTTTTATATCATTTTGATATATTTATATACGCGTAAGATTTGTATCACAGGATTTCTGTCGGATATCTTGTGATGCATAGGTACCTCAGAGACATGTGATCAGTAGAAGAAAAACAAGGAAGCTGTTCTAAGAACGACAGGGGGCATGACCACCTTGCAAGATGCGGTGGTGGGGGCTCCCTCTGTTCAGATGGCTTGACTCCATTATCGTTGTACAACCTGTTTGGCCTAATGGGTTCTCAACTCAATCCCTGTGCCACAAATTTGGCATCAGGTTCTCTGGCTTTTTCTTTGGCGAATAGCAGTTAGTTAACTTTGGTTGTCTCGCCATCGTCGGAGTGGGCCTCCGTCTGTGCAGCTCGTTCTGTCGCTAAGGCGGAGAGTGAGTTAGTCTCCTTCCTTCATGATCCTGCATCATGGGACCTTGACGGGTGGGACCTTAGAACAGACAGCTAAAGAAGACGACACAGAGAAGAACGAAGAGTTTCTTCTTCCGTTATACTTGCTCGGTTCGCTCGCAACTATGCATTGGATGGCACCTCATGGGATGTTTGTTTCAAAACAAGGGGGGCGGTACACATTTGAGCAATATAGCACTCTAACTATATGAGTTATTTCACGTAAATAATCCTAACAGATTCATTAAAGTGTTCATATATGGTACAATCTGTTTTAGAAGAGTACCTTTACTCAAAATTTGGCTATTAACTTTATTGCTCGTGCCTCCTCCTGGGCTTGCATTCTAATCCATATAGTTCAGTGTGAGGGCTTCCTTTGGCGGAAATATGATATTTTTAAAAATATAATATATATTTCCTTAAAGAAAGCCTGAACACTGAACTATCATAGGGCCCTCCCATGGCGGTGCCATTCCCAACCCCGCGACTCGCCAATCTTCTGATTGAGTTGAAAATAAACTGGCTAATTCAATCTGTACAGTGAATTATATTGGGACTGCGCATGCGTGACTGATTCCGAGGCAAGCCACTGAAGAGTGAAGACCGTGAGTGACCGTAGGCGACCAAAAAGTTAACCCCTTTTCTGCTATGGTTTACAAACGCAGGACATCTATCCATATAGTTCAGTGTTCAGGCTTTCTTTAAGGAAATATATATTATCTTTTTAAAAATATCATTTCTATTTGATCACACTACCGGAGTGTTTCACATCACCTTAAAGGTCTGAGTGACTGTTTCAACTGTATGTGTGGTTTTCTCTCTGGAATAAAAGCGCTTTCGTTTGTTTTACTTCTAACTTCTACTTATATTGTAGTTCTCCTGCGAAATGACTGATTATATTATAAGAAATAACTCTGGTTTCAATTAAGGTCATGAGTTATAACCAAAAAGTTTGAAGACAAGCCTTTCTAGTTGTCGAAAACAATTCCTGTGACTGTAAAATTCCTCCACCTGCTCCAAGTTAATGTTGGATAAGAATCTAGTTATTTATTCATTTTTGATTTCTATAGATGTCAATTTTGCTACAAATTTATTTTAAAGGTACTCAATCCGATCAAACGCTCCTATATTAATATTTCTTTGGCTTCGGGGGTAAAAAAATATTTGATTCGAGTCAAGGAACCCACCCATCAAAGCTCGGAGGTTTGTTGTGTAATAATATGTGGCCCAGAAACACGTGGTCAAACGGAGGGTCTCGGACAAAATTGCGGATAAAGATAGATAACTCTAAAATCAAGTGGTAATACAGTCAAATTTTGTGATACTTTAGTCATAATACTGCCATATTTTGTTAAACAAAATGTTAATATTTTGATACCTTAGTTGACAGTGGTTAGCATTATTTTGTTGCAATAAATTGATTCTGATAACTAAAGCGTATTTTGAGGAAATGTTGTTGTTGTATATTGATGGTATGGGACCGTCTGATCGGATAGAGTACCTTTAAGAACCACAAAATATATAACAGAAAGCTCCCAAAATAATGGGTAGATCTGGATATGAGAGATCATAAAAGTCTAAATCGATCACCACCAAAATGAACATGGGGAAAATAGATTGACTTTGTTCTCATATTTACTATAATTATTCTCCAATAAATTTGTGTTCGCAATTTGAAACCATTATATGTAAAACATTACTGTTGCAGCGATTTGTCAACAAATATTGCTGATCAGGCAAGTAATTCAAGGATTTAAGCCTTAATATGCTTTTCCATTGTTTACCTTTACTTTTTTATTTGTATTTTTATATTTTATTGGACTACATGGACTTTAATTTGTAATATAGCTGTAACAATAATGTTTACACAGCGACGATTTGACAAATTTTTTTTTTTTGGAGAATAATTGATAGATAATGAAAATAAGAAAAAAGTTAATCAATTTTGACATGTATTTTAGTTGTTTGACCAACTTGAAACCCTTGAGTCACTATAAAGCTTGAGATTTGTCCCACAATTAAGATTATGTAACCACTTGACACTTTGGCTACTTATAACATATGTTTTATATTGAAGGAATGGTCTAATTTGTCACTTACGTGTGGAATGTTTTGTAGCATAATACTTGTTAAAACATATGAATTGAGTTATGTCCAAATCTGATTGTTGTTAAATTGTAATTTTTGGGTGTGGAACCATGGCTGTTTAAAGCAAATCATATTTTAGGGTCACGAATTTGATAATGAAATGAGGAGAATTAAAGAACATGTTAGTATATAAATGCTTCTTCCTTTTGTGATCTTAATTATCACAAAAAATACAAGCCAAATTTGAATCTGGTGCCAGTTCTATGAATTTTGCGATAGTAGGGAGTTGTTGGAGGTAAAGTATCACACTCTGCTAAATGGCCATATTGAGTAGAGACCCGCTTTGCTTTGCACAATTGCTTTTTTTCTAGCACGCAAAATTTATTGTATTACGAAGAGTGCATTTTGATGTTGATACATTCATATAATATATTAATCTACGAAATGTAACCTGTCTGTTATTGTCTAGACAGCCGGATTATTAAATTCCAAACTCAATAGCAAAAGGCTGGTCTACCACTTACGTGCACACACCTGCTTATTTAATTATTATACCCCTCCCCTGCCGCAACAAAGTTGTGGGGGGGGGTATACTGGAATCAGCTTAGCCATATGTCCATCCATCCTTCTTGCCGTGGACACAAGTTTGTCCAGAGTTTTTCTCGGTCATTTTTTAGTCATTTTCCCTGAAATTTGGCACAGATATCAACCACCATGGGAACCTGTGCACCTTCTATTATGACGTCTGTTTGACTTTTTGGTGGAGTTATCCCCCTTTTTTGACTTTTATGCAACATGCATAATTTTGTCCAAGCTTTTATTAGCTCACCTGAGACGAAGTCTCCGGTGGAGCTATAGTCATCACTCCTCGTCCGTCCGTCCATCCGTCTGTCTGTCTGTCCGTCAACTTTTTTTTAAACATCTTCTCCTCTGAAACCATCATACCGAATTGGTTCATATTTGGTGTGGATGTTCCCTAGGTGACTCTCATTCAGATTTGTTCAAATGAGGTCACTGGGTCAAATAGTTGCGAAGCCAGGGCCATAACTCTATTCCTCCATAGTAATTCTTAGAACGACTTCTTTTACTGAACTATAAGGCCGTATGGATTCATATTTGGTTTGGATGTTCCCTAGTTGACTCACATTCAGATTTGTTAAAATGAGGTCACCAGGTTGATTAGTTGAGAAACCAGGGCCATAACTCTATTCCTCCATAGTAATTCTTAGAATGACTTCTTCTTTTGAACCATTTGACCGATTTAGCTTACATTTGGTATGGAGAGTCCTTGTGTGACTGGGGTTCAGATTTGTTCAAATGGGGTCACTGGGTCAAATAGGGGCAGAGCCAGGACCCAGGAACATAACTCTTAAAAAAAAGTTAATTCAAATCCTTGTTTTAAACCCTTGCCCCCCACCCCCCCCCACCCTCCACCCCACCTCCCCCACCATTGCATGTCCCTGCCACCCCACACCAGAGATCCCTGCAAGGTTCACCCCATTAAAAGCCTTACACTTTAGTTATATGACATGCCAGGAACTTACCAGCCTTAATTCTCAGTGCTCACAGCTGTGTGTCCAGTCATTATAAAGTAATTAACTTTTATCTCAATATCCACATTTATCAGGCTAAGAGAGAAAGATGTGTGTGAATGAAATTTAGTCCAATGTGTTTACAGCAATCTCAAATACAACTCTAACTGTTTGACAGTTTACACATTTTATAATAGTATTAGTATTAACCATTTCATTACCAGAGCTATGCTGGTACAGCAAAAAGATCCTGCACCAGTGTATTCTCCTATATATAAGAGAATACACTGGGGTTCAAGATCAAGGAAATATTGTTAGGCCAATATAGTCAGACATCCAAATAAATCACACATGTCCTATTCTCGCAGGGATGTCCCCACATATGTTTGGGGAGGGGGCAAATTTCTCAGATTTGTTCATTGAGATGTAATTGTTTTTCCAAAACCAATTACATATACTAAAATAAAATGAATATAAAATAATAGACCATTGATCAAGAGAAATGAGCTCCTAGTTTTAATATTTGTCCAATATTTATTATTTTATAATAAAGTACTAGTATCATGCCAGTGCATTGTCTTATATATGTGAGTGTCCCATAGGTAGCCTCACCTAAGAGAATGCACTGGCTTTCAAGGTTAAGGAAATATTGTTAGGAAAATGTAGACAAGCATCCAATAAATCACAGATGTCCTATTCTTGCAGGGATGTCCCCATGGGTTGAGGGAGTGGAATTAGCAGATTTGTTCAATGAGATGTAATTTGTTTTCTCAAAATTAATTATATAGACTAAAATGAATATAAAATAGTAAACTACTTAATTTTTTAACCCCCAGATTACATTATATAACATATATGGCATATTATATACCATTTGAAAGAGCAAGCTCCAAAACATTGTGTTATCAACTTATCCAGTATAATAAACTGTGGACATGTTGTTTTTATTGAGTTGCCAAAGAGTTTTGTCATCTAGATTGCAGTAAAAAGCTGAATTATTTTCAATGTAGGGGGAATAACTCTATATATTAAAGATGGAGTTCTTCCCCTTCCATTAAAAAAGTTTGAATTCTGTTGCATTTTGGGATCCAAAGTGTGGGGGGGGGGGAGTCATTCTATAATTTCAATAGTTTTTGGCTCACCTCTGGTCTCTGGTGGAGCTATAGTCATCACTCCTCGTCCGTCCGTCAACAATTCTTTAAACTTCTCCTCTGGAACCATAAGACCGAATGGGTTCATAGTTGGTGTGGATATTGCCTAGGTGACTCACATTCAGATTTGTTCAAATGAGGTCACTGGGTCAAATGTGGGCAGGGACATAACTCCACAAAATATTAAAAAATTGCAAGTGAAGTCTGACATTTTTATAAACATTTCCTGGAGATCTGCTAGAGGTCACTAATTCCCAATTACAACATCAATCTATCATATGTATTGTTCAAATCTTTCAACAGGACATTTAACTCTCCCACACCCACCACTTCACCAGAACATATTTGGCAAACTTGAAAAGTGTTCTTTGAAAGAACCACCAGCTCTATTTAGTTCACATTTAATATTGAGGCTCCTTTGGTGATGTGTGATTCAGATTTGTTTAATCAGGGTCACCAGGTCAAGTAGGTGCAAGGCCAGCTACATTACTCTTTCTCTCCGTAGTAATTCATCATACGTCTTCTATGCAAGAATGAAATGGCCTATTTTGCTTATATTTAGTAGGAAATTACCTTGGGTGACAGATTTGTGAAAATGGCATCACAAAGTCGAATAAGGGCATTGCCAGAGACACAACTATTTCACAACATAGTAATTCTTAAAATATGTATGGCAGAGCCAAGAACTAGTTGGCTTATTTAGCATGGAATGTTCTTGTTTGACTGCGATACAGATATTTTTAATGTGGTAACCTGGAAAAATAGGACAGTTTCCTTCTTAATATGCTTCCTTCACAAGGACCATCAGGTCTATTTTATAAAAAGGCGCTTGTGAGATTGGAAATTTCCAACAATTGGGAATGTTTGAGATATCAATTGTGTAATTCCAACCTAAGACTTGGGAGTCTGGAGCCCAGTCGGGAGGGGACTTGTTGGGGGGGGGGGTGTGATCAGTAGTGTACATTTGGTAATTTGGCCACATATCCTGTTTAGATCTACTTCTTTTAAAGTGATTATGAAAAGTTCTGACTGTTGTGGTCTCCAGAGTCCCAGTCTTATCAGTCTTTGCAGTCTGGTGAGCGACCCCACAGTCATTGACTGTCTTGTTCCTACATTTTTCAGTCAATAGGTTTAGGATTAGTGTTAGGGATTAGTGTTGTGCACCTGCAATGGGGAATCTGTTATTTTATTATGTTAACATAGTATTTACTGACATGTGAAGCATCTTAGTGTTTAATAACACGGGGGGGGGGGGTGGGGGGGGGGGGGGTATCCTTAGTCCCATTGGGGAAATTCACACCTCTAGTTCATTGTGAATATAAACTAATATAAGGTGACCGAATTTAATGGCAGCGTGATGCCATTGCAACAAAATCAAAACTGCAAACATAGTGCTATGTGTATGGTGACATCACACTGTAGATTTAAGTCTCAGGGCTAGAGTTACAGTAATGCTCTAAATAATCGACTCCTTAACCACAGCAGAATTATGGGTAACTTTTCAGGATTTAGTCGGAAATATGGCCTGTTGCCATTCATCGGAAAGCTCTCCGATGAATGGCAACAGGCCATATTTCCGACTAAATCCTGAAAAGTTACCCATAATTCTGCTGTGGTTAAGGAGTCGATTATTTAGAGCATTACTGTATGGCGCTGTAGAAGAAGACAACTTCGCTAGTCATATTTTTATTAATATAGTTGTTATTACTGTGTATATAAGCTATTGTTTATGATTATTTTTGTATTATTTTCCAGGTTGGACCTTTAACACCGATTTTGAGAATGGAAACAGTGGATATACTGAACTATTCAATATGATGTTTAGTCGACTCTCATATGATAGTGTTATGGTTGTCAATACCTCTACAGATGGAAATATGTACGACAGAACACATGGAGATGAGACAGGTGACTATACTGACATTTTCATGAACTGAAAGATGGTTTAGAAAGTTTTATATAGATTCCGTGATATAAAATAATAGATATGAATTGAGAACACCTGTCTGGAAAAGTTTCTATCAATTAATATAAATTTTATGTAGAATTTTTTGTCACATCCATGAGACTGTTTGTTTTAAGGGATATTTTTAGAACAGAAATCTGTGGAAACATTTGGAGCGTACCAAAAGTGTACCACATTTATTTGATGCAGAGTTATGGACCTTATAGTGAAAAATGCAACCATGCCAACCTTTTTATCTCTGTTATCGTAGGGTCATGTTTGAGTGATCTTTAACCCTTTCAGTGCCAAGTCCAATTTTTGTATCAACCCATATTTCCTTGATTATTTTTCAAATTTAATGATTATAATAATGTGATACATTGATGGAAATTAAATAAGAGCTCTAAGGAAATATGGGTTGATACAAAAATCGGGCTTGGCACTGAAAGGGTTAATGTGCTAATAAGGCAACATGAATGGGACAATATCCACATGTGATCAATTTGTCCATCTATTTCTTTTGAAGTTATATATGGCCTTTAAAATATATGGCCCTTATTTAACTAAGTCTCATTGTAGTGAAAAGCCACCATTGTCGGGAATACATATCCAGGGATACATGGTGTGGTTCACACATATTCTATCAACTGGGACTGAAAATAAAACACAATATTCCCGGCATAGATACATTACCATTATTGCAATAAGTACGTCCAGGTTCATTGTTACTAATATCACTTCCCTGTTAACTTGTGCACAAATGAGAAAAGAGGAAAAGAGCTTCTAGCATACTACTATATAGCTAGAGGGCACATGACCAAGCTGCATCACATAACGTTCAGAAACGTACTTATGCTATATCGTACGAAAATAAAAAAATTTATAGATCCCTCCTTTGTGAATAAAAATGAATATACCATGAGTTCAGTGTGTAAGTATCCTATTAGGGAATATGTATTTTCTATTTGAAATTGTTATTTTTTATTCAAAATCTTTATTTTTAAAACACTTTTTGTATGTGAAAGTTGAAACATTTGCAACACCAAATTTTCTCTTGTGTGGATTTGATAATATTAACCTTTTCGCTGCTAAATGACATCATGACATCGTGTGCTGGGATGTTGACGTTATTGTCATTTTCCAGTGAGAAATTATAACTGGAATATCACAAGAACCATAAAACTGACTCAGTTTATATGCTATTATCGTTCACAATCGTGGAACATTATACACTATTTGAAACTTCGAGATACAGTTATTCCGATGCATCAATCTCTGAGTTCCAGTTATGTATAATGGCCTACTGTTAGTGTGCTGAAGTAGGTTCATATTACCTATGGACCATATAGCACACAGCATGCACTTTTAAGTCCATAATAGTTACGGATGTCATAGCAGCAAACAGGCTAATAGAAACGTGCTTTGGATGGGGATATGGTGCACTTGTTAATTTTGCTTTTTCATTCAGGTCATTTCTTGAGAGATGTCTGTTCTGACCGTTTGTGTGTCATTCAATCACCTTTAGTCAATGTGGTGGAGAGCAGTTGCCTAACCTTCCACTATTTTGTGCAATCTTCGTTTCCACAAGAACTCTTTGTCAACTATTATGTGAAGGACTCTCCAGATGAACCATTTGCACAGAACGTAACAGCTAAAAAAATCTTTCATTCAACCAACCAACTCAACTACACGAACACCTGGCTTCCAGTTCAATTACAACTTGATCCAGGATGGACAGTGGTCAATTTCTTCGCAATGAACTCATATGGCTACCGTACACAATTTGGTCTGGATGATATCTCACTCACGGCAGGGCTATGTCCTAATTTAGGTATGCAAATTCATATATACAGTAATGCCCTAAATAATCGACTCCTTAACCACAGCAGAATTATGGGTAACTTTTCAGGATTTAGTCGGAAATATGGCTTGTTGTCATTCATCGGAAAGCTCTCAGTGAGAAATGGGAGACTCGCATATATAAGAGGAATTCATTGGCAGATGGTTTCCACAAAATTTCACATGGCTCAAGTCATAAAAGGGTTAAACATTTACTCATCTCTAGAATTTGATAAAAAAAATTATCGATTTGAACTATAAATGAAATTAACATATAGGGCCCTGTGAATCGGAATTTTCAGCATATTCAAAATCCGATATCGAATCTGGAAGCTGATTCAACATCAAATTGAATCTCGAATTGATTTTGGCTAGCTGCCAGTGCACAACGTAGTTCTTCAAATTCATTCCCTATAAGTAGTTGGGGAAATTTTAGTGTAAGTATGTTGACAGAAAATAACATTGCATGTGCAATTCTTCAGTTGTACAGTAATGCCATAAGTAATTGACTCCTTAACCAGAGCATAATTTTGGGTAACTTTAGAGCTTTCCGATGAATGGCAACAAGCCATATTTCCGACTAAATCCTGAAAAGTTACACATAATTCTGGTGTGGTTAAGGAGTCGATTATTTAGTGCATTACTGTATATAAGTTTTATACATTTCGATTAAAGATACAGGTGGCCTTTCCTGTGGATAAAGGTTTTAAAATAGTCACATCCACTAAAACCGCCATAAACAGATAGAATATTATATAATATAATGTTGTTCTTATACAAATCATAAATATCGCGTACATTACATGTTTTTGTCATGTTTGTACCCTTGGTTATATAAACAAATATCAAAAACATTATCTTACGATTGTTTATAGACAAACACTTGAAAGTACCATGTCCAACGAAAATGTACCGTTGCGCTGTGGAATGCGTAGATAAAATTATGGGCGCAATCAACAATCGCATTCAAATCACCAAAATTTTATTTTAATCGACCCATCCTACCTGCTGTCAGTTCAAAATCAAAATCCACTTTACTTCATGATTGGGAAATGATCAGACACAAAACGTGTACATTATATAATTGTTCTTGAAAAGAGATGAATATTTTTCAATCCAGTTAGTATTTTCTTCTAACCTATATATGGTCATACATACCAAATAAGGAATATTGTGATGAGTCGTATTGTGAGTTGTAAGCACACCAAATTAGGGGTTTTACTACCGACATATAAAGAGCACGAATCTAAATAAGGAAATGGTGCAATATCGTGATTCTGCTTATAAACAATCTACTGCGCTTTTTGCAAGAAAGTAAACAACAGTCGACCTGTATTTTCTCGGACACAAAGCATGTTTTGTGAATAATATCACATTCATATCATCATCATTATGCTATACTATTAGTATATTCTTGTGGAAGTTATCATAATTTGATAATGTTATTTCTAAATTATAACCAACAATGAAGGCCGCCCATCCCTTTAACTTTTATTAATTGAAGTAAAATGTTTTATATTACATTTATGCAGTTTGCAGTTAATCATTAATCTCGATCTGGTTTGATATCAATGCCGCATAATCTGCTTACAGAATTGTGGTGCTAACTAGTGATATATTTACATGTATGTGTGCACCCTCAATGCAATTTGCGAAAATTGGGCTCAGATCTATAACCATTCCAATTACACAATTAACCAATCATAAAATGCTAGCTCTTTTGTGCAGGTCGTCCCTTACATGATCTTTTGACAGTGTACCTCAGTGAGCCAACCTCTAATAATACAAAATTAGCATAGTACAACAAATACCGTGGATGCAACACTCTTATATTTCATCATCACCATGAGCAAAATGTCCAACATAGGGTCAATGATGGAGATAAATTGGATATTCGAATTGAATCTTGAATATATGCAGTGTCCTACTTCCTTTGTTGTTATTTCATATTTTATTGAACATCCCAAATATGTAAAAAAAATTCAAAAAAATTACAGATACAAATAGTGGATGTGCATTAATTGGGTATTGCAGTGTCAGTTATATCAATATTCCTGTCACCCCCTCAAAACTCCCATCTAATTACACCCCTGCCACTCCCTGTGGCATTCCTGTAACTTTATATGTAAAACAAATGTTTTCTTTCTGTTTCTAGACTGTCCAACTGATTATTCTGAATGTGTTGGAGATGGCATATGTTATCGTTCTCAGGAAGGTTGTGATAGAATTGAACAGTGCCCCAGTGGATATGATGAAGTCCTTGGTTGTGGTGAGTCATTAACCCTTTCATGACGGGTGCTTCCTGATTTTTTGCGAAAACCATGTGCCAACGTATTCTCTTATATATGTGAGTCGCCCATAGCGCGCCTCGCGTATATAAGAGAATGCATTGGCCAAACAATATTTACCTTAATCTTTTATATATATGCGAGGTTCCCTATGGGCGACTCACATATATAACAGAATGCACTGGCACAGGGTATTTAATGGTGATGAATGATGTTATTAGTCACCGATTATTTTGTTATAGTGCCTTGATATACAGTTTTAATAACAATCTGTGACAAGAGATATGATTAAAATAATATCATTCATCACCATTTGGAAGGTCTGTGTCTCAGAATGTGCCCATAGAGTAATAGAAAATAGCTTAAATCATAGAAACATCTCCCCCATCTCGCTCCCAGAATGCAACAAAATCTAAACTAAGATATAGAGTTATTCCCCTTCCGTTGAAAATAATACACTTTGCAGTACAATCCAGATGAAACTTAAGAACAAAAAACATGTCGGTACCTCAACAAAAACAACCTGTTCACAGTTATTACACCGGATAAGTCGATAATACAATGTTATGGAGCTTCCTCTTTCAAATGGTATATAATATGGTAAATAATTTATATAATGTGATCTGGGGGTTCGAAAATTAAGTGGGCCTTTAATCAGCTGGAGGAATATTCAGGAAATATAAGCTGATGACAGACAAACAGGTAATATACAGTAATGCTCTAAATAATCGACTCCTTAACCACAGCATAATTATGGGTAATTTTTCAGGATTTAGTCGGAAATAGAAGTAGAATGTTTAATTCCCATTCATCGGTGGGAAATATTGTTCTGCACTTGCACCAATATGGCACTCAATATTGAACTCAAAATTTCTTAGAAAATGTTCACACATAATCACGCCTGCAAATAGTGTGTCTGTCATTTACAGAATAAGGTCCCCAGAGGGTGAATTTAGTAACACTATCCCGCAGAGTGGGCTAAAATCACAAAATCCACCCTTTGGGAACCTCATTCTGCTTAGGCTTCAACTGCTATGGGAGACCTAGGATCAGATTGAAGTACCCCAATTGAAGTTGGTGATGTTACCTGTTACCCATTTGTCACCTCAATTATGAATTTTATCTTCTGCAAATTAGGGGATATAGAAACTTCCCAGAAGGGAAGAAATAACTCAAAACAATGTTAATTTGAGACTATTGATACTTGCCAGAAGAAGAGAACTAAGCAGAATGAGGTACCCAGAGGGTGAAATAATGGCATAAATCAGTTGAATAAGTGAATTTGACTTCAAAACTAAAAACAATTGATGATATGTGTTTGATATTGCCTTATATGTGATCGGTCTTCATCATCTGGAATTGAAATAGACAACCCAAGGCTCACATTTGGGATGAAAATATTTCTTGAAGTACTACTTCTCTCTTGATTCTCTGTGTATATTTGTTGAGTCGCAATGCTATACAAAATTGATTAACTGAGTGCACTAAATTTGATTTGAGCCGAATCAAATTTAGTGGACGCGGTTAGTAAATATTGTACAGAATTGCAACTAACTTGAGATAAATTTTATTCCATAATCACACATTAGCAAGGAAAAACATTCTCGAAACGGCTGGGGTTAAACAAAAAAATTTATATTGATTTCGTTAATTATCACAACTAAAGTAGTAGTAAAAACACCTTCAAGAAATAATATACATGTAGTTCCATTTTAAATGTGTTTTTTCATGTTGTCAAAATTGTTCAACCATGCACTCTTGTCACCCATGTTTATCTCACATTCAACATCAAGTCTCAAGAATACTATTAATTAATACCAGACTGCCAGAGGTTTAATTAAGTTCTCAATAATGATCCAAAGATGTAATAATAAACAGTGAATACACGTTGTGTTTATGGACATGTTCAGCCCATTCTATGCTAAATGGATTCTTCCATTCAGTTATGAAAATAGCCATTGGAATACTACATTACTCATTTGGAGGGTTGTTCATGTAATAAAATCAGACAACATGCAGATAATACAAGAGCAGAATTATTCATATTCTTTGTTGAGAAATGTTCAGATAATAAGTTCAACAAACCTATGGTGTTTTCTTGAACTTATTATCTTAACAATTTCTAAGAGAACTACTCGTCAATGAGTATTTAGTACAGAAAGGGTTAAGAGGACAAAATATAATTTCCAACCCATGAAAAATGGCCTAGTATTGAGGGCCCACAAAAATATTGATGCCAGCCAAATCAAAGCCATTCACAGTAGTATGAGATACAGTAATGCCCTAAATAATCGGGTAAGAGCTTTCCAATGAATGGCAACAAGCCATATTTCCGACTAAATCCTGAAAAATTACCCATAATTCTGCTGTGGTTAAGGAGTCATTTATTTATGGCATTACTGTAACTAATCATGGTAGAAAGAAATTTTATGCCATTATTGCTCCTGCTATTGTGTGGATAACGCCTATTTTGTAAAATTCATCTTTACACCATACTGTGGGGTATAAATTTCTACTGTGTGTGTAAATTTTCAAATGTCATTTCATGGGTTAAACATTTATACCCATAGTAGAACTACACTGTAGCTTGCTAGTGTTATATTAACTAGGAAACATATGAATTGGAATATCAAGTGACTGATGACTTAGAAACAGGTGGACAGCATGACTTAAAATGTACGCACATTCCGTGTCTCTCGGTGAGGTTATATTTTGAAGGTAAACAGTGGAGTAGTTGAATTTGTGGAACAAATGAAAATTAATAATTATTGTAAAAATAATATGCACCCATATCGTATCTGAGCGAACAAAATTTTCACCGATCGTGGTATTGTTTTAACCACTCGTTAAAACCACAATTCCACTCATGGTGAAAATTTGGTAATCTCGGCCACTGTGGGTGTATTCTATATGTGACAAATCTGCATGTAGTTATCATGATATGATTACAGTGTTTTGTGTTTCGATTCTCATCCACAGATAATGAGCTGCCCTGTGATTTTGATGATCAGTATCTGTGTGGTTACCATAACCGTTCCTCCACTGCATATTACATATGGCGTTCAATGGGCTATAACCCTAACAAACCATGGCCAGCAGATGATCAACTCCACGATATGTTCCCCAAAGAAAGAGGTTAGTAGCAGCTTTTTTGTACACAAAATATATCTGTCAACTTACCCTAAAAAGACAATTTTGTCTTATTTGTTTTTCCTGGGGATTATATATATAGAGATGAGTGGTGTTTGTCCGTCAGAAAAATATTTGACAGAATTTTACAAATCTTGGTATATGATCCAAATCCCAGTCGAATTCAAATTTGGGTCAATTCCTACAATTCTTAACAGATTTATGTCCCCAAGTTATATTTATCTGATAGATTTCAAATTTGGTATGTGGATTAATTGCATGAATATATATAGTAAAGTTTGATTTGGGTTCGATCTGACCATTTCTGAGTTATGCCTATTTTCAACTTAAAATTTGCTGATTATCTTGTTGTCCGGATGATAACTCAAGTTATAGTTGTCCGATTGTTTTCAAATTTAATATGTGCATTAATCACAAGAAAATACAGGTTAAGTTTGAATTTCGGTTCAGATGGGTTATGTCCCTTTTCAACCAATATTCGAATATAATATTTTCATAGATCGGACAAGGCAAGAAAGTCCATAATGAAGGGTAATTTTAATGCAGGAAAGTTTGTCTTTACCGCACAGGCAACAGTGAAAAACAAACGCATGATTTATTTGGAAACAGTGACCTTGATAAAATATAACTTCATTGCCAAATAATGCTTTGTTGCTACATGCAGGGTGGTTCAATATAAGCTTTTTGATATATATTGTATCCACTAATTTCGCCAATATGGGCAAAAGCCGCCCCGTGATAATCCAGGAAAAAGTCATATTAGACTCCCGAATGTCATATTGGACTCCCAAGTGTGCAACATTACTTTTTTATTGGGACTCTGTGACGTCACAAATTACTATTGCGAAATGAATCCGTGAAATTGTGATGCGCGCGCAACACTTGTGGATTAGGCAGACGTTTCACTTCCGCATTGAGTTTTTTTTTTCATTTCCGTGTTTACTTTTCCAAAATCATGTTTCTGATGATCAAATACAGGCTTTTATAGAGAATTAAGTGCAGACAAATACCAAAAATAACCCCTAAAGTTTTATTCCCAAAATTTGAATGAACATACAGATGGATAATAAAAATGTCATTATACAATGTTGTGTACAGTATGAGTTTTTCTTGTACTCGTCCAGGTTGTGGTGAAAAGTCATATTAATAACTTTACAATATGTATATTTATTTACTTATTCTACGTCATGGTACCCCAACCAACTTTATTGTTAGATCAACTAGTTGCAAATTGAGTAGTGCTGTTTTGTGTGGTTTATCGTGCAAATACATGTAGATGTTTTCTAATCAGACAATGATAAATCAGTGCTAGCATCAATCATGAGTGGGGCACTTGGTTGTGTGCAGGCTTGTCAAAGTACCGCCGGTACCAAGGTAGTCGGTACCTGTACCGGTACTGCATGGAACCGTGCTACCGGTATCGTTACCGGTACTGGTGTTGTATTGTTTATTCCACTACATATCACACATTTAAAAGAGTATATTCTAATGTGGTAATTACTGGTAATGTATGGCACTTTGTGCCAGTTTTTGGTGATTGCTGTGGATGACAAATACAACCATGTCAGACTATCCTAATGCACGTATGCCACAGCAGACATACATGCATTAGTAGTATAGTCTGAAATAGTTGGATTTATCACCCACAACAATCACCTAAAATGTGCCATAATTTAGGCCGCCTGATAGGTGTTAGAACTTTTATGTTTAGGGCTTCAGGCGCTCAAAACTAGACTGATGCAATAATTTGTTGACGGGTCACAGTTCACGTGACAGGTCACAGGTGCCGACATCAAAGTAATCAAACTCAAAGGAAACACAGAGTGTTCCAGACTCCGTGCGTGGGCGGCGGGATTGCATTGATCCGCCGGGTGGATCAATGCAATCCCGGCCACGCACGGCTGTCCGGAAAACTCTGTATTCCATTTGATGTCGGCATCCGCCGCCGCATGCTTGATCCGTTGACACATAGTAGCGTACTATAATGCAAGCGGCAGTTGCGGCACACTTAAAAGAGCAAAGTTCCTTCAATTTTAATCAATCTATACTGATCTATTTACTCTATTTGGCGAGTACCGAGAACCGTCGGTACTGAGTATCAGAACCGGTGTAACACGTCATCTTCCCCCACCCCCCCAGGATATCTTTCCCCCGGGGGGGGGGGGGGAAGATGTCCTAGGATATCTTCCCCCCCACCCTGGATATCTTCCCCCCCCCCCCATGTACGACTAAAAAATAATTTCACTCATATGATATCGTTTGGTTCTGAAATGGCCATAAAAATGTTTTTTGAGATTAAAAAAAATAAAATTATTAAAAAAAAAAATATTTAAAAAAAACAAATTGACAAAATTATTTTTTTCACGAATTTGATTGTCTGTTCATGAAATGACCAGAAAATGTTTTTTTTTAGTTCAAGTTTTTCTTTTCTTTCAAACGGAGATATCCTGACCTGGACATCTTCACCCCACCCCAAACCCTGACTCAAACAACTTGTTCTCAGAAGAAGTAAATTTCTCGCTGTTTCATGACTATTAAAGCAAAACAAGCGATAAAACCATAAGATTATTTTTTTGTCATGTAGGTGCTGGGTGGGGGGGGGGGGGGGGAGATATCCTGACCTGGACATTTTCCCCCCACCCCAAACCCTGACTCAAAAAACTTGTTCTCAGAAGAAGTTAATTTCTCTCTGTTTCATGACTATATAAAGCAAAACAAGCGATAAAACCATAAGATTAATTTTTTGTCATGTAAGTGCTGGGTGGGGGGGGGGGGCGGGAGATATCCTGACCTGGACATTTTCCCCCCACCCCAAACCCTGACTCAAAAAACTTGTTCTCAGAAGAAGTTAATTTCTCGCTGTTTCATGACTATATAAAGCAAAACGAGTGATAAAACCATAAGATGATTTTTTTGTCATGTAGGTGCTGGGTGGGGGGTGGTGGAATATCCAAGCCTGGACATTTGAAAGAAAAGAAAAAAATTGAATTAAAAAAAAACATTTTTCTGGTCAATGAACAGACAATCAAATTCGTGAAAACAATAATTTTGTCACTTTTGTTTTTTAAATAAAAAAAAAAATAATATATATTTTTTTTAATCTCAAAAAACATTTTTCTGGCCATTTCAGAACCAAACGATATCAAATGAGTGAAATTATTTTTTAGTCGTACATGGGGGGGGGGAAATATCCAGGGTGGGGGGAGATATCCTAGGATATCTCCCCCCCAGCCGGGGGGAAGATATCCAGGGGGGAGATATCCTGTTACACCGGTACTGGTACCGGTTGACAAGCCTGGTTGTGTGTTGATCCTTGCCCATCTGAATAAATAGTTCATTATTCCAGTTCAGTGAAAAATAATTTTGACCATCCTGTGGTGTCTAGAATTGTTCTGACTTCTACTTTTTACGGAACATGCGATAGGTTTCCATCTACATCGGCAAAATTTATGATACAGTAACTAACGCCTAGTGAAAACCTTTCAAATGTTTTCAAACAAAAACAAGACTTTTCAATGTGAATATTGGGATCAAATCGACTAACGAATTGAACATCAAATATTTGTAGGACCTTACTTCTAGCACTCTAGAATTTAGTGTGCCTGTCATTTGCAGAATGAGGTCCCCAGAGGGTGAAGTTAGTGATGCTATCCTGGATAGCAGGTAGTATCACTAAATTCACCCTCTGGGGACCTCATTCTGCTTAGGCCTCATCTCTGGAAAGTTTCTTTATTATCAAATATAGAAGCTTTTTCACATAGATTCTATTTCTTTGTTAGTTTAGTTTCTCTATATCCCAAAATTGGCAGACGACATTGCATAATCGAGATTGGGTGTACATCACAATATTCACCATTTGGGAACTTCAGTCTGAATATATGTCTCCCATAGCAGATGAGGCCATGCAAAATGAATTCCCGAGAGGGTGCATTTGGTGATGCTTGCCCGCTGTGCGAGATAGCATCACTAAATTCACCCTCTAGGGACCACATTCTGCAAATGAGAGGCACCATATACTCACCCCTGACCCCATCGCACAATGCAACACTCCTCAGACATTCTTCATCCCTTCTAAATTTATATTTGGGAACTTGAATCTGAGTCGATGTCTTCTATAGCAGATGAGGCCATGCAGAATGAGGTCCCCAGCAGACCTGTTTAATGCCTAAAAATCTGTCAGGGAGATTGTGCTCCTTCAGTCACGGAGATTTGGGTCTTGTCATGGAGATTACAAATTGCAGCCAAAAAGTAACATTTTCACTATTTCTTCCTTCGGGTGCTTATAGTAATTATTGATCCGCAAAGAAAACAAACTGCCATACATTCAATTAATTTCTTAGCGTTTTGAAAGAGTGCGAGACATTAGTCGCAACAAAGAAGCAGTGTAATAAATGCCAGAGGCAAGCCACGATGTCTACTTCGGTTATCAATGGAGCACACCTGATCTCGGCAAATCTCGTTCACACGTGGTTTCAATTGAAAACACTTCTGTGTTCTGAGAATTTTTACATTAAATTTTTCGTTGTTGATTTGATTGAAAATGTGAGATTACAAGCTTAATCCAGGTGCATGGGAGATGAGGCCTCAAACCGTAGTCTCCCGCACGATCCGGGAGATTAAACAGGTCTGGTCCCCAGAGGGTGAATATGCTGATGCTAGCCCGCTATGCGGGATAGTATCACTAAATTCATCCTCAGGGGACCTCATTCTGCAAATGACAGGACACTAAACTTAGGCTTATTCATGACTCAAGTGACCCATGGATGATATAGATGACTTTCATATTAATTGCACTGAGGTGGCCAATTGTTCACCCTGACAAAAATCTTAGTTTGTCACTGGTTGAATTTCAAGACTTGATGCCACAGAACATCATTCATAGTAAACGAAACATTTTTGCTTTATAACTATTATTTCTGTTGAAATTCAAAGGGAGCAAGCCAGGGACCAGCCGAGAGGGCGACGTGGGCGAAGAAGTTGCCCTAGCGCCGTCCGCTTCGCCTTATTTTTGCAGTCGGGCGAAGTTCAAGTCGCCCTGAAAATTCCAAAGTTGACTGACGAAAATCGGCAAAATGCCCCAAATAATTTATGATAATTTACAACTGTCAACTATGATTGCACACAATACTCCACTATCAGGGTGTTATAAAACAATTAACACCTGTATTGCTCCAATCTGGAAACATGTTGACAACGGAGTCTGATTACTGGCAGCTGTGAAAACATCGTTGGGCCTCAAGTGTTAATCTGATTGTTGTGATTTTTAGATTACCGTGATTACCACACCTTACAATGAAGATTACAACTCACCGCTCTCACAATGTGTCAGTTCATCACTCCCTCTATGGAGTTTGGTTAAAGAAATTTTAAAACAAATTCATTTGTGAAGCATATTAAAATTTCGAACAGGATTACTAATAGAACGCAGTGTGTTCATGATTTCGTTTCATTTTGGTTTGATAAATATTGTTGGCATTTTAAAAAACCCGAAAAATATGAAATAAAATCCTGTCATTCTCCCACAATTACGATATAAAATGCTGCTATCCTCTCACAATTATGTTTGGGTATTATTAATAGTTATTAGGGTCATGAAGTGAACATAAAGACTCCATATTTCAACCATTGTTTCATAAGTTTAATTGACCTATTACATCTCTCCTATTTTCGTTCTATAGCAACTCCTGTCGTAGTACTGATCAATTTAAATTTTGTAGACTCACTTCGCCCTATAGAACGGCCACTTCGCCTTATTTTTATAGTAGGTCGAAGTCATTTCGCCCTGAAAATCTGGTCTAGGCTGGTCCCTGGAGCAAGCCTGCAAATAGCGTGTCTGTCATTTGCAGAATGAGGTCCCCAAGAGGATGAATTTAGTGATGCTATCCCACACAGTGGACTAGCATCACCAAATTCACCCTCTGGAGACCTTAATCTGCTTAGGCTTCATCTTCTGGGAAGTAACTATTGTCTCAAATTAACATTGTTTTAGTTACGTTTTCCCTTCTGGGAAGTTTCTATATCCCCTAATTTAATGCAGAAGATAAAATGCATAATCGGGGTGCCCAATAGGTGAACATCACCAACTTCAACTGTGGAACTTCAATCTGATCCTATGTCTACTATAGCAATTGAGGGCCTAAGCAGAATGAGGTTCCCAGAGGGTGAATTTGGTGATGCTAGCCCGCTGTGGGGACCTCATTCTGCAAATGACAGACACGCTATTTGCAGGCTTGAAAGGGAGATAATTCACGAGTCAGATAGAAATTTGCCTTGTCTACCATTGCTGAAATCATCTTGTCGCCACCTTAATAAGCAAGCCTGAAAATCTGTGTCTGTCATTTCAGAATGAGGGTCAATTTAGTGACACTATCCTGCACAGTGGGCTAGCATCACCAGATTCACCCTCTGGTGACCTCATTCTGCTTTGGTCTTGACTGCTATGGGAGACCTATGATCAGATTGAAGTTCCCCAGTTGAAGTTGGTGATGTTCAGCCTTTAGTCACCTCGATTATGACTTCAGCCATTAGCCACCTCCATTATGCATTTTATCTTCTGCAAATTAGGGGATTTAAATAGACTATGAACAGAGGGGAAACAGTAATTATGAACACAATGTTAATTTGAGACAATATTAGATACTTCTCAGAAGATGAGGTTTAAGCAGAGTTGATGTCTCCCATAGCAGATGAGGCCATGCAGAATGAGGTCCCCATAAGGTGACTTTGGTGAAGCTATCCCACTATGTAGGACAGCGTCACTAAATTCATCCTCTGGGAACCTCATTCTGCAAATGACAGATACACTATTTGCAGGCTTGTTAACTAGCCCTGATTAGCAAATATGTCACAGGCACACTTCAATCAACAAAAATAATACATGAATGTCTACAACATTTTTGTTATAATGAAGAGAATGGGGGAGGGTATACTTTATTGAATGCTCCGTGCATTTGTCTTATCGTCCGTCCGTCCATCTGGGCATATATCTCAGCCTTGGGTTATCATATCTGAATTAAATCTGGAAAGGAGGTTCGCCATCATGACTGCTTTCAAGAGATTGCCCAATGACCTTGCTTGTATTTTTTTGCCTTAGTTATGACCCTTCGCTCATCAATTTTCTCTGATGTGTTTCTTGTCCAGCTTTATAACTCCAGCAAATGTGAACCGATTATACAAGTTGCATGCCACACTGTCTCGAATTTCTTGTTTAATGTGATGTTTAACTTGTTTTGCCTGGGTTAATGCCCTTAGTTTTTCAATTTTTCAAGATTTTTGTCAGTCCGGCTCTTCTGCTGCTGTTTTTTAATTATTTTTTGAATGACTGATCTTATGGAGGAGAGCATTGCAGATCCTCAGTATTTTGGTTCCTACCTGCCCATTGTTTTAATTTGCACCGTGGGGGCATGCCAACACCGCTGCGACAGATGTTAAGTCATGGTGTATTTGTCAAATAATTAACTGCTCTTATCAATGACAATAATACATAAAGAATTTCCTCAACATTTTCTCTATATATTTATAACAAGTGGTGGTGTTTATGTCGACTACTTACTACTACCAACAATGAAATTAATACATGACCTTTGACAACTTTATTTATATTTTATACCAAGTCATCTTGTGTATGTCAAGCAACTACAGTAATGCCCTAAATAATCGACTCCATAACCACAGCCGAGTTATGGGTAACTTTTCAGGATTTAGTCGGAAATATGCTTGTTGCCATTCATCGGAAAGCTCTCAGTGAGAGCTTTCAAATGAATGGCAGCAAGCCATTTTTTCCTTTATATTTTTAAAACGAATAAGTCATGGCGTTTATGTAAATGAAACATGAATTTCTCCAACTCTTTGACGAAGTCAAGTTTGAGCTATTGTCATGGACTGGTGTCTGTCATCTGTGTATCAGAGTTTGTTCGTCTATCCATCTAACATTTACCTATGGCACACCATATAGGCCACATCCCTCATCCAATCATCACCAAACTTGATATGGACCTTCGGGATGAACTCATCATTTCTATTGAGCTTTGTTAAAATACATGGCAGCCATCTTGGATTTGATATTTGAATTCATCGGCCCACCTGCAGCCCATGTTTATTGTAGATTTATTTTGAAAATATACTGACATGTTTTGGACCACCTGCAGATGGGAGCTATCAAATTATAATGATTATCTATGAAAAACATGGCCGCTGTCAGCTATCTTTAATTTTAGTATGCACATGACTAAATCCTTTGGCACACCCTACATACCACATCCCTCATCCGATAATCACCAAACTTCATACTGATCTTCAGGGTGACCACTCAATGGGGGCCATTGAATTTTTCAGAATTTCGTTAAAAAAATATGGCCATTAGCAGCCATCTTGGATTTTACTCTTTGGATGACTAAATCATTCGGCACACCCTCATGTGATGTCAACAACTTCATATGGTTCTTCGGGGTGAACTCTAGATGGTAACCATCAAATCTTTCCGAATATCTTTAAAAAACATGGCCTCCACCAGCCATCTTGGATTTCAAATTTGAATCCATCAGCACACCCTCACCCTGTATTTATCGCAGAAATGTTTGAAATTTTACAGGCATGTTTATGATCACTTCTAGATGGAGGTATAAAATTTGAATGATTTTCGATAGAAACATGGCTACCGGCAGTCATTTTGAATTTTACTCTTTGCATATTCTAAATACTTCAGCACACATAACAGAAAACATCCCTCATTCGATCGTTACCAAACTTCATATGGTTCTTCACGGTAACCTCTAGATGGGAGCCATAAATTTTTCCCAGAAATAAAAAAAAGAAAGATGGTAACCAGCAGCCATCTTGGTATTTGAATCCATCGGCACACCATGCAGCTCAAATTTATTGTTTGACATGAAAACAATTTCATCTACACAATTCAATCCCTTCACTGAAACTTTTGACTTTACTTATTCTTTACTCTATTATTCTATTCACTGCTCAGCATAAAATTAACACGTACCTCCCAAAGTTGAGCTACAGTGTCATTGATACTTTAATTTTAATTTCAGGTTTTTCTGTCATATTCTTACTACTACATGGCATTTAAAATAATACATGAATTTCCACAACATTTTCTTTATACTTTCAGATCATGTCATGGTGTTCACGTCAACTAGCTATGACTATCAACCTGGGCAGGCAATATTGGAGTCACCTCCAGTCATAATCCAAGAAACGTCATGCATATCTTTTGATTACTTCTTAGCAATCAATGCTATGGTTGGGTTTGACGTGGTCGTGAGCATTTCGAAGAATGGCGTCACCAGTAAAATGTGGTCTATCATTGATTTAGCAGACAATTACAAATGGAGGCATGCTGCGATTGAAGTTCTAGGATCAACAGACGAACAATCACTGCAGTTCCTTGGAATGTACTCGCATACTTCTGGTTTTACATCCAATCGTTATTATTTTGCCATTGATGATGTGAAATTGACTGTCGGAGGTTGTACAACTCCCGGTGAGTTTATGTCTAGTTAACCCTTTCTTCAGTAAATGGATTCTCCCATTCAGTTATAAAAGTACATTGGAATGGTCTATTATTCATCTGGAGGGATGTTCAGAAAATATTTGCCTCCGTCTGGGGAAAAATATATAGCGTCGGTCCAGAAACATGCCTATTCGCCTACATACCAAATTTGAGTCAGATCGATTGAGCAGTTTTCGAGTCTATAACACACACATACATACATACATACATACATACAGACAGAAGTTCCAAAAGATATAATAGATGACAGACTATACAAGTGCAGAAGGATTCCTATCCATTGGTGGGAAATATTCAGACATTATGTAAAAACAAAAATGGCCTTTGTTCGTTTGTAAAACTTATTATCTGAACATTTCCTAAGGGAACTACTCGTCAATGAGTATTTAGTAAAGAATGTGTTAAAGATTTTCTCAATTTTTTCAGGCTGATTTTTCGAAATTATGAAATCTTTGACATATTTTTTGTATGTTTTCTAATCAATCAGAGAAACACTAAGAAATGATAGCATTATTATTATGATATAAAAATTACATTTTATTATAATCCTATCTATACTAAGTAATCATTGTATCAGACACAAGTAGTTCCCTTTGGAAATGTCCTGATAATATGTTCAACAAATGACCAATTAATAGAAAACCTTCTGCATTGTTAATTATCTTTTCATTTGTCTGTCGTCTGCTCATTTGTCCCGAACACCCCTACAAATGAATAATAGATCATTCCAATGTTTACTTTTATAACTGAGTGGGAAAATCCATTAAGAGTTGAAGACTTGATGATTAACAGACTGGATGATTAGCGTCCAGGGTTCATGCTATCATAGGTCAAATTTGATAATTTTTTGAAAATATTTTGAGTGTATAAAACTAATATTTTAGCTGTATATGAGAATCAACCTTGATGTCAAGTTTAGTTGTATATTTCCTCAGTGTGGACAATATTTTTTTGTTTCCTATGCCTCGGCACATTCAATTTTAACCCATGCACTAAAACTTTTATTAACTCTAAAATACGATCTTAGCTCAAAATTTGTTCACTGAATAAATATGCAATTAACATGCTTGTATCAATATAAATTAAATACAATAGATAAAACTTTAGATGTGACAAATTGTTGGGATTCAAGTAACAACAACGATCATTTAAGCAAAACTTTTGGCCAAATGCATTCTTTGCTTCATTCATTGAAGAAGGCATTGCATTGGGCGGAAAGCTCTGCTTAAAGGAGAGTTGTTTTTGCAATTTTTTGGTCTGATGTGACCAACATGTAACTTGGTTTACTCTACACAAAAAATTCAACTTTAAATGAGACAAATGGTTGAGATTATAGTAACAACAATGCTCATTGTAATTTCCCCAGGCCAATCCTAGTTTCGTTTGTGGGTAGCATTCACTGCCCTTATAGTTTTGCAGTGTGTTTAAGGTGTGGATAAGGTGCTTTTGTGGTGTGGGCCTGAAAGGTGGCTGAGGTGTTACACCTCGCACGAGGTGTGGGGACACCTCACACGAGGTGTGGGGGCTGAGGTGTGCCTAAGGTGTGTCTGAGGTGTGGGGCCAAATATTTAAATGAGGCATGAGGTGTGGTTGAGGTGTGCTTTTGATGTGTGCCTGAGGTGTGCTTATGAGGTGTGGATGAGGTGTGTCTGAGGTGTACGGTCTGAGGTGTGCTTGAGGTGTGCCTATGAAAGAGTGCTTACTGAGGTGTGCCTGAAGTGTGGGTAGAGGTGTGCCTGAGGTGTGGGTAGAGGTGTGCCTGAGGTGTGGGTAGAGGTGGCTAATTTTGTCTTGTCCACATGCATTCATTCTATATATTTTGAACATGTTCCTGGTGACTTTTGATTATTTTTATCAGTGCCCCAGTAGTGTTCCTAGTGTTATTGGAAGAGTAAGGTATATGTGTTCCCGTGAGTAGCTTCAGATCACTATTATAAGTGACTTATAGTCTTGTTCAATCATTAGTACCCTATGAATTTGCTATATACATGTACATATGTATAATATTAATTGACATATTGCATGGTACCATGCATGCAGTTAACTGCAGCACAAGTCATATATATAGGGGCTTAGGGTTGGAGCAAAAATTCAATAAAGCAAAGCTTATAATAAATGAATTCTATATTAGCCTGACATGATCACCGCTATATTTTAGAATTCATGCAGTCAATTATATAATGCTGAAAGAATTCATATACTTATGATTTACAATTTCCATATTTCAATATTTTATTGTGTAGTATACACTGTACAACTATAAGATAATACCATCACCACTTCTCTGTCCATTTAATTGTTTTGATACAAACACAATGGTAATTAATTAACAGACATCTTTATATATATATACTATAATTTAGTTGCAAAAATCAAATATATCGAAAAAATTATATGATATGTTACTTTATAATACCTGCTTTCAAAGAGTATATTAACCCTTTGAACCTGTAACACTGATATATAGGTGCAAACGAACAGTGACTATATCCCGTAACACCGATATTTCGGTGCAGCGACGACATGATTCGGTAGCAAATTTATATATAGTATAACGAGAGTCAGACCCACTGATTTATATTTAAATTTCCCCCACATATGTCAGCGGCGCCCATGGTGCGTATGGAATGGTTGACCGCTAGTATCGGGTAGAAATATATGCGCATGCGCATAGCATATAATCTACAAAAACATACGATATTTTAAGCGAACTGTGCCGCTATATTTACGGCATATAATTTCGTGTTCCCCGTGTGTGTACAGAACAGACATAATTTAGACACACAATTTCAGTTTAAATTACCCTCGCGTATATTAATCAGTGTTCTGCTACATATGGGGAAGGGTCTATCGCATATGAAGTTGATTTATTCGCGCATGCGCAGACTAGCGCAATGACAAATAAATGGTTTATAATGTACTTATACACGACATACCCACTAATATATATATTTAAATTGGCCTATTGAAGTCAGCGCTGGCAAAGGTGTCTATATGGATTAGCTGCCCGCTAGAAACGGCTAGGAAAATATGCGCATGGGCGCAGGCTATAATTCATTTTAAAAAATGCGTTTAAGTGAAATGTGGCGCTATATATGACATTTTGTTGCATGTTTCACATGTTAGTACAGTAGACACAATCTAGACAGCTTACTTGAACAATGGGGCCACAATATGTTACGGGAAATTACGTTGTTTCTGGTCTCTGTAATATCAGTCTCCGTTCCACATGTAGCAAAAAGTCTATCGCATATCAAGTTGACTTACTCGCGCATGGTCAGGTATATCTTAATTTCACATTAGGATATTGGTTGCATCGAAACGCAATTCGCTGATGTATAATTACAACGTTATAAGCTAGAATCCGTTTATCCTGCAAATTTCGGGTAGTTGCCTAGTAACCGTTTATAAGTTGAGATCGGGTGGCAAAGTCTCCCGATCTTACAATGATCAGTGGTCCGTGCATGCATATATCATGCCTGCACAGTTTCAGGTAGGTGTCCCCTTTCAACATAACCAACACCGTGCGACTAGACACTCTAAATTTAAGGCAAAACATACCACTGAATGGTTAGTGCAATTATGTCATTCGATCAGTTGTGGTATTTGCTTAGCAACCGTTGCTACCCTTAAATGCGATATTTGGTTCACTATTCTGGTCGGGTATATCTCAAATTTCACGTTAGGGTAGTACCTGCATCAAAAAACGCAATCACTGAGGTTGAATTACGACGCTATAAGCTATATTTACATTTTCCAGTCAATTCCGGGTAGTTGCCTAGCAACCGTTACCAAGGAGTTGCCGCGCGATCTTATAATGATCGCTGATCCATGGGGGACAAACCTGTAAAGTTTCAGACCGGTGTCGCAATTTGAACATAATCAACACCATGCTACTAGACACTGTCTAATTTAAGCGGACATACCACTGGGAGCCCCGGGTCAGGGTGTCGATCACTGTGGGGCGCCAGGGTTCAAAGGGTTAATGTTTCACATGCCTTTTATTCCATTTAATGACAACTTTTGATATGAAGTATCTTTTCAAATCCTTGAGAGATACAGAGCTGTACGTGTTTGGAGTAGCTACACTCTTCTGAACAAAGGATCCACATTCAAATAAATTTTGGCGTAATTCTACCACATGACCTAGCCAGCTCCATATGTTATATGTTTGTTTATCAGATCATACAATTCAGCTTGGCTAGCTTCCTCATTAAACCAGGAACTTTGATAGATACCATGTGGTGTGTTGCAGACCTGTGAGGTGTGTTTGTGGTGTGCCTGTGGCAAAATTGTACCTGAGGTGTGTTTGAGGTGTGCTATGATATTTTACTATTTCTATGAGGTGTGGATGAGGTGTGGTGTAGAAGTATGAGGTGTGGTTAAGGTGTGCTTTACAGATATTTGCATATCATGTACCACACCTCAACCACACCTCACAGCGAGGTGTAACACTGCAAAACTGTAAGGGTGGCAGAGGAGTTGAGTGTTATGTTTTTCTGGATTCTTTATTGAATGAATAATAAAAACATGGATAATGATATACATACCATTATAAAACAATGAACTTGGGGGGTATGGCTCTATGTTTGGCGTTGATACAATGTGATGAGGGCTTGTTCTATATCGGGCATATTGCTTCAAATGCTGGATGGACGGCTGTAGCTCCCGTTGAGGTGGGTGCAGCTGGTTTAAAATTTCTGTGTGATTTCAACTTTTTTCTGTTAGATGTGTGATACCTGGGGTTGTGAAAACCCTAACTTCTTCGTAATGTCGACCTGTGTAAACTGCTGGGCTAATAATTTCCCAACTGCGTACATGTCCGCTACGATAGATCTATTCGATTTCATCACTGTTTCGTAGCCATGATCGAACTGATATTATGACATCAAGTCGCTTCATTTGGGATGTTATATATAAAATGTGTTATTTTTGTCCAACGAGTTAAACCATTGTTCACTAATTGAGAAGACATCACGACAACAACAACAACAAAACTGTCGCACAGTTCACGCATAGTTGTGAGGGACCGGTATACGTCATTATATGTCAGTATATGTTTGTATAGCCTTTTGTTAAATGTCACCCCTTCACACATTTGGAATGGGTTGACTATTGCTTAATTAGGCCTTGTGCGAACTCATAGCTATAAAAACAGTCGAACTGTCAAGTCGTTGTACTTGTGTGTTAACCACATAGAGTTGTTTGTATGGCCTTTGGCTGAACTTTATTTTCCTTCACACAATTCAGCCAGTCAAAATTCAGCTGGCATCTGATTACGTAGAAGGCAAAAATAAATGCGCGAATGTATCGGTGTTTTAACTTTTCGTCAACTTTTCGTCCTTTGCGTATATCGATCAATGTTTCGTCGCGACTTTTGCGTTGTCGAAAGTTTCGACATTTTACGGAAATGTTTGGTCTGTTGTGGTTTCGACGTTATCGCACTTTTATGGCCAGTCGCTTTCGACGTTATCGCATTATTTTTCGTCATTTCCGACATTTCATTTTTGCACATTTACGTCAAAAGTTTTTCGACATTATCGACAATATTTTTGCATATGCGAAAGAGGTTTTGAGATGCTCCCTTAAATGAGATGGTTGTTGCAATTTTTGTGACCTAACTTAGTTTAACTCTACCTTGTTTTTTCGAGTTTTCATACCTAAAACATGAAGTTTAAGCTTGAAATTGATTGCATGCATGTCAGGATAATCCTGATGTGCTCAAAGTCTTAGCTGAAATATTAAAGTGGTTAGAATGTAAACAATGAAATAAAAGATAGTCAAGTTGGTATTGGTGCATATATAGACCACTCTAGTCACTAAGTTCGCCCTACCCTAAAATATTTGTGATAGAATTTGCAATTATGATTCTATTATGATTAAATCTGGATCCGACAGATGACTGTGTGCAAGTTTAATAATAGGTTTGAGAATTTGATGCAAATTGTTTCTGTATCTATTTACTCCACACTAGTTGACACGAAGCACATGTATTTAACGTAATACCAGCCAGTGAAATACAGTAATGCCCGAAATAATCGACTCCTTAACCACAGCAGAATTATGGGTAATTTTTCAGGATTTAGTCGGAAATATGGCTCCCACTGAGAGCTTTCCAATGAATGGCAACAAGCCATATTTCGGACTAAATCCTGAAAAATTACCCATAATTATGCTGTGGTTAAGGAGTCGATTATTTAGGGCATTACTGTTCACATTATTGTATAACAGAAGATGAATATACGCCAGAACTACATTGTGTTGACGTTGTTGCCAAGAGCGATGATGCACATAACGTCAATGATCCACTCCATGTGATGCAGGGATAATTACCGGCTTTTCGTCAAGACTTAAATCACAACAAAGAGTTATATTATCAATGGTTACACAGTCATGAATTAAACTTATCTGACACAATGTTTTTTGAATAAATACAAAACACATCTTGCCTCATAATTTAGAATCTTTTATCAAATCTGTTGCGGGCAGCGCTTTTGTGAAATGTATCCTTTCGCCATCTTAAACTCATTTGATAAAATATTCTTGAGTAAGATGTGCGTTATGTTCTGTCTATTTCCACAGCCATATATCAGGTAAACTCAATCCTTAACCCTTCCATGCCTGGAGCTTCCTGTAGTTTTGCGAAAATTATGTGTCAATGCATTCTCTTATATATGCGAGTCTCCCATAGGGACCCTTGCATATATAAGATATTGCATTAGCCTAACAATATTTACCGTGACCTTGTAAGCTAGTGAATTCTCTTATATATGTGAGGCTCCATATGGGAGACTCGTATATATAAGATAATGCACTGGCACAGGATCTTTAATGCTGTGTCAGCACAGCTCCCGTCATAAAAGGGTTAACTGCCCAATCCTTAACTGTAACATCCATTGATACTATATCTACCATCATTGTAATTTAAGTCTAGTAGAAAAAAACACTTCATTGTTTTTGGCATCAATTGAAGCAGTTAGTAGACATAATTTACGTCATCGCTCCTGGAGATTATGTTAACACAAAGTAGTTACTGCACATATTTCACTGGTGGTAGTCAGTAGTGTTCATGTATTCAATGGCTGTAATTCTGTTAAATACACGTGAAACACTCCGGTAGGGTGATCAAATAGAACCGGAAAAAAATATTGTTTAAAGTAGTTATTTTTACGCATATTAATCCAAATTTACTGTACCCACACGTTAATCTGATATATTAATTAAATGCAATAACTCTCGTTGGCAAAATAATTTGCGTTAGTTTATCACCGATCGCAGCATCCCGAATCGAGATGTAAATATTTACAATTCCCAACAATGATATCTATGGTGCGTTATGTTGTATTTCATTGAAATTTTAGGTAATGCTAGTAGAATGCTACATTCCCACACTTGGCATAGCGCCTGAGTGAGTACTAACTTATCAGTTTCTCGCATCGAACAATCCATAATATGTCTTTAAATACATGTGCTTCATGCTAATGGGTGTGGAATGAATATCAATGAAATTTCTCATAACAGCTAGTCACACACTTGTACTTCGAGTATCACTAGAATGTGAATGTCAGCTTATAACATAAATTATATCTATTATTTTCATAGTGTGTCCTGCCTCACAATTTGAATGTGATAACCAATGCTGGCCAGACAACTTCAAATGTGATGGTGTAGATGACTGTTCATTTGGTGTGGACGAACTCAACTGCAGTAAGTGACTACATACAGTAATGCCCTAAATAAACAACTCCTTAACCACAGTAGAATTATGGGTAATTTTTCAGGATTTAGTCGGAAATATGGCTTGTTGCCATTCATGAGAGCTTTTCGATGAATGGCAACAAGCCATATTTCCAACTAAATCCTTAAAAATTACCCATAATTCTGCTGTGATTAAGGAGTTGATTATTTAGGATGTTACATATCATCTTCATTATCTTGTTAATCCTCAGCAAGCCTGCAAATAGTTTGTCTTGTCTTTGCAGAATGAGGTCCCCAGAGGGTTAAATTAGTGATGCTGTCCCACACTGCAGTCTAGCATTACTAAATTCGCCCTCTGGGAATCTCATTCTGTTTAGGCCTCAACTGTTTATGGAGACCTAAGATCAGATTGAAGTTCCCCAGTTGAAGTTGGTGATGTTCACCCATTAATCTCCTCGACTGTGCATTTTATCTTCTGAAAATTAGGGGATATAGAAACTGAACAGAATGGGAAAATGTAACTAAAATCAATGTTAATTTGAGACTATAGATAGTTCCCAGAAAATGAGGCATAAGCAGAATGAGGTCATCAGAAGGATAGTGTCACTAAATTCACCCTCTGGGGATCTCATTCCGCAAATGACAGACACAATATATGGAGTTCGATAGCCCAGTGGTAAAGTGTCGGACTTGTATGGTGTTAATTCACCGGTGTGAGTTCACGCCCGCCTGTGGACTATTGTCTCCCCAAGAGTGGCTAGATCAGATTAAGCAGAGTGTGTGCTGTAAAGTGCCACACACTGTTTCAAATCTGACTCCAGGTTGTGACCCTTGGGCAAGGTCACGAATCACCTGTAATATGGCAGCAGGCACAATACTCGGCATTACTCAACAGCTGGGGTAATTACAAGTGCTCAGGGCCCTCGCGGGGATAGGTGCTATACAAATCACATTATTACAATTTGCAGACTTGATCCTCAGATACATGTATATGGTAATGAGTGCTCACATGCATTTATGGATTTACAGTAACCTCTTTGCTGCTATACATTTGTACTGAGTTTGTGGTGCCAAGATGTCACACTCTCTTCTATATGTCCGTATTAAGTATGGAGCTAAAATATCATACCGTGTGCTATATTTCAATTGTGTACAGAACAATACACATGGAAGTCGTGGAAGGGTTAAGTTAGAAACGGCATCCTAAGTAACAGCAGGTGTCTTGAAGTTGAATTGTCCTCAATATCAAATCAAATCATGATACGGATTGTTTTAATTTTGGATGCATGTATGTAACAGCTCAAACATAAACAAGTCAGATAAATATTTAAACAGAAATGAAAATGAAGTTGATAAATAAAAAATAAAACTATATTAGACTGTACACATTGATTTTTTCGACTTGAAATAGCACCGCTGCATCTCAGTTTTTGTTTTATTGTGATTTTATCATGAGATATTGATTAAATTGTACAAAATCTAGCACAATACTCCATAAAAACATAAAAGTTAATAATGTAATATCTATTTTAATAAATTTGTGTTAGAATGCAATATTTATGTTGTAATTAAACTGAGACTGAAAAAATGCAAAATGCCAGCGGCTCCTGGATGCCCCTCATAATATAATGCACTTTCTGAACCATAAATGGTTAAAATGTGATTATATTGTTATTTGGCATAAAATATCACTAATGCTACAAAACATTAATTTTATTATTACATTAGTCATAACACCACATTTGGTGTGGAGTTCTTGAATAATAAAGTGGTAATTGTGTTGTAAAGACAAGTGTTATCTTGGTGAAAAAATCAGATGGTAATGGCTGGTAAATTGGCTGACGTAATGGACGCTTTGACTGGCAAATTGGCTGATGTAACAGCTTGTTTTGGCCAGTAAATTGGGTAAAGAGTTAATTGATTTTATAGCCTGTGTTTATCCTTTTTTGCACATTCAACAACATACCCTGTTCTTGTCAATAAATGTGGGAAAAATTTACGAGTGTCCCAAAATATTAAATTTTGTGCACAAATTGCAAGTTAAGTACATATGATTTGACAACAGAACCATTGTTTTAAAATAGCTGATTTAATGCTGATGGTAATTCAAGTATGCACTGATATCCAAATTTGGCAGAACAAAGATAGCATCAGCAATTTCAATGCAGCAAAAAACCAGCTGAGTCATGGATTGTTTGAATATATCTGTTAATAATTATTTGATTGGTAGCTGTGGAAAGATCCATTTCATGATTACATGACTAGAGACATAGAGGATCTACAACGAGTTCCCAGTTTATAGCGGAATTGACAAAACGAGTCCAGACCTAATTTACTGGACGAGTTTTGTAAATTTCGCTATAAACTGGGGACGAGTTGTAGATTCTATTTATTACATGATCCAAAACCTCGACAAAACATACTTAAATCAACAAATGGAACGCGAAACTAACATCGGCTTCTGCAAGGCATGCGATGACATTTCATGTAACTATGCGTTGTTTGCCCGTGTAAAGAAATAGTCCCAGGTGTAAAGAAATAGTCCCAGATAAATAAAGACTCTTTAGCGAATTTAATGGCATATATTTAATGACATAACTTTTCAAACTCTTCATTCATTATAGTTTGTTGGAAAATTATTGGAAGCCATAGTATTTTGAGACATAGCGTTCGCGATGTAAACAGACGACAAACGGGAAGTCAAAGGTCACCTGGCACTATTTCCTGTTATTAAACGAACGTATAATATCACAATTTATTGAATTGGTTTATTGAATGGAATAATGGTAGGATCATGTAATAAATACAAATACCAGAATGAAATATACAACGTGGACGAGAGTAAACTGTTCAAGCGGGCGGAGTACACCTGAACAAGAGGTAACAGTATGAAATTGGCATATACGAGATCATCGATGGATATCGGGATGTTCTTCTTCTGCAACCGAGTTGTTTCCAAGCTGGAATGCCCTGCCTGATTACTTATGCCCTAAGTAATTGACCCCTTAACCACAGCAGAATTATGGGTAACTTTTCAGGATTTAGCGGAAATATGGCTTGTTGCCATTCATTGGAAAGCTCTTGGGGAGAGCTTTCCGATGAATGGCAACAAGCCATATTTCCGACTAAATCCTGAAAAGTTACCCATGATAATGCTATGGTTAATGGGTCGATTACTTAGGGCATTACTGTATATTGTGCAATCGCATATGCTAGTAGAATTAAAAACTCTAAATTGGACAATCACAATACTAATATGATACAGAAGGGATGGACTGCCATGCAGTAAGATAACTTTCTATATAATCTGGAACTAAGAGTCATTCGACTCGTTCTGTGTCTATCGACGTTATATTATGTTATGTTATGTAACTGTACCCTATGGGCCACACTAATAACTTTGATCACAATTTGATTTCAGACACACCTGATGGTGAACTGAGACTTGTTGGTACTTCACCATTTGGAGGTCTCCTGCAGATCAGTTATAATAACACATGGGGTTCTGTTTGCGACGATGGTTGGACAAAGAAAAACTCAGAAGTGGCTTGTCGTCAGCTCGGATTTGTGTAAGTAACCGTTATCTTAGCCTGGTTTAATCATGGTTCGCGCTGGCCCAAAATTTCCAGGTGCCAACACTGTTGCCAATTGCATTATTTTTAGAGCCACTCTATACTTTCTGTTGCCACTTTTTTTCCGACAAATATTTTTTGGTGCCACTTTTGAATTTGTTTTTCCAAAGAATACGAACCAAACAAGCAAAATTACCTATTGTATATATATATTTATTTTATCAATGATGTGTAAACAATCTGTTATCCTCGGCACTTTCGGTCAATGCCAAACTTGTGACAAAGCAGATACAATTGTGTGTAAAAATAATGACAGAAATGAATGATAGAGTTACTCCCATTGTACAGAGCATGATATTTAAATTTGAAACAGTACATACACCTTTGGTTAGCTCTTGTTTCTGAATAGCATCTTTGTTCATGATACTATAACCAGATACGAACATGTTGGCAACGTTCGCAACACGGCATGTAGAACAGAACATAAGATTTTTGTCACCATCGAATGATAGCCATTCGCGAGATATTTTCCACTCATTTCGAAATGTTCGTTTTGGCAAACATGCAGCTTTTTGTTGCGTTCTTGTGGCATTGAACACTAGTATGTTGCTCGGTTTAGATGGTGTAGCACACGTCGATGTTAAATCAACCACTGTATTTGGGCTATCGGTAATGTCTGAATGTCCGAAGAAATCAGTAACTTTCTTAATTTTAGAAGAATGTTGTGTGTCTGATGCATTGTTGCCGAAATATAACTTGCATTTACAATTCATTTTTCCGCCAAGGAAAGCCCTTCAACTGAAAAACTATTTGGATTATTATCTCCGGCCTTGTGTTATCAGGAGGGTTATAATTTATTGTCCGTTTATTGCCTACTCCGGTCAGTCAGCGCTCGGATTAGCCACGCATGAATGCGTCCTGTGTAACTCCCGCGTTCTAACAATTCATCTAGCCAGTTTTAATTTCCTCCTTGGAGCTATCAGACGTGGTTTTAACTAAAGGTTGTATTTTTCTGCGTTGCGAGTTTATAAACTCAATATTTATTGTTGATAACAAACTTGCAATTTATCTGTTGCTTACCCGGTCGTTTAATATTTTACGTATGCGCAGAAACTCTTCGTTTCATAGTATGCGCAACGTAATTTATAAAAAAATTCCGTGTTTTTTATCGACGCATTTCATCTCGAAAATTCCGTGATTGGAATCGACAAAATCACGTTGAGAACTTCGCCATTGATGGTCATTTTGACAATGACTACAGAAGCACATAGTTTACTTGTGGAAAACCTAGATTGCATTACTGTGCAACATATACGGTGGCATGAATTGTCCGATTTCGGAATCCACGTGGTACGGTATGCGAAGTCTCCTAATTTCGTGCTACACATGTTATATGTTATATTTCATGAAGTCGACTCATCGCTACGTTCATGTCATGTATACTGCCAAATCATATATGCAACAGCTCTGTTAGTGCGCAGAAAGCTGGCCAGGACAGAAATGTCTCCTTTGGCAATAATTTACATGAATAAATAAAAAAGATAGAACTTGTTATCCGATGAAATTTCTTTTGCCTCAACTAATTGTAAGTTGCAGTTGAGCGACTGGAACTTAACCGACATTTGGAAAATGATTATCAAAGAACATCATTGTACACATACAACATGTCGTTATCATTAATTGTGCTTAACCGATTAATATTTGCAAATCTTAGCTAGCCCGAATGTATTAACATGAGGGCTTGTATTTGGATACTTGGAACGTTGTCGCGGACGTTACAGCGACTTCAAGACATTTATTTGAAATTCTGACCCTGTTCTTGCGATTCCATTTCCTTTACCTCATTGTATCATCGGAACAATAGTTAGAAACAAGGAGATTATGTTCGTTATAACACATATAGTATTATATGACCTGTGTTCAAATAATGCTGTGTCGCTGTAATAGTGTCTCTTTCTTTACATGAATGTACAGTATGACTGACAGTGTTCTGTTGCTACGAATCGTGCAACTGGTTTGATTGGGGACTAGGATTATCTGACAAGATTGGGCAACAAGGATTTTCATTTCAAGTTCCCATGGCGATCTCCATCAAATCATAATCTGTCGTTATTTCGGCGACAATTGTGTCTTTCTTTGCAATCACTCAATGTATTTTGCTGAATGGGCTTCCCTGTTCCATGACTGCACATATATGCAAACGCAGTAGCCTGAACCTTCAGCTATAGTTTGCTTAAATATCCAATGATACTTCCGTCCGTGGTCAGAACTCTTTGGAGACATTTTGGATGAGAGCCTTTATGCTGGCCTACTTGTGGCAAGTCACCATATCCGTGTGACCTAGCATGGTCGCAGTGTTGAAACGATTCATTGGCTAGCCAGTGTCTCAATAAATTTCCAGTCAATCAATGTTTATACTTTTGATGATTTTGATGTTTCACATTTCCATGTGTTCACTGTAACAAAATAGACAACATCTGAACTGTTATCCTCAGACATTCAAATTCATTGGTCCATTAATAAGGATATATTATGGTATCTGCGTCATTGCCACAATACCGTACGAATTTAATATGATACAAAATGGTGAGCTTAAAAACATGTATGGCCAGCCGTAATAGTTCCATACCAATGGTATCAGTGCCTCAAAGGCTCAATGACATAAGAACTGACTATATCAATATGGCGACAATTTTCACTGATACCGACATACTTCTGCGCTTTCAATCCGTGAATAGTAAAGGCGAACTACTATGCATATATATTGTCACGTGCTCCAGATGCACTGCCAAAGCCTTTCCAACAGAGTCCATCACTTGGCTCTCTACCTTCTATTTCCACATATCGAAAAGATCAAATGTCAAATAGCCTTCACTCACGTATAAAGCACAGTTACATGAAATGCATTTATATTGCGCAGGGCCGCTGCCACTATAATTTCCAACAGAGACCAACACATGGCTCTTTTCCTTCTATTGCCTCATATCCAATTGATTATCGGGCAAATAACAGAAAGGACAGCATTTGTATTGTCACACATATTAAGTGCAGTTACATGAACAGCATTTATATTTATATTGCGCACGACCACTGCAGGCCTGCGTATTGGAGGCGAACGACGGTTCGGTTCACCTGGAGGTTGCGAAATCTAGGTTGCGCCAAAGTTGTATACTGATTATAACAGTTTGTGTAACCTATGAGTACCTAAGCACAACCAGACAACCGACAAATACGTTACGGCTTACGCATAATTTTGCATTCTGCAGGCCTGCCAGTGCCATCGTTAGTTGTGTTTTTCTCAAATTAAATGTCATTGTGGGATAGACCTCGATACATGCATGTTACGTGGCACTTTCACATTCCCATAATTTAACTGCGATGGGAACGGTTTTAAATATACCTTCCAATAGTTTAATATTGAATCAACGATTACTGTGACCATGCACATTTTGTCAAGAGGGAACAGTGCAAAGTTTAATGCTCGTGAATTAGAAAATTACAAGTGCATACAGCTGCGAGAACAATTGCTCCTGTCTCCTGGGAAGGACTGAGACTTCTGACTCTTCCCCACGGTCCGTGGCCCTCTCCATTACGAGAGTGGGTCTTGTCCCCCTGGAATCATACTCCCTCGGGATATGTCCAGGCCTGGTCCACCATCGGCGGACTTTCCGTAAGTGTATAAAACGTTCTCCTCACCGTAAGCAAGGACACCGCTATGTTCTTGCACAGGAGAAATCAGATCTCATCGTCCTCTTCGCCGAGAAAAGACAGTATCTTACCTGCAGTTCAATTTATAGCAGGTAAGATCACGTGGCCAAGTAACTAACAGAATTTGCCTTATTAACCTTGTTTTTGCAATAACTAACAAAATGTTTTGTATATTACACTTGTTTGCTAATAACTAACAGAATGTCTTGTCTTGCTTATAGTCAAACGAGTTTCAACTTTGATGGCCACACACTGTGCGGGTTGCTCAAGAAATAAAAGCGGTAATACACTGTATTGTCATAGTTGGGTGAGGGCCCGTTGGTCCATGGTTAAACAATTTGAGCAAACGTACCAGTCTTACCTCAGGCAGGAGCCGTTCGGTCCCCCCTGGTCATGCTTCAGCAGACCGTGGGAGGCAGAGTACCGTCCTCCGGAGATTCGGGCAACCAATCCTCCAGGACACAAGCACCCGCACCTTTGGCGACTGTTCTGGGTGGGGAAGCCTCGTTGTCCCGTGCCGCACAAAGCGCACCAGCCAACTGGCCTTCTGATGCTTCTCCACGGCGGCGTGGCCCACTCCATTACGAGGGTCGGTCTTGTCCCCCTGGAAACGTCATCCCAAGTGATACGTCCAGGCCTGCTCCTCTGCCGTCATGGGATCCTAGTGAAGTATGTCATCAACGTTTATGCCAGCTTATCAGGACCACCTGCATTTGGGAGATTCGGTGGGGGGGGGCTTTCTCTGGTCAAATGGATCCTTCCAATTTTTCCCCTTTACCATCATCCCTTCTGGCCTTTGGGTGGGAAATAGCACCTTAACTAAAACTGCGAGAGCATTTGTTCCTCGTTCGAGCCATTCCCAGAGTGGGCTTCCCTCTAGTACCTTATCTCAACTTGATGCAGGCTGTTCTGTTGCTGGCGTCAATCCTGACATGCTTTCTATGCTTCTCATGGCGTCTGATGGCTTTGACGACGATGAGCAAGAATCTCGGGCCGACAGTGGTCCCCACTTTCGGTCGAGGATTCTGTCGTTCCTAGGGAACTCGCTTTTGCATATGGAAAGACACAGGTTGATTTCTTGTAAAAAACTTCATCAAAGGATATGTGTCAAATCTTGTTACAATGAATTACAAAAAAATTGCACAACCATACCAGTCTTTACCTCGGGCAGTACCAGTTCAGGCCCCCTGGTCCTGCATCAGCAGACCGTGGCAGGCAGGGTGCCTTCTCTGAGATTCGGGCAAACAATCCTCCAAGACAACAGCACCCGAGCCTTTGGAGGCTGTTCTATGTGGGGAAGACTCGCTGTCGCGTACCGTCAATAGCGCTTTCTATTGGGAAGATATCTTTACCGACATCATCTCATCACATGAAACGAGAAGACGATGAAGAGAAGAAAGCAGCAGAAGAAGAAGTCTCTACTTGCTCGGTTTCTAGCTGCCACGAATGGTATGGCACTACCTGGGATGTTTCTTCCAAAAACAAGGAGGGGGGGGTACAAGCTTGAGCAATGCTGGAATCTGAATTTATGAGCTCTTTCACATAACATATCAAGGCTGATTCATGACTAAATCACATTTACATGAAATCTGTTTTGGAAGAATACATTCCCATCAAATTGGGATATTAAATTTATTGCTCGTTGCCTCCTCCTGGGCTTGCATTCTTATCCAAATAGTTCAGTTGAAGGGCTTTCCTTGGCGGAAAAATATAGTTTTTAAAATTATAAAAAAAAATTCCTTAAGGGAAGCCCGAAACTGAACTATCATAGATCCCTCCCATGGCGGTGCCATTCCCAACCCCGCGACTCGCAAATCTTATGATTAAGTCGGAAATAAAACTAGCTAGATGAATTGTTAAAACGCGGGAGTTACACGGGACGCATTCATGCGTGGCTAATCCGAGCGCTGATTGACCGGAGTAGGCAATAAACGGACAATAAATTTTAACCCTCCTGATAACACAAGGCGGAGATAATAATCCAAATAGTAGAAAAATTAATTATAATTTTAAAAATTATATATTTGCTGCATGTCACAGTTTGTGAAAGCTGAGTTACGAAGGACATATTTATAATAATTTATCTAACGCCTACTATCAATACACAGATTCATAACGATGTAGACTTCAGGAAGTCCTTTGTTTGGCTAATGTTTGTAAAATTGTAGTCAATAGCCATACTCAGTGTTATAATCAAGTAGAAATTCAAAACCCATTCACCCCAGCGATATAATAAGTCAATCTGACATAAGCTGCGAATCTATTATACGCTTTCAATTAGGACCCGATTAGCTATGCGACGGATATCAATGTGTGATTTGTTTCCGACCGATTGACTGCAAGCTTTATAATATGCCCGATGGGTATCAATTGCCAAAAGCCAAAAAGCTAGGTGCCAATTTTGGTAGCAAATCAGGATTTTTTTGGAGCCATTTCATTTTTTTTTTATAGCAATTTGCTAAATTGGCGATCGGCAGCGCGAACCCTGTACTGAATGGATTCTCCCATTCAGTTATGCAAGTATACATTGGAATTGTCTATTATTCATCTGGAGGGATGTTCAGGGAAAATGAGCATGGATACGACAGTATGACAAAAATATAAAACAAGACCAGAAGGGTTCCTATTCTTTGGTGGGAAATGTTTCCTATGGGAATTACCCATCAATGATGATTTAGTATTGAAAGGGTTAAAGGGATACTGTATGCTAAATCCGGCCATTTATGGGACCATCACCTTTTATACTCAACTGAAACAAATGAATTTGAGCCATGGATTAGTGCAAAATACACTTGTGTGCTCTATGAACGATGCAAATAACATGGTAATTATAATGAAAATGAATTTATGGCTGGAGTCATAAATTCATTTTCATTATAATTACCATGTAATTGCATCGTTCATAGAGCACATGAGTGTATTTTACAGTTATTGATGGCTCAAATTCATTCATTTATTGCATATATTCTGCTCAGTATAAAAGGAGATGGTCCCATAATTGGCCGGATTTAGTGTACAATATCCATTTAAGAACATTCATGTGGAAAAAAAGTAGATGTGAAAACAGCATTTGTTCAAGGTGCCCTATGGGCGACTCACATATACAAGAGAATGCATTGGCACATGGATTTTGCTTCAGTCATGAAAGGGTTAAGAAATTAATGTAGTGGGTGTGTGTTATTGGATGTTATGGTCGTTGGGGCACATTGTGTGAAGCAGTTTACACTAAATGTGCCCCCAATGACCACAATGCCGTATCTTCCAATAACACACACAAACTACATTTATTTCTTATATTTAAATAGCTTTTTGATGATTTATTCCCATAATAAAGCTGAGTGTATTCTTATCTATTTTCACAAAATCTGCCAAGAATTTGAGACTATAGCCCACGCAGCACATTACGTCAGCCCAATATAAGATTTCCAAACACTTATCAACAATAACGTGATCGATATAAATAACTGACTTCAGATGCAATTCAGTTGGCCATCGCACATGAAAATACTGACCACCCAGTCACAGGATTTGTGTTTGATTGGCTGCGAACACTGGCAGTAATTTGCGCTGAATCAGTGAAGGTCAGGTATTCATGTGGGAGTTCCCCAGATTTTTCAGAAGTTTTGCTTAACCCTTTCAGTGCCAAGTCCGATTTTTGTATCAACCCATATTTCCTTGATCATTTTTCAAATTTATTGATTATAATAATGTGATACATTGATGGAAAGAGCTCTAAGAGCTATTTCCATCAATGTATCACATTATTATATGTGCAATTTATGCAGTTATAACTGACACTTTTTCTGGGACCGATTAGAGGATATTGCTATGTATAGTAGTTCTCTATTGTGACCACACATATAATCAATCCCAAGTTTCTTCTTTACAATTTTATCAATAGGGGTCGATGGTCTCGTACCTGGCTCAGACACTCCACTCACTGTTCCGTCCAACTCCTCGACATAATGCCTCCACTGTCAGAGTTGAGTATAAAGTACCACCATCTTAGAGGGTGGAATTCCACCCCCTACTATTTTCCGTTACGACATCATGAGCTAATGACGTAATAGCTATACTGCTTTCCTATGCTCCAGTACACTTGGGCGCTGGTTACCTGGGGGATTTCTGATGAAGCTTTATATATCAACGACGTAATCCTCAGAAAAGGATTGTTGGCACTTACTTGTCGTTACATACCAGAACGTTGCGCCTTAGCATAGAGGAGGCTGAGCACAAAGAACGAGTCCATAGGGGTCATACACAACTCCCGCTACAATAGACCCAATGAGTAATCAGGAATAGAAATTAATGCTCTGTGAATAGCCAATATAGCAAGTATTAAGAAACAATGACTTTCGTTTCTTGAATCAAATCACTGGATCTATTCCAACGCATGCACATGCATAAATTATGTTAATGAGGTATCTTCAAAATTATCTGTCATATATGTGTTCGGACATACAGTTTTATGACCATTTTCAATATTATTCAGCATATTCACTTCGTCCTCAATTCTGCGAAACAAAAATCATTTACAGAAATTTTCAGAGTAGCATGATTAGCGTTGTCCAAAAAAAGTTCATTGTATGGATATCGCTCATGGAAGTTTCTACACCCAGGAAGAAAATTGCTATTGTTTTGGCAGAAAACAAAATGCATCGGATAAGGCTGGACGGACTATCAAGTAACTGGGCTATATTGTCATGTTATTATTGTAATACATAGCAGAAGAATATATGTTTTTATTTAATTATTATTTCCATATCAGAGGAAAGTCAAGGAAAGCTGCCAGTTTCTCATATCCAACTGGAAGGAAGATCATTTGGTTGGATGAGGTTAAATGCTCTGGTTCTGAGGAAACCTTGTCAGACTGTGACAGGTCTCAGTACGGACAACATGATTGTTCCAGTTCTGAAGACGTAGGAGTCGAGTGTTCAAATTCAAGTAAGCTTTCTGATTTAAATTTTGTGCAGTTTAAAAATCATTTCACAAATTAATAATGATGAATGAATTAGTGTTCAAGACAGACAGTGCATCTCTTCCCAACAAGTTTTATATAATTTCCGGGGTATAAAATAATAAATATGAATCGAAACATCTGTCCGAAAACCCTTCTATCAATTAATATTGATTTTATTTCTAATTTTTTTCTGGAATAATACATACAACCTTTCGGGACTGTTTTATGGGTTAATTTTAGATCAGAAACTTCAGACGATCCTGTGGAAACGTTCGGAGCAAATCAAGAGGGATAACTCTATCTTGTTGGCACCCTCAATCAAGGCAAATTTCATTCCAAATAACAGATTTTACTGCGAATTACAATCCGCTTCATAAAAAATAAACCATGTATTATGCCTTTATAGACAAATAATGTATAAAATCTTAGTTTGATCTGTATTTTGTTCACAAAAAAGCTATTTGTAGTCTTCAAATCATGTTTTATAAAATTATGTTGTTGTTGCAATTGTGTCCCCGAAGATACACTATTTTTTTTACAGCCATTCGCTTCGATTGAGTGAAAAGCCCCAAATTATTTAATCCCGATTAACACTTATATCATTGGTTAAGAGAGCATGAATACCAGTATGTCATTGGTTACAAGAGCATGAATACTAGTATGCTATTTTTTTACGGGAGCATGAATATGACCGGAGATAAGTTTTATTCTACAATACAAATTTACCAAATGTGGAACATAAAAATAAAAAAAAGGCTTTTGTATTGTGTGGAGAGTCATGGCCAATGACGGCCATCTTCCCGGCACCTCTGACTTTTGCTGAATTTTCGTGAAGCACAGTGCGCAAATTCAAAGTGTGCGAATTCAAAACTGGGTGACAAATAATACTGCGTGAATTTAAATACAAGTTAGGTAGTGGATTATGACTCTTGATAATTGTGACAACCCTATTTTCTTTGCTTTGTAGCTTGTGACCCTGGAATGGTTCTGTGTCTTGGTGATGACCTTCCTTATCCCATGTGCATAAAACAAGAATGGTTGTGTGATGGCTACGATGACTGCCCACATCGTAGTGATGAAAACAAAATGAAGTGTGGTGAGTAGCAAATAATATAGGGACTGTGGGTCATGTAACACCTAACTTTCAAGCAATATTTACCATAATGTCCACTGGACTGATGGACATTTATTTGTTCTGCATAAAATGTCAGTAAACAAACATTCTTTTAAACTTACTTCCGGTAATGAGTCGATGTTTGTAAATTACAGTTTATTGCATTGCATCATAGTATGCCAAGGTATTGGGTGACCCAAAATTATTTTCAAACTGACTTTTGTCAACTTTTCTTTGAATTTTAAGTTGCCAATTGTTGTCTGACCAAAATTATGTGTAGTCTAGAATATTATACGGTTGTTATTGTTTCAAAGACTTAAATTGCCTTATGGTTTTGATTGATTTTATTCCATACCCGTTAGCACGAAGCACATGTATTCAACAGAAACACAGCTATTGAATACATATTCAGGGTTCCCGCGGGTCCTTGAATACCCTTGAATTTTAAAATCATTGTTCAAGGGCCCTTGAAACCCTTGAATTCCAGTACCAGCCCTTGAAAACCCTTGAATGTGAACCTAGCATATAAACACAAGAAAGAAGGTATACACCAGGTTATAACACAATGCGAACGCACGATGTCAACTCGCATAGAAACATACGGAACACAGTGACCTAACGACCTTTGACCAACTGACATAGAATGTAAATAGTGGCTATTACGCGCTATGAATTTCACACTGTTTACAGTAGTAACAATCGATCGAGTAATTATGTATTGCTCATTGTGATTGGTCAATGACTATCCCCTCCAGCTATTGACAAATCAAATTACGCGTAACATATCCGAAGTCGGCTGAAAAAACAGCGTGTTACCAATGCTCAAAATAGAAATATGACAGGAGGGAAATGCAATTTCAATAATAAATGGCTCTCAAATCAAGAGTATTCTGCATGGCTACGCGCAGTAGCCGACAACAAACACAAGGTCACAATGGTGACAGGTCATTATTTCCATCAGTTGTTTTTCAAGAATAGAATCAGGTCTTAAACCGTAGTTAATCCTATTCTCTTCCCAAAAATAACTTTATTGATGAAATCTATACTATATAGCTCAAATTAACAATGGTAATTGAAGATGGTGGTTTTTGTATTGATGACTTTCCAACCAGAACCATTTCTAAACATGGGACTCTATCACATAGAGACAGAACACAACACGCATCCTATTCGAGAATCTTTTATCGAATGAGTTGTGGGCAGTGCAAGATATATTTCACGATAGCGGAGCTGGAGTGAATTATGAATATGTGCCTTCCGCAAAGAGTTTGATAAAAGATTGTAGATTATGATGCAAGTTGTGTTTTGTATTAATTTCACACCCTTTTGTGGATAAGTTTAATTCAATCCATGACTGACTACCATTGATACTAAAACTACCTTTACTGTGATTTATGGCTAATGAAAAACCAGTAATTAGATGTGCATCACATAAGAGGATTGTTAACATTATGGCTTGTGTTCCTCTTGATGTATACAACAATGTGTATTCAATGGTTGTTATTCACTGAATACATGTGTCTCATGCCCACATGTTGAATAAATACTGTTAACACAGCACCCTACTTTCCAGGTTACAGGCTTTCCGCCCAGCAGGTTCTTGAAAACCCTTGAATTTCATATGAAAATAGCTGCAAGAACCCTGATATTGAATACCACATGAGGAACAAGTCAGAACTTTTTCATGTTGATATTGTTGTCAGGAACAATGATGTAAATTACGACAACAACTAACCACTTGAGTTGATGCCTCAATAACTGATGTTTTTTCCTCAGACTCAAATAAAAATGTATATAATAAATAGTATCAATGGAGAATATAGAACTTTAACCCTTTGAGTGCCAGGTCGATTCAACCCATTTACCCTGTGCCAATGCATTCTCTTATATATGCGAGTCGACCATAGGTCGCCTCGCATATATAAGAGAATGCATTGGCCTAACATTGTTTTTGTTTTGTTTTTTTTTTACAATTTTTTACAATTTTAATAATTTATTCTTATATTCTTTAACAGACTTATTTTGTAGGTTTAGGGCCGATGAGATCGGCCCCTGGTACTCAAAGGGTTAAGGATTGGGCACACTCGGTACAAGGATGTAGAATAAACAAGGAATACAACCTGAATCAGAATCTCAAATCTTGTATTGAATGAGTTGCGGATGGCGCCTTGTTACATTTTACTCGAGCTCCGATCTCATGAAATATATCCTATCAATTTATTTTCTCACTGTGGTATTTCATCCATGAATTGATTGACTTTGACCAGGAACATGTGGACCGATGGAGTACCAGTGTAAGGATCATACATGTCTTTACAATGGAACGCGATGCAATGGTGTTGCTGACTGCTCAGATGGATCTGATGAACATGACTGTGGTAAGATTTACATAGCCTCTCAGTTACAGTAATGCCCAAAGTAATCGACTCCTTAACCACAGCAGAATTATGGCTAACTTTTCAGGATTTAGTTGGAAATATGGCCTGTTGCCATTCATCGGAAAGCTCTCACGCTATTCCGCACAGTGGGCTAGCATCACCAAATTCATCCTCAGGGGACCTCATTCTGTTTAGGCCTAATCTTCTTGGAAGTATCTATTGTCTCAAATTAACATTGTTTTAATTACTTTTTCCCTTATGTTCAGTTTCTATGTCCCATAATTTTCAGAAGATAAAATGCATATTCGAGGTGCCCAATTGGTGAACATCACCAACTTCAACTGGGGAAATTCAATTTGATCCTAGGTCTCCCATAGAAGTTGAGGCCTAAGCAGAATGAGGTTCCCAGAGGGTGAATTTGGTGATGCTAGCCTACCGTGCAGGATAGCACCACTAAACTCACCTTCTGGTGACCTCATTCTGCAAATGACGAACACACTATTTGCAGGCTTGTGAACATGTACATGCAATATATACGCTCTATAGATGCTTTAAATATTAATAAATAATATTTTACTATCGTATTATTGTACAGATGTTTCAGGTTGTAATAATCACCTGATTTGGTGGTGACATTACTATTCTGCTGAGGTGTAAGCAGAATGAGGTCCCCAGAGGATGAATTTGGTGATGCAAGCCCGCTATACGGGGTAGCATCACTAAATTCACCCTCTGGGGACCTCATTCTGCAAATGACAGACACACTATTTCAAGGCTTGGATCTAAGCCCACTATGTAGAAAAACGTATATGCGATAATCATAGTTTGACAATCTATAGACATTTCATTCGTTGATGTGGTGAAAATGCTTAAAATGTAATCCTTCCATGTTTGTAGATAACATTCTATTATAAGCTACATTATAAGTGTAAACCATTCATTGGATTATTCGTTTTTGTTGCAAGTCATGCTACATATCAAACACTTAAAGACATATTATGTACTTGTTCGGGTGCGTGAAATTGATAAGTTAGTATTCAGGCACTATGACAACTGCAGGGATGTAACATTCTACTAACATCGCCGAAAATTTGAAGCAAATCGACTGTACCACTCCATAGAAAACATCATCAGAACAACGCTCAATTGTAAATATTTACTACTGGATTCGGGACGCATCTATCGGCGGTAAACTAACGAAAACGATTTCGCCTACGAGAGTCGCTGAATTTAATTGATATATAAGAATGACGGCGTGTGTTGTCAATTTGGATATACTATTTGTAAAAATTACTACTTTGAACAAGATTATTCTCCATTTGTATTTGATCACCATACCGGAGTGTTTCACATCACTTTAAACTCTGAACTGTGTGATCATATGTATTTAGCTGCAATGTACAAATGAGTCAGGTGACCTTCATTGGCAATAGAAAACACACAAGTTTACATGTACATAACTACTGAACCTTGTTTTTTATTATGTCCTTTATTTTTGTTCACAGTTATCGCTGCAGATGATGCTGGCATATCAGTCTACCAGGATGGCTCCTATCGAAATATTTGTTACGATGACATAGACGACATTCTTGGCAACATTCTGTGTAGCATGACTGGCCAAGGGTAAGATTCTCAGTTTATGGAAGTAGGTTATTAATTACACACCTATGGCTATCTTTCAGATGATTACGTTTTGTTAGCCTGTGTGGTATTTTCAGCCGATAACTTGTAACTGACGATATGCACGAAAAACCAAAAGAATATTGACTGCTAGTGTGTAATAAACACAGAACTGCACAGGCATGTGGAGGAGGTGAACTTTATTGCATTCGTTTTTATGCCGCAAGTTACAAATGGAGTCTGATTAACATCCACCACATTCACATGCATGTGGGATACTGTCTATAATTTTGTTATCAATGTTTAGTTTTTGGTTGAGTTCCATAACACACTTGACCTATGGTTTGATAAATGAAGGTGGGTGTGTCACTTTCCATCTGTGTCGCAATATAATCAGCGACAACTCATTAAAAAATATTCAATTTGGTTCATGGCTTCTGCTCATGGGTATCTTGGATGAGTTCGAAAACCAGTCGTGCTCAAATTTATTTCAGAAGGCATGCCTCCTAGATTGCCTTCCAGAACTCCATTTGGCGTCGTAAGTGCAATAACACAAACAAATGGAATCCAGTTTTCACCAAATTTGGGTCATTTCTTTTACTAGTGATGAGTTCCTGCAGTCCTACCCAAATTTTATTTTTAGGAATTATGCCGTTCAGAATATTTTCGGGGTTTTGCAACATAAGAATGACAACTCCCAACAAAGGTTTTAGATGTTGACCAAATTTAGTTTGGTAAGAGGTATTTCAAAACATACCTATGCGGAAGATTTACAGTAAATTTGAAATTGTTTCATTGGTGCCGTTTAATATGTTTTAATCAGCGGTCGGGTTTTAAATTATACCTATAGACCATGAGTGGAAAATCTAGAGATGTTGCCACTATGCAACTTTTATCGTACTTCATAATTTTGATGATTAAAATGAAGAGAAAGGCAGTTCAAAGATTAGGTATTTCAACCTATTTCGATTCCTGGAAAAATTTAAAAGAAATTTTATTAGATTTATTTGGAGCACTAACTGACAGGTGGCTTTAAGAACACACTTCCTCAAAACACAACTGGACAACAGCATCTCTGATGCGTACCTCTTATATAGTTTCATGTATTAACTAATTCACACCTGAATAAACTCTGATTCCCATCGACCTTTGAATTGCCTATTATTTGTGTTTTTGGAAGTTCTGATAATATAAGAATGTGAAATATGGAATAACATACCATGGATACGTATTGCAAGGTTCTTCCCTCGCTAAGATATCGAGGCGAATTGGGATGCCTCTGCACTTAAAAACCCAAGAGCAGATTGCTTGTCGAAATGTATTTTTCATAGAAAAACTACCACACATATCAATGGAAAAATAATATCCATTATTTGTGATTGAACCACGCTCTCTAACCTGCGGTCTTTGATACATTTTATTCCTCCTGCATTGGATATCTTAGCCAGGGGAGATTTACAGATTCAACCGGAAGACAGTTTGGCAGTTTCCATGGTATCTCAGCCAGGGAAGAACTAAAAAACACATTCCTATTCGTCTATAAACGGGTTAATATAATAAACATTTGAAGACCCACATCCACAAATTTATAGGGTCTTAGATTTAAATATTGTACATATATCTTTTTATAACAGAAGAAAAGAGGATCACTAAAATATTCATACAGACGAAGGTAACCTCCAAAAAATGTTTCTCTCAAAATGAATATAAACTCTAAAAGTGGCATTTGAATATGCAAGTGGCATTTAACTAGGAATATTCTGGGAAGATTGTTTTGTTCTGAGACCTGCAATGAAACTTTAGTTTTGATTAAAACTATCTTCCAGAATATATGCTGTGAAAATTATCTACTCTTTTATTGCCTCCAATTAACGATCACCATATTCTTTGCACTAAAGATAGTGAATAATTCTTTTTTCCAGGGCATTGATTTCTATAATGCACGAAATGGATGAATCTGTTGTTGATGGTTATCGGCTAGAGTATACTAAGAGGCATACAATCAACGAAGTGTCCCAAAACCCAAGAAAATTACTTGCTACATTCAGGAGAGTGGAAAGGTATGATCCAATAGTCTCTCACATAATGTGGATTGGATTTAGATCAAAAAGTATGTGTTGGAACATTCCGTATTCATCTGTGAGAGTTTTCCGATGAATGGCAACAAGCCATATTTCCGACTAAATCCTGAAAATTACCCATAATTATGCTGTGGTTAAGGAGTCGATTATTTAGAGAATTAGTGTAACTATTTCTTCATAGTAAAAACATCAATACTAAGAAGACTATTTCTTCATAGTCTTCTTAGTATTGATGTTTTTACAGACTTTTATATTTTTTGCACATTTACACATTGCGAATGCTTTGGGTCCCTTAAAATGCCTTCATACTAAATAAAATCAGTCTTTGCTTCTAATCACTTCAGACTTCCATCATACTCGATTCTTGGGGTGCACTAATGCTGAATTGGTCATTGTCATATGGTTTCGTGCAAACAGATACCCAGGATCTCCCAAATGTGCAAAAATTCAACCAGCATCTGAAAATTGATTCAAGATATGGAACTGTGGTGTCAAGATCAGAGCAAGCGGAATGCCCTTCCAAATTCAATTGAAATTCCACTCCGATCAAAATCAAATACTTCAAATACTTATTATAATAATAATTAGCAGAGGATACATTTTTGATTTTGAGATGCTGGGTGACTTTTTGCATATTTGAGAGATCCTGGATGTTTCTTTGCACATTTGAGATATCCTGGGTGTCTTTTTGCACGTTTGAGATATCCTGGGTGTCTTTTTGCACATTTGAGAGATTCTGTCTTTTGTCACAGAACCATGCGAAAAGGACCAATTCAGCTGATGATACGATTAAAACAAAGTACAGACAGTTGTTGACTATTCCTGTGTAAAATAAATAATTTTTCATGTGCCGCATGCCAAGGATAATACCTCATCATAGATTTGAAGTACAGTACCCCCTCCAAAGATTGCTGGAAATTGTGTACATTGGTGTTACCTTTAATTTTGTATTTGAATATCTTCCCATTTTTATTACAGAACATGCCGACCATTGGTGTTGGTTTGCTCTAAATTGGGTGAGTTGCCATAACATTAGGAACTACTATTGTTCGACCTCTTTGCTGCTACACTTTCATATTGAGTGCAGGCTTCTCAAAGTACGACAGTTCAAGAACTATCGGTACCGGGACGATTGCGTGTGTGGTAACACGGTACTGGTTCCGGTACTGAAAGTCTCAATTGTTAATATTGTATGTGGCTGCTTGGATTTATACGAGTTATACGTACAGTGTGCCAGGTTGGAAATACATGTTGATTTTATGGCTGGAAGTAGATAACAATGTGGATTTAGAAAAATTTAAATAATGAATTTTGCCAATCAATTGACAAATCATTTTTTTCAATATAACAAACACTTCAAAACAAGCATTTCAAGCAAAGATACATATAACATCATGCAAATTTCAGTTGGCAATTGGTTTTTTGAATGTGTCTTTGAACAATGAGTGTAAGGTTCCATCTTACAAAGAAGCATCGCTTTGTTTTGGAGAGGTAACCTGTAAAGCCGATGAGTCGATGATGCATGCCTGACTTGAATTAAGGTGATTGTAAAACATATTGTGATCGAATGGGCATAGATGATGTAGTCGCCATAAATGTAATTGATTTTATATCCAAATTGATAGCAAGCAACGTCATTCCTATATGAATACAATATATAGCGAATATTCAAGATGGTTGGTGGGTCGGTAAAGCTTTTCTGCTTTGGTATATTTACAAAGCTGTTGAAAAAGCTTCCTCAGCGATCCAATATAATTAATGATGAAGAGTTTATATTCACGAACACAGGTTCACTATTAAAATTGTGAATGTGGAATCAGATTTAAATAAATAAATACAATGATGTAATGCTGAAGCTGTCTGTATTGACTATTGACCAATCGTTTAAATTATTTCAACATAAAAGAAAAAAAACACACAAAACAATCATTCCAATCGAGGCCCAAGGACAAGTGCATGTCAGTTGCAGATTGATCGTTTGATGTCTTTGAACGTTGATTGAAGTATAGATATATACATGGTGTATCCCCCTCAACATTGATTCAGCTGCACTTACTGCACGTGGCGTCAGTCGGGGGCCGGTGCCACGTGCACTGTGACTTGTTGCTCAGTCAGCGATTGGTCATTTATAATTGTCTTTTACTAGTATGTTTAGGTCACAGTATGTGTATTTTCTGTACTCGTAGAAGCGTCGCTAATTGGTCACTTTGGGTTGAGGCTATGGTGGCACCCAATGATATATGCAGACGATCTGTAATTTAAATTATCCAACTTCGCGACAAAATAAGTACTCTTTGCGACTACTGATAGATCGTATTGCCTTCCGTTTTGGTCGGGGCAAGTTGCAAACCAGGTTTGCTGCTATGTGAATATTGTCACCATATGTATATAAGCACAATTTATTTAGCAATGACAAACTTTGGTTAAAATTTGGTTTTGTTAAAGTGGCAAATGACATCTAAATAAAGTTATCCATTGCTTATACAAATGTATATAGACTACTAACTCGAGTACCGCCTAGTACCATGTACCATGGTACTCAACACTCAGTACCGGTACCATGAAAATTGTCCAAGCATCGACGGTTCCGGTACCGGTACTGGTACCGTTGAGAAGCCTGATTGATTGCATGGATGTATATTGTCACACTCCATCCATGCTATATGTGTACCCATACAGAGTATGGATTTACTTCAACGCACTTGCAGCCGGCCAACTTTCTCCGAAATTGTTTTCCTTCATTTCCACATTACTTTAAAACATGGTACAGTAATGCCCTAAATAATCGACTCCTTAACCACAGCTGAATTATGGGTAATTTTTTCAGGATTTAGTCGGAAATATGGCTTGTTGCCATTTCATCGAATGGCAACAAGCCATATTTCCGACTAAATCCTGAAAAATTACCCATAATTCTGCTTTGGTTAAGGAGTCGATTATTTAGGGCATTACTGTATGTTGTAAGAAATTTCTCTAATAGTAGCTTTTCACAGAAAATAAACTAATGCTTGCACTAGTAAACAGTGTGCGCGTTGTCGGTGGCCAATGGCCAGATCTTTTTGAAAATGGTTGAAGGAAATTTCATCTAACTTTTTGGCCAAACTGTTTCAAGTCTTTAGTCAGAAATCACCTCTCAATATATTACCAGATGTCTTTAAATGCCTCACAATAGTTATTACTGTATACACCCGTCTGTAAGCCCATCCCTGAGGATAAGCCCAGTCTTATGTTTTTTCTCCCAGAAAAATCATGGGATGGTTCTCGTAGATAAGCCCACCCCCATTTTTAGAACTTTAAAAAAAAAATCCTATACATTGATGTCAGGTTAACTCTGAATGAAGATAAACTCCAGCTAATTTCCATTGCAACCTCATAAATACCACCGGCCCCATTTATTAATTTCACAAAATGCTGTATTTAAATATATAAGATGATCTTTGTGTCTTATAACACAAAACAGACTAATTTCATTAAATAAAATAATATACATCATGACATTAGATTATCACTATGAATGCAAACTGAGATTCTATATATATCTTTATTACCTCTATTACATGAAGAGTAGAAACTATATATATTGAACAGCACATATACGTACAATAACATGGAACACGGAACATAACATGAACATATAGACATAAATACACCATTATCAGTGTGCATAGCATGTACGAACATAATTCACCCCACGATATATGTATACACTTGCATGAACATTTACAAATATGCATATACCTGCAACATGCATGCATATATAGATGTACACACATGTACACCTGCTAGAGGGGGAACACTGTTATAAATATGTTGGATGATAATCATAAGGGTTACTTATTATCTAGACTAAACTCTCAGATATCCATATATTCCAAAATGGCCAGTATGACTAATGAAAAAAATGTATCAGTTCAACGCCACCTCCTATTTTATTTCTGATGACGTCAGGAATCTTTCCCAGTAAAAGAGTGATCTTGTCCTTTTTGGATAAGCTCTCTAGTGTAAGAAATAGGTCGGCGCCAAAGCGATCTAAGAAGTAAACCAAAATGCATTTCTATGCTCCTCTAAGACGGAACAGTCGCAAATAACATGTTCTGCAATATTTGTGTAACTACGATGACATTTTGATCAAATTGCATCACAAATATCAGACGGTGAGCAAATCAGCTGACGACCAAATAAAATGTTGATTTCTCTTCGGGATATTTTTGACAGACTGTCCACAGATTTGACATACGACTATTGTTGTGTTCAGATATAAATCTACTAAATGCGGGGTCATTTCCAACCCTGGTCTGCCATGCAGATTCAAATACCGTCCGCGAGTGGTTAATGATTTGCTTCCATGCCAGCTGTTTTGGAAAGTTTGATGATGAAATGTAGTCTTTCAAGTAGTCCAAAAGTTGACGATTTTCTGGAACGGTGATAACATTGTGCATCCAATTGTGGGTGACTGGTTGATTATGTAAGTAATCTAGAACCCTAGCTGTATACAAAAACGTGTTTAACAGTTTTCTCTGTTCCCAGGTTGCACAGGGCTCTAAAAAGTCTAAGCGTTCTATCGTCGATGATTCCTTTATCGGACGGGTGCCTACAAGAGCGAGAGCCATATCTGTGCGAGTTTGAATGTGTAGGCCCTGCATGTTTTTCACACACATACGATGAACTTTCTCCAATTTTGAACAATTTACTTCTGTTTTATTATGAAGCAGTTCCGATCCATATAAGCCATGGGGAAGGACGATGCTGTTATAAATTTTCATTGCACTGGTGGGAGTAATACCGCCTGCATAAAGACCGGCGATAGACAGCATGAAAAATGTTGAGCGTATTTTGCCTACTATCATATCAGTGAATACGTTTATATTGAATTTATATTTGGTTAGTGGTATGCCAAGGTGTGTCACTTGATCTACTTCTGCAATGGCGCTTGATCCTAATAACCAATGCCGGTTGTTTTTTGAAGCTTCACATTTTGACTCGTTAAATACTAGAACGAATGTTTTGTTAGGATTAAATTGATATCGCCATATATTACTGTACCTTACACAGATATCGCATAGTCCTTGTAGTCCAGTCTGTGATAATGAAAAAGGGGCCATATCGTCAGCATGTGTGAGGAAAGAACAATTTATGTTTTTGATGAACAAACCAAGATGAGATCTTTCTAACTCATAAAGTAAATTATCAATGTAATTGGTGTATAAGAATGGCGAGATAGAGCCCCCTTGTCTGGCGCCGTGCGTAACCTCAAACCAACGTGAGGAAATTCCAGAAAGAGACGTTCTGCACCATACGCCTGTCAGAAGGCAGTTGAGTATTTTAATGTATTTCCTCTGACGTGGTGCTCATAAAGTTTGAATAGCAGTCCGTTAATTCAAACGGTGTCTAATGCTTTCCACACATCCAAGAAGCACACATATAATTTGCTATGCTTCTCGGACGTGTAAGAAATGCATTCCTGTACCATGAAGGACGACAATCATACAGCTAATATTCTGCTGAAAACCATTTTGTAACGGGTTAACTGCTAGAGTTGATGGCGAGTTGTTTTGTAATCGAAGAAGGATAACTCTATCTCCGTCAAAGTTATCTTGCCCACTGAACTATATGGTATATTCCCAATTTTAGCAAGGAAGGGTTAACAACCCCTGAGTTGAAAATGGTACGAAAATTCTATCATGTTTCATGACCTCCTGTAACCTCTGACCACGTGATCTCCAAATGACGATTTAACTCGAAGCCAGATAGCATTCTCTCACTTTTTCCTTGTTAACGGGAGGGACAACATCCGAAGCTAAGTGTTAACAGTTTTCTGTGTTATACAAAAAAACATTATTTCCGTTGATTATTATTAATTGTATTCAATTGACATAAGACTGCGCGAGCGGACTCGCGTTTCTATAGCATTTTTATTATCGTAATCGGCTTGTCTGTTCTTGTGGCCAACTCGTTTTGTTTTAACGAAATTTTGTTGTCCATATTTTTAAACAGCCGATAAAAGACGGCATCTTTATATAATATTTGTCGCCGACCGGACGAATAATAGATGCACATTTGGATATGACTAAAGACGCTCATAGTTTCTTTATCACAAGAATCTATTGCATACATGTACGACTTATTCTATGGTCTAAAAAAGGCGCCACGTGCTCTGGCTGGTGCCATCACGGTATCACGAAATTAGGTGACTTACTTTCGGCTGTCTGACGGCTTTGTCGCTACAATGTTTATTTATACTATGAGAGTCGTTGTCTGGTGTCCAACTGACGGAAGCAGTATTTAACTCTTGTGAAATAGGATTGAAATATGCATACATCCTAGTGTAAATTTTTTTAACTTAATAATATTGTGTTCAAAAATTTATTTCGTGCAAACCAGGGTTATTCGACAATACAATCGATTAGCTTATTGCCGTTAGTTGACACAGCCAAGGTGCTTATCAACATAACGCAATACAGGTGTAATTTTGATTGTTAGCAATTGTTCCTTCCCTGTAGCTCCCCTAGAGATGCTTCCCCTCATTTCGAGGGTACCACCTTTGAGACCAGGAAACTGACACTTGTCGATAGTGCTCCCCTCATCGGCTTTGCGACTCGGGACGATAGTCACACCAAACAGGGAGCGGGAGGGGCACCCCATCCGGCCACAATTGGTGGGCACCCTAGACTATCGTACGGGACGCCAAGTCGTACCCTCGGGTTGTCCGTTGGCGGGTTGGCGTGCCCAGGTACGGTTGTGTTCTGCGCTACTAACACTCGCACTACGCCGTCCATCGCTACAAGTTGACATCTCGGAGTCAGCATGGCTGGGGGTTCGCCCTGTCCATATTATAATCCTATATGCCTTCGGTCCCTGCTGGGTTTGGGCTGGGGCCCGAAATTTCCAAGCATGCTTCCTCCTTGTTGGCCAACTCCATGTCTGTGGGCCTGGAGTTTCAGTTACTGACCGCCTTCTGATCAACAGCAGCCAGTACTTTTGGGTTTGAATCCTAATGCAAAAGATTATGTTCTCCGATGCCGTTCTAGTAGGAGGCATGCTTCAGAACCTGCCCTCCTAACAAGCCATCGCCAGTTCGGATGGATGGAGATCGGGATCGGGACGCGCTGTAGCTCTATGCCCGAGGTGAAAAGGCTTTGGACATTCCTTTGGGGTCAACCATACATGCACTCATGAAGGAGCTCAGATAGTTGTTCGGGGTTCTCTGATGCAGACAAGCATCGCCGTAGCCGAGTGGTTATGCCATCAGACTGCAAACCTGGCGACATGGGATCGAACCAGCTGAGAGGTATTCAAAAGTTTTATTGTTCTCGGATTATGCAGAGTTCCACTCCTTGCTTTATAAGTTGTTGCTTCTTTCAATGTGCCATCCAGCTCCTGCGAGGTCATGGTCATTGCTGGGATAGAGTGTCACCTGTGTCGATAGTCTTCAGGAATATTCTTTGGATGATGGGTCAGTCATATCACTAAGGGCAGTAATGATACACTGGGTCACTATATGAACCGCGACCGTTAATATTCTTGACTTTCATACCACCTATGGTTGACAAATACCCATATATAGGTATAAAAAATAACTTGTAGATATGTTCCATGTGGGAGGGTGCATCCGCATATTTTTATCTGCAGAATTCAGTTTTGTAGTTAATAATAAATATATGAGTCCATTATACATACTAGACATATGCTCATCTTCAGAACGCAACTGATTTCCTCTCATCACAATTCACATTACTCAATGCAATGCACATTCTCTTTATCAGGAAGTTATCCGTGATCAGCCTGTTGGGACGACTATTGGATTTAATTACATGATTTTGTGACATGGTCTCGGCAGTTGAAGTAAGGTCTATATCAACCATCCCGCTTGGGCTTAATTGGCGACACAGCGCGTCAGTCTTCTGTGATATCGGCCTTTGGTTCTAATACGTAATTCTTCTTATTGGCACTGTTGTCGGTACACAATAGTTTTATTTTTTCCTGATAGTGCTTGGTTCGCATAGTGGTCTCATTTAATATACAAGGCAAGTTCCATTGCTGACCTCTGAGATCACCACTGCAGGATAATGTTGCGTCTATGGGGCAACATATTAATACTGTTGTGCACACTTCATACAGACTGAAGAAGATCCTTGCCAGATGCTTTCCCTCGTGTGCGATATTCACTAGCATTGGGTGTAGGATGCCAGATCATATGATCCGCCCACTAGATTCGCGCTTCGGGCGGTGATTATCTCAAGAACAAGGTGCAATCGGAGGGGCACCCCATCCTTCCCAGAAGGGGTACCTTGAACCATCCACCAGTCGGGGGTCAGCCAGAAGAGCAAGAATGGTTGGGGGCGCACTGCGCCTGGGTCTCTGTATTTCACTAATCCAACCTGCCATCTGTTTTCTGCTGGTTTTGGGCTGGTGCTACAATCACGGTGCATGTTTCCTGTGATTTCTCAGTTGGATTTAACTTTGGAGCTGGCCGGTATTTCAACATATTGAATATCGTCAGGTTGGAAATGGAAAGCCTTATTGAAACTGTGAAATATATCAATGCCAGGCTCCAAATACAATTACTTTTGTGAGCATCGAATGCTGAATCATACAGCACTGAACTTTAAAATGTTTCGCGAGAATCATTACAAGAATAGTTTTGGTGGTTCTCATTGAATCTCAAGTCTTGCAACCACTTGTTGACTACTTTAGGGGACAGTTGATTAGAAGTCGCTTTTCTCGGTCACTCTGATTTCTTCTCGTCCCATTCTCTTATCTTCTTATCAATAACATGAGACACATTGACAGCGACCGTTGTATTTTAGGGCTTCATTTAGACCAATACATTGTTGAATGACTGCTCATGGTCCATCTTGTTCAATGATTCATTAGGATTCTCTTGTTCGCGTATTCAATGGTTCATTAACAAATGTTCCGTTTCTATGCACAAGCTACTGTCCACCTGTTGGTGTCTCCATTGGTAATCACGGCAGTCATCCGTACTCCGTAAGCCTGTAATTCGCTCAATGTTGTGGTTAACTCAGGAAGGCAGGAACTTAATCGACGGGACACATGCCTATGAGGTCATTCCTTTACTTCATGGTTATACGGTCAACGCAACGTTTTCTTTTTAGTAAACGCTACTACTACACGGCCCTATTTGAATCTCCATTCGTGGGTCATCTTGGCAAATTTGATTCTTCTGGTGCTTTCCAAAAAAACAGCATTGTAGTGTGCTCTGTCATCAAAGGGACTCGAGGGTTCCTACAATTTTCTTTTTGTTCCAAATTACATGTATGGTTCCCTATATGTAGGATTATGTTAGTATTCTATACAATCGACTTCTTCCGGCTATCTTATAGGGTTGGTGCAATCAACTATTTCGGCGAGAATCTCTTCCCGGTCACTAGGGTGATTGTTCGCAAAACTGACCCTCAACCCATAAACCTGACGGTGCAGGACATCGATTTATCTGACCACTTCTTGGTCACTCTCAAAACAGACATTGTATGTCCCATATCACTTAAACGAACCACTACCTCTCGAGATTTGAAGTCCATCGACAGTGTTAAATTTTCCGGTGATCTAATTTCTAGTTTCTACACCCATCCAAGGAAATCCCCTCTTCAGTGGTTCATTAATCTACGTGCTTTACTGGATGGTCATGCGCCTTTAGTCACACGCAAAATTCGATGTCGTCCATCTACCCCGTGGTTCAATGATGAAATAAAGAGTGCCAAAGCTGATAAGCGGCATGCTGAGAGGAGATGGCGAAAATCCGGTCTAACAGTTGATCGTCAAATCTATGTTGAAAAGAACAACCGTATGAATCAAATGACTAGATCTGCCCGTTCGGAATATTATAACTCTAAAATCGCGAATGCTAAATCAACAAAAGTCATCTATTCCATAACCAACGAACTAAGTGGTAAGAAAAAAGTACCAATTCTTCCTACTAATGTTAAAGAAAATGAATTACCGGATGCTTTTGGTGAATATTTCCGTGACAAAATTGCAAACCTGCGTTACCAGCTAGATGTATCAAATGCTGAAGCAGAGTTCAAACCGTTCGTTGGTGACAGTCTTAGTTCGTTCTGCAAGCTTACATGTGATGAGGTCAAGGAACTTATTTTATCATCCACTTCAAAAACATGTGTTTTGGATCCCATTCCAACTTCTTTACTGGTGGAACATATCGATTTTATATTAGAACCACTCACAAAGCTCATAAATTGGTCTTTGTCTGAAGGTGTTGTTCCTGACTGTTTTAAGGAGGCCGTTGTGATTCCCCTGATTAAAAATAATTCTCTGGATGCCGACTTGCTAAAGAACTATAGGCCCATCTCAAACCTTCAATTCGTCTCGAAGCTGTTAGAAAAAGCTGTCCTCAAACAACTGAGAAATCATATGGAGAAACATTTGCTTCTGGAAAAATTTCAGTCAGCGTACAAACCTGGTCACAGTACTGAAACTGCATTGTTGTGTATCACTTCAGACCTTCTTCTTGCCAGTGATGATAACAAGTTTTCACTAGTATCCCTGCTTGACATGAGCGCAGCTTTCGATACTCTTGATCACGAAATACTGTTGAAGCGATTGGAAATTTCTTTTGGGATATCTGACAGCGCGCTCAAGTGGTTCGGTTCATATCTCTCTAATCGTGTTCAGAGGATTCAAATTGGCAGTGCATTTTCAAAAACCTTTCATCTGCAATATGGAGTCCCTCAGGGATCTGTCCTGGGGCCTGTCTTGTACTTAATCTACACCAAACCACTTGGTGAGATCATCAGGTGACACAGTGTCTCTGCTCACATGTATGCTGATGATACACAGCTTTACATTTCTGGTGATAACCCATATTTTCTTCTCACTGTAATGGAAAACTGCATCGGTTCTGTGAAATCGTGGATGTTGGCTAATAAACTAAAATTAAATAGTGACAAAACTGAAGTAATGTGGGTGTCTAAGCCGTCATACATAGAAAAGGTGGGCATAGATGTTATGACTATTGATGGTAACCAAGTTTATTTCTCAGATAAGGCGAAGAACCTTGGTGTATTTTTGGATAGATCACTCTCTATGACATCACATATTAGCCAGATATGCAAGACAATATACATTGAACTTCGAAAACTGGGTCAAATGAGGAAATACATAAACACTGACTCAGCTAAAAAACTTGCTTCATCTCTGATTCTCAGTCGACTTGACTATTGCAACTCTCTTTTGGCTGGTATACCATCTATCCAAATTACCAGGCTTCAGCGTCTGCAACACACTGCTGCAAGGATAGTTCTGTGTCGTAAAAGATCTGACGACACAGATGAAATGTTGCAAGAACTACATTGGCTACCTGTGACAGATAGGATTATTTATAAACTTGTTACATATGCATATCAAGCAACCCATGACCCAAAATCTCTTCCAGCATACTTCAGTGATATCCTTGTTCCGTATGTCCCACACCGATCACTTCGTTCAGAGGACAAACTTCTTTTGACACCATCTGGTGCTAATTTGATCACGGTTGGCTACCGATCTTTCAAAGTAACATGCGCAAATGCATGGAATCCTCTGCCATTGAACATAAAAGAGTCACCATCTCTTGACGACTTTAAAAAGTCATTGAAAACTTACTTGTTTGCACGGCGTTTCAGAAAGTGACTTTGATATTGTGTATATTTATATTTCTTGTTTATGTTTATGTCAAGCGCTTAGGGCCCGCTTATTGGGGATAAGCGCTATACAAATATTATTATTATTATTATTAGTACAGATTATATGTCCATGATATCTCAATCCTTATAGACAATGGCATATCTTGGATTAGTGGGTGTCTGGGCCCTGTTTGAGCTGGCAGCCGTTTTTTCATCCGGCGCTAGATCTCATACTAGGACACTGCCCCCCTCAAGAATTGACTTGGGGATTGGTTCTCTTGTTTTTATAGGGGTCTCCTTTATAATTTGAGGCCTTTGCCTCTTGTTGTTTCTTCATGTCCCTTATAAGGCTGTTTTTTCCTTATTGTCTTTGTCTGCACATGGGTTAGCCCATTCAATGCATTATTGCGAAATCCTCCTAAATTTTCATCAGGAAATAGATATTTCTTCCCTTCCGGCAAGTACTCAACTCATACATTGCTAGCTCTTAGCTCCGAAGCGGAGGTCATCTCAGTCTCCATGTCTTTCTGAAACTATCTACTTTATTTGCAGGGCCTTCAATCCAAGTCACCACTATTTGTTTAGTTTGGGCCCTCTGGTAGCTGGCCAACATGTATTAGTCTTATGGTGTAATTACATACATTGGCTTATGGTGATATTGTACATATTGTAGGTTATCAGGTCAATCCAGTTCTTTGATTGAGGTGCATAGGAGTGTTTATCTTTCCTCGTGGCCTCCACCTGCCAGAAAATTCTATATTATACCATATAGTTCAGTGGGCAAGATAACTTTGACGGAGATACAATATTTGTCAAAATAAGTAAAATATATATCTCCTAGAAGTATCTTGCCCACTGAACTCTGAGCTCCCTCCCAGGGTTTCACACCCACCCCACTCACGAGGAATGTCCTAATGTGGGAAAAAGTGAGAGAATGCTATCTGGCTTCGAGTTAAATGGTCATTTGGAGATCACGTGGTCAGAGGTTACAGGAGGTCATGAAACATGATAGAATGTACCATAGAATTTTTGTACCGTTTTCAACTCAGGGGTTGTTAACCCTTCCTTATTAAAATTGGGACTATACCATATAGTTCAGTGTGCAAGATACTTCTAGGAGATATATATTTTTCTTATTTTGAAAAATATTGTTTCAAACATTTTGTAAATTACTGGTAATAGAGTTATCGCTCTGTAACTGTCAAAATTGTCACGAGGCTTAGGCGTTCCTTTATATAATGAGCAAATGACACCCAATTTTGCATTTTGTGGAACATTCACAAGTTCAATCATGTTTGAAAATAAAAATGCAATGCACTGTACAATCGAATCACCACTGTATACAAAGTGTTCATAATTTATGTTGTCCCATCCTGCAGCTTTTTTATGCGGAAGAGATTTGAGAAGGGAGCTGACTTCAGATTAGGTTACTGGATATATTACCCGTTCATCTATTGGGCTGAATGAATGTTCAGAAAGTTCTTTCGTTATAACTACATTGATTTGTAGTGGTTTTGACCAAAATCAGGGCTCACCAGTGGGTTAGAAAACATTGTTTCATAATATGATGCCCATCCCTATTTCAGCCAGGGCTCTCAGAATATTACCATTGTGTTTAAAAACTGAATTCGAAAGAACATCGTTAGATTTTCGTTTAGCATTGAATAATTTGAAAAACGCACTCTGGTCTGCCTCAGCACACCTATCAATATCTGCGTTAATTGAATCTAAATGTTGTTTTGAGTATTTGCGATATTCTCTGCGAAAGGTGCGCTTAGCCTCTTTATAACATGAGAATTCAATGCTAACCTCTCCTCTGTGGTGACCTGCGTTCAACCAAAGAGAACGATAGTATGTTAGTGTATTTCGTAAGCTTTTTAAGTGTGAATTCCAAAATGATTTAAGGAAGGGTTTGAATGATGTCTGAGGTATGTTCATCTGAGCCGAGTTAGAGATCGCGCTTATGAGATCATTGTAATAAGTGTCTAGTAAGTGTGTGTCCTCAACTTCATAATGAGGTAGTAATGTCTGTAAGTCACTTTGATAAGTTTGAATGTTTTCTTGCATTGATGAATTTTTTTTTCATTTTAATCTGGGTCTATCGGAGTTAGTGTTGAGTTCAGATTCAATGCTTAGCTCAATGTTGAGTATTGTTGTGATAGGTCAATGATTCGTTACATTTAATGCATCATCGTCGAGAACATGGAAGCAATTTATGTTGTATTTATCCATTTTGTGAACAAAAATGTGGTCAATTACGGAGCCACTTAATCCCGAGGGAGATACAAATATTGGCAATTGAGCTGAATCTTGAGCGAATATATGTGTTGAGACTAGCTCAAGTTCGTCAACGAGACACTTCAGTACTTTACAGCATTCATCGCCTTTATAGAGGGTAGCATTGAAGTCTACCATGAGTATAATTGTACCTAATGCCCGATAGCTGCCACACAGCGTTGATAATTTTTCGATATATTAATTTTAAAAGTAAAGTGTGTAATTAGTCGAAGGTAGATAAACATGAAAAATGTAAATGTAACTAGTTTTAGAAATTTGGACCTGAATGCCTATAATTCTATCATTTATGTCAATGGTCGATATCCGACCTCCGAAGATAAATTCATGGGCCACCCAGGCTTACTGATGTGTGTCTACAGTAGTTGCTCATTTATGTTTGATGTTGCCATTCATCGGAATGCTCTCGGGGAGAGCTTTCCGATGAATGGCAACAAGCCATATTTCCGACTAAATCCTGAAAAGTTACCCATAATTCTGCTGTGGTTAAGGAGTCAATTACTTAGGGCATTACTGTAGGCAATTATTAAGAATAGGCACTGCACATTCATATTGGTATACCATACTGGCTTCACTTATATATATATATTTTACAGTTTTTGCGCAACTCATTGGTGCAGTGTAAATTTTCTCATCTCAAAATTGATCAGGTATTTTGTTTTTATAGTCAATTTTGACCACCGAAACTTGCGCAGCGTATTTATTTCTTACATGTGGTGATTTTACAGATGCTTCGTTAATGAATATAAAGATTGCACACATATCTCATTGTTATGTTTTAGATTGCGGTTTACCAAAGCTAACCCGAACAATTGCTCCGAGTTTGCTGTATGCTAGACTAACATGGCTGGGTAAACACCCATGGCAGGTTGTGCTGTACCATGGATCAACATTTACATGCGGTGGCACCATAATTAATCCCAGTTGGGTAGTGACAGCTGCTCATTGTTTGGATTACGGGTAAGTATACTTAGGTTCAGGGATGTATTTCAACTGTTGGAATTTTCTTGGCTGACATAGCATTAGTTTGAAATTTCATATCAAAAGTACATTGAATTTGTTATTCAGGATAGACATATAGGCACGAACAGAAGCTGGTAATTTATCAGAATTTTTGTTTGTTTTGGCTGCCATTTTGAACTTTATCATCACGTTTTCATAACCAGTTGCCTTCAGGGTTCGCGTTGCCACTTGACAAATTTGCCAATGGCAAAAAATATTTTCATTTGGCAAATATTATTTTCATTTGGCAAAAATTTTGGCAAGTGAGTTTTTACCTCACCTGAGACGAAGTCTCCGGTGGAGCTATAGTCATCACTCCTCGTCCGTCGTCCGTCCGTGGAGCCGTCCATCCGTCCGTCCGTCCGTCAACTTTTTTAAAACATCTTCTACTCTGAAACCATCATACCGAATTGGTTCATATTTGGTGTGGATGTTCCCTAGGTACTCTCATTCAGATTTGTTCAAATGAGGTCACTGGGTCAAATAGTTGCGAAGCCAGGGCCATAACTCTATTCCTCCATAGTAATTCTTACAACGACTTCTTGTTCAGAACCATTGGGCCGATTTAGCTAATATTTGGTATGGAGGGTCCTTGGGTGACTGGTGTTCAGATTTGTTCAAATGAGGTCACCCGGTCAATTAGTTGAGAAACCAGGGCCATAACTCATAGTAATTCTTACAATGACTTCTTTCTAAAAAAATATTTGGCCGATTTAGCTTATATTTGGTACAGAGAGACCTTGGGTGACTGGGGTTCAGATTTGTTCAAATGGGGTCACTGGGTCAAATAGGGGCAGAGCTAGGGACATAACTTTAAAAACAAAAAATTAAATTTTTGCATTTTGACCTTTAATTTTTGTTTAGGACACATCACAGCCTCATATTTCTTACCTAGATTTTTCTTAGCATGTTCTTCATCTGTATGGATTTTGGTATTGTTTATTTAACCCCTTCCACTCTTGTTTTGATATAGAATTCATCCAAGACAGGATTACTCAAACACCAAATTTGGTATATGAATTTTTGACACTTCGCGACCTGATTTCCATTCTGTCCTAAGTGACATGCTGGTACGAAACATCCGTATGGGTATCGTTGGAATCGGCATCAAATTCCGCGTCTAACGGTACCGGCCCCTAAGCAGTATCTATTTTTTTCGCGGTGATATTAGCTATTCTTTTCTGTCCGTTCTGCATAAAAACACTATTTCTTAGAACCATTATGTCATATAAATAAAACATACTTATAAAGCCAGTTATATCCTGTCATTTAAAAACAAAGATGAATTCTATCTTGAGTTTCAGACACAACAGATACTTATTCAGATCTATGTTGTTCTATGTGCAGTTCGGCTTTACGAACTGTCACTTACTACAGGATGGAACTGAAATATTTTTGCTAAATTCTCTCACATCGAACAGGTTGCAACTCAAGTTGCGATCGAACAGAGAAAATTGTTCCCGCGAAAAGAAACACACGTAGTCGAGGAGATATTGGTCGACCTCTGCACACCAGGACTCAATTTCACCCCACTAATTTTCTTTCTTAATGTCTCCTCTAATTTTTTTCGGTTGTTAACAAGAACAAAAAGTGGCCACAGAGACTCCAGACAAGATGGCGTCCATTTTTTATATGCACCAGGTCTCTTTGATCGCCGTTATCGTAAAGATTATATCAAAAGCGGTCTTGTTTTCTGCTCGATTCGTTATGCCAATATATGACCCTTACAAATTAGCCAAAAGTCCGACACCATAATCTAATATGGCGGCCAAGATGGCCACCGAAATGTGAAAATATGCTATTTTTCTGACATTTCACCACTTTTTGTTTGTCTCTATGGGAATATATTGGCACCTTAGCGTGATTTTATACATTTATCGTATAGAAGAATCATTGACGAACACAATAGGATCATAATATATATTAATTGTGGGATATTTTTGTCCGATATCACGTTTTCCCAAATGCCGATATAATAGGTCAAAGCCGAATCGACGCTAATAACACGATGTAATGTTGCGAATCAATGAAAGTTATTGCTATCATAACAACACCCATGCATATATGTGCAGGAGATAATCGAGCTATGATTCCTCTTATACCTGAGTTGAGGAATATTCACCCAAATCCAAGATGGCGGCCAAAATGGCCACCAGAAATAGAAAAATTGCCGAAAATCGCTGATTTTAACATCAGTGAGCGTTATTGTCACGACAACTCCACACCTGCTTATTATTGTGAATTGGGAACACTTAGATGAAGAACTGTCATTGTACCAGATCCAAATAAAAGTTTCCAAAATGGCGCCACAATGGCACCGAAATGCCCTCATATTCACATCATTGGATACTATTGTCGAGAAAACTCCACTCATGGAGTTGGAAATACTGAGGTACAAGAAATTGTTTTCCAAATCGAACATGGCGGCCAAAATGGCCACCAAAATTTTAAAACAGGCCTGCATTCATTAATTTCCTATACTTTCTTACGATGGGCGTTAATGTTTCGCGATTTCTACCCCCCATTACATGTTGAAATGGAATACTGATATGAAGTATTCATTTGCGTTTTGGCAATTGATACTCACAGTCAAGATGGCGGCTAAATTGGCGGCCAGAAGTTGAAAAGAAATAGATATTTTCACATACTAATTTCAACTTTTTGTCATAATATCAATATGTGTGGACGAAACTGTACATAAACAATCTATTAGTTTAACTTAATACGTATAAAAATGCATAAAATGGCTCGTATCCTTCTGGAAAGTCGAAAACCCACCATTAATATCGCGATGTGGCATTTCGAAATCCATTCTCCACTTAGTACCGATAATGGCCGTAACCGTAGGTGCGCCGAATAGTAATATTAGAACAATTACCTGATAACAGATTCTGATTTGCCACATCACGTCCATAATTATCTGGACCAGCTTCCATTTCTTTGTCTGGGAAATCTGGGTCGCTCACATCGACAATGTATTCAACACCTCCTGGGAGAAGGGTCCCTCTAATCATAACGTTTCAAACAATTCATTCTCCGGTGTCTAGCTTGCGATTTTAAATATGCTTAATATGGGATTTGTGCGTCATCTTGAACTAGAAAGGCATATGGTCGATGAGTATACAAGCTTGCATAATGCCATCTCTATGTATGTGTCTCATACCCCATGGGGATAACGACATGTACACCTGGCGAACCAATTAGCTAGTCACTTCTCAATAGATGGTTCGTCAACTCACAAACTTAGCGAACGCATTGGCATATGTGGACAACTTCGGCATTGTTTCGAAGGTTGATAGTAGAGGTGCCACGATTATTGATTTTGATAATCGATAATCGGTTGTCAATAATCGACTATAATCGATTAATCGTACCTAATAACTTCAGTGGAAGATTTTCGTAATATGGCCTATTGGTTAAATGCACTGTCGCTGATTGTGGCATCGGCTGATGTAATTTTTTACATTAATAAAGTGCATCATAAACCACTGTTAATGACCAATGAACACAATGTATTGAATACCACCACAGTTCTCGGCGATGTTATGATTATAATATTTGTGAGTTCATTTGAACGAATGTTGCGATTGATTTGAGTTATGAATAGCCAAACATACAAACAATATAAAAGTAGGAAAGTTAGAAACTATAAGTTTCATCAAACATCCAGTGCGTGGTTAACAATCACAAACGTGTGCCCCCACCCGCAAATTACAGGACTTAGAACAAGTTAAGTATGATACACGATAACCTGTATTAGTAACATCTAAGGTGACAGTCGGCACATTTCAAAGCCATAGTGCCACCTGTCAAGTTTAAATTTATATACAACGACGTCGCCATAAGTTCAAAGCTGCAGTGCCACCGATTTGTAGAATATACAATGGGCCGAAGAGTAACCATGTCGCATCATCAAATGAACTGCCGAGTGTTTGCAACATAAGTTAGTAGTACTCATGTTGTCGGAATCTCTTTGATTAAATTGATGTTGTTAACCCTTCGGTTGTAGATTAAACTGTGTAAAAGAAACACCATATTCAATAATACCCGGCATTTTCCGACGTCTGAAATAAATAACGCAGATTAATCGACTATGGCAATGGTAATCGATTATCGGCTTTATCAACGGTTCATCGATTATACGATTAATCATGGCACCCCTAGTTGATAGCTGTCTCATTCCCTTGGACAGATGTATATCTGCTAAGGAGAAGACCATAATGTACCGACTACCCGCACTTCTTGACCATGATCCTAAGGAAACTGTGTGATGTCCCGCAGTCGTCTCGTCGAATAGCTCCCAGCAGAGAAGAACAATACTCGCGGTGTTAGTTTGTGGACATACGTCATGATGGTAAAATGGTTGGAATGGTGATGTTGCCAAGAAATCACTTGGTGTACCCAACAGATGTTGAACTGAATGCAAGATCTCATCAACGTAACATTCCTCTGGATGTTCTTCGCGTTGAACATTTCACCCTTGTGTTGATGGCATTTGTACTTTCTTGAACCATACCGACCACCACCCAGTGTGTGTATGACATATCAACCAACTATGAAAGGCATCGTCTTTAAGACTACACCCCAGTCTGGGTGGGGCTTATGTGGTAGTAGCCAGTGGTACATGCCTGGTCCAGTTGATTGTGAACGGCTTCCAAACGGATGGGAACAATCTTAGCATACAAGGAAAGCAAAGCAACACATGAGATCATGTCTGAATCTAAAACATACCCAAAGAAGGGCGGTGCAGTCATGGTCTAATTTCATTTCCACTATCATGACACATGCCCACAAACTAACACCGTGTGTATTGTTATTATCTGCTTGAATTTGTTCAATGAGACAATTGCTGTACGCAACAAGATTTTTTTTTTTTTCATGGTCAAGACGTGTGGGTATGTTATGCATTATGGTCTTCTACGCCTTAGTGCCACCGCACACGCTGCGATTAAAATCGTAAGTGGGGAAAATCTCAGGAGGAAGCATCCAATGTGCATGCCCACGACAATATCGTAGCCAAATCGTAGCAATCAAGCACTGTTTGATTTTACCAGGAAAATCGTGGCGTGACCTTGGCAATGCGCGCGATCGTAGCTGTCACATGACCACTGTCGCACTGGTCATGTTGTAAATACCACGAAAAGAAAACATTCAAAAATGGCGCAAAGTTTACAAACTTCTTGCACTTACAAAAACAGGCCACATTGGTGGAGGTGTGGCGCGACAGGGAGTGCAGGCCTATACCACATATCAGGCAAGGAGTAGAGGGCTGCCCCAATTATTGAAATTCAATTGGGGCAGCTGAGCCTGTTGAGTTGACAGGTACAAAAATGTCAAAATTAAAAAAATATTCAATTTCACTTGAACTTTCAACATCAACTTGTTTAGTTTAGAACATTGAGATACATGTCATATGTATTTAGTTGCATCCTGCGGAGAATGTGGGATAACATTTTGCTATCATGTGATCGATCACGTTGATCAAATCGTAGCTGCGAACATCGCAGCACCGTAGCGTCTGCGGGCAAGCTACGATTTTTCCACCTACAATTTTCCCCACTTAGGATTTTAATCGTAGCGTCTGCGGTGGCACTTAGCAGAATGGCATCCGTCAAATATCTGGCTTTCAACATCCAAAGCCATATACATAAGTTGTCCGGGTACGTCAGTGCATTAGATGAGTATGTGAATTGATGAACCATATAATGAGAAGTGGCTGTTTGGTAAGATCACCAGGTGTATATGTTGTTATCCCCATTAGGTCACCAAAGCTGAAAATACGCCGATAGCGAGGTCCTTCTGAAAGCTAGTATACGCATCAACCACATTCCTTTCTAGTTTATCGCACAAAATAACGCTCAGATCCCATATGTAGCATCTGAATTATACCATAAGCTATACCACGAATGAAGATCGCCAAGAATAAGGATAAGAATTCCCAGCTTTCGAGACACCGGCATATGTATTGTTTGAAATATTCCGATTAGTGGAACCTTTCTAAAAAGAAGTGTAGAAAACTGTGATGGTGTGAGAGAGATAGATTAATCTGACGAAGAGACGGAAACTGGTCCATGCAGATAATGCTAAATGTGGCAAATCAGAATAAGCTCAGGTACTGTTGTTTTGATATTTGGAGGCCATACTATGGCTATTTGGCGCACCTAAACGGCCATTATGGGCACTTATGGTGGACAATGGATTTCGAAATGCCACATCGCGATGATTAATTGTGGGTTTTCATCTTTCCAGAAGGCTACGACTTATGTTGAAACTAATAAATGGCCTATAGTATGTACAGTGTCGTCCATACGTATCGATATAATGACAAAAAGTTGAAATTAGTATGTGATAATATCGACTTCTTTTCAATTTCTGGCCGCCAGTTTGGCCACCATCTTGACTCTGAAAGTTTGCCAAACTCAAATGAATACTTCATATCGATGTTCCATATGAACATGTAATTGTGGGCAGAATTCGCGTAACAATAACGACCATCGTAAGAAAGTAAAGGAATGTGAGCTTGATTTCAAATTTCGGTCTCCATTTTGGCCCCCATCTTCGATTTGGAAAACAATTTATTGTATGAGATGCAAGGTAATTACTTCACCTCAGTATTTCCAAATCAACTGTCCGCATGTGTGCAGTTGTCTCGAAAATAATGCCCAATGATGTGAATATGAGGGAATTTCGGTGATTTTTCAAAATCTTTCCGCCATTGTGGGCGCCATTTTAGATCTGGGGAACTTTTATTTGGATATGGTACAAGGAAAGTACTTCGGCTAAGTGTTCCCAACTCACAATAGTTAACAGGTGTGGAATTGTCGTGACAATAACGCTCACTGATGTTAAAATCAGCAATTTTTGGCGATTTTTCTATTTCTGGTGGCCATTTTGGCCGCCGTCTTGGATTTGGATAAATATTCCACAACTCAGGTATAAGAGGAATACTAGCTCGAGTATCTCCCGCATATATATATGCATGGGTGTTGTTATGATAGCAATAACTTTCATTGATTCGAAACATTACATCGCGTTATTAGTGTTGGTTCGGCTTTGACCTATTATACCGGCATTTGGGAAACGTGTTATTGGACAAAACTATCCCACTATGAATGTATATTATGATCCCATTGTGTTCGTCAATGATTCTTCTATACGATAAATGTATAAATTCACGCCAAGATGGCAATATTTTCCCATAGAGACAAACGAAAGGTGGTAAAATGTAAGAAAAATAGCATATATACACATTTCGGCGGCCATCTTGGATTCTGGTGTCGGACTTTTGGCTAATTTGTGAGGGTTGTATATTAGCATAAAGAATCGAGCGGAAAACAAGACGGCTTTTTATATCATGTTTACTATGACGGCGATCAAAGAGACCTGATGCATATAAACAAAATGGCCGCCACGATGGACGCCATCTTGTCTGGAGTCTCTGCGGCCACCTTATTTTCTTGTTAACAACCGAAACAAATTAGAGGAGACATTAAATAAGAAAATTAGTGGGGTGAAGTTGAGTCCTGGTGGAGGTGCAGATGTCGACCAATATCTCCTGGACTAATATATACGCGTCAAATTCGCAATGTAACATTAACGAAGAGTACATTCCATGAAGCCATATCAACATTACGTATGCAATATCATTAAGAGTCGCGTGCTTTCCATACAACACCAATTCAAATGCTTGTTTCTATGTCGATGTGCTGGCTAACTGTTCCAAAGAGCGCACATATCACACTCTGCTCACATTGTAATCTCTAATTCTATCATGTTATACGGTATATTGAGACTAAATATTTCTTCATGTTGTCCAAAGTGCGTATTATCTCTTTTATAATCACCACTTGGAACAGACCGGTCCTGGAAAAATTTACGTTTCCATAGTGTCCCACGAAAAATATTCCACTAAGACTGAGTCCATATTGTGCTAAATGCAAAAAATCGCACCCCACCTCCCGAATCTGGTCGAAATATCATATAAGAAAGAGCATCTCCTTATCGAAGTTGATGGTTATTGGCAGAATGAATACTGATTTCTCGGCAGATACCAGGATATCCACCATAAGTCTAATAACAACCAATTGCCAGAACTTTGAAATTTAAAAATCGATTTACTCGGAAACACAAAAAATGCACTTAGGACAGAATGGAAATCAGGTCGCGACTTATATACAGATCAAGTTAAAATATGGGTTTGATCCGATATATTTTAACAGAGTTATGGCCCTTTATAATTCACACCTCTTTGCTATGCACTATTAATTTTTAAGAGAACACTGAAGCCTGTATTATTGAAAAAGCCAATTTATCATAGTGTGGTCACCTGATACTCTTGCTGAAGACTGCTTGCTTCAGACCAGTTTACCATCTGTCATTACAAGACATGACATTAGCTAAACAACAATACTACCAGAGTCTACAAGAATAAATAGGAATAGTCCATTGTTCATTTCTCCAAGCCTGAACATAGTGTGTCTGACATTTGCAGAATGAAGTCCCCAGATGGTGAATTTAGTGTTGCTACCCCATACAGCAGGCTAGCATCACCAAATACACAGCCATGACTATATCGCCCCTAGCAATATACATGTATAGTCTATTAATATTATATTTATTTGTAATTGTACTTTCCATGTATGTGTATTGTAAATAAAATTATCCTATCCAGCCTGGGTGGGGGCAATGGGGAGGGAGTGTAGAGGGGTGGAGATTTGACCCCCTATTTTGATCAAAAGTTAAAAATTTCATGCCCGATAGATTAGATGTTCACACCAAAAATAAGTTAGAACTCGTAGTTTGGTTTGATTTTCTAACATGTATGTTTTTAAACCATCAGTCCATATGTTTCTACTTCAGGTTAAACTGTTGGACCGAATTGGCCACTAATTTGAACTTTATGGGGGTGTCAGGTTGGTAATTATCAAACGTTTGAAGCTTGAAGTACTTGTACCAGTCGTAAAATTCAACCTAAGAGGAATGTACAAAGTGATTTTTGCGAACTTAGTACTGTGGTATGGTTGTCCTCTTTAAAAGGTAAGAGGTTGGAAATTTGTCAGTGATGTGCAATTAGAAATTTCAAGGTGAAGAGCCCTGCTCATTTGAGAACATCCAGCTATGTCCATGTTTAGAACTTAAGTGATTCTGTCAAGTACTGACTTTTGTAGTCATCAGAGTCCCTGTTTTCTCAGGCCTTACAGTCTGGTGAGTGACCCACAGTCATTGACTGTCTTGTTAATTATGGGATGTGAACTATCTAGTCATAAAACATCATCGAACGTGGGTTATTCGTTATGTGCCGAATTACAGACAATACAATGGGAAACCAAAACAAGAAATCTATCAATTTACATGCAGCACATTCAGCAGTGTTATGTTGACAGTTATATGTAATATTCTTTAGTTTTCTTAAAATGGCCATCCCATCTCTGTCATAATCAAACTTTCATAAAACAGCTAATCGACCGTGGTTAAAATGTGAGTTGGAAAAAATGCGACGTTCTGTAAATTTTCATATAGGCCGTTGAACTACTTTGTAACAATGTAGATACCGCAAAAGGTAATTATTAATTCGTTTTGATAATTAATCCTCCCTTTGTCCGTTTGGATTATGGACTCATGTAGTCATTGTAACAATGCATTTTAATGGCGACATTATATAGCAAATATTTATGATGTCAGCATTATATTACCAGCGAGTATAAGACAATAGGTTAATCAGCCGATTGTGAATGATGACAGAATAATTTATGGCTCGTTGATTTCAGCAGTAATAAAAGGCAAAATAATATGGATGCTTAATGACTGTAGAAACATTAAACGTAGTTTCCAGGCGGGTGTCGCTTAGATATTCATTGCTACTTTGATAATTTCCCTAATTATATACACAATTAAATTTGGCAAATATTTATTTAATTTGGCACAAAATAATTTCATTTGGCAAACCCTGGTTGCCTTCTAAATATTAAGATAGAGAATCTATGCATTAAAAGTTGTAACATAAAAATTGTTGGCAATGTTTTCATCCAGTTTACATACTTGTTGTTTACAGAATTGTCAATATCTAAATTGGCGGCCATCTTGGATGCCATCTTATATTTTATTACCTTCCTAATCTAGGACTTTAACAAAATCTTACATTTTCCATGTCTCTGGAACGTTCAACAAAAATATGACACAATAAAATGTGCATTGTTCATTTATTCTTGGATACAACCTGCATGGTTGCCTCTATGTGGATATTTATGAAATTATGGGAGGGTTAAAGGTACTCAATCCGATAAGATACTCCTAAATTACTATTTCTTTGGTTTCGGGGTAAAAAATATCGAGGAGTCGAGGAACCCACCCATCAAAGCTCAGAGTGATCAGATAAAATATTTTGAAGTTTGTTATTTCTCGAGATCTGCAGTAATAAGTGGCCCAAAAACACATGGTCAAACGGATGATCTTGCGGATGAAGATGGATAACTCTAAAATCCATTGGTTATTATTATCATCTTCATCTGCAAGACTGTCCTTTGACCATGTGTTTCCAGGCCACTTATTACTGCAGATCTCGAGAAATAACAAACTTCAAAAATCGATATCCGATCACTCTGAGCTTTGATGGGTGGGTTCCTCGACTCGAATCAAATATTTTTTATTTTACCCCCGAAGCCAAAGAAATAGTAATTTAGGAGTGTCTGATCGGATTGAGTGCCTTTAAGTTTTTTATGCCCCCCAAAAAATAATTTCATGAGCATATAGTGTTTGTCTTTTCTGTCTGTCCATCTGTCCATTTGTCTGTCTGTCTGTAAGATTGTTTGTGTCCGCTCCATAACCAAGCCTTGAAATAGAGTGTCTGTCATTTGCAGAATGAGGTCCCCAGAGGGTGAATTAGTGATGCTACCCCGCATAGCGGGCTAGCATCACCAAATTCACCCTCTGGGGACCTCATTCTACTTACACCTCAGCAGAATGAGGTTCCCAGAGGGTGAATTTGGTGATGCTAGCCTGCTATGCATCACTAAATTCACCCTCTGGGAACCTCATTCTGCAAATGACAGACACCCTATTTCAAGGCTTGTCCATAACATTGTATAGCTTTGTTGGATTCTGTTGAAACTTAACAGGGTCATTCCTGATGAGGAGACGATGTGTCGCGCACAATTTTTTTCCCCAATTGTTGAAGGTCAAAGTCACAGAACAAGGTCGTTCTCTCAATTACGGCACCAGACACTACCCTTCATGTCCTCTCCATAACGTTTCTGTACATCACATGATTTCAACGAAACAAGACATGATGGTTAACCTTTTTGGTTTGTAAAAGCTCAAGGTCACAGGGTGCTTTCAACTTTGACTTCATATGCACCAGTCATACTTTCATGCACCCTTTGTGTCCGCTCCATAACATCACAATGTTTTATTTGGATTCTGCTGAAACTTGGCATAGTTGTTCCTAAAGAGGAGACACATCCACAAAAATGTTTTCCAATCGTTGAAGGTCAAGGTCACAGAACAAGGTCGTTCTCTCATTTAAGTCACCATGCAGACACTACCCTTCCCTTCGTGTCCGCTCCATAACTTTTGTGTACATCAAATGATTTCAATGAAAAAATAGTGTGTTGGTTAACCTGAGGTTAACCTAAGGGTGACGATGTGTCTCAATATGTGTGCATTGTGGTTTGTAAAAGGTCAAGGTCACAGGATGCTTTCAAACTTAGACTTCATATGCACCAGTCATATTTCCTTGCTACCCTTCATGTCTGCTCCATAACATCGTGATGCTTAATTGGATTCTGTTGAAACTTGGCATAGTTGTTCTTAATCAGGAGATGATATGTCGCGCATAATTTTTTTTCCAATTGTTGAAAATCACAGGGCAAGGTCATTCTCTCGATTAAGTCACCAGACTACCCTTCATGTCTACTCCATAACTCCATGTACATCACATGATTTCAACGAAACTAGGCATGATCGTTAATCTAAGGGTGACGGTGTGTCGCAATATGTGTGCATTGTGGTTTGTCAAAGGTCACGGTCGGATGGGTATTATATTCAAAACTACTTCTTGGAATGCAACATTACAAATTAACGGAGGTCAGGGTATAAATTTGCTCATGAGTTGCTTCATTACGTGGGCATAGTCATTTCAAAAAATATTATATTGGTATGAACACTATTGTGTAGGGAACAACCAACCATTTCCAAAAATATATAATATGGAAGAATATACTATATGTGTATGGAGTTGATGGACAAACTTTGTCTGAATCGCATGAATTTTTGACACATCACGTTACACTTGGATATTTACCATGACGTCGCGAAATCAGAACGAAAGCAGAAAAACAATGTTGAATCTGACTAAGTCTCAACATTTTCCCCATATATGTGCGACCCCAATGTGCGACGTCTACCCCCAGCACTGCCTAGACTAGTGTCATTCCATATGATCTAACCCAACAATGCAATTTACTCAATTTTCTTTAGGGGTTAGTTGAGTTTTCGGATCTTGAATAAAAAAGTATGGGCTGGAACTCACTTTTAGTGCATGGTCTTATTTGCCGCACATTTTAATAGAACTGGATAATTTGCTGCCCTTGTGAAACATCAAAGGTCAGGGAGTTCACAATGGGTCAGTAATATTTTTATAACAGACCCAGAAACGGATCAGAGCATGAATATTCCCGAAAGAACACGTAGTTCAAAAGATCTTAAACACAAAACATTCATACCACTAAAGGCCTGGACAGGAACGATTTTAATTAACCTATTTTTTATTCTTTTTTCAGCTCTGGGTATCACATAATTGCTGGTATTGTCAACAGAACAGTGAATGCTCGTGATCATGGCCAGAAAATCTCAGTATCACGCCACTACAAACACATCTCCTATAGTAGAGATAACCTTAGGAATGATATTGCACTGATTAAGCTAAGTGTTCCTCTCAAATTCAATGACTACATTCAGGCTGCATGCTTGCCAACAAAAGAATATGATAAATCAAGTACATGTATCGCCTCAGGATGGGGTCGCAATGAAAAAGGTAATTACATATTATTGGTTTAGCCATTTCATTTATAAATGTATATATTGGAATGGTCTATTATTCATCAGGAGTGATAGACAGAAGAGTTATGGGTGTTTGTTGAACTTAATAATTATTTGGTAAAAAGAAAGGTTTAATTCAGGGTTTCCGCTAGTACAGCTGAGGGTCCGTAAACCGCACCCATTCCCCTCGCCAATAATCTGTTTTGAGACATACAGTAATGCCCTAGTAACCACAGCAGAATTATGGGTAACTTTTCAGGATTTAGTCGGAAATATGGCTTGTTGATCTCACTGAGAGCTATCCGATGAATATATGACAAAAAGCCATATTTCCGACTAAATCCTGAAAAGTTACCCATAATTCTGCTGTGGTTAAGGAGTCATTTATATAGGGCATTACTGTACATGTTATCAATCATATCTTATCCTCAAAAATCCTGCTGTTAAGGAAGGCTGGGTGTTAAACAGAATGCTGACTATAGAAAGCACAACAGCTGAGCACAATATAACAAAATTGATTTTGAAATAAAAGTAATTATAACAGAAAGTACTGTTATGTCCTAAATAATCGAACCCTAAACCACAGCAGAATTATGGGAAATTTTTCAGGATTTAGTCGGAAATATGGTAGGTTGCCATTCATCAGAAAGCTCTCACCGAGAGCTTCCCGATGAATGGCAGCAAGCCATATTTCCGACTAAATCCTGAAAAATTTCCCATAATTCTGCTGTGGTTAAAAGGTCATATACTTCGGGCATTACCGTAATTTTGGTGAACCATCAAAGTGCCGTGGACAAGAACGTAAATACACAAAGTGTTGCGCTAACACTAAAACACGTCTTGGCTGCTGAACATGTCTAAAATATGTACAGTGAAAATTTATTCATTGTAGTCATTGCAACCATAACATGCATCGAGAATAAATGCAAAAATTTCTGCATCATAATGGAGTCCCCTCCCCCCACACAGTTATGTAAACAATGACACATGTGTAGCCAGTTTTCCCACCAAAATGCCTATGTCCACAACGCTTATTTTTATTTCATCACACTTGTAGGGCTGCAACGATGTAGAGGGTTCATGATGCGATGCACATCATCACCATGCAAACTTAAGTTGATGAACCTGGTAATTGACACTCCAGAAAATAATGACAGCTTTACACATTAAATATGTGTTCCTTGAAGCAAATTTTTCATTGACAGAAATAATTGACCCCAAAACTTATTGTTTGAAATGTTAGAAATGTTAAGTCAGAGTTCAGGACATGGATAGCCCAGTTGTTGGAAATTTGTTTTAAAAAACATGATAAAATTAACATTGCCACCACAAAAGTTTTTTTGACACAACTGTAGGAAGCTGGTGTTATTCAAAACATGAAGCATGATGCACCGTGTCAACATCATAAAGATGCAATGTTGAGAATGAATCACAATGCATTGAAATTGTGATGCATCGTTGCAGCGCTACACACTTTTACTCACTCCGAGCCAATAATACAGTAATGCCCTAAGTAATCGACTCCTTAAACACAGCAGAATTATGGGTAACTTTTCAGGATTTAGTTGGAAATAATGTCAATATAAAACTGTGTGCATGCAATGCTTTTCAAAATTATTTGGTCTGAGAAATGGGAAATTGACTTTGCATGGCCTTATATGATTTTAATTATTTTTCTTCAGGAGCACTGTTTTCTCCACATTTAAACTTATTGCTGAAAAAAAAGAGTTAATTTTAATGCCAAGTGAGTTATTTTTGCAGTGAAAAACATGGTGTAATTTTATGTGCTTGACATAAAAAAAAAGTTATATGAGTATTTTTCATATGGCAAAAAAAAGTTTTGGTTCTCTGGCCCCGCCGCATTGAATAAAAAGGGCCGCATTAGGCCTTTTTATTGCAATGCCTGATGTTATGACAAAAAAAATTACAAAAAAATAAATAATTTTTTTTATTTTATTTTATAAACAGGTCTATAGTAGATATGTGTTGAATATTAGTGTGCATTGAGCTCTAACATGTAATGTGTTAAAAGTGAATTGCAGGCTTTTTAGACAACAATAACAGTAGTTAATGTCAGGGGCATTATATGTTAGGTAATCCCAGTCATACACTGGTAGTACAATGTCATTTTTATATAACATTAAATGAGTTTATATGCATATAAACAGTTCCCTCTACATTTCTGGTTATTACTAGACAGAGGAAGGTATCTTTGTCCATGCTTACTATGTGCAGAAAAAATATAAATAAAACCCTCCCTCCCTCATTGATTTGAAAAACAATTGCCCGAGAACCAAAACTCTTTTTTTTGTTTGGCCTAACACTGGCATACTGATGGTTCTAGTGAGTAGAATTTGTTCATTTTTTGCAATTTATTTGAAAATGTATTTTTGGGAAGTTTTCTGTATTGTAGGTACTGCTGAATTTCAGTGCGAGACAATCCATGACACATAATTATGTGTTTTTCATGTTTTTCAGCAAAAAACAAAATTATAAAAACTAAAATAAAATTTAGATGTAATGAATACTTCCGAAAATCACAACAAAAAAAACAACAGAATGCTCATATTGTTATCTAGTACACTCATTAGGCATGCCAAATTGCACAAAAGTATCTTGTTTGACAAAATAATTAAACCATTGATTGCACCAGTTAAATGCTCTAGCTTCTCAATGAATCCACAAGAAGAAATAACTTTATTTATGGAAGAATTAGTTTTGACAAAAATTACGATGGCTGACTCTCTATGCTGAATCACGCCATCTCTGGGCCACTTTAACCCTTCCATGAATTGTGCTTCATGAATTTTTGCGAAAACCCTGTGCCAATGCAATCTCTTATATTATTCAAGTCTCGCATATGTAAGAGAATACATTGGCCTAACAATATTTACCTTGAACTTGTAAGCCAGTGCATTTCTCTTATGTATGCGAGGCTTCTTATGGGAGACACGCACATATCAGAGAATGCACTGGCACATGATTTATAATGCTGCACCTTCTCAGCTCCCATTGTGAACCCGCATCTTGAAAGGGTGAACTAATTATCTGGCAGCATCACTGGTGGATTGCATAATTTATTTGTGTGCATCCCTATCATATATAAACACCCATATTGTTCAAATTAAACAATGCATCATTCCCGCAGATATAATACGCAGGTCATAGTGTGGAATATACATGTATAAGGTTTCTGAGAAATTAGTTGTTTCAGTATATGTTCTTTATATGAGTATTTTTCATATGGCATATTATTTTATCATTTCTGACAGAAAATGATGAAGGAGGTAACGGTAAGTGGGTTTGCTGACAGAATTTGTCAGCTACGGCAAATAAATTACAAAGTTGTGGGTCTTGCATGATGGTGTATATTTTTATGTATATATATGTATATGTATATATCTATTTTCGTATTTCTTTGTTTACGTACATTTACTACATGTATGTGAATCTGTCTGCCCTTGTACCTGGATATCATCTTGTCACCCCTTTGCTGTGTCTACAGGAAACATCTGTGGTCAGCATGGGCTTGCCAAGCTAAACCACTTCTTAGTCTCAGTAAGAGGGTGGGGTGGTATCTGGGTTCAAGTGTGTATTTATTTTTAATGGCCTACATTAAAAAGAGGTCATGCACAAGCATATCTCATGTCTGTTTACATTCATCAAACTTGGAATAGTTCAGTCAATTCTGAGACATACTGTAAATGGGTTAGTAAATACAATTTTTACATATGTTTTAGTATAAAATAATAGATATGTTATAAAATAAGGTATGACCATGAGCATACAACACATGCCACACACGCAACATAACCAAACAAACAAAAACCAAACATTCAAAAACAACTTATGAACTTGAAAATCAAAATTGAGAAAAACAGCAACTGACTTCCCACCGAAAAGAGGAGGCGGATGGGGAGGAGGATGTTGATGAAAAGTTTTGCACCTGATCAAAACAAAATCTAGAGTAATAATATTATACCTGCGTAGTACTCCATACTTCACTTCCGTACTAAAAATTTTTCCTTCCAAATAACAAACCAAGTTAACGACCGAAAAGTGACAAACCTATCCTTAATAGAAATAAAAGGTCAGCTGTCCACAGTGTCCCCCGAAAATGTGGCAAATCGATGCCGCTTTGTAAAAGAAATTTGTTTAAATGTCGAAATTTTCTAAGTCGAAAAGGGTTTAATAACTCTAAAAATAAAAATATTCCATCATCTATATAGAGGATATGAAATGAGTGTTTCTCTCATATGATATTTATGAAACGAGTCTAAGAATTTTCAGTTTTCTCGAGCATCTGGCGAGAGAAAACTGAAAATTCGTGACGAGTTTCATAAATATCATATGAGAGAAACACGAATTACATATTCTATTTATCATATGACACCTATAAATTGATTATGATGTCAAAAACGCACACAAATCACTGAATAGCTATATGACATCGGCAGCAAAAGGTTAATGTGACGTCACTTCATTGCACCGGAAGCCCAATTACACCTGGTGAACTAGCAGAAATAATATGCACGCGAATATATAGTGCGCTATTCTGTTCTCAGTTTGTGACATTATATCGTATGTTTATTAGATAAATACGAATTACATATTCTATTTATCGTATAACAATGTCCAAAACTATATATTTCAAGATTATAAATGCGAGAATTTCGGCATCGCGTTGATTGACGCGCACGAATTTGACCTGCATTTAGTTAGAGACACGGCTCGGCCGCGGCTGCCATTCAGCCAATCAGAACACACTTTTTGTCAACAAACCAATCAAATTATCGGAAGGTGATATGAATTAGTAATTGATATGAAATTGATTTATGACATACTTTCCAAAGTAAATAATGATTGAGTCATATGATAAATACATGTTGCACATCTCCAATATGTGGGTAACAATACTCTGAATACTCCAGGATTTTGAAGACTATAAGCGCACATCGAATGAGACTGAGTGAATATATAGTGAATTTTGACCAGAAGTACAATCAAATATTGAAGAAAGGACTCAAACTTCCATCGGAAATTCTTGCGTTTAAATTATTAAAAAGAGCGAGGATTTCGACACAAGAGACAATGCTTGTAATGACAGGTATGGACTACAGTCATAAGGACACACTTTTTGTACAGACAAGGAAATCATTGAAAAAATTCAAAGGGGATTCTGTAGCGGGTGGACACGACACGACTTCAGTTAATGCGATAAAGACCGAACCTGATGATGTGTGTTTTACGGGTTCAGATAGAGGTCACTATAACTACAAGGCGAGAGGGCGTTATCAGAGAGGACAATATTTTGGACGTAGAGCAAGTAACCCTCAAATCTCAAATTCGTCGAGTAGTGCTAGTTATAGTATGAACACTTCCAGAAAAATCAATCCAGTTGGTCGAGATGGTGAGAGTCTAAGGTGTGTATCATGTGGATCATTCCGGCATCTCCTCAAAGATTGCCCAGATAGCTGGGAAAACATGGCAAAACAATCAAGAGTGAACTTAGCTGAAGTGGAACAGGAACATGTTGTTTTATACACTGGGAGTGATAAGGGAGATATCAAAGAGCTAGGGAAGGAGGCAAGAAATTGCGCTGTACTGATCGACAGTGCATGTTCCAGTACTGTATGTGGACGAGAGTGGCTGGATACATACATTAATTCTTTGACTGAAGATGATAAAAACAGTATTGAAGTTAGCGATGGTACAAGGATGTTCAAATTCGGAGGTGGGACACAGATGCGATCAATGGGAGAATATAGTATTCCCGCAAAGATTGTTGGAAAGAAAGTTATCATCAAAACAGATGTTGTTGCATCTGACATTCCTCTTCTCCTTTCAAAGGATGCGATGAAGCGTGCACAAGTGAGGCTTGATATAGAAAATGATTCAGCAAATATTCTAGGCAAAGATGTGTGTTTGAACCTAACTACTTCTGGTCACTATTGCATTGCACTAGATGGTGGAATGGATGTTCAAGAAGTGTTCAGTGTTAATTTGAGTGATTTAGGCGACAATGAAGAAGATACGTGTGTCGAACAAGCAGTTGAGTCGAAAATTGAAGTATTCACAGAAAACGTCGGTGAAAAAGATTCTGTTCAGAACATTGTGACACCCAAAGCTGCGTCAGACGAGAAGATCATGCTGAAAACAGGTGATGAAATTGAGTATCATCTGGAAGATGGAGATGAATGGATTCCTGGTACTGTTATTGGTAGAGCTGGGAAAGCGACTGGAACAAATAAATCCTGGTTCAATCTACAGATGAAAGATGGAAACAAAATGAGTATTGATTTGAATAGTGTTCAGTGGAAAAGGACCAGTCAAACGGAAGAAGTGTTGATGACATTTGTGCCAAAGGACAGACTTCATGATCCTTCGTGTGGGAATGCAATAATTCAAGAGCTTCAGAAGTTAAAGGACTTTGATACTTATGAAGAGGTAAATGAAAATGGACAACAATGCATTTCTACACGCTGGGTACTGACACAACGGGGAGCTGATTAGGCTTGCCGCGATTTTGGATTTTCAAAATCGATTAATCGGTGGCTATAATCGACGATTAATCGATTTTTCTACCCATGAAATTAAATCTCATATAGAGATTTAATTTGTAGTAAATAGATGCCAAAAAAGAGACTATTAAGAGGTGCGTCTGGTAAGTGTAAGATGGGAAGTATAACTCCCGCACGTCGGAAATGAAGGGCATTAGTTCTGAGAATTTGCTCCCATATAAATTCAAATGCCTCTATTAAACAATAAAAACAAAATAATTACTCGTAGTTTATGAACTGTATGTAAGCACTAAGCAGATTCAGAAATCATTTTGATTAAACAAATTGAACGAAAAAAATCGGAAAAATACTCCCAACTCTCGTCGGGCCACGTGCTTCGTGAGACTGTTCGCGAATTTGGGATCGTGCATTAATTGAATTTGAAGTTCGGGATCGTGCCTTAATTCAAAGTCGGGAATCTCTCAAAAGCGGAATAGCACGTGACCGCTGAACATCTGCTATCACGCATGCCGCGGAGTATACACATGCGTCGGCACATTAAAAGAAAACCCGCCGTGACGTGAAACCAAGATGGAACTAGATTACTCTGTCGGCCTGACCTCAAAAGACGCCGCAACTGAAAGTTACATTGTCACAAATGTTTGCGTGGGTGGGTTTCTGGGTTAGATTAGTGCTGTAAATACGGTGCAAAATATTGCCTCTTAAGTTGAGATAGGTTCTTTGCAAATACGCTGTATGCCAGCGTTCTTGTGTTGTTGTATAATATGCATTGTTATTTGAACTAAACAAGTCGATTTTCAAAATGAAAATCGATTAATCGGCACCACTGACGATTGTTCGATTATTCCCAAAATCGCGGCAAGCCTAGAGCTGATGTCCGGGCCCGTTTAGTCGCCTGTGGATTTGGGGAGGAAGGTTTGACACAAAATGATTCACCTACTGTAAGCAAAGTATCCATAAGACTATTCTTGACATTGGCAGTAAATAAAAAATGGAATGTTAAAACAACTGATATTAAGTCAGCGTTCCTCCAAGGAAAAAAATTGGAAAGGGAAGTCTTCATCAGACCTCCTAAAGAAGCTCAGACAGAAGGAAAAGTTTGGAAGTTGAAAACATGCTTGTATGGTTTAAAAGATGCAGCTCGGCAATTCTACACAAGTGTTGTACATGAACTAAATCATCTTGGTTGTGAGTTATCTACATTAGATCCTTCTCTGTTCTACAAACGAGGAAAAGATGGTGAACTACAAGGAATACTTCTCAGCCATGTGGATGACTTTCTTCATGCTGGTGATAAGGATTTTAACGAACATGTAATGGGTGGCTTGCGACAGCGTTTCCTAGCTGGAAAAGTAGAGGAGGTAAAATTCACTTACGTTGGGTTCCACATTGAACAGAAAGTTGATGAAATAATTCTGCACCAGAATAACTATATTCATGGAGTAAGAGACATTGAGTTATGTGCGGATAGAGTTGCCTGCAAAAATGATGAATTAAGTATGAATGAATACACTGATCTGCGTTCTATTGTTGGAAGTCTAAATTGGATTGTGCAAGGGACAAGACCTGATTTGGCTTTTGAATTAATAGAACTGAGCACTAAATTCAGAAAAGGTCAAGTTTGTGATCAGCCTAGAGCAGTGAAGATCATATCAAGAGTGAAATCTGAGACAACATCAATTCGATTTCCATTCATGGGACTTCCTTCAGATGATAAGTGGAAATTAGTGGTTTTTACAGATGCTGCTTATGCAAATTTGCCTGATGGAATCAGCAGTACAATGGCATATGTTCTATTTGTCGTAAATCCAGATAAATTGAGCTGACCTCTATCTTGGAACTGCCATAAGATAAAAAGAGTGGTGCGTTCAACATTGGCTGCCGAAGCAACGAGCTTGCAGGAAGGTGTCGAGGAGGCGATATATGTCAGGAAAGTGTTATGTGAATTGTGCAGTATCCAAGAGACAAAGATCCCCATTGTTGCCTTTGCGGATAACAGGAGTGTGGTGGAAGCTGTACACACAACTAAAATGGTTGATGATAAACGTCTTCGAATCGATATTGGTGCGATGAAACAATGTCTTGATCGAGGTGAAGTAGAAAGAATTCGATGGTGCCCAGGTTCGAGTCAGCTTGCAAATTGCCTAACAAAACGAGGTGCTTCCGGCGAGCAGCTGATTGCTACATTCCAGAGAGGGAAAGTAGCAATTGACATTTAGGTAAAATGGATGATACGGACTGTATTTTGGTAAATATTTCTGTGGTTTTATCAAAAGAACTAAAACAACATAAAAAGAGAAAAGAGGGAGATTGTTGAGCTACAGTGTCATTAACATCAGTGAAAGAGGAAGAGCTACAGTGTCATTAACATCAGTGAAACAGGAAGTGAACTCATGACCTGGAAACAGCAGTTAGAGTTTGAATTGAAGTGAAGGAGGTCACAAGTGTGCTGTGGAGATATAATAGGTAATTAGCCATTAACAGAAGGTACCCTCGTACAGAAAATTATAAAAAATGTTGAAAATTAATTTTTCGGGGGACAATAATACTACATGTACCCATTACTATATAACCACATAATAAAACCATTGAGAATATAACCACTAAGGAAATTTTTTCAGAAGTTTAGTCTATGACAACTATTGGTGACTGCTTTGTTATTGTACATCAGGTCAGGCACATCCTCCATTTGATTATTATATTTATATTTAACTATAGTAGTTGAATATAGATATTGTCGTTTGTGAATTCAATAAAAGGGGGATAATCCAGAATCACATTGCACAAAAATGATTCAAAATCAGTGTCAAACTAATTCGGTACCATGTATGTTTTTGAAGTCTTGAAATAGTGTGTCTGTCATTTGCAGAATGAGGTCCCCAGAGGGTGAATTTAGTGACGCTACCCTGCATAGTGGGCTAGTATCACCAAATTCACGCTCTGGGGACCTCATTCTGCTTACACCTCAGCAGAATGAGGTTCCCAGAGGGTGATTTTGGTGATGCTAGCCCGCTATGCGGGGTAGCATCACTAAATTCACCCTCTGGGGACCTCATTCTGCAAATGACAGACACACTATTTCAAGGCTTGATGTTTTTGTGATGAAATAATCAATCTTGATTCATGTGAAATGATAAATGATGATGGAAGTCAATTAGCATTCAGTTGGTCTAAATTCTGTTATAAAGAAATGATTGTGTCATGTTAATTTTATTTTACAGTGGCACCAGTATGCCTTTCTAAATGGAAAGCATACTTGTGTCACTAGTAAATAAAATAAGCTGGTGTAATATAGGCAAGCCTTGAAATAGTGTGTCTGTCATTTGCAGAATGAGGTCCCCAGGGGTGAATTTAGTGATGCTACCCCCGCATAGCGGGCTAGCATCACCAAATTCACCCTCTGGGGACCTCATTCTGCTTACACCTCAGCATAATGAGGTCCGCAGAGGGTGAATTTGGTGATGCTAGCCCGCTATGCGGGGTAGCATCACTAAATTCACCCTCTGGGAACCTCATTCTGCAAATGACAGACACACTATTTCAAGGCTTGAATATAGGTTGCAAAAGTAATTTTATGGGTAGACTCTTCATTTGTTATAATGTTGTTACAAGCGCAATTTGGCTGCGCACTATGCACTAGTATGTGTGATCCAAAAGGGTTCACAAAGAAGCGTCCACAGGGAAATATTGTATTTAGCTTATATATGTTATATATTTTGAAAGATCTGTGTATGTGTAAGTTTGTGTGTGTGTGTGTTTGAAATCGATGGACTCGAAAACGACTAAGCCAATTTCAATGAAATTTGGTATTTTAGGGTATTTTCGGCCGGAGACGAACATAGGCATATTTATTTGTCCGTGCGAGGTCAACTTTTCACGTGCGGAGGTCAAATCTATTTTTACGCCGTTTTGCGCTAATATATTTCAGTTCGGTGCTCACAAATCGATTCGATATAGCGCGAATAATAAATTGCCAGTCATATAATTTGCACGGTTAGAATCTGTGTGGCTTCATCTTTCCAACGATATATAATATGTATGTATCCGTTTTAGTTATCTGCCTCAATTATTAGGGAGAAGTGGTGCGATCTTTTATCAGGATAAAATCAATGCGTAACTTCTATGACGTCGTCAGAGGTCATACAGTTAGATCACGTTAACTCTCACCCTGCCGATGCATTTGACTGTGTCGCGTTAACTCATCACCGGCCGAGGTATCCGCAAAGGGCTCTTTAACCCTTCCATGACTGGAGCTTCCTGAAATTTTGCGAAAACCCTGTGCCAATTCATTCTCTTTAATATATATGCGAGTCTCCCATAGGGAGCCTCACATATTTAAGAGAATACATTGGCCTAACAATATTTACCTTGATCTTGGAAGCCAGTGTATTCTCTTATATATGTCAGACTTGCATATATAAGAGATGCACTGGCACAGTATATTTAATGCTGCACCAGCTCAGCTCCTGTCATGAAAGGGTTAACATTTGTTGTATGTTAAGAGGTATAACTACTTTGCGTTAAAAAGGATCAAGCTGTACTGGTGACAAGGATTTATATGATAATACCATAAAATATATAATCTTTTATTACATGCATGTTCCATTCCATCATCTTAGATCGTGTCATTTTCTTCAAACTATTTCCAACGTCACATGACGTATTTTTAAAATGACATTCATCTTGACCATGAAACTGGAAATATAAAATAAAAGCATCATCACACATGAATATCTGGCCTACTTGAAATAATAGAATTACTTTGGGATATGCTCAGTTTTGTGTTGAAATTTGCCAGCATTGAAAATTTGCACACTGAGAACTGGAAATATAACTGTGTGAATGTGAACACCGAACTGCATTCAATTGATTTATGCAGACTGTCATGCACAATGTAACAGATGCAACAGACTCCTCTATAAACACTTCTTAATTAAGTCACTATTTCAAATATTCAACACACTGTTATATTCATGCACAAATTTCTTCACTGATTTATCATATAAATACGACACAAAATGATACCAAAATCTTCTGTTTGTCTATTAACACTTTCTATACTAAATGGATTCTCCCAACCAGTTATAAAAGTATATATTGGAATGGTCTAATATTCATATGGAGGGGTTTTAAGGAAAAATAAGCAGATTTTACAAGTGCAAAAGAATTAATTGTAATTGGTTGGTAATCTTACCTATGCCTATGGTTGTTTGTTGAACTTGATATCTGAACATTTTTAAAGGGAACTACTCATCAATGAGTATTTAGTAAGGGTTAAGAGATAATATAAGGTTATTTTCACCCAACCCATGTGATCAGTTGCCATCGGAATTTAACTTGCACTTTTGCACCCAATTTTAATTTTTCAGCATGGTTCAGTGGTTATATATAGTAGATTGCTAAAATAATTGTAGGCTTCAAAAGTTTATAGGTTTGGCTGTGGAAGTTAGTATTAGTTTACACTGTATTTAGGCATGCTTGCTTTATGAAGTGAAGCTTATTTAAGATTGTTATAGCAGATGTTAATTAAGGTGTAATGAAGTGGTAGTCCATTCTTATGAACATTGCTTTACAGGCATGCGTATGTTGGCATGTGTGCAAACTACTGATTGAGGCCATTTGCAAATATAGTACTTGTAAAATATATAGAGTCTCCTATGATATAAGATGTTATGAAACAAGATTGATAAATTTGATTCAAAATGAGTCATAGACAAGTTGTGAATCAAATTTATTAAATGACTTTCATAAAATCTTATATCCCAACATAACTCATTGAAGATCATGTATATCACATGGAAAAAAACAAGAGCTTTGTGCCTTTTTTACACATCAAAATTCTTAAAAGAAGCTATTAGGGGCCTCATTCTGCAAATGACAGACACACTATTTCAAGGCTTGATGCTTATGCACCAGAAAAGGGGCAAGGATATCCACATGGAACAGGTTTCCTCTATTTAACTATTTCAGAGTTACGGCACTTAGAGTGAAAATGCGTCTTTGCCAAATTTTGATCTCTGTATCTCAGTCATCATACAGTAATGCCCTAAATAATCGACTCCTTAATCACAGCAGAATTATGGGTAATTTTTCAGGATTTAGTCGGAAATATGGCTTGTTGCCATTCATCAGAAAGCAATGAATGGCAACAAGCCATATTTCCGACTAAATCCTGAAAAATGACCAATAATTATACTATGGTTAAGGAGTTGATTATTTAGGGCATTACTGTAGGTCATGTTTGAATGATCTTTAGTATAATGCTCTTGTGGCAGCACAAAGGAAACACTATCCTCATGTAACAAACATGTTTTGTCCATTCATTTCTTCTTTAATATGCTATGGCTCTTTAATAGTGTGTAAAATATATTCATCGGGGCCCTGTATATCCGTCATCTTAGATGGGATGTGAATGATCTTCAGTACATGTATATTCAACCACAATGGGGTGAAGGAAATCCACATGCAACATGTTTTGTCCAGTCATCGCAGGCCACATTATATACAGTAATGCCCTAATTAATTGACTCCTTAACCACAGCATAATTATGGGTAACTTTTCAGGATTTAGTCGGAAATATGGCTTGTTGCCATTCATCGGAAAGCTCTCCAGGAGAGCTTTCCGATGAATCGCAACAAGCCATATTTCCGACCTAATCCTGAAAAGTTACCCATAATTCTGCTGTGGTTAAGGAGTCGATTATTTAGAGCGTTACTGTTATACATGATTTGAATTAAGTCACCTCAGATCAATAATATAAACCTCAACAAAAAGCCACTTTTCACCAAAAAAATGATAGATGATACATTTCAAAAGAATAGGTGTTATCTTTCTCAACATCTGCATTTCAAGATGTTTGATGTATACGATGTATGGAACATGGCAGAATGCTTATAAACTCAATATGCAGATTTTTGTGTATTGACCTCATCTGATGACATTAAGTCCTGACATATAAAGCTAACATACCACAATTAGGCTCATTTTTTTGAAAATGACCATAGTTTGCACATATGCGAGAATATACTTGCCCAGGTAAAATGTGTTTATGAGATGGATTATTTAATAGAAGATATTACTGCATGAGTGTAGACTTAATTGTGGCCACTTTGTTTTATTTGTTGGTTTATGGATAATTATTTTTAAAGATAGGCAGGAGGAGGGGGAAAAAATAATTTTTAAAGGCCCACTTAATTTTTGAACCCCCAGATTACATTATCTATCTATTATATATTTTGGAAGATCTGTGTGTGTCTGTCTGTCTGTAATCGATGGACTCGAAAACGGCCGATTTCGATGAAACTTGGTATGTGGGGGTATTTTCGGCCGGGGAGTGACATAGGCCTATTAATTTGCCTGTGCGACTTGACCTTGAAACCGGGTAATTTCAAGGTCAAACGGCCGAATATCACGGGATTTCGATGAAACTTGGTATGTGTGGGGTACCTTCGGCCGGGGAGTGGCATAAACCTATTAATTTGCCTGTGTGACCTTGAACTTGAAATCGGGTCATTTCAAGGTCAAATGCCCGAATATCACGGGATTTTGATGAAACTTGGTATGTGGGGTTACTTTCGTATGGGGAGTCTCATAAGCATATGCATTTGCCCGTGCGATGTGACCTTGACCTTGAAATCGGGTCAAATCGCCAATTTTGATGGGATTTCGACGAAATTTTATACATAGGGTTACTATTGTCCACTGAGTGTTTTGGACGGGTCAAATCGTGACCCCGACCTGACCTTGACCTTCAAAATTATCAATTCAAGGTCAAATCGGGTAAAACCGGATGGATTTCGACGGGCACGTTTGTCGGGTACTTTTGTCCGGGCAGTGTTTTGGACTGGTCAAATCGTAACCCCACTTGACCTTGACCTTCAAAATGGACAATTCAAGGTCAAAGCCCGGACAAAGTCGGGTCACCTTCTAGTCTATTATATATTTTGGAAGATCTGTCTGTGTGTTCGCGATGAACTCGAAAACGGCCGAGCCGATTTCGATGAAACTTGGTATGTGAGGGTATTTTCGGCCGGGAACGGGCATTGGCCTATTAATTTGCCAGTGCAACGTGACCTTGACCTTGAAATTGGGTAATTTCAAGGTCAAACGCCCGAATATCACGGGATTTCGATGAAACTTGGTATGTGGGGTACGTTCGACCGGGGGTTGGCATAGGCCTATTAATTTGCCCGTGCGATGTGACCTTGACCTTGAAATCGGGTAATTTCAAGATCAAATGCCCGAATATCACGGGATTTCGATGAAACTTGGTATGTGGGGGTACTTTTGTATGGGGAGTCTCATACATATATTCATTTGCCTGTGCGATGTGACCTTGACCTTGAAATCGGGTGAATTCAAGGTCTAATCGCGAATTTTGATGGGATTTCGACGAAATTTGATACGTGGGGTTACTTTTGTCCACTGTGTGTTTTGGACGGGTCATATCGTGACCCCGACCTCACCTCGGGTCACCTTCTAGTTATATATATACACCTGTTGGAATCTTATTGTAAGTTATAAATTTGTAAACGCTGTATTAAACTCGTAGCTCGTTCAAGAGCTTTCCGATGAATGGCAACAAACCATAATTCCGACTAAATCCTGAAAAGTTACCCATAATTCTGCTGTGGTTAAGGAGTCGATTAATTAGAGCATCACTGTACATTTGTTTTGTTAATCACTCATTGAGTATCTTTTCAATTTGTTAATGTAGGTACATATATTTAATGTACCCTTTGCATATGTATGGGAGTCCAAATTCACATTTATTAATAATTGCACTGAAGCGTTGAAATGCAATTCATTGTTAGAGAGAGGTCAATTGCGCTGAAGCACGATTATTATTCCTATCTTACACCACTACAAGATGACTAGTTATCCCTGTGGAGCCATTTGGTTTGCAAGATCAAACTATTGGTCTGCTATTCTAATTAATTGCGCTTCAGTCCAGTTATTAATAAATGTGAATTTGGCCTCCCATATACTTAGCTGGGGGCGTTTTTCATAAAAAAGAAGGCCACAATTAGAACTTAATTTTTAAAAACCCTATTTCAAGAATACAAATAGCTTTTTGTGAATAAAACACAGACAGCAGCCATCTTGGATTTTACTCTTTGCATGACTAAATCCTTTGGCACAGGCTACAGGTCGTACCTTTGGTCAGATAATTATGAGATTTGTCAGGGCTGTTGACATTGACATGTAGATGGGAACAAGTAATTTTGGAGTCATTCGGCAAAAAAACATGGCTGCCAGCGGCCATCTTGGATTTAAAAATTCAATCCATTAGCACAGGCTACAGGTCATACTGCTCGTCTGATCATCATAAAATTTGTCATGGATTTTACTCTTTGTATGACTAAATCCTTTGGCACGGGCTACAGGTCCTACCTTTGGTCGGATCATTGTGAAATTTGTAACAGCTGTTGACATTGACATGTAGATGGGAACGAGTCATTTTGAGGTCATTCGGCAAAAAAACATGGCCGCCAGTGGCCATCTTGGATTTCAAAATTCAGTCTATTAGCATGGGCTACAGGTCGTACTTTACGTCTGATCATCATGAAATTTGTCATGGATGTTAATATTGACATGTAGATGGGAACGAGTAATTTTGGGGTTGTTCGGCCAAAAAACATGTCTGCCAGCAGCCATCTTGGATTTTACTCTTTGCATGACTAAATCTCTGGCACGGACTACAAGTCGTATCTTTGGTCCGATCATCATGAAATGTGTCATGGATGTTAACAATGACATGTAGATGGGACTGAGTCATTTTGGGGTCATTCGGCCAAAAAACATGGCCGCCAGCAGCCATCTTGAATTTGATTCTTTACATGACTAAATCCTTTGACACAGGCTACAGGTCATATCTTTTGTCGGATCATCATGAAATTTGTAATGGATGTTAACAATGACATGTAAATGGGAACGAGTCTTTTTGGGGTCATTCGGCAAAAAAACATGGCTGCCAGTGGCCATCTTGGATTTTACTCTTTCCATAACTAGGCCTTTCAACTTTCCACATACCTAATCACTCCATTGACTGTAACACATGAATGTTTTCCCTTTCCAAGTTGAGCTACAGAGTCATTGACACTTTCATAATTACAATGTTGTTTGCATCGTTCATAGAGCACATGAGTGCATTTTGCACTAATCCATGGCTCACATATTCATTCAGTTGGTGCATATATTCTGTTGACTATAAAAAGAGATGGTCCCATAAATGGTAGAATTTAGTGTACACAGTACCCCTATAAAGTCAGAAAATATGAGACTTTCAATCTAAAACAACAAAATTCACACTGTTGTTTCAGGCATGACATTTCCAACTGTTGAACAATTTGACCAATGTTTGGGGGGGGGTGAGACAACCAACCCCCATCGTCACATCCCTGTTTGTAGATTTAGAATTTGATCAGTGTCACTTTGAGCTTCAGCATCATTATGTATGCAATTATTCTCTTTCAGGTGTGTCACCGATTAATTTACATGAGCTAAAACTGGATATTGTGCCTCTGCGTGATTGCGTGATTCCATATAGCAGTATCACTTATGATCATGAGATCTACTGTGTTAATACGGACAGCCCATATGCACCTCTATGTTACGTAAGTAAATTAGCTTTGCATATATGTAAAGGCATTGGCTTCAAGAAGAGGGTTTGTCACAAGGGCCAGACTAGATAATTAACATTGGATAACTTTAGTTTTAGTTATCTGATTGTTTTCAAATTTTGTATGTGGATCACCCACAGGTCAAGTTCAATTATGGGTGTGGTCTGCCCATTTTTACGAGAGTTATGGCCTTGTTAATTATATTGCCAATTTATTGGCTTCCTGTTGATAACTTTAGTTATAGTTATCTGATTTATTTAAAATTTGGTATATGGATTTCTCACATGAAAATACAGGTCAAGATTGAATATGCGTTTGGTCCACCCATCTTTACCAGAGTTATTGCCCTTGTCAACTTTAATTTGCCAATTATTCAAAGATACTTTCCAAGCCAATGAATCATAGCTAATATTGATGAATTTGTTTTCAATTTAAATCCAAAATGAAATGAGGGCTATGCATCGAAAATTTATTTCATAATATATATTTTTGTTTGGCCTACAAGAGTGAATTTCAAATTGGTTGGCATTTTGCAACGGCTAAGTTATAGACGATTAGGGTCAGTTGAGTTTGACTAAAAATGCCTTTGAGTATGGATTAACCATTCCATGATGATAGCTGCGCTGGTGCAGTACATCCTGTCCTAGTGCATTCGCTTTATACATGCGAGTCTCCTTTAGGGACCCTCTCACATATATAAGAGAATGCATAGTTTACAAGGTCAGCGTAAATATTGTTAGGCCAATGTATCCTCTTATATAGGTGAGAATTCCTATGGGAGACTCGCATATATGTGAGAAGGCACTAGCACAGCATAGGTTTACACAAATTTTCAGGAAGTTCCAGTCATAGGCTGGATCATATATTAAAACTTTTCTATACTAAATACTCTTTGACGAGTAGTTTGATCCCTCAGGAAATGTCCAGGTAATAAGTTAAACGACCCATGTCGTTTGTTGAACTTATTATCTGAACAATTCCTTCAAGAGTAATATGAGTCCTTCTATACTAACATCAAGGTTGGTTTTTTAACAACAGGGAGACAGTGGTGGACCAATGGTTTGTCAGAACCCAATGGGTCGATGGGAGCTGGCTGGTGTGACAAGTTTCACATCTAAAGGCTGTAACACACTGTCCAAAACTCATCCATCTGGTTACACCAAAGTGCTGTCATTTCTACAGTGGATTCATGACAATTCAAGTGAGTAATTTGTTTACTTTTTAGCTCTAGTTGACAAAGTCAAGTTTGAGCTATTATCATGGGTTGGCGTTCGCTGTCGGTATGTGTATATGAGTCCGTCAACAATTTCCTATAGCACACCCTACAGGTCACATCTCTCATCCGATAATTACCAAACTTCACATGGATATTCTGGGTGACCTCTAGATGGAAGCCATACATTTTTAACAAAATTCATTTTAAAAAAACATGGCCGCCAGCAGCCATCTTTGATTTAAAATTTGAATTCACCAGTACAACCTGCAGCCCGCATTTATTATGCCCCCGGCTTGAAGTCGGCGGGTATATAGTCAACGTCTCCGTCGTTCCGTCCGTACAAACATTTTACATTATTGTTCAGCAACCGCTTGGCAGATTTAGCTGTTATTTGGTATGGTGATAGAGCAGCATGGGGGAACAGCTACATGCATAGAACGGGTTTTGTCCACCCATTTTCACCAGAGTTATGGCCCTTTTTTTACTTCGAAAATTCTATTTTTCTCTTGTTTTTTGGGTTTCCAGATGATCGCGCGAGCTTTGGTGGTACGATTGCAAATCCCGTATTTTTGTGGATCAGTTATATGAAAATACATGTCAAGTGCGAATTTGGGTATGATCTGATGATTTTTGCATGCTTAATCTGAATTGCTACAGTCGGGGACAAATGCCACGCGACAGCGTACCTCTTGTTGGAGAATTGTTTTTAAATTTCTGTCATGTTTAGGTTCACCTCTAAATGGGAGCTACTGAATTTGAAATTTTTTCGATCAAACACATAGCAGCCATTTTTTATTTTACTCTTTGCATTACTAAATATTTTGGCACACCCTCCAGACCACATCCCTCAACTGATCATCACCAAACTTTATATGGATCTTCAGGATCACATCTAGATGAGAGATATTAATTTAGAAATTTGTTGAAAAACATGGCTGCCGGTGGCCATTTTGGATATTACTCATTGCATGACTAAATTCTTCGGCACACTATACAGGCTACATCCCTCATCTGATTGTTACTAAACTTCCAATGACTCTTTGTGGTGACATCTAGAAGAGTCACATTGATTGTTTTCAAAACTCGTTAAAAAACATGGCCACCAGCAGCCATCTTTGATTTCAAATTTGAATCCATTGGCCCGGGCACACTCTGTAGCCTGTATATTTTTGAGAAATGTTTTTGAAAATTTACTGGCATGTTTAGGATCACCTTTAGATGGCAATATCGAGCTACCAAATTTGAATGATGGCCAACAGCCTTGTTGGATTTTACTCTTTGCATGACTAAATATTTAGGCAGGCCTTACACCCAACAATTTTTATCCATTTTATCCCAAACTTCATATGACTCTTCGGGTTGACCTCTGGTAATACTTAGATATTTTAACTTATCGCTCAATAGACTGTAATGTACGATAATAACTCTTCTCCTAGTTGAGCTATTGTGTATTGACACTTTCATATGATTTAGCATCATATGATGGTTTCATCCTAAAAGAATTAATCTTCTTTCAGAGAGATGACAGGTAGACATTTTTTAATTCCTTCCAGAGTTTTCAAATGTTTCATTGGCTGACTTTTTACAGATATGGATGTGTATCAGTAGCTAGATTGCTGTCATATTTAGTTAGTAACAAACCATATGATGGGCTGCCCACTCCGACTTGTTATTTGCATTTCAGTTCCACGCAGAATCTTACAATTCTTCACAATTTGGTCGTCATACATATGCGTAGATGTGTCTAGTTAACTGGTATTTTACATGAAATTTTATTAATCAGAACTACACAAATTTCATCAAATGGCCACTAGGCATTTATTCACCTCATTCTAGCAACATCTCAGCTACAAATCTTATTGATAAAGTTGCCTTTTATGTAACAGAACAACAGACTGACTAAAATTTTCCAACTCGTACCCAAATCCTCCGAACTGCTGGAAATTGTCAATCCAACATTTATTACTTATGACAAATATCCAAGGGACATTTCAGCAATAGGAAAATAATCAATATGAAAATATTAGCTCCCAGTCTAAGCACTTAATCAAGGCTGCAAATAGTTGGTTAGAGTCACCAAATTCACTCTCTGGGGACCTCATTCTGCTTAGGCCTCATCTGCTATGGGAGACCTAAGAACAGTTCAGGTGGTGATGTCCTCCCATTATATTCACCTCAATTATGTTTTTTTATCTTCTTCAAATTAGGGGATATAAGACTCTGAACAGAAGGAAAACAGTAACTATAACAAGAAGCCGATCATGATCGGCAGATGTTTAACCCATCCCTTGGCAATCCTTGGTGATCGGAATAATAATAATAGTAGACATACACAGCAGTATCCATGCTCTGTGGAATTTGTTTATTCAAATATGTCAGAGAAGATCAAATCTGACATATCATTTGGTTGAGTAATTAACTTTGCTTATTGTTGTCAGAGCAAGAAAGAGATATAGTATAACTTGGGTCACTTGGATGTGTGATGGGTATATCCTGTTCATCCAGCAGGCAGGGATTAACCCTTTCAGTGCCAAGCCCGATTTTTGTATCAACCCATATTTCCTTGATAATTTTTCAAATTTATTATACCCCCACTTTCGAAGAAAATGGTGGGTATACTGGATTGACTGCGTCCGTCCGTCCGTCACGCTTTCTCCCTCCGTGTGTCCGTCCGTCCGTGTTTACTAATGACTACTTATGTGGCTAAGATTATGTAAAATGGATATTTATGTGCATAACTTCCGTTGCGTGGCTAGCCACGTAACAGCTTTCAGATGGACGTTCTAAAATGATCTATTTGGCCTAATCAGCTTATTTAATTTTGTAGTCACTCAAAATTTGGAGAAAAAAAGTCCATAGATTTAGACATCCATGACCCGTCAATAGGAGATGTCGGACACTGACAAGACATTTATGTGGCTAGCCACCCAATCACGGACCTGTCAGTTTCTCCTATTCCACTGTCCCAGTTGCTGTGAGCAAGTTTTTGAGTTTTAATCAGCTTCTTCTGCTATAATTCCAACATGTTATGAATCCATAATCTGGAGTTTTATCACTATCTACTACTTGATAGCCACTTAAAATTTTATGGCTACTTGAGAAGCCACATAAAAACTAAAGCCACATTACCATTTCTAGCCACATAGGTCGAAGCCACATATCTACCCATTTGTTGGTACGTCCGTCCGTCCGACCGACCTCATAACTCGAACAACTATGAACCGATTTCAATAATTTTTTGTATGCAATCTCCTTAGGACTGCCTCTCCGCATGATGCTAATTGCGGTTCGGTCCGACTTTTTTTTTTAAAGTTACGCCTCATTTTCGACTTATTTTGACTTAGAAAATTCTGTCCGACTTAATAACTTTAACAAATATGAACCGATTTCAATAATGTTTGGTGTATATGCTTCTCACAATACCCTCTCTACATGATGCGGCTAGGGATTGGCTCAGACTGTTTTTCGTAATATTACACTTCATTTTCGACTTATTTTGACTTAGAAAATTCTGTCCGACTTAATAACTTTAACAAATATGAACCAATTTGAATAATATTTTCTGTAAAAGCTTCTTGTGACACCATATCGATATTATTAGTCCGAATTTTTCTTTAAAGTTAAAAATCTTTTTTGTTGGATTTATGGATAATGCGGGTTGAATTTGCCACGGTGGGTTTATGCTAGCACTCGAGTGCACACCTCTTGTTGATTATAATAATGTGATAATGTAATAGAGCTCTTTCCATCAATGTATCACATTATTATAATCAATAAATTTGAAAAATTATCAAGGAAATATTGGTTGATACAAAAATCGGACTTGGCACTGAAAGGGTTAATGACTTGGACTGTGATGATTATAGTCCGTATTAAAACACCCGTGGTCCATTGTTGTCTCAGTCATGAGCTGCTTGAGTTGAATAAGGTTTAGCATGAACCATATTAAATTTATTTGGTTTTTTTAATGATTTTTTGTAAAGCGGTATTATGAGTTATTATCAGCATTTTAAATAGAGTTCACTACTGAATATATATACCGTTACCGTTGTGTCATAAACATGATGGCAAGTTAACGTCAATTATATTCCAAATAACAGACGACTTATCTTGGACTCAAGTACATGGCCATGCATATTGATGAGATTACTGATACTGCGTGGAAAAGAATGAATTGACCTCATGAGGAAATATAAACATGTGTTATCTAGAAATGAGGAAATATAAACATGTGTTATCTAGAAATACCCTTCAAAAAGTATACCTAGTATTAGAATATGCTGCACCAGTATCGGACAACTGTGGCAAAAACACTGAGTGACCATCTCGTGACAATTATGATAAGAACTATAGTCTGCAACAATAGATGCCAGGTAGACTTAGCTCCTGTGAATATTCGTTATTCATTTTCATATTCAATTCGACCTCGATATTCGATTAGAATTCGATTCAACTATGATACAATGAATGGTAAATTTGAATACACCAAACCAGTGAACATGAACTTAATGTTTTCATCTGTAATATTTGAACATTCACAACTACTGCGAAGTATAAACAGTAAATTCACTCGCAAGTATTCCTTCAAAATATTCCGTTTTAATTTATCTTTAACTGTTCTAACCTGCTTGTTTTGCGACTGTGAATATAATAGTTTATAATTTATTCCATGGACATCCAATTGGAGATCGACAGAAGGATATTTCACAATTGTGTTGAAAATTACGTCACATACAGGCCAGTGTTTGCACTGGACCGAAAACTTTTGGCCACTAGCCAAATGAAAATTTTATTAGCCAAATGAAAAAACTTGGCCAAATGTTTTTTGGCCAAATTAAAAAAAACTTTGGCCAAATTAAATCCTAATTTTCTCAGGGCTTCACAATTAATGACTAAAATATTTGTTTTAAACTTTAATTGTTACTCAGAATAAAAACATAACTAAAATAACACAAAAACAACTTTAAAAAACAATATTATACGAACATAGATCAATTCATGTAAAGCATTAATACAAAATACGGCGGGATTTCACATCCAACCATATGCAAAAAGCCCAGTGAAAATCAAAGTCAGAAATTTTTCATCACAGAGGCAATGGACTTTTCTGCTTGAGCTATGGTTGTTATTTGTATTTCCTTTATGATTTTACTCTCCTTCAACATTTGTTCAGATGCACTATGCTGGGAGTTGTTACCTGAAACGAAATTCGCAAACATTAATCTAACATTCTATGTAATTATAATCACATAAATGCGCTAAACCAATTGTCATAATTCTATGTCGCTGACACCATGACTGTCGCTAAATATTGCTTATTTTAGTAAGGTGATAACTGTTGAATATCTATGTGTATTCAAACCTTTTATGATGTGTTCGGCATTTTCCGTTGAAAATATTCCGTAGATTTTCGACAAACAATTACAATGAATTCTCCATTGTAATCGTAATTATGTGTGTCAATAAATAAAAAATAAATAGATTAATTAAACATTGAAGATATAAATGTAATACATTAAATAAATTACGGGAATTACAACCCTCTCAAAGTTTAAAACATTGTAAACACAACGAGCATTAGAATAAATAATATGGTGTTACATTTCACCTACATTTGGTGGACTTCCGCGAAATTAAGATATATACTAAGCGAACAGAGCAATATACTGCTCTTGTTAACTGGTTCAGTGCTGAAAGCCCATATTTGGACCCTATGTAAGAGTGCTGGAAGCCCAGATATGGTCTTTGGCAATGACACTGTCTTGTTTAGTCAACTCTTGTTTAGTTTAATCATTTAAATAGCGTTTGTCAGGTAATATTTCAGAAATATTGTTACATATATAATTAAATTGGGACATTGTGAAGTTTGAATGGATGCCGACCAATAAAATTGTCAGAAAAGGTACTTATATCGCGAAAAGTTTGAGAAAAATTACAAATGTTTTGCCCAAAGGGCGGCCGACAACCAAGCTCATAACCATAACCTAATCAGACATCCAGGCTCATATCGATAACCTACTTTGACAAACAGACAACCAGGCTCATAACCATAGCATAATGAGACATCCAGGCCCATAACCATTGCCTAATGAGACATCCAGACTCATAATCATTGCCTAATGAGACATCCAGACCCATAACCATAGTCTAATGAGACATCAAGGCTCATAACCATAGCCTAATGGCTAATGAGACATCCAGGCCCATAGGCATAGCCATAACCTAATGAGACATCCAGACTCATAACCATAGCCTATTGAGACATCCAAGCTCATAACCATAGCCTAGTGAGACATCCAGGCTCATAACATAATCACAAATGCATATATATGGGGGTCAAATTTGAGAAAAGAGTGCAAATTATCAACTCCGAGCATAAAATTCAATAATTTTCTGTTTGTTGAAATATATATATATACGCATTTTATTACGTGTATGTAGGATATTTAGCAGCGAACCAGTTAAGCACACAAAAAATCAAACAAAATTTGCATAAGTTTTGAACCTTAAGTTTGAAAAGTCCTACTAAAACGGAAGAACTATATTTCGAAACTGTGTGATTCGGTTCTCCGATTATTTTATCAACACAAAAGTCAAAATGCACATGGATGAAAATCACACGCATGGCAAGTCAGACACAAGAGTTCTAATTTGCTCCAATTTTGACAAGTTGCTTGCGAAAATTGTCAACAAAACTACCGTTCTGATCCTCCATTATGTCATTAAGTTTTTAGTGCGGGAATTGTTCTCAAAGCACATAGGAAACTGGACTTTGGGGCGATCGGTTTTCGCCATTTTGTTCGGAAAACCCAGCGCTATATATAGAAACGGAAACTAGAATACCCAGAACAAACTCCGGATTATGCCGAAGTTATTCGGACCACTTCGGCTTTCAGTTAAAACGTAATCAAACAGAGAAAAAAAGCGATGTTTGTGGCAATCAACTGGAATATACAAAGTTAGATTATTATACACCATTATGACCATAAGATGTCACTGTTTCCGATGTATATAGTATCACGTATTGATTTGCTAGGTAAATCGAGTAAAATACACAACAAATTTCCGCCACAAACCTTGGGTGTAAGTCGTGTCATAAGAGACCATACAGGACGAACTCGGACTAAATATCAGCATCTCCATCCCAATATCTTAGCTGGTTTTAGTACGAGAAGATTTGGACTAGGCTAGTGGTTTTCACAACTTGTCAACACGACAATTTTTATTCTAATATGATGACTAAAATCTTATCTGTAGAAATGTTGGTAGAGAATACAATAAATGGTGTATTTGCTATAGCTTGTTAATGTATAATAAAATGGTGTGTCCGTTCGGGGAAACGCGTGCATTATTCATTTTGGTCTTATATACGTGTCCCATCACAATTCTGAAAATTTCTACACACATTGTTTGTGTAATCTTTATTCAGTTCATCCTCGGATGGCATACCGTAGAATTATAGAGGAAATCGTAAAATGTCGCACATTTCCAGTTTCTGGCGCTCGCAGTTAATTTTCACTGGGCAATGGATTTGCCACATATGGATTGAGAATATTACACTTTTATTTAATATGCTCATTTGTCCATATATTTTAAAATAATAGCCACTCGAATAAAAACATGGGAATAATTTAATTTACTAATTCTCGGTTATAGTGTCAAAGTATACCACATTAGAACAAAATATCGGTAAGCTCCTCCCACAGCCAACCAATTAAAGCAGAGAATAAAATCTCACAAACTAATCCTGGATGATTGACAGGTGTATGTCGACGTGATGGCATGCGCGGGATCGATGCATGAGTTTGTTTTTATGTTTGACAACAAAGTTCCATTAAAATCTGCATCAGATAGTTGAAACAGTGCGGTTAAATATAAATGTGATTCGTTATAATGACCGCAAAGCCGATATTATGTACGAATTTAAATTTCCTTTAATTAAAAATACTAATCTTCGTATACTACTATTAACTACTTGTTTTAAACTCGAAAAAAGACGATACAAACCAGAAATCTAACCCCGGTGTACATGCCGTTCGGCCGCAGTGTACTTGCCGTTCGGGACACAACTATCTGAGATAAATTGATTTCACCATCGAGCGTCACTGTATTTAATTAATAGATAAGAATGACGGCTTTTGTTGTCAAATTTGGATATATTTGTAAAAATTACTACTTTGAGCTGGATTATTCTCCATTTCTATTTTATCACCCTGGCGGAGTGTTTCACATCACTTTAAGACTCATTTAGAGGACAATTAATTGTGTTCATACAATGTTTTGTCATAAGAATACTGTAATTAGCGGACAGTTATGATTGTGTTTACACAACATTTTACCATGCACGTGCACCGTCTCGCCAAGGAAGTCCTTGTATTCCCACACACAAGGATTAATTGAAGTGAAAATGAAAGTCAAGATATAATTCAATATGATTTTTTTTATAAATACGAATAAAATAACCCATAAAAAACCCAACCAAGAATTATTATATGACCATCAACATGAGACAAGTCATCCCAAACACAAAATCACCGTCGGGGCGAGTTATCTCCCGTCTAGTTGCTCCGTTCCCTTCGTGGACACATGCATTCGAATGCTGGTAGCTAGTGACGAATATTACCTGTACGTTTATTTGGATGCGAAGAGTGATAGTTATAGCACTGGCTTACAAACATGACGTTATGACATCATAATTTAAGTCCATCGGTCGACAATCGGTTATTTTGAACGTCGCCATCGGTCAAATGATGTACTCCATCGGTCAACCGATGTACGCCATCTGTCGAACCATCGGTCGTTTTTCACGTCGGTCGCATAGGTCAACCGATGATTTAACCGATGTACATCGGTTATCGGTCAGTATCGGTTTTTGCATTAAGACACGATCCCTAAGGCATACATGTCACAGCTATGTTAGCTTGTGGTACGTTGCCCAGGACAGAAATGTTTCCTTTGGCAATAATATACATGACCAAATAAAAAAGATAGTCCAATGAACCTGACATTTCATTTGCTTGAACATAATGTAAATTAGTGTAATGTTGCCGTTTGGCTACCAGACCTCAACTGACATTTGGGACCTGATTATCATAGACCTTAAAGACATCCTTCTAGATATCCAACAGGTCGTTATCTTCAATTATGTTTTCACGATTAATACCTACAAATCTAAGCTAGCCGAACGTGTATGATCATGCGGGCTTGTCTTTGTTGTTGTTTGTATATGGATACTTGCAACATTATCGCGAATGTTACTGCAAATTCATCGCGAATGTTACTGCAAATTCAAGGTATTTATTGCAACATCATTCCTCGTTTACTTGCGATTCCATATTCTATACCTCATTGTATCGGAACAATCATTCGCAATGAGGCGAATATGTTCATTATCATATGTACAAGTATTATATGACGTCTGTTCCAATATTGCTGTGTCGCTATAATAAATAGTGTCTCATTATTTACATGCATATACAGTATGACTGACAGTCAGGTTGTTACACTTCGTGTGACTGGTTTGATTGGAGCCTAGGACAATATGATACACCAGATTTGGCGACAAAGGAATTTCGTTTCAATTATCGAAAGAAAACTCCATCATCATACTCTGTCATTTTTCGGTGACACTTGCGTCTGTTTCTCTGCAATCACTCCATTCAGCTTGGCTGAATGGAATTACCTGATCACAGTTTGCACCGATATGTCAGTATATTAGCCTGACCGTTCAGCTACAGTTCGCTTAACTATCTAATGATAATTTTGTACCGTAGTAAGAAATCATTGGAGGAGACATCTGGGATGACGGCCTTGATGAGAGCCCAGTGGCTTATTAGTGCCAAGTCATCATATCCAATGTGAACTAGGTACCACAAAGCATACTGTGTCTCCCATGTCGAGCACCTTGTTCTTGACAGAACATGGTCGAAGTATCGGAATGATTTATTGGCTAGCCAGTGTGATGACAACTTTCAAGTAAATCAATGTTTATACTTATTCTCATCGGGCAGATGATCTCACATCCACAGGTTCTCAATTAAATTGTCTATATTTGTGCGGTACTGCATGTGATCACATTAACCAAATAGACAACATCTGACCTCTTCTCCTCAGACATTAGTGTTTGTCGCTATACTCTATTAATTGTGCCCAATAATACGGAAATAGGACGGTATCAGTGCCTCATAGCCACAATACCATACACACCAAACAATGGCGTAAGGACTGCTATATGGCGACCAGTTTCACTGATTCTTCAATACTTCCACACTTTTCAACCATGAATAGTAAAGGCGCACTACATGTAGTACCTATATATATTGTCACGTGCCACAGCTGCACTTCCAATAGCCTTTCCAACAGAGTCCATTACTTGGCTCTTTGCCCTCTATTTACATATATAGGCCTATATTGGACCAATTATATGACAAATAGACTTCCCTCACATATAAAGCATGGTTGCAGGACATACATTTATATTGCGCCTGGTCTCTGCAAATATAAATTCCAACAGAGTACAAAACATGGCTCCTTTCCTTCTATTGCCGCATAACCAATTGATTATCTGGCGAATAACAGACAGGACAGCATTTGTATTGTCCCGCATATAAAGCGCAGTTACATCACAAGCCTTTATATTGTGTACGACCGATGCCAATTTCAAAGAGTCCAAAACTTGGCTTTTCTTCTTCTATTGCTACATATCCAATGATTATCTGGCAACTAGAATACCTCACAGAATACCACAAATGGAAGCATTTGTATCATCATAAAGCGCCGCTCCGCAAGAAGCCTTTATATTGTGCACGACCACTGCCCAGCAGCAGTGACTGGTGGGGTGCTCACATCGTTGATTCGGACAACCAATCATCAAGGGCGAACGCCCGGCACCTGAGCACTTGGGTGGGGAAGACTCGTCGTATGCCACCAACAGCGCACCAGCCGACCAGACTTCAGTCCTTCCCACGAGTAGTCGCAGCAAGAGCACTTATTTGATCTCGCAATTCGGAAGATGGATGTAATTGCGTACATAATGTAATCGTTGGGTTTTTCTCAAATACAATGTCATTGTGGGATATGTTCAGTTGCTCTTTCACATTTACATTATTTAACTGAGATGGGAAAAGTTTTCAATAATATGGAATCAACGATTTCAGTGCCCATGAACATTTTGACATGATGGAAAAACTCATGCAAGTTTCGTAACCATGCATGAATTAAAGATGGCAAGTGCATACGGGTACGCAAGCAATTGCTCTCGTCTCCTGGGAAGAACTGACACTTATGACTCTTCCCCACGGCCTGTGGCCCTCTCCATTACGGGAGTGGGTCTTGCCTCACTGGAATCATACTCCTTCGAGATATGTCCAGGCATGCTCCACCATCGGCGGACTCTCCGAAAGTGTATAAAATATTCTCAACGGAAGCAAGGACACCGCTATGTTCTTGCACATGAGAAATCAAACTCATCGTCCTCAATAGACGAGAAGAAAAGATCGTATCTTACCTGCGGTTCAACTTACCGCGGGTAGGATAAGGTGGCGGCAATAAAACTGAAGGACTTTTGTCTTATTAACCATGTTTACAATAACTAACCAAATGTTTTGTAAAAGGAAAAATGCCAGTCTTTACCTCGGGCAAGACCAGTTCGCCCCCCCCCCCCTCCCCGTTCCTGCTACGACAGCGAAACGTGGTAGGCAGGGTACTGCTAGCGTCGATTCTGTCAACCAATCTTCCAGAGTTGAAACTCCGGACCCTGAATCCTTGGAGGCTGTTCTGGGTGGGGAAGAGACTTCGTCATGTGCCACCATGAGTGCACCAGCCAATTGGTCTTCGGACTCTTCCCCACGGAGCCGTGGCCCACTCCATCATGAGTGTGGGTCTTGTCCCCCTGGATGTGTACTCCCTCGGGATACCGCCAGGCCTGCTCCTCCGCCATCATGGGATTCGACTGAGACTATCATTTGTGCCAGCTTGGTCGGAGCCGCCTGCATTTGGGGGATCTGGGGGGGGCTTCCTCTGGTCAGATGGCTCCTCTAAAATTTTGTCATCCGCCCTATTGACCTTGGGGGCATACCTTATTCTCCCTGGGCACCATATAGTTCAGTGAGAGCTTCCTTGGCAGAAAAATATAATTTTTAAAAGTATTATTAATTTTTCCTAAAGGGAAGCCCGAACTGAACTATCAAAGTTCCCTCCCATGGTGGTGCCATTCCCAACCCCGCGACTCGCAAATCTTATAGAGTCGGAAAATAAAAGTGGCTGGGTCGAGCGTTCAGAAGGTGGGAATTACCTGGACGCATTCATGCGTGGCTAATCTGAGCAGTTCTTGACCCGATATTAGGCGATCGGCAGGCAATAAATTTTAACCCTCCTGATGACACAATGCCGGAGATATAATCCATATAGTTCAGTTCGGGCTTCCCTTAAGGAAAAATTAATTACACTTTTAAAACATTATATAACCAGTGTACATATTAAGTGTTTTGACGATTACGCTGGTTAAATGTTAGAGCTTACCTGTTGCTGTCTCAGTGATGTTTGATTATGTGCAGTGAATGTGAATGATGGATACTATTCCGATCCGCCAATTACAAAATTACAAAATACTCCATAAAACAGCGTCATCACTAGGTCTTCACCTGTTCGTTGTGCTCATTGATAACAATTCTCTGCAAGGCATACATGTTTACATTGTCGGTGTCATCGACCCCATATAAACAAAAATCTGCATATTTATTGGATCGTTATGGTGCAATATTTCCAAAGTACAAAATACTTTCGTCGCCTAACTTCATCTTGAATTTCGATATATGTATATTCAGCGCTTTTTAATTAGCTTTCCAGCTCCATGCTTTCCGTCTCTAATTGGGGCAAAAAAAAGTTTAGCCAAATGAAATTTTTATTAGCCAAATTAAAAAAAGATTGGCCATTGGAGACTGATGCAGGCTACTAGATATATTATCTTTTCATTATTTGATTGTATTTGCTCAGTTTTGACTTGCAGTGTATGACAGTTGTAATGTCGTTCGCGAAAGTGCAGGTCAAAGCTCTTTAATCGAACCTGCATTATATTTAAGAAAGTCGTGATAGCATAATTATGCAATGGTCCATCTCCTATTCCGCATTTTGAATCAATGTGGAAGTCACCACAAATGACGTCATTAAATTCTGGATTTTTTTATTTACCACACACAAAAATAGTATTTTCCAAATTGTTTGTTATATTTTGAAGAAATTATGTCTTTAATTATCGATCCCCCATTCACAGAAAAAGAGGACAACATGTTTTATTTAAAAGATAATTCTGATATACAGACAAAAACAGAAAACATATCTTTATCTTAATGTTTCGGCGACCAAGATTATGAAATATTCGATTACTTTTCAATTTTTTTTTTTTAGAGCTATTCGGCTAAAAATTTGATTTGGTCGAAAACCACTATTCGCAGGGGCCTATAAAGATGAACAGGACGATCCCAGTGCGATACCAGCTCTGGTTCTTTTTGACATGTCCGTCACATTTTAATAATCTGAATACCTACCGTCCAAGGCCCCTTCACACCATGTCAGATTTATCAGCTCGGTGGTTCCCGAGATGTTCAAATGAGTCTCATTAATTTCAATGAAGATTTTTTTTTATGTGTACCCATACCATAGTATGGTACACATAATGTCGACGTCCGGATTGACCACTCGTCGTTAGTCCGTCCGTCCATCGTCTGTCTGTAGACACTTTACGCATGGTGTGATAACTCGAACATTTTCCAACTGATCAGAACCAAATTTTGTATATGAATTTCTCAAACCAATATACAGATCGAGTTCTAACATGGGTTTGATCCGAGTTCTGTTTACGGAGTTATGGCCCTTTTTCGACTTAGAATTCATGGATGCTACGATAACTTTGATCAGATTATTTTTAATGGAGTTATGGCCCTTTGACATATAATTCATGCATGCTTCGATAAATCAACCAGTTTTCATCTGATAGGAACCAAATTTGGTATGTGAGTTTCTCAACTCAAAATACAGATCAAGTTTGATTATGGGTTAGATCCTGTTTTTTATACCAGAGTTATGGCCCTTTTTAACTAAGAATTGAACAGATTCGATATTTTATGCTTACAATATATAACCATAGCAGCTTACAATTAATTACCTGTGATATCAGAGAGTCTTTCGTAAACCTGTATTAAGGGAATTAGAGTTATTTTTAGCCATCATATCTTCAGCACACAGTGAAAGATGTTGTTTATTGCATTTCCATATAGCTCTCTGGTTTAGCATATCAATGCTGTGTTCAAGTGACATACCTGGTACAGTCACCTAATTTTATAGAGGTCAAATTGTTAACCCTGGTCATCAATTTTATGCTTTTGTATATTTTTCATGTAATCATTCTCCTATTATATCTCTTTCACTTGTATGGATTTTTGTGGTTAAAATGAACCCTTAATTCTCAACATTCCTGATACTTAGTATATATCTCATTTTATTGAGATGTATGTAAATTTGGTATGTGAGTTTCTCAGCCCAAAATACAGATAGAGTTCGAATTTGGGTTTGATCCATTTTTTTTAAACGGGAGTTATGGCTTATGGATTTTCGCGTATGAACTGAAAATAGCTGATCACTATGTCCAAGGTATGGGTTAAACATCTGCCGATCGTGATCGGCCTCTCGTTTTATAAGATACTCATTTACAAAATTTGGTTACACTCATGTCTATGGACGAACAATGAGTGGTCAATCCGGACATCAACACTATGTGTACCATACTAGTACACATACTATAGTATGGGTACACACATAAACAATGTTAGTTTGAGAATATACACACTTCTCAGAAGAATTCACCATCTGGGGACCTCATTCTGCAAATTACACAATTTGTAGTCTTGCACTTAATCATATTCTACATCAGACATTGGTATTTTATAGCTTGGTTTATGTATGAGATTCAAATGTCTCACGTCTGACAAGTGGATGGAGGAAAGACAACCAACCCATTCCATTGTTGCTAAATCCCTGTTAAAAGAGTACTGATTATGGAGAGGGTATTCTTCTTGACCTAATATTTCAGTTGATAAGGCAAATTACAATTTGTATATGTGTTCAGTTTTGTTCCAGTCGACCCACGGTCCATCACCAGTGACTGACCAATTGTATACAGGCAAACTACCCATATGAGTACCAGCACCAGTTTCAAGTCGCAAACTTACTGTTATTAAAGAGCTAGTATGTATTTATTGGCCCTTCAAATATGGTCAGCACAGAGAACAGATAATATATATACTGTAAGACAATATTAGCCATTAACGCCATTTAAAAAAAACTTACTCTGTACAATTTCAGTGTCAGTCAGGAATCAACATAGTCTCCCATATGGAGCCTCGCATATATAAGAGAATGCATTGGCCTAACAATATTTAACTTGAGCCAGTGCATTCTGTTATATATGCGAGGCTCCCGATGGGATACTCACACATTTAACCCTTTGAGTGCCAGGTCCGATTTTTGTATCAACCCATATAGCCTGTGCCAATGCATTCTCTTATATATGCGAGTCGACCATAGGTCGCCTCGCATATATAAGAGAATGCATTGGCCTAACAATTTTTTATCATTGGTTATTATTTTTTACAATTTTTTACAATTTTAATAATTTTTTTAAACCTCAACAAAAAAAAACAAAAATTATTTTTTTAGGGCCGATTTTACAGACCGTAAATTAGGGCCGATGAGATCGGCCCCTGGCACTGAAAGGGTTAAGAGAATGTACTAGCACATGGTCTTTAATGCTGCACCAACGCACCTCCTGTCATGAAAGGCTTTAAAAAAGCCAATGTCTCAAAAAGCCACCTCGATTCGGGGGATGTGGGGACTACAATCTTTCATTGATACTGTTGGAGATACTCTGTTGACAAAACTACAGTAATGCCCTAAATAATCGACTCCTTAACCACAGCAGAATTATGGGTAATTTTTCACTAAGAGCTTATTATTTAGGGCATTACTGTAGATGCATTCTCTCACCCAATTATAAAATTATATATTGGAATGGTATATTATTCACTTGAGGTGGTGTTCACTAAAAATGGGCAGATAACATACAGACGAAACGGTGATACAAGACGGAGCCTATTCAATGGTGCCGAATGTTCAGATAATAAGTTCAACATGGCTGTTTGTTATAGGCCCGTTTGTTGAACATTGGCCTAACAATAGTTACCTTGACCTTGTAAGCCAGTTCATTCTCTTATATATGTGAGTCTCCCTATGGCAAGGGATCACTAATGCTGCACCAGCACAGCTCCCGTCATGAAATGGCTAATAAAGAAAAGGTTAAATTTTCCACCCCATCATTGGGCACTTTGATCCTTGACTGTATATTCTAATGTGTTTTTTTGACAATTGCAGACATCGATATCCCACGGAAACTGGATAACAGGACAATAGACTACCCTCCACACACCACTGATGGGCCAAATGCAACTGTCCACACTTATCCAACTGGTGAACCAGAACCAACGGACCACACTTATCCAACTGGTAAACCAGAACCAACGGACCACACTTATCCAACTGGTCAACCGGAACCAACAGGTCGAGACCACACTGGTCGATCGGTACCAACAGACCACACTTATCCAACTGGTGAACCGGAACCAACAGCGGTACCGGAACCAACAGCGGGACATCAGGAAACATTAGCTACAAAAGAACCACCGACACCTACCCCAAGGACTACCCCAATGAGGGGACCTTGATGTATAAAAATTGATTATTTACTCTTTCATGACGGGAGCTGCGTTGGTGCAGTGTATTAAAGATCTTGCGCCAGTGCGTTCTCTAATATATGTGAGCCTCACATATATAAAAGAATGCACTGGCTTTCACGGTCAAGATAAATATTGTTAGGCCAATGTATTTTCTTATATATGTGAGACCCGCATATATAAGAGAATGCATTAGCGCAGGGTTTTTTCGCAAAATTTATGGAAGCTCCAGTCATGGAAGGGTCTGATTAAGCCACACCAATTTTATAGCCTGGTTTACAAACATTTGGTTTGGGGGGAAGAAATACATGCAGATGCAGGAGGGTAAAATTAATAATCATAAAAAAAATATTCATTAGCATCCCAACAATCTGCAAACAGTGGAACGCGTTACATGAATGTTAAATAACGTTCAAGAATCAGAATTTATATCACTGAAATTCAGAAGCAGATGTTTACAATTCATTCTGTTTAAATGAAAAATTAAAATGTTTACATTAGCCGTCGAATAGCTGTCCAAATGGTTCCTTAGTTTTCAAGAGGCAATCTGAATGTGGTTATTTTGTATGATTCAATAGGGCTTGAATGCTGGTATGAATGTTTTCTTAACATTTGATTACCAATTGAACGCTTTGTGAAGATTTATAAGCATTCAAGTTCAGTATAGGACGTTACACAAACATCCCAAGATTTTGGAAAACACTATGTTTTATTCAAATTATAAATATAATTTGTGATGTATCTCTTATAAAACAGTTTAAATAATGGAAGAGATGGAGAAAGTAAAAGATAATAAATCAACTTTTTCACTAAATACTTCATATTATAGTCAAAATGAACATAAATAGTCCAATGAATAAAACGGATTGTATATATTGTTCACAACATGAGGAAAAAGTTATAAGTTGCGTTCGTAAACCAGAGTATTAAAATGCTGTTGCCAATAGTTCATTTTATTTGTCTGATATAAAGGGTATGTATTTCTTTTTTTCTTTTTTTTTGTACTAAGGTTTATTGGATGTGGTGACAAATTCAACTGCCGATTATGGTCAGATAAGACTGTCGTGCCTCAATTTTATTAACACGACTGTTCTACAGTACACCCCAGAAAGAGCATGCATATTAAAGGCCCACTTAATGTTCGAACCCCCAGATCACATTATATAAAATATATACCATATTATATTCTATTTGAAAGAAGAAGCTCCAAAATATTGTAATATCAACTTATTCGGTGTAATAAATTACAAACACGTTGTTTTTGTTGAGGTACCGACGTGTGTTCTGTGCTTAAGTTTCATCTGGACTGTGTTGCAAAGTCTATTATTTTCAATGGAAGGGGAATAACTCTATATCTATAGTTTGAATTGTTACATTCTGGGAGCGAATCAGGGGACGGGCAATATTTCTATGATTTCATCTATTTTCTATTTACTCTATGGGCGCCTTCTGAGACACAAAATGGTGATAAATTATTGTATTTTAATCATATTTTATGTCATAGATTGTTATTAAAACCGTATATCAAGGCACTATAAAAAGAATAATTGGTGACTCCAACCTTAAATGGGCCTTGAAATGAATAACATGTGTTTTCGATTATTTATCCATGTGAAACTATACGGCAAAAATTGAGCACATGGTCGGCTTTGAAACAGGAAGTTCATATTGCGCAATACTGTGAAATTTGTTGGTGCGTTTTCATTAGATCTAGACATTTCTCCACATGTTTGGGCTGAAATATGCTGGAAAAAATAATTCATACTTGAGTTTTGACAAATGTTTTTTCTTGTCATCACATCCAATAGAACTTAATTAACCCTTTCATGATGAGAGCTATGTTGGTGCAGCATTAAAGACCATGTGCCAGTACATTCTCTGATCTATCGAGTCTTCCATGGGGAGCCTCACATATACAAGAGAATGCACTGGCTTTAATACAAGGTCAAGATAAATGTTGTTAGGTCAATGTATTCTCTTATAGATAAGAGGCTCCCTATGGGAGACTCGCATATATAAGAGAATGCATTGGCACAGGGTTTTTGTCAAATTTCAGGAAGCTCCCAATCATGGAAGGGATATGTAACTAATATCAAGTATGGTAATGCCCTAAATAATCGACTCTTCAACCTCAGCAGAATTATGGGTAATTTTTCAGGATTAAATCCTGAAAAATTACCCATAATTTTGTTGTGGTTAAGGAATTGATTATTTATGGTATTACTGTCAGACAATATAATTGTCTTTACAATCAGTTGATAAAGTTATCCAGATTTGTTTACCACTTTTTATTAATTTAATTAAATTTCAGCAATATCCCATATTTTCCTGTAGATGTGCATGAAATTGAGATATGGTATTAAAATATGTCATCCCCACCGTGTGTTTTATTTAAAAAATATACTATTTGTACATATATTAAGATGATATATTTGCCATATATGTCCAAAGTGCAATTGGAAATAGGATAAAGTTTTTAATAAGTTATTTTTTCTTAATACCAGAGCTATGATCAAAAATAGCATTTGCAGATGAAGGTGTTTCATTCAGCCCTTCGATGACTGGATACTTGCTAACAATTAAGATAACAACTTGAGTAATGTTGATTTATAAAGATAACTCGGTGGATTAAAAGTGATAATGTCACACCTGTGAATTTCAGTAATGCCCTAAATAATCGACTTCTTAATCAAAGTAGAATTATGGGTAACTTTTCCGATGAATGGCAACAAGCCATATTTCATAACTAAATCCTGAACAGTTACCTATAACTCTGCTGCCATTAAGGATTCAATTATTTAGAGGATTACTGCATCCCCAGTGAGCTCACGTGATCAGCGTATCAGGGATTCTTTTGTCACATTATCTTTAGTATTAGTACCTTTTAGTGGTGAAAAGTGTGTAATAAACTATTGGTTTCAATGATTACGTGACAATTCACTTGAAGAGCCGGTCCTATTGGGGTTTTACCAGGCAATGCTCCCATTGTGAATTATATTATGTAATCATCAAAACCAATCGATTACTCTCTATGTAATGTGTGGCAGGATATTGTGTCCAATGCCTATTGAACTATAATAATCTGTTAAATCAACTCCACTTGCCAAAAAATGTAAATTGTTACACATATGTAGTACTGAAGGGGTCACTCTCATTAAAAAAAGTGCTGAATGGTACACATGTTTTGAAAATGTGCTGATGGGTCACAGAAGTTTTGAAATCTCGTTATAAATGATGTTTAGTTTTTGCATCTGCCATGATTTCTGTTAAAGAATACATGTAATTGTTTACTTCCCAATGAATATTAAAATAAAATGAAAACAAACTACTGATGGGTGTCAGACTATCAGGAACACAGTTGAAGTAACTGGGTTAGTGCCGATATCAAAACCTGTGTACCCGTTAGCACTTATTTAGGTGAGAGTGACCCCTTCAGCATAAGTAGCAGCTTTATTTACTATCAACAAGCCTGAAAATAGTGCGTCTGTCATTTGCAGAACAGAATGAGGTCCCAAGAGGGTGAATTTGCTGATGCTAGCCCATTGTGCGGGATAGCATCACTAAATTCACCCTCTGAGAACCTCATTCTGCTCAGGCCTCATCCTTCTGGAAAGTATCAATATTCTCAAATTAACATTGTTTTAGTTACTTTTTCCCTTCTGGGAAGTTTCCATATCCACTAATTTGCAGAAGATAAAACGCATTATCGAGGCAACTAATGGGTGAACATCACCAACTTCAACTAGGAAACTTCAATCTGATCCTAGGTCTCCCATAGCAGTTGAGGCCTGAGAAGAAGAAATGAGGTCCCCAGAGGGTGAATTTGGTGTACGTGATAACGTCACTAACTTCACCCTCTGGGGACATCATTCTGCAAGTGACAGACACACTATTTGCAGGCTTGAATACCACCTATAGTATATTATGTTTCATGGTCTTAGTGATGGCTAAAGAAACTGCTGTGGAAGGTTGCACAGACTTCGTCATGTCTCACTGCTGGATTATATTTTTCTGCCTTGGGCAAAAGAGCATTATAGTTAATGGGTGGTTGATGGGTGACATTTGAAGTTTATCAATCTAAACCTCACAATATGCCCTGACACTAAGTAGTGGCCATATTGGATCCACCCGGTCTGGTTCTGTGGTTTTAGTGCCACAGGTCAAAGTTTTGGAGTAGCATTCCATATATGGAAGTCATGAATAATTCAAAAGCTCCATATATGTAATTGTTACTCCAAAACTTTGACCAGTAGCATTAAAACCACAGAACCAGGGCTGGAAGAATCTCTGAAACCACGGAACAGACCTGGATTAATCCAATATGGCCACGACCCAGTGATCTCGCTTATTAAGTTCAACACACAGCCATACAATACTTTTATCTCAACATCCCTCCAATATATATCCCAGGAAAATAGTAGTACGATTATTTTGAGAACCATATATATTTTTTTTTATATTCGAAACATTCCAAACTGTTTAATATGACTACTCTGAATTTACTTTGTTATGTATTTTTTTTTCTTCTTTTATCCCCGGTGAAAAACAAATGGGACGAGCTGAACATTGTACAAAACAGATGTGTTATCATGTTGATCTATATTTTATTCATGTTGTTGACCTTTGATTGTTGATGGTCATTTTATTTCGAAAGGGAATAATGTTGTACAAAATAACAGGTTTGACAAACTCACATATAGAGTTACAACTACGCTTGCAAAAATGATGATTATGATTATTGAACATAGCAATGCATGGATAATTGTGCGCAGTGAGATTTTCATTTACACAATCTATCAGATGAAGCACAACACATACAATAATCTTCTATTCAATCGGCCAATTGAGGATAGAGTAATGCCTGAAGTATATGACCCTTTAACCACAGCAGAATTATGGGAAATTTTTCAGGATTTAGTCGGAAATATGGCTTGTTGCCATTCATCGGAAAGCTTTCACCGATTTGATTTATAGACACAACTTCAAATCAGGTCCATGCACTCATCCCACAAATGGATGCATTTGAAAACAGCCTTTACTGTTCTGACTGCATGGCATATATATAGATAAATATAACAAATATGTTTTTGCCAATACAAGGATCATACTGTCCTCAATATCCTCAATAATTCGTCATGATATCCAAGATGATATATTCATAATTTAAATATCTGACCCAGGCACATAAGTTGATAGGGTTTTGAATGCCATGAACACAATAAATATGAGATTCCCAAATAGATTAAAGATGGTCGATCTCTTCCTAACCAGTTTTATATAAATTCCAGGATATAATATAATAGATATGAATTTGAGGACACCGGTCTGGAACAGCTATCAATTTTATATATAAATTCCAGGATATAATATAATAGATATGAATTTGAGGACACCGGTCTGGAACAGCTATCAATTTTATATAAATTCCAGGATATAATATAATAGATATGAATTTGAGGTCCGGAACAGCTATCAATTTTATATAAATTCCAGGATATAATATAATAGATATGAATTTGAGGACACCGGTCCGGAACAGCTATCAATTTTATATAAATTCCAGGATATAATATAATAGATATGAATTTGAGGACACCGGTCCGGAACAGCTATCAATTTTATTTAGAATTTCTTATGACATTCATGGGACAGTTTTAGGTGCTATTTTTACAACAGAAATTCTCGCAAAAACATTCTGAGCATTCCAAGATTGTATGTATCAAGAGAGAGCACTCTATCTTGTTATCAGACTCAATCGTGGAAAATTGCAGATCAGCAAAGAGATTTACCGTGAATTATGATTGAAATAAACCACTTTTAATATTATACGTTTTTATCACATAATTTGGCCATAAAAGCAGTTTCATAATTATCGGTAATAGACACGTTTAATATCAGCGCGTGCGATGACGTCACGGCGTTCTTCAAATAACTTGCGATCGCTGTAGTTTATGATTGTTGTTTTCGATGAATATTTCGCGTTGCTTCGGGTTTATTTGATCATGTGATACAAGGTAATTCACACTCGTCCTATTTTATACGTAATTTATCAACCTCGTCTTCTAAATTCTATTTGAGCCTCGGTAAACCTCGGCTCAAATCGAATTTAGTGAAAACGTTTGATAAATTCCGTATAAAATAGAAACTCATGTGAGATCCTCTATATAGACAAATAATATACCTCATCTTCAGTTTCATCTGTATTTCATTCACATAATAGCTATTTGTAAGCTTGAAATTGGGATTTATATAAACTATGTTGTAATTTGACCCGGAAGAGATAGGCCATCTTTAAAGAAGATTGACCATCAAGAATTTTTTTTTTTTAATATGATACATGATGATCTTTTCAAATTTATAACTAACAGTTTTAAAATGTCTTTTGTACAAAATAAATTTATTTTATTAAATATTTTATTAACAAGCATAATCATTGTTTATGTTGTCCTGAATAATGAACCCTCACAAATTACTTGATGTTCATGTAATTTCAGGAAAGAATGTTTCTTTTTTGGTAGCGTGTTGGCGAGTTTCTGTGCCAGTGAATTCTCTTATATACATGAGTCTCCCAAAGGGAGTCTCACAATACTCACATGTACAAGAGAATACTTTGGCCTAACAATATTTACCTTGACCTTGTAAGCCAGTACATTCTCATATATGTGAGACTCCCTATGGGAGACTCGCATATATAAGATAATGCACTGGCACAGTATATTTAGTGCTGCACCAGTGCACCCGTCATGAAAGGGTTAAACTTTCCTTTCATGAAGACCATTTAGCTAACTCTGCCACACCAACTATGTGTGTTGTCATCATATTGTTAATACCCCCTGGTATGAACAGGGAGGCTTTTAGTCGTTTCCCCTCCTTTTCTGTTATATCTTTGCTCCCTGTTCTTTCAGTACAACCGTTACCTATCTCCTAGTGACCAATGCATAGGATATCATATGTTTCTATGACAAAGACACCCAAACATCTAAACAGGAATGCTGGATCAGGGAACCTGCAACACATGCCCATCTTTAACATCCAACAGTCTAGTTTTGTAAAACCAGGGCCCGTATTGTTTCTTAAAAGCCCACTTAATTTTCGACCCCCAGATCACATATATAGAGGATATGAAATGAGTGTTTCTCTCATATGATATTTATGAAACGGGTCAAAGAATTTTCAGTTTTCTCGAGCCTCAGGCGAGAGAAAACTGAAAATTCGTGACGAGTTTCATAAATATCATATGAGAGAAACACGAATTACATATTCTATTTATCATATGACACCTATTAATTGATTATGATGTCCAAAACGCACACAAATCACTAAATAGCTATATGACATCGGCAGCAAAAGGTTAATGTGACATCACTTCATTGCACCGGAAGCCCAATTACACCTGGTGAACTAGCAGAAATAATATGCATGCGAAGATATAGTGCGCTATTCTGTTCTCATTTTGTGACATATCGTATGTTTATTAGATAAATACGAATTACATATTCTATTTATCGTATAACAATGTCCAAAACTATATATTTCAAGATTATAATTGCGAGAATTTCGGCATCGCGTTGATTCGTGTATTTGACGCGCACGAATTTGACATGCATTTAGTCAGAGATGCGGCTCGGCCCCCGGCTGCCATTCAGCCAATCAGAACACACTTTTTGTCAACAAACCAATCAAATTATCGGAAGGTGATATGAATTAGTAATTGATATGAAATTGATTTATGACATAGTTTCCAACGTAAATAATGATTGAGTCATATGATAAATAAAATATATGTCCTATTATATACCATTTGAAAGAGGAAGCTCCAAAACATTGTATTATCAACTTATCCGGTGTAATAAACTGTGAACAAGTTTTTGTTGAATTACTCACGTGTTTTTGTCATCTAGATTGTAGTAAAAAGTGTATTATTTTCAATGGAGGGGAATAACTCTATCTCTTTAAGATAGAGTTATTCCCCTTCCATTGAAAATACATCTTTAATTTGAATTCTGTTGCATTCTGGGAGCCAAAACGGGGGTAATCTTGCTATGATTTCAGCTGTTTTCTATTTCTCTATGGCATCTTCTGAGACACATGTTTCAAATGGTGATGAATATAGTTTTTAATCATATTTATGGAATATATATTTTATTAACACGTTCCCTGCCACTACTAGTTAACTCGTAGTAAACGGTTCCATGGGGACTGCTACTACGAGATAACTCGTAGTAATGTTCATACCACATAAATAACACAATCCGCAAGCAATGTTGGTGTATGTGCCAATACATGCCCAACGATACCATTGATCGATTTTATATGTATAACTAGCCGATGAGCCCGACGTTGTCCGGGCTATTCAAAAACCAAATTTCAAGTCGATAGCTCTACCCGTTTCCGCGATCTGGTCTGCGCATGCGCGAAGCTGGCGTCGCACGGGCTCGGCGACCCGATAAAATTCGTATCCGGGGCAAGATACATTCACATAACAAATTTCAAGTAGATAGCTCCACCCGTTTCCGAGATCTCGTCTGCGCATGCGCGAAGCTGGCGTCGCACGGGCTCGGCGACCCGATAAAATTTGTATCCGGGGCAAGATACATTCACATACCAAATTTCAAGTCGATAGCTCCACCCGTTTCCGAGATCTCGTCTGCGCATGCGCGAAGCTGGTGTCGCACGGGCTCGGCGACCCGATAAAATTCGTATACGGGGCAAGATACATTCACATACCAAATGTCAAGTCGATAGCTCCACCCGTTTCCGAGATCTCGTCTGCGCATGCACGAAGCGGGCGCCGCACGGGCTCGCCAATACGACAACGTCCACCGCCTGGTCAAACTACACACACGTACCAAGTTTCGGTCGAGAATTGTAGATTTGTATAAATGACAAACAAACAAACAGACAGAGGTCTTCAAAATATATATGAGACTAGCTGATGAGCCTGACGTTGTCCGGGCTATTCACAAAACAAATTTCAAGTCGAAAGCTCCATCCGTTTCCGAGATCTGGTCTGAAAACCAAATTTCAAGTCGATAGCTCCACCCGTTTCCGAGATCTCGTCTGCGCATGCGCGAAGCTGGCGTCGCACGGGCTCGGCGACCCGATAAAATTTGTATCCGGGGCAAGATACATTCACATAGCAAATTTCAAGTCGATAGCTCCACCCGTTTCCGAGATCTCGTCTGCGCATGCGCTGCACGGGCGTCGCACGGGCTCGCCAATACGACAACGACCACCACCTGGTCAAACTACACACACGTACCAAGTTTCGTCCCGATCGGTGGAGAATCGTAGATTTGTATAAAGGACAGACAGACAGACAGATTGTATCAAAATATATAAGAGATTACGATGGCTTGAGATACAACGATTCACACAGCGTGAACAGGGGGTGGGGTCCAGATAGCAATCTTGGTAGGATACTCCAATTCACCAGGACCTCTACTGTACGTCCCTGAACCATGAAGCACATGTGCAACTAGACCATTCCCGGACACATTGTGTATATATAAAGGAATTGTCGATCAAATCCGGGTCAAATGAAAGATAAAACGTGTTATAAAGCTCCTACGAGATAACTCGTAGTCGGCACCTGGGATGAAACTCACCAGTGGTCATCGCTGGTGCCAGCTACGAGTTATCTCGTAGGTAAATACATATTATGTTTTTGACGTCTTATTCGACATAGTCTGTACCAATTATCATATATAAATTCATTTACCATGTCTTACATACGATATGCTTGTGCATGTATAGCACTCTTCGTCATCTAAGACACTGACAATGTAATTGTAGTTACCTACGAGATAACTCGTAGCTGGCACCAGGAATGAAACATTAATAAATTCCGTCCCAGGTGCCGACTACGAGTTATCTCGTAGTAGTCTTATAACATGTTTCAGCATCATATGACCCGATATTGGTCGAAACATTACTCATACATACGTAAAATATCATCTACTATCGGCAAAACATCAAATCCCATGGTGGCATATGAGATGGAATTACCCATTGGTTTTCGGCAGTGAACGTGTTAAAACCATATATCAAGTCACTAATTAAAAAATAATCGCCGACTCAAAAATTAAGTGGACCTTTAAACAATTAATCCTAACAAACATAATCAGTTTATTTTGTCACTTCACCCATCGACCATCATAACAAAATCAACTGGCAGCAATCTTACCAGGTATGTCAAGGTATGTGCACAGACCTTTAGCCTGGAATATTTGCATTTCTTGCAAGCATGGCAACATCGAAGATTTTACCATGATTTATCGCTTTATATAATGGTTAATGGTATTGAGATACGTTGCCCGCATGTAAATTGTCTATTCAGTAAAATTTCCCATAATGAATGTAGCTCATTGACATAGTCCTCATATTTTCCTTGTGTTTTTAAATACGAAGTATTATAAAGGTATTCAAACAAATCCATATAATAGATTATGTGGTTAGATCCAATATCCTGTCTAAAGAAAAATAAATTTGTTTTATAAGCTAGATAAGATTTTTTTTCCCCAATTTCTGTTATTTGTTTATCAAGCATGTCAGATGAGCTGTGAATTACCACCCACACAGGACTCTGGCATGTCAATACTTGTCAAATTTACTTCAAAATAAGTAGTTAAAGCAAATACATTCAGCTTAGAAATTAAAGTGATGTGAAACACTCCGGTTGGGTGATCAAATAGAAATGGGGAATAATCTTGCTCAAAGTAGTTTTTTTTTTATGAATACTAACTCAAATTTACAACACACACTTGTCAGTCTTATATATTTATTGAATGCAATGAATGTCGATGGCGATATCATTGCGTTAGTTTATCACCGATTGTTGCGTCCCGAATTGATATGTAAATGTTTACAATTGAGCGTAGTTCAGATGGTGTTTTCTATGGAGTTGAATGGTCAATTTCTTTGAGATTTTGGGTGTTGTTAGTAGAATGCTACATTCTCCCAGTTGGCATAGTGCCTGAGTACTAATGTATCAGTTTCACACACCAGAACAAGTCCATACTATGTCTTTAAAGTGTTCGCCGCACTGACATACATGCACATTCTTAATTCAATTAATTTGAGTGCAGAGTATTAAATCTGCAATGTCTGCCCCATTGAACAAATCTGCTGATTCCACCACCCCCCCCCCCAACCCCTCTGGGGACATCCCTGAGAGAATAGGACATGTGTGATTGATTTGGATGCCTGACTACATTGGCCTAACAATATTTCCTTGACATTGAAGAGAATGTACTGGAACATGGTCTTTAATGCTGCACCAGCACAGCTCCGGTTATGAAATGGTTAATACTAATAATAAACTTGTAAACTGTCAAACAGGTACAAAAAAAAAATTTGTATTTGAGATTTGCAGTCAACACATTGGATTAAATTTCATTCCTGCAACCCACTGCTATCAGCTGAGAGAAATGTGGATATTGAGATAACTAATTACTTTAAAATGACTGGACAAACAGCTGTGCAGAGCAAGGCCAGTTTGTTGTCTACACATTGGCATGTCAAATAGCCACCATACAGCTGTTGTCAATAGAAGGCTTTTAATGGGGTGAACTATGCAAGGATCTGGTAAGGTACAGTGTGGTGTGGCAGGGACGGGTGGTGGTGGCTGGGGTGTGTCACAACAAAAAAATCGAAATGTTAAAATGGACAAATATTCTTTTGAATGTTAAGGCCCTGGTTTCGCAACTAATTGACCTGGTGACCTCATTTGAACAAATCTGAATGTGAGTCACCAAGGGAACATTCACACCAAATATGAACCCATTCGGTCTTATAGTTCTGGAAAAGACATTTCTTGACAGACTAGCGGCTAGATGGACAGACGGGCGGCTAGACGGATGACGAGTGATGACTGATAGCTCCACCGGAAATCTTGTCTCAGGTGAGCTAAAAACAACATTAATTTGAGACTATAGATACTTCCCAGAAGATGAGGCTTAAGCAGAATGAGGTCCCCAGAGGGTGAATTTGGTGATGCTAGCCCGCTCTATGGCATAGCATCACTAAATTTACCCTCTGGGGACCTCATTCTGAAAATGACAGACACACTATATGCAGGCTTGATATTTAAGATCGTGTATCCCTTCCTCACAAGTTTTATATAGTTTCCAGGATATGAAACAATCTCCTATATATTTTGAAGACCTCTGTCTGTATGTATGTCATTTATACAAATCTACGATTATCGACCGATCGGGACGAAACTTGGTACGTGTGTGTAGTTTGACCAGGCGGTCGTCGTCGTATTGGCGAGCCCGTGTGGCGCCCGCTTCGCGCATGCGCAGACGAGATCTCGGAAACAGGTGGAGCTATCGACTTGAAATTTGCTATGTGAATGTATCTTGCGCAGACCAGATCTTGGAAACGGGTGGAGCTATCGACTTGAAATTTGGTTTTTGAATAGCCCGGACAACGTCGGGCTCATCGGCTAGTCTCATATATATATTTTGAAGACCTCTGTCTGTCTGTCTGTTTGTTTGGCTGTCTGTCTGTCATTTATACAAATCTACGATTCTCGACCGATCGGGACGAAACTTGGTACGTGTGTGTAGTTTGACCAGGCGGTCGACGTTGTCGTATTGGCGAGCCCGTGCGGCACCCGCTTCGCGCATGTGCAGACGAGATCTCGGAAACGGGTGGAGCTATCGACTTGAAATTTGCTATGTGAATGTATCTTGCCCCGGATACGAATTTTATCGGGTCGCCGAGCCCGTGCGACGCCAGCTTCGCGCATGCGCAGACGAGATCTCGGAAACGGGTGGAGCTATCGACTTGAAATTTGGTATGTGAATGTATCTTGCCCCGAATACGAATTTTATCGGGTCGCCGAGCCCGTGCGACGCCAGCTTCGCGCAGACCAGATCTCGGAAACAGGTGGAGCTATCGACTTGAAATTTGCTATGTGAATGTATCTTGCCCCGGATACGAATTTTATCGGGTCGCCGAGCCCGTTCGGCGCCAGCTTCGCGCATGCGCAGACCAGATCTCGGAAACGGGTGGAGTTATCGACTTGAAATTTGGTATGTGAATGTATCTTGCCCCGGATACGAATTTTATCGGGTCGCCGAGCCCGTGCGACGCCAGATTCACACATGCACAGACCAGATCTCGGAAACGGGTGGAGCTATCGACTTGAAATTTGGTTTTTGAATAGCCCGGACAACGTCGGGCTCATCGGCTAGTCTACTATATATTTTGAGAACTCCGTATTTATATATGTGTGTCCTTTATAGACTCGAAAACGGCTCCACCGATTGAACCCAAACTTCCTATCTAAGGGTAAAAAGCCACGGGAAGTGTAATCGCACCGTTCGCAAGCCCGTGCGACCACTCCTTCACCTGCGACCGTAATGGGGATTGATGGGTTAATCGCGTGATAATTAATGAGCGTTTGTCTATGAGGCGTCACCATTAAAGAGCGTTTATCTACTTTAGTGAAAATATATATGGCATTTCGGAAACTGGGGATATCGAGACGAAATTTCGTACTTAGGGGTTCCAAGGGACGGGGGAGATTTGCGTCGGGTCAGTTTGTCCACCCGAGGTGACCTTGACCTTGAAACAGGTACCCATAAATGACCTTGGGGCGATATCTCGGTGGTCAGCGGTGACATCGATGTGAAATTTGTTATGTATGGTCAACTCGGGACAGGAAATATTTTTGTCCACCCAACATGACCTTGACACGGGTACCCGTAAATGACCTTGGGCGATATTTCGGGCATCAGCGGTGGCAGCGACGTACGGGGTTACGTTGAAAAACTAAAATGAATGGATCGACCAAAGCCATGGAACCAATCCCGCCAATGGCGGGCTAATCTGCTAGTAAATTATAAATCAAAGACACCTGTCTGGAAACGCTTCTATCAATTAATGATTCACACTCTGGGGACCTATTTGCAGGCTTGATGGCTACAAGAAACACAATTTAGCATGAAAGTGAGATTCATTTGTCCATAAAATAACCCATAAATGCATGAAAAGTTGCCTTTTAACTTGTGCCTTGTGGTTGATATAAGATACACATGAAATTGTTAGCAAATCGAGCAAGCAGTTAGACACTACAGTCTGACACACTTCACAGTTTAATGATTGTCGCATGGTCATGATTTCTACGAAGCAGCCTGGTCATTCAACTTATGGGTATGCGTCGATCTTTCACATAGTTATATTATGCAGTGCTTTTGTGCAAAGACAATTTCTACAGCAACCAGTTAGAAGTTTCTCCGTTTTACAATCTGAAGCTCCCTATTATCTGAACATTTTCTAAAGGAACTACTCGTCTATGAATATATAGTAATAAAGGGTTGCAGTCTATAAACTGGATTGTATAAGGTCTATACACTGGATTGTTTGACATCCTGAAACATCATCTTATCCACAAGCACAAACAAGAAATGCAGCTTAAAGCTGCACACAGAAGTTTGGCAGTTTTATAAAAAGCATTGTATGGTCTACATTATCTATCAGCTTTCGGTAGATCTGCTCTTGAATTGAATTGCACGTTTCACGAAAGTGGTAATTCAAGCAAATCGTATGATCTAGATTTAACTGTAGTTAAATGTATTTATAAATTTCGTCACATAGATATTGAGATAACGTTAATCTCCCCTTGGCCAGTACTTGTAGGTGATTCTCCTATCTTCGACCTTATGAATTGAAATAGAATGAAACCTATTCACAGACTGAAATATGAGAAGACTCAGTGATGTACAGTAATGCCCTAAGTAATCAACCCCTTAACCACAGCAGAATTATGGGTAACTTTTCAGGATTTAGTCGGAAATATGGCTTTTTGGGAAAGCTCTCAGTGTACTATATGTATACATTTATCCCACAGGGTTAGAATGAAAGACATACACTGGATTATGTTTTAAGCTACCTGTTTAGAAAAACAATTATTTACAGGAAGCTGATACAATAGATGGTAGTAATAACAAAAACAAACATGTGAAAGACAATTTTTTTTTAGGCATAATAACCACCTATAGACATTAATCCTGTGTTAATTCCAAATCAAACAAAAATGGTATCTTCACCGGTCAATTAATTGGAAAGAAAGTTAACACAAACTGCTTCGCTCTTACCAAAAATATAGTTCCTCCAATTCTTGCTTGAGAATTATTCCAATTAATTCACAATATAGATAACATTACTGCTAAAATGCTTGCACTTCATAATTATGTTGTAATTTTTCAGTACTTCCCCATGTCATTGTATAGTTTACTTTTGTGAAATTCCATTTGGTATGGCGTAATGATCTAAGTCGGTGAAAGATCTCACTACCAAACATGTTTGCATTTCTACAAAAATTTGGTTTAAATTGAACGCATCTGGTTATTAACCCGTTGGGACAAAATACGTCGCTCTTACGACTATGTTGTATATATTTATATGGACCACAGCTGTTCATATGCAGGGTATACTTAAAACTGTTGCCGCGTTTAAACTATAATCTAGATGTTCCCTTTGATTTAAGTGGTGTACGTGTACTAGTGGGAACAAAGATCAGTATTGAATCTTGATCACGAACGTTCTGTAAATAGCTTTTGGTTTATTCGACCAATATTAGCGATAGATCAACCAACGTCGCAGAATCTTAAATTTATGACCATGCAGTCACTTGATAATACATATACACTTGTTTACAATCATTAACCATCTTTACAAATGCTGGATAATATACTGGACGCTTGATAGTTTGACAGAATCTAGAGTTAATCTGAGTGCGCCATCGTGACGTTTTTCGCGCGAAATCATACAAGACATTTCCCGGGTTGTGACGTTGGACTATGTGATATCACGATGCAACGGATAGCAATGCATGTTTACCTATTAACTTTATATAAATGTGTTACGAACATTAAGTTATCTCTATACCAAAACATATTGACTATATAGCAACCGCCCAATTTGATGTTTTGTTTTATAACATCATTTTATAAATAGAATAAAATGACGTCATGTTACAGGCCCCTTGAATCACCAATTTTTTAAGAATGAGGGAAACATTAAATCGCTATTTTGTAAAAAGAATTTTGGGTAAATGATAGCGAAAATAGTATTAGACAACACCAAGCCTCGATTGCTTCACGCTTTCGGCACCTGTTGCCTAAAAAAAAAACCTGGACTAAATAACAGCACTACTTAGCATAAAAATTAAAACATGAACTAAATGCAGATAGTTTTTTAATTCAGTAATTTTCACTTGTATAAGCATCAAAATATGTCTTTTGAAACTTATACCAGTGTCCCAGTGATCTCAAATAGAGCTATGATGGCATCCATGCAACAAGATTGTGATGATTGAGATCAGAGGACAAGGATGATAGAGGATTTTATGATGATGGTGATGTTAACGATGACGATAGTGATTTTAACGATGATGATAAGGATTTGATGACGGTGATTATGACAGATGATGATAAAGACGATGATGAAGATCACAATATTGGTGATTACGAAGATGACAGTGATGATGGTGATAATATGAAAATGATTATGATGATGAAGATGCAATGAACATGGTGATAATAAACAAATTAGCGTATCTCTCTGATATAAGGTTGCATGCGAAACATATATTATTAAACTTAGAGCACAAAGTGAAGTGATGCAAAATATAGCTAACACAAGGATGACATACAAGATGGTGATAATGATCAAGATGACAACCAACATGGTGGTGTTTTTTATCATAACAATGACTGCTGACTGTGAAACGGATGCAATGACAAAATTTTACCAAAATCACATACATGGTACTCTGAGCTAATCCCTTTAATACCTAACTGAGAAGCATTTGATAAATTTTCGTGCTTTCTATGCACTACAGTCTGCAGCAAAAGATCTCAGCCGCACAATATATTAATTAAGATCATACTCATTTTGAATAATGACATGGCTCACAGTCCAACAAGGATTAGTTTTCACCAGGTATGAGATTAACAGGCCTTTTGTAAGACTGAGATAACATGAGTACAGTAATGCCCTAAATAATCGACTCCCTAACCGCAGCAAAATTATGGGTAACTTTTCAGGATTTAGTCGGAAATGTGGCTCCCTATGAGCTTTCCGATGAATGGCAACAAGCCATATTCTGACTAAATCCCGAAAAGTTACCCATAATTCTGCTGTGGTTAAGGAGTGGATTATTTAGGGCATTACTGTATATGACTTCAGTGTCAGTCTTTAACACGAGAGATGACATTATAGTGTGAAAGTAAACCCCAGTGGTCACTTGCAAATCTCTGACAAGGTAATCTCTCTATCCCAACCAACTCAAAATACACAGGATTAAGCGTCCAATTCGGAGATGTGTGTTTTATATAAATCCTGTCAAATCTTGATCGAGGTTTAAATTTGTCAAACACGAGATTGTCATTACGCATCATGTCCCAAGTAAACTTGGCTTCCTGTCTTCTCCCTGTGACTTCCCATATGTCATAGATCCCATCCGGAATGCCTCCAATTTCAGCAACCTGAAAGATCATGGGATTTACTCAAACGGCACAAACTAGATTTGTGACCAGGTCCTGCGCTGGCCAGTAAATTATATTGGCCATTTCTGAATTTATTTGGCCATTTGTTACTAGAAACTTTTGCAAATTTGAACGAGAGACCGATCACGATCGGCAGATGTTTAACCCATACCTTGGCGATAGCGATTAGCTATTTTTATAAATTTTATAAATCCTTACATCAACCTTTTCATGAGTGCTAAAGTTTCAACAATTCACACTTAATATAGTGATAATGTGAAAAATATATAGTTATCACATTGTGTCAACAGGATTGGCGGAGGATGTTAATATTTTTAAGCAAATAAACCAAATGACCCTCACTATGCAGGTTAGGGGTGTGTTCTTGTCAACTATGCCAAGAACTACATGTATAAACATAATCAATGGAAATATTTGAGTTATCAAATCGGATAGAATAGGGTTAATCTTTCCCAAACTAATGAACTGATAAACACAAAATAGTCCATACAAAGCATGTCATTGGATTTAGAAACCCATACAATAAGTCAGTCTTAAGAATACCAGCACCATTAATATTACCCTGGAGCCAAAATGCAATTGAGGGAATTTCAAAATAAGACATTTCCTCTAATGATGAATATATAATTGGTGATTTATTGAAACCCTTACTGAACCTGGATCAAAGTGAAATGGATAATATTATATCTGTCTATCGCATAATATGTGTCTATGGAATGGTTTAAATTTTAATCCCAAATCCATGCAAATCAAAAGGATCACCATCAACCTGGACAGAATATAGGAGAATGATCAAATGAAAAGCATCAAAACCATATGATGTGTGGAGAGGGTTAATCACTTGCAATGACATCATATCATGGAACTGAGGAATGTGTGGTTTAACTTTTGTCTAAGATAAGACAACAGTGTATGTAGACAACAATGTCTGTAAAACATCCCTACAAAGTAAAAATGGACTATTCCAATTTAATATTTTAGAATAGGTGTCCTATAGTGTTTACATAAACTTTAGTAATGAACATGTTTCAGCAAAGGGGTTAACTAATATTGCACAGAAAACAGAACTCCACCAGATAGCCATCAATCAATTTGACATTAATATGATAACAAATCCTGCCAGCCAGCAGTACCACTATCAGGCTTTATAGCATGTCCATAGTGATAATTAACTCATTTCAACAACACACATGGTCTGCGAGATATGTTCTCTTAAAATTCCCAGCAGTAATTACTTGAATTATAAAGGGTCATAACTCTGTTAAAATATATCGGATCTGTATTTAGGGGTGATAAATTCATATACCAAATTTGGTGCTGATCAGATGAAAAATGTTTTGAGTTATAGCAGCTTTGGTGAATTCTAAGTAAACATAATAGTGAAAAGGGTTAATTAAACAATACCAAAAACCATACAGACGAAGAACGTGCTAAGAAAAACCTAGGTAAGAAATATGAGGCAGATCAGAAGCAATATGTTCAACTTATTGCATTGGATAGCATGTGTGTAAAGGGTTAATTATTTTCTAAACCGATCAACCAATCAATACCAAAAACTATACAGATGAGGGGCATGTCATCATAAACCTACATATCAAATATGAACACAATCGGACAAAATATACTTCGGTTTTAGCATCGGATTTTTGTTTTTTTAAATTTATTTTCGAAAAAAGGGTCATAACTCCTTTAAAATAAATCGGATCAAACCCAAATTCGAACTCGATCTGTATTTTGGGCTCTGAAACGCGCATACCAAATTTGGTTCTGATCAGATAAAAATTGTTCGAGTTATGACAGCATGCGTGAATTCGAGGTAGAACGAGAGGCCGATCACGATCGGCAGATGTTTAACCCATACCTTGGCGATAGCGACTAGCCATAACTGATAATTTGTCAAAGATATGATCACAGGAATTAATCCATATATCAGTACCCAACTTGAAATCAAAAGCTCAAATAATTTGTCTTAAGAAAAGGTTAAAGTATTTGGGTTGGGGAGGAGTAGTTTTAAATCTCATAACTCTGTCCCTATTCACACAAGGACCTCTCACTGTGAGATCCAATGGTTTAGTGATTTCGGAGGACATGTTTAGGAGTTTAAGTTAACTCATTGGAAGCAAAAGTGATAAATCCCTAACTTTGCCACTTTTGACATGCCAGATATTCAAAATTTATTATTCACTTCTAAAGAGAAATTATAATTGTTGACTGCTTAGAACGACATATATGTAGGGGATTCCATCTCGTATTTAAATGGTACTTTAATTACTCCCCCCCCTTCCCCCATTCTCCCCAGTTATTTTGTTTATCAAACATGGACAGATATAAGATCAGATCTGACCTGTGTATTAAATAAGATTAAGTGTTTCATAACAGGGGTGTATGGTTTTCAAAAATATATGTAGTTTATACAATTCAAAAGTATTATCTATATAATGTTATACAGACATAATATGATGGGGATGCTGGCCCCTATGACCACTAAATCGTTCATATAAAAGAAAGTAAGTTAGCCCTCATTTGAATGGTTTCACACATTACAATGTTTTACAAGTAGCTTGGGCACTAAAAGCCACAACCTTCAATGTTAATCTTCTAAGTGCTCTGTGGCCCCTAAAATTCAATCAACCATGAAAATGTGAACAAATGGGAAAATAAGGTTCCTGGAAATACTAACATCTACCATATTGATTTTCAAAACAAGTCATCACTTACAATAGTCATGTATATTTATCTTCCCATTGCATAGATAAATCATATTGGCTATCAGCTGTTGTTTTAATTTCAAATTGAAAGCACGTGTCTGAAGGGTTAATATATTTTTCAAAAATCAATTAATCAGTCAATACCAAAATTGATAGAAGTGAATAGTGTGCCAAGATACCCAATATATATTAAGAGATATGAGGAAGAGTCCATGTACATTATAGCATGTGTCTATGGAAACCTTGGAAAGGGATAATTATTTTTGAAGCAAATTAATGGAATTTAGAAGACACTTATATAGGTGAGGGGTGCCCTTATCTCACCCTGTAATGAAATTTCAAGAATAGGAAAAACACCAGTCTTGTGCTGCCATTAATCAATTTGACAGTTAGAATAAACAAACAGCCAACCACCAGTGTTGTTTATCTTGCTTGACCCACCAGAGCTCTGTATCATATGTCATCACTCATTTCATAACAGATTTCACTTGCAATGACAACATCTATAAAAATCCTCTCATATACTCTGGATGTTGGATGATCACATGGTAATTTATTGATATCATTATATTACATGAAACTATTGCAATAAAATCTTCATATTTTCAAAACAGGATATCACACCTAATTAATCGTAAAAAACTAAAATAAATGAAAGCGTCAATTTTTTTTATTATTTAAATTTTTCTTTTTATTGTTATTATTAGTTCAAACAAAATTTAATATTTGAATATGCTAAATTTAGCAAGGAGCTAAATCTAAAAAAATTTAATTTAAAAAAAAAACAAAAACAATTCTCAATTTTTTTTCTCGAAAAAGGGTCGTAACTCCTTTAAAATTAATCGGATCAAACCCATATTCGAACTCGATCTGTATTTTGGGCTGTGAAACTCACATACCAAATTTGGTTCCAATCAGATAAAAAATGTTTGAGTTATGGCAGAATGCGTGAATTCTAATTTGAAAAAGGGCCATAACTCTGTAACAAAATCTCGGATCAAACCCAAATTCGAACTCGATCTGTATTTTGGGCTGAGAAACCCATATACAAAATTTGGTTTCGATCGGATAAAAAATGTTTGAGTTATCGCATTACTCGTAAAGTGTCTACGGACAGACAGACAGACAGACGGACAGACAGGCCTGGAAATCTCAAGGCGGGCTGCCCGCCTACAGCCCGCCTAGAATTTTCCAAGGCGGGCTTTTTATAGCCCGCCTCGTCTACGATAGGACATTTATTATTTAGTTATTTTATTGTGTTTAATGAGTAAAATACTGCATCAAAATCGTAATTATATTGTACAGTGTGTGGACTGTGCGCATGCGTGACCTGACGGTAATGTCAAATGGGAATTATAGCGGAATCAGTAAATTCCGGAACGAACTGTTTCGTAAATCTGATCTTTTGATCGATTCTCACACATTTTATGACCAAAATAAATTATTTCTCTTCATAAGATTGAGCTTACGATATATTTCACTGGATAAAATGAACACATGTTTGTGGATAGTGAGAACCAAATGTCACTGTCCCAATTGAGTTCAACCTTTCGTTCCGTTTCCGGTTCCTATCAGTGAAAATTGTATTAGCTTGCAGCTCTTTTATCGCTTCGATTGACAATATTTTAATATAATTAGCTAAATGTATCCACGTATTCTAGTTTACACTGTTATTCAATTATTAAAGTTCAGAAACTATTTTCTATGTCCCCAATTGCAAACACCCAGTAAATCTATAGCCTAGATAGCGACTTGACTGCTGCAAGCAGCAGTCTGCGATCGGAAATGGAATTCCGTTGCATGGGTTGGATGCCGACTGACAAATTGTTGAGTACAAACACTCTTACATTTTGTTTCTTGTTCATATCAATTATCATAAGTTCAATAACATATAAAACATAGTTAAATATTCACCATACCATAATTACTGTGGGGGATTTTGACATTCACAACTCTGTGGACACTTTGTTTCCACATAATTTTTTTTAATTTAGATGGAGTAGTTATACAACATCAAAAATAGACAAACTAACGGCAGTAGTAACTCAGATAAAATAAATCATAACTTTAAAAGTTGAGGAGGGCTATCGCCCTCCTAGGCATATCTAGGAGGGCTATTAATAGCCCTCCTGGATTTTCTAGATCGCCAGCCCTGGACAGACAGACAGACAGACAGACAGACGGACGAACGACGAGTGGTCAATCCGGGCAACGACACTATGTTTACCATACTATGGTATGGGTAAACATAAAAAGGGCCATAACTCCGTAAAAAAAATTCGGATCAAACCCATATTTGAAATCGAACTGTATTTTGGTCTGAGAAACTCGTATACAAAATTTGGTTCCGATCGGATAGAAAATTTTTGAGTTATCGCACCATGCGTAAAGTGTCTACGGACAGACAGACAGACGGACGGACGTCGACATTATGTTTACCATACTATGGTATGGGTAAACATAAAAACCAAATAACAGGCCACAAAGTCACATGTCCTCTGATTATTAAAGGTGACTTTATTTGACTGGTGGCATTTTTAGAAATTAAAAATTTGATTCCGGGAACAATCATTGAAGAAAAGTTTGCTTCCAACTGTCTATGTTGTTACCACACCTAGTTTTATTTATTAGACACCACAATAATCAGTAAATTCTAAGTCTATGAAGTTATTGTTCGGAAAGCAAAATAATCAGCAAATTCTAAGTTGACAAGGACAATAATTCCGGTAAAATTTGGTGGACAGCACCCATATTTGAAATTGACATGAATTGTCATGTGAGTAATCTATATACCAAGTTTGAAAACAATCAGATAACTAATAGTGTTGAAACAATTTGTCAATGTCGTCGAATTGTTCACCAAAAGTCGCCTCCAGAATCCCAAGTTGATTAGTTGCATTAAATTGAGTACGCACCATGTTTTAACAGAACAATGGTACAATACAATATACCAACAATGACAAGGACAGTGTTAGTCTCGCTATTTAGTACAATTACTTACAAAAATACCAGTGATGAAATCGATAATGTCGCTAATAAATAAACATCGTTGTGCGACGTCTGATCAAAGATAACGATATCGACAGCAATGCTTCGATTATGTGTTTTATGTTTCTTTTGTTTAATTGAATGCAATAATTATAGCAATACGTTTATTGTGTATTCTCTATCACTATGTGTATAATTTATTCAGTATGAGTATGGACTAATGTGTCTGAATATGGTAGATGAATGTGCCATAATACAACGCTAAACGAGAAACACAAGCCAATTTAGCCAAGACACACAGTATTAATTAGCTGGATGGATACAAATTTACTAGCACTGGTCAATGGTTTCCATCCTCCTATCGTAACACCCAAGAAAAATGGAAACCTGTCAACAGCAGTTATCTCGCAGTGATATTACAGTATTCAATAGCACATAGTAAAATGGAAGTTTTCAAAGGGAATGGAGGTTGTCGATTAGTCAACTTTGACTCAGTTTTGACTGTCGATTAGTCGACTACGAAATACACTAGTCATTCCAACACTAATAACTAAAACTAAAGTTTTCAACAGGAAATCAGAAAATAATATTATTTTACCCAAAATATATATCTCCTATAATAAATATCTTGGACACTGAAACTAATGGTTATATATTCTTGCTTGCAAGAAATCTAGAAGTCGTAAAAAAAAATCGGTACACAATACCTCGAGTACGCGCACTTGTCAAATGCCAATTAATGGCGATATATTCTTTGGACCAATCATACGAGTCCTTTCACTATAACAGCGATGGAAAGACAAGACCTCATTCATTTTAATTTCTTCCTCCTGTGTGTTTGATGCGTTTGACCGAGTGCGCGGGGCGGGAATGTTGATCCCAACTGGGAGGGCCCTCTATGTTCAGTGTCCAAGATATTTATTATAGGAGATACATATTTTGGGTAAAAAAATATTATATCTCCTTCAAATATATCTTGGACACTGAAACTAATGGTTATAATTAGAATTCTTGAAGAGGAGGAGGCCACGAGGCAGATAATCCGACTATGTCCATGAAACCCACCTGCTGAAGCAGAAAAGACCTGCATCCTGTACCAAAAAGATTTCTTGGTAGACATGTGCCAAAAAATAGATCATTGTGTCCCATATGTAATAGTTCAGATAAACTCAAAAACAACTGAGCCTCCTAAAAGGAAACACCACGTACTTCATGTGTCCTACTAGTAATGATCACAGGGTGAAGGTGTCCAGGATAAACATTGGTCATAGGCAAGGGGGATAACTCATTCATTCATGTACCTAATAGGAATAGGATAAAGGAACCTACCCCACCCCCCTCCTTAAAGGATGAAGCAGCACTAGCACGACATCCAGAGGATGCTGACTGGCCCACAATACATGCAAAAGGTGCACCGAGGGGAAAACACGGTTATGACCCCCCCCCCCCCCCCTCAATTTCCCCTGTGAGATATAGCACACGCATACTAACTTATCAGGTTCACACACACGATCAATTCCATAATACGTCTAGGTTTGTCTCATAAAAGCGGCCTAATTGTTGAATAAAAATCTAACAGATTAGAAGGCCCAAAACAATAAAGACAGGTCTCAACAACACCTGGAATACCCCGACGGGATAAGAACGGAGGTGAGAATGGAGGCGAAAGAAACTTATTCAGGAGCAGTTCCTGAATGCGGCACATAGCCAGAGCAATGCGATATGGCAGAAAGAAGACTGACCGAGGAACGAAGGTAATATTGTACAAAACACTCAGTCGAATGAATGCCACTTGTCGGCGACTAGGAACAATGAGGTAGCCAAGGCAAGAAAGGGTTCGGAAAAACCGCTATGTGCCGTGACAGCATGAACCTGGATGGACTGAGAGAGAACCAGCGGTAGATGCTGCAGAACCTCCATCGCTGCTCGTCGCTGCGAAGGTTGTGGGAGCCGCGACTACAAATAGAGGAGGCATGACCACCAACAGATTCCGAGCCTGCAGTGCAGGCTGTACCGAGTTGACAGAGGAAAATTCATTGTTGCCCATCTTGGAGAAGGTTGTGGAAGCCGCGACTACAAATAGAGGAGGCATGACCACCAACAGACTCTGAGCCTGCAGCGCAGACTGTACCGAGTTGGCAGAGGAAAATCCATTGTTGACCGTCTCTGCGAAGGTTGTGGAAGCCACGACTACAAATAGAGGAGGCACGCCCACTAACAGACCCTGAGCCTGCTGCGCAGGCTGTATCGAGTTGGCAGAGGAAAATCGTCACACGTTGGTTTTTGTTCTTGATATGTGGGCCCCATGCAGTCCTTCGGTTGTGGAAGACAGGCGTACTTCTCTGCGGATGGCTCAGGAGGCCATGACCAATAAGGAGGAGGCATGTCCCGCAACCGACTCCAGCGGAGGCTCCATGTGAATGGAGGAAACAAGAGAATGGCGCTGTTTGTTCTTCCTTTTTCTGTGCTGTTAGTATCGTGCTGGTAATGCATGCAAAATTGTGCGCAATTGTTATCCTAAGACCGAAGGACTGACCCATCCGAAATGACCCTCGGGGAAGGCACTCTCGGATGGGCATGGCGAACTCGGACACGAATCAAACGCTGCCAAATCCAGGAGATGTTGCGACAGCACGTCCTCGTCTCTGAACAGCACCGTCCGTCCCGTAGATGGGTGGAAAGGGGCAAGTATCCCGACCAGGTCACCTGGTGTGATGAGGCAAGAAATTCCGGAGCCTCGGAAAGGAAAATAAGTCTAAGTTCTGGCCTAGGAGCCCAAAAGAGTCCAGAAACTGTACAAAGCAAGGCCACACTGGTGGAGGAAAGAACACAGGTGAATAATAGTGATACATACCCACCCCAAAACCGGGAGGGACGGATGCCGGAAAAGACGTTGACGAATGGAGGACAGGTCAGAACCTGTGCGGTCAATGAAGCAGTGGCAGTTGACACATTGAACTGCGTAGGCAGACAATGTGCCGAGGGCACCGGGCTTGCGAGCTAAACGGACCACTGATGTGGGAGCCGTAGCAAGTGGCCGGCTGGTGCAGCGATGGTGCGAACCCGGCGGAACCGGAGGCAGGACCAAGGGCAGCTGCACTTGGACCACCATCGCTGCCCTTCTCTGCGGGGGCTATGGACGCCTCGACCCTGAGGGAGGAGGCATGTCCACCAACCAACTCCAGCGGAGACTCCAAGTTAATGGAGGATGCAAGAGAAGGTGCCACGTCAGCAGAGGTGCCACGATCATTGAACTTGATAATCGATAGTCAATACGAGATTAGAATCGATGAAGCGTATCTAATAGCAGGACAGAGGAAGTAGTGCAAAATATTCACATGTGCATAATTTGTATCAGAAACCACCGAGACAGTCCTTCCCATGACAAAAATTACAGTTACGTTGATTAGAAGGGTGTAATTGCACTGGTAATATAATTGTAAGTTGGGGTTATCTCAAATCAAAGGTCATTGTGTGATATACCCAAGTCCACTGACACTTTCACATGCCCATAAATTAACGGAGATGGGAAATGTGCTAAATATATCTTCACATATTTTAATATTGATTGTGACCAGGTGGACAAGTGCAAATGCGAGTGCATACGGGTGTGAGAGCAATCGTTACTGTCTCGTGGGAAGGAAAGCCGGTAATTAGTAATGAGCACAATGCGTTACAAATATCTTTGCACGATCAACGATCGTTAACCTGTCCGTTGGATATTAAACTGTAAAACAGGGTATCCAAATATGTCCGGTACTTTTCAACATCCGAAATAAAGAACTCAGAGTAATCGCCGCCGAAAGTGGTAATTGAATATCGGCTGTATCAACGTTTCATCGATTATACGATCAATCGTGGCACCCCTACCAGTCGGAGGGAAAAAACATTATGAAGTTTTCATCGTAAAGCATTGAGACGTATGTTCAATGTAGAGAGAAGAGGCAAGCCACACTGTGGCTATTTTATCTAGCATCCGTGAGGAAAATTATTGTAAAATATTGTAATGTAAAATATTGTAAATTATTACTTCTAATACATTTGGATAGGATTTTGTCAGGGACCACACTCCAAACTGGAGCTTAGTGGAGACGACAACACGATATTGCATCCGGTGCAGTGTTAAAAAATCCCGACGAGAACCCGAAAGACTCGAAAGAGCATCGGTTTGTTTTATTGAATATTGTTTTATGCAAACAAAAACGATATTTGTTCGAAGTGATTCTCGTAAATAAAACAAAATTGAAATATTTGTTAATGAAAATATCCACCCACAGACTACTGTCATTAATAAGACAGTATTGTAGAATAAAAGATTGTTGAACAATTGTAAAACCAAATTGCGAAAATTGGAAAACACGTGCGTAGTGCACGAAATTAGGCAACTGCGTGTTGTCGTTCGCAATAGCATAAAGAGAAACGTTCATGAGAAATGAACAGATAAAAAATGCGACTTATCTTGCATCTAGAAGAAGTTAAAATGAATGAGGTCTTGTCTTTCCATCGCTGTTATAGTGAAAGGACTCGTATGATTGGTCCAAAGAATATATCGCCATTAATTGGCATTTGACAAGTGCGCGTACTCGAGGTATTGCGTACCGATTTTTTTTTACGACTTCTAGATTTCTTGCAAACAAGAATATATAACCATTAGTTTCAGTGTCCAAGATATATTTGAAGGAGATATTCTAAGTCGACAAAGACCATAACTCTGGTAAAACAATCGGATAACTGTAACTGAAATTATCATCCGAAATCTATCTGGGACAGACGAATGGACTAGGGGTGCCACGATTAATCATATAATCGATGAGCCGTTGACAAAGCCGTTGATCTATTACCATTTCCGTCCTAGATTAATCTGTATTATTTCGGACATCAGAAAATGCGGGGTATTATTGAATATCGTGTTTGTTCTACACAGTTAAATCTACAATTGAGGGGTTAACAACCGTTGATCGCATATCAAAGAGATTCCGACAATATGAGTACTACTAATATGTTGCAAAAAGTCTGCAGTTCATTTGATGATGCGACATAGTTACTGTTCGGGTCATTGTATAATCAACAAATTGGAGGCAATGCAGCTTTGAATTTATGGCGATGTCATTGTATATTTCTACAAGAAAGGCGGCACAACATCTTTGAAATGTGGCGACTGTCATAGTGTTCAATGAACGGAATGCACTCGCCCTTGAATCTGATTGGACCAATGGGGACTGATTGTTATCCAAGCTCTGGAAGTTTGCTGAAACTTAGTTTCCGTAACATTAGATTCCTTTTATCAGGCGTCCATCATGCATTCCTACTTTTATATTGTTTGTATGTCGGGCTTTTCATAACACTGAAATTAATTGATACGTTTGGTAATGTTCATTCTACTCATTAGTCATTACCGGTGGTTGATGATCCACTTTATTAACGTAACAATTACATCAGCCGATAACTGAAACAACCACCGATAACAGTTAACCAGCAGCCAGCCAATAGGCCATATTACAGAATATTTCCACTGAAAGGCACTGATGCTATTAACATTAGGTATGTTTGATCAATTATTGACAACCGATTATCGATTATCAAAATCAATAATCATGGGATCTCTAGAAAGGAGATATACTGGTGATTTCTATAGAGCCCCGGGGACAAATATGGGATCACTGGGAAAACCGACATTATATAAAAAAAATTATTAATAAAAACCTTCTGATTTTATCCAAAGTTACACTGGCAAAGCAGTGGTCAACAAAATGTGAGATTTATATTAATGTAATCATGAAATAAAATTATACCCGTAGAGTTGGATATTCAGGAATTCGAGCACGAAAACAATTGTGAACAAACCGGCGAGTTCACAAACTCATCGGAAAGCTCTAAAATATGACTTGTTGCCATTCATCGGAAAGCTCTCACTGAGAGCTTTCCGATGAATGGCAACAAGCAATATTTCTGACTAAATCCTGAAAAATTACCCATAATTTTGCTTTGGTTAAGGAGTTGATTATTTAGGGCATTACTGTATAGTAACGAGAGGCCGATCACGATCGGCAGATGTTAACCCATCCCTTGGCGATAAAAATTTAATATGATCGGATAAATGAGAGTTTTGGTGTTGAATTATAGAGTATACTGTTATGTACTATTATAGACAAATGTACATAACACAAATTATTGGAATTTATGGGTCACTGGCATTTATATAAGAGAATGCACTGGTACAGGATCTGTAATGCTAAACCACCACAGCCAGCAAGCCCATGGGTTAAATGTGTAGGTGTGACCTGGACATGGAATACTTGGGTTAAGAGAGTCCAATTTAAGTTTACAATAATAATGTGTCCTAGTATACAGATAAGCAACCTCACCACTGACCCATTAATATCAATTATATAGCAGAGCTGTCAAAATATCACAGGAATTGTTTATGTTGAACACTGACCTCTATTAAACCAATAACAATTATAATGATATCAGACCATCTGAAGATATAACTCTGCAGCAGAGATGTCTACTGTTAATAGCATGTGATGTTTATTGTTGAATCTTTATTTTAAATTAGATACCATAGCCTTCTTTATCAGATTATTTTCACATTGGCATAAGAGACATCAGAAAATAATATAGCCTTATCAATAGCTAAGTAGTCCAAAGGCAATTGGTGAATTGGATTTAATGTTGCTCCAAACAGATTTACCAGTACATAACACAAGATTTTGGACCGATTTAATCAAATTTGGTGTGGTGATTCTGGGTACCCTTGGCAGAGTTATAATGGTGTTAGTTTTTCAAATTTTTTTTAACTTAAAAACTTTTTAATTATTTAAAAAAATTAAAGGTCCACATTGGAAATCTTTTTATCAACTTTTATCATAACAATCAATATCTAAATGAAAACAAATGACAATGTTAATGACATTTTTTTTTTTATTATTATAAAAGTTAAAAGTAATTTTTTTTTTAAATCGATTTTTTTTTCGAAAAAGGGTCATAACTCCTTTAAAAGTAATCGGATCAAACCCATATTCGAAATCGATCTGTATTTTGGGCTGTGAAACTCACATGGTTCCAATCAGATAAAAAATGTTTGAGTTATGGCAGAATGCATGAATTCTAAGTTGAAAAAGGGCCATAACTCTGTAACAAATTCGAACTCGGTCTGTATTTTGGGCTGAGAAACCAATATACAAAATTTGGTTTCGATCGGATAAAAAATGTTTGAGTTATTGCATTACTCGTAAAGTGTCTACGGACAGACAGACGGACGGACAGACAGACGGACGAACGACGAGTGGTCAATCCGGGCAACGACACTATGTTTACCATACTATGGTATGGGTAAACATAAAAAAAGTTCTGGTCGACTCATTTATATATGACTCCTGGCAGCGCTGTGACATATGTTACATCAGTTTGTGTTGTTGAGATGTAATATGCATGTTACGAGTTTGAATTGTTTAGTGAAATATAATAAATATGCATGTGTTGTCGTTGACTACACCGGTATAGTGCCCAGTGGGGTGGGTATAGTTATATAACTATACCCACCTCTCTGGGCACTACAGTCGCGTAGTCATCCGGTGCAGTGTTAAAAAATCCCGACGAGAACCCGAAAGACTCGAAAGAGCATCGGTTTGTTTTATTGAATATTGTTTTATGCAAACAAAAACGATATTTGTTCGAAGTGATTCTCGTAAATAAAACAAAATTGAAATATTTGTTAATGAAAATATCCACCCACAGACTACTGTCATTAATAAGACAGTATTGTAGAATAAAAGATTGTTGAACAATTGTAAAACCAAATTGCGAAAATTGGAAAACACGTGCGTAGTGCACGAAATTAGGCAACTGCGTGTTGTCGTTCGCAATAGCATAAAGACATAAAGAGAAACGTTCATGAGAAATGAACAGATAAAAAATGCGACTTATCTTGCATCTAGAAGAAGTTAAAATGAATGAGGTCTTGTCTTTCCATCGCTGTTATAGTGAAAGGACTCGTATGATTGGTCCAAAGAATATATCGCCATTAATTGGCATTTGACAAGTGCGCGTACTCGAGGTATTGCGTACCGATTTTTTTTTACGACTTCTAGATTTCTTGCAAACAAGAATATATAACCATTAGTTTCAGTGTCCAAGATATATTTGAAGGAGATATTCTAAGTCGACAAAGACCATAACTCTGGTAAAACAATCGGATAACTGTAACTGAAATTATCATCCGAAATCTATCTGGGACAGACGAATGGACTAGGGGTGCCACGATTAATCATATAATCGATGAGCCGTTGACAAAGCCGTTGATCTATTACCATTTCCGTCCTAGATTAATCTGTATTATTTCGGACATCAGAAAATGCGGGGTATTATTGAATATCGTGTTTGTTCTACACAGTTAAATCTACAATTGAGGGGTTAACAACCGTTGATCGCATATCAAAGAGATTCCGACAATATGAGTACTACTAATATGTTGCAAAAAGTCTGCAGTTCATTTGATGATGCGACATAGTTACTGTTCGGGTCATTGTATAATCAACAAATTGGAGGCAATGCAGCTTTGAATTTATGGCGATGTCATTGTATATTTCTACAAGAAAGGCGGCACAACATCTTTGAAATGTGGCGACTGTCATAGTGTTCAATGAACGGAATGCACTCGCCCTTGAATCTGATTGGACCAATGGGGACTGATTGTTATCCAAGCTCTGGAAGTTACTCATTAGTCATTACCGGTGGTTGATGATCCACTTTATTAACGAAACAATTACATCAGCCGATAACTGAAACAACCACCGATAACAGTTAACCAGCAGCCAGCCAATAGGCCATATTACAGAATATTTCCACTGAAAGGCACTGATGCTATTAACATTAGGTATGTTTGATCAATTATTGACAACCGATTATCGATTATCAAAATCAATAATCATGGGATCTCTAGAAAGGAGATATACTGGTGATTTCTATAGAGCCCCGGGGACAAATATGGGATCACTGGGAAAACCGACATTATATAAAAAAAATTATTAATAAAAACCTTCTGATTTTATCCAAAGTTACACTGGCAAAGCAGTGGTCAACAAAATGTGAGATTTATATTAATGTAATCATGAAATAAAATTATACCCGTAGAGTTGGATATTCAGGAATTCGAGCACGAAAACAATTGTGAACAAACCGGCGAGTTCACAAACTCATCGGAAAGCTCTAAAATATGACTTGTTGCCATTCATCGGAAAGCTCTCACTGAGAGCTTTCCGATGAATGGCAACAAGCAATATTTCTGACTAAATCCTGAAAAATTACCCATAATTTTGCTTTGGTTAAGGAGTTGATTATTTAGGGCATTACTGTATAGTAACGAGAGGCCGATCACGATCGGCAGATGTTAACCCATCCCTTGGCGATAAAAATTTAATATGATCGGATAAATGAGAGTTTTGGTGTTGAATTATAGAGTATACTGTTATGTACTATTATAGACAAATGTACATAACACAAATTATTGGAATTTATGGGTCACTGGCATTTATATAAGAGAATGCACTGGTACAGGATCTGTAATGCTAAACCACCACAGCCAGCAAGCCCATGGGTTAAATGTGTAGGTGTGACCTGGACATGGAATACTTGGGTTAAGAGAGTCCAATTTAAGTTTACAATAATAATGTGTCCTAGTATACAGATAAGCAACCTCACCACTGACCCATTAATATCAATTATATAGCAGAGCTGTCAAAATATCACAGGAATTGTTTATGTTGAACACTGACCTCTATTAAACCAATAACAATTATAATGATATCAGACCATCTGAAGATATAACTCTGCAGCAGAGATGTCTACTGTTAATAGCATGTGATGTTTATTGTTGAATCTTTATTTTAAATTAGATACCATAGCCTTCTTTATCAGATTATTTTCACATTGGCATAAGAGACATCAGAAAATAATATAGCCTTATCAATAGCTAAGTAGTCCAAAGGCAATTGGTGAATTGGATTTAATGTTGCTCCAAACAGATTTACCAGTACATAACACAAGATTTTGGACCGATTTAATCAAATTTGGTGTGGTGATTCTGGGTACCCTTGGCAGAGTTATAATGGTGTTAGTTTTTCAAATTTTTTTTAACTTAAAAACTTTTTAATTATTTAAAAAAATTAAAGGTCCACATTGGAAATCTTTTTATCAACTTTTATCATAACAATCAATATCTAAATGAAAACAAATGACAATGTTAATGACATTTTTTTTTTTATTATTATAAAAGTTAAAAGTAATTTTTTTTTTAAATCGATTTTTTTTTCGAAAAAGGGTCATAACTCCTTTAAAAGTAATCGGATCAAACCCATATTCGAAATCGATCTGTATTTTGGGCTGTGAAACTCACATGGTTCCAATCAGATAAAAAATGTTTGAGTTATGGCAGAATGCATGAATTCTAAGTTGAAAAAGGGCCATAACTCTGTAACAAAATCTCGGATCAAACCCAAATTCGAACTCGGTCTGTATTTTGGGCTGAGAAACCAATATACAAAATTTGGTTTCGATCGGATAAAAAATGTTTGAGTTATTGCATTACTCGTAAAGTGTCTACGGACAGACAGACGGACGGACAGACAGACGGACGAACGACGAGTGGTCAATCCGGGCAACGACACTATGTTTACCATACTATGGTATGGGTAAACATAAAAAAAGTTCTGGTCGACTCATTTATATATGACTCCTGGCAGCGCTGTGACATATGTTACATCAGTTTGTGTTGTTGAGATGTAATATGCATGTTACGAGTTTGAATTGTTTAGTGAAATATAATAAATATGCATGTGTTGTCGTTGACTACACCGGTATAGTGCCCAGTGGGGTGGGTATAGTTATATAACTATACCCACCTCTCTGGGCACTACAGTCGCGTAGTCATCTTGAAGCCAGGAAATGAGTCCATAAGGACCTGTATCGAAATGAATATAGATTCGCCCTTAGCTTATTTTAAAGAAAATAATCTATTTACAACACATTTAAATAGCGGAGACACGTCGTGTTCCCTGGAGTGCGGACCATATTTAAATATTGAATCGGAAGTATTATTCGAGAAGTAAATGACGAACAATCAATGTGACTGCCAAAGTGTCACCTCTTTGGCGCTCCTTGTCACGAGCCCTATCCCCCACTGGAATGTAACTTCAACAATAGGACCTGAAATATTAATTCCAAGTATAATCTATGATATTGTAAGGTAACTACAACTTGCATAACATATGTCAATGACGCATGCTCCATTGAAAAAAAATTCTCCAATCAGTGGCCAATGCTGGTGAATCAAAAACTAAAGTTACTGGCTCTCAGCCAATCAGAATGCATGTTTCAGCGACAAATATTCAACAGTGTTTTACAATGTAACAATGTAATTCAATCCACCAAAAAATTTAATATAGGGTGTGGCACAATATGCCCATGGTAATTCCAACAAAGGGCCACACTCTAAACTCTAACTAAAAATGGCAGACGGAACCCAAATTTGAACTGTAGGCTAGTAAACTCACATACCAAATTTCATTTCACTCAGTTCAGAATATTAAACTAAAGTTATCATCCCGAAACGATAATTGAGTGCAAATTCCAACAAAAAGGGCCATAACTAGTGAAAATTGGCTGGCGGAACTCTAATTTGAACTTGACCTGTATTTTGTGCTAGTGAACCCACATATCAAATTTCAATCCATTCAGTTGAGACTATCTAAAGTAATTATCCGGAAACTAAAAGCAAACAAATGAACAGACAGAGCAATAACATAATATGTGCCGTTTTTTTTAAAACAGGCATATAAAAAAAACATTTTAATGGCATTACATGCTAAAAAGTGGGATATTATTTTTTCTGTGATCAAATTTCTAGCTATGTAGGACTGTAAACTTGAGGTGAACAACATTCAGTTCACCTGGAGGTTACCAAAAATGAAAATGCCGCAAACGAAAAACAGGTTGCGCCATGGTTTTCTGTAGGTCTCGCAATCACTAATTCTCACCTTAATTATTTATCAATCAAGTCCCAAAATGAGACATTCAAAGTGATTAGTCCAATGACTTGCCCAATGGTAGATAATAATACCAGTTAATTGTAGTGATTATAACAGTTTGTGTAACTCTTCTGGTTACCTAAGCACAAACCAGGCGAAAGAAAAACAATCATGAAATCTGCAGGCCTAGGCATGTTCCATGGGATTATTCGGAAGAGTGCCCAAACTAGTTCCTGTCCACAGTATCTATAGGAAACAACTATCTGGTTACACTCGACTATGTAACTTCTGGCTGCTAGGTGACCTATTTTACACAAGGTGTCAATGACACCATGCTCATTTCAAAATGGGTTCCCCTCTAAGTAGCTGGTGCTGGTAAATTAAAAACTAAAGTTAACAACCCTCAACCAATCAGAATATGTGTTATAGTGACAAATATTCAACTTGAATTACAATGTATCAACCCTTTGAGTGCCAGGTGCGATTTCTGTATCAAACCAATATACCCTGTGCCAATGCATTCTCTTATATATGCGAGTCGATGATAGGTCGCCTCGCATATATAAGAGAATGCATTGGCCTAACAATTTTTCATCAATTGTTATTATTTTTTACAATTTTTTACAATTTTAATAATTTTTTCTTATATTCTTTAACAGACTTATTTTGTAGGTTTAGTGCCAGGGAATCTCACGTTTTTCATGGGCATCAAAATTATTACTATGAATACTTGGTGATAGTTTTGAGTTATAACATGCCCTAAGGTTTTATCCAGTTTGTTTTTAAATTCGCTATAGCATGCTTAAGTATACCCAAAATTCAATTTTATTTTTTAGGGCGATTTTACAGACCGTAAATTAGGGCCGATGAGATCGGCCCCTGGCACTCAAAGGGTTAAATACAATTTACTTGAATTGGATCATACCTCCTTGTCCCTAAGATTCAGATCACCACCTAGCAGTCCAGTTCTATCACTGTCTATGTTCTGCAGGGATTGGAGAGCAGTTTGTAGTTGTTTCTTCCGTTCTACATGATGATCTTTGGTGCTCTCGAGATGAGAGGTCATTAAGTGCATCTTTATACCTTTAACTGAACACTGTGGATGAAAACTGTCTTTCATTACAAAGACTAAATTCTTAGATGAACACTTTTCTATTACTTTAGTATTAAAAAAACTTGGAAATTCACATGTAAAAAAATTAACATGACTGATAAAACTAGAATGAGACTGTCCCAAAGCCACTAAGGCTACCCCCGTAGTGGGCTACATTATGGGTAACCACACATTTATTCACATATCTGGGGTTTTTTTTCCAAAAAAAACAAGTAATATAAGCTCGGATATAATTATGCATGTTGTGAACAATTTCTAAGTCGCAAAAGAGGGATAACTCCACTAAAAAATGTTGAATCGAGTTCATAATAGCAGGTGTACATGTTCGCATAGTGGTATATGGCTGTTCCAAGTTTAAACATATTGACCATAAAATGCAGAAATGGAAGCTTGGACAAGGTTGCATCTATGAATGACAAGCTGATTCTTATATACAATCCACCCCATTAATTCCATTACGGGGTATAATAACAATACATTTAAAGTGTGAATATTAGGTGTCAAGACATTGAAGCTTAAATAGTGGTTATATTTATGAAGACCTAACACTGACTTGAGTTGTGCATTTTCTGTGGAGTGCTGAACATTTCATATCATGGATGTTTCATACAAAGATGTTTTGTAACATCTGGACGTTCCGCTCTTTAATTGGCGGGTCGATCTACTACATATGCCACTTTGAATATAACATAACATATAACAGAACCTTTATATTAATATAGATAGACTTAAAGATAGTATTCTCTTCCACACCACAATTTCAACAAAAACATAATTTTTATAAAACCCAATTCCAGGATGACAAAATGTTAAAATGTTTGAATAACATACAGATAAATTTAAGATTGGGTATATTATTAGTCTATAAAGGCTTATGTGATCACTCAGATCCAAGAGACACTACCCCCACCAGTGACAGCCCTGCCACTACTGCATGGAATATTTAAATGACAACACATGAGTGGGTTATGATCTCAGCTTTAATGAAATTATAAGCTTGTCCTGCAGATAGCCCATACGCATGGAAAACCAATTAAGCAGAGCCTTCGCTCTGACGAGAAGCCGAAGCAGAGAACGCTGAAGAAATACTGCTGTACAGCGCAGGCACGAGCATGGCCCGACGAGCTAAGGTACGATTCGGAGCCGGCGCCCAAGAATTGCTATGAGGCGCCCTAAGCAATAAGCACACACGGCCACCAGGGAGAAGCCCAACGAGTGCGACGCAGGAATGGCAGTAGAGATCACTGGACAGCCCAACTCCCTATGGCTAAGCACCGTGGTATGGGCGGGCAACACCAAAGTTACCCCTGCAGGACGCACCAAAGCTGGATCAATGGCACTGATGACACAGCACCTGAAAGGGAAAACAAACAGCAGCAACGAGATGCAAATACACAGGGCCCTAGGCCCAAAACAAAACAGGCATCACAGAACAATGAATATGGCGTGCCACTCGGGACGCCGAACAAAGCGGGGCATGGAGCTCCAAGGGGGGGGGGGGGGAGGGAGCGCGATGCGTATAATTCAAAAGTGAATTGCTTTCTCAGTTACCGGAAGGAGGCAGCATTCCGGGCGGATGTAAAATGCGGACTTTAAGTTCGGCCGATACGGAACGGATCGTACCGAAAAACCGGAATGTCTGCCGGATGACAGGATCAAAGAACCACATAAATCACCCCGAACCTTATCGGCCCTGGGTGCATTATGTGATCACTCAGATCCAAGAGACACTACCCCCACCAGTGACAGCCCTGCCACTACTGCATGGAATATTTAAATGACAACACATGAGTGGGTTATGATCTCAGCTTTAATGAAATTATAAGCTTGTCCTGCAGATAGCCCATACGCATGGAAAACCAATTAAGCAGAGCCTTCGCTCTGACGAGAAGCCGAAGCAGAGAACGCTGAAGAAATACTGCTGTACAGCGCAGGCACGAGCATGGCCCGACGAGCTAAGGTACGATTCGGAGCCGGCGCCCAAGAATTGCTATGAGGCGCCCTAAGCAATAAGCACACACGGCCACCAGGGAGAAGCCCAACGAGTGCGACGCAGGAATGGCAGTAGAGACCACTGGACAGCCCAACTCCCTATGGCTAAGCACAGGCCTGGAATATTACACTCAGGCTACAGATCGAGAGCACTCTCAAATAAGCATAAGATGACTGCGCAGTCATAAACATACTAAGCTACTATTGATAAGCCACCCATCAAAGTTACCAGACAGGTTATAACGCTATGGCGACACTACCACTACCACTATCTGCAGGACCGCCATAGAGTGCGCAGCACTCCCCCAAACCAGGAGCTCCATGCCCAAATACATCAATGAAACAGTTAAACCACCGGGAAAACCAGAGTGTCAGATGCCAGGAAGGTCTCCAGGGCGCCCTGGAGACTATTCAGATAGATATCGTTGCCGACGGGTGAGAGATGGATCCCATCTGAACGATACATGCCCTTATCAGAAGCGCAAATGTCTGGGTGCTTGATGCCACGACCCCCGTGATGCAAGACGAAGCCCAACATGCGTTGGTTAAAGTCCCGGCGCTGGCGAGCACCAATACTCGGGCGATGGGCGTTGTGCCAATAGCGGCGCGGGAACACGTGTGACCAAATAAGGGTGCAGTCAGGCAAAGTTTCCTGCACATAAGAAAGTTCCCGCTTAACACTGGCACGCAAGTCACGGTACCCACCGGCTGTGATGTCGTTAGAACCAAGCTGGATGATGATGTGGGTAGGATGCCGAGACTGCGGACAAGCGGCGAGCTCCCGGTCGAACGTGGCGTGGAAATCGCCCCAGAGCATCCCACGAGTGCCGATCCATCTAACAGAAGCGCCGCGGCTGGACAGCTGGAGATGTTGGCCAACAGGACGCCGCACAGCACGCTGGTGAGCCCAGTAGACGTGGGACGAACCCAAGACCCAGATAATGGCTACTGAAACGAGACTAAGCAGATGTTGAGTGGATGTATCGACGACAAACATCAGACCGCCAACGACCCCGGTGTTGGATGGCATGGTAAGGGGTGCCCAGATCCGCCAGATAGGTAGCACCACCCGAACGAAATGAATGCGGCGTGATATATTGTCGAGAGCCGGACGTACGCAAAGCCTGATGGAGCACGGCCCGAAACTGCGCGACTGTGAGCGGGGTCTGAGCCTGGTGAGAAAGGAACAGTCCCGACCGGGAGCCGCGAATGGCAAGAAATGTGGTGGCCGCGCGCAGCGGGCAGATATGTGGATCAGTCGGCAGGCACGGAATGCGAATATGAGCGGGAGGACCACATTGGTTCGTTTTAGAATGCCGGAGCCAAACGTCAATGGCGGAGCCGCACAACGAGACATCGCGAAGAAATATAGCATGTCCAAAGTCGGCCTTGGACACAGCGGCCAGTTCCCCCACGCGGAACAGTCCAAAAAAGGCCATCGTAAAGGCAGACGTAAACAAAGCGACCTCATGTGGCGACGAGCATATGCGAGGAAGCACGCGGAGCAAGGTGCGCAGCAAAGGTATTGTCACTGGAGCAGGACGAGATGATGAAGGCGTCAAGCGACGGACCCCGGTCAATAGTTGGCGAATGAGGTAAGTCGAAGTGGGATCTCGCATGCCCCGGAGTCGATGCTGCCGACCGATGGCAGCCAGGTAGGTGGAAATGGTTGAAGCAGAATGCTGGGAGCGATGAAGCCCCGCGATAAACCCGACGATAGCGTGTTCCAGGAAACGGCCAAGCGATGCTGGTGTGCGAAATCGAGATAAGCCCGTATGGCGGTGCGATACGTGCGGTGAGTTTTTGGCGCCCGGGAGGAAGTCAAAAGCAGCGTTACATGTCGACGCAGGTCCACAGGCACCTGGGAAATGGTGTTGGCGTTCGGGCGGCGGACGGCGCCAGTCGACGGAAACGTTTCATCTGGAAACGAGAGAGGCTGTCAGCGAGAGCATTATCACGAGACGCGATCCATGAAGCACGCAAGGAGATGTTGTGAGACAGGAGCAGCAGGACCAGCTGGCGCAACAGGGCCATGAGCGGCTTGCATTTGGAAGTTTGGTCGTTGATGGCGCGGACCACGGTAATGTTATCACAGTGTAAATGGAGGCGATGATTCCGGAGGCGACGCCCCCAGACGCTGATGGCCACTAAGACCGGGAACATCTCGAGGACACCCATATTGCGGGTCAGGCCCAAAGCATGCCAAGGAAGGGGCCACTTGCCAAAAGCCCAAAGGCCGTTGAAATAAGCGCCAAAGCCGCCGGACTGACCACCACAAGCGTCTGTGTGGAAATTGATGTCGGTATCATGGAGCCAGGTCGCAGAAGGGAAAAGGTAGATCCCATTGAATGACGTGAAGAACTGTAACCACGTGGCCAAATCGGCACGCATGCCAGAATTAATTCGGATTTTGTGATGCGGCTTAGAAAATCCCTGCAGGGCATCAATCAGGCGACGACAAAATGGGCGGCCCGGACGAATCGCCTTACACGCAAATTGTAATGAGCCAATGAGCGACTGTAGTTCACGGACCGAGATTTTACGGCAGCGCAAAGCCATAGAGATTTTGGACTGAATGGCTGTGAGCTTCTCAGCAGGGAGACGCACCGCGTTAGCCAACGTATCGAGTTCGAGACCAAGGTAGCAGAGCTTCGATGTGGGCGAGACCGTTTTTTCATGAGCAATAGGTACGCCAAGATCAGAGCAAACGCGATGAAACATGTCAAGACTGTCTGAGGCCTGGGACGTGGCTGGCGGACCACAGAACAGGAAGTCATCGCAGTAGTGCAAGATGTGTGGGTTGCCGGACCGCTGCTTAACAACCCATTCCAAAAATGTCGAGAATTTTTCAAAAGTTGCGCACGACACGCTGCAGCCGAAAGGTAAGCATTTGTCGAAATAATACATGTCGTCCAGTTTAAAACCAAGTTGATCGAAATCGCCCGGGTAGATGCGAAGATTACGATAAGCAGCCTCCAAATCCCCGCGCGCGAGCAAAGTCCCGGCCCCAAGGGACTGGATGGTGGCAACAGCAGCGTCAAAACTGGTATATGTGACAGTAGTGAATTCGCGCGGAATATGATCATTGAGCGACTGGCCTGCCGGATAGGAGAGGTGATGGATGAGACGGAATGAGTCAGGTTCATGTTTAGGCACCAGTCCAAGCGGCGACACGCGGAGCGTTGGAATTGGACGAGCACAGAAAGGACCAGCAATGCGACCAAGGCGAACTTCCTTAAGGATCTTTTCCCGGACGACCTCGGGACGGTCACGAGCAGACTTGAGGTTCGGAGCGTCAGTTGGCATACGCGGGCCAGTATAATGGAGTGGAAAACCATGAGTAAAACCGAACCGGAGTTCCCGCGCGACTTGGTGGCGAGGGTACCTCCCAAGCCACCAACACAAATAGTCTAGATTAACGGCGGAAGGGGCGAGCTGGTAGACGCTGCTGGCGACCGCCGCGGGCTGAGCGGCGAAAGTCTTGTCCATGGGCAGCGGTTGCGGCATGAGGCTCTGAGCAGATGTTGCAGATGTGTCGAAAACGACAGTTTGGCCAGGAGCAGCGGCCGGCGTTGAATTCAAAACAGACGGGACTGGGACGGCCCGGACGCGTGGGAAAATTGTCCGCACGCCCGGAGGCACGAACCGGAGGCGGAGTCGGCTGCGGAGGTTGCCGAACCTGGGGCGTCATGACCAGCAGCCAAATGTTAGGGTCGATGGTCTCCCAAGGAGTAGCTGTATTACCATCCCACTTCAACCGAAATTGGGTATCGTACACCTGCCAGGCAGATCCCCCACATTTAGCAGCCGCCCAACGAATGGTGCGCAGGTAACGCAAAAGGGGCTGGGCCGACGATTCAGGGTGAACGTCGAGGTATACCGAAATGAAAGTGAGAAAAGCATCGGTCCACGAGTCAACAGACGTTATTGGAGCAGCATGCCCGCTTGGCGCAACACGGATTCGCCCGGAAGCAGAGACAACCAACTGATGGGGGTCAACAGTATGAATAGAGGCGGCAGGTTCCTGCAGCTGATCCAAATTGATAAAATCGCCCCGGAAAATTTTGTCGCGAATAGATCGGGAAACATGAGAGCCATAGCCATCTGCCGCCGTAGGAATCGGCAAGGGGGCGTCCCAAGGGGAGACCAGCGAGGATGGAAAACTAAATAAGGCATTACCCGGATCAGTTCTGTCTCTTGCCGGAGCGTTCGGTCGGTGGATCACTGAAGCCACACGGGAATCCTCGCGGCGGCGGAGAGAAGTGGAGCTGTCATCAGAACTGCTGCGACGACGGGTCGACAAAGGAGACGCTGATGGTGACCTGGATCCATAGCGCGGAAACTTGGGGCGCGGAGAACCATCCTGTCGGCGACTAGCCTGGCGACGAGACTGACGACTGGGCTGACGACGAGGCTGACGAACAGGATCGCGGCCACGAGAATGGGAAACCCGGGCACGGGAGGCGCGGCGTCCCCGTCCAGAGCCACGAGCAGGCCTGCCACGCGAATGCTGACCACGGCCGCGCACCCGTGAATCAGCCACAGATGACACACTGGCCGAACCCCGAGAAGAAGGCCCAACACGGTCACTGGAAGCAGGACCAGCACGAGACGAGCTGGCAGACGCATCCTGGCGACTGCTACGAGACGAACGGTCGCGGGCCCGACCGCGAGATCCCGTACGAACCATAAGAGAAATATGTGATTGCCACCGAACGACAAACACAAACAGGGAAACACGTGCGCTACCCACGAAAATAGGTAACGCCGACGGAACAGGACGCAGACAGAACGCACAAGGAACAAGATGATAGACGAATAAATGAAGGCTGGCGAAGAAACACGGTGACGGATGGAAACAGATAGGATTTGACGACACACAACCGAGCGCGATGCGTATCAAAAGTGAATTGCTTTCTCAGTTACCGGAAGGAGGCAGCATTCCGGGCGGATGTAAAATGCGGACTTTAAGTTCGGCCGATACGGAACGGATCGTACCGAAAAACCGGAATGTCTGCCGGATGACAGGATCAAAGAACCACATAAATCACCCCGAACCTTATCGGCCCTGGGTGCAATAATAAAGTGGTTTGTTTCTGATGCAGCTGAGTGTAATTGACAGTGAAATCCCTCATTTGCTTTGATTGAGAGTGCTAACGAGATAGAGTTCTCCATCTTGGTAAACAATGTGAACCTCCAAATGTTTTCTCGAGATTATATTCTAAAAATAGCACCTTTTACTGTCCCATTATCACAGTAAAACCTCTCCAAACTGCCCTCTCTAAATCGAATCCCTCTTCATACCGAACAAATTGTCCGGTCATGAATTCACCCAAGTGCATTCTCACTAAAAATTACCTCTGTAAACCGGAAACTCTCTATTCCGTACATCGGACGGCTTTTATAGTCCAAAAGTGAAGTACTTTTTACCTCCGAAATCCGAACGCGGAAAGTGATACAAATGAACATACGTGCGGAAGATTTGACACACTTGATGCTGCGATCGTTTTGGCTCTTGTGTAGACTGGATATCCTTTGTAAGTTTAAATTTCTGGTCTATACATTCAACTCTGAGTGGTCGCAACCGCTCAATCATTGTGACAGGTTGATTAAAACTTTATTGGTGACAATAGACTGCCACCTTGTAGTTTTAGCTAATTAGTGTTTAGTTTGGACTGTGGTCCAATTCAGCTCAGTGATTGATGTAAAAACATAGTGTCAGCGCTGTATTATCTGTGAAGTCACCATTGTTCACTCAAAGTGTTAAATATGCATACAGTTATCTAATCAGAAAAATTACCCCTAATTCACTGTGGTTAAGGAGTCGATTATATAGGGCATTACTCAAGTTTAAGAATAATTCATTATGCAACATACCTTGACAGTAAGTAAGTTTCTCATCATCTTACTGCTCATGAACTTTGTGATTTTATGGTCCTCGTATTCAACATCCGCGACCTTGAGCATCATCGCTGTGAAGTAATCACCATGGCCGCCAGGTATCATGTGATAAGAAGCACATTTATTCTCCAGAATGGTCAGCGTCTCTGTCACCACTTCTTGCAGTAAAACAACATGGGGATTCTCCCTAAAACAAAGAATCAGGGAACATTTTATCAGAGGTTGACCCTGTCATAATGAAATGGATTCCCTCATTCAGTTATAAGAGACTATATTGGAAAGGTCTAAATTCATATTACAACTCACTGTGTAATGTATATACAGTAATGCCCTAAATAATTTACTCCTTAACTACAGCAGAATTATGGGTAACTTTTCAGGATTTAGTCGGAAATATGGCTTGTTGCCATTCATCGGAAAGCTCTCCCCGAGAGCTTTCCGATGAATGGCAACAAGCCATATTTCCGACTAAATCCTGAAAAATTACCCATAATTTTGCTATGGTTAAGGAGAGCTTTTCGATGAATGGCAACAAGCCATATTTCTGACTAAATCCAGAAAAATTACCCATAATTCTGCTGTGGTTAAGGAGTCGACTATTTAGGGCATTACTGTATATTTGTGCAAACAAGTAAGAAGTTAAGCAATGAATGCCTAACTGTCTTAGTTAGCAGAGTTTGGGATAACTACACTTGCAGAAAAGAATGAAGCCAAAGCCATTGCTAGACTCCTTACACGGCTAAACCATGAACTGCCTCAACTGAGACACAGAAATATGATTACACTCGAACACCTTGGAGAAGGCAAAAGACCCATACTTCCTCACGGTCAACCTACTCAACATAGCTCTTGCCACCATACAGTAATGCCCTAAATAATCGACTCCTTAACCACAGCAGAATTATGGGTAACTTTTCAGGATTTAGTCGGAAATATGGCTTGTGGCCATTCATCGGAAAGCTCTCACTAAATCCTGAAATGTTACCCATAATTCTGCTGTGGTTAAGGAGTCGATTATTTAGGGCATTACTGTACATCTATCAAACAATGGAGAATAGTACTGGTTATCTCTAATCATATCTTGTAAACTCATTAAAAACTATACACACAACCAGCCATGAAATAGACATATCCCGACCTCTGAACATAAGCATGAAGTTTTTTTTCAGATGTCCCAACATCAAATGGAAGATCAAACCAAATGAAAGCGGCAGTGACACTGTAGCTCAACTTGGGAGAGGGGATAATGTCATACGTTACAGTCAATGGATCGATAAGGAATGCGGGAAGTTTAAATGTTTAGCAGAGTTCAACATGAAGAGCAATATGGAGTTTGAGATCAATTGGATGAAAAATGCTGGCTGTTCGGTGTGCTGAAGTATGTATCCATGGAAAGAGTAAGATCAAAGATAGATGTTAGCAGCCATGTTTTTCATTGAAAATTGTCCAGATTCGATAGCCCCCATTTAGAAGAGATCATGAACAAGTCTGTAAATTTTCAAAACATTTCTCCAATGAATTTGTATGTGGGCTGCATGATGTGCCGCTGGATTCAAAAGTGAAATCCAAGATGGCCATGTTTTCCATCATATACGGGAAGAAATTGATGGCTCCCATCTAGATTTCATCCGTAGATCTATATAAAGTTTGCTATGATTGGATAAGGGAAATGACATGTAGAGAGTGCTGAAGGATTTAGTCATGCAAAGAGTAAAATCTGAGATGGCTGCTGTTGGACATTTTTGTTGACGAATTTCGGAAAAATTTGATGGCTCTCATCTGCTGGTCACCTCGAAGACCCATATGACTAAAAATTTGTATTAAAGTATCAAAACATTTCTCCTATAAATGCAGGCTGCAAGGTATGGCGATGGATTCAAATTTGAAATCCAAGATGTCTGCTAGCAGCCATGTTTTTCAACCAATTTTTGTAATGAAGGTGTCAATGACAGTGTAGCTCAACATGGAGTGGGATAATTTCATGTATTACATTCAATGGAGTGGTTAGGAATGTGGAAAGTTGAAATGTCTAAGTAATACCAGATGTCAACATGAAGAGATACATAAATATAGTAAAATCCATGATGGCCGCTGTTGGCTCTGTTTTCCAATGAAATTCAAAAACAAAATTATAGCTCCCATCAAGTGGTCACCACTGAGATCAATATGAAGTTTGGTGATGATTAGATAAGGATGTGGTCTGTATGGTGTGCCAAAGGATTTAGTCATGCTAAGGCCTAAAAAAAAATACATTTGTTTCCGCTAACGAGTTGAACAAAATTAGGGTAGGTAGGTAGGCTTAACTTCTTTTTTTTTCAGTATCTTTAAAAATAACTGTATAATACTTGTCAATAACCCAAACTATGCACTTCTTAGCCCCAATGAGGTTAACCCAAATGACAGAGGAACTAAAAACTCCAATTCAATCTAACATATGCTTCAATATTTACATATATACTACTTTTGTTTTTCTTTCGCAATTTGCGACATTTGCTCACCACAGCATGAACACTGTATACTAGTCTATATACTAATATAGTCTTTAATCCTAATATTTCCCATATGGTCTGGCGACAACTGGAGTCAATCCAGCACCACTGCACTGTCACATATTGGAGTGACCCTCTTGTACCAATCTCTTAATGATGGCTTCACAACCCCACCTTCTCCTCCGCATTCGGTGAAGGATCTAGGTATTTTTTGGGGACACCTGTTTTTGGGCAATGATATGCCAAAGACATAACCTGAAGGCCTGAGCGGAGGAAGGTTTGGGAGGGGTGACCCCCTGCTGATGGTGGGGGTTCTCCCCCTGGAAAATGTTTGAAAATCCATTGCATTTAGAGCTAATCTAGGGCACTTTGAGTCAGTATTTTGAATTTTACTGAGAGGTCAATTTGATCAAGTTTCTCAAGCATAACTTTGGAAATTTTTATATATGTATGGATTGGAAATTCTTATAACTTATTGTCAGATATCGTTTGGTTCAATGGATTATGCTTATCCTGCTTGAAATGAGACTTACCATTATCACTCTAATTCATATAATAGGCTATTTTATAAAATTCAAGTGAGACACATACATAATATACTACATGTAGTACAGAAACAATGTCTATTTAGTTAGTATTTACTATTTATAGTACTAATCTCTATGTTAATTTTTCATTTGGTATTATGAGATCCCACCTGATAACCAGGTTGATTCGATCAAATTGTTAAAGGTACTCAATCCGATCAGAGGGTTCCCATCTCAACAGATTCCAACAACAACAATCCGATCAGAGGGTCCTATATTACTATTTCTTTGGCTTTGGGGGTAAAAAATATTTGATTCGAGTCGAGGAACCCATCAAACAAAGCTCAGAGTTATAAGATATTGATTTTTGAAAATTGTTATTTTCTCGAGATGAGTACTAATAATTGCCCTTCACTTTGTAATCTGCTCAAGATGTGTACACCAAAACACTATTCAAACATACAAGGATGGATAACTCTATAATTAAGTGGTAATAATAACGCAATTTTGACTGTGTTCTGGGCCAGAAAGAATAGAAATAACGAAACTTCAAATATCGATATCTGATCACCCTGAGTGTTGATTGGTAGGTTCCTCGACTCGAATCAATTATTTTTTACCCCCAAAGCCAAAGAAATAGTAATATAGGACCCTCTGATCGGATTGTTGTTGTTGGAATCTGTTGAAAAAACAGTTTTAAAATAGCTTATTGCTTATCGTTATTAGTTAGTAGATCAAACAGGTGAATGGAAAACATGAATGTTTGAAAATATCTTAAGATATCAAAAAACATATTATAGCGTAACTTAACACGTTATTAATATATTTTAAACACTATCGTAGAGCGTGAAAAGTCACCACCGGGTGAAAAATCAAATATGATTAAACAAAAACATACAGTTATTACACTGTATAAATATTTGCATTATGCTGTGGGGGGTGGGAAAATAAAAATACTGAAAACAATTTTGCAACTATTTTTAAAACAAAGCACAATCAAGAAAAATAAAAACAAAGAATGGTAGTCAATATAGGTATGGTGAACTGTAGAGGTTTGGCATCTGATTACACAAAAAGAAAAGATTTTTTTAATATATTTAGAAATAAATATGATATAAGTATCTTCGTTGACACACATTCCACACCGCAAACTGAAATAAATTGGAAGCACGAATGGGGTAATGAAATGGTTTTTTCATCCTACAATAGCAGCAGCAGGGGGGTGGCCATTGGTTTTAAAAACTCCTTCGAATTCAAAAATCCACAGCCAACAGACAGACATGGGAGGAAAGTATATTATTTTAGACATTACTATTCAAAATCAAAGATTGACCTTAATAGCACTTTATGGCCCAAATAAAGAGGACACAGCTTTCTTTGAAAATATAACGAGAGGCCGATCACGATCGGCAGATGTTTAACCCATTCCTTGGCGATAGTAAATTGTTAAGATCAGAATCATAATCTTTTAATGTTGAATTATAGAGTATACTGTTATGATCTAAAGTAGTATATGACAAATGTACATAATAACCAGTAATAACACAAATTATTGGAATGTATGAGTCAATATAGAAGGGTTAATATAACATCTAAACTCTAGAGCCTGTCACCACTATCATGGTGTGAGCAGTTCTATTCATGTTGTTGCAAATTGCCATGTGAGATATCAAAATAATATAATTATTTATTTAATGGAAAAGGTTAAAAGACATGGAATGGGTAAAAGGGGTTAAATCACCTATCTCTGCCCTGTTTGATCCAATGTAGTCCCATCATCCAAGGACTTAGAGAGCTCCATTGGTCTAGTTAAATAAATTCACCTGGCTAAGTTGTGGTTAAAAAGATAGCTAAATCAATTTATCCAATAATTCACTGTGTCTCTTTAACATATACAGACCTAACATATGAGGGCTATAAATAACTCTCAAAGCAATAAACTATATTGTCTTTTATCTTGCTCACAGAGAAGCAGGTATTCATTAATTGTAAGTTACTTGGGTTATAATCTGGATAATTCTTAGTTTAAAAAGGGCCATATCTCTGGTATAACAAATTGGATCTAACCCATATTCAAACTCGTTCTGTATTTTGAGTTGAGAAACTCACATACCAAATTTGGTTCCTATCAGATGAAAAATGGTTGATTTATCGAAGTACATGTATGTGTGAATCATATGTCAAAGGACCATAACACCATTAAAAAAAATCCGATCAAACCCATATTCGAAATCAATCTGTATGTTGGTCTGAGAAACTCATACACCAAATTTGGTTCCAATCAGATAAAAAATGTTTGAGTTATGGCAGAATTCATGAATTCTAAGTCGAAAAAGGGCCATAACTCCATAAAAAAAAAACTCCTATCAAACCCATATTCGAACTCGATCTGTATTTTGGGTCGAGAAACTCACATACCAAATTTGGTTCCGATCAGATAAAAAATGTTTGAGTTATGGCAGAATTCATTAATTCTAAGTCGAAAAAGGGCCATAACTCTGTCAAAAAAAGTCGGATCAAACCCATATTCGAACTCGATCTGTATTTTGGGCTGAAAACCCCATATACAAAATTTGGTTTTGATCAGGTAAAAAATGTTTGAGTTATCGCATTACACGTAAAGTGTCTACGGACGGACAGACAGACGGACGGACGGACAGACGGACGGACGGACGCACGACGAGTGGTCAATCCGGACAACGACACTATGTTTACCATACATGGTATGGGTAAACATAAAAACAAAGGTTATAGAAATTGGAAACCTGTCAACACTCTGGGTAGGTGATTGGAATGTTGTACAAAATTACGAAATAGATACATATAACTACAGTCGACAAAATAACCCAAAAAACAAGGAAACAATAACAAATATAATGTCAGAATTTGAATTAATCGATATATGGAGAAAATTTAATCCAAACAAAACTAGATTTACTTGGTACGGACCAAATAAAAAATGCAGCCGACTAGACTATTTCCTAATAAGTAAAGATTTGGAACCCTTTGTAGAAAACCCAAATATATGTACAAAATATAAATCAGACCATGCTCCTATAAACCTAGGGCTAAAATTTAATGAACAACAAAGAGGAAAAGGAACTTGGAAATTTAATAATTCACTTTTAAATGATACAGTATATGTAGAACAAATAAAAGCAACTATCATAAAAACAGTTGACCAATATACAGAAATAAAACAAAATTCAACTAACTATACAATTGATGACCAAATGTTATGGGAAATGATCAAATTAGAAATTAGGGGAAAAACAATTGCCTACTCAACAAATAAAAATAAGGTTCAGATTGATAAACAAAAACAATTAGAGGTGGAAATGCTGGAAAATCAGAAGAAATTTGATGAGACAAAACAAGAAATATACAAAGAGAAAATAGAACAATTAGAAACTGAACTTACTCTCATAAGACTTAACCTAGTCAAAGGCTTAGTAACCAGAGCAAAAGCACAATGGTATGCAGAGGGAGAGAAAAACACAAAATATTTCTCATATTTAGAAAAAAGAAACTATTGTGAAAAACTTATACCAAAAGTTATTAGAGAGGATAACACCATAGCGACCAATATAAAAGATATAATAGAAGAACAAAAAAAGTTTTATAAATCTTTATATAAAAATAACGAAGAAATACAAGACGAAAGTAAATATGAAAAATTTCTAAATAAAAATAACCCCTTTTTAGAAACAAAAACTGAAACGCATAGCTGCGAAGGTCTAGTGAGTGATCACGAACTACTTACAACTCTAAAATCAATGAAAAACAATAAATCACCAGGTGTTGACGGGTATACAGCCGAATTTTTTTAATTTTTCTGGAAAGACATTTCACCATTTGTACTAAACTCCATAAATGATGCATATAGAAAAGGTTCAATGTCTGTGACACAACGACAAGGTATGATAACCTGTTTGCCAAAACCAGGCAAAGACAAATCACGTATAAAAAATCTGAGGCCAATCACACTTTTAAATGTAGATTATAAACTAGCAGCCTCTGTCATTGCGAAAAGAATAAAATCAAAAATCAACTCAATGATTAGTGATACACAAAAAGGCTTTATTAAAGGTCGCTTTATTGGGGAATGTACAAGACTGACATATGACTTAATCACGGAATGTGAAAAACAAAACGTCCCTGGCCTGATGCTGCTGTTGGATTATGAGAAGGCATTTGATTCGATTAATTGGAATTTTATTCAGAAAACATTAACATTTTTTGGTTTTGGTGAGTCCATGTGCAACTGGGTGAAAACTCTATACAATGATGCAAATAGTGTAATAATTAACAATGGACACCTATCACAATCATTTAATATAGAAAGGGGAGTAAGACAAGGTGACCCATTATCACCATATCTATTTATTTTATGTTTAGAACCCTTCTCTGCTGCATTAAAGTTAGAAAATGACATAACAGGAGTAAAAATAAAAAACAGAGAATATAAAATAAGTCAATATGCAGATGACTCTGTAATATGGCTAGACGGTAGTCAATCCTCTCTCGATGGAACCATTAACTTAATCAATGCTTTCCAAAAGGTATCTGGATTAAAAGCCAATTTTGACAAAACAGAAGCGGTGTGGATTGGAACACTGAGAGGTTATACACAAACATTAAAAACAAAACAAAAATTAAATTGGAATTTAAAGGGAAAATTTAAAACATTGGGTATAATATTCAATTTAGAAGACCCCCTTTTAATACAAGAAAATTGGGAATCAAAAAAAGAAAGTATGAAAAATATATTAAAGCATTGGGCATTGAGGACACTGTCTCACATTGGTAAAGTAACGGTCATTAAAACCCTACTATTTCCACTCATTGTTCAAATCATGACGGTACTTCCAGACCCACAAAATAATTTTTTGAAGGAAATGCAAGGCTTGTTGTTTCAATTCTTTTGGAATGGAAAAAAAGACAGAATAAAGAGAGATACTCTGGTTCAAAATACTCAAAATGGTGATCTTAAAATTCCAGATCTTAAATGTTTCTCAAAATCATTAAAAGTTACATGGCTTAAAAAAGTACTAGACCCACTTAATTTTTCAGAATGGAAACTAATTTTAATAGAGAATATGGAAACATTTGGAGGAACAGCAATGCTTAACCTAAATAAAAACAGCCTAATACAGATAGCTAAAAAATTCAACCCTTTTTGGAAAGAAGTATTTACAGCGTATGCTCAACTAAATACAGAACCATCAAATGATGATGATTTTAAGTCCCAACCCCTCTTCCATAACCAACACTTGAAAATCAACCAAAAGCCAATCTATTATAGGACATGGATAAATAAACAAGTCCTTTTCATTAATGATATATTAAGGGAAGATAATACATTCATGAATACAGAAGAAATATTTTTAAAATATGGATTAAAAGTAAATTATCTAATATTACAAGGAATAATATCTGCCATACCACTAAAATGGAGAAAAGAAATAAAAGACTCATCGAGTAAATTAGAATTAATAAGAAAAACTAAGATCCAACAAAATATAAAAAAAGAAGATAAGTTAAACCAATACATATACTGGAAATTTGTCGAAACATTGATACCAAATAAACCATGTGCCCAATTTGGATGGCAAAGAAAGTTAGAAAATATGCAGATAGACTGGGAAAACATATATAATAGATGTTTTAAAATAACCAAATGCACGAAACTACAAGCCTTCCAATTTCAAATAAATCATAATAAATTAGTCACAAATACTTTCCTAGAAAAATGTAAGATAAAAACAAGTAATAAATGCTCTTTCTGTGAAATAGAAACTGAAAGTATTGAACATCTTTTAGCAAAATGTTGCAAAATACAGCCTTTATGGCAATACATCACAAATATGTTAAATGTTGCTTTCAACAAACAATCAACATTGTCAACATATGAAATCATTTTTGGAATTGAAGCAAAGGACAATTATTTAGCAATTAACAATCTAATCCTGTTGACAAAGCGTTATATTTATATAACAAGATGTAAACAAAATAACTTAACAATAAAATCACTTGTAAGTTACCTTACTCGGGAATATATACTAGAAAAGCAATCAATAAAATGGAACAAAAGTTCAGAAAAAACAGTTGAAATGAAGTGGAACAGTGTCCTCAACCTCATTAATACTTAAACTTACAAATACTTTTCACAATATAACTACCATAATCATAATATAATCTTTTATAAAAAAAAAACAAACAAACAAAATTTAAAAAAAACCCAGGTCAACCTCAAATAAACAGTTCACCAAAAATACCTTATATTTAAACATATAAAATGGTCACATTAATAAAAAAACAATACATATAGGCATATACCTGAAATATTAAACATTAAAGGACTAAGATCACTTAATGACAAGTTTCATTCAATAAAAACTATCACTGGCTTTGTGCTTAGCTCATGTAAAAATATATTTGAAATAGACATGTATCATGTACATGGTTTTTCCTTAGATATTGTTGTATGTAAAATTTATGTCTTTTCAAATGTTAATATTATGTGAAATTGTATCAAAAAGATGAATAAATTATAAAAAAAAATAATATTTTTTACCCCCAAAGCCAAAAAAATAGTAATATAGGACCCTCTGATCGGATTGAGTACCTTTAATGTTCCTATACTGTATTTGATTGAAATACTGAAGTCTGAAGGCTGAATCATAACAAACCTGAACTGAAACTATTTGAAGTTTTCACAGATGAAAGCTAGATAAAGCCAAACATACTTTACAGTATGATTCCAACTGTTAAACTTAAATCTTCTTGTAAACTAAAATTTCTTATGTCAATATATATAAATGTTTTGCATCTTGTTCTGATATGAATTAGGACCTAAATTGAAAAAATGGCAAAAAAAAGTTTAGGGTCGGGCATGGGTCGGGGGTTTAAAATAGGGTCGGTCGGGTTAGCGGAAACAAACGTTTCTGCTGCTGGTGGCCATGTTTTTCATCGAAACTTGTTCAAATTCGATAGCTCCCATCTTTCTAGAGGTGATTCTAAACATGCCTGTTTATTTTCAAAACAATTCTCCAATTAATGCAGGCTGCAGGGTATGCCCATAGATTAAAATTTGAAATCCAAGATGGCTGCTGCGGCCATGTTTTTAAATGAATTTCGGAAAAAAATTGATGGCTCCCATCTAGAGGTCACCCCGAAGATCTATTTGATGTTTGGTGATGATCGGATGAGGGAGGTGGGCTGAAACACTAAGGTGTGCCAAAATATTTAGTCATACAAAGAGTAAAATCCAAAATGGCCGCTGGCTGAAAATACATTGTTCAATGAGTCACCCAAATGTTGCATGCATGCAAAAACCGTGAAAGGGTAACATTGCATGCAACAACCGTTCCCTTAGTTCACTGCCGACTAAGTGTTATCTCATACTTTTTGCATGTAATTGAATGGGCAGTAGCAGTGAACGTGTTAAAATGTTTAAGACTTGAAAGAAAGAATTGAGTTTTATCACTTACTTGTTAATAATATCGCAGACAGCCTTGGTTCTGGTTTTCCTGTTCCCAAGGTCAAGGCCATCTATGTTCCATGAAAGAACTCTAATCCGGTGGAATTCTTTATCCTGGGGACTACTAGAACTTGCCCTGAAAATTATGAAATTGGGTTATTAAGGTATTGTTAAACTATTAAATTATCAAGGCTATTTAACCTGAAACCAGATTATTTATTCATGTATTTAATTAACCCTTTCATGCAGGGAGCTGTGCTGGTGCAACATTAAGATCCTTACCCAGTGCATTTGATTATATGTGTGAGTCTCCCACAGGGAGCCCAGCATACATGTATATAACAGAATGCACTGGCTTTCAAGGTCAAGGTAAATATTGTTAGGCCAATGTATTCTATTATATAGGGAGGCTCCCTGTGGGAGACCAGCATATATAAAAGAATGCATTGGCACAGTGTTTTCGCAAAATGTCTGGAAGCTCCAGACATGGAAGGGTTAAGGTTCAGCAGCCAGGTTTGGGCCTCAGCCATAGCAAAAATTCAAGTCTACTGGAGTTATGCCTTGTTTCATATTGTTTTAAGATCGTTTTTATCTCTTAACAATACATTTTTGCATGAGTTGCAGAACCAACAACAAGATGTTACTTGATAATAGCAACCACCAAGGGTGTTTATACCTAAGGCAGGTGAAGGAAGTCATATATTTTTTTCTGTATCCATCAGTGATTTTTTAGATCGCGGGTATGGAATTTGGAGAAATTATCACGTGACTTCCGGTTAGCAACAGTGTGGAGATTGCAAAAAACGTGGAATTGGGAATGAAGCATCGCGATGAAAATGAAAGTAACTAATTCACAACTTACGAAGAATTCACATGTGATTTAGGTCTATTAATTTCAATTAGACCAATTTCTTTGGTTAGCTCAATGAAAACAAAAAATATAGAAGTCATGACACGGTTTCTGACGTCATTTTGGATTTGTGGGCTAGAATCCAGACAAGATTGTACAATCCACGACACGTCTTGTCAAGTTGGCATGTCATCTCCGTCGTGATCACTACGTGACGCTACCGGTACATAAATTATTCTCAGTGCTATATCGCCAATAAAAGGCAAATTTGAGGCACAGCATGTGTGGTTGATCCACTACGTGTCACTCACGATAAATAGACCCAATGATTCTTGAGAAGAAGTCGTTTTAAGAATTACTATGGAGGGAAAGAGTTATGGACCTGGCTTCGTAACTAACTGACTTGGTGACATCATTTTAACAAATCTAAATACTAGTCACCTAGAGAATTTTCACACCAAATATGAACTCATTTGGTCCTATGGATCTGGAGAAGATGTTCAAGGAATTGTTGATGGATGGACTGGTGGACAGACAGACGACGGACGAGTAGTGATGACTATAGCTCCACATCGTCTCAGGTGAGCTGATAAAACAACATTTTAATATATAAAATCGTTATTCCTTAACTAGCTGCCATACCCCATAGAAGTTGTTTCTTGTGACGTATCATTGCTTTTACGTTTCTTCTTAGGAGTCTCTCCAGTCGCATGTTCAGACTCAAGATATGCATTCAGACCTCTCTAAAATATAAATATAGTTATTAGAATTTTCTAAGTAGCCATAGCAGGTGCCTCGTTACAGTGGCATTCTCACCATGTTGCAATGTTGGAAAATTAGACACTTATTTTGAGAATATCTGTATAAAGTTTTATTTAATTTATTTTTCAAAATTTTAATTGAAAATTGAAAACAAATTCATAAAAAAAAAAATTGAGCAAGGAGTAAAATTTACTGGTTTTTTTTTTCATTTAAAAATTATGTTTTTTGTTAAATTTAGCAAAAGGAGTTAATTGAAGAGAGTAAGATGTAGAACTGAAACATAATTCTCAAAGGAAAAACCGCGAGTTTGATGAGTATATATCAAGAAATCTTTGCTTTATTTTTATTTATAGCGCTTTCTATCTGAAACCAGTTTTTCTCAAATTCTGCAATTTTCATATTACAACGAGCATTGAATTTGTCACATCTATACCTGTATTTGAGGGCTGTTATAAAAGCATTGACGGATAGCATGTCTGGGTTGAATTTAGTTCGATATATGTATTGTTTGACAAGCAGCCAAAACAAATTGGTGGTATAATTTCCTTCTGTTGGTGGAGAACCAAGAATAATTATCTTTTTCGAATATTTGAGATTAAGGTTATTTTTGGTTGACCAATCGTTAAGCTCACCTAGGAATTGTTGTACGCATGCGCAGTCCCAGAATATATGTGAGATGTTCTCATTATTATTTCTGCATCCATTGCACTGGTCATCAGATCTTACTTTTATTATTTTAAGAAATCTATTTGTTGATAATATCCTAGAATTAATACTGAACTGTAACCACTGAAGCTTTGTATCAGGCGTCGTGGAGAAAGGTAAGCGGTTGAAAATTGTCCAGTCCATTTCTGGCACCCCAATTTCAATTGTCCATTTGCTTTGGGGCTTAGGGGGAAATTTCATAGCATTCAAAATTTTATAGAAGTCTTGCCCACCCTTTGAATTTCGCAAAAGTGGAACCATATTGCTGGGTTGTATGGGATTTGTACAACGAGTTAAAGTTTTCTTATATTTTTTGGCTAGTGAATTAATTTGTCTGCAAATTGCGTTCAGGTTGATGAAGTCAGTGGATACATTAAAAGAAGCGTAAAGACTTTCGGGTGTGTGGAATTTACCATTTGTATGTATCAAGTCATTGATAAAAAATATGCCATGTCTTCTCCATGTAGCGAAGTTGATAATTTTGTCGTGCAGCTTTATGTTTGGATTATTCCATAAGACCCATGTACATATATTTCCGTTTGACTCATTCTTCTCACTGAAATAGCTCCATGCTGTGAGTACATCACGCCAGAATGGATTTAATATATTTTTGGAATAGTTTCGCAAGTACATGCTGTCATAAAAAAGAAATAGTGAGTCATCGGCAACAGGGAGATCAGTTAAAGGGATTCATTTTGAGTTCATTGTCATAAGACGTCTAACCCATGTTATTTTCATTGACATTATAAAGTTTCTGATATCTACCATTTTCAAGCCGCCATTTTGATATTCTTGACAAATGAGCTTTCTTTTTATTCTGTCCCTATTCGAGTTCCAAAAAAATTTGTAAAGAAGTGATTTGAGCTGTTTAATAAATGCGTTTCCAGGATCTGGTAATGCTATGAATAGGTGCGTAAGTTTAGGTAGTATAAGAGATTTGATCACTGTTATTCTTCCGATTGGTGTTAATAGTCTATGTTTCCATGTTTCGATCGTACGGTTTATATCCACTAATTTTTTATCATAGTTGTGACTCATCTTGCCTAGGTCTGTATTGAACTGAATACCCAATAAATCGAAGGTAGGAGAAAAGTTTAGATTAGATCGGGACAAATACAATCTTTCCGATATGTATGTGATCCTCTCCACGACGCCTGACATTTGCTAGGGTTGATCCGTAAGCCAGATATGTCTGCAAAGAAGTCTAATACTTTATAAGCTTCTCGTAAACTATTTTCACTACCATCTAAGATGAATGTCGTGTCGTCTGCGTACTGTGTTATTTTGTATTCCTGATTGCAAAAGTGTTAACTCCCCATAGCCCCGCCATTTCTTGACGGGTTGACCTCATTTTAACAAATCTGAATCTCAGTCACTAAAGGATCCTCCTGATTGCTCCATACTATATGTCAGCTAAATAGTCCAACCTCTCTTGAGAAGACTTTTTAAGAATTACTATAGAGACATATAGTTATGTCCCTGGTCCCACCCTATTTAACCTGGTGACCCCATCTGAATAAATTTGAATCCCAGACACCAAAGAACCCTTCATACATATGATAAATATCAGTAAAATAGACCTGATGGTCCTTGTGAAGCAAGCATATTAAGAGGGAAACTGTCCTTCGTTTGGCCCCTATTTGACCAGGTGACCCCATTTAAAAAAAATCTGAATTGCAGTCATGGAAGAACATTCCATGCTAAATAAGCCAACTAGTTTTTGCAAACATATTTTAAGAATTACTATGTAGTGAAATAGTTAAGTCTCTGGCTCTGCCCTTATTTGACTTTGTGATCCCATTTTCACAAATCTGTCACCCAAGGTAATTTCATACCAATTATAAGCAAAATAGGCCATTTGATTCTTGCATAGAAGACACATCATGAATTACTATGGAGAGAAAGAGTAATGTAGCTGGCCTTGCGCCTACTTGACCTGGTGACCCTGACTGAACAAATCTTAATCACAATCACCAAAGAAGCAGCCTGCAAATAGTGTGCTATTCCTACATTGTATGTGCCTGGCCTCAAGCAATACAATGTATTGTACAATCAAGCCTTGAAATAGTGTGATAGTGTGTCTGTCATTTGCAGAATGAGGTCCCCCAGAGGGTGACTTTAGTGACGCTATCCTGCACAGTGGGCTAGCATCACTAAATTCACCCTCTGGGGACCTCATTCTGCTAAGGCCCTCAACTGCTATGGCAGACCTAGGATAAGATTGAAGTTCCCCAGTAACTGTTGGAAGTTGATGTTCACCCATTGGGCACCTTAATTATGAATTTTATCTTCTGCAAATTAGGGGATATAGAAACTTCCTAGAAGGGAAATGTAACTAAAAACAATGTTAATTTGATACTATAGATACTTCCCAGAAGATGAGGCCTAAGCAGAATGAGGTCTCCAGATGGTGAATTTGGTGATGCTAGCCCACTGTGTGGGATAGCATCACTAAATTCACCATCTGGGGACTTCATTCTGCAAATGTCAGACACACTAAATTCAGGCAGTTTGTTTAAAATTGCTAGCAGTATGTTTATACAAGCTGTCAGAGACATATTATTCTAATCCAGATTAATGACCTGTGTTTCTCTCTGTTTATCCACAAAGAGATATCTGCAACTTTAATAGAACAGGTATTAAAGTTGGAAGCTGGAAATGATATCCGTTGGAATGGATGTTGGTTGGGTGCAGGCCACTGCAGGGTGGGGGTGGGTCTGGGCCATGTGGGAGGGGGGATGGGTAATGGAATATTTCTGTAATTTCAGAAGATTAAAGATTAAAGTTTCATACCTCTGCACATGTTATAATGGTGTTGCTTTTTTCAAATTTTATAAAATGATTAAAAAACAATTTGTTTGTTAAATTGAGTATGGTGAAAATTTCCAAAACAAAAATTTGTTTTAAGTTATATCACTGGCTCCGCCCACATTTGACCCAGTGACCTCATTTGAACAAATCTGAATAACAGTCCCCCAAGGACCCTTTGTACCAAATATGAACCCATTCGGCCCAATGAAATTTGAGAAGAAGTCGTTGTAAGAATTACAGAGTTATGGCCCTGGCTTCGCAACTATTTGACCCAGTGTCCTCATTTGAACAAATCTGAATGGAAGTCACCTAGGGAACATCCACACCAAATATGAACCAATTCGGTCTTACGGTTCCAGAGGAGAAGATGTTCAAAGAATTGTTGACGGATGGACGGACGAAGGACGAGGAGTGATGACTATAGCTCCACCGGAGACTTCGTCTCAGGTGAGCTAAAAAGATGTCACCAGTCTAACAAAATCCATGCAAGTAAAGGTGGATTATTATCATTATAAACCTGGAGATAGAATCTGAGAATTTAAATTAAAAATATCACAAAAGCATAAAATTGGTGACCAGGGTTAATACATGTAACCCATTAAATGATGGAACTGTACCCAGTATGTCACTTGAATGTATCATAGATATAATGCTAATATTTCAAATGTGTTGATAAACAAATACCACAGCTGGCACACACAATTACAGTAATCCTGTGCTGGCCACTAGCAGAATGAATCCTAATTTATTGTTTATTTAATCTGAGAGACCAAGTGTATGGTGATTGATGGGCCAATTCTATATCACCCAGATAATGGATCATTTTCAATTAATCTCAAGATGTCTGTATTTAAAATGGATCAAATAAATTTTGATAGCATGCATTTATGTAGCTTAAAATAATATGCCAGCCAAGTCTGGGCCATGTTGGAGGGGGGTGGGTAATGGAATATTTCTGTAATTTCATTAAAGATTAAAGTTTCATAACTCTGCAGATGTTATGATGGTGTCATTTTTTTTCAAATTTTATAACATGTTTAAAAAATAAAAATAAAAAATTTAAATTGAGCAAGGTGATTTTTTTTTTTGAGTTATGTCACTGGCTCCGCCCACATTCGACCCAGTGACCTCATTTGAACAAATCTGAATCATGGTCACCCAAGGACCCTCTACCAAATATGAACCCATTCGGCGCAATGAAATTTGAGAAGAAGTTGTTGTAAGAATTACTATGGTGGGAAAGTGTTATGGTCCTAGCTTCGCAACTATTTGACCGGGTGACCTCAATTGAACAAATCTGAATGTGATTCACCTAGGGAACATCCACACCAAATATGAACCCATTCCGTCTTACGGTTCTGGAGGAGATGATTCTTGACTTTGTCTCAGGTGAGCTAAAAAAGAGATATTCGCATAAATGGTCATATTTAGTGTACAGTACCCCATGACAACTACATATGTATTTATGAATATAATATGTCTCTCATTTACATTTATATAAAGTCACATACAGTAATCAACTTATTATGCTTAATATATGTATATAAAAACCATTGGAAATTTGAGGTCTAGCATAGAGATATATATCAAACTTATTTGTCCGGGCTCTTCGAAGATATCACCCTTGATGAAAGCAGTGTTAGATCTGCAGTTAAAGGCATGGATGGACTTCGTTGTAGATTATAATTTAGAAATAAAAGTTTCCAAATTATGAAAATTTCCTCAATAATACACAAATAGTATCAGGCCTCAGCTCACAAGGCGACTCAGGCGAGATTTTCGCCTTACTGTCGCTGACTTCGCCCTATCGTCGCTCTAAGGCGAAATCGAAGTCGCCTTCAATTTTAAGTATTTTTTTTTTTTTTTTTTTTTCTTAATTTTTTTTTCTAGTTTTTTCCCCAGACATGTCCGTATATAGATGAATTGTGGCGGCCATCCCAAAAAGAAACGGACGATGCAGAGACAAAGTCCCAAGTGTTTAAAATAAAATATGACCTATTATTTTGTGTTGTTATTCAGTCGCCGTTGTTCCCTTTGCGGCAATGAATGTTAATCACGAATGTTTTGACACGCTGAAAACACGATGAGATGTTAGCAACTTAGCATCTGTGTTGTTATTGACCATCGTGAGTGTCACAAATAATGTTTTAATTAACTTAAAAGACCGCTGTCCCGCATTTCAGATATAAAACAAATACGACATTATTAGAGTATGTACCAGGCGCTTCGGAAGTTCGTTTCGGTAACGCGTTGCACTTTTTGAAGAGACCGCGTCACACTTTTTGACGGAAGAGACCGCTTCCGTAAATAAATAAATGTCAAGTTTATTGCTTTAATCGGATTATACCAGTGATGTTGGCATTAATTAAGGGAGGCCATTAATTAATAAAAGCTTTAGCAATAAAACTAAAAGCTTTTGCAACTCCTTTGTTAGTTAATCCTTATTGTTTATTTTAGCGGACACCCACATTACAGCCGTGACCAAATTAAAATTTCAAAGTTACAACTTACAATTTACATGCATCATGATTCAGACTGTACAATCTGACAATAGTCAATACTACAAACGTATCTTCCAGGCTGCAGTCTAGGAAATAATACTTCTTCCATTTAGTTAAAAAATTAACTACTACTGTAACTTGATAATTGTCTTGCTTAAATGATAGCTACACAAAACATTTCCAAAAAATTTAAATGTAAAATAACAATTAATTAGGCTAATTTCAGATAAAGTCAAAATTTTTTAGTTTTATTTCTTATTTTATGTTTTTAAATTTTTTATTGATGTTATAAAATAAAGCGATAGTTGAAAATTGTCAATTTTCCGTAGTCTCCACTTCTCCCTGAAGTCTCCCTAAATTTCCTGAAGTCTCCCTAAATTTCCTGGAGGGAGACTTCAAGTCTCCCTGTTCTGAACCCCTAGGCTGAGGCCTGAATAGTATAGTACAGTAATGCCCTAAGTAATCGACTCCTTAACCACAGCAGAATTATGGGTAACTTTTCAGGATTTAGTCGGAAATATGGCTTGTTGCCATTCATCGGAAAGTTCTCCCCGAGAGCTTTTCGATGAATGGCAACAAGCCATATTTCCGACAAAATCCTGAAAAGTTACCCATAATTCTGCTGTGGTTAAGGAGTCGATTACTTAGGGAATTACTGTATGATGATAGTATGAATGTGATATAATCTACAAACACACTTCATGCTGCTTCATATGTGAAAAAATTCAGTTCGATTATGCTATGTTTTCACGAAAAGCAGTGAAGCACGTTGTTTTGTTTATCATGAGAGTAACAAAGTTACCCGTATATTTTCGGAAATCGTCGCCTACTGTTGCGAAACTTCCGCATAAACAACAACCATGTGTTCGCACAACATCACAATACAGGGCTTAAACCTTTGCCAATCTTGTTCGAGGCACAAAATTTGCTATATTCAATTTCTCCTTCACAGGATTTATCATAGACCCAAAAGGCAATCACCACGTAGTGACAAAAATGTATAATAAACCTGAATAAACAAGAAAGAAATGATATAATGATAAACACGCCATCTGCTTATAGCGTGGCATACTATTGCATCATCTCTTTATTTAGACATGCACATACATGTACATATTACTACTAAGCACTTGTTTTTTTTAACTATATTCCTTATTTGGGGTGTATGTTATTAAGAACATGCACGCGCATCATACAACTTACGAGAAACATAGATGATATCTACACTTTTTGGTTGGATATGGAAATTATCTCATGCGTGATGACAAAAAAATGAATTTCCACGAGTAGTTCTGCCATGAGTGGAAATTAATTTTTTGTCATCATGTATAAGATCCAAAAAGTGTAGAGTTTATTATGTGCTCTGCTCAGTTGGCTCATGGCTCAAATCGAAAGAAGAATAAAAAATCCCATTTAGCATTGGAACCAGACGATAAAACGGAATGTTTGTCTGTCTGTTTTTGTACTGGATTCGACGATGTGTCCGGGGTGGTGTCGACGTCCCTGTCTCCGCTTGCCTCGATGACAGCAACGGAGTCCCTGCTAGCTGGTGAGATGTTGTCGACGACCGATTCAGCAACCAACTGGGGGGAGCTGGGAGTCTCTCAGCTCGCCCCTGTATCCACTTAGCTCTTCTTGCGGCGTCCCTTCTTCTCCTGGAGGGGTCTTCTTCCGCCTCTTCTTCCTGGTCTGGTCCCAAAGGTCCAGATCCCCGTACCGGATGGTAGGTCGCTGGTGGAATCCAGCTTCCGAGGTACCGCCAGCAGAGGGTACTGCTGGAGCAATCCGGTACTCCAAGGATAGACGCACAATGCCCCCTTCAGCCTGGGTTAGAGTCCAGCTAAAGGTGTCCACAATGCGCAGTCTATCCAAGGCTGCGACAACGGCAGATGGGATTAGCAACATAATCCTCTGCCAACTCCAAAAACGTTCACTCCGAATCGCTCGGGCGGCTAAGGTCTTTTCAGATCGACCACACAACTCACAAGCGATCCGAGCTCAGCTAGCCGGAATTATTACTAGTATATACACATATATTAATACAGAAATAAATTAATGGTAATAGACATCTTTTCATTCAATACTAGTAATTACAATATTTTTTTTCGATGGTACAAAACGACCAAAAAGATTGGTACGAAACAACCAAAATAATGGTACGAATCGACCAGAGTGTACGAAATGTCTTTGTACGAAACGACCAAGGTACGAAACGTCCAGCACCCCTTAAATGGACACCCCATCACCCCGTATCTTTCCCCATACAACATTCAATTAAACTTTTGCCGTGTTTGGACATGACGATTTTCTATGTTCAGATCGGTGCGTATAAAAGCCGAACACAACCGAACATAACCGAACACAAGTCCAAATAATGGGAAATGTAACGAATAAAGCTCATAGGCATGTGTATTCATGTTCACACTATTACTATACGAAGTTTGGTGGAGTTCGGGCCAATAATAATTGTTTTATTCGATATTTTGTAAAACGCGTTCTGTGTTCGGCATAGAAAAGCCGCTCGAACACAAATTTAACTTCTATCGTGGATTAGTCTAACGGTTGTCTAGCTAGGTGATAATTAATATCTAATATATGGTCACTAAGCCGAAATTTAAGGCTTTAATTGTTGGTGGTGGCGGTCTCTCACCTATTGTAGTTCAGTGTTTTGACAGTTAGTTGCATTCAGTGTTTGGTGGCGCCTACTATTATAGAAACAACATGCTTTTGATAGGCCCCGTCATGAAAGACAACGATTGTAAAAACAACAGAAAGTGAGTTCATGGTGTCATATCCGAGAAGTTCTATATAATGGCATTCTGATCACAGATCTGAAAATTCTACGATGTCTGATTCCAAATTGATTTACCCATGTGATGTTTGTTCCCAGGAATGTCACGATCTGTGTGACAGATGGTTTCACCTAGAGTGTCAGAAATTGAAAATCAGTGACTTTAATTTTTTTACTAAAAAAGTCATCACTTAGCTACTTTTGCACACTGTGTATGTACATTCGTGGTTCTTTTGACTGGGATGCCGCTCATCTGCGTCTGATGACGGGGGCAATTAACAATGGATCTGTTCTCAATGATGCAAAGAGAGAACAGATTTTCTTGCGTCTTGAAATTCGGAATGTCATTGTGCCTTCTGTCCAGACGTATCATCCAATGAGTTCTCTCTCTGTTGATTGTATTCCAAAAAGTTGTTGGGTAATCAGTGGAAGGGTTCTGTAACAAACATATGAAGATATCGCCTGATTGGATGTTGGCCAGACACATACATATCCTGATGTTACGACGAAGAACCTAATAACGGTCTGTCGGTGTATAAACATGCGTGACGAAAACCAATATCAGTGTCGTCATACAGCTATCAGAAATTGCTGCAGCATGTTAATCATTATATTTATGAACGTGAATACATATGCTTATCAACTTTACAAGGTGGACGTATATTTAGTAGACTGTATATAGAGTTATATATCTCAAATGCCAGCTAACGCCACGTCTATGTGTTAATTAATTAACGGTGACTGAGTGTCGAACTATAAGCTTGTGTTCGGCTTTTCTATGCCGAACACTAAACGCGTTTTACAAAATATCGAATAAACACTTATTATTGGCCCAAACTCCACCAAACTTCGTATAGTAATAGTGTGAACATGAATACATATGCCTATGAACTTTATCCGTGAAATTTCCCATTATTTGGACATTTGTTCGGTTATGTTCGGTTATGTTCGATTGTGTTCGGCTTTTATGAGCTCCTGTTCAGATATCCTCAAAACAACAAATCATGGGGTGAAGGAGAAGATCACTCGATCTTTTCGACCATTCCAATGCTTCACACTTCGGGTACCCCACCACCCCCCCCCCCCCCCCAACTACTACTTCGCTGACATCATAACCACAAATATGTTCTGTTGTGTAAAGTGCCTTAACGAAGTGAGACCTCACCAGCATGCGCTTCAGTGTGACAATTGCCCCCAATGGCAGCAATCCATGCTTTTGTTCAGAAGGATGGCAAATGTGTTATGTATATAAATGTTCGTATGTTGTTTTTATTCTTGTTGTTATCCGCCAAATAAATTATCACAAACAAACTATCCAATCTGTCTCCCAACATGAACCCTTTGGCTTCGAGAGAGACAACAAGCAAAACAACACCAAAGAAAAACAACTTTAATCTCAAATAAGACATTATCCCTTGGGCCGAGCTAGCTGGCCGGGGTGAGCTGGCCCACAGGCTTTGGTAGTTTTATATACCTTTTAAATGAAAATTTTATCCTATCTTATAAAGAGTACAGGTGAATAACTAGCCATGAAAGTAGCGATGTGCCCACTGTATACCTAAAATGCCATATTCGGCGCAATTTCCGGTTTGGTAAAGGCAGATTATCATAAGAACATCTAGAGCATAATGTACTCGGGTACGAAATTAAAAGCGTGTTCAAATTGGATTGTTCCAGATATCTCCCCAATAAAACAATTGCCTTAGTCACACATTTAAGCAGAACTTAAACAAGAGGTACGCTGTCGCGTGGCATTTGCCCCCGACCGTAGCAATACGGATTAATCATGGACGAAACTACGGATACCAGAGGAGGTCTATATAACCATTCCAAAAGAAGTTAGAAATTCCGGAAACCCAAAAACAAGCGATCCAGAAACCCAAAAGCAAGCAAAAATTCAAATTGTCTAAGTTGAAAAAAGGGCCATAACTCTGGCAAAAATCATCAGATCATACCCAAATTCACACTTAACATGTATTTTCATATAACTGATCCACAAAAATACGGGATTTGCAATCGTACCACCAAAGCTCACGCTATCATTTGGAAACCCAAAAAACTAGAAAACAAATTAATTTTCTAAGTAAAAAAAGGGCCATAACTCTAGTGAAAATGGGTGGACGAAACCCACGCTATGCATGTAGCTGTTCCCCCATGCTGCTCTATCACCATACCAATTATCAGCTAAATCTGCCCAGCGGTTGCTGAACAATAATGCAAAATGTTTGTACGGACGGACAAAATTGAAATTTTCTAAGTTGAAAAAAGGGCCATAACTCTGGCAAAAATCATCAGATCATACCCAAATTCGCACTTGACATGTATTTTCATATAACTGATCCACAAAAATACTGGATTTGCAGTTGTACCACCAAAGCTCACGCTGTCATCTGGAAACCCAAAAAACAAGAGAAAAATTTAATTTTCTAAGTAAAAAAAAGGGCCATAACTCTGGTGAAAATGGGTGGACGAAACCCGCGCTATGCATGTAGCTGTTCCCCCATGCTGCTCTATCAACATACCAAATAGCAGCTAAATCTGCCCAGCGGTTGCTGAACAATAATGCAAAATGTTTGTACAGATGGACAAAATTGAATTTTCTAAGTCAAAAAAGGGCCATAACTCTGGTTAAAATGGGTGAACGAAACCCGCGCTATGCATGTAGCTGTTCCCCCATGCTGCTCTATCACCATATATCAGCTAAATCGGCCCAGCGGTTGCTGAACAATAATGCAAAATGTTTGTACGGACGTACGTACGGAGACGTCGACTATATACCCGCCGACTTCAAGTCGGGGGGCATAATAATAGGGTGTCTAGTATTTTATTTATTTATCAAAATGAAACCAAAAAAACGCCAGTTGACTAACTGAATATGTTGAATGTAATCATGTCTAATGTAACCAAATGCTGGATGCGAAATGTCTCCTTGCACCATACCAAACGCCCTTGAACTTCAGCAATAGTAGGGCTGCTGGGGTTGTTTTGCGTACAAAATCCAAAACTCTGTCCAAGGCTGGAACAGCAGGTCGACAATCGAACAGACCTGGATCAATCAGATAGTCAACCGAGTAGACCCCTACAGCAGCAATTGCCGTAACAGACGTATGTTTTCAACAATTTTATTTCTTCCAAAAATTGTTTTTCAGGAACAATGTGTGTACGGTGAATTAGGTACTAGTAATATATATATTGGTGTATTGAAGTATATATTAGCATATACGCATATAGACAACTTACATGTGTGAGTGGTTAAAACAATGTTTTAAAATGTCGTGATTTCTGCTACATAATTACTTATATACCTGTACTCTTTATTATAAGTTTATAAGTAAGATAGGATAACATTTTCATGAAAAAAGTATATAAAACTACCAAAGCCTGTGGCTGGCCCAGGTCGACTTTCCCAGACCGAGTGGGCCCTGGGACGAGCTGGCCGGTTTCCAGGTCTGGCAAATGTGAGAATACAGCTACAATAGCTGTATTCAGCTAACCTAGCTGAATTCAGCTATATATTATACTCTCAAACCGGCTGTTTTTCGATAATAAACTAGAAGCGCTAATTTGCGCATCAAAATTAGGCTACCATATTCTCCGGCCACCCTCAACCAATTCAAAGCCGTCACTTGTTTTCTGACAAAGTGTTGCCTTTGTCGACACGGCAATTCTGATTTTGTGTGAAATCTTACTACGGCGGTCGATGTCAGTAAATATTCTGGGGACTATTTTCTGCAAATGCATTCATAACTTATAAAATAAAGATCAAATTCATCCCAAACACTCGTTTACTTCTTCCCGATGCTAAACCGGTAGGGGGCGTTAGAATGGTGTACCTACATCAAGCATTTAGAATTACATACCACTAGCGGTATGTGAGCGATACTGGTAACTATTCATAACGGTATATACAGATATTGTGCCGGCATATTGCAAATGTATGGCACAACATAGGGACAACTGAAATGAAAATGCGACTTATATAATTTCTGAAGTATTTCAAACATGAAGTCCTGGTCGTTAGCGAGTCAGAACTATTCAATCTGTTTTGGCGGGAAAATATATAATGTGTGAAAACTTACTAAACATAACATTGTTATCTGTATTTTCGTGATTCGACATACATGTATGCGTTTCCGTATTTTTGGAGAAAGTCAGCTCAAGCAGTGAGTGGAACTCGCTCGGTTAAACTCTGGCTAGAGATGTTCCCCTTTTTACCTGTTTTAACACACCAACCAAACTGCGTTTTAGAGGCATCATATTGATACTTCCGGGAATGATTAAGATGTTCCATCTTCGGTGATAAATATTGTATTTAAAGTATTTTTCAAGGTATTCCGCATTGCATAAGATTAAGAGAGTTATTAAACCGTTATGACCGACATCGACCGCCGTAGTAAGTTTTCACACATAATCACCATCGCAGTGCCGACAAAAGGCAACACTTTGTCTGAACACAAGCGACGATTTTGATTTGGTTGAGGGTGACCGGAGAATATGGTAGCCTAATTTCGATGTGCAAATTAGCGCTTCTAGTTTATTATCGAAAAACAGCCAGTTAGCTACTAAGCTAGGTTAGCTGAATACAGCTATTGTAATTTGTAGCTGTATTCTCACATTTGCCAGACCTGGTTTCCGGTCTAACTAATGAAATTAAAATTGCGTCGCAGAACAGACTGAAATCACATTAAAAATTTAGCTGGATTTAGCTACGTGAGCTGAAATAAGCTTAGCTCATTTGGCACCTGTGCCCGACCTGTGCAAATTATTTATTAAATGTCAATATGGCTTCCCATAGTTTTCTTACCTCCAAATCCCAGTTTCTGTCTTGCAAATAAAACATCGCCAGTGCGCTATCTGTACCAGTGATGCTTGCGAATTCCTTGCACCTCGCATCGCATTCTGAGGCTGATGGAAGGTTTGCCTCATCGACATCGTCAGATCCAGAACCGCTCATTTTTTTTAGATTTTCCTGTTCGAATTTTGTATGTAACCGTGAGCGCTCATGGGGTTCGTAAAAATTGGAACAGGGAAATTATAGCGTGAAAGTGAGTGAAACATATTTCCGGTAAACGTTCTATTCTCGTTGTGTGACGAAGCATATAAGATACGATTTTTTTTTTAAATATATATCACTAGAAGGTGACCCGACTTCGTCCGGGCTTTGACCTTGAATTGTCCATCTTGAAGGTCAAGGTCAAGTGGGGTCACGATTTGACCAGTCCAAAACACTGCCCGGACAAAAGTACCCGACAAACGTGCCCGTCGAAATCCATCCGGTTTTACCCGATTTGACCTTCAATTGATCATTTTGAAGGTCGAGGTGAGGTCGGGGTCCCGACTCGACCCGTCCAAAACACTCAGTGGACAAAAGTAACCCTATGTATCAACTTTCGTGGAAATCCCATCAAAATTCGCGATTTGACCTTGAATTGACCCGATTTCAAGGTCAAGGTCACATCGCACGGGCAAATGAATATGCTTATGAGACTCTCCATACGAAAGTACCCCCACATACCAAGTTTCATCAAAATCCCGTGATATTCGGGCGTTTGACCTTGAAATGACCCGATTTCAAGGTCAAGGTCACGTCGCACCGGCAAATTAATAGGCCTATGGCACTGACCGGTCGAAAATACCCCACATACCAAGTTTCATTGAAATCCCGTGATATTCGTGCGTTTGATCTTGAAATGACCCGATTTCAAGGTCAATGTCACGTCGCACGGGCAAATTAATAGGCCTATGTCACTCCCCGGCCGAAAATACACCCACATACCAAGTTTCATCGAAATCGGTTCGGCCGTTTTCGAGTCCATTGGAAACAGACACACACACACACACAGACAGATCTTCCAAAATATATAATAGATATCGGAGATACTATTTACCGAGAACAACCGAGGACAACCGAGAACAAGTCTAAAATTAATAGATAAGCCATAATAATGTTCAAGTATAGTGTATATCAAACTGAAGTGAATCTTGTACCATTTTTTACCTTTTAGGTGACATACCGGGGTAACTTTGAACGTTTTTTTTCTTCAAATAAAGTTTTCAATGTGTTCCGGTAAATGAAAAATATTGAAAGTAAATAGCATGCATGTCCATTTGTTATGTATTTATCTTTTTGTTCTGCCTTGAAATGTTTCATTTCTCATATTTTTATTTCTCATTGTGTATTATATGGCCAAAATATTTTCTTTTGCGGGAAAATTAAATTTTTGATACCTTTTTGAAAAATGTTATAGCCTATCCTGGAAACGTTTATGTGGGCAGTTGATCATTAATGGCTTCTGTCACTCACCATTCACACAATGGTCTTAACAATAGCGCTCTCACTGTCAGTATAAATGTCGCTTTTTACGATATATTAACTTGTTTATAAGATACTTGGAATTTAACAAAAGTTTGTGTAGTCTTTAATATTTGGGGTTAACTTTGAACGCTGACTGCTGTTTCTTCTTCTTCTTCTGATAAGGTGCATTTACCGCAATTTTGCGTATTATCACACCGTACTCGGAGTCGGACGTGCACATATTTACAGTGAAGTAGTTATTTACGTATGTTGTTTTGCATGGTCTCTATGCTTTCGGATGACGTTTCTCCCCATTCTAGATATGTTGACTGCTTTTGTGAGGCATGGTGGTGTTTTCATGTTTACATCATCTCAGTCTGATCACAAAACTAATATAAATTGAATAAAAATGCTTTGGACAGATTTAACCCGGTGTATGTGCGCTGATGTAACGGCCAATAAGTTTGAAATCTGGCTGTGAGTCATGTCTGTCACCTAAATTCGTAATTATAAACCTGGCTATTCGTAATAATTTGGGTTTCCTGGCAAATCATTAAAACATGTTTATTTGTGGTCAGATTGAATGATCTTGAATTATGTTCGCAATGTTCTAAGATGAACATGTGCATTGCACTGAGAGTACCAACAGCGTCATTTTTTTTCTAAATTCCCTTGTTCATAATTGTCAGGCATTGACAGTGATTGTGCCATTGTTGGAACCTTGCTATTTAGCTCAAAAATGTATACTCATTATGGGGACGCCGTACATATACAGTGAGAACCATAAGTTCAACAGCATGATAAATCAGTTGAAACATCTCGAGTATGTGTCACAAGTACAACGATGACATCTTCCAAAACATATAGCTTATAACCCCTCAGTGGAAGGAGGTTTTTGCAACGAGGGACCATATATTATGTGTTTAAAGAAAAATATGAAGAACAAATTTAACACAATGTTCATGATTGTTGTGTGCATGAAGCAATGTGCAAATCTTACCTATATATGGTGTAGGTAATTGGTCACATTGCGACGATAGCGTGCAAACAATACATATGCATCAAATACAATATAGTTTTTGTGATTTTGTGCAAGCTGTTTAAGCAATGTCATCACATTGAGAAATGAGGAATACTCTTTATAGTAGAGCAGACAAACAAAAAGCTCACTATAGAAGTAGGAGTTTAGTCCATCGGCACCACACACGGGCTTGTGATACATCATTTTGAAGGTTATGACATTCCGCATCGGATAGGACCCGGTGTGAAATATACAAATGATGCAAAAGATGATTATTAGCTGATTAAGTGCCAAAATTCAGCAAAAATCCCTGTTTTTGTAAAATTCGGCAAAATGAGAAATAAAAGTATAGAAACGCGAACATTTTGCGCTAAAATATTGTAGTCTACATATCTCTAGATATTTACTATGATAGTGGTATGATTTCTCTGATATAACGAAGATGTTTTTTTAATTTATTGTAAAAATAGACAAAACAGCGCATTTATTTATTTTTTTGGGCGATAGATCATCATCAATATTGTTCTGACCGGGGATATCGTATATAATCTAGAAAGTGCGTATATATATACCACATACGACAGTATGCTGAATATGTCATCATATTTAACACGTGATGTGTTATGTAAGATTATTTCAACCCTCACCCCAAAATTCAGCAAAAAGTCACTGTTTTAGGGAAATTCGGCACAAATGAACACAAAAGAACAGGTATTCGGGATATGTTTGTGCTACGATATAGCAGGTTACACACTTATAAATACAAAGTAATGCAATGCCATGATTGTGGTGATATATGTAAAAATTTCTTAAATTTACGCCCCTCATAATAGGCGATTATTCAGTATTGCATTGAATGGAGATCCCGTATATAATATAGAAAATTGTGGAAATATATACTGATTGTGGGATAAGGATGTCATTCTTTGCCATAGATGCTATGTGGTGGTAGATTGTGTCACCCCCACCCCAAAATTCAGAAGAAACAAAATCAGTTTTAGAAATTTCGGTATGGCAGAATACAAAAGCACAACTCCGATTATTTTGTGCTATTATATTGAAGTCTACCCACTTCGATATATACATTATGATAACGCCATGGTATAATTTAGAGATGGTAACATTTCGGAGTTTTCTGATGAAAGTAGACCGAAAATCGTGAAATATAAACTTGTTTTGTCCATTTAGATGGGTGATAATTCAATTCCATTTTGAACAATAATCCAGGACAAACTCTCAAGAGTTGACGAGAGACATAATGCATGTGAATGTTTTCGGATTGTATCATCTTCTGTCACATTTGTTTGGTTACGTTATTGCACCCATCGCCCCAACAGTACAATACATTGCAAGATGAGACAAACACGGAATATTCCTATACACATTTATGCATTATACACATACCTTATCAAGCTGAGTCGTTTGATAGCTACTTGAGTTGAAGAAATTACATCATTGTATATGTTTACTTCGCATAATATAACTTCACAGTTGTATAATATTATACATATTTGGAGGTATATCAGTAGTGGGAACCTATCGGCCGAAATCTAATAAGCGGGGAAAAGTGCACCAAAACAAGTATTAGTTCGATGATGAATGCCGAGAAACAAGAAATTGCTTCAATGGTATCAAGCATGAATACGATTTGAACAAATCTGATTATAACAAGGTAATGTTGAAAGACGCCAGTTTAAAATACAGACACGTGATGGATAGAAAAATCAAACAAGCACGTGAGTCTGAAATAGCCGAGCTCGGGGAATTATGTAAGAATTCGGGGAAGTCATTCTGGGACAAACTCGACTCAATGTGCGCTGATAAGCAGCCCAAAAAGAGGCAAACGAAAATAAATATTGAAATCTTTGGAGAATATTTTAAGACTCTAAATGATCAAATAGACGACTCTGATATTTGTGATATTGTAGATATGGAGTTCGACGAGAACGACGAGTCATATCTAAATAACCCCATATCGGAGGAAGAAATTTATAGTGCCATAGGGAAGCTGAAAACCCGCAAGGCCGGCGGTACTGATCAAATAATTAACGAATATATTAAGGCTTCAGTAAATGAGATGATGCCCATATACGTTCGTCTTTTCAACCTGATCCTAAATAGCGGATTATTTCCCCAAGATTGGGCAGTTGGTCTAATACAGCCCATTTATAAGGGTTCGGGTGATCCAAATATGCCGGACTCTTACCGAGGTATCACACTTTTGAGCTGTTTAGCAAAACTTTTTACCTCCATTTTAAATAACCGATTAACCTCATTTGCAGAGGATGTTGATTTAAAGGTACTCAATCCGATAAAACTCCTCTCAATTACTATTTCAATGGCTTCGGGGGTCAAAAATATTTTATTCGAGTCGAGGAAGTCACCCATCAAAGTTCAGATTAGTTAGATATCGATTTTAGAAATCTATTATTTTTCATTATCGGGAATACTATCTGGCCCAGAACTCAGTCAAAATTGCGTTAAAATTATACCACTTGATTTTAGAGTTATCCATCCTTGTCTGTTTTAATAGATTTGGAGTACACATCCAGAGCAGATTACGGCAGTTATTAGTACTCATCTCGAGAACATAACAAATTTCAAAAATCAATATCTAATAACTCTGAGCTTTGTTTGATGGGTTCCTCGACTCGAATCAAATATTTTTTACCCCCAAAGCCAAAGAAATAGTAATATAGGACCCTCTGATCGGATTGTTGTTGTTGGAATCTGTTGAGATGGGGACCCTCTTTACGGATTGAGTTCCTTTAATAAGTAAGTCACAAACCGGATTTCGCAAAAGCCACTCTACTGTTGATAATATATTTATACTACATGCATTGATAAATATATATCTTCAGAGCGGACGGAAACTATACTGTACGTTTATTGATTTCCGCAAAGCTTTTGATACTGTTTGGAGAGATGCGCTATGGCTCAAATTGTTGAGAACAGATATAAACGGTAAGATTATGCGGGTAATACGAAGCATGTATACGAATATTAAATTATGCGTGAAAAATTGTAACTCACAATCAGAATTTTTCGTGAGCAAGGTAGGTTTATTTCAAGGTGACACAATGTCACCTTTCTTATTTTCACTATTCGTGAATGATTTACAGTGCTTTTTGAATGATTGTGTTATAGACAACCTGAATTTTATAAACGAAACATATTTTGAGCATTTAGGATGTTACATCGATATACTGTGCCTAGTATATGCGGACGACACTGTCATTTGATCGGATTCAGAGGATAATATGAACCGCGCACTTTTAGCCTTCGCTGATTACGCTGAAGCTTGGAAACTTGAAGTGAACATTAATAAGACCAAAACAATCATCTTCGCGAACAAGTTACCAAGAAATTTTCCTGTGTTCACATACAGAGGGCAGGAAATACAAATTGTTAAAGAATTCAGATATCTTGGGATTCAATTTTTCTACAATGGGAGATTTTGTCAGTCCATAAAGAGTACCACAAATACTGCGACAAAGGCAATGTATGGTTTATTGAACAAAATTCGCAAACTCAAGTTACCTATCGATATTTCGCTGAAACTATTCGATTGTATGATTCTGCCAATTATGCTATACGGAAGTGAGGTCTGGTGTTTCGAAAGAATACAGGCCCTAGAGAAGCTCCACCTTAAGTTTTGTAAAATTATAACGTCAATGAAATCGAGTACACCTAACTATATGGTATATGCAGAACTTGGAAGGCACCCGATATCAATAGAAATAAAATATAGAGCACTATCGTATTGGTCAAAGCTAGTGAGTCATGATGGGTCAGAACTAGCAAAGAACATATTTCTTTTATTGAGGTATGTACATGAAGACAATATCGTATTAAAAGACAAGATCAAATGGATTAGATTTGTGGAAAGGATTCTTCACGAAGTAAACATGGACCACATTTGGTCAAGTCAGTCATCGCTAAGCAGAACAGCGTTAAGATACATAAAAAGTCAACTGATTGAAAATTATGAACGTAATCTTTTTGACAGTCTGAAGTCGTCCTCATCTACCAGAGCAATATTCTACAGCAACATTAAGGACTCGATAAAAATGAATCGATATCTAGTATATTTGCCAGCCCATTTATCTAACTTCTTACTGAAAATACGAACATTAAACCATAAATTACCAGTTGAAAAGAATAGATGGACGAAAGGAAAAGATAATAATGATTTAAACTGTGTTTTGTGCAGCAATAGCCCATGTGATGAATACCATTTTATGATCATATGCCAAGAGCTAAAAAAACTTACGTGAATTATATATTCCAAAATATTATTGGGATAAACCAAACCGAAATAAATTCCATGGACTACTTTCTCTTGAAAACATGAGCGTTCTGAAAAGACTGAGCATATTTATTAAATTGGCATTGAAAAAGATTTCTTAAATATAATAGTATATACACAGATGAAATATATATACATGTATGTTTGTATGTGTGTATATATATATATATATATATATGTGTGTGTGGGTAATGCGACACATCCATAAATTGGGAATTGCATACTTATGCAAGGTAATTGTTAATGAATCTTATGTATAAGTGCAGTGTACAGTTATTGTATTATGGTGGATTTGTTACGAAAATATGATAATGATAATTGTTAACGTATAAATTGTTTGTATAAACTGTTTCTTTGTATATATGTATATATATGTTTTGGCTATGTTCCAACTTAAATGTTGGCTTTGCAAATAAACAATCAATATGACACATTCGCGAAAACAGACAGAGTTTTCAAAGTTACCCCAAACGTCGGGGTAACTTTGAACACCAGTTTTTTAAATATCCCTGTATCATCAATGTGGTTACACATTAAAAAAGACCTTTGTTTTGCGAGAATAACTTCTTCCCATGTTTTTAGAAGCATTCAGATCTTACATAATATTAGATTTAAAAAAATATCGACAGAGTAACACAAAAAGTGTTCAAAGTTACCCCGGTTTAAAGGTACTCAATCCGATAAAACTCCTCTCTATTACTATTTCAATGGCTTCGGGGGGTCAAAAATATTTGATTCGAGTCGAGGAAGTCACCCATCAAAGCTCAGATTTGTTAGATATCGATTTTAGAAATCTATTATTTTTCATTATCGGGAATACTTTCTGGCCCAGAAGACAGTCAAAATTGCGTTATTATTACCACTTGATTTTAGAGTTATCCATCCTTGTCTGTTTGAATATGGACTAGATACTGGCTCTATGACACTCGGACGCTCTGCTCTGTTCGCCGTCATGAGACGTTTAAATTATCGACGTACTAGAACATTTTAAAACTGTCAGATAGACGTTTCGATATTGTACACGTGCACGATCAGATAAGAGATATCAGAAGTCTACCGCACTCCATATAATAGCCGGTCTGGTCGATAAACTATAAATTTTAGGGTCAACCTAGAATAAATTCGGACTAAATTGGTTTATATATCATTTTGAAGAGGAAGATATCCTCTATAACATATCTAAAATCCGCTAAAATCCGCTATGAGCATTTTTTGTAATTCAAGATGGCGTCCAATATGGCTGCCATTTTCCGTTAAGTCAGTTTGTTGCAATTTGATGCAATTATAGTGATAATATCGTGTCATATGTATACATAAGTATACATTTTGTGAAGCTAAGACATAACGACACCTTTTTATGCCAAAAGTGGAACTCACCGCCCAGGATGGCAGCCAAAATAGCGACCGGAAGTGGAAAATGTTACGTTATTTTTTACTAATATCTTTAAGATAAATGTCTGCTGTTTGGAACTGGTTGAGAATTGTGACTTTATTTTTATGTTAACAGGCCACCGGGAAATGAAATATGCCATAAGTGGGGTCCCCACCCCTTCCGATCATTCAAAATATCTTGTTTACAGAACGCGGTATAACATTTCACAAAAAAAAATCACAATTTGGGATTCTAGTCATATTTCATCAAATATTGGCAGGACTGTGTAATGTAAGTGATGCATTCTATTTCTTATGAATATTCCGACTTAATGGTATAAAAATTGTCACTTTGGCTCAAAATGGCTGCCAAAATGGCGGCCAAAATATGAAAAATGGTAAATATTGCACCAGCGTGCCGTGCAACCGCTTATAAGTTGTGGTTGATGAATAAAATTGACTATTCTGTCTTATATACATTGAATACTAACATTTATGATGCACCTTGATTAATTTTTACTAAATTAACCACTGAAATTACCAGAATTATGGGATTTTTTGCTATCACAAATCAAAATCTGGAAAAAAAATAACTTTTCAGGTTTGCTCCATTTTTTCAAGTAAAATGGAACTATCTTTGGTATCAAATGTGATTTTTATTTTTGATCTATTTTAAATGTGTGACAGGTGTTTTAGACAAAATTACTCAAGATGGCTTGCAAAAAGGCAACCAAATATGGTAAAAAGTTGATTTGTCATATTTATTCCGAACATTATTAAAAGCTGTTCCGAAAAGGTTGCAAATTGTGACTCACTTTGTTATTACACATGCTACTTAATCAGCTGATAACTAAATGTTATATTCTGGTTGTCCAAGTACATTATAGGGCATGACAAATCAGTTAAAGGAATGCAGTATGAATTTTTGCCGAAAACTTCTTTTGGGATTCTATCTGTCTTTGAACGGAAATGGGCAGAACGTTGAAACGGAACTGAGAGGGATCATATTATGTGGCTACTCTGGCCCATTAGCATAAAAAATTATTAGCTTATATACTATTGTCATGAAAACCGTTTCATTCGTATTGCATACCAAACGCCAGTAAGAGACACTCTGATATTATCTACACCAGTATGGATCGACTATGGGTAACTGTTCTCACAGAAAGTGTAAATCGAATAAAGTTTGAAACACGTCTTCTATTATCAAATTCAAACAGGAACAAGTTAAACATAAACGTACTTGACATAAACCGTGCCCCGGCACATATGATACTAATACACGTAGTATGCATTGACATAATGTCTTGCATTAAAGGCAACCGAGATAGAGAGCTTTATAGTTATGCACTAGAACATTGGAAGCATTTGCCTAGTATCCTTTACGGCTATGATTTTGATGCAAAGTTTGTGACCGAAAAATTTGAATAATTCTGGTGATTTTAGTGGTTTCAATGGTAACAATTAACCAAGGTGCATCATAAATGTTGGTGTTCAATGTATATAAGACAGAATAGTCAAATGTGTGCATCAACAACAACTTATAAGTAGTTGCATGGCACACTGGGATAATATTGAACATTTTCCATATTTTGGCCGCCATTTTGATCTAAAGTGACGATTTTTGTAACATCGAGTTGGAATATCCATAAAAAAAGTAGAAAGCATTACTTACATTGCACAGTTCTTCCAATTTGACTAGAATCCCAATGGTGATATTTTATGATATGTTATACCGCGTTCTGTAAAATCGAATTTTTGAGCGATCGGAAGGGGTTGGGAGCCCATGAATGGCATATTTCTTCGCTCCAATGGTCAGTTAAGATGTTAAATACAAAATATAGTCAAAATTCGCAACCAGTTCCAAACAGTAGAAACTTATCTTAAAGATATTAGTAAAAAAACGTAAAGAATTCCACTTCCGGCCGCCATTTTGGCGGCCATTTATGACGGGGAGTTCCAATTTTGGAATACAACGGTGCTGTTATGTCTTAGCTTCACATAAATGTATACCAGTGTATACATATGACAAGAGTTCTCACTATAATTGCGTAGAACTGATTTAACGTAAATGGCAGCCATCTTGGACGCCATCTTGAATTACAAAAAATGCCCAAAGCGGATTTTAGATATGTTATAGAGGATATATTTCTCTTCAAAATGGTATACAAACCAATTTAGTCCAAATTTATTCTAGGTCAAACCTTTATTCGACCAGACTATAGTAAGTCAAAGGCGGGTGACCAAATAATTTTTGCTTTCACTTCATCCAATTTTTATTTTATTTAATATTACATAACAAAAGATAGCATTTACTATAGTATAAAACAATTATTCCCTCTTACATGCGATTGGATACAATTAATTGCGTTATTCTTTGTAATCGGGTATCTCTTAACATGAATATGAGTGGCATGGCTTCACTGTATAGAGGCTTCGACGTTAGAACAAACCTGCGTGATTGCCGGTCAGATTATCCTGAACAGCAGAACAAGTGCGATAAAGAAATAACGAATTCTAGCACCTAACATATATAATCAGCATCCAGCAAGCGGATGCCCAACATAACTTCATAAATTGCACAATCAGAACAAGGTATGGGTGTCAACGAACTTTTAACGTCTTATTTTTTGGCTTTTTGCTGATTAAAATGCGTCTACGAAAATAGACAACATAAAATACAAGACAGATAACTCGTTATATCCCGTCTACGCTTAGGGTTTCCGAAGTCCAGCGCTATGAAATTTCACTATAGTTAATCGGCTATTGACTCGTAGCAATATTGGGCCTGCAAAACACTTTATTTTTCAAACTAGCCGGCGACTTGGTGAATTTTGATAGGCATAACACAGGTTATTGAACAAGCATAGGAAGGCAGTGTAATTCATAGAAATTGATGACAATTTAGTGGTGCAAATTTCAACTTAATGCGTATTTTGCTGTGTTATCTTTGGTTAATTTCACGACATGGTCAGTTTGAACCATTATCCTGCCAAATATTAGCCATAGTATTACCCGTATATAAAACCGATTAAATGAGGGAGAGAACCGACTCGATCAGGAGAGAACTCAAACAAATATCAAAATTCGCGGTTTTCGTCGTTGTTAACTTGTTATGACTCGCACAATGGAATTTTCGTTATTATTACGCTCGTCGGGGCAACCGATTGTGACGGGAATGGAAAAATCAATCGAATTATCAGTTAGATGGCTCCAAAATTGCGTTTTAACTGTCAAAAAGTCGCGAAAATGTATAATTTCGATCATAAGGAACCGTCACAAATCAATCAGTAAAGAACCATCACAAACCGACGATAGAACGACTTCCGATGTAACAGTTCCTACACAGTGAGTGGGTTTTAATACATTTGAGAAGTTAATTAAAAATTTCACACAACACTCCATTCACCAAAAATCTTATTGTCTTGGCTCTATTAGAGGAAGCTTTATCTGTATCATAATGTTGAGTTAAATTTTTAATTGCATAATATAACATTCAGACCCCTATATATTATAATGAAGAATAAAGTAGTCACAAATAGTCCAGTCCAATGCAAAAATGTTGATATGCAGTGTGGTCCACCCAAGCAGGGGGCTGTGTATGTGTGTATATCGGGATGTGTGTATATATCGGGATGTGTGTAGTCAGGGATGTGCGTATACAGGGATGTGCGTATACAGGGATGTGTGTATTCAGGGATGTGTGTATACAGGGATGTGCGTATACAGGGATGTGCGTATACAGGGATGTGCGTATACAGGGATGTGTGTATGTGTGTATATCGGGATGTGTGTATATCGGGATGTGCGTATACAGGGATGGGGGCAATCAACTGGAATTACACAGTGTTTAGAGATATTATAATTGTTGTCACTTAAACTGTGTTATGAACCCATGACCCAGAACTCATCTCCGCCAATCTTTTGATTGATCAACAGTGAAGACATGAACAATTTCAAATATATAGAAAATTATTTATGGGTAGTTGCTTTTCTAAATGAAAATAATCCTTAATTTTTACGCATCAAAAATACTTCAGTCTTCCCTCATGATCTTCAGATATGATATCATGATATGAACTGCACTTTTGAAAAAGAACTTGAGTTGTTGGTACCAGAAACAGATCGAACATGAATTTTGGAACTTATTCCTACATGGGCAGGTGGCCCGCCCCAAATACCACATAGAAACACCCCACCCTCGCCGGGGAGGGGGTGTACAACACCGGGAGTGTGAAAGTGGGGTATGGACCTATTCAAGAACGGCATAAGATTTCGTCCAATTTGACGGCGTGGGTGGGTGGCCCGCCCCCAAATACCCCACATAGACACCCCTTACCGTTCCGTAAAATGGTCCATACCCCGGCATTTTCACCTCCTCGGGACGATAACACCGGGGAGTGAGCGATGTGTGTGTTTCTATATGTTTGCATGTGGTGGACCACCAGCCATGCCGTCAAATTGGCATAAATCATTACCGTTCTCGAAAATGGTCCATACCCCATTTTCACCTCCTCGCGTGCTTCAATAATGTATATTTAATAATTCTTTATATAAATATAAATTTCATATACATATAATTCATTAACAATTCGTATTCGACATATGACAATTATAAAGAGTTTTTGTTCAACATTCTTAAAATAAAACTATTTTGTTCGAAAAAAAAGTTTGGTTCAAAATAAGGTATAAATTTGAAGACATAAATAGTGATCTAAAATGTGTGTATAAACTCAATTCAAATGGACCATTTAGAATTTCAATGTATTAATAAAACTGTGAAATGCTTATCTACAATGAATTGTACTTCCGAATCGGACGAGATGCTTCATTGCGAATCCACAGTGTAGTCTATTTCAGTGGGACTATATTTCTGGGAAACTGCACGCATATCAGATATAATACCAACTATATCAATTTATCCGTTTGGACAGCTAATATATGAGACAAACCACAATCGTTACTTTGTATCTTCTATAGATGTATATGATGAAAATTTCACGCGATGAATCTGGGCCCTATACTATAGATACTATGTGATTTGGGTCGCAGAGAACGTTCCTCGGTAATTTCCTAATCTTGAAGCGCGAGATCAGTGTTCTATATATAGTATAATCGAGAAATATATTCTTGTAAAGTATTTGCATCACATGTTTATTGGAATTTAATACTAACCGAATGCTCTTATATATATTCACAACATACACCGACATGAAATGACTTGAACAATCTTCTCGGCGAGCCATCTTTAACCGTGATCCATTTCAGCAGCGAACTGCTCGCTTTTTTGGGGGACAAATGCGGTGCCCTGACACTCCATCTTTTTGTAATTCTATAACTTACTGGAATTCTCTATCTTAGCAAAACACAATAACTCGTTGCCTTTGTTAAATACTGAATGTCTACAGAGACAATTAAGGGCAATTCTCACCAAAGTATGTGGTAACTTCATGCAGGGACATGTTGACAGGGGTTTGGGGTGTCTCACTCGCATCCTCTCAAAACTTTCAAAGCAGGATATTCTCACTTATGGTCGAATGATTGAGTCAAACGACAATAATTAAGATTTTCCCGATCATGTATTGGATAATTCAAACCAGATGAGGTGCAGATAGAATTTTCCAGACTTTGACATATTGTCTGGACATATTGTAGGCCTAAATTATTACACAATTGGTGATTTCAAACGTGTGATAAGAATCTCATCAATGGGAATATTCATTGCCTGTGACATGGATGGACGATTTAATCACCATGCATGGTCAATTATCGAAAAAAAACATTATGGGAAAAAATACCCGATGCCTAGAAAAACTTGTCAAACACAAAACGTTCACAATCTGAAGAAACTAATTTTTCATTTCCATATAGCATTACAGAGTAATTTCCATTTACCCGATAACAAGTGTTCTGTTGCACGCATAATAAAAGGAGATCTGAATAGTATACTCTGTTGTATCTTCTCTGGTAATTTACATGGAGTCGCGTACACTATCAAATTGTCGGTGTCCATGGTATTCGACTAGTTTCTGCGCGAACAGTTACATGTATTAGTATTCTATAGTATAGGGCCCTGGTTGAATGTCTGAGTTTTCTCAAGACTGCGGGCAAACGCTATATATAGGACAAAACCAAACCATTGCGGCATGCAGTAATGTATAAAAACAGCTGTTGCCACATTTTCTGCTATGAATTCTGAATTTCTCAATCGCCAAAGTTCACCTGTTTGCAATAAATTTCGATACACATGTATATCAGCTATTGTATATGCACCATAGATGTTCAGAGGTCAGAGAATTAGAGTGCTTTCATATGCAACAAAAGCCATCTCATCCGACGGTTACATGCATGCCGTTTGACGTGCATGTTCAATTTATAATTTTGCTGCAATGATAAGCGATTAGTAGGTCTATTTACACGCGAGTTGACGAAAAAATATGTGCTATAGTTTACTATCAATTTTATACACTTGTTTCTCTACTGGTATATCCGGCTTCCACACCGGTGGTATTATGCAGATCGGCTTTCCCCTTTTGGGACGCCAAACCAACATTTGGGCGCTGTTCGCATTTGGTGGCGTAAGCGCGCACCGTGGGATGGGCACGCACGCATCAAGCACCTTAGGTTGTATGGGCGTGGGATCACTGACTAATATTGCTCTCTGTCCCAAAGGATTTGTTGGCGTGACGCCAATTTCCAGCTTCATGTTCCAAAAGATGGTCCGTAGGATGTAGGTCTTAAAATTTGACATATCCCAAGCAACAAGCCACACATAGAAACTCTGGTCTCTGATGATATGCGTTAAGTTGGGCTCGACTTGGTTGCGGTTTGCCGGATTCCTCCATGTTACGTGGGGGTGGAAGTTGTCATTCATTACTATATTGGCTCTCTGAATGACATCACATGGTCCTTGGAAGACTACCGTCTCGTTCCTCGATCCGTACCATGGGTAGTGTCGACCATCACAATCGCTGATCATCGTTTGCTTCCCAGTTGTCAACTCTGGAAACTCCCACGTCGTACTGAAATATAGACAACGAAGCGAAACTCGAGGTTCTAATGTTGGATTCGAACAATCTACGCAATTGTAACGTAATGCCCTAAATAATCAACTCCTTAACGACAGCAGAATTATGGGTAATTTTTCAGGATTTAGTCGGAAAGCTCTCACTATTTCCGACTAAATCCTGAAAAATTACCTACAATTCTGCTGTCGTTAAGGAGTCGATTATTTTGGGCATTACTGTATATAGTCATGCACGCAGCAAGTGGATATCAACCAGGTTCACTCACACGTTTAAACGTGACTTGTAACCAATGCTATATATACCATTACCAAATGGGGCCACCTGACTCAAGGGATCATTCGCCCACACGCACACGGCCAAACCTTTTATAAGTTTTGTTTTCAGGACGTATATATATATAGCATATATACGAAAATTGTACAACGGTGGAATACTTCAATATTCTGATAACCGGACGAGCTACCAACACGATTGTGATCATATCTTTTTGATCGAAGCCAATGAGCGAGATCACTGGGTCGCGGCCGTATTGGATTAATCCAGCTCCGTTCCGTGGTTAAGAGATTCTTCCAGCCCCGGTTCCGCGGTCTACTGTCAAAGTTTTGGAGTAGCATTTCCATATAATATGGAGCTTTTGAATTATTCATGACTTCCATATATGGCATGCTATACTCCAAAACTTTGACCTGTAGAACTAAAAACACGGAACCGGACCGGGTGGATCGGCGATATGGTCGCGAGTTAGTGGCAGGGCACTGAGAGGCGCACTGAAAGCAGCTTGTTCTCGTTCTAGATATAGGCTGATATCTACACATCACGTGATTGTTCCCGCTTTGTGCATATCAATAGCACATGCATGCAGGGGCCCGTAACGCGCTCCGCTGTCCGCCCCCTTTTGCGCTGCCCATATACGCCGCCACTATATACGCGCCTGCTTCACGTTAATGGTCTCTATCTAATACTACCATTAACGTGAAGCAGACGCGTATATAGAGGCGGCGTATATGGGCAGCGCAATAGGTGGGCGGACAGCGGAGCGCGTTACAGGCGCCTGTGATCAATAGTATAATGCGATAGCAACACAGATTATAAGTTAAACGTATATATATACGTGTGGGTGAAACTGGCTATTAGGCAGGTTGCGAACTACAAGTTACCTTTCAAACGGCTGATATAACGCCAAAATGTACATTAAACGAAAAGGTCACTAATTTTGCGTCGATTTTACAGCTTTGTAACGGGTAGTTGAGTTATGAGAAACTGGTATAGTGTACGATTTAATTCCTGAATTCAAATGTCCGCATGTCAGGTTAGATGAATGGTCTTTGTCCATTTGCTTGACGAAGAAGACCTGCTTTATATCTGAAATATGTTTTCGGGGTATAGTATAGTACCGGCGCCTTATGGGGCGCCATTCTATTTATTACCTATTTTGTGAAATCAATAATGGATATATGATATCACAAAATCGAATATATGATATCATTAAATATTTTTTTATATCATAAATTAATTTTTTGATATCACAAAATCAAATTATTGATATCACAAAATAGTAAGCATTTAGTGATATCACTAATTCGATTTTGTGATATAATAAATTTATTCATTTTGTGATATCATAAAAGTGAATTTGTGATATGACTACTTATTTTGTGGTATCAATAAATAGAATACATGGCATAGCTCGACTACTATTCCCTCAACATTTTGTGATATCATAAAAACGAATTATTGATATCATTAAATGCTTACTTATTTTGTGATATCATATATTCGATTTTTGATGTCACAAAATGAATTTATGATATCACTACTTCCATTTTGTGATATCTTAAAATAATTTTGTGATATCACTAATTCCCCAATAAATTATGATATCACAAAATTGAATTATTGATATCATTAAATACTTACTATTTTATTATATCATGAATAATTTGATTGTGTAATATCCAAAAATGAATTTATGATATCACAAATTTGAACTCGTGATATCTTATAAATAATTTTGTGATATTATAAAATATTTAATGATATCATATATTCGATTTTGTCTACTCTCAGATGTTTAATAATCGTGATGGCATATTAATAGTGATGTGGAGATTTATGCTGAAATTAATAACAGTGATGGCAATTTCACTCTATGTCTCATGCAATGCCAAATAATAGTGATCGTTGGGAATTGTCTCCATTATTAATAATCGTGCTGACATTATTATTAGGCAACTGGGACAGCTGACTGGGACGTCATATATGAATTTCTCTCCCGTGAATATTACTGTTTCTGCTAACGAGACGATATTTTGAAACCGGTATATAACCTTTCTAATATTCTTAGTTCTTTTTACATCAAATCTATATACAAAAGATTATTGAACCTGTCTGTCCGTCTGACTTTTCGCGATTATTCTCCCATACATCTGGACCGATTTCAACCAAATTTGGTGTGGTGACTCGGGGCGGATATTATATTGGCGCTAGATTTTCCAAATTCTTATTTAAAAAAAAAAATTTATTTAAAGAATATATATGTTTTGTTAAATTGAGCAAGGAGTTCAATCTATAAAAAAAATTAAATTAAATAAAAAAAAACAAAAAATTCGTTTTCGTTTTTTTTTTAGATATCAAAATGTTTGAACGATCATATTTCGTTTCAGAGTTTAGCAACTTAGCATGGTTCATTTAGTCCAGAACTGTTCTGAAAACCTGCCGTGTTCATTTAGGAGATAAACATACCCTGTTGAGTTGTACATTCTGGGATTCGAGCATGAAAACAGTTTGTGAACGAGCCGGCTTTCCGGCGAGTTCACAAACTCTTTTCATGCTCGAATCCCAGAATGTACAACGAAACAGGGTACGTTTATCTCCATTGTAATTCAATCTAGCAAGGAATTTGCAAAAAAAACTGTATAAAAAGTATCATTTAGTCATTTTCATGACACGAATCGAGACTTTCATTTCGCCGTTGTCACCGTGCACAAATCATTGGGTTTGTTCATTGCGTTACTCGGAACACTGCTCCGTAACCATTTCCTGTGGGGCGGGTTGGCTCGTTTCGCTACTCAGTTCTGCGCCGATGAAATTGTACCGTGCCACATTCAGATTTGATGCACGCTGAAGCGGCCGATGAACGGTATCTATAGACAACAACGCGCGGGTGTGCTCGTTTCGCTACTCGCTCTGCGCCGATGAAATTTGACCGTGCTACATTCAGATTTGATGCACGCTGAAGCGGCCGATGTCGGTGAATCGAAAACGAATGTATGCCACTCTCGGCCAATCAGAATGCTTGTTTTTAGTGACAAATACTCAATTGAATTACAATACCATTTACATATATTATACTGGCAGCCAAATAAACTGAAGAATATGCAGTCATTCAATCGGTTGTATTCCAATTTCCACAAATTCTCATATATCTGTTCTCAAAGGTCTATATATATTCAGGTTGCACCCATCGTTCTGACCAAACGTACACTGTGACACGTACCCTATCAGACGTGGAATTATGCACCCACGTTTTCTATTTTGTTTTGCTGTTTTCATTTTCAATAATAGCTGGTATTCCGAACTAAATCACTGGGGTGTCTAGACCAAGTCTTCTCGGTCCACAACAGCTTGGGATATCGGTTGGGATGCTGCTGTTTTGGACCGGGTCCTGCCACGTTGCTCTTCTATAACAGACTTTCATTCAAAAGACCTACTATATATGCACACGTGGCCGGATACAAGACATTCATGTAAACCCCGTCATAAATATGATAAAACATCTGACAGATGTCCGCGATTAACCTGTCTTCATACTGATATAGCACTTACCGTGAGCGAAAACGTCTAGTGATGATACTAGTGTTTAAATGTATTGTTTACATGAATTTTGTGATAGCACGCCAAATAGAATTCTCTGGAAAACAAGCTTTTGTTTATTCATAAATCTCGTTGCTTTGACATTTGACGGACCTCTGATATATATGTGTGTTTGATATCATCATGCTTGGGAAATCATGGACGTAAATATATACATCGCTGGGGAAATTAGGCTACCCTCTATGTTGATATATACGCGAAGCTTCTATTTTATCTAATCAGAAGACATACAAGCAGGATAACTCTCGCCCACGATTCTGGGCGTAGAGTCCGTTATAGAAGAATAACGGGATGGGACTCGGTCCAAAGCAGCATCAACCCAACCGACATCCCAAGCTGTTGTGGCCGAGAAGACTTAGTCTACGTATAGTGTCGGGCGAGTTAAAGAGATAAAAATATTGTATACATTTAGTATATATGGTGTACTCACTACCCATCATCTCCATAAGAGTTGTGAAACATCATGTCTGTGCAAGCTTGTATCCATCCGACTTTCCAATGTTCGCCTGATTTTAATGGAGACATCTCAAAGAAAACAGAGGCCCTGAAATCCAGATTTACCAATGATTCAACAACATGCTATAATATATGTATCGTGGACTCTGAGTCTATATATTTAGTGAGCATGAACAATTTTTCATTTCTTATCGAAATGGCCATGTATTTATTGGAATGGCACAGATCTAGCTTGAAAATCGGTCACGATTTTCGCCCAACCTTGTCTAGCCCAGGCCTAAACATGCACCTATATGCTACGGGGACATACTTAAAAGGAAGCTCTTTCACCGAGAGTTCATGGCGAGTTGGGACGCGTATCAGTCTGAACATGGATTCGAATATTGACACAGATCGGATCTGCCATTATATTTGAACAGCAGAATGAACTGCCTCCGAAATTTGACCATATATACGATTACTGGTACTGGCGTATATATATCACATTTATGGAGGCACGGACTCAGTATATATGAGTGTTCGTTGTTTCATATGTGCTTAATTCAGTGAACGTGAACGAATTATCGATCGGAATGGCACATTGAGATGTCATTCGAGCTTGAAAATCGTTCTCGATTTTCGCCCATGTCGGGATATTCAGTTTTACAACTACCCGGTATACATAAGTTATTCCACACACGCGTGATAAGCCAGGAAATTCATGTTCACTTATATAAATGGGCATAACTCTTTCTAACATAATATTATAATACGACTGTTTGATATTTCATGCTTGTATAAAAACAGTAGGGGATATATTTTTTTTTTTAATTTCACTCTGCCATGAAACGTTGGGCCGAAATCGCGGTATAGCTTCATTTTGAGTATCCTTTAGATGCCTACATTCACTAGAGATTTCGCGGTCCACCTCCCATTAGTTTCTGAGTATTTCCAATTAAACAGAAAACGGCCGCAGTAGAAAAACAATATACTTCCTTGGTTACACAATGGAAGTATAATAATAGCTCAAATCTTGAGCTGAAAGAATCGCAGTTTATATAGGAACAAAAAATGTTAAATATTGTGATTATATGTTTTCCTGGCATGTGTATTTTCATCTGAAGTGTTTGTAATTCCTAATGGAAAACTCAGACTAACTATAATGAATGCCCATGTAGATACTGAAAGTGGAACAGCTAGGGATGTTTATTATATGTACAAATTGTATATGTTTATCCTACACTCCGAAGTATAGGTTCTTAAAATGAACGCATGCAAAACCCTGCTTGCATTGCTCAAATCGGTGAGGCTGCAAAATTATGAAACATAATATATGCAGACACCAGTCCTGTTGAACCACCTGGATTTTATAAGCATTCGACTCTCTCAGATCAAAACCACGGCTGTCGACCAGGATTCGCATGCACTGCCCAGCTCATAACCACATCTGCGGACCGCCTTAGATCGGTAGACAGCATAGTTCTTTCCTTTCCTTTACTTTACTTCTAAACAGTCTTTGACACGGTCCCTCGAAACAAACCCCTATACAGAAAGTCGCCAGCTGCACGGGATCACAGGACCCATTCTCACAAAGATAGACATTTGCATAACAGAAAGGATCGGGATGCGAGTTTCCATTGAAGGGTCCGTGGAATCATGGGTACCACAAGGAACCGTCGTGTAAGTCAACTCCTATATTCCTAGTTTCATTATCAACGATTTAAATACCGAAATGCATGCGTCCCCTCCAAAGTATATACGGAAAAAGTATGCCGATTGCTGCTCTAGACCTTGTAAATTGTTGCTTCGACGGATGAGAAACCAGACGGACTATATGCATAACACCCTACGCATAATTACCCCCATGCACTTGAAGAATGCATGGGCAGACACATGGGAAATTGGAATGAAATTCAACGCCAAAAAGTGATATATGATGATATGATGAACATCCTCCGGAAAACAACATACATGCATGTATCAACTGGATGGTCATATTCCCAAAGCAGTCACCGAAAATCCCTACTTGGTCCGGGGGTGGGACCAAAAACCAAAAAACGATTTTTCGGTGCTTGCAAATTTGTTCCTGATACTGCAGGGGGGGGGGGGGTGAAAAAATTTCTTCAGGTCCTCATTTTAATATTCATTATGACCTGACCTCGATTCTAACACTGAGCGGTGATTGGCTGTTTCTACTATGTCAGTCATGGAAAGGTCAGGTCACAATGAATATTATAATTAGGAACTGTGTGACTTGACAAATTTTTTTTTTAAGTTGGAGTTATCGACAGATTTCTCCTCTATATAAATTGTTTACTGACAATGTGTTGATTTGTATGAGTGAATAAATTATTAGCCGACAAGAAATCACTAAGTTCCAGATATTTAGTTGATCGTTTGACCGATTTGTAATGATAGTAAACTGTATGGGTGGTGAATTTAGAGACACATGTCGGCCATTTCTAGCTGAGCCGGATCAATCCTAAAAAATACGCTCTCCGGAGACAATAATCGGTGGTTAAAATTTTATCAAATGCAACGTGTATGAATGTTTCTGATGGGAGTTTGTGGTATTTATTGAAAGATGAATTCTTTGCCGATCCATCCGTGTATATATCGTTATCATTACTGGGGTGAATCGGCTAACTTTGTGCGACTCCCGAGCGATGGTGAAACGTTGAATTTCTACAGTGCCCCTTGTCTATATAATGTTCCATTAACGCGAAGAAGGCGCGTATATAGAGGCGGCGTATATGGGCAGTGCAAAAGGGGGGCGGACAACGGAGCGCGTTACAGGCCCCTGTGCCTTAGCATAGTCATGTTGCTAGAATATTGACGCAACGGTGTCGCCCGGGTCGGGTAGAGTGGGACATATGTAGCTTGTTGTACATTGGGACGGTTAGTTACAGTAAATTAGAGTTGAACAGATCTTTGGAAAATACCATTTCTGATTGCTTTTCTCTTCTACATGTCTACACTACAGACACCCAACAGAACGTTTTTTAATAGTTATCTTGTCGGATTAGAATTTGGCCCTATCAGGCCTATGGATCGAAACTTTGTTCCACTCCTCCCCGATTGAGTGGAAGTATCAACAAAGCCTTATATTATCGACTATATAAATGTGTGTTACCACATAACAAATTTCCCTCGTTGGAAGTTGTATACAGTCCTATTATTTGCAGTACCGGTAGTGAATTATGTATAAATCATACATACACAAAACAACAGTAAATGGGTATGTAGCACAAATTGAGTTATGACTATGAGTCTTGGATGAAAAAATATCCCAATCCACCCAGTTTCCCCTACCGGTAGAACATAACAATTAACATACCCACGGGGTGGGGTGGAGCTGTTAATATATATATGTATATATATACCGGGTACGCTTATATTTTATATCGGCCCCTAACTCACATATCCATATAACTTATAAGCATAGGCCTACCTGAAGTTGGGTGTTCTGTATTTCAAAACAGACCCAGAACTTTCGTCAATATGAGTCGGTTCATTGTCAATACGCGTATCAACTTTGACAATGGCTATTTTGTTTTTGAGCTCCTCGAGGTTTGATACACCGACGGCAATCTCGTCTAGAGGAGAGACACTCTTTGGTTTGTTAGACGTTCGACTGTTGTTGGAATTTCCCATTTCAGCAATCATGTCCAATCCCATTGTTCTATTTTGCACGGATCGACAGACTCGTCTTGAGTTCTTTCTTAGCATGTGAAGCAGCTTGCTCGGTTGTCACAGGAGGTCCTTTCAGAAATATTTTAAAATTACGGTTCTTCATATTTCATTGTCTGATTCCGTTCGATTATAGTTTTGTCGCCAAATAAATGAACAGAGGGATTTTATTGTTGTTGGTCAAGCTAAACTGGTGGGTGGTATCCTTTGGCGACGTCACAGTAATGTTTACATATGACGTCAATTCGCATCGTTGAATCAATTTTCCGGATCAGGAAAATTATTTCGACGTTACGGTCGACGGATCACCGAAGTCGCATAATTTGTATAGATCGATCTTTGAATACGAAACATGAACAGAATGTTTAATATGAAACATGAACATGAATGTTTAATATCAAACATGAACAGAATTAATTTTCAAAACCTTCTCTCGCTTATTTGCATTCAGTTGAGCCATCGACGTATATTATATATATATTATATAGATCGATGGTTGAGCGGAGCGTAAGTTAAATTCACTCAATCAAGAGGACAGGCCGAATTATACACTGTGGACCAGACAGCACGGCAACACACACTTTGAAGTGCTCAGTAAATTCAGAAAATCACTAATTGTCACAAAGTATGCATAATGTACATAGATATCATTTGAATTGTTTAATATTAATTGGGAGAAAATAGAAAGTTAAACACTTGTCAATTATTTTTGATTGTTTTGTTCTTATATTTTATCTAATGAATGCCAAAATAGGCACTAATCTCACAGCCATCCGGTAAACGCCGGTAAACTTATTTCGTTTCTTGTACAGTTTCCGGCTTCTATATTTGTTACAACCAAAGAATTTCCACGTGCGTTTGTTTACAATCAACAACAAGTCGAAGATTTCTCTTTCAAATTAGACCAAAATCATGTCGCAAAGGAAACGAAAAACTGCATCATCAAAAGAACAAATTTCTGAACACGACGCAGAGACAAAAGATAAGAAATTTGATAGCATCAGGGAGGTAAATTAATCAAATAGGTGGTCAGGTCTGACTGATTCTGAATCTGAGTGAGAAATTCAGCTACAATAGCCTGATACTAGCCAACAGGCCAAGCTGCATATTGAACAGAGGGTGCGACGATTTGCAGTAGGTCCCTATTTGCGGAGACCCATTGCGGAGGTTACCAATTTGCGGAGGTCATCCAAAATGGGCCAAAGATACGAATTTAAAGCAGGAACGTGTGTGTATATTTCAATTGAAACATATTTTAAATGAATAACGACACACAAATCGATAATACTAGGTCTTGTTCTATCAATTATATTCGTGTAGCACAATGGGTACAAATTGATACAATGATATACATTCGCTATGGGCCTATATGTCCTGTATATGCCAGGAGTTGAGGAGTATCCCTTAAATTTGTAAATAAAATTAAGCATGTATACCGGTACTGCATAGATGTTATTCAGTCAATCAAATAATATTATTCATTAGCTAGCGCCTATTTATATACTTCCGGTGAATGCTGTGTGGATGTCCCGATCAATCAAATTATGATGCAGAAATCTGTAAACTCGCATTCATAATTCGCGGAGGTACCTCTAGACAAACTTTAAAGAAGGGAATTACATTATATACCGTACTCCAGGAGAACGCTGTGCGTGTGTGTTACGATCGCGCAAATACATAAAAAAAAATGTGGAAGACCCCATATATACATGTATGTCCATGCATGCATGGAGGTCCCATTAATAGGCCATTATAATCTGTGAATAAGATTGATGTTATTCAGCCAATTAAATAATATTATTCTTTATAACGTTTTTTGAGAATAAGATGGAGGTCCCTCTAAATTGGCAAAACAAACAACTTTAAAGAAGGAAGCTTAGTGGTGTATATCAATACATATTCTGCAAATGAATAATAAATAATAATGGTTTAATTAATCAATATATTCGCGGAGGTCCCTTTGCGGACATTGAAAATGGCGATAAAAATTTGCCGGGGTCCCCATGTGTGCGTGCGCGCCCATGTATGACCGGAACTATATAGGTCCCTTTATAATTTATGAATAAGAATACTCCTGAACTCCATCGCATTCACAATTTGCAGAGGTCCCTCTAATTGGCAAAATAAACAACTTTAAAGAAGGAACGTGGTGTATACTGGCTACTGTTAACACATATTCAACGAATAATAGATAATAATGGTTTTATTCACCAATTATTTATATTAGCGGAGGTCCCTTTGTGGAGATTGAATATTATACCGTGATAAAAAAAAAATATGGAAGACCCCATATATACGTGCCATTGCATGTCCGGAGGTCCCATTATAATCTGTGAATAAGATGAAGAATATTGATGTTATTCAGCCAATTAAGATAAGAATTTGCAGAGGTCCCCATGACATACGTGTCGTATATATTAGCATGCCCGGAGGTCCCCTTTAATTTCGGAATAAGATGGAAAATATGTATACATTATGTACTCCAGGAGAACGTTGGGTGTGTGTTCCTTTCGTGCAAATTAAACTGCGCGGATGTCCTTCAGCTCGCATTCACAATTCGCGGAGGTCTCTCTAAATTGACAAAATACACAACTTTAAATAAGGAAAGTTTGGTATATTTCCTAGTTAATATATATTCTTCAATGAATAGTAAACAATAATGGCCTAATTCATCAACTATATTCGCGGAGATTGAAAATGGCGATAAGAATTTGCGGAGTTCCCTCTAAATTGGCAAAATACACAACTTTAAATAAAGAAAGTTGTTTATATTGCCTAGTTAATACATATTCTTCAACGAATAATAAATAATATTGGCTCAATTCATCAATTATATTCGCGGAGGTCCCTTTTGCAGAGATTGAAAATGGCGATAAGAATTTGCAGAGGTCCCCATGACATACGTGTTCTATATATTAGCATGCCCGGACGTCCCCTTTAATTTGAGAATAAGATGGAAAATATTGATTATTATACCCCCACTTTCGAAGAAAACAGGGGTATATTGGATTGACTGCATCCGTCCGTCCATCCGTCACGCTTTCTCCCTCCGTGTGTCTGTCCGTCCGTCCGACCTCATAACTCAAACAATTATGAACCGATTTCAATAATTTTGTGTATGCAATCTCCTTAGGACTGCCTCTCCGCATGATGCTAATTGCGGTTTTGTCCGACTTTTTTTTTAAAGTTACGCCTCATTTTTGACTTATTTTGTCCGACTTAATAACTTTAACAAATATGAACCAATTTCAATAATTTTTGGTATACATGCTTCTCACAATACCCTCTCTACATGATGCGGCTAGGGATTGGCTCAGACTTATTTTGACTTAGTAAATTCTGTCCGACTTAATAACTTTAACAAATATTTGAATAATTTTTTCTGTACAAGCTTCTTGTGACACCATATCGATATTATTAGTCCGAATTTTTCTTTAAAGTTAAAAATCTTTTTTGTTGGGTTTACGGATAATGCGGGTTGAATTTGAATTGGGAGTTCAGTGAATTTATATTGATGAATTAAACCATTATTATTTATTATTCATTGAAGAATATGTATTAACTATTTTATATCTATATTTGCGACTGTCTGTCTGTCTGTATGTGTTCTATAGAAATTCACAATGGACCATCTAGATGGCACCAAAGGGGTCTACTAGGGCTGATGTGGTCATTGTCACAAGGCTCCGGTCACATTCGTAGCCAGCTTTTTAAATCGATCACAAATGTAGCCAGCTTTTCTATGGCGATCACATTTGTAGCCAGCTTTTCATATTCATTCAAGCCTCAACGAACAAGATTAGGTTAATCTCATTTTTCTGAGTTCATAGACGAAAAACAACTTGAACTTTAATGTGATATTAGTTCATCTAATAACTCGAGGTTTCCGATCAATGTCGTTAGAATGCTCGAATTATTTTTCAATATAAGTTGATAAACGAAGTCATTTCTGGAGCATGACGTCGGCATTTTAGTCACGAACGGTATGACGTCATATTTCGCGCCATATAAAGCATGGAATTAGAAAAGCTGGCTACAAATGTGATCGCCGGCGAAAAGCTGGCTACATTTGTGATCGATTTAAAAAGTTGGCTACGAATGTGACCGGAGCCTTGTGACAATGACCCCATCGGCTCTACTAGGGGTAACTTTTTACGAGAAAGATAATGGTTCTAAAGTGACGCCGCTGTTGTCAGGGACAAAAGGGGGAGGGGCAGAAATATTTTTTGTCGCCGATTGCCACGAAACTTATATATAATCATCCCGTGATATAAGGAATCTAATAGTGTGGTTTAAATATGTCAAAAGTGGCGCTGTTGGAGTCAGGGATGCACGGAAGGGGAGAGGGGCACCAAAATTGATCAAACTAATTTGAGCACCGATGGGCCATCTAAATGGCACCAAAGGGGTCTACTAGGGGTAACTTTTTACAAGAAAGATAATGGTGTGAGTTAGAATGTTCTAAAGTGACCCTGTGGTTGTCAGGGGCAGAAAAGGGGAGGGGCAGAAATATTTTTCGTTGCCGATTGCCACGAAACTTATATATAATCATCCCCATGAAATAAGGAATCTAATATTGTGGTTTAAATATATCAAAATTGGCACCGTTCGAGTCAGGGATGCACGGAAGGGGAGAGGGGCACCAAAATTGAGCAATCTAATTTTAGCACCGATGGGCCATCTAGATGGCACCAAAGGGGTCTACTAGCGGTAACTTTTTACAAGAAAGATAATGGTGTGGGTTAGAATGTTTTAAAGTGACGCCGTTGTTGTCAGAGGCAGAACAGGGGAGGGGCAGAACAAATTTTTGTCGCCGATTGCCATGAAACTTATTGATAATCATTCCCATGATATGAGGCATTTAATGGTGTGGTTTATATATGTCAAAAATGGCGCCGTTTGCGTCAGGGATGCATGGAAGGGGAGAGGGGAAAAAAAATTGATAAATATAATATTAGCGCCTATTTTCACCAGATTGATACATATTCTTCTCCGTGATACGAGGAATCTAATCGTGTGGTTTAGATACGCCAAATTGGTGCCGTATTGGCGAGAGATATATGGGCCCTAAATTTGATACGAATTTGTATACTCGCCAATTTTTTACCAGTTGTATATATATATGCATTTCCATAATGAGTCTAAGTGTGTGGTTTAATGGTGACAAAAGTAGCGCCGCTTCAGTCTGAAATAGGAGAGTAGGGTCACCAAAACTGATAAAAAGATATGGTTAGTGCAAATTACCATCAAATTCATACACCTTCTCAAATGGTACGAGGAATCAAATCGTGCAGTTAAAAACATATAATGAGCTAGCAATCCTGATACATAGAACAAAGCATAAAATGTATATTTATCATTTTATTTAAGGCCAAAAAAAAAACAACTGTGTTTCCGGTTACCCGACCGACCTGCCCGAAATTGGGCCGACCTGGACTTTTTTTCAAATTTCAACCCAAAACCTTTTTTTTTTTTAATGCCTGAAAATTGGCATGTAAGCACATCTGTATCCCTAAATATATAGTACTATATACTATGTTTACATTTAGCAGCAATAATTTTAGATGGAATTTTCAAAAACAATTTACTTCTATTAAAATACATGTCCATTTGTGGTTGAATCCCAATTTTGCAGTCTTTAAAACCTGCCTGTGGTAATCTTGGTTGTTCAACTCCCATGTCTTGTGGGGAGAAGTCTTATCTGTTAGAGAGCAATATACATGTAGAAAACTTTCTACCGGTATATCAGAATTTAAAGTTCCTCTCTCCAGTCAATCAAGGATTCATAGTGTTCATGCATAGTTATTAGTACTGTATGTATACAGACAGTATAAAGATGACTGCATGCCTACCATATCAAACACCCTTCTGGGATGGCCACTAAAAAAAGCACCTGAAATTATCTATTGGTTTGTTTGGGTGTATACATGTACAACTTACAAGCATGCAAATGCCAGTGTGTATAAGGAACTTCAAAGTTGGGGGCAATTTGAATGCTGAGGTGTGGTAGATCAGTCAAGGTGTGGCCTGTGGTACCATTTTCAGTGTGGCGTGGGACTTTATATTTCAATGCAATTGAGGGGTGTCTGAGGAACATTTACACCCTGTGCAATGTGTCTGATGCACATGTGAGATATCCTGCCAGTGGAGGGGTGTCTTAGGTCCTGAGGTGTATGACCAAATATTTAGGTGAGGTTTGATTTAATTTCATACAAGTTATGTTATTATAAAGTCATAGAAAAGCCCTATTATGGTGTTTAGTCTTGGGCCTGTTGATATGTCAATATTGTGCTCTGAGGAAGATGTACCACCACAATCTAAACTGAGAGAATAATTACAATATAGCTGCATAGTTGGGTGCCTGGGAGGCATTTGAAAATACTTATCATATTATTGAGCTACATTAACTGCTTACTTGCAATATACATGGACAGCCTTAACACAAGTATAAAGAATAAGCATTAATGTACTTCTTAAAGGTACTCAATCCGTAAAGAGGGTCCCCATCTCAACAGATTCCAACAACAACAATCCGATCAGAGGGTCCTATATTACTATTTCTTTGGCTTTGGGGGTAAAAAATATTTGATTCGAGTCGAGGAACCCATCAAACAAAGCTCAGAGTTATTAGATATTGATTTTTGAAATTTGTTATGTTCTCGAGATGAGTACTAATAACTGCCGTAAACTGCTCTGGATGTGTACTCCAAATCTATTCAAACAGACAAGGATGGATAACTCTAAAATCAAGTGGTAATTTTAACGCAATTTTGACTGAGTTCTGGGCCAGATAGTATTCCCGATAATGAAAAATAATAGATTTCTAAAATCGATATCTAACAAATCTGAGCTTTGATGGGTGACTTCCTCGACTCGAATCAAATATTTTTGACCCCCGAAGCCATTGAAATAGTAATTGAGAGGAGTTTTATCGGATTGAGTACCTTTAACTATTCGGGGGAAAAATAAAAAATATTACAAAAATCCCTACCTACCTACCTGGAATTTTTTGGCACCGTAATAGGAAACAAATATATTTTTTTTGGCCTAAGATATACACATATTCTTGCAAATTGGGAGACCTCGAACCGTCAGAGCATTGCATATTAGAATGGACCATGTATATATTACAACACAATGGAGTAAGTTCCATTCAATATAGTTTCCACAAACAAATTACAATAAACCACTCAAAATCTCGCTCTGTGTCGGGCACATGTAGCTGATATACTTTCATAGCAACATTTCTTTTAAATTAAGAATATTTCAGTAATCTATAGCTCCATGGACAGAGGAGCACCTATACATTTCTTTAAAACATCTGTATCTTCATGGAGATATGATAGCCAGGTGCCCTCAAAATCGTAGTCTAACCCACTAGATTGATTGATTCATCACTGTATATGTAAAACCTAATGGTCGTCTTTTATTTTTGCGAACTAATATGTTTATGATGCTCATGTTTCATGTCATAACGTCTGACGTATACGCAGTTTTAAATGAATAAATACTTCTTTATTGGTGGAACGGATTAATCGCGATAAACAAAATGACAATCGACAAGGTGGGCCACTACTTATATTCCATGTTCAAGAATCATGTTTTGTGATGCTATTTGGATATACAATTTATGAGAATGCGTGTAACACTTTGAGCAAGAGTATACTCTATTCCCACCAAATATCCACATAATGCAGAGGGTTTCACATCACTTTAACCTGGGCAACCCCAGGTAACCCTGCTAGTAGCCAATATACACCACCTTCCTTCTTTGAGGTTGTTCGTTTTGCCACTTTAGAAGGAACTACGTGAAATATGAATGCGATTTGAGGGACCTCCGCGATTTATTTAGCGTGATCAGGACACCCGTGCAGCAATCTCCGGGAGTGTAAATTTAGGCACTAGCTAATGAATAATATTATTTGATTGACTAAATAGATAACACCTAATAAATATTCATCTTATTCACAATTTAAGGAGTCCTTCTGGTATACAAGGACATAGATCTATATAGTGAATATTTAACGTCGTATTGATTTGCACCAAGTGAACTCGGCGCTTATAATTGATAGAACAAACCACTATTATGATGATCATGTTGTTATTTGTTTAAAATACGTATCAATTGACATATACACACCCGTTCCCTCATTAAAATCAACATATTTCTGCCATTTTAGGGGACCTCCGCGAATTCGGGGACCTCCGCAAAGGGATCTCCGCAAATAGGGACCTACTGCAAATCGTCACACCGTTGAACAGGTCTGGCTCATACGCAAATCTGACTCCACACAATGTGCAAACCGAGCTATATTGTTTTGTTATGAAATGTTCTATTTCTACAAAATAGGGAGATCCAATTGGTAATTTCTCAATCTTTTGGCAACGATTGATGCTGAGTCTGAGGACAACTAATCACTTTCCAAAATAATGTGATTTTATGAAGTTTGAAGGAAAGTCGGTAGCCGAGAGGTACCAGTAGCTAGCGGACCAGGAATTGCAACCTGGTCAGGATATTCTAACAAATATCAAACTCGTCAGATACATAGTTTGTGACTTTATTATATGACTATTGTTTTTCTTTCCCCAATACCACTATAGTAAAGCGATCACTTCCCGACAATCGGATCAGCTACAGTTTGATCTGATGTCATACCACCCTTTTCTATCTCGCATACTGCGCATGTCCGTAAAGAGTCGGACGATTTATTATACAAATAGTTCCTTGTTTATTCTTGTTCCTAGTGGCCTTCATATGGTTTCATTTCATAATTAATTGTGCATTTTAAATAAAAAGCGTGTCATATAATAAACCTGTTATCACTGCAGTGAATTGATCTGGGCTTTGCATCACGTCTCGTTGAAGAGGTCAGATTGCTGGATCAAACTCGACGCCTGTGGCGGCTCGTTTGATCCAGCGATCTGACCTCTTCAACTCGACGTGATACTTCGCCCAGATCAATTCACTGCAGCGATAACATGTATTTATCAGCTGGCTGAAAAGTCGTATTCGAGATCACTGAATAAAGATCCAAATTCAAAATGGCGGCTTCATCCCCATTACAATGTTTGTTCAGGTATTTTGTTGTGTGTGCTGTACGCTGTCCGGTCGGGCATGGACATTAATAGTTGGCCCGTGTACACACCTCGGTGCATGCATGTTAAAGAACACTACTAGAGTCCCTAGTCTAAAATCTAGGGGATAAAGATATGTCAATTGTGGACTACTAGAGTCACCATAGGGTTATAAAGTTACTTGGTCATGGAGTAGTACCTGGACCAGTGCGTCTAACGGTAAGGTTCCTGCACTGAAATATATACAGATTACAAAACTGTCCCAGAGTATGTTCAAAGTATAATCATCAAAACTTGACAAAAGTCCATTTTCGGTTCAAAAACATTATTCCTGCTTGAAAATATTTAGTATTCTCATATCAAAATATGTAAATCAAACATTAGGTGACAGAAATAAATATGATCTAGCTTTGAACTAATAAAGTTTTATGATAAACTGATATAGCTCGATTCCACATTATGTGCAAATTGGACCACCCTGTATATCATAAGTCAGAATTCTGCACATGAGCCAGCCCTGCTGAATTCAGCAATAGATTATACCTTAAAGGTACTCAATCCGATAAAACTCCTCTCAATTACTATTTCAATGGCTTCGGGGGTCAAAAATATTTGATTCGAGTCGAGGAAGTCACCCATCAAAGCTCAGATTTGTTAGATATCGATTTTAGAAATCTATTATTTTTCATTATCGGGAATTCTTTCTGGCCCAGAAGACAGTCAAAATTTCGTTATTATTACCACTTGATTATAGAGTTATCCATCCTTGTCTGTTTGAATAGAGTTTTGGCGTAAAATTTCGAGCAGGTTACCAAATTGACGGCAGTTATTAGTACTCATCTCGAGCAATTAACAAATTTAAAAAATCAATATCTAATAACTCTGAGCTTTGTTTGATGGGTTCCTCGACTCGAATCAAATATTTTTTACCCCCAAAGCCAAAGAAATAGTAATATAGGACCCTCTGATCGGATTGTTGTTGTTGGAATCTGTTGAGATGGGGACCCTCTTTACGGATTGAGTACCTTTAAAGTCGGTAAGTTTTATGCAACATGACAGAATTGGGAAAATCCATATCAAAACGGTTTTTCGATCTCTTAATTAAAATTCTAATTGAAAGAATCTGGTGACACCGGTACATGTGTGCTTATTTTGACAAAGTTCTGCCTCTCCTTACAAAAGTAATTATGCTTTGTAGCAGAATTATTTACGATTGTAAAGTTCGGATATATACCAGGTACTATTTTTTTGTATAAATTATTTTTTATTGAGTTTGACAAGTATTTTCATAAAAAAAGCATTCACATCTTCCAAAACCGGAAGCCATAAGCAGAAGTTGCATTTAAATTATGTATATAAATATTTAATTGAGTCCATTAAAAATCATAAATGTAATGGTATACTAGCATGAGTGAGTGATCATTAATAACGGCGCATCGCGATGCCGATGTGACCTTATGGAACACTTCTAGTAGCATTTCATTTCAAATAAAATTTACTGTAAAGTACTGGCAGGACTTTGTTGAAGTAATAATGCCCGATTCAATCATTTAGAAACTATATGTTGTCATCGATAACGGTAGCTTATTTTTTATGCGCATTTTCAATATTTTGTCATGTTGCATAAAACTTACCAGCTAGAGGCTATATAAATATATAGCTGAATTCAGAGCTAGGATAGCTGAATTGGTCACTGTCATCATTTTGTTTTTTGATAAAGGTACCCAGGTTCATGAAATTGTGATAAAGGCACCCAGATCAGGAAAGGAAAAATCGTGATAAAGTATACCCATGTTTATCAGTGATCGACGTAGATCATGCCATGAATCTCTACTCTACGTACAGGTGTTAGCCAGAGTAGAGATTCATGGGATGATCTACAAATTCAGACCCTATATGTCTGAAGCCTATTCAATGCCCCGACTCCTCTGAGAACTTGTCATCCCTAATTTTACTTTGAAATCAAGTCTCACAGATCTCCTGTTCTTTCCAGTATTCATTGAGTTGGTTCTTTAGTTGATTTAGTGTTTCGGCGTTGACTGCCTATTCTGCTAGGTGGATCCAGGGCTCGACTATTCATCCCAGTATCTTCTAGGTAAAGTTTGAAGTTAAATGTGTGGCCTCTTGTTTTTTATTTGGTGTTGAAAGAAATATTCAGGACATTACAGGGTATTAAAGAAAAAAAGACACATGACCTAAATTGCATCCAAATTTGAATCCATTGGCACACACTGCCAGGCATGTTTATGATTACCTCTAGATGGGAGTTATCCAATTTTTATGAATTTCATTTAAAAACATGGTTGCCTGCAGCCATCATGTATTTTACTATTTGCATGACTAAATGTATGGAATTATTATATATTATCCCCTCCCCAAGTTTAGCTACAGTGTCATTGGCACTTTCATTTGCTTGCAATTTCAGGACCATGTTGGTGGCGGAAAACCTAGTTTATGCTATCGATGTATCAGTGTCGCCAAATACGTAGTTTTGATCATCCTTATACCACCATTTCTTAACTATGCAGCGCTGCAGAAAGAATCCAAGGAACTTCTACCAGATGACGGTATTCAATAGACAAGCCAGCAAATTGTATGTCTGTCATTTGCAGGATGAGGTCCCATGATGGTGAATTTAGTCATGCTATCATGCACAGCTGGCTAGCATCACCAAATTTACCCTCTGGTGCCCGTTTTCAGTTAACTTTTTCCCTTCTGAGAAGTGTCTATATCCCCTAATTTTCAGATGATAAAATGCATAATCGAGGTGACTGATGGGTGAACATTACAACTTCAACTGGGGAACTTCAATCTGATCCTGCATCTCCCATAACAGTTGAGGCCTTAGCAAAATGAGGTTCCCAGAGTGTGAATTTGGTGATGCTAGCCCACCTTGCGGGATAGCATAACTAAATTCACCCTCTGGGGGACCTCATTCTGCAAATGACAGACACACTATTTGCAGGCTTGACTATATAAGTTATAGTGAGCTATAGAAATGAAATAGAAAAATATGACAGACGCACTATTTGCAGGCTTATTCATCAAATAATTACTGGATTTTCATCAATTATTTTTTTTATATGCCTGTTTGAAAAAAACAACCAGATTACATGATTGGTCTGACCATCCGTCAGTCCATCTGTTTGCTTGAATGTTTGAACTTTCTGCATTCCTTATCACTCCATTGACTGTAATATATGACATTATTCTCTCTCCAAGTTGAGCTACAGTATCATTGACACTTTCATTTATCGATCCAAATAGATATCTCAACGCAGGTTGTCGGATCTCAATGAAATCCATTCTAGAGTTAATCATCTTTGTTTATCTGGAAATGTAAATTTTTTCTCTGCCTCAGTATCTCAGTCACAGGTTATAGGTTTGCCCACATTAGGTGGTATGCTACATCTGGGTATGCACCGGCCAACAGCCCAGCACTTGTTTTGAGGTGTTTATATCTGTTGAATAAACAGATAATTATAGAGGGTCAATTGTTAGCCTGAAATTCCCAATGCCTGAGTTCACTATTTTGGACTGATAAACATGTAGATGTTATAGGGCCCTGCGAATTGGGGACTTTTAGACAAATTTAATCTCGATCCATTCCGGAGAGATATTCATGAATCGAATCAAATTTCTATTCAAATTTAACAATTTGATTTATCAAGTTATGATTTTATGAATAAATTATACCTACCTCATATGGCTCAGATTATATCACTTTAACGCTTCACCTCAACTCGCATCGTTCCGTTTCTGGTGTGGCTTTTTTTAATTACCCACTTATGTGACGTCACATCGGAATACCCCAGCCTACATCAGTTTAAAACTTGGCGTCCGAGAAGCCAAGAAAAACTCATCGTAGGGGAGGAGGGTGGGTTCGCCATATGAGGTAGGTATAATTTATTCATAAAATCATAACTTGATAAATCAAATTGTTAAATTTTATTTCATAAATTAACCTACCTCATATGGCTCAGAATATTTCCTGATTCCAGAGCTTTGTCGTGCTGTGGTATGATGAACTTTTCCAATCTGGTGGTTATCCTCTGGATGGGTTTTGAGTTCATATGTATATATATTATACAACCCATAGTTATATATACTATATATAATTATGTACACAGCATCATCGGCTCACATTTGTTAGAATGCATCAAGATTGTTTGAAACATGTTCAATGTCTGATGCCTCTAACTGCAGAAAAAATAAATCTATCCATAATGCAAACTCGCAAGATTTATAAACATTTACACACTCATAATGTCTACAACACTTCAGTTGTAGCAGATTCAACCTCACATAATTATAACTTTCTGAATGTATTTGGATGCGACAAATCAGCAGCAAAATATTTGTTAACGAAACACAAAGACCACGAAAGGGCCTCAAGAAAGAATAATCATTCTTAATCAGTTACAATCCAGCTTGAAATTGTCTGTCGAGCTCTGTGAAGTTCACGTTATTGTCAGAAAAATATTATTATTCTCCTGATGACCATTACAGATTTTCTGTAAATAAATGACAATATGTCTGTAGAATGTTCAAGTAATTGATCATCTAAACTATCTAGGAAAATAGTATACACGTATATATATGGCTCGATCAGTTATAGCTGGGATTACATGGGACAATATTTCCTGTTTTTTTGACAACCCATGTCTGATATGTCTTATACCACTGATATGTCTTTTAGCCAAGATACATGTATCTGATCTATGGATGAAGATTGAAAATCTTCACATCAATGCAAAAATGAGAAAAGCTGTCAGAAGGAATTATTTTTCATGTGACATGTTCAAATGGGTGTTGTTCAACTTGTTCTAACAATCTCAATAATGTTGGCATATTCCTTGCTGGAATAAGCTTTAATTGAATACACCTTTAATCATTTTGTGTATGACTGGCTGTTGCCACACAGGTTTGCCCACTACTGATGGCAGAGTAGAGGTATATATATATACAATGTATGTATATGAAGCCTGCTATGATTTAATACTGCAGATTGTAATGGTATAAATATTAAAGAGAGAACATGAGTGCTGTCTTGAGAGGGTAAATTTTCATGCCACTACAATGGCTGAATTAAGACTTATGTGCACACCATAGCCATGTTGTGTACTAGTACCATGTCCCCTTGTCAGATACTGCCAATAATATTCTAAATTTATTTGGTACGCTTCTTTCTTGCCATTTTTTGTGAAGAAGTCATATAATTGGAATGTATACTAGTCTATGTCTATATGTCACTACATATTTATTTTACATATGCATGTGTTTGTATATACATATATATTCTTGTCAATATCCTGTAAATGCATTTCATATGAGAAATAAAACATATTCAAGAGTTCCAGCTTCGGCCCAAAACCGTGGCTATTCGGATAAGTTGACATTGAATTATTATTAGTTTGCATTTGTGTCAGAACTTGTAATGCTATGGGAGGAAATGCATAAATATGCAAACATTTTCTCCCAGTCCAAGGTCAGAGCCTCTGCTGGGGGATGATCTTGTTGGTGATCCCAACTGGAGTTTTCATGTGAAGTGTCATGTTGATATACTGGACCACTAGGTAGACCACAGTCAGACCGTATTAATATTTTGTGACCCGGGCCGTTAGTACTGGGCCAATATATATTTGTTTATGTTTTTATCGTATTTCCAAATTGTTCACATGTATGCATTTTTTTGGTTTTCTCCATGACCCATAGACCCAGAGAATGTAGATTGTTGAAATGTGCACCATAATCTGACTGGCTTGCTTATCAATAACACCTTATCATCTTAGGGAACAGAGGACAAAATATGCAGCATTTCTCGGTCTTGTCTCGCTGAATGAAGACACAATTCTTACCATGCTTTATAGAACTTGCATTAAATATGTTATGTATGAACAATTGAGACTCATTATTTACTACCATTGTTCTAGTAAAGGGAAAATAATCATTAGCCTTTATAGAGAATTGTCTTCGTGTAAGGCACCAAACTGTCTATTGTTGGAATATCCTGCAATGCCGTAGGCCTACTATAGTTAGAGTTCAGTTTCACCTTGATGTTATTTAAAGAGGCATTTCATTAATTCATCAGTTTGAACTGCTATGCATGCCTATTTCTGGCCAAAATTGGGTTGTCAATATAAGCTATTGCTCCATGCAAGTCATCGGAAGATTTTAAATTTCCAATCCATGATGAAAACATAGATTTGTTTAATGTTTGAATCAAAATATTTATATCACATGATAACAATTGTGTGCAAGACTGGTTCACTATAACTTATAAGCCATCGCCCACGTAAACGCATAGTCCTAGACATCAACTCTGCATGTGTTTTGGGGAAAATGGTACAGCTGATACTCTGTACAGATAAACTGGAATTTATCTCTTAACACATGTCTGCCATTCCAAAAATGGCAACTGTTAAATATTCGATGTCATGGACACAGTAATTAACTCCATGAACTATATATAATGTACATAATTCAATACGAAGTTATTCGTTGTCTGCGTATATGTCAAGTTCTTATATCAAAACGAAACCGAAAATGGATGTTTTCGTTTTCCCAAAATTGGAATGGGAGACGAAACGAAAGTTTCATTTCCGTCGGGGAACGTCTATTATTGTGCCGCAGTTGGCCTATCGATGATTGGCTGTTGTCAACATATAGCTCATTAGATGAATGACTCTCATATTTCATATTTGCTTTTTAAAACGATGTGTTAAAAAGTTGAAATGGGAGACGAAGCGGCAGCGATATGTTTCGTTCCTGCTCTTGGATACGATTTAGAGTCGGTCATTGACAATGTCCGCACATTTATATTGCGCCTTGTAAACAGTTACAGCTTACTGGGATTGTGTCTTGTAAGTACACACGTTCTGATAACGATGTACCGGTACAAATATATTTCATTGTCCTTTGAGTGATGCCCGGTCTTGCTAATGATATCCCTGATATCCCTATTGTTTTGCACTAACGGGAATCTGAATTACCGGCGCTAAGTCTTGCCGAAGTTTTTTTGTTCAACGCATCTCGGGTCCGAAGACGTCACCGAGGATTGGTTACGGCCAATGGTAACATTGGTATTCGGATAATGCAGACATGCAAGTGTCTGTTGAGGTCAATAATTACTAACATCTCACTAAAACTATGGCGAAATGCAATGTCAGGATGATAACTTTAGTTAGAGTGAACCAAATTTAATAAAATTTGGTTTGTGGGTTTACTAGCCGAAAAGTAAGTTCAAGTTCGAATTTGGGTTCCGCCCGCCAATTTTCACCGGAGTTATGCCCCTTATTAGCTCAACTTTACTTTGTAAAGTTTGAGCTATTGCCATGGCTTTGTCGTCCGTCGTCTGTGTGTACGTGTGTGCGTGTGTGTGTGCGTGTGTACGTAAGGCGTCAACAATGCAGTCTACAGGTCGTACCTTTGGTCGGATCATTATGAAATTTGTCATAGCTGTTGACATCAACATTTAGACCAGAATGATTAATTTTGGGGTCATTCGGTAAAAAAACATGGCCGCCAGTGGCCATCTTGCATTTCAAAATTCAATCCATTAGCACGGGCTACAGGGCGTACTGTTTGTCTGATCGTCATGAAATTTGTCATGGATGTTAATATTGACATGTAGATGGGAACGAGTAATTTTGGGGTCATTCGGCCAAAAAACATGGCCGCCAGCAGGCATCTTTGATTTCACTCTTTGTATGACTAAATTCTTTAGCACGGGCTACAGGTCGTACTTTTAGTCTGATCATCATAAAATTTGTCAAGAATGTTAATAATGACATGTAGATGGGAACGAGTCATTTTGGGGTCATTCGGCCAAAAAACATGGCCGCCAGCAGGCATCTTTGATTTCACTCTTTGTATGACTAAATCCTTTAGCACGGGCTACAGGTCGTACCTTTAGTCCGATCATCATAAAATTTGTCATGGCTGTTGAAATTGGAATGTAGATGGGAACGAGTCATTTTGGGGTCATTCGGACAAAAAACATGGCCGCCAGCGGCCATCTTGGATTTCAAAATTCAATCCATTAGCACGGGCCACAGGTCGTACTGTTCGTCTGATCATCATGAAATTTGGCGGCCAGCAGCCTTCTTGGATTTTACTCTTTGTATGACTAAATTCTTTAGCACGGGCTACAGGTCGCACCTTTAGTGTGATCATCATAAAATTTGTCATGGATGTTAATATTGACATGTAGATGGGAACGAGTAATTTTGGGGTCATTCGGCCAAAAAACATGGCCGCCAGCAGCCATCTTGGATTTTACTCTTTGTATGACTAAATCCTTTAGCACGGGCTACAGGTCCTACTTTTAGTCTGATCATCATCAAATTTGTCAAGAATGTTAATAATGACATGTAGATGGGAACGAGTCATTTTGGGGTCAATCGGCCAAAAAACATGGCCGCCAGCAGCCATCTTGGATTTTACTCTTTGTATGACTAAATCCTTTAGCACGGGCTACAGGCCGTACCTTTAGTCTGATCATCATAAAATTTGTCATGGCTGTTGAAATTGGAATGTAGATGGGAACGAGTAATTTTGGGGTCATTCGGCCAATAAACATGGCCGCCAGTGGCCATCTTGGATTTCAAAATTTAATCCATTAGCATGGGCCACAGGTCGTACTGTTCATCTGATCATCATACAATTTGTCATGGATGTTAACAATGACATGTAGATGGGAACGAGTAATTTTGGGGTGATTCGGCCAAAAAACATGGTCGCCAGCAGCCATCTTGGATTTTACTCTTTGTATGACTAAATCCTTTAGCACGGGCTACAGGTTGTACCTTTAGTCTGATCATCATAAAATTTGTCGTGAATGTTAATAATGACATGTAGATTGGAACGAGTCATTTTGGGGTCATTCGGCAGAAAAACATGGCGCCAGCAGCCATCTTTGATTTTACTCTTTGTATGACTAAATCCTTTAGCACGGGCTACAGGTCGTACCTTTAGTCTGATCATCATAAAATTTGTCATGGCTGTTGAAATTGGAATGTAAATGGGAACGAGTAATTTTGGGGTCATTCGGCAGAAAAACATGGCCGCCAGCAGCCATCTTTGATTTTACTCTTTGTATGACTAAATCCTTTAGCACGGGCTACAGGTCGTACATTTAGTCTGATCATCATAAAATTTGTCATGGCTGTTGAAATTGGAATGTAAATGGGAACGAGTCATTTTGGGGTCATTCGGACAAAAAACATGGCCGCCAGTGGCCATCTTGGATTTCAAAATTTAATCCATTAGCATGGGCCACAGGTCGTACTGTTCGTCTGATCATCATGAAATTTGTCATGGTTGTTAATATTGGATTTTACTCTTTGTATGACTAAATTCTTTAGCATGGGCTACAGGTCGTACCTTTAGTCTGATCGTCATAACATTTGCATAGATGTTAATAATGACATGTAGATGGGAACGAGTCATTTTGGTGTCATTCGGCCAAAAAACATGGCCGCCAGCAGCCATCTTGGATTTTACTCTTTGTATGACTAAATTCTTTAGCATAGGCTACAGGTCGTACCTTTAGTCTGATCGTCATAAAATTTGTCATGGATGTTAACGATGACATGTAGATGGGATACAATCATTTTGGGGTCATTCGGCCGAAAACATGGCCGCCAGCAGCCATCTTGGATTTTACTTTTCTCTTCATGTCTATAAACTAGTATTAGACATTCAACTTTCCACATTCCTAATCGCTCCATTGACTGTAATACATTAAATTATTCCCTTTCCAAGTTGAGCTACAGTGTCATTGACACTTTCATTTGACTTTTTTTTACTTGGAAAATCCTTGAAATTTGTTGTCCGGATGATAACTTTAGTATAGTTTATCGGAATGAATCCAAATTTAGTATATTACTTTCTCCCACCAAAACACAGGTCAAGTTCGAACTTGTTTTTTGGTTTCCGGATGATAACTCGATTTTGGAATGTTTATACGCAAAACCCGTTTTTTATGTTTACCCATACCATAGTATGGTAAACATAGTGTCGTTGCCCGGATTGACCACTCGTCGTTAGTCCGTCCGTCCGTCCGTCTGTCTGTCTGTCTGTCTGTCTGTCTGTCTGTCTGTCTGTCTGTAGACACTTTACGCATGGTGCGATAACTCGAACATTTTATATCTGATCGGAACCAAATTTTGTATATGAATTTGTCAGCACCAAATACAGATCGAGTTCGAATATGGGTTCGATCCGAGTTTTTTTCACGGAGTTATGGCCCTTTTTCGACCTAGAATTCATGCATGCTACCATAACTCAAAAAAAATTTATCTGATCAGAATCAAATTTGGTATGCAAGTTTCTCGGACCAAAATACAGATTGAGTTCGAATATGGGTTTGATCCGATATTTTTCAATGGAGTTATGGCCCTTTTTCGACTTAGAATTCATGCATGCTGCCATAACTCAAATTTTTTTTTATCTGATCGGAACCAAATTTGGTATGCGAGTTTCTCAACTCAAAATACAGATCGAGTTTGAATATGGGTTATATCCAACATTTTATACCAGAGTTATGGCCCTTTTTCAACTAAGAATTGAACAGATAACCATAGCAGTCTACAATTAATTACCAGTGGTATCAGTTTAGCTCTGAGAGCAGTAAATCTGTATTATGGGAATTAGAGTTATTTTTTACTCCCATGTTTATGATGACACACTCCTCACCTGTATAGTTTTTGGTATCGATCGGTTTAGAAATTATTAACACTTTGCATCCGCACATAGGCATGAGCTATCCGATGCTGTAACCAAATTATTTTTTGTCCGATTGTTTTCATATTTGATATGTAGGTTTATAATGACACACCCCTCACCTGTATAGTTTTTGGTATCGATCGGTTGATCGGTTTAGAAAATAATTAACCCTGCACACAAATGCTATCTGATCCATCTAAGTCAAACTGTTTTCTTCTGATATGCCTCATATTTCTTACCAAGGTTTTTCTTAGCACGTTCTTTATCTGTATGGTTTTTGGTATCGTTTAATTAACCCTTTTCAAACTTATTTTTACTTAGAACTCAAAACATTTTTTATCTGATCTACACCAAATTTGGTACATGTGGTCCTCACCCCGAAATACAGATCAAGTTCAAATTTGGGTTTGATCCGATATATTTTAACAGAGTTATGGCCCTTTATAATTCAAGTAATTTACTACCTATTGTATATGCCCTGTGAGAATTTAAGACAAACAACTTTACACAGTAATCTGCTTTATTGGGATCAGAAAATGACACTGGATACTCTTTGCTAAACCACTGCTGCTCCCAGAGCTGTCAAATTTAAGTGATTGATGATACTTTACTCCAGTTTGTGTGCAATAGTAATTTAACCCAACCTGTTGAAACATGTTCATGGCATTAATACAAATAGTCCATTGTCCATGTGAAGGATGTTCTGGAGCATGGCTGTTTAGAGAATTGTTGTTTACAGAGACACTGTTGTCTTATCTTGAGAAAACAATTTGTCCACACATTAGTTCCATCATATGATGTCATTGAAAATGATTAACACTCTCCACACATCATATGTTCATTCTCCTATTCTATGTCCAGGTTGATCGTGATCCACTTTTCACTTGCATGTATTTCAGGATTAAAATTAACCTATTCCATAGACACATAATATCTGATATGCAGATTTTAAATTATCTCTTTCGCCTTAGGCCAGGTTCACTAAGAATTTCTATTAATTATAAGCCACCAATTGAATATTCATCATTTGAGGATATATCTTATTTTGAAATTCCCTCTATTGCATTTGGGCTGCAGGATAATAATAATGGTTCTGGTATTCTTGAAGCTGACTTTTTGGTCAAATATTTTTCACCCAATCACTTTTATAATCTCATTCAGGTTGATTGTGATACATTCTTCATGCGTATAGATTTTGGTATTGATTGAATGGTTTTGAGAATATTAACCCAATATTTAATAATATTTCTGCTGTTACAGACATTGTATCTTTCCAATGATCAGCTTAGAATAAAATTAACCATAGGTACATGTATACTGTACGCGATCCAATGTTATGACTCTAATATTTTCAATTTGACCCTTCTCATATCTCTCCTTTAGTTATCTGATAATTCTGTATTAAAATATTTTATATCCAACCATTATCAATCATATTTAATATCAAGGTCTATTCACCCCTCACTTATATAGATGTTCAGGTGTTTGTTGGTCTCTAATCTCAATCATCCCATAACTTTTACTATGCAGCTAACACAACAACATAATCTGTTATGACTCAGGTTCCATTGTAAGAATTAAATAAATAGAGTTATTATGATGTTAATATTGTAACAATTATATCTTTAACAGCTATGGTGCATCTGTCTGACTGTGTTTGGGTATAATTATCTTTATCAATCTATCACACATACATGTATCTCTGTTGGAGTGACCGAATAGGTTGAAATCGAATGTCATATCCATCTTCCTATTGTGTTTAAATGAGCAAGTTGCTCAATATGTCTGATTCCACTATGAAACTAATAAATAATAGTACGCTGTGAATTGTTGAAATTCTTGCACTCATAAAAAGATCGCTATCGCCAAGGTATGGGTTAAACATCTGCCGATCGTGATCGGCCTCTCGTTTGTGGATTACATATATCGAAATACAGCTCAAGTCCGAATTTCGTTTTAATCCGATAATTTTTGCGAGAGTTATGGCCCCTTTTTTTACGTAATTGTTTACCCTGAAATTTGTTGTCCGGATGATAACTTTAGTTAGAGTGAACCGATTTCAATCAAATTTGGTATGTGGGTTTATTAGGAGAAAAGACAGCTCAAGTTCGAATTTGGGTTCTGTCCGCCAATTTTCACCGGAGTTATGCCCCTTATTTGACGTAATTTGACTTAGAAAATCCCTGAAATTTGTTGTCCGGATGATAACTTTACTAGAGCTTATCGGATTCAATGATAATTTGGTATATTACTTTATCCCACCAAAACACAGGTCAAGTTCAAATTTGAGTTCCGTCCACCAATTATTACCAGAGTTATGCCCCTTTTTTACCAGTTTCCGCCGACCCAAGAGAGGGCGTATATTGCACGCCCAGCGTAGCTCTTGTTTAATATACTATAATATAGTTGCCCAATAATCAAAGCTGGCCTTTGTCAGCGAAGATACACCGAGTGTATATTTTCTTATGTTTCTCTCGGCAAGTATAATTGCTTCGAAGCATGTTATTGGCAATTCACTTTCAAGAACATTATCTCAGCTAATAAAGGAATATTTAAGAACTCTTCAGTCTCTTCTGCGTCCTTTGACACAGGAAAAGACAGCTGGTAAACATATAAAACTGTGGGACCAGTTCGCTCAAGACGTACATGTAAGTAGCGACTGACTGTCCTCAGTAATGATAAGCCAAGATTAGCTATATATCTCTATAGGCTATATATGTTGGTAATTCAGTTCAGTAATAGTTCGGCTCCGAACCTATAAATAAACAAGTGACGTCATGCGCTGAGAGCTGCGCCTGATGCTTTTCTGTGTTGAATATTTCTAGATATCTACACAGAAGCTAGCACACGTAATTTCAATATCAAATTCTCTCATATTATATTTATGAGGAATATATAGATCGATTGTATAGTATCACTCTTCTTTTCGCTGTGATATAGCGTTCTGATACGAAATCAGGAGCTGATACAGATTTTGTTGGAGTTTGAATACGAATTGTCATTGTATTGTTTCGTTCTTCTCCGGCCTTTTCGTCAGTACACGTATCAAAATCTCTCTGTCAGAGTTTTCAGGGATACTATTGCATCATAAACATCTCGCCGAGACTCGCTCTAACGTCGGCTTTTCGCCACGATTTGAGCGTTCTGATTCTACATCAGACACAATTACCGTCAGAGTGTAAACTCGACGAAGTCCTATATGTCTTGGCCAAGAGGCACTAACAAAGTGGACTGTCCCATTTCTCTGTTAAGAGATTTCAAGGGAATGATTCTGCTGAGCTGACAGCCCGAGAAAGAGCCTGTGTCTAGTCTATACCGTACTGGCACTAGCACTGAGGACTTTCTGTTCCTTTATCTTCATCTTGAATCTTGATCTACGAGGTGCTTGAGCCAAAATAAGCTATACTGCACTGCGAATTTTCCGCCATTTTTCCCGCGGACAAAGACAAAAAACTCTTGTCAAATGAGGCCATATTCTGGCCAAAATACGAGGCATACAAAAACTATAATTCTCATATAAAGTGTCGTTCACCAAGCCAGAGGCTTATAATGTGAACAGAGTCCGTCATAATATAGACGAACGATTAGAAACGATGTTGCTTCGAGGACGCAAAGTTACTAAATTGATGTAGGCTGGGGTATTCCGGTGTGACGTCACATAAGTGGGTAATTAAAAAAAACCACACCGGAAATGGAACGATGCGAGTTGAGGTGAAGCGTTAAAGTGATATAATCTGAGCCATATGAGGTAGGTTAATTTATGAAATAAAATACATGTATCTTCGTCGATGCGAAGGGGTGACAATATTTGAGTTACTATTTCTTGGAAGCTCAAACAACAGCAGCCTGTAACATGCTCCTCTACCCATCCGACTATGTCTGCATGTATTTTATTTGTATTTACTGGTAGGTGAATTGGGTGTACGCAAGGATGTCGGAGTGGTGACGGAGCACATTAAACATGGCAATTTTTATTGTCTATATGTTTTCTAATTTAAATTCTGGTATATTCACCCAGTCTCAAACAAATAGTTTTAGTTTGAATTCTAAAATTCTGTAAAGTATGTGATTTATGAATATTTTATGAATTACATGTACATTTCAAAGATACCAACGTATATTTTTCATTGCATCGGTGCTAAAATGTTCTATATCCATTTTTAGCTCAACTTTACTTTGTAAAGTTTGAGCTATTGCCATGGCTTTGTCGTCCGTCGTCCGTGTGTGCGTGTGTGCGTATGGCGTCAACAATAGAGGCTACAGGTCGTACCTTTGATCGGGTCATTATGAAATTTGTCATAGCTGTTGACATCAACATTTGTACCGGAATGATTCATTTTGGGGTCATTCGGAAAAAAAACATGGCCGCCAGCGGCCAACTTAGATTTCCAAATTGGATCCATTAGCACGGGCTACAGGCCGTACCGTTCGTCTGATCGTCATGAAATTTGTCATGAATGTTAATATTGACATGTAGATGGGAACGAGTAATTTTGGGGTCATTCGGCCAAAAAACATGGCCGCCAGCAGCCATCTTGGATTTTACTCTTTGTATGACTAAATCCTTTAGCACGGGCTACAGGTCGTACATTTAGTCTGATAATCATGAAATTTGTCATGGCTGTTGAAATTGGAATGTAGATGGGAACGAGTCATTTTGGGGTCATTGGGACAAAAAACATGGCCGCCAGTGGCCATCTTTGTTTTCAAAATTCGTCTTGGATTTTACTCTTTGCATGACTAAATCCTTTAGCATGGGCTACAGGTCCTACTTTTAGTCTGATCATCATAAAATTTGTCAAGAATGTTAATAATGACATGTAGATGGGAACGAGTCATTTTGGGGTCATTTGGCCAAAAAACATGGCCGCCAGCAGCCATCTTGGATTTTACTCTTTGCATGACTAAATCCTTTAGCACGGGCTACAGGTCGTACCTTTAGTCATGGCTGTTGATATTGGAATGTAGATGGGAACGAGTCATTTTGGGGTCATTCGGACAAAAAACATGGCCGCCAGCAGCCATCTTGGATTTCAAAATTTAATCCATTAGCACGGGCCACAGGTCGTACTGTTTGTCTGATCATCATGAAATTTGTCGTGGATGTTAATATTGACATGTAGATGGGAACGAGTCATTTTGGGGTCATTTGGCTCAAAAACATGGCCACCAGCAGCTATCTTGGATTTTACTCTTTGCATGACTAAATCCTTTAGCACGGGCTACAGGTCCTACTTTTAGTCTGAACATCATAAAATTTGTCAAGAATGTTAATAATCACATGTAGATGGGAACGAGTCATTTTGGGGTCATTCGGCCAAAAAACATGGCCGCCAGCAGCCATCTTGGATTTTACTCTTTGTATGACTAAATCCTTTAGCACGGGCTACAGGTCGTACCTTTAGTCTGATCATCATAAAATTTGTCATGGCTGTTGATATTGGAATGTAGATGGGAACGAGTCATTTTGGGGTCATTCGGACAAAAAACATGGCCACTAGCGGCCATCTTGGATTTCAAAATTTAATCCATTAGCACTGGCCACAGGTCGTACTGTTTGTCTGATCATCATGAAATTTGTCATGGATGATAATATTGACATGTAGATGGGAACGAGTAATTTTGGGGTCATTTGGCGAAAAACATGGCCGCCAGCAGCCATCTTGGATTTTACTCTTTGTATGACTAAATCCTTTAGCACGGGCTACAGGTCGTACATTTAGTCTGATCATCATAAAATTTGTCATGGCTGTTGAAATTGGAATGTAGATGGGAACGAGTCATTTTGGGGTCATTCGGACAAAAAACATGGCCGCCAGCAGCCATCTTGGATTTCAAAATTTAATCCATTAGCACGGGCCACAGGTCGTACTGTTTGTCTGATCATCATAAAATTTGTCGTGGATGTTAATATTGACATGTAGATGGGAACGAGTCATTTTGGGGTCATTTGGCTCAAAAACATGGCCACCAGCAGCTATCTTGGATTTTACTCTTTGTATGACTAAATCCTTTAGCTCGGGCTACAGGTCGTACCTTTTGTCTGATCATCATAAAATTTGTCATGGATGTTAACAATGACATTTAGATGGGAACGAGTCATTTTGGGGTCATTCGGCCAAAAAACATGGCCGCCAGCAGCCGTCTTGGATTTTACTCTTTGCATGACTAAATCCTTTAGCACGGGCTACAGGTCGTACTTTTAGTCTGATCATCATAAAATTTGTCAAGAATGTTAATAATCACATGTAGATGGGAACGAGTCATTTTGGGGTCATTCGGCCAAAAAACATGGCCGCCAGCAGCCATCTTGGATTTTACTCTTTGTATGACTAAATCCTTTAGCACGGGCTACAGGTCGTACCTTTAGTCTGATCATCATAAAATTTGTCATGGCTGTTGATATTGGAATGTAATGGGAACGAGTCATTTTGGGGTCATTCGGACAAAAAACATGGATTTCAAAATTTAATCCATTAGCACGGGCCACAGGTCGTACTGTTTGTCTGATCATCATGAAATTTGTCATGGATGATAATATTGACATGTAGATGGGAACGAGTAATTTTGGGGTCATTTGGCGAAAAACATGGATTTCAAAATTTAATCCATTAGTACGGGCCACATGTCGTACTGTTTGTCTGATCATCATGAAATTTGTCATGGATGATAATATTGACATGTAGATGGGAACGAGTCATTTTGGGGTCATTTGGCTCAAAAACATGGCCACCAGCAGCTATCTTGGATTTTACTCTTTGTATGACTAAATCCTTTAGCACGGGCTACAGGTCGTACCTTTTGTCTGATCATCATAAAATTTGTCATGGATGTTAACAATGACATTTAGATGGGAACGAGTCATTTTGGGGTCATTCGGCCAAAAAACATGGCCGCCAGCAGCCGTCTTGGATTTTACTCTTTGCATGACTAAATCCTTTAGCACGGGCTACAGGTCCTACTTTTAGTCTGATCATCATAAAATTTGTCAAGAATGTTAATAATCACATGTAGATGGGAACGAGTCATTTTGGGGTCATTCGGCCAAAAAACATGGCCGCCAGCAGCCATCTTGGATTTTACTCTTTGTATGACTAAATCCTTTAGCACGGGCTACAGGTCGTACCTTTAGTCTGATCATCATAAAATTTGTCATGGCTGTTGATATTGGAATGTAATGGGAACGAGTCATTTTGGGGTCATTCGGACAAAAAACATGGATTTCAAAATTTAATCCATTAGCACGGGCCACAGGTCGTACTGTTTGTCTGATCATCATGAAATTTGTCATGGATGATAATATTGACATGTAGATGGGAACGAGTAATTTTGGGGTCATTTGGCGAAAAACATGGATTTCAAAATTTAATCCATTAGCACGGGCCACATGTCGTACTGTTTGTCTGATCATCATGAAATTTGTCATGGATGATAATATTGACATGTAGATGGGAACGAGTAATTTTGGGGTCATTTGGCGAAAAACATGGCCGCCAGCAGCCATCTTGGATTTTACTCTTTGTATGACTAAATCCTTTAGCACGGGCTACAGGTCGTACATTTAGTCTGATCATCATAAAATTTGTCATGGCTGTTGAAATTGGAATGTAGATGGGAACGAGTCTTTTTGGGGTCATTTGGACAAAAAACATGGCCGCCAGCAGCCATCTTGGATTTCAAAATTTAATCCATTAGCACGGGCCACAGGTCGTACTGTTCGTCTGATCATCATGAAATTTGTCATGGATGTTAATATTGACATGTAGATGGGAACGAGTCATTTTGGGGTCATTTTGTTGAAAAACATGGCCGCCAGCAGCCATCTTGGATTTTACTCTTTGTATGACTAAATTCTTTAGCACGGGCTACAGGTCGTACCTTTAGTCTGATCATCATAAAAAATTTCATGAATGTTAATAATGACATGTAGATGGGAACGAGTCATTTTGGGGTCATTTGGCCAAAAAACATGGCCGCCAGCAGCCAACTTGGATTTTACTCTTTGTATGACTAAATCCTTTACCACGGGCTACAGGTCGTACCTTTAGTCTGATCATCATAAATTTTTAATGGCTGTTGAAATTGGAATGTAAATGGGAACAAGTCATTTTGGGGTCATTCGGACAAAAAACATGGCCGCCAGTGGCCATCTTGGATTTAAAAATTTAATCCATTAGCACGGGCCACAGGTCGTACCTTGAGTCTGATCGTCATAAAATTTGTCATTGATGTTAACGATGACATGTAGATGGGAACGACTCATTTTGGGGTCATTCGGCCGAAAACATGACCGCCAGCAGCCATCTTGGATTTTACTTTTCTCTTCATGTCTATAAACTAGTATTAGACATTCAACTTTCCACATTCCTAATCGCTCCATTGACTGTAATATATTAAGTTATTCCCTTTCCAAGTTGAGCTACTGTGTCATTGACACTTTCATTTTTGTGGGAAACTCAATTTGAAAATTTGACCACCTGGTTTTCGTAATTTGGGAGATGGAACTTATTTGCATAGCCTCTCATCCATATCTTGTAAAAGATATACTCAATATCTTGTGTTTTTCGAACTGAAAATATTGCGCCAAATCAAGAATGGTACCATTATCTCATTTTCCCACCAAAATGGATATAGAACATTTTACCACCAATGCGACGTTTTGATAATCAATAATTATGGCTCACCTTTGTACAATATTTTCAATATTTCCAATGACATACATTTGTATGATCGGGCAAGAATGTCACTATCTATTCTATATTTAATGTCATTTCGCCTGGTTGTTTGTTAATACCGAGACAAAAACATTGAGTTAGGTTGAAGTTTCAGGTGTACTTCCATTAGATCAGGTTAAATTTGAAGAATGTAACAAGAAATATTTAACTTAGTGTTGTTTTTCGCAAATGAATTTCGAGAAGGGAGATCTAAAAATATTAAAATTCTCTAATAGAATCAAATATAATTGGCAGTCTGATTTACAAATTGAATTGAATCTCGAAGTTTGTAGGGCCCTGGATTGATCCTACCACTATATCTGTTAAAAAAGCATATCTCTGAATGACATATCCTTTTATTGCCTGCCTCCCGTTTATTTCTAGGTGTGTTCTATGACATTGGATGGGGCCAGAAACTGTTCATGAGATGTCATGGTTCGGGGCAACCCACAGGTAATTAACTGTCAGAGAACTACTTGTGGTATCGGTTGCTCAGACTGAGCTGGCACAGAATCAGTCTTCATGGTTATAGGTAAAATGACATTGTGGTGGTAGTTGCATACTTAGGCCTAAACAAATTATACATTTGTTTCCGCTTACGAGCTGAAAAAAATTAGGGTAGGTAGGTAGGCTTAACTTTTATTTTTTTGTTAACTTTTTTTTTTTCAGTATCTTTAAAAATAACTGTATAATACTTGTCAATAACCCAAACTATGCACTTCTTAGCCCCAATCAGGTTAACCCAAATGACAGAGGAACTAAAAACTCCAATTCAATCTTACATATGCTTCAATATTTACATATATACTAGTCTATATACTAATATAGTCTTTGATAATCCTAATATTTCCCATATGGTCTGGCGACAACTGGAGTCAGTCCAGCACCACTGCACTGTCACATATTGGAGTGACTGTCTTGTACCGATGATGGCTTCACAACCCCACCTTCTCCTCCACATTCGGTGAAGGATCTAGGTATTTTTTGGGGACACCTGTTTTTGGGCAATGATATGCCAAAGACATAACCTGAAGGCCTGAGCGGAGGAAGGCTTGGGAGGGGTGATGGTGGGGGTTCTCCCCCTGGAAATTTTTTGAAAATCCATTGCATTTAGAGCTAATCTAGGGCACTTTGAGTCAGTATTTTGAATTTTACTGAGAGGTCAATTTGATCAAGTTTCTCAAGCATAACTTTGGAAATTTTTATATATGTATGGATTGGTAATGCTTATAACTTATTGTCAGATATCTTTTGGTTCAATGGATTATGCTTATCCTGCTTGAAATGAGACTTACCATTATCACTCAAATTAAAATAGGGTCGGTCCGGTTAGCGGAAACAAACGTCTTTTTTGTTTAGGCCTTATATACAAGCTTGCAAATAGTGTGTCTGTCATTTGCAGAATGAGGTCCCCAGAGGGCACAGCGGGCTACCATCACCAAATTCACCCTCTGGGGACCTCATTCTGCTTTGACCTCATCTTTTGGGAAGTATCAATAGTCTCAAATTAACATTGTTAATAGTTACTTTTTCCATTTGGGAAGTTTCTACATCCCCTATTTTGCAGAAGATAAAATGCATAATTGATGAGACTAATGGGTGAACATCACTAACTGTGGGCTAGCATAACCACATTCACCCTCTGGCAACCTCATTCTGCTTAGGACTCATCTTCTTGGAATTATCTATAATCTCAAATTTTTGGTTACCTTTTCCCTTCTGGAAAGTTTCTATATCCCCTAATAGGCAGAAGATAAAATGCTCAATCGAGGTCACTAATGGGTGAACATCAACTGGGGAAATTCAATCTCCCATAGCAGTTGAGGCCTAAGCAGAATGAGGACCCCCAGATGATGCATTTGGTGATGCATCACTGTGCGGGATAGCATCACTAAACTCACCCTCTGATGACCTCATTCTGCAAATAACAGACACACTATTTGAGGGCTTGTGCATGGTCTTTCCTCCACCAATAAAACTGATGACAATGCGTTATGGTCACGTGACTGAACAGATGAAAACTCACTATAAACCAAACCAAAGCAGGATTATAGAGAAACAAAAAAACCCACTCAATTCAGTACTACTGATACGGGGAGAGGAGCCTTATAATCTAAGTTGCATAACTTGTGCTCAAATCCCCAGTGGTTACTGACCCTCATCATTCATTTCCTCCTCATCATTTAATTGTATATATTTATTGGGAGACACAATAAATATGTTACAAACTACTGATACAGTAATGCCCTAAATAATTGACTCCTTAACCACAGCAGAATTATGGGTAACTTTTCAGGATTTAGTCAGAAATATGGCTTGTTGCCATTCATCGGAAAGCTCTCACTGACTAAATCCGGAAAAGTCACCCATAATTCTGCTGTGGTTAAAGAGTCAATTAATTAAGGAATTACTGTAGCTTATATGTGATGAATGCTATGTTAGAAACCGCCTGCAGTCTGCCTAAAAATGTCAAACAGGAGATAAATCAACATCAGTTCATAGTGTATTCCAATATTTTACATGAAGATTTGAAATCCGGATTGGTTGAAAGGTGCGGGTTGCCAACTTGCCTCTGCAATGAAACAGCATCAGATAATCACAGAGAGATACTATGACAGTCTGATATATCCAGACTCCATCTCCTTTCTACCAACTATGTCTGATGACGCTGGGACTCTTAACTGATAGCAGGGATGAAGGGGGAATCCCCATTTTGTGAAAACTATTGAATATTCATGTGTGCAAATAAGGCAATGTTTATTATTGCGATCCACACATAGATCTACATATGTGTGTCTGAACATCAGGCGCTGAAGTCATGTAAACATGCACGTGTTTTCAAGAGTGGTCACATTTCCTCTAACAAATTTTCATGCAATAAAATTCACGTCTGCTTCACTATATACAAAATACAAGTTTCACCAATAGGATGCTATACAATAAAGAACAATGAAATAAAGATATACCGTAGCAATAAACACGCTATATGTTCTTTGTATAATATATTGTATAATATATTTGTGCTGCACTGCAGCGATGTTGCATCATTTCTTTATCTAGAATATACATGTGCCATTTACTATGATTTACTACAATCCTTATTTGGCATGTTTTGTAATTATTCATGTTAGGAGAAAATACGAACTTGATGGTACATTTTGTATCTCTTTGCATTAATAATTCTATTATGTATAATTGTTCTGATCATTCCCCAATTATGAAGTAACATACATTAGTTTGATTTTGAACAGACAATATATGATCATTTAAGAAGCATGACACCAAAGCAATGTGTATGATAACCTGATTAGTCTCAGTCAGACACCATGGCAGGGCTTGTGTGGAATTTTTAAAATGTGAATATCAATTGAATTTTGCAGGATGATATCGATTCGTTGAGAGATCGCATTCTTCTCTCTGGGAGCAATTTTCATTGGAGTGATATGTCCCATTTAAAATAATTTATTCCATGGATGTAAACTATGAATTAAATTGAATGATGGTTAAGTTCATAAACATTCTCTTTTCCAGTCATCCTAGATGCACCAACAGGTTTGCCATCAGATGCCTGGGGTCTAGTGATGCCAAAAGTAGCAAAACACACAAAGGTAATATCACTTAAATCTTGCCCAGTGTTTCTTGACAAAGTCTAGTTTGAGCTATTGCCATGGGTTGGCATTCATCGTTCATGCGTGCATCAGGGCATGCGTGTGTCCAACTATTTCCTTTGGCACACCCTACAGGCCACATCCCTCATCTGATCATCATCAAACTTCATATGAATCTTCGGGTGACCTCTAGATGGGAGCCATCAATTTTTTTCAAAATATGTTAAAACACATAGCTGCCAGCAGCCATCTTGGATTTCATATTTGAATCCATCGCCACACCTTGCAGCCCGTATTTATTTCAGAAATGTTTGAAAATTTACAGGCATGTTTAGGATCACCTCTGGATAGGAGCTATCGAATTTGATTGATTTTCAATGAAAAATATGGCCACCAGCAGCCATCTTGAATTTTACTCTTTGCATGACTAAATCCTTTGGCACATCCTACAGACCAAATCCCTCATCTGATCCCCACCAAGCTTCATATGGATCTTCATGATGAACCCTAGATGGGAACCATCGGTTATTTCCAAAATTCGTTAAAAAACATGGCCACCAGGAGCCATCTTGGATTTTACTTTTGCTTGACTAAATCCTTTGGCACACCCTACAGGCCACATCACTTCATACGGATCTTCAGGGTGACCTCTAGATGGAACCCATCGATTATTTCTGAAATTTGTTATAAAACAGCAGCCATTTTGGATTTCTAATTTGAATCCATCGGTACACCTGCAGCCAACATTTATTGGTGAAATGTTTGAAAGGAAAATAATTCATCCGTATTTGGTATTTGAGCTTATTGGTAAGGGGCACAGGTCAAGTTCGAATACGGGTAAGGTCTGCCCATTTTTATGTTTACCCATACATAGTATGGTAGACATAGTGTCGACGTCTGGATTGACCACTCGTCGTTCGTCTGTCCATCTGTCTGCCCGTCCGTCTTCCGTAAACACCTCATCTCATCTTCCCTACCCTTCTCCCTCCTCCTACCCCCACCACAAATTCTTGTCAAAGTTATACTTTCTTCTTGCTTTGAGAACAATACCCAAAATTAATTACCTGACCAACTTATATGTCAGATTTGATGTTATCTGACAATTGAATAAACAAAGGTTCCATAGAGCATGGAAACTATTGTTTGTCTAAGAGTGCTCTGTTAGCACATCCACCACTTAGCCAGGTGAATTTATTTAACTAGAACAATGGGGGGAGTCTCACCTTCTACCCACCCCTGCTCCCATAGCCTCACCTCCTCTTCCCTACCCTTCTCCCTCCTCCTACCTCCCCGCCACAAATCCTTGTTATCTGACAATTTAATAAACAAAGGTTCCACAAAAACCTTTAGACTATTGTTTGTCTAAAGGTGCTATGTTAGCACCTCCACCACATAGCCAGATGAATTTATTTAGCTAGGACAATGCAGCTCTACTGTAGCCTGTATGTCCGTTTGGATGCTTAGACTTGTATTGGATCAAAGAGAGTCATGGAACGCCAGTGGCGTCATCTCCAACAGCGACTATCTATGTGAAATACTAAATTCTGGACAATACGGAGTAATTGGTCTTTCTGAACATTGGCTCAGTGAAAACAATCTCTATTTCCTGAACACAATCTGCGGTGATTATGTTCCGTTTTCTAAACCCGGGAGAGAGATTCACACTCAAACGGGTGGTTGCTTCACTCGGGATGGCGTAGCCCTGCTTGTACAAAGTAACTTGATCAAACGCTGTATCTCAATTAACATCGAAAATCAACGTTTCATTGGCATCCAGATGACATTTAACGCTGGATTCAGCCTAACCATAATACAGGTGTATCTACCTAGTACAAGTCATAGTGACGCTTATTTCGAGGATTCACTGGCGTCGCTTGAGAATGTCGCAAACTTCTACGCAGATAACGGACACGTCATTCTCATTGGTGATTTTAATGTGCATTATGGTGACTCCCGATCCGACAATCCAGCATCTGGCCATTCCGCCCGCAGGAAGCTGTTCTCAGATTTCCTCGAAAGACTAAAATCTATTCCAACGACGTTATCAGAGAAATGTGAAGGTGGACGATTCTCGTTCTTTCCTTGTAATTCGGTCGGCTCACCAACTTTAATTGACCACATTGTGATTCCAACTTCATTCAAGGACCTCCTCATTAGATGCCAGATATTAAGTGATTCTTATAGGAATACGTCTTGTCATGTCCCGGTAACATGTTCGCTTACAATTCCAAAAAGTTCCCACAAAGAAGCGACTGAATTAGAAGAACACAGAAAGATACTTTTCAACTGGAAGCGTATTGATGTTAGCAAATATCACTCATTTATAAACTCACATTGTCACGTTGTTAACAGCTCAATGTCGTGCGTAGAAGACCTGTCTCGCCTATATCATGATATTGTAAGACTTCTGTTAGACGCAGCTGAAGTCGCAGCTGGTCGCAAGAAATTCGTTAAACATGCCAAACCATTTTGGAATGATGAGCTGAGTCTCCTTCGTAAACATTCGAAGGATTGTCGACAACAATGGATTCGAGCTGGGAAGTCACACTCTACATCATCAGCGACGTACATGAGGTACAAAAATGCGAAACGAAGCTTTCGCCGAGAGCTACGCCGCGAAACTTCTGTACACAAGAAACAGCAATCTGACAATCTTGAACATTTCGCAGTCTGTGACCAAACAGCTTTCTGGAAACTTCTTAATTCTGAAAACAGCAAAAAACCGTTCGCATCGGAAATGGAATTCGACGATAAAATAGTACGTGACCCCTTTGATGTGCTCTCGGGATGGAGGGACTACTTCTCTCATCTATACTCCAAATCTCCACACCAGGATCCGACTTTCGAAAATTATATAGAATGCCAGTTGAGTAATATTCTTAAGCCTGACCACCAAGATTACTTCTCGCCGTTCTTGAGCCAATCGATTTCCGCATCGGAAATCAGCACGGTTATTCGTCACCTTAACAGAAACAAAGCTGGGGGAATAGACAACATAGTGAATGAACACTTGCTTCACTCTCCCGATTCACTCCGTGATCTGTTGTGTACCTTCTACAACGGTATTCTGTGCATAGAAAGCATACCGCGAGACATGAAGACGGACTGATTTTACCTTTCTTCAAGGGCGACCCGAAACCTCGGCATGTGCCCGACAGTTACCGTGCGATCACATTATTGCCGGTATTGTACAAACTGTTCGAGACTATTCTTATTTCTAGTTCAATGACATCGGGATTCCCTAACGAACTTCATATGGCTTCCAAAAGAACATGAGTTGTTTGATGACGTCGTTCATAATGCAAGAATCAGTATCATATGCATCGGACATGGGGTCTCGAGCTTTTGTTTGCTACCTCGATTCTCAAAAGGCGTTTGACCGAGTCTGGCACTCGGGACTCATGATCAAACTCCATGAATTAGGCATACGAGGTAAACTGCTGCGCATTTTCCGCGACATGCATGCAGACTGTAGCAGCCGTGTTGTATGCAACGGACATATTTCCAACACTATTCAAATCGCACAAGGAACCCGGCAGGGTGCCGTGAGCTCCCCTTTTTTCTACCTGACGTACGTGGATGGACTGCTTCAACAACTCGCCAACACACCAGAAGGACTCTCTATTCACAATAGAACATGTGCCGCCCCAACAACAGCAGACAACATCGCTCTTATCTCTCTCACTAAAGTTGGACTTGACAAAATGCTTACCATGTGTGATGAATATAGTGTGAAGTGGATAGTGTTGAAACGATTAGTGGTTTTGAGGAATCGACTAGTCGCCAGAGGGAATCGACTACTAGTCGACTAGTCGGACCCCTTCCGAAACTTACCGTTTTGTGCTCATATACGTATATAATTTGCCGTTTGTTTTGAGTACCAGTAACCAACTTTGCATTTTCGAACGCAAAGCAAGACGTGATTTAACACTATTTGCCGTGATTATTTGGCTTAATATCACTGAAGGTTAATAGGTTATTAATTTGTCCCAGGTATATGTTTTATGACAAACAAATTACCATCCAGTTGATGTATGTATCTGAACGGTGGTGACAACACCTGATCGATCGCGGAAACGCTACGGATTACGGAGTGGAAGCGCGTGCAACAATCGGAAACCGGTGCATTATTCTATATGTTTTGTGTAAAAATGTTCCTTTAAAATTGATATGGTATCATTTGTATGGTCTACCGGGCCGTACCGGTTCTTACATACAATCGAACATCGTTGTTTTCGAACTTGCCCAGTGTGCGTGTCACCGATTGACTTCACAAACGGGCGTACACGAAGAAATGGAAGATATTTTGAGAAACGAACTTCATCTCCGACAGTCAAACAAAAGTTACAAAATAAATGTTATAACAGCTGTAGTGCGTACAAGCCTTTTATGCTCGCAGATGTCATGAACATATATCGGACACGGAATGTGGTAAAGTTCCCTGTATATATAGAGTCCGCATATATTAAAAATGGGCCATGCATTGCGTACATAATGTTGTTCCTTGTATTCATTGCAAGGTCACGATATGACATAGCTTAATCACGGACAGTCATTTTCCCGCCAAAACGCACGTGTTTTCACTGTTTGATTTGATCGCGTACATAATTGTCTCTCGTGCATGGTACATTGTAAATATATATACAATATATACAATTTTACTCGCGAGTCCCCGAATACACAATCGATCGTGTCAGTTTCAGAAATAAAACTGCGCAGACCGGCGATGTTAATATAATTATAGTACATTTCAATGCGATGTCGTAAGTTCTATATTTAGCCCGATTCCAGGAATTTGCGTCATCCAGATTACGTTTCTGGGAACAGCTTTGTCACCGCCCAATTCCGCGAAGGATTTAAGTTTGAGGTGCTAAAATACATTGTAATTTTTCACAAAGACAGCCCATAATAAACGAAGTGGGATTTCCGAAGTGACTCGCCAGTTTAGTTCGAAATACGCGACGCTATTCGATGCATTGCATGGCCGACGCGGGTTGGCTTTATATTTATATCTATAATACAATATATCTAGAACGTGCGATCGTATACGTTCACCCATGCGTCAGTTGATGCATGTGGTGGTTGTAAAAAATATCACACAATTTTACAAATAAACTTTAAAGGCACGTGAGGCCTTAATTGTCGAAAATATTCTTATTTGTTCCAAACACCGTAAACAGAAAAACATTAAACGCATACAGTTTCGTTCATGTATACCATGACCATCGCGTAAACAGCATGTTATCATAAATACCTACTATATTTTACCAAAGCAAGAGCCTGATTGGGTTACATAGGACAGCACAATGCTACTGGCTAATCACACACAAATGGCATAAACGCTCTTTATTAGTTCCATATCAGGAATTCACCAACAAAGAACGCTCTTTATGTTTACCATCATAATATAAACAAACACCAGAAAAGTAACTTTTTATGCATTTGTTTACATAACAATGGTTAAACATATGAGAATAACATACTGTTTATGCGATATTTCTTATTTATATACGGACAAAGTCTGTCTAGATTTTGATGTTCGTTCTGTTTGTGGCGGTTTTTGACGGGTGGAAATATTTTCACAGGATACCCACCGCCAAGGCCAACCGTACCTTTAAAGGTATACTGACATAGTGCTTCAATAAACTATAATATATTGGACTTGTTATTAAACTTAAAACTTATTAATGTCACCTCGCAACTAACTTGATTGAAGTTGAGTCCTGCACACCTGCAAACACGTTGACCAGTTATCACTCATATCAATTCCGTCACGCCGAAATAGACAAGGTTGCGATAGGCGCTGATTCTTTGAAGTTGATTATCAAAGCCAGTCGTCTCAACTTCAAAGAATAAGCCGCCGCGGCGCCGACAAATACATTGAGTTGAGGTCATTGGGTTTCGCGCTCGTGCATGACCACCAAGTACTGAAAGCAGTTATCGCATCAAAGGGACAACAAAGAAGGCTTTAACAAGCTAATTGTGAGTGTGTATTTCGATAGCTTGATTGTTTAAATTGTCCAGTAATTCGGCAACGACAGCAACGGCACTGCTTTCGCGATGGCATAATGGTGGTGGGTGTGTTCCGACTAGTCGACTAGCCGATTTCGGAATCGACTAATTTAATAATCGCGTCGATTTCGATTAGTCGACTAATCGTTTCAACACTAGAAGTGGAGTTTTAATTTTTCCAAATCAAAGAGCAAAGTCGTTGTATTCAACGAAACTGAAAGACAGCACGACTTGTCAAGAACCTGGAAACTAGGAATTCACACAATCGAGGAGGTTAGCGAATGTACACACCTAGGCATTACTCAAGGAAAATTCGATATATCCACGATACGCTCAAATCAGACTTCGCACAAACTAAGGAGCACATACTTCGGACTAGCTGGCAAACGGATTCTTCAGTCATGTTCTCCGTCGATGCTATCTAAGCTTTTGAAAAGCATTGTTATTCCTCGAGCCATGTACGGCTCTGAATTGTTTCCTATGGACAAAACATCTGCACTACTCACTATGGAGAGATCTTATCGGACATGTATCAAGCATAGCCAATCATTGCCGACTAGATCCCCAACTCATCTAGCTTTGGGACTCCTCGGACTCCTCGGATTGATGCCGATTGAAAGAGAATTTCACATCAGAAAACTCCGCTTCCTTGGGAAACTAATCCACTTGCCGATCGGACATCAAATTCCACTCAGGATATTTCTATTTAAAACATACCAGTATCTTCTATTCGGTAGGATATCTTCCGGTTTTGTCGCTGACATCTTTCCAATCTTGGAAAAATACGACCTAAGACATCTCCTTGTTAATTTCCTTGATAACGGAATATTCCCTTCGGATAGTATCTGGAAAAGACACATTCGCGAGGCTGTTGAAGAAAATTATTGTGCAGAGTGGTTCAAATTTACCAGTAACTCTACAAGCCTGTCTATGTTGGTGCAGTGTCACCCATCTCCACTGAACACCTGGAACATTTGGGAATTGATGAGAAGAAACCGATCGCACACAGTGGCACTAAAACACCTGGCTATCCTCCTCAACAAAACTACGTTTGACAATAATGTTCTGTGTTGTACGTGTGGCTCGAGGTACAGCAATGAGTTAATGCACGTGCTTTGGACATGTAACTCAGATGTGATTACCCAGATGCGGTATAATTACTGGAGCTTAATAATTAACAAATACGGTATTCCAATGTACATATTCCTGGACAATCTGTCACTTCAACAGTTGATGGCGGTTATCCTCGGTGGTTCTGCTGCGTATACTTCAGAGGAGTTGCCACCAGAAATTGACAATGTTATAATTGATACTGCATATTTTCTGCTATTCTCCAGCAGAATCGTAAAGCCAGTGAATAACATTTGATTAACTAATCGCATGAGCATCGACTCAATGCGTAATATATGTATAACTCATGTAAATATCAATTGCACCTTATATCTTAACCACAATGTCATGAAATACACTCTCTCCCAAGAGGAGGTAATAAAGATATAATAATGATAGGAGATTTAACCCTTTTATCCATTCCATGTCTTTTAACCTTTTCCCTTATTAAGTGACTACATTACTCGTATTTAAATTGCACAGTACTATTTTTCCTCTAGGCTGGTTGTTGCGCTGCCATTTTCCAAATTTGCCAAATGTGAATTACTTTTGCATTTATATACTCTTTTCTGTTACCGTTTGTATAAAAATCAACAAAAAATGCAGTTGATTAAATTTTTCATGACGGGAGCTGCGCTGGTGCAGCATTAAAGATCTTGTGCCAGTGTATAGGAAGCTCCAGTCATAGAAGTGTTAATTACTTATTATTATTGTTTCCTATGTCTATCAAAGTTTTTTTCTGATTTTTGTTCTTCTTTAGGTTTGCACGTATGATAGAGCTGGGTTAGGGTTCAGTGACAGAACTTATCAGGTAAATTATTTATTGTCAATTCAGTTTCTGTATTTAAATAAAAGAGCATGACAATGCCTGCATGGAACAATTTGGAACGGCCTATATCAATTGCATCTCGGTCTTAAGATTTATACCACAGTTATGGAATCACAAGATATACATGTATATATAGATCTATGTTTCAATTCCAATTAACCCTTTCATGATGGGAGTTGCGCTGGTGCAGCATTAAAGATCCTGTGCCAGTGCATTCTCTTATATAGTGTTAGGCCAATGTATTATCTTATATATTCGAGGATCCCTATGGGAGACTTGCATATATAAGAGAATGCATTGGCACAGGGTTTTTGCAAAATTTCAGGAAGTTCAAGTCATGGAAGGGTTAAAGGCCCTCAAGGCGCTAGGTGAATAGAAAGTTACTAACATTCCACAATAACCAAGCCTGAGTTTAGTGTGCCTGTCATTTGCAGAATGAGGTCCCCAGAGGGTGAATTTAATGATGCTATCCCGCGTAGCTCACACACTGGGGACCTCATTCTGCTTTGGCCTCATCTTTTCTGGAAATTTTCTTTATTATCAAACTTCTATTGAAACTTATTCATATAGATTATATATATATTTTTTAGTTTAGTTTCTCTATATCCCCAAATTGGCAGACGACACTTTGCATAATTGAGGTTCCCAATGGGTGCACATCACAATATTCACCATTTGGAACTTCAATCTGAGTCTGTGTCTCCCATAGCAGATGAGGCCATGCAGAATGAGGTCCCCAGAGGGTGAATTTAGTGACACTTGCCTGCTATATGGGATAGCGTCACTAAATTCACCCTCTGGGGACCTCATTCTGCAAATGACAGGCACACTACCGTAAATTCAGGCTTGCCAATAACATATGGAATCTCATCTGTATCTGTATGTAATCGGCTCGAGGCGCATTGGTGGAGGAGGATGATGATGTCAGGTTGGTGTTGGCGCTGCAACAGGATCAGTGTCTGGTTGTTCCCATCGCAGAGCAGATAAAAAACCATCAGTGTCACTGATGTCAACAACCGACTGTTCCAGGTGGTTCCATTCCACAGTTGTTTTAACAAAGAAGGAGTGTTCGTATTGTGAGCTGCTGGTACGCAGAAGTTGGAAAGATTCTGTGTTGTTACACACCTCCTTCTCCACTGGATTTTGACTGACACAGTCCTCAAATTTTGTTGGCTTTATTTTTCTTGTGTCTTTCTTCTTGTGTTTTAGATAATCAGGAAGGGCTGGGACCAACCCCTTGACTATTTTGTGGTATTGAACCAGTCGCTGTTCATTCCTTCTTTCTTTGAGGGGTGGGAGCTTTAGCTGGCAGGTCTGGTGGTGAGTGTCCCAAACGACAGCACCATAGTCCATGATGGATCGTACAAGCACGATGTAGGCTTAATTTTTGCAGGTCTCAGGTGCATGGCGAATGTTCCGTCCAGTGTAGTGGCTGAGTCATACAATATCAGTTTGAAGTAGTAAATTAAGCACATAATATGTCTTTAACACCATGAGGATTTATATGGGTATAATCTTTTTCAGAATCACTCTGATGAAAGTGATACAGATTCGAAGCATTGGAAACCATACACTGTAGAGAGGTACTGTATATCAGATAAAACTCTCCCCCATATGAAAATTTCTTATGAGTTCTTATAAAAATCTCATGAGAAAGTGGTTAGAATGGTATGCAAAGCAGGAAAATTTGTTTTCATGTGAAAAACCAGTCTGATAAATATCCAGACTCCGTCTCATTACTTTCATCTATATCCGAGGACACCGGGATTCCATCTTATTTCAGAGATGAAGGGGGGAATACCCTTTTTTGTGAAAACTCATTAATATTCTGTTATATTCATAAGGCAGTGTTTGTCATTGCGTTATACACACAGATCTACACACGTGAGCCTGAGGTCATGTAAACATTTAAGAGTAGTCAATCTTCCTCTAACCAATTTCCATGCAATAAAATTCTCTCAAGGTTAATTGCTTCACTATACATGCAGAATACAAGTTTCGCCATTCAAATGCTATATTATAAAGAACAATGTAATGAAAACACAGCGATAAGCATGCTACTATAAATCATATTGAGCAGTACCGTGGTCATATTGCGTCATTTCCTTATTTAGAATATGTGCTTGGAATTTAGTTGTAAGTGATCCCTATTTGGCACGTGACGTAATATCCATAGGGTAGGAGAAAATACTAGTTTTTTGAATATCTTTGCAAATACAATTCTATTACTAGTACCTATACTTGTTCTGTCTGTTCATTCCCCAATTATGAATAAACGTACATTAGTTTGATTTTGAACATACCGACGTTTGGTCAGTTAAGATACCCGATGCTAACATGCAGTCTATACGATAACTTCATGTGATTGCAGTCAAATGCCGCGGGTGTGGCTTGTATGAATAAGTGAATATTAATTGAACTTGCAGGAAGCTATTCATTTGTCAAGCAAGGCATCGCTCGCTGCGTATTGGCTAGATTTCTCTCGTTTGGAACAATTTTAACCATGAGAATCCTTAGACCATAAGTTGATTGAAATGAAACACGGTCTAATTTTATTAGACTGGTGAAAAACTAACATTAGAGAATTTTCTCGGATAAATTCTCTCTCGATCTTATGAGAAATGTGGAGTCCAAAACATTCTAGTTTTGTTGAATAAGTCCAAACTTCTCATGTGAAATTTTCCCAATGGAGAACTCTTTCAACGTGATAGATTTATATATATTTATTTGCCAAATTATATTGGGGAGCGTAACTACTAGCTCCCCAATATACACATGTTTATATAACATATAACATATGATAATAAATTATTACAAAATCTCAATACAAGTACTATTATTTTCAGTTAATTGGATTACAGTAAATAGTATCAAGATTTCAAAGTATGAGAATACAATAATGGAAGAGAATTGGAAAAGTATAACATGTACATGTATACCGTTCAATTTATATTGATTTTTTGGCTAAACAGGCCCCTGTAGTATGTATTAGACAAAATAATTGGAATAAAATCCTGAATTATATGGGAGATATGGGGTGGGCGGGTAAAAATAAAGTTATTGATACGTCGGAACTCCATATCGTTCGACCAGTCGTCAGTAAAAGTCAATTCAGTATGAAATAACCGCGTCTGCATGTCGACCCATGGTATGAAGAGAACAACTCATTGCGTGTTATTAATTGACAGGCTATTGTGCGGCATGCGTATTGTAACGAATGAACAAAGAATGTATTAGGCCATATGAATTATTTATTGGGGTACGAAGACATATAGGCGAAGGCATGTTAAACTGCCAAAATCAAGCATAATTACTTTATTTGTAGGACAAATGAACGCAAATACAGATGATTAATAGTTACTCCGAGAAAATTCAATCTTTTAATATGTTTTACAAACATAATAAAAGTAACCAATTTTCCCTATGGTGAACTCTTTCAACGTGATAGATTTATATATATTTATTTGCCAAATTATATTGGGGAGCGTAACTACTAGCTCCCCAATATACACATGTTTATATAACATATTAATGATAATAATTTATTACAAAATCTCAATACAAGTACTATTATTTTCAGTTAATTGGTTTACAGTAAATAGTATCAAGATTTCAAAGTATGAGAATACAATAATGGAAGAGAATTGGAAAAGTATAACATGTACATGTATACCGTTCAATTTATATTGATTTTTTGGCTAAACAGGCCAAACCGAAGGTCGGCCAAAAATAAAGAAACGAGATGTCTTAGTTGTACATATGCTCTCCGTATAGTCCCTGCAGTGGTTATTATACAAAAGAGATGACTTAATTGTGTATACATGTATTCCAACCTTACAGTCCCGTCACGATTATGTATACAACATGCGTGTGTTTCAGTTAAGCTCAGATAATATATAGAAAAACCAAGATATAGACTAAATTATAACAATAATAATATCTCAACCAGAATATATATACTCAGCATGACAAAGGCACAACTATTTACCAGATGTATGTATATAGATATATAAGTGATTTCTAAAACATATTTCGGTTGCGATGGTGAAAATTTGATTACTGTTGCAATAATTCTTGTAGTTATTCTCTGTTATATATATATATTACAAATTCTCAAATATATACAAATAATTATACAATAATAATTGTAGAATCGTAGTGACAGAAATACATGTGTGAACATCTCAGAATAGACCCCCAAGTCTCATCGCAAGGAATATCCGGCCCAGGGTGACTAAACAAGGGAAGCAAACCCACCTCTGTGGGTAAGTCATCCCCGAACACACATGTATTGCCAACACCATACCCAACTACATACAAATAATTACACAATAATAATTGTGAAATCGTAGTGACAGAAATAAATGTGTGAACATCTCAGAATAGACCCCCGAGTCTCATCGCAAGGAATTTCCGGCCCAGGGTGACTAAACAAGGGAAGCAAACCCACCTCTGTGGGTAAGTCATCCCCGCTCACACAAATATTGCTAACACCATACCAACCTGCAATACCCCCTCCCCCGGATTGAAATATTATTACTGACACTACTGCAACAAACTCTTTGAATGAGTGTACATCAATTTCATGAGTGGGGAAAAACATTGGGAAATGGAAATATCACTGTACTGGATAATCCAACATTTAAACCAGCATATTATACCATAGTTGTATGACGTCAACATAACTATGTTTAACTAGTTAAAGTTTTAAATTTGTGAACAGTCAAGTGAACCATCTATAACTCTGCTCATAAATTGATTACTATAAATTGTTGATCTAAAACATTTTCAACAAATTATTTCTTGACAGAAATGATTTGAGATTATTCATTTCAACTATGAAACGAACTTTATCTTCCCATAAGATTATTACTACATTATGCAAATAACATGTTATATATAACATGCAACAAATGGAACTTGAGAAAACAACCATTTAAATGTGGATATATAGAAGTCATATAGGTTCTCAGTTATATAGACAACGTTCGTGATGTAAAAGGTAAAGCACGAAGTGGCGTTGTGTGCAAAAGTATGCTAAAGCTAGGCTTCAAGTTAAAATGTCAATTTCAATATTTCGTACAAGACTCCAATTATTGGTGTAAATTAGACCTAGAGCCACACTCAGGCATGTCTCGGATATCGGAAGCCGATAAAATTTAAATCAAAATGGAATATCCTGATATATAGTGCTGTCGAATATGTGATCTATTTTAAGTGTTGAAAATGCCATATACCATTTCAAAATAAAACATATGACATGTCGTTAAATTCGTGACTATACTTGCACACTAAAATAGACATTGAGTTGTATAGTTAATAACTGGTCTGTACTCTGTATGACAATGGATATCTAACGTGTCACATGCAAACAAGGCGCCAATGGCATACTTAAACTAGCTCCCCAAATAACCTCAAATGAATTCTGTCAAAAAATAGTTCAATATTGAAATAATGTCAAAGTTGTGGCGAAATGACATAAATTTTTTGGAATGCCGTGAGATTCAAAATTGTCTGAATGACGTAAAAACTGTGCGAATGTTGTCATAATGGTCCAAATGGTGTTAAAATTGTCCAAATGGTGTCAAAATTGCCTGAATGGCGTCAAAATTACCCCAATGGTGTCAAATTGCCCGAGAAAGGCATCAAATTTGCCCGAAAGGCATCCAAATTTCCAGAATGCATCAAAACTGCTCGGAGAGCGTAAATAGTCCGTAGGATATCAAATTTGCCCGAATGGCATCAAAATTCACCATATATGTCGTCGATTTTGCCAAAAAGGCATCAAAATTGCCCGGATGGCATCAATAGTCCGTAGAACATAAAATTTGCCCGAATGGCATCAAAATTCACCATATTTCGTTGATTTTGCCAAAAAGGCATCAAAATTGCCCGGAGGGCGTCAATAGTCCGTAGGACATCAAATTTGCCTGAATGGCATCAAAATTGCCCGTAGGGCATCAAAATTGTCGTATGCGTGGTTTCAATTGCGAATTCAGCTCAAAATGTCATCAGGCACTTGCTTCAAGTGGCATCGGGCACTGAGACAATGAACGTATTCGATTCCAGCAACAAAGTCGATCGATTCAAAGTGCCCGGAGGGCGTCAATAGTCCGTAGGACATCAAATAGCCTGAATGGCATCAAAATTGCCCGTGGGGCGTCGAAATTGTCATATGCGTGGTTTCGAAATCAGCTCAAAATTTCATCAGGCACTTGCCTCAAATGGCATTAGGCACTGAAACAATGAACTTATTCGAATCCAGCAACAAAGTCGATTCAAAGTGACAAAGTCGACTCGCCAATGTTTCCCAAGGAAGGTCGTATATATATGTTCGATGGTAACATATTCAAGACCACTTGTGGCGGCTACAAAGGCGAGAGGACCAAGTCGTTACAAAATCGTAATATAATGTATTATTTGTGCACTAAAACAAGAGGGTAAAATTAGATAGCTTATTTTGACATATAAGAACAAATAGTATGAAGCACGCATATTTTATAATATATGCAAACTAGATCAATGGTGCATGGCAAAATAATATTTTTAAAAGTACATCTTTATGAGCGAAATCCACATTGCATGTAGAGCAATTATGTATGTGCAGTATCAATTGTCGAAATCGCGACCAGAAATGATCATGTGAAATGTAACTTGATAGTGTAAGGCCAAAGTAGCAAAGTTTATTTTGTTCTATTCTCAAAAATACTTAGAAATTTATAATTATTCGAAATGAACCAGCATCAATGAATCCATGTTTAAATATGTACACATACACAAACGAATGCGCAATATAACTTCTATAACATTCCGATTAACAGTTAGGAGAGTATATGAACCATAATGTCTGGTTATTACTAGTGCGTATACATGTGAAAACCAATTTTTTTCATTCTGAGCATATTACACTTAATATCGGGCGGACACGACAGCGTCAATAGTCCGTAGGACATCAAATTTGCCTGAATGGCATCAAAAGTATTATTATGTAGATCGACATTGTACATATAAAATGCTAATATTGTTCGATTGGCCACAACCTGATGCTAATATAAAACACATATAATATCAAGATACTGTATACATATTCTCATTTAAGATACCAACAGCAACTGTTGTAAATGCAGTAAAATATGATTATTTGTTTTGTATCTATTAAAATATAACCATCATTTGTGGTACTTATAAAGTATTAATATTGATCAATTGGAATTCACACGATGCTAAATATTATACACGTGCAATACCAACATATATAAAATACAAACAAAAACTGTCTATGCAGTAAAATAGATTTTTGTATGTAAAAATAAAATAAAGTCATCACTCGCGTTATATACTTGATTCGAAATGAATATCCATATATTTCACGTGTGTGTAAAATTAAATATAGCCATCCCTCTCGCGGTATCAACCAGACTCGAAAATTAATACACATATATTGTTACATGCCTGGCATATATACTTGCCATGCAGAACATTTCCAATGTCAAATTGTGCTAACACGTAACTAGTATGACTGTCCCATGAGATGCATGCATACACTGATATCAGCACTTATTTAGACATAACAATTTCTCAATACCATGCAAGGAGTCAAACTGATACGAAATATAAATACATTGTAAGTGCAGTATATACACACGCCAATACTATTTAAAAACGCGCACTAGAAGCTAATCAGTACCGTGTATATATATATATCTATATATTTGTATTACATGATTCGATATAACGAGTTACAAGCGCGACAGACGCGGCCATTTGGGTAATAATAAAAATATATAATCTAAGACAATGTATTTGCAGGGCTTTTAGTTTAGCCAATTAAAACAAGACAGCATATATATGAGTGTACTTTAAGGCACTGGGATCGAATTATTGGAAACAGTGCAAGTCAGATGACGGGTCAAGTCCCACAGACTGTGACACATTGTCAGAACAAATTTAATGTCATATAGGTATGTAGACCTATCTCTCCCAATAAGAAGGTTGGCGGCTATAAAGCATAAAACTATAGCACGAGCACCTCTTCCATGTTCATCGATCATAATCACGCTCACTGTTAGTTTGGTAAGTTCACTGTACAGGATCAAAGATGGGACTCGAGCTTGAATTGTATTCGAACAGTTGTGCGTCGTCAACGGAGATAATGTTTTGGTTGGATCATACCTCGTTCATGCGTGTCGTCTTCAAACTGGCTGAGCGTCGGGAACCTGATGGATCACAGGTCTCACAGGTCTGATCAAATCAATCAAGAAAATCGCCCAGTATGAATGATTTTAGAAGTAATAATTCTAGTTGGATCCAGTGTCGAATAAACTCAATCAGATAGTGTACGTTAATATTTCAAGATGATAACTTTCAGTTAAAACCATGTTAAAACCATTGTAAAATCAAGTTAAAAATAAAGTTATTGATACGTCGAACTCCATATCGTTCGACCAGTCGTCAGTAAAAGTCAATTCAGTATGAAATAACCGCGTCTGCATGTCGACCTATGGTATGAAGAGAACAACTCATTGCGTGTTATTAATTGACAGGCTATTGTGCGGCATGCGTATTGTAGCGAATGAACGAAGAATGAATTAGGCCATATGAATTATTTATTGGGGTACGAAGACATATAGGCGAAGGCATGTTAAACTGCCAAAATCAAGCATAATTACTTTATTTGTAGGACAAATGAACGCAAATACAGATGATTAATAGTTACTCCGAGAAAATTAAATCTTTTAATATGTTTTACAAACATAATAAAAGTAACCGATCTCACCAGAAAACATGACTTTCAAATATTTCCTCTGCAAATTTATCAATGTCCTTTAGTCAGATCTTCTCATTGTAATATGATTCCTTGAAACAGATTTATTTTCATAACTGACAGAATAAAGCTTTTCGTATGACAAGTGTTGATAAATGGTGATGAACAATGAACTTGAAGCTAAATATACTGTCATTTTCGTCTAACCGTTGACATCACAAAATGCAGCCAACTGGAACTGGAATTTCCCACATTCCCTTACAAATGGACTTACTCTCAATTGTGTTATTGCCTATCAACTATTTTAAAGTAGTCATTTCCAACGTAGCATAAAATGTTATTGGAATATTGTTGATGACCAGATACATGTAATTAGATGGGGCATGTAGTTAAACCAGCATTTAATATTGAGCAGCTATTATATATTAAATGCTGTTTTCAAAAGTTATGTTTGCATACTTGTCATCCTATAACAAATTTTGACAACCCACAAGGTTCTCAGAGATTGTGGATTGGGCTAGGAGAAACACACCTAGAGCTTATTATACCCCCCGCAACGAAGTTGTGGGGGGGGGGGGTATACTGGAATCAGCTTGTCCGTCCGTCGTCCGTCTTCCGTCTGTGGACACAAATTTGTCCGGAGTTTTTCTCAGTCGTTTTATGATCATTTTCCATGAAACTTGGCACAGACATCAACCACCATGGGAACCTGTGGACCTGCGATTATGACGTCTGTCAGACTTTTTTTTTGGTGGAGTTATCCCCCCTTTTTTGTCCGAGCTTTTTAGCTCACATGAGACGAAGTCTCCGGTGGAGCTATAGTCATCACTCCTCGTCCGTCGAGCCGTCCATCCGTCCGTCCATCCGTCCGTCCATCTGTCAACAATTCTTTGAACATCTTCTCCTCCCAATCCATAGCCCGATTGGGTTCATATTTGGTGTGGATGTTCCCTAGGTGACTCTCATTCAGATTTGTTCAAATGAGGTCACTGGGTCAAATAGTTGCCAAGCCAGGGTCATAACTTTTTCCCACCATAGTAATTCTTACAACGACTTCTTCTCAAATTTCATTGGGCCGAATGGCTTCATATTTGGTACAAACGGTTATTGGGGGACTGTGATTCTGATTTGTTAAAATGAGATCACTGGGTCAAATGTGGGCGGAGCCAGTGACATAACTCAAAAAAAAAAAATATTTTTAAATTAAGATTTTTGGGAATTTTCACCTTGCTCAATTTAACAAACAAAATATTTTTAAAACATGTTATAAAATTTGAAAAATGTGACACCATTATAACATCTGCAGAGTTATGAAACTTTAATCTTTAACGAAATTACAGAAATATCCCATTACCCATCCCCCCTCCCACATGGCCCAGACCCAACCCCCCTCACCACCATGCACCCAACCACCATCACTTCCAACTGATATCATCTGCAACTTCCAACTTTAATGTCTGTTTTATCCAGAAGCAGATATATATCTCTGCAGATAGACAGAGAGAGACACACACAAACAGGTCATCAATCTAGATTAGAATAATATATGTCATCTGGCAGCTGGCTTGTATAAACAACACTGCTAGATATTAAAACAAACTACAGTAATATCCAAAGTAATTGACCACTTAACCACAGCAGAATTATGGGTAATTTTTCAGGATTTAGTCGGAAATATGGCTTGTTGCCATTCATCGGAAAGCTCTCGGGGACAGCTTTCCGATGAATGGCAACAAGCCATATTTCCGACTAAATCCTGAAAAATTATCCATAATTCTGCTGTTGTTAAGTGGTCAATTACTTTGGACATTACTGTACCTGAATTTAGTGTGTCTGACATTTGCTGAATGAGGTCTCCAGAGGGTGAATTTAGTGTTGCTACCCCGTACAGCAGGCTAGCATCACCAAATACACCCTCAATGGACCTAATTCTGCTTAGGCATCATCTTCTGGGAAGTATCTTAAGTATCAAATTGAAATTTTGTTTTAGTAACTTTTTTTTACTTTTTCAAATTCTGTGAAGTTTCTATGTCCCCCTAATTTGCAGAAGATAAAAAGCATAATTGAGGTGTTCAATGGGTGTGCATTACAAACTTCAACTGTAGAACTTCAATCTGTTCCTAGGTTTCCCATGGCTGTTGAGGCCTAATCAGACTGAAGATTAATCGGGTGATGCTAGCCCACCTTGCGGAATATTGTCATTAAATTCACCTTTCGGGGACCTCATTCTGCAAATGTCAGACACACTATATTCAGACTTGGCTGGCATATTATTTTAAGCTGCATAAATGCATGCTATCAAAATTTATTTGATCCATTTTAAATACAGACATCTTGAGATTAATTGAAAGTGATCCATTATCTGGGTGATATAGAATTGGCCCATCAATCACCATACACTTGGTCTCTCAGATTAAATAAACAATAAATTAGAATTCATTCCTGACCAGCCCATGATTACTATAATTGTGTGTGCCAGCTGTGGTATTTGTTTATCAACACATTTGAAATATTAGCATTGTATCTATGATACATTCAAGTGACATACTGGGTACAGTTCCATCATTTAATGGGTAACATGTATTAACCCTGATCACCAATTTTATGCTTTTGTGATATTTTTAATTTAAATTCTCAGATTCTATCTCCAGGTTTATAATGATAATAATACACCTTTACTTGCATGGATTTTGTTTCTAAGACTGGTGACATCTTTTTTATTTCACCTGAGACGAATTAGTCTCCAGTGGAGCAAAAGTCATCAATCGTCGTCCGTCCATCAACAATTCTTTGAACATCTTCTCCAGATCCATAGGACCGAAGGGGTTCATAATTGGTGTGGATGTTTCCTAGGTGACTGTTATTCAGATTTGTTCAAATGATGTCACTGGGTCAATTAGTTCCAAAGCCAGGGCCATAACTCTTTCCCTCCATAGTAATTCTTAAAACGACTTCTTAAGTGGCATCAGGCCGAATGATTTCATATTGGGTATGAAGGGTCTGGTTTACTGGGGTTCAGAATTGTTAAAATGGGGTCACTGGGGCAAACATGTGCAGGGTCAATATCTTTTAAAAAACAATTTGGATTTAAGTTTTTGCATTTAACTCCTTTTGCTAAATTTAACAAAAAACATAATTTTAAATGAGAAAAAATACCCAGTAAATTATACTCCTTGCTCAATTTTTTTTTTATGAATTTTTGTTTTCAATTTTAAAATAAATTTTTGAGAAATCAATTATGTTATAACAACTTACTGACTATTGTAGTCTTCAGAGTCCCAGTCTTCTCCGTCTTTACAGTCTGGTGAACGACCCCACATTCTTTGACTGTCTTGTATCCCTACATTTTTATGTCAACTTTTTTTTAAAACTTGGCACAGATATTTAGTACCATGGGAACCTGTGCACATGCGATTATGACGTCTGTCCGACATTTTTTGGTGGAGTTATCCCCCTTTTTCGACTTAGAAATTTGTTTGCGACATGCATAATTTTGTCCGAGCTTTTATTCCTACAATTTTCGGTCCATAGGTTTAAGATTAGGGTTAGGGTTGTGCACCTGCAATGGGAACTGTTATTTTATTATTTTAACTAAATGTTTTACTGACATGTGAAACATCTTAGTATTTTAAAAACACGGGTGGGGGGGGGGGGGGGGGGGGGGGGTACCCTTAGTCCCATTGGGACAGTCACACCTCTAGTTTAAGCCTGCTCATTGTTATAACAATATTCAAACTAGTTTTGTGTATATTGTAAATACTATTGTCATCAGTGTTCACGCGGCCGTTAGCAAATTTCGCAAATTGCGAAAGAAAAACAAAAGTGGATCAACAAAATGTGCTAGTGGCTAAAGAAAGTGGCTCAAAGAATTTGGGTGTGTGGCTCTTAAATTAACTGCCATCGGACAGATTAAGTTTAACAACCAGGCAACACTATCCCACCACGAACAGTTGGAATGAAAGCACTTGCTAATTGATTCTCGGCTTATGCCACAGCGGTTGGTTGTAATTGTATCGCGTACAGTGAATGGGATTCCTACTTCTACTCGATAAATAACACACATTCATTGTATTGCTTTCACATCGCCAAACATTAGTGAAACAAAGAAAGGACACACGTCCTATATCAGACTGTGCATAACACTATATTGTGAACCCGTGTCGACTGTGGACTGTGAGAGGGCCTTCTCGTAAAACCAACATTTGATTAAAGATAAACGACGAAACAGACTTTCTGTTCCACATTTAAACTTATTAATGAAAACTGCAATTTAAGGCCATCCAATGTTAGACTTTTATTTTGGTAAAGCATTTAATAATCGGGATGATGTAAAATCTCGCAGAATTTTCAATGTTTGATTATTAATACTATCAGAACCTGTTATATTATATTAGAATAAGTATTTGAGTTAATTAGCTTGTGTTGTTCTTTGAATATGTTTAAATCAAAGTGGCTCCAAAAATTATGGGTTGAAAAAATGTGGCTCAAGTATATGAAAAGTGGCTCCAAAAAATGGCTAAGGTGGTGGCTCAAGAAAATTTTGGGCCAGTGTGAACACTGATTGTCATATTTCACAAATACAAGGGAAGAGCTTGGTGCTGGTCCAACGTAATGGTCGATCCATTCTGTGTCAACCATCGAACACATGTTCAGACTTACATGTAATGCAGCTCAACTTCGGTGAAAGGATGTGACCATAGCCGAGGTGGTTAGATTGCAGATACCATCATCGCAGTCTGGGCTAGACGAGGTTGGCCTAGGTTCGAACGCCAACATGTGCAAAAATCGAGACTGATTTTCAAACTTGATCTGAGTTGACATACATCTCAATGTGCCATTTGATCGATACATGGCCATTTCGTAAGAAATGAGAACTTGTTCACGCACACTGAAGCAATTAACACTCTTTCTGAGACAGTGCATGCCTGAGATTAGTGTGCCTGTCATTTGCAGAATGAGGTTCCCAGAGGGTGAATTTAGTGACATTATCCTGCATAGTGGGCTAGCATCACCAAATTCACCCTCTGTGGACTTCATTCTGCATGGCCTCATCTGCTATGGGAGACATAGACTCATAGATGTTCCCAATGGGTGAATATTGTAATGTACAACTATTGGGAACCTTGATTGGCAATGTTTTATCTGCCAATTTGGGGATATAGAGAAACTAAAACTAAACTAAAAAAGAAATAGAATCTATGTGAAGAAGTTTCTATAGAAATTTTGTAATAAAGAAACTTTCCAGAGAAGATGAGGCCTAAGCAGAATGAGGTCCCCAGAGGGTGAATTTGGTGATGCTAGCCTGCTATGCGGGATAGCATCACTACTAAATTTACCCTCTGGGGACCTCATTCTGCAAATGACAGACACACTATAATCAGACTTTAGTCAGTGCCTCCATAAATCTGACGTATTTAGAAAACTGATAATTGTTACCCGTAACTCATGATCTCATTTTCACACAGGATGACAGATGATTTCCGACAGCTGTTTACAGTTAGTAGTCAGCAGCAGACACCATTCATTCTGGTAGGAGCAGAGCTTTCATCACTTATTGTGCAGTTTTATACACAGATGTATGAGAGGTACTTCACAATCATTTACACATTATTGGTTAATGACATTTCCTACCATCTCCTGCATAAAGAATGAAACAAATTTTATTCCATCTGTGTAAACAGACACTCAGATTCATACTGAGCAGAAATGTCATTTCCATAGTTCGGGAAATGGAAACTCTATGACAGGTAAGACCCAATATTTGTATGTGGGCTGTGTTTTCGCCGTCGGTGGCCAAAGTGGCAAATGGCCACTTTTTTTCGAAAGTGGCCACAAAAAAAATCACATTTGGCCAAACTTTTTTTCACCACAAATGGAGACAGAAATCTAATTCAAAAGTGCTGAATACATCGACGAAGTTAAGCGACAAAATATCGCCTGTTTTGGACACTCAGGTTTCGTACTTCGGATACATCATACGATGGCAACCCAAATTTATTTTGTAAGGGGAGCGTTGATTGAATGGTGATGGTTGTGCAAAGTCGATATTTCTAATCATCAAAAACCTTAATCTCTGCACTGGTTATATCATATTTTTTAAGATGAAATACGTAAATGCATTGTCCTATAATTTGATGTGCCAGCAATGCCATGACAGTTACGTAATGTGTCGTAAACTGCCTCCCGTCTTATCACAACAACCGGACTTAACACCATAAAGGTTATTAATACAATAATAGATATTCAAAAGTTTTACCTCATGATAATAAGCGACAGAACTGTTGTTTTATTTCGGAGAAAATAGCGATGACAACTAACATAGCTCATTACTTGATCAGTTGGCGAACATGGTGTCAACGACGCGACGTAGAGTCAAAGAGTTATATATTTTTTAAATATAATTTAGTTATCAATTGTGAGCCCAGAAAATGGGGATTTAATTTGGTCAAAGTTTTTTTAATTTGGCCAAAAAACATTTGGCCAATTTTGTTTTTATTTGGCCACTAAAAATTTCATTTGGCCATTTTTTTGGCCAGAAGATTTTTCGGTCCAGCGTGAACACTGTATGTGGGTCCGTAGTTAACTTAGACTGGCACCTGTCCATCTTTCATTTTTGGAGTATAATGGCTCAAAATGCAAATTAAGTTTGAATTTCCTTTGAGGATTTAGTCCAAATAACGGGTCATTTAGTTAATTTGAGCTTTCAATGTTGATTAAGATCTAATAGGCTGTATCAAATGTGTCAACACAATATATTGGCTCAAGATATTGGGTTTTTTTCTCTTTTTTTTTATACGCCTGTTTGAAAAAACTGTCGTATTATGTAAATGTGTTGTCCATCCGTCTGTCGTCCGTCCGCTTTTGGTTTTGAATGATAACTTTAGATTGAATCGAGTGAACTGAACCAAATTTGGTATGTTAGTTTACCACACCAAAATACAGATCAAGTTCGAATATAGGTTTCGTGCGCATGATTTTGACTGAGTTATGTCCCTTTTTCGACATAGATTTTACCTGATTTTCGGTTTCCGGTTAATAACTTTAGATTGAATCAAGTGAACTGAACCAAATTTGGTAGATTAGTTTACCACCCCAAAATACAGATCAAGTTCCAATATGGGTTTCGTCTGCATGATTTTGACTGAGTTATGCCCCTTTTACGACTTAGATTTAACTGATATTCATTTTCCAGATGATAACTTTATATTGAATCGAGTGAACTGAACCAAATTTGGTATACAGATCAAGTTCAAATATGGATTTTCCAGGTCAAGTTCGAATTTGAGTCCGATCTGACCATTTTTGCCAGAGTTATAGGATTTTTTTGTCTGAAAATAGTGGAAAATAAATATTTAAAAAAAATAATTTGGTTTTATATTTTGAGGTTTCTGATTGATAAAAAAATTTGGTATGTGAATTTTTCAGTCAAAAATACCACACTTGAAGTTATTTTGTTTTATTTTTGTTGTTAATTCGTCTTAAGTCAAAGGTTTCAAACAAATGAATTAAACCTTACCCCACTCTACTCCAGAAACTGGCGTATTATGCCACGCCCCGACGGCGTGCTCTTGTTTTTATTTTGTTGTCAGAAAGATCTGAAATGTACCACCATATACAGTTAAATTCATGTATTAACCCTTTCTTTAGTAAATACACATTGACGAGTAGTTCCCATCAGAAATGTTCAGATAATAAGAGCTTATTTAGTGAAAATTTCCTACAATAAATAGGACTACTTCAACACTTTTATAATCTATCGTCTGCCTATTTTTCTCAAAGCCCATGCAGTAAATGAAAGGGTTATGTGTAGTTATGATTTTGCTGATCCTCTCTAATATCACTTTCATACGGTATGTGATTTAAAAACACTGATATTTATTGTCTCAAAATTTAAAGATAAATTTTTCATTCTACCCAAGGAGAGTTTCGCCTATGTTTATATAATATATTGAATGTTTCAGTAACGTATATGGTGTGATTCTGCTTAGCCCATTGTCTGATGAGATATTCGAGCAAGATAATGGCGCATGGACTCACTATTGGTAAGTTGGTCATCAGGATGGAGGAACCGTTCTCTTCTAATGTAACTTAGGGTTGATTCAGTTGAGGTAGAGTGGGTTTGATTGAACTGACATGGCTCTTTTGAAACTAAAAGTTATGTACATGTAATTTGGTAGTAAGGACAATACAGGTTGACAATAGGGCCTGACGAATCGGCAATTTCAACATTGAAATTGAATCGAATCTCGAATCGAATCTTTTTCAAACACTTTAGTAGATTGGCGGTACCGATCAGTGGGAGGTACAAGCAAAAATGTGGGCAAATATCCGATGATTTTATAACGTCAGTGAGATAACTCAGATTACAAAGGAGGTTCATTAAACTTAATTTCTATGACATGGTATGAACAGTATTTAATCACAGTTTAATATATGAGACTGGCACGACATCATTTCATATTTTGTGACACTGCCACTTTGTGTGAAGTTCATGAAAGTAAGCAGTTTGGAACTTTGGAGTCAATGGAGTCTGATTCGAGTCATTGCAAATGGAAACTCTTCAGCGCATGTACGCTTCACCCTGTCGCACACAGCAGGCACATGCGATATCAAAATTGCGCATCATGACTTGGGAATGGCGCATACACAAACGGGATTACAGGAACTATGTATAGTATCCCAACTTGGGCCTGTCCATCGGATCAATTGAGTTGTCATGAAAGCTAAATGGTCAACCATATTCCATTTCCCGGATAACATGCTGTATAAAGCTGTTGATCGGATTTGGAGACGACATGTTGGAGCCCAAAATGTTTATTTAATATATTTATATCGTGTTAAGTTTTAAATTAATTTTAAAAAATATAATATTTGATTGAGCTGAGTAACACAATATAGGCTTTTCTGGTAAGAATGTCAAATATGTCCCACAAGAAATTCACTCGCTTCCGCAGCTTGGGCCGGCAAAATCGCGACACTGCTGGTTTTATGTGGTGGAGGAAACCCGTGTGTGCTACAGTTGTGGTACAACCGTGATGAACACGTGAACCTTCACAGACCTACCAGCAGGTTGCATGAGTAACCCACCGACCTGCCACGAGTAACCAGCACTGGGACTGGGAAGCCAATATATATATATGAGCACTGGGCTATTTGACAACTTACCCTATACACATTGGACCATGGAGGTCCCAGATGGTCGCGGAAGGAGCCTCAGGTTATGTATTGGGGATATGATGAATGTTTTGTATATAGAATGCAGTCTATTCCCGGTGATAAAGGACTTGTATACGACGATTCGAAATATCACGAATCACACGACCGCTTTCGAATCGAATAGGAACGTAACATTCGAAATTGAATCGAATCTCGAAGCTTCGTCGGGCCCTAGTTGACAAAATGCACGAGATGCCTATTAGTAGCTCTTTATTCATACCATATCAAGTAACAATGCACAGTTTTTATTGTTATGTTGAAGAATATTGGGACCTGATTTTTTCCACCTTTTTCCAGTTATAAGCGGTCACCCATCAAAACACCACTAATTAAATCAGTACGCATATGCAATAGTACAAAATTACTATACTAACAATGCAACATTTTTAGCGACAAAACGCAAATCACCGTAAAATTATCATTTCCATGTTTCCTGTCTTATCTATACATGTATTATATCTTAATAAATTATATTTTTAATTCTTATTGTAACATGTTTCAGCTATTGTTATTTATATTTTAGTCGGTACTTTATTGAACAAAGTTAAATTAATCAATATGTCCATGACATATTGTGATTATAAACGTAACTTACTTTTTGACGGATGTAACCAGTTAACAGCAATTGCGATTAAACCCCTCCCATGACGCATGACAATACCATATACAAGCATCATTTTTGCTCACACAACAAACCAATCATTGAATACTCCCCACCACTGTCATCATCTCACGACTTCATCTGTACCCTCTTGTCTTCTATTTTCTCCTTCCCATCTCTCTCTCTCCTGTCTCTGCCGCCTGCTATCCCTAGCACTATCGTCTTCGTTTTTTCCATCCCTAACTAAAATTCTGTTATATATCTCCAATTCTCCGAAAAACATTATTTCTAACCCTTCCCGTCTGAACTATACCCCTCCCTCACTTATTGGGGACGGGGCATGTAGCCAAAGAGGAGAGGACTTCATATAAGCCCTTGGACTTGTTTTCTGATCCTTGTTAGTTTTTTTTTTTTTTCAAAACTCGACTTATAGTTTGATGAGGGACGGTGGGCGGGTGGACGGGCGGCGGACGGGCGGGCGGCGTGTTTTGCTTATAACTCAACCGTTTATTTACGGATTAAAAAAAATTTGGTGTGTGAGTACATATCCATGCACGTAAGCTGCAGACAAAAAATCGGGTTCGTCCGCACATTTATTACAGAGTTATGGCCCTTTGAATTTTCAGCTCGTTAGCGCGATAACTTCAACAAACGTTATCCGATTTGATTGAAATTTGGTATATAGGTGTCTCCCAAGAATATCTCGGATGAGTTCGAAAACCGGCCTGGTCCGATAAAATTTGATAGAGTTATGGGCCTTAATTAGTCATTTTTCACGAATTTTCAGCTCGTTAGCGCGATAACTTCAACAAACGTTATCCGATTTGATTGAAATTTGGTATATAGGTGTCTCCCAAGAATATCTCGGATGAGTTCGAAAACCGGCCTGGTCCGATAAAATTTGATAGAGTTATGGGCCTTAATTAGTCATTTTTCACGAATTTTCAGCTCGTTAGCGCGATAACTTCAACAAACGTTATCCGATTTGATTGAAATTTGGTATATAGGTGTCTCCCAAGAATATCTCGGATGAGTTCGAAAACCGGCCTCGTCCGATAAAATTTGATAGAGTTATGGCCCTTAATTAGTCATTTTTCACGAATTTTCAGCTCAGCGCGATAACTTCAACAAACGTTATCCGATTTGATTGAAATTTGGTTTATAGGTGTCTCCCAAGAATATCTCGGTCGAGTTTGAAAACCGGCCAGGTCCGATAAAATTTGATAGAGTTATGGCCCTTAATTAGTCATTTTTTCACAAATTTTCAGCTCGTTAGCACGATAATTTAACAAACATCATCCTATTTGATTGAAATTTTGATATATAGTGTCTCCCAAGAATACCTCGGACGAGTTAGAAAACCGGCCCGGTCCGATAAAATTTGATAGAGTTATGGTCCTTAAGTAGTCATTTTGTACGAATTTTGAGCTCGTTAGCGCGATAACTTCAACAAACGTCATCCGATTCAACTAAAATTTGGTATATAAGTGTCTTCCAATAATATCCTGGACGAGTTCGAAAACCAGCCTGGCCCAATAAAATTTGATAGAGTTATGGCCCTTAATTAGTCATTTTTCGTGAATTTTTAGCTCGTTAGCACGATAACTTCAACAAACGTCCTCCGATTTGTTTAAAATTTGGAATAGACATACTTGCCAAGAATATTTCGGACGAGTTCGAAAACCAGCCTGGCCCGATAAAATTTGATGGAGTTATGGCCCTTAATACTACCGATACTGATGCACACCAATTGGCGGTAGCCACCGGCGGTAAGCCACCGAAAACGAGGCACAGCATCTCTGATGCCACCTCTTGTTTCATATATTAACACTTCTATTTTTGCTTATATGTGTCATCTGTATATTATGTTATTTGTTTGTAATTGGAAATAAAAATATGTATACACTAATGAGTTGGTTGGGCTTTGAAAACTCTTAGTCTTAGTAACTATGTCAAACATTAAGTGAACAGTAAGTGAACTTTCTTTTAGATTGCCACCATATTGTTTACAACATTGCGCTCGCAAATCCTTATCACTCAAGATTTCAGTTTTGAATGGGTTACTGTGAATCAATCTTCCAAAAAACATGGACACAGTGTTGAGTGTTTTGCTTATCGCACACTCTTTACATGCTGTATATAAACAAATGTTCGGTTCACACAAAGTGTTTTTGTGGATAATATTGGATTCTTATTTCATTATACTATTCTATTAGTATATTCTTGAGGACATTCAGAATTTGGTAACTTTATTTTCTAAATTAAACCTCCAACCAAGGTCATCCGGTTAGAAATAATGTTGAGCTCTAACATGTAATGTGTTAAAAAGTGACTTGCAGGCTTACAACATGAAGTAGATGACTACAATTAAGAAAATGATAAGCTGATCCTCATGCTCTTCTTTCAATTAGTCATTGTGAACAACTTACACTAATTGTAACTTTATACGATTGAAAAGCACAGGACTAAATTCAGGATCACATATTAGAATGGGGAGGTATCAGTTTTTAGACAACAATAACAGTAGTTAATGTCAGGGGCATTATATATTGTTAGGTTAGGTTGTTATGTTGAAGAATATTGGGACCTGATTTTTTCCACCTTTTTCCAGTTATAAGCGGTCACCCATCAAAACACCACTAATTAAATCAGTACGCATATGCAATAGTACAAAATTACTATACTAACAATGCAACATTTTTAGCGACAAAACGCAAATCACCGTAAAATTATCATTTCCATGTTTCCTGTCTTATCTATACATGTATTATATCTTAATAAATTATATTTTTAATTCTTATTGTAACATGTTTCAGCTATTGTTATTTATATTTTAGTCGGTACTTTATTGAACAAAGTTAAATTAATCAATATGTCCATGACATATTGTGATTATAAACGTAACTTACTTTTTGACGGATGTAACCAGTTAACAGCAATTGCGATTAAACCCCTCCCATGACGCATGACAATACCATATACAAGCATCATTTTTGCTCACACAACAAACCAATCATTGAATACTCCCCACCACTGTCATCATCTCACGACTTCATCTGTACCCTCTTGTCTTCTATTTTCTCCTTCCCATCTCTCTCTCTCCTGTCTCTGCCGCCTGCTATCCCTAGCACTATCGTCTTCGTTTTTTCCATCCCTAACTAAAATTCTGTTATATATCTCCAATTCTCCGAAAAACATTATTTCTAACCCTTCCCGTCTGAACTATACCCCTCCCTCACTTATTGGGGACGGGGCATGTAGCCAAAGAGGAGAGGACTTCATATAAGCCCTTGGACTTGTTTTCTGATCCTTGTTAGTTTTTTTTTTTTTTCAAAACTCGACTTATAGTTTGATGAGGGACGGTGGGCGGGTGGACGGGCGGCGGACGGGCGGGCGGCGTGTTTTGCTTATAACTCAACCGTTTATTTACGGATTAAAAAAAATTTGGTGTGTGAGTACATATCCATGCACGTAAGCTGCAGACAAAAAATCGGGTTCGTCCGCACATTTATTACAGAGTTATGGCCCTTTGAATTTTCAGCTCGTTAGCGCGATAACTTCAACAAACGTTATCCGATTTGATTGAAATTTGGTATATAGGTGTCTCCCAAGAATATCTCGGATGAGTTCGAAAACCGGCCTGGTCCGATAAAATTTGATAGAGTTATGGGCCTTAATTAGTCATTTTTCACGAATTTTCAGCTCGTTAGCGCGATAACTTCAACAAACGTTATCCGATTTGATTGAAATTTGGTATATAGGTGTCTCCCAAGAATATCTCGGATGAGTTCGAAAACCGGCCTCGTCCGATAAAATTTGATAGAGTTATGGCCCTTAATTAGTCATTTTTCACGAATTTTCAGCTCAGCGCGATAACTTCAACAAACGTTATCCGATTTGATTGAAATTTGGTTTATAGGTGTCTCCCAAGAATATCTCGGTCGAGTTTGAAAACCGGCCAGGTCCGATAAAATTTGATAGAGTTATGGCCCTTAATTAGTCATTTTTTCACAAATTTTCAGCTCGTTAGCACGATAATTTAACAAACATCATCCTATTTGATTGAAATTTTGATATATAGTGTCTCCCAAGAATACCTCGGACGAGTTAGAAAACCGGCCCGGTCCGATAAAATTTGATAGAGTTATGGTCCTTAAGTAGTCATTTTGTACGAATTTTGAGCTCGTTAGCGCGATAACTTCAACAAACGTCATCCGATTCAACTAAAATTTGGTATATAAGTGTCTTCCAATAATATCCTGGACGAGTTCGAAAACCAGCCTGGCCCAATAAAATTTGATAGAGTTATGGCCCTTAATTAGTCATTTTTCGTGAATTTTTAGCTCGTTAGCACGATAACTTCAACAAACGTCCTCCGATTTGTTTAAAATTTGGAATAGACATACTTGCCAAGAATATTTCGGACGAGTTCGAAAACCAGCCTGGCCCGATAAAATTTGATGGAGTTATGGCCCTTAATACTACCGATACTGATGCACACCAATTGGCGGTAGCCACCGGCGGTAAGCCACCGAAAACGAGGCACAGCATCTCTGATGCCACCTCTTGTTTCATATATTAACACTTCTATTTTTGCTTATATGTGTCATCTGTATATTATGTTATTTGTTTGTAATTGGAAATAAAAATATGTATACACTAATGAGTTGGTTGGGCTTTGAAAACTCTTAGTCTTAGTAACTATGTCAAACATTAAGTGAACAGTAAGTGAACTTTCTTTTAGATTGCCACCATATTGTTTACAACATTGCGCTCGCAAATCCTTATCACTCAAGATTTCAGTTTTGAATGGGTTACTGTGAATCAATCTTCCAAAAAACATGGACACAGTGTTGAGTGTTTTGCTTATCGCACACTCTTTACATGCTGTATATAAACAAATGTTCGGTTCACACAAAGTGTTTTTGTGGATAATATTGGATTCTTATTTCATTATACTATTCTATTAGTATATTCTTGAGGACATTCAGAATTTGGTAACTTTATTTTCTAAATTAAACCTCCAACCAAGGTCATCCGGTTAGAAATAATGTTGAGCTCTAACATGTAATGTGTTAAAAAGTGACTTGCAGGCTTACAACATGAAGTAGATGACTACAATTAAGAAAATGATAAGCTGATCCTCATGCTCTTCTTTCAATTAGTCATTGTGAACAACTTACACTAATTGTAACTTTATACGATTGAAAAGCACAGGACTAAATTCAGGATCACATATTAGAATGGGGAGGTATCAGTTTTTAGACAACAATAACAGTAGTTAATGTCAGGGGCATTATATATTGTTAGGTTAGGTAATCCCAGTCATACACTGGTAGTACAATGTCATTTTTATATAAGACTAAATGAGTTTATATGCATAACAGTTCCCTCTACCTTTCTGGTTATTACTAAACAGAGGAAGGTATCTTTGTCCATGCTTACTATGCGCAGAAAAAAATAAAAAATAAAAATAAAACCCTCCCTCCCTCATTGATTTGAAGAAAAAAATTGCCCGAGAACCAAATTTTGTTTTGTTTTGGCCTAACTGTTACCAAATAATGAAAATTTCCTAAAGAATTTACTAATAAAATAGTATAATGGTAAAATTTATGGGATATTATCCAGAAAACACACTTTGTGTGATCTGAGCCTTTGTTTATTTATATACATCATGTAAATAGTGAGTGATAAGCAAAACACTCAACACCTTGACAATTTTTTAAGAGGAGTGATTCACGTTGACCCATCCAACACATATATCATGAGAGGCAAGGTTAGCAAGTTCTATACCGATATGTTCTAAACAACTTGATGGCATTTCTAACCAAAGTTCACCTTTGACTCATATATTCCATTAATTTGTGTTAATATGTGTTATGTACTTTTGTCTATACCATAACAAGGGGTGGGTTAAACATCTGCTGATTGTGATCGGCCTCTCATTATATATGGGACGTTTCGGGTATACTCTCAGCATAGGCGGCACTGTGGGGATGGGTTGGTTATCATATTTTTAAGGGGCAAGGGGGAAGAATCATATCAGCCACAAAGAGGTCAGGTCACTAGATTCAGATACAGTAATGCCCTAAATAATCGACTCCTTAACAACAGCAGAATTATGGGTAATTTTTCAGGATTTAGTCGGAAATATGGCTTGTTGCCATTAATCGGAAAGCTCTCACTGAGAGCTTTCCGATGAATAGCAACAAGCCATACTTCCCACTAAATCCTGAAAAATTACCCATAATTCTGCTGTGGTTAAGGAGTGAATTATTTTGGGCATTACTACTATCACTTCATCAATTGTTGATTCAGTCTGCTGCTTTGTAAACCTTTTCTATAGGAAACAAGTTTTTCGAGAATTCTGAAGGTTTCAATTAACATTATGTTGTATACTTCTCACATTGGTAGCTAGTAGTGCCTGATGTTTGAAGCTAGCAGTTTCCAGACTGAACTTAGTCATTATTTCAGGTTCTCACAGCTGCTACCAATGCATCAAACATTACAGTTATGTGCTGCCACTGGGCTCTCTCGAATCGGGCTGAAACTTGGGCTGCTCAGGCATCTTCTCCTATCTGAAAATATACCAGATGATATAAAGAGCAGATATGTGAGTTCAACACATTTATATAGACCTTGATTACAACACAGTATACCTTGGCAAGCATACAATAACTGTGAGATGAAGTAATTTTACAAACATCCAATCACTTTTAATATTGTAACTTAGAGGGGTCGTTACATCAATATCCAATTGATGAAAAGCCTGCTTGGACGCCTGTGGAATTCTGATCACTCGGCGAACATAAAAGGTAACTCTGTTACAATATCATCATCTTAAACAGCTCTCTATTGCTGGCAGCGGTATGAGAGTAGGACAATACCACAATACATGCAATCATCTGGAACATGTGCATCAGTTTGTACATATTGAAGTTTGTTTGGAAATTGCCCCCACCCCATGACCAAATAAATCATATATTTATTATTTTGGGAAATGAAAAAGATAAACTTAGATTATTTCGTCATAGATCCACAACATTTTGTACAGCTTAATTTGTCAAGTTTGCATATTTTTGGTGATTACAGTACCCAGGATCTCCTAATCTCACCCTATACCAACTATAAAAGATTGCAGCAATTTTTCAATAAATACTATTTTCAATTATCCAGGTTGATTTACTGGGCACACTTGATAAAATATAGTGCACACATACAAAGTTATTATAAATGAGTTAATGAGTTATTGAATCGAAGCAAAGACCTGTACTTTCCATCTATCAGGCGATATTCAGTGAACACACGTGTGGTTTTGTGTAATTACCCACAAAATGTTCTCTGTATTCCCATTTTAACCCTTTCTTTACAGAATTGATTCTCCCATTCAGTTACGAAAGTATAAATGGAATTGTTTATTATTCATTTAGAGGGGTGTTCAGATAACACAAGCAGACAACAGACAGAAAAACAGATAATACAAGAGCAGAATGATTCATATTCATAGGTGGAAAATGTTCAGATGTCAAGTTCGTTTGTTGAAGTTATTGCCTGAAAATATCCTTAGGAACTACTCAATAATGAGATAATCTCTCTCGCATTGCCTATATATGATCAGCATTCAGTAATCCGTAGTTATTACCGGTATAGGTGAATTAATTCTTTCGTGTTTATTTTTCAGAGCCACCATATGTGCCACCCAAAGCACCAGAGCTCAACAGTTGATGAACTGTACTTCATTAACGACACCTTCTCTCAAATCAAGTATGTATTATTGATGACGGGAGCACTGCAATGTTATTTGCATGTAGCTACATTACCTAGTCAGATATATATCACAGACCTGAATTTCAAAATTGTGATTTGACAAATGAAACAGTGCTCATTTATACACCGGTATAAAACAACAGGGGAACATCAGATTTTGAAAGTGATATAACTGAGTACATTTGCAGAAAGGGGGGGGGGGGTGTTGGATGGGTCTCTCTCCCCCTCCCCAACTTTGGTCAAAATATTCAAGGGCTTGAAATGTCATGTCTGCATGCATTTGTGGAAATTAGAACAATATTATTGGTTGAAATTGTTCTCATAACTTAATTTCCCAACCAACATCCAGAGCAAGATATTGTTTTAGACCACAAAGGGTTGAGTCAAAGTTTAGACTGCAATGGCCATCAATAGGGAATTGTCAGCAGATGTAAATATTGAGGTCAAAGTTGAACGATTCAAGTCAAAAGTTTTATTTGAAGTTGACAGTTAAATTAAGAAACACAATATAGGAACTATCATTAAGCAAATTTCACCACCGAATTGAGCATAATTCATAACTTCTAAATGTATGTTAATATATTTTCAAATGTGGCATCCAAGCCAATCAGGTGGATCATTACATGTGGAATTGTGGATGTAGATTCGAATCAAATTGATTTAGTCTCTGTTTCAAGCCTGATTTTAGGTCCCTATAGGGTGAATTTAGTGACGTTATCCCACATAGCAGGCTGGCATCACTAAATTCACCCTCTGGGGAACTCAATCTGCTTTGGCCTCATCTTCTCTGGAAAGTTTCTTTATTATCAAATTTCTACAGAAAGTTCTTCACATAGATTCTATTTCTTTTTGTCCCCCGACGTTTCCGTCGGAGGACTATAGAAATGACCCTCGTCCGTCCGTCCGTCTGTGTGTCCGTGCGTCCGTGCGTCCGAGATCGGGTACCTTCATGGTGTAATCAACTCCTCCTACAGTTTTAAACGTAGAGATTTGAAACTCTGGGATATTGTTCCTAACATGTTGGTGATTTGCAACATCTATATAGCTAATCAAAAATATAATTTTTTCCATATTTTTGGGGGGGTATTCGACTTAGAAAATTTGGAACATTTTTGCCTTTTGGATGAGATTGGGTACCTTCATGGTGTAATCAACTCCTCCTACAGTTTTAAATGTAGAGATTTGAAACTCTGGGATATTGTTCCTAACATGTTGGTGATTTGCAACATCTATATAGCTAATAAAAAATATCATTTTTTCCATATTTTTGGGGGGTTTTCGACTTAGAAAATTTGGAACATTTTTGCCTTTTGGATGAGATTGGGTACCTTCATGGTGTAATCAACTCCTCCTACAGTTTTACAGGTAGAGATTTGAAACTCTGGGATATTGTTCCTAACATGTTGGTGATTTGCAACATCTATATAGCTAATAAAAAATATCATTTTTTCCATATTTTTGGGGGGTTTTCGACTTAGAAAATTTGGAACATTTTTGCCTTTTGGATGAGATTGGGTACCTTCATGGTGTAATCAACTCCTCCTACAGTTTTAAATGTAGAGATTTGAAACTCTGGGATATTGTTCCTAACATGTTGGTGATTTGCAACATCTATATAGCTAATATTTTTTTTATGGAGTTATTAACCCTTTTCGACTTAGAAAATTTCAACATTTTTTTTAAATTTCTTTAACAAAGCGGCATCGACTTGCCATGTTGTCGGGGGACACTGTGGTCTGCTGACCTTTTATTTAGTTTAGTTTCTCTCTATCCACAAAATGGCAGATGACACATTGCATAATCGATGTTCCCAATAGGTGTACATCACAATATTCACCATTTTGGAACTTCAATCTGAGTCTATGTGGATGAGGCCATGCAGAATGAGGACCTCAGGTGGTGAATTTAGTGATGCTAGCCCACTGTGCGGGATAGCATAACTAAATTCACCCTATGGGGACCTCATTCTGAAAATGACAGGCACACTAAAATCAGACTCCCTCTGTTTTCAGATTGATGAGGAGAATGAAAAGCTTTCCAACAAACATCTCTGTGACTGTGCTAACAGGCAACTACTATGATGAACAAATTCCAAGCCATCTCAACAAGGTATCTCTCAATAATACTTAACCCTTTCATGATGGGAGCTGTGCTTGTGCAGCATTAGAGAGACTGTGCCAGTGCATTCTCTCATATATGTGAGTCTCCCATATGGAGCCTTGTATATATAAGAGAATACACTGGCTTAATAGGTCAAGGTAAATATTGTTAAGCCAATGTATACCCTCTTATATAAGAGAATGCATTGGCACAGGGTTTTCACAAAATTTCAGGAAGCTCCAGTCATGGAAGGGTTAATTAGGACATAACTCATGTTTATGAAACAGTAAACTTTGAATACAAATTCTATAACTCGTGTAGCTTGTTTTGTAAATTTGTCTTCAAATTTTACGACTATAACTTACTTCATAAACTGAACTAAAACCTAGGTTAGTTCTTATAATTTTAATGGACATATGCTCTTTTGAACCTAAAGAGTTATGTATATGTAATTTGCTTGTAGGTAAATAAATACATGAAATACTGATATGTAAATTCATTTACTTTGAAAAACTTACCGAAGTCGTAGAAAGTTATCAGGATTTTTCATTTTCCCAGACCAACTTGAGACAAATGCTCTTTATTTTAACCCTACGAGGAATAGATTGACCAAGAAGGCTGTTCATGTTTCATTTTGTAGAATGTAGAAAAACAGGGTCCATTTTAGATTCTATGACTTAGAATAAGACTTTTTGTGGCATATAAAGTCTGTATAGAAGTATTTCACACATTTCTGGACCTACTTTGATGTTACCCAAATTGAACCTTACTACTGGTAAGTATGATTTAAGGCTACAAACTGCCAAGTGTCTTTTATCTGTTCTTTGAATGAGAACAACCATTGAACCTTGGCTAAGAAGATAGTAGCAGTAATGTGAGCGAGAAACTATAAAATTTATATGTCTATTTCAGTCGTTCTTCTCCAACTGGATAGTAATAAAAAATTGTGAAGTTAGCACTAAATCATTCTTTTCCACAATGTCTCATAACGTAATCTGCACTCAGCTATAACAAGGACTTAATGGGACCCCTTAACTGCCCCTTATTAAAGCGTTTAGGCTCTGATTTTTTTTTCCTGTTTTCTGATTTCATCAAAATGACTGCATGTAATAACTAAATGGTATTTGTCTCCTAAATATTCTCCACATATGATTCATATCATTGTCATAATCATTCAGAGATTTCTTCCATCTTGCTCATTCTATTTAAGAAATAAATACACGGTGTAGAGGTGTGTATGGTCAAGTTGTACCACAAAAAACTGATTGTAGGACGACGCGTAGCGGAGTCCTACAATCAGTTTTTTGTGGTACAACTTGACCATACACACCGATACACCGTGTATTTATTTCTTTTGTAATACGACTGAAAGTTTATGGTCACAATTCGACTGAATAGTCAACGAAATACTGCGCTTTTTCGGTCTCAGGTGAGAAAACATTTCGTGGTGTAATTCGTATTGGGCGTACTCGATTTATTTGCATGGAATACTCCGGTAATCTTGTCTTGTTATGAAATTCCCCCATTGACTTTTCGAGGCACCTCTTCTAGAAAATAATCGTTGTGATTGGCTAAAAAACGATGTGTTTTCAGCGGCGCCCGTGCCTTTCATTTAAATTGTACAGGAAATACGAATTGCGGTCATTTCTGTGTTGGACGTTGTTGGGACAACATGAATATGATCATCGACTATGGACCATTTTCCTTACACAAAGCGATCTAAATGATCTTATCCCCCTTCTGTACTGGTGAACAAACGCTTTCATTTTCAACTTGATTCCGAAATATCGAATCGACGAATATGATCGAGATTCGAATCGACGAATGCACAGCCCGGCCCCATGGATTTATTTTGTCATTTAATATACTTATTAAGTAACTTTCTTTGGTCGTAACATATATCAATATACCATAACATCATTTGGACCATATTCATTGGCAACCAAACTGGTTTCAAGCGACAAATCGCTAGAAAATTCGCAAGATTGTCAAGATGTAGCAAAATTCAAAGGGTTACGGGTGCAGGTGTATTCCGTTGATGCCCCGTTTTCGCGGAGTTAGAAAAGACGGGAAAAGTCGCGTGCGTCGATCTGAATAAACCGATTTTTTTCGTGGTACAATTGGAAAAAGTAGAATTGTACCACAAAACTGGAACGAGATAGCCATGGTAACTCGGGCCACTGGCCAATCAGGACATGGCTTTTAAGCATAGTTAGGCAGGGTCGTATTACAAAGGCAGTTTATGTTTTTTTGCTGTTCTGAGCTTCAGAATATCGATATTAGACAGCAAAATATTATAGTAATTTGGATAACCATAGTCAGTAGGGTTGAAACGATTAATCGACTAGTCGTAGACGACGCTGAAATGTCAGAACGTCGAATTTGAATTTTGCCGTCGACTAGTCGGAACATAGTGTATTAGTTCCATGTATAACGTTTTCAAGATCGATTCCGACATAAACGGTGTTAACTGCGCGTAAGTTACGGTAAGTATAATGTTTGGTGGCACCCGGAATTGACAGTGTTACTAGTATAGACACACACGGTGACCCGACTATTAATTCAAAGAATGAAATTGACAACACAATGTCTCACTCGTCGTTTGAGGTCAAAGACATCACTGCGACATGATGGCAATGATTGACGCGGCTTTATCGTTTGTCAGAGACCGCTTTGATCTAGACACTGTGTATATTTCAATTGATCAATTGAAGGTCGCTTAAAGGGATACTGTACCCAAATGTTGTTGTTGGTTTCTGTAGTCTCTGAGTCAGAGAATAAGGTAAAAAAATTTCCATTATTTGAAAGTCTGTTGAGTACGAAGTAGTGTTACGGATGGCAAATTTACCGGAATGCAAAAATACAAATTGTTGTTGTCGAGTAATTTTTGTACAGTTTTCAACCAATTGTATCAAATAAAAGTTTTATTATATATGCATACTAGTCCCATATACTCATTTATTGTCACTAGTCAGTGAGTGGCTTGAGTTTTCTCCCCGTATCAGCATAATGTTTCAAACGATCGTGTGTGCAATGGGTTTACTAATCCAGTATCCCTCAATTATAATTTGATTACGTCTGGTACACGGAAATTCGTATTTTAATTTACGCCATTTTATGGCTCCAGTCATAAATTCAATTTATATTAAATTATTAACTTTTAAATTATTAAATTTTAAGATAGCCTATTAACCTGAGCGTTTACAGAATACATCTTCGACTCAAATTACTTATGTTTCTATATATTATCGATAATAGATCGTTGTTATCATCGGAAATTTATTGAAAATGGCGTACAGTACCCCTTTAAGGTGACGTCATTGTTGCTACCGTATATAAATGATACTGACATTAACCCTTTGAGTGCCAGGGGCCGATCTCATCGGCCCTAAACCTACAAAATAAGTCTGTTAAAGAATATAAGAATAAATTATTAAAATTGTAAAAAAAACAAAAAACAAAATTAGGCCAATGCATTCTCTTATATATGCGAGGCGACCTATGGTCAACTTGCATATATAAGAGAATGCATTGGCACAGGGTATATGGGTTGATACAAAAATCGACCTGGCACTCAAAGGGTTAAGAACTGGCTATAGTATTCTACAACATAGCCTATTCTATAGGGTGTATTTAGTCGGAACATTAACATTTTATAGTGACACCGCTCGGCACCGGTTTATTAGTGATCACGCGACTAAACGAAATCTCGAACGCTGATATTAAATATAAAACCTGTATAAATGATCGAGTTTCTAATCATTATCCACCACATGTCTAATTATATAATTACATTCAGTGTGTTGGATAAATATCAAGATGTTTACAGTATTATTTCCCATATAATATATATGGTGTCTATATATATATGCAGGGAAATGCGCTACGCAATAGACAGTCATTGCATCAGTCATCAGTGTACGCCATGTACGATGAATTTTCCGTACCATGTTATGTTTGAAAGTTTTGATATCGTGTACCGACTAGTCGACGCAACGCAACTTTTGGGTCTCGACTAGTCGACTCTGAAATTCACTAATCGTTTCAACACTAATAGTCAGTTTTAATAAAACTATAAAATTGGGCCCTCGACGAAGCAGATGTTTTCATGTCAACGTGTAGTGTGTCCCAATAACGTTGTTTGAGAACAGTTTTTGCATTTCTCAGTTCAATAGACATCAGGCCCCGTCTCGGTAATCCATTTTGATTGCAATTTCAAATCTCTTGAGTCTGATAAATTAAGGTATAAATATTCTTAGCTAACTCGGAGCCATCACTCGGGCTTTTTTTTGGATTCTGGATTTTTGGGTCCCCAGATTTTGTATAGATAGGTTTTATCCTGCTGTTAACTATATTGTTCTGGATTCATATGCTTGGTATTCAAGATTCGACAGGGTAGGTAGGGTTGATAGGCTGGTATGCAGCTTTTATAGCACAAAATTTAGCAAGGTTTTATCAATTTCTGACAAAAAAAAAAAAATTATGAACTTCAAATACCTCCTGATGTGTTGCAGAAATTCTATTTCCATGTATATATATAATGATGTAGTGACTACATTCTGAGATAGGGATATACGTTTACATGTATCAAATGTATTGTTGGAAATAGGATGTGTTTAACCAAGTCCAATCTGGGTGGTCCAGTCCAGTAGGAATCACCAACAACCCCTGTTAATATTATTCCAGGCATGGGCCAAAGCAGAGCAGCAGTTTATATCCAAACATTTCCCGTCAGCGCGACACATGGTGATAAATGGTGGAGACCGTCACATGGCCTATACAAAGCCAGACGATGTAGCTGAGCCTATAATCAGAATGGTTCGGCACTGGAGGTCAAAGAATATTAAAAATTCATCTTAACTTTTGTTGTCTTCATCTTTTATGATCCTGACCTGACTGGATATTCCCATAAAACATTCATTGACTAAGTTTGTGTTTCTAGTGCGATTGTGTGCACACAGAAAAAAATATTTTCATAAAAAGGATTCAAACATGAATGGCTTATTTGAACCTAAAACATTTGTGTATATGTAATTTTGTAGTAGGGACCATATTTAAGAAATAACTCGTGTTTCAATTAAGGTTATGCAGTTATAACTAAAAAGTTTGAAGACAAATTCTATACTGCACATAGAGCATTATAGTAAATATGTCTTTTTGGTTTTTACTCATAACCTTAATGTAAACAAGAGTTATTTCTTATAATTTAATCCCAGTATTGGTCAATAGTGTCCATAAAATCTTATAAATTCTTTGCAAGGAACAATTATGGCTTGTGGACGCATAACATTCATATCATTCAAATTCTGTAATGCACATAGAGCATTTGTCTTTTTGATTATAATGCATATAAACCTTAAAGACATATTATATACCCCCCTGAGGTTGGAAAATTTCCAACTGATGACCATTTTTTTTTTTACAAAAAATAGGAAAATATGCAAATATTGGTCCAAAAACAATTAATTCCCCCCAATAAATTGTTTGAAAATCAAACTACAAGAACATTTCAACCTATTGTTGGTGTGAAATTTCCAACTAATGTTTTGGCAGGTATGAAATTTCCAACTGTTGAAAATTTTGACCAAAGTTGGGGGGGGGGGGGGGGTGAGACCCCCCGCATGTCGCCACGTCTCTGTTTATGATGGCATGGTGGTCGAATATGCACAAAAAGCTATTCTACCCACTCATTCATACAGATAACTAGCACAAAATATTACTTTGCGCCATCAAAACCTGCGTCCAAGATGTTTTGCTTGAACCCGAATACCAGTTAATTCGGGGGTATGAATCCCGCGTACGGCTTCAAAACACCCTGAATCCCGCGTACCGAAAAGGGGGGTTGATACCCTCATAGCAATAATTATTACCAAGTTCTGGTCAAAAGGGCCCAATAATTTGTTTTAATTGATGTACATTTTCTGTTAACGTGTGTTATCATAATCGATTGCACTTGCACATTTGGGACATTATATTAATCAAAATAACTGCTATACAAATCATTTATAAATCAGATGATTTATTGAAGTTATGTCTACATAAAATGACACTTTCTGAAACGACATATATGTCCTTCTACTCCTCAACCGATAGACGACATATATGTCGTTCTACTTGCGAAAGGGTTAAGCTCCAATTCAACTAGAGTTGACATAATTTGAAAATAAATACATAGGATATTAACTAGGCTGCAATTGGAAATATTATTTTATAAATTGCTGATATCTGCAAACCTATGTGTAGGTCATTGTGCAGTATACACATAATTTCTAACTGTTTCCTGATTAGTCTGTCAACCAGCCCGGTATCTTGCATTGTTCCATACCACTTTTGTTAGTCTACTGGAGCAACATCTATTATACTAAATTACAAACGGTCACTATACCAGACATGGATACTATAGGTGTTGTGAGAGTAACATATCTGAGTGATAGGCATGCAAATATTTCACTGATGAGCTTGATGTACTGATGACGGTTAGTTTCTAGCCATTGATAGTCACATTTATAATAATGTTGCTCGCTCTTTTTCCATGAGCACAATGATCACTGTCGGATACCCGTTTAGGTTCGGACATTCCAAGATGGCGGCGCCGAGTAAAGAAGATAAACGGTAAGTGTATATATTGTCTTCAGGCATCAATTAACGACATCTTTCGGTGATACACCTTGAAACAGTTATGTAGGAATGTGTATGCCCAACACATACGTAACACGGCTTTCTCGTGACAGACATGTAAATTGTTGTATTTGGCGTGTCAAGTCGTCATAATTTTTCGAAATTTTATCGAGGCGGCGAAATGTTCGCTTTTTCGTATTTTTCTGGCCCTGGGCTCATGCATCCGCAAATTTATGTATTGTTGTGGGTAGATTAGGTCACCACACATCTTCGGAATGCAAAACCGGCGATATTTTTATTGTCTAACTCCGAAAAACGACCTTTGAAAATTTCAAAATGTTCAGGTTCGGATTCGCAACATTCGCGATGATTTTGTTCAGGTTCAGACACAATTTTCGTTCAGGTTCGGACAAATTTGGTTCAGGTTCGGACAATTTTAGTTCAGGTCCGGACGCATCAAAACCTTACCTATAAATGACACGCCGAGGTGCAGTCGCGATCTTATTGTGCGTGTTATTAACGAACATGCATTGTTAATTTGTTATATCTAAATATGTCAGCTGAAATTTCCAAATATAGGTGGTAAATTCTCCGAATTAATGGGATAAAAGCCACAGTTGAATATGCTCGAGCAATGTCTACTATAAACCAGCTAGTGGGACTTATTACATTTTACATATGAGCAACAGTGGTATTATTACTTATCTTCTGAAATATCGGGGACACGTGGATATTTAATACCTGGTTCTCGATTTTGAACCCCGAGGCGGAGCCAAGGGGTTTCAAAAAGAGACATCCGGGTATTAAATCTCCTAGTATCCCACGATGTTGGCGGAGCTAACGACTTTGTCCCACATCAATAGCTACCATGTGGTGAGCTTTTTATAGGTTATCAGATAAATTCACACCAATCAGCACCAATAAGAATAATTCAGTAGCAGACCTATCGATCCTGTTTTAGGTGACGTCAATTAAGCTCAGCGCGCTAGAACAATGTCACGATTGGTGAAACTGCTAGTTCAAGGGTAATTCATAACCACGATGTTTCACGTGCTTTTATACGCTCACTGTCAATAGTTACGGGGACATGGTGCATGATTTAAACATGACGTTGTTGTCAATCAGATTGTTAGTCACAACCTGGTGTGGGGACAAGCGTTGTTTGTTATATGTGTCCCTATGAAATAGCTGTAATTTTAAATGACATACGATGTGCTCTCTTTTGTCAGGACCTTTGCGTGGATAATAATTTTCAAACGTTATCTCACTGTAGATACTTCTGTTTAAAAAAGGGTACACAATTATTGACGCGTGTATTATCAATGGAACTACGCGAAATTCCGCGGAAGACTGAAAATAGTTTATTACAGCGATAAGTTCTAAAGAAAAACAAATGATCCCGTTTTATTACGTATTCAGTTATTTGGGTTTCTGTGTGTAATATTTAACCATTGGGTAGGCACTATTCTCTTAAGCGCATGATGGAAATTTTCCACCAAAATTTAGAGATGCTTAATTTGCCAACGGAACAGCTGATATTGTTTGCATAAGTTTCGCTACTTCGGCGTCTAAATTCTTGTTTCGATAAACAATACTTGCAGTTTTGCAGAATTGCTTACAATAAGGATAACATAAAGAGAACACATATGGTTTCTCGAATAATATATTCCTGAAATATCGCCGCTCGTGAAGATTCGCATATTGCAGGTATTATTCGGCAAACTATAGATATTCTCTATGTTCGCATAGTGCTGAATAGAACGCAACATGTTCGGGCTCTAATTAATAGTCCTGCATAATATTCGTGTGACAAATGGTTAACTTGTAACTGGATTCAACATTTAGAAATGAGGCAAAACACATAAGGCTTATATTGAAAAGAATACGTTTCGTGTGAATACCCAAATATATCATCCAATTATTGATACAAAACATGGTATATATATTGTCTATCTATCAGCAAGTATTTATGGGCAAATTGTGGGAACAGCTATATAATCACATTAATCGTATAAGCAGTCTAACACAATAGAGTTACTGTCCGTGGATCGTTTCTGCGCTTTATGTCTGGGAATATATTGTTAATATAGACTGGGGGTAAATACATCATTACACGGCTTGTTGGGTTGGGGGGGGGGGGGATCGCCTCGGGGGATACGAGCCTCGATCTGCCGGGGCATACCACACAGTATCCCCCTCAAAAAGCCGTGTAACTTATATTATGGACAGTTATCTGCGTGCGGCGACCTTCCTGGCATCGTATGTGGATGTGGAGTGGAATCACGTGATCGCATACATCTCACACGCATAAAATAAGAAAGTCCGCCCAAATTATTCACGAGTGGGCTAAAATCAAGCCTCGTGTTTCCCATTTATCGTTTCTTTTACGAATGGAAGATAACCAAATGCACACAAAACGCAATAAGAACGCGACTGTAACTCGGCGTGTCATTTTTATGCAAAGTTTTTGATGCGTCCGAACCTGAACCAAATTTGTCCGAACCTGAACGAAAATTGTGTCTGAACCTGAACAAAATCATCGGGAATATTGCGAATCCGAACCTGAACATTTTGAAATTTTCAAAGGTCGTTTTTCGGAGTTAGACAATAAAAATATCGCCGGTTTTGAATTCCGAAGATGTGTGCTAACATAATCTACCCACAACAATACATAAATTCGCGGATCCATGATCCCAGGGCCAAAAAAATGCGAAAAAGCGAACATTTCACCGCCTCGATACAATTTCGAAAAATTATGACGACTTGACACGCCAAATACAACAATTCACATGCCTGTCACGCGAAAGGCGTGTTACGTATGTGTTGGGCATACAAATTCCTACATAACTGTTTAAAGGTGTATCACCGAAAGATATCGTTAATTGATGCTTGGAGACAATATACACACTTACCGTTTATCTTCTTTACTCGGCGCCGCCATCTTGGAATGTCCGAACCTAAACGGGTATCCGACAGTGATGATCTTGGCTTAAAGGTCTTAGTTACATGTACATCAGGACAAGTTTATTTATTTCAATTTCACATTTTTTAAGCTTCTTTCTGAAGGGTGTCGGGAAGGAAGTTTTTCATGTGACCGTCCCATATGCAACATGCCATAGCTTAATAACATCTCAACTAAGGCTCGTATGAAGTCCCAGTAAAATAAAGATGGTGTTTTTGCACTTATAATATGTTTTAAACTGTTACAAATGTCAAATATGAGCACAAAAGGTCTTTTTAGCTCACCTGAGACGAAGTCTCAGGTGGAGCTATAGTCATCACTCCTCGTCCGCCGTCCATCCGTCCATCCATCAACAATTCTTTGAACATCTTCTCCTCTGAAACCGTCAGACCGAATTGGTTCATATTTGGTATGGATGTTCCCTAGGTGACTCTCATTCAGATTTGTTCAAATGAGGACACTGGGTCAAATAGTTGCGGCCAGGGCCATAACTCTGTAATTCTTACAACGACTTCTTCTCAAATTTCATTGAGCCGAATGGGTTCATATTTGGTACAAAGGGTCCTTGGGGGACTGTTATTCAGATTTGTTCAAATGAGGTCACTGGATCGAATGTGGGCGGAGCCAGTGACATAACTCAAAAAAAATATTTTTTTGTTAAATTCAGATTTTTTGAATTTTCAGGGCTACCTTGCTCAATTTAACAAACAAACAAATTTTTTTTAAACATGTTATAAAATTTTAAAAAAGTAACACCAGTATAACATCTGCAGAGTTATGAAACTATGGAAATATTACACCCACCCCCCCCCCCCCCTCTCACACATGGCCCAGAACCATGCCATCAACCAACATCCCTTCCAACCCATATCATCTACCAATTTAATTAATACCTCTTCTCACCACAGAAGCATATATATCTGCAAAGCCACATGTCATTAATTTAGATTAGAATAATATATGACATATGGCTGGTTTATGTAAACATAACTGCTAGCAATTTAAAAACAAACTGCTGTTCCCAAGGTTAGGTGATGACTGATAGGAATTGGTTTCCCTGACATACAATGGTTCTGTGAATGGCTTAGAATTCTTCAAGCCTGGAAATAGTGTGTCTGACATTTGCAGAATGAGGTCCCCAGAGGGTGAATTTAGTGTTGCTATCCCATACAGCAGGCCATCATCACCAAATACACCCTCCAGGGACCTAATTCTGCTTAGGACTCATCTTCTGGGAAGTATCTTAAGTATCAAATTGAAAGTTTGTTTTAGTTTTAGTTAGTTTTTTCCTCCTGTTCAGTTTCAATGTCACCCTAATTTGCAGAAGATAAAATGCATAATTGAGGTGCTCAATGGGTGTGCATCACCAACTTCAACTGTAGGACTTCAATCTGTTCCTAGTTTTTTTATTGGCCATTGAAGCCTAATCAGATTGAGGTTGAAGTCGGTGATGCTAGCCCGCCTTGCAGAATAGTGTCATTAAATTCACATTTTGGGGACCTAATTCTGCAAATGTCAGACATACTAAATTCAGACTTGGCCATTTCATATTATTTTCTTAACCACCACTTATCCAGATGAAATCATACCCTGATTTTCAAAGAAAAATTGGGGGGTATATATTGGATTGAATTAGTCTTCTATCTGTCAGGCCTCCATCCGTCTGCCTGTTGGGATGTCTATCCATTCGTCTATCAACAATTGTTTTCTTCTCCATATTAAAGACCGAATGTGTTTATATATTTCAGTGTGCATGTTCCCTAGGTGTCTCACAATCAGATTTGTTCAATTAAGTTCATCAGATCAAATAGGTGCGAAGCCAGGGCCATAACTCTTTCCCTCCATAGTAATTCTTAAAACAGTTTTTTCTCAAGAACCATTGGGCCTATGTAGCTTATATTTGGTATGGAGGGGCCTTGGTGACCGGGGTTCAGATTTGTTCAAATTGGGTCATTTTTGGGAAATGAGGTCCCCAGAGGGTGAATTTGTGATGTTAGTCCACCTTGCGGAATACTGTCATTAAATTCACCTGCAAAGATCAGACACACTAAATACAGACTCAGCTGTTCCAATATTAGTTTCTTAACCACCACTTATCCAGGTGAAATCATACCCTGATTTTTCAAAGAAAAATTGGGGGGAATATTGATATTACTAGATGAATGGATCTCATAGAACATTTGTTCTAATAGGGGCAGAGATAAGAGATTTAACTCTCCTCTATGCTGTTTGGTACTGGTATAATAATATTGATTTCTAGACAGCCTGGTGGGGCAATATTTGAGGCAATGGGGAGGGAGTGAAGAGGGTGGAGATTTGACCCCCTACTTTGATCAAAAGTTAAAACAGTTAAAAATTTCATGCCTGATACTACATTAGTTGTAGATTAGATGTTCACACCAAAAATAAGTGAGAATTGTTCTCATAGTTTGGTTTGATTTTCCAACTATGTTTTTACCATCAGTCCATATGTTCCTACTTCAGGTTAAACTGTTGGACCGAATTGGTCAAAAATTTTAACTTTATGGGGGTGTCAGGTTGGTAATTTTCAAACGTTTGAGAGCTTGAAGTACTGGTACCAGTCATAATATTCAACCTAAGAGGGATGTACAAAAGGATTTTTGTGAACTTAGTACTGTGGTATGGTTGTCATTAAAAGGTAAGAGGTTAGATATTTGTCTGTGGTGTGCAATTAGAAGTTTCAAGGTTAAGAGCCTTACTCATCTGAGAACTTCCAGCTATGTCCATGTTTAGAACTACTTGTCTAAGTGATTTTGTCAAGTACTGACTCTTGTAGTCTTCAGAGTCCCTGTCTTCTCAGTCTTTACAGTCTGGTGAGCGACCCACAGTCTTTGACATTACACCCCCCCCCCCCATCCTGCCTGCAGGCATATAAATCAGATGTATAGAATCAACACCATTATATTATCTGTTTCTAGTTGATGTCTTGCCATTTGTCGGCCCCAATGCAATTTAGGTCAAACAAAGGGTGTTGTAGGCTGGCCCCCGAGTCAATCTGATTATTCACCACTCACCCCACCCCAACCCAAATATTGGCTGGGTAAAAATAGGGCATCCATGTCATTTCACAGCCCCTTGACCGATATAGGTCAAACAAAGGGTGTTGTAAGGTGGCCTCCAAGCCCATCTAAATATTCACCCCTCACCCCACCATGATCCAAAATGGCCACCATCCAGAGGGGTTCAAATAAGGAACTTATGACATTTCTTGGCCCCTTGACCGATTTTGGTCAAACAAAGGGTTGTGTATGGTGGCCCCCAAGCCAATTTAATTATTCACTCCACACTAGCCAAAATGGCCACCATCCAGAGGGGTTCAAATAGGTCACCCATGTCATTTTTCGGCCCCTTGACCAATTTTGATCATACAAAGGGTGGTCCCCAAGCCAATTAATCTAAAGATTCACCCCAATCCAAAGTGGTCGCCATCCAGAGTGGTTAAAATAGGGTACCCATGCCATTTCTCGGCCCCTTGACTGATTCAGGTCAAACAAAGGGTGTTGTATGGCCATGCCAGTCTAAATATTCACCTACATGATCCAAAATGGCCACCATCCAGAGGGGTTAAAATAGGGCACTCATGCCCTTTATCGGCCCCTTGACCAATTTTGGTCTAACAAAGGGTGTTGTAGGGTGACCCCCAAGCCAATCTAAATATTCTCCCCTCTCACCTCACCCTGATCCAAAATTGCCACTGCCCAGAGAGGTTCATATAGCACACCCATGCCATCTCATCGGCCCCTTGACCAATTCTGGTAAAAACAAATGGGTATTGTATGGTGCCCCCCCCCCCCCCCAAGCCAATCTAAATATTCACCCCACTCAACTAGGGTCCTGCGAATATTCGATTCGAAAGTCAAATTCGATTCGAATTTGAGTAGAAATTTCCAACTCGAAATTTCGAATATATATGAATGAAATTATTAGCTGTTTACGAACACGCGTACACACGTCTATCTTAGCTGTTTCTGTGCCATTTAATTCCCTAAAATTATGAATATGTGCGCTTTATAATTCTTATTGTACATCACGAATGTACACATGCTATTAAATATATTTATGGCCAGTAATTAGCCACCAGATTAGGACCACTAAATATGTCTGAATTCTAGCTTGGAACATGATTGCCAAAAGCTCTGAAATCGCTGTTGGACCGACGACGCACATAAATTATAATAACTATGAGACTGAGCAACTACTAGCGTTATCCACCGACTGTCTATCTCAGGTTCCGCGTTATTTGTATGTGACATCGTTGATTATGTAAACTTCACGTGTTTCAGGGGTCGAAAAGTGCATGTTGTTGCAGGGGGGGGGGGGTCTAAAAAAAAATTCAGGCACATATGGCATTTTTTCCCTTTCGATCATTTTTTGTACCCACCCACCCCCACCGCCAAATTTTTTTCCGTTTTCGGCAGTTTTTTCCGACCATTTTTTGACACCCACCCCCCCTTTTAACTCTAAAACAGAGATTTGCGGGGGGAAATTCACTGTAAACAGCTGTATATGAATTTCTGTGCATACTATTTATCATGGATGTTAACATGGACATGTAAATAGGAATGAGTCATTTTGAGGTCATTTGGCCAAAAAAACATGGCTGCCAGCGGCCATCTTGGATTTCAAAATTTGCAACAAAATACAACACGATAACTGCCTGCAGTCAGTTTACCAGTTAGAATTACATTATTTCTCTCATTCAAAGTGGTTTTGAAGCCCAATTTTAACTCATTGCCAAAACACTAAAAAACAAGCAGGAATTTTTTTTTTAGTTGTGGAAAAAATTGCTTGTTGGTGGCTTTGACCACCCACCCACCCCGGCATACGTGCCGGAAATTTTTTTTCACCCCCCCCCCCCTGGTTGGTGGAGTGAGTTTTGAAGTCGATTGTCAGTTTCGGAGCGTTCCTTTGGCACTTGACAATAAGTCGTCCGTTATTCATGTTTATTTTAAACATGATAAGCTTCTCAGGCAGTGCAAGAACTTACACGTGTGACGAATACAACATGGTGTATAAATCGCAAGCATCTGGGACAACGACCCAGCTATGGAATCATCAGTTCCAGAAGCACCCAGTACCACATAAACAGGCTACCCTGCGACTGTTGTTGCATCTTCAAGTTTACAACAACGGGTGTTTCCGAATGCCCATTTGCAATTTTGCATGTACATGCAAACTGAACAAACTTTGCGTGATTTTAGTTCCGATAGGCCGGTTATATATTAATCGTCGTGACGTCCGCATGGACGTTTTGATCTATTTTTGTTTCTTCTCGACAATAATCAATTGAAGTTAATAGTATCGCGATCGACGGTTGATCGCCACATAAGCTATGATGGAACTTCATGGAAGTTCATAGAACGTTTCAAACATCATCTAATCATTGGCAAAACATGCCCAATTGAGAATGCAACACACATGTATAATTCGATTCGATATTCGATTCGTATTCTTCAATTCGATTCGATCAAAATCTCCAATTCGCAGGACCCTACACTCAACCCACCCTGACCCAAGATGTCCACTGTAGAGAGGGGTTCAAATAGGGCACCCATGCCATTTCTAGGTCCCTTGACGGATTTAGGTCAAATAAAGGGTGTTGTAAGGTGCCCCCCCCCCCCCAAGCCATTCTAAAGTATTCACCTAACCCAATCCAAAATTGCCACCATCCAGAGGGGTTCAAATAGGGCACCCATGCCATTTCTCAGCCCCTTGACTGATATAGGTCAAACAAAGGACATTATATGGTGGCCCCAATCCGATCTAAATATTCGCCTTACCACGATCCAATTTGGCCGCCGTACAGAGGGGTTCAAATAGGGCATCCATGCCATTTCTCAGGCCATTTTGGATCGGGGTGGTGCGGGTAGGATGAATACTTAGATTGGCTTGGGGTTCTCCCTACAACAACCTTTGTTTGACCTAAATTGGTTAAGGGGCCGAGAAATGACATGGGTGCCCTATTTTAACCCATTCTGGATGGTGGCCATTTTGGATCGGGGTGAATCTTTAGATTGGCTTGGGGACCACACTTTGTTTGATCTATATTGGTCAAGAGGCCGAGAAATGGCATGTGTGCCCTATTTTGATTTTTAACCCTCTGGATGGTGACCATTTTCGATTGGAGTGGGGTGAGTATTTAGATTAGCTTGCTGGTGGTACCCTGCAACGCCCTTTGTTTGACCTAAATTGGTCAAGGGGCTGAATATTGACATGGTGCCCTGCTTTAACCCCTCTGGGCAGTGCCAATTTTTAGCTCAACTTTACTTTGTAAAGTTTGAGCTATTGCCATGGCTTGGTATCCGTCGTCCGTGTGTGTGTGTGCGTCTATCAACAATTTCCTTTAGCACGGGCTACAGGTCATACCTTTGGTCAGATCATCATCAAATTTGTCATAGCTGTTGACATTGACATGTAGATGGGAATGAGTCATTTTGGGGTCATTCGGAAAAAAACATGGCCGCCAGCGGCCATCTTGGATTTAAAAATTCAATCCATTAGCACGGGCTACAGGTCGTACTGTTCATCTGATCATCATTAAATTTGTCATGGATGTTAATATTGACATGTAGATGGTAACGAGTAATTTTGGGGTCATTCGGTCAAAAAACATGGCCGCCAGCAGCCATCTTGGATTTCACTCTGTGCATGACTAAATCCTTTGGCACGGGCTACAGGTCGTACCTTTGGTCAGATCAATATGAAATTTGTCATGGCTGTTGACATTGACATGTAGATGGGAACGAGTCATTTTGGGGTCATTCAGCAAAAAAACATGGCCGCCAGCGGCCATAATGGATTTCAAATTTCAATCCACTAGCACGGGCTATAGGTCGTACTGTTCGTCTGATCATCATGAAATTTGTCATCGATGTTACTATTGACATGTAGATGGAAACGAGTCATTTTGGGGTAGTTCGGCCAAAAAACATGGCCGCCAGCAGCCATCTTGGATTTTATTCTTTGCATGACTAAATCATTCTGCATGGGCTACAGGTCGTAGCTTTGGTCGGATCTTCATGAAATTTGTCATGGATATTAACAATGACATGTAGATGGGAACGAGCCATTTTGGGGTCATTAGGCCAAAAAACATGGCCGCCAGCAGCCATCTTGGATTTTACTCTTTGCATGACTAAATCCTTTGGCACGGACTACAGGTCGTACTTTTGGTCGGATCATTATGAGATTTGTCAATGGACATCTAGATGAGAATGAGTCATTTTGGGGTCATTCGGCAAAAAAACATGGCCGCCAGTGGCCATCTTGAAATTCAAAATTCAATCCATTAGCATGGGCTACAGGTCGTACTGTTCGTCTGATCATCATGAAATTTGTCGTGGATGTTAATATTGACACGAGCCATTTTGGGGTCATTAGGCCAAAAAATATGGCCGCCAGCAGCCATCTTGGATTTTACTCTTTGCATGACTAAATCCTTTGGCACGGACTACAGGTCGTACCTTTGGTCGGATCATTATGAGATTTGTCATGGCTGTTGACATTGACATCTAGCTGAGAATGAGTCATTTTGGGGTCATTCGGCAAAAAAACATGGCCGCCAATGGCCATCTTGAATTTCAAAATTCAATCCATTAGCACGGGCTACAGGTCGTACTCTTCGTCTGATCATCATGAAATGTGTCGTGGATGTTAATATTGACATGTAGATAGGAACGAGTCATTTTGGGGTCATTCGGCCAAAAAACATGGCCGCCAGCAGCCATCTTGGATTTTACTCTTTGTATGACTAAATCCTTTAGCACGGGCTACAGGTCGTACCTTTAGTCTGATCATCATAAAATTTGCCATGGATGTTAACAATGATATGTAGATGGGAACGAGTGATCTTGAGGTCAGTCGGTAAAAAACCATGGCCGCCAGCAGCCATCTTGGATTTTACTCTTTGTGTGACTAAATCCTTTAGCACGGGCTACAGCTTTCGATAATTTCATGTTAGGTCAGTTGTCGACCAAATAATGCAACTTCTGGTGTCCGGTCAGTTAATATCCGATAGGGCGAATGGGGGTCTTTCGTTAGACACCAAAATGAGCTATCTACGTGCAGTATTCCTCGAGATATAGGCCGTCCCACGCAATTTGAAATTCTGTCCCGCAGATTGTCGTTCTATCCCATATCTCATCCCATCCCGCAGATTGTCATGTCCCAATAATTTCCCCCATTTGGCTTACGGAATTTAAACCGAAGATTTATTTTTAATGGAAGGGGAATAACTCTATATCTAAATATATAGAGTTGTTCCCCTTGCGTTGAAAATAATTGACTTTGTGCATAAACATGACCACAGCACAGACGCCAGTTTCTCAATAAAAATAACATGTTCACAGTAGACTGTTTATTACATCGAATAAGTTGAAAATACAATGCCTTGGAGCTTATACTCTTTCAAATGGTGTATAATATGGCATATATATTACATAATGTAATCTGGGGGTTCGAAAATTAAGTGGGCCTTTAAAGGATCCATTGCACTTGTATAATTATTTCGCACAAACCCATTAAGTTTTTGGCACGCCAGTCTCAATCAATGTGCAATAGATATATTTCATGAAAGCTTGTTCACGTGTCGCAATACAGTATACGGAACTTCTATTCATATAGATCCATATACTACATTAACAGCTAAACAAATATGCTTTGAAAAGCTTTCCTTCTATGTTTTGGGGAATATGTTTCAGCAATGAAACTGGTAATTATATTGAAAGTCTTATATTATATTTCTTTCTCATGGCCCCCAAGCTGTTTTGAGTCGTACATTGTCATTCTTCCAGTGTTCCTGTTGAAATTCTTATTGGTTTCACTATTATACGTGCACAAAGAACACCGATATATAGGCCGGAATGCCTTGTTCAATAAAAATATAGTACCATTGTATCGACTATAGGAACATGTTGTATTGCGCACTAAAGCTGAAACTTTCACAGCACACCGGTTCACAAGACATTTTTTTACACGATTTGTAACTTTTGCAGTTATATAATAAAAATTAAATGTCGCCAAAATTAACATAATGTGAATCACGATAGAATCATAGAACCGCCATCTGTTCAGTTATTAATCTGATATGTCAGATTAGTAATATGAAATTTAAAAAATGTTGTTGTTGTTGTTGTTAGAATCGTGTGATATGGGGACCATCGAATCGGATTGAGTACCTTTAACTATTTCGTTTTTTATCGATAACATGCACCCCTATATAGTTTTCAGATTGGTGTTAGTATCGTGTGCTAGATGGAGAATGAGGGGCCAATTGAGCCAGAATCGACATAATCACATGTACAACATTCCGTCACTGTTTCACCAACCCTTTTTTTATTTCTGTCAAACAAAAAGAAGAAAAAACCTGTTATAATTGTTTTTGCGTGCGCGTGGTAACACGGAAACCCTTATTACGACTTATAATAAACATCCGTTTTAATTACGTTTCCATTTCGCCTTATTATATGCTATCGCGAAGGAACCAGCAGATATCATAAACATTTGTTTGAACATGATAATAATCATACAGTGGCCGATAAATTTCAATGCTAAAGTGCGTTCTGCAAATATACGCCATTCAGTTACATTCAAAGTAAGGTTAAGAGACTTTTCATATGAGTACAAACAAACTCATAAATACATAGCACACAATGGTGAGGCGACAGCGAGCTACAGTTTATAGTTGAATACTTTAGTTTAAATACCCAGTGATTATGCAGTGAATAGGCATTTATATAGGAGCGCACTCGACATTTAAATTCCCAAATGAAGCTTCGACTTGGAGACTTCTGATTATTTTTCGTGTTAATGATATCCAGTATTATGATATCCAATATTGGATTATCTGGATTTCTAGGCGTAGTTTTCCTATTTCAGGCGATAAGATATTCACACGGTAAGGGTATATTTATGTGTCTTTATTTGATCTTGGTGTATTTATATATAGCACGACAAGTCACATATTACTGCCAGATCGATTCGGATCACAACGAAGTTATGAACAATATACATCCAGATGTTTATTTATTCAAATATATATATATGGGCTATATCGTGTTCATTGCTTCAAAAGTGCTTGCTTCAGTGAGCGTGGACAAATTCTCATTTTCTTATCGAAATGGCCATGTATGGATCAGAATGGCACATTGAGTAGTCCAGAATTGACCAATAATATATCTAGCAAGGAGAATATAGAATTCAGTATTTTCATGAATTTCAACAGTTGTTGATTAAACTTTAATTTTGCGCTTTGGCGTGATATTACAGGGATTGCATACATATAAGTTATTTATATCGGTGTTAATATGAATGGTATAGTGAAATCGTAAGTACAGACTCTGTAAGGCGTATCTCGTTCAGAGTCTGATCGATTTTAATTATACTGGCCTATACCACATGCCTTTTTCGATATTCATGTAAATCTATCATTTCAAACACAATCATTTCATTTTCTCAATTCAGCCGTTCACCATACATTATTCACCACAGTTTATAGTTCCCACTTAAAAAAACTGAATACCAAATGTATCACTAATAAAACATGTTTAAAGTAAAAAAGACCATTTCATATATAAGTAATGAGTGGTGTTCGTCCAGGTGGATTTCGCTGTGTCGTGTCTATTTCAGTATTTTTACGAACATGACAATTGGAACTTATTCCCTATTCCTTATTTTCAAAAATGTCGCTTTCGACCGATTTGACGGCATGGGTGGGTGGCCCGTCCCAAATACCACCTAGAAACACCCCGACCCCCCCACCACCACCCCGGGGGTGCCATCCCAGAGTGGGTGAAAATGGGATATACGGACCATTTTCGAGAACGGTAAGGATTTCGACCGATTTGATGGCATGGGTGGGTGGCCCGCCCCAAATACCACCTACAAACACCCCGACCCCCACCCATCACCCCCGGGGGTGCCACCCCGAGGGGGTGAAAATGGGGTACGGACCATTTTCGAGAACGGTAAGGATTTCGACCGATTTGACGGCATGGGTTGGTGGTCCGCCCCAAATAACACCTAGAAACACCCCGACCCCCACCCATCACCCCCGGGGGTGCCACCCTGATGGGGGTGAAAATTGGGTACGGACCGTTTTCGAGAACGGTTGCCTAATCCACTTTGCGTGAATTATTTTGATTACGTCTTGTACACAGAAATTTGTAATTTAATTTATGGCTTCAGCCATAAATTCAATTTATATCAATTTATTAACTTTGATTTTAAGATAGCCTATTAACCAGGGGCCTGTTTCATGAAGCAAGGTCATAAGATTATCTTAAGATGGACTTAATCTAAGATCTAAGGTGGATCTTAAGATGTAACTTTTCCGTTTCAAGAACGCGATTCACAAAACAAGATTAAGTCCTAATTAAGTAGTAAGTTAAGTTCCCGCTCATTTAGACTGGTTATCGACAATTTTCTACAGTCCGGAACAAAAAATGTGGGCTTGTGCAATCTTTATGTACGGCATTGAGAGGTTATCGAGAAAGAGCCGAGTCCGAGTTGACATTATTGTGTGACAGGGATGCTGGATAGCGGCTGGGGTGGGGTTGGGCGAATCAGCGCATGTATCATAGTGTCTATAGTCAGTGGCCTTATATTCGCATATGGATCTTAGACTTGTATGAGTTCCACGATGTGAATTCGAACATGAGTACATCGCAGGCTCTTAAAATGACGAGCTTTGCGTTTACTGACGAGTGGCGGTGTCAGAAATAAGACAATATAATTATATGGATCGATGCATGACTGCGACCATGCATTCACGCCGAGTTAATCCAATGAGAGCAATGATCAGGCGGCGATTTTTGTATGTGAGCCGGCATAACTCGTGTATTATCGACCACCGCTCTCTACGTGTAGCAATAATAAAAATAAATCGGCGATGTCACCAGGACACACATAGGTCATTTTTCGATTCAAAGGGAAATGAAAAATATTTGTTAGAGTAACTTTTTTATTATTTTTATGCAGATGTTTTATGCGGTTGTCATACCATGGATATATATATAACTACATTTTCATTAGCACACTCGTATTAAGGGGTGTCATCGTTACGGGTGTGTATATCATATATACAGTATGCTGTACAACGGTCATCCCACCCCTGAAAAAAAAACATGACAAAAATTTGGACAGCCTTGAAAATCACGACATATGGGCGTGGGCATTAACTCACTAAAAATAATATTCTCTATAGAAAATTGTCACTATTTCTAAAACATATTTTGATAAAGATCGTTTATGTTACCTTTCCTATATGACATATCTGCTTTGTAAACAGCCGACGGAAATTTGGAAAGAGGAAAGAATCAATACATTAATTGGACTCATTTTACCCCATCTCCCCACACACATATGGAATAACATAGAGGAGATTGTGAGCTTTGAGCTAGGCCATAATTCTTATCAAAAGTTTATTTCGTGGGTAATACAATTTTATAATATATATTACCTATAGGTCACATACACAGCTGATAATTGACTATATCCTACATTCGACGAGGCTCGGGGTGGCTAGTTGGTCTCTGTTGGGGTGGGGGTACATCGTGCAATTTCCAACTGCACCCGCCCCTTAATTGAAGCGGGCCAAACTTCCATGTTCGCGAAATGCCATGTCCACCCCACCCGTTGGATTTAAACTTTCCAATTGGTATCTCAAATATTCCAACAGTTCGAAATTTCTAACCTGACGCCCCTAAAGTTGGTGATTTTCGGTTGCTGCTGTTTGTCTAAAACAACACATTCCTTTACTAGTTAGAAATTCAAACAATTGAAACCTATATATAGTGTACGATTAATGTTGTTGTCAGGCATGAAATTTCCAATTGCTAAACATTTTGACCAAAGTGTGTGTGGGGGGGGGGGGGGGGGGGGGGCAACACACAAACCCCATTAGCCACGTCCCTGATGATAAGCCTGTGCTCTGAATTGTTTTTACCAAACTAACCCTATTGTGATACGGTGGGGGGGGGGGGGTTGCCCTCTCCAAACTATGGTTTTGGAAAGTTTGAGGTACCAGTTGGAATGTTTAAACCCAAAGAGAATTTGGTGTTGTTTAAGGGGGTGTAGTTGGACATTTCGATGCGAACGCCCCCTCTCACTCTGTAGCCACGACCCTGTATACCAGACGACGAATTGCCCACCCAGACAATGTACAGATATCTCCGTAATTTGCAAAATAACATAGGCCGCCATACTTGTGATCGATATGCCACTTATCACGTTGGTCTTAACTTTAAGATTATCTTATGACACCTCACAGCAGTCTTAAAGTTAAGACAAAAGTTAAGACCATCTTAAGTTAAGACCTTGTTCGTGAAACGCACTTATGACTGAAGTTTGAACTTATGACCATCTTAAGTCCCAACTATGTCATAAGTTGCTTTCATGAAACAGGGCCCTGAACGTTTACAGAATACATCTCCGACTCAAATTACTTAGTTTTCTATATATTATGATCTATTATCGATATTAGATCGCTGTTATCATCGGGAAATTATTGAAATGGCGTACAGTATCACTTTAAATGAACGAATTCGTCCAGAAAATTCAGAAAAAAATAAATATGTCACATGTCCTTCCCCCATTTTCACCCCCTCGGGGTGGCACCCCCGGGGTGATGGTGGGGGGGGGGGGGGTCGGGGTGTTTCTAGGTGGTATGCCGTCAAATCTGTCGAAAGCGACATTTTTGAAAATAAGGAATAGGAAGAAGATAATGGGGCTCCTTGGGTTCAATCGTAAAAATGGGCATATGGGACTCGTTAGGTTCAATCGTAAAATTGGGCATTTGTATTTTGAGTATGTTAGTACTATAGTACTATATATTTGAGAATCGTTGATAAAAATGGGCGTAAGTATATTTTCGATATGGTCGTGTCCAAAAAAATTCCAAAACTTCCAAAATTTCAAAAATTTCAAAAACTTCAAAAACTTCAAAAACTTCAAAAACTTCAAAAATTTCAAAAATTTCAAAAATTTCAAAAATTCCAAAATTTCAAAAATTTCAAAAACTTCAAAAATTTCAAAAAATTCAAAAATTCAAAAAACTTCAAAAATTTCAAAAAATTTAAAAATATTTCAAAAATTTCACAAATTTCAAAACTTCAAACATTTCAAAACATTTCAAAAATTTCAAAATTTCAAATAATTTCAAAAATTTCAATATAATGAAGATGACGAGCAACCAATTTTCGACTGGCCTGAGGCATTACGTTATGGAATGAATAACGACAGCGGATCAGAGAGCGGATCAGACAATTGGTCTTCTGAAAGTTCATATCGGGACATAGAAGCCGATTTTTGAAGTACTAGCTCACAATCATCTTTTACCTGTTCAGAATGTCACAGTTACCAACACCAGCTCGAGGATTGGGACCTGGAAATTGAACTTATGGAGGAGTACACATATCTGTTGGACAGTGCCTATTCATCCGAAGAAATGTCTGACGATTCTGTCAACTGGGATTTAAAAAATGAATACTTTAAATATTGTATATCCTACCATATGTGAATTATGTCATCACCAATAAATACATGTATAATCGATTATCTTTTCAATAATAATATCTCGCTGGGTTCTATCGTGGTAAAAATCTTTGACAGGGAGGCTACTCTAACACTCTTAGTTTTTCCAACAAAATAGTTATCAAATTCGATCACCAATAGAACTGTCTGTGAAACAACGATGACTTATAACAATCTTTAACTTATTTATCGATATATGCTAGAACATGGCCGCAACAAAATCATGACCATAACAAAAAAACATTACCTTACCATTACGCATGAATATAAATTTACCATGCGTAAATACTGTCAGATTATCGTCTGATGAGCAAATCCGATGTTTACATTATACTTAATCTCAGGTATGACTAGAATTGTATCATGTGTGCACACATATATATATATGGTCATAGCGTGACGAGCAAAATGTGATGTTTACACACTTAAGCTATGGACAAACAATACATCTCGCATATGTAGTGGAGTGGCATTGTACTTCATTGTGAATTAAGTCACTCTGTGTTATTTGACCATATATATACCTGTTACACCTTAGCCATTGGTTTATTGTAATTTAATGAAAATTTTACACATCGTGATTGCTTTCAAAAATAGTGCAACTTACCTGTTGGTAATACACGAATGAAGAGCGTTTAACTGATACGAAATTACTACACGAATGAACTGAAATTTATATTTCACATCTTCCCAACAACAGATACAGACATAGTGTTATACTGTCTTGCATGTACCCATGCTATGACATCATTAGAAGGGGCAATACACTCAAGGAGTTAAAGTGACACGAACCAAGGGACGTGATGCAATATTGGTGTTTGAATATTAAAGGAACACAAGACACTCTAAAGGGACACAATACACTCATTATGAATGAATGTTAACAATACAAGCGCAGTGGTTGAAAGTTAAAATGACACAGAACAATATTTAAAGTTCAAAATTTCGGGCACTTAATGCGCCTTTTATCATTACGTATCGTTTCTCACTCTACAATTCCCAATAATCCACTCACTCTCTCCCCGCTTATAGATATATAACGAAAACGAGAATATCATGTTGATGAAGTTTATTGAAATTTAATCGTCCGAATTGTCATCACTTTCGTCAGAAGTGTTATTTGTTTCGTCCATGAATTTTTCTAGCATCGGTTTGTACTTTAATATTGACATTTTCACTGCATCACATTCTCCATAACCATTATTCAAATATTTGTCGACTTTATCCATGACTCTGTTGTGCAGAGTCCCATTGCGCAGCTGCAGATACGCAAATATTGTCATAGCATAACCAGTCATAAATTGCTTCATATCTTTACTTTTAAGGTCCTTGTCAGCTTGTACTCTTGCTTCTGTTTCTTTCGAGCCATTTTCCTTATACGTGTCCACTATATCACTCCATTCCTCATGTGTTTTATCTCTACTCTCATCACACAAACTTTTGAAGTATTCATCTTCATTAAATTTAATTTTCTTATTCTGACTATCATCCGTGTCCTCAGTTAATTTTCGTTTTAACTTATTTTCTTGACACCAGTTTTTTACGTGTCTCTGAACATCATAATGATCTTCGAACAAAAGCCTGCAGTCATTACAAGGGTACGACATGTCTTCTCGAGTGTCTATGTTTTGACGGTTCTTCTTATTAATTTCATCGAGCTCACCAGGTGGCCTTATGTCGTTAGTATAGTCATTATATTTACCCTGGGGCACAATATAATTATATGCTATGCCCTTCTGTTGACCAAGGAGTTCTCTGTCATCGTATTTCATCGCATTCTGTTGACCCTGGGTCTCAGTGTCTTTTGTATGTTTTTTAATCCCATTCTGTTCATCTGGGTGTTCTCTGTCTTTTTGGAGATTATATTTCATGCCATTCCATTCACCCATATGTTGGTTCGTGTCCTCTTTTAGTACATTCTGTCGCAGACGTAATGTGTCCGGTGTTGCGGCTTTTAAATCCACCAGTAGGTAACCGTACGGTTCACTCGTCGCTTCCGAAAACTCTCGAACCATACGCTGAGGACATTCAGGATACATCTGTCTTGATAATGTTGAAATTAATCCCTTGTCGATTGGGTTATTGAACAATACCAAATATTGACAATTTCGTCGTTGCGTTGGATCTTTGTTGTAGTAGAAATTATGGTTCAAACTTATCAAAGATAAGTTCAAATGGTGACTTCCTTCGGAATGCAAATCATTAACTCTCTGGTCTTTTGATGAAGTGTTCATCAAGTCATCGAGTATAACTAGATTTTTATACCGGGGGTTGATAAGAGAATCCAAGTTTGCTGGTATTCCTCGTATAAAGTTGACCTGAGGGGTGACGGTATACTTTATTTCGTCATATAGGGGCTGCCAATATTTATAAAACCATATTATTCTGTCAGGTGCGGGTGATATTTTTGAGGCAGACTTTTGTAGCAAGGTTTTCACGAAGTATGTCTTCCCACTAGATGTCGGTCCACTTACACATGCCGTGAATGGATGCTTGAAAATAAAATCTTCTTGGACATTGGCAATTGGATCATCAAAGCAGGATGTTATGTCGCTTTGTTGCTGTAATGGCTGTTGTTGTGGCTGATGATGCTGCTGCCTGTTGCTGCTACTGTTTGTTGCTGCTGCTTGGTGCTGCTGCTGTGGGTGTCGGTTAACAGACTCAGTGTGCTTAGATTGTACATGTCTTATCAAATCATGGTTCCGCACATACTCACTAGAGCAAATTGAACACTGGTGCTTCATTTATACTTGACTAAAATGTCTCGGTATATGGATTTCCTTTATACAAATGTTCCTTATAACCTAAAATATGTCCTGTCCGTATGTTTGATAACTTTATGTAGATGAAATAGTCTGCCGGAGAAGTACTGTGTAGACGGGGAATCAACAGGTCTTGTCGGTAAGAGAGTCAGACGCCGGCGGCAACGACGGTGGTAACGGCGCCGGCGCCGCAGTAAAATACCGCAAAACGCCGCAATTACGTCACTACCAATGACGAGGGAACCTCTCGGTGAAATTGATTTTATAGATCGAAAAGTGATACCGAGGATAGATTGACCAATGACGGCTATTGTATCTTTTGACAGATATGCGTGCCCAGACTCGTTTGATGTTCGCTATCGCATTACTATGTTTTAATAGCCGAGACTTCACTTCTCGTCTGACTCTCTTACCGACAAGACCTGTTGATTCCCCGTCTACACAGTGCTTCTCCGGCAGACTATTTCATCTACATAAAGTTATCAAACATACGGACAGGACATATTTTAGGTTATAAGGAACATTTGTATAAAGGAAATCCATATACCGAGACATTTTAGTCAAGTATAAATGAAGCACCAGTGTTCAATTTTCTCTAGTGAGTATGTGCGGAACCATGATTTAATAAGACATGTACAATCTAAGCACACTGAGTTTGTTAACCGACACCCACAGCAACAGCACCAAGCAGCAGCAACAAACAGTAGCAGCAACAGGCAGCAGCATCATCAGCCACAACAACAGCCATTACAGCAACAAAGCGACATAACATCCTGCTTTGATGATCCAATGGCCAATGTCCAAGAAGATTTTATTTTCAAGCATCCATTCACGGCATGTGTAAGTGGACCGACATCTAGTGGGAAGACATACTTCGTGAAAACCTTGCTACAAAAGTCTGCCTCAAAAATATCACCCGCACCTGACAGAATAATATGGTTTTATAAATATTGGCAGCCCCTATATGACGAAATAAAGTATACCGTCACCCCTCAGGTCAACTTTATACGAGGAATACCAGCAAACTTGGATTCTCTTATCAACCCCCGGTATAAAAATCTAGTTATACTCGATGACTTGAATTTCTACTTCGACAAAGATCCAACGCAACGACGAAATTGTCAATATTTGGTATTGTTCAATAACCCAATCGACAAGGGATTAATTTCAACATTATCAAGACAGATGTATCCTGAATGTCCTCAGCGTATGGTTCGAGAGTTTTCGGAAGCGACGAGTGAACCGTACGGTTACCTACTGGTGGATTTAAAAGCCGCAACACCGGACACATTACGTCTGCGACAGAATGTACTAAAAGAGGACACGAACCAACATATGGGTGAATGGAATGGCATGAAATATAATCTCCAAAAAGACAGAGAACACCCAGATGAACAGAATGGGATGAAAAAACATACAAAAGACACTGAGACCCAGGGTCAACAGAATGCGATGAAATACGATGACAGAGAACTCCATGGTCAACAGAAGGGCATAGCATATAATTATATTGTGCCCCAGGGTAAATATAATGACTATACTAACGACATAAGGCCACCTGGTGAGCTCAATGAAATTAATAAGAAGAACCGACAAAACATAGACATTCGAGAAGACATGTCGTACCCTTGTAATGACTGCGGGCTTTTGTTCGAAGATCATTATGATGTTCAGAGACACGTAAAAAACTGGTGTCAAGAAAATAAGTTAAAACGAAAATTAACCGAGGACACGGATGATAGTCAGAATAAGAAAATTAAATTTAGTGAAGATGAATACTTCAAAAGTTTGTGTGATGAGAGTAGAGATAAAACACATGAGGAATGGAGTGATATAGTGGACACGTATAAGGAAAATGGCTCGAAAGAAACAGAAGCAAGAGTACAAGCTGACAAGGACCTTAAAAGTAAAGATATGAAGCAATTTATGACTGGTTATGCTATGACAATATTTGCGTATCTGCAGCTGCGCAATGGGACTCTGCACAACAGAGTCATGGATAAAGTCGACAAATATTTGAATAATGGTTATGGAGAATGTGATACAGTGAAAATGTCAATATTAAAGTACAAACCGATGCTAGAAAAATTCATGGACGAAACAAATAACACTTCTGACGAAAGTGATGACAATTCGGACGATTAAATTTCAATAAACTTCATCAACATGATATTCTCGTTTTCGTTATATATCTATAAGCGGGGAGAGAGTGAGTGGATTATTGGGAATTGTAGAGTGAGAAACGATACGTAATGATAAAAGGCGCATTAAGTGCCCGAAAATTTGAACTTTAAATATTGTTCTGTGTCATTTTAACTTTCAACCACTGCGCTTGTATTGTTAACATTCATTCATAATGAGTGTATTGTGTCCCTTTAGAGTGTCTTGTGTTCCTTTAATATTCAAACACCAATATTGCATCACGTCCCTTGGTTCGTGTCACTTTAACTCCTTGAGTGTATTGCCCCTTCTAATGATGTCATAGCATGGGTACATGCAAGATAGTATAACACTATGTCTGTATCTGTTGTTGGGAAGATGTGAAATATAAATTTCAGTTCATTCGTGTAGTAATTTCGTATCAGTTAAACGCTCTTCATTCGTGTATTACCAACAGGTAAGTTGCACTATTTTTGAAAGCAATCACGATGTGTAAAATTTCATTAAATTACAATAAACCAATGGCTAAGGTGTAACAGGTATATATATGGTCAAATAACACAGAGTGACTTAATTCACAATGAAGTACAATGCCACTCCACTACATATGCAAGATGTATTGTTTGTCCATAGCTTAAGTGTGTAAATATCACATTTTGCTCGTCACGCTATGACCATATATATATGTGTGTGCACACATGATACAATTCTAGTCATACCTGAGATTAAGTATAATGTAAACATCGGATTTGCTCATCAGACGATAATCTGACAGTATTCACGCATGGTAAATTTATATTCATGCGTAATGGTAAGGTAATGTTTTTTGTTATGGTCATGATTTTGTTGCGGCCATGTTCTAGCATATATCGATAAATAAGTTAAAGATTGTTATAAGTCATCGTTGTTTCACAGACAGTTCTATTGGTGATCGAATTTGATAACTATTTTGTTGGAAAAACTAAGAGTGTTAGAGTAGCCTCCCTGTTATTTAAATAAAGAGCGATTGAGCACAGGTGGTAACTAGGTCAAAGATTTTTATCACGATAGAACCCAGCGAGATATTATTATTGAAAAGATAATCGATTATACATGTATTTATTGGTGATGACATAATTCACATATGGTAGGATATACAATATTTAAAGTGTTCATTTTTTTAATCCCAGTTGACAGAATCGTCAGACATTTCTTCGGATCAATAGGCACTGTCCAACAGATATGTGTACTCCACAATAAGTTCAATTTCCAGGTCCCAATCCTCGAGCTGGTGTTGGTAACTGTGACATTCTGAACAGGTAAAAGATGATTGTGAGCTAGTACTTCAAAAATCGGCTTCTATGTCCCGATATGAACTTTCAGAAGACCAATTGTCTGATCCGCTCTCTGATCTGCTCGCTGATCCGCTGTCGTTATTCATTCCATAACGTAATGCCTCAGGCCAGTCGAAAATTGGTTGCTCGTCATCTTCATTATATTGAAATTGTTTGAAATTTTTGAAATTTGTTGAATTTTTTGAAATTTGTTGAATTTTTTTAAATGTTTTGAAGTTTTTGAAATGTTTTGAAATGTTTTGATATTTTTGAAGTTTTTGAAATTTGTGAAGTTTTTGAAATTTTTGAAATTTTTGAAAGTTTTTGAAATTTTTGAAATGTTTGAAGTTTTTGAAGTTTTTGAAATTTTTGAAGTTTTGGAAGTTTTTGAAATTTTTGGGACACGACCATATCGAAAATATACTTACGCCCATTTTTATCAACGATTCTCAAATATATAGTACTATATTATAGTACTAACATACTCAAAATACACTTATGCCCAATTTTACGATTGAACCTAACGAGTCCCATATGCCCATTTTTACGATTGAACCCAAGGAGCCCCATTATCTTCTAATCGGGAATAAGTTCCAATTGTCATGTTCGGAGTATGTTTGGGTTAATGTAATTTCAGTGCAGGGCTTGTTCTTTCCACCCGCGCCCACAACAACTACAACATCAACCACGTTATACGACCGGTGTGACAACAGCTGCACCGGTCACTGCGGGATCAGGTGAACTGTTTAGGGTTTTTTTTATAGTATGAGCTGGTGTGATTCAAAATAGAAACAGCTCATCCTTAGTTCCTTCTGGTTGCGGATTTTAAGGTAACCTGCTGATTCGGCCTTTAGGCTGGTAAACCCGATTCCTTGGTGATGGTGAGTAGATAATGGCACGAATCTTCTTCTGGTTGCGGATTTCTTCCATATAAAGCCGATTCCTTGGTGTTTGTGATTAGATCATGCCATGAATGTCTACTCGCTCGTATATATTCTCCACATTCACCACAAAAGTGAATAAGTTATTGTTCCATTAAAAAAAAACGGAATCAATGTATACCAAATGTATTACAAATAAAAACTGTTTTAAAGTAAAAAAAACAAATCATATAAAAATGTAATGAGTGGCTTTCGCTGTGGTGTGTATCCATTTTAGTATTTTTTGTGTTAATGTAATCTCAGTGCAGGGCTTCTTCTTTTCCCTTACAACACCAGCCGCCTACAACAACGACAACATCAACCACGTTAGCTGCGACCGGTGTGACAACAGCTGCACCGGTCACTGCGGGATCATGTGAAATATTTAGGGTTTTCTTTATAGTATGAGCCGGTATGATAAAAATAGCAACAACTCAAACTTAGCTCCTTCTGGTTGCGGATTTGTTCCATATAAAGACGATTCCTTGGTGTTTCCTATAAAGCCGATCCCTTGGTGTTGGTGATTAGTCCTATAAAGCAGATTCCTTGGTGTTGGTGATTAGTCCTATAAAGCCGATCCCTTGGTGTTGACGATTAGACATATAAAGCAGATTCCTTGGTGTTGGTGATTAGTTCTATAAAGCAGATTCCTTGGTGTTGGTGATTAGTTCTATAAAGCAGATTCCTTGGTGTTGACGATTAGACATATAAAGCAGATTCCTTGGTGTTGGTGATTAGTCCTATAAAGCCGATCCCTTGGTGTTGACGATTAGACATATAAAGCAGATTCCTTGGTGTTGATGATTAGTTCTATAAAGCAGATTCCTTTGTGTTGATGATTAGTTCTATAAAGCTGATTCCTTGGTGTTGACGATTAGTCCAAATAAAGTAGATTATTTTTATGTTGGTGATTAGACATATAAAGCAGATTCCTTGGTGTTGGTGATTAGTTCTATAAAGCCGATCCCTTGGTGTTGACGATTAGTCAAAAATAAAGTAGATTATTTTTATGTTGGTGATTAGACATATAAAGCAGATTCCTTGGTGTTGGTGATTAGTCATATACAGCCGATTCCTTGGTGTTGGTGATTAGTCATATAAAGCCGATTCCTTTGTGTTAATGATTAGTTCTGTAAAGCCGACCACTTGGTGTTGACGATTAGTCCAAATAAAGTAGATTATTTTTATGTTGGTGATTAGACATATAAAGCAGATTCCTTGGTGTTGGTGATTAGTCATATACAGCCGATTCCTTGGTGTTGGTGATTAGTCATATAAAGCAGATCTCTTGGTGTGGATTAGTCATATGAGGCAGATTCCTTTATGTTGGTGACTAGTCCCATAAAACAGATCCCTTGATGTTGGTGATTAGTCCTATACAGCCGATCCCTTGGTGTTGATGATTAGTCCTATAAATCAGATTATTTTGGTGTTGATGATTAGTCCTATAAAGCAGATTCCTTGGTGTTGGTGATTAGTCCCATAAAGCCGACCCCTTGGTGTTGGTGATTAGTCCTAGAAATCCGACCTCTTGGTGTTGACGATTAGTCGTACAAAGCCGATACCTCGGTGTTGATGGTTAGTCATTTTAAAGCCGATCTCTTGGTCTTGGTGATTAGTCCTATAAATCAGATTATTTTATTATTTTATAGTCCTATAAAGCAGATTCTTTGGTGTTGGTAATTAGTCCTATAAATCAGATTTTTTGTATTGATGATTAGTCATATAAAGCAATATCCCTTGATGTTGATGAATAGTCCTAGAAATCAGATTCTTTGGTGTTGATGATTAGTCCTATAAAACCGATTCCTTGGTGTTGATGAATAGTCCTATAAATCCGATTCCTTGGTATAGCTGATTAGTCCCATAAAGCCGATCCCTTGGCGTTGGTGAATAGATCATGCCATGAATCTCGACTCGGCCCGTATATATTCTCCACATTCACCACAAAGGTGAATAAGTTATTGTTCCCACTTAAAAAAAAAACTGAATCAATGTATAGAAAAAAATAATTAATTACAGATAAAATATGTTTAAAGTAAAATTAAAAAGTAATGAGTGGTGTTCGTCCAGGTTATTTCGATGTGTCGTGTATCTATTTCAGTATTTTTGGGGTTAATGTAATTTCAGTACAGGGCTGGCTCTCCCCATTTACAACACGAGCTCCCACAACAACGACAACATCAACCACGTTAGTTACGACCGATGTGACAACAGCTGCACCGGTCACTGTGGGATCAGGTGAAATGTTTAGGGTTTTTTGTAATAGTATGAGCTGGTATGATTCAAAATACCAACATATCACCATTAGTTCCGCCTGGTTGCGGACTTGTTTCATATAAAGACGATTATCTTGGTGTTGGTGATTAGTCCTATAAAGCCGATCCTTTTGGTGCTGGTGAATAGTGCTATAAAGATCCCTTGTTGTTCAGCTGTGTTGTTGGCGATTATATCATGTCATGAATCTACTTCTGGTTGTAGATTTTTGCCATATAAAGCCCATTTTTTGGGGTTGGTGATTATATCATGCCATGAATCTATAATCCCCCCGGAAACTATATAAAGAAATATACTGATCTGTAATATATGTTCCTTAATAATGTATTTCACATTACGTAAAGATTCCAAATCTACATGCAGTACATGATTTTAAGCGACTTTTGTGAGTTGATTCCGCAATAAACATTGAATTCCTACCCAGGGGAAATTTCATGATTGTAATCGACGCGAAATCGGCTCACCAAAGACGCATCAATCATGCAATCTCTAGCCGGGATCTTCACATACTGTAAAATACATTATTAAGGATACTAACTAAACAATAAATTACCTGCGTTATTTTGTCAATACTATAAAGTTCACCGTCAGATGATCAAAAGTGTCCCAGGTGTTGAACTTGTGGAATATGATTTCTACGGGCGTAGCCAGAGTAGAGATCCATGACATGATCTAGTTGGTAATATGCTCTAAACACACTTGGTTCTTTTTTTTTTTTTTAAGTTCTATACATCAACGTTTATTAAAACGATGTTTATTTTTCATCCTTGCATGCACGTTGTTCTCGCTGCACTGTTAATTTATAAACATTACATCCATATAATATGATTACTTTTGTGATCTAGAACACTAATCGGTTTATTATAGCTTTTAAATGTCCAACCTGGCATTAATATATATCTTATTCTAAACGGCCACACGTTATAACAAAACAGAACGGAAATATGGGGAAATAAACGTGGAAAGTATTAACTTATATTCTACTAAGGATTATATATCGTATGTATAGTGGATATCCACACTTTTTCAGTGGATATGGGTTATATCTCATGAGTGATGACAAAACATTGAATTTCCACGAGTGGCTTTAGCCACGAGTGGAAATTCAAATGTTTTGTCATCACGAATGAGATTTAACCCATATCCACTGAAAAAGTGTGGATATTCTGTTTGTTATATACTTTAGTTACTTGCTTATGGCCCCCAATGAATGTCAATACATAAGAAATTTCAAGCTGACACATTACGCCCAAAAAATAGTCCCATATTAAATATTTAAAACACTCAAAAAGTATAGATTTTGTATTTATTATATACTTTCGTTACTTGCCGATGGCCCCCAATGAATGTCAGTACATGATTGTGCAGGAAATCATTCACTATGAAGTATAACCACAGGTCCCCAGAACAAAAATTGACCCAACCCCCAATAATACTTAATTCTATAGGATTAAGTATTATTGGGGGTGGGGTCAATTTTTTTTCTGGGGACCTGTGACCATAATATATAGTATAATGACTTATTTCGAGAACTGACGTAATATAGACAACCACGTTGGACGCCATTTTTAATAACACAGTTCCCCCAAAGCCGATTTTAGCCGATTTTGGATATGTTGTTCCGTGGTATTTGTGTGCATGTTTTGACACCAAGATCGATTTGTGACCAACCATGCATATTGAGTTCAACGACCAGACAAATGATAGAATGGTGAATGGTTTTGAGCTTTGCACACAGCACGTTCCCCGGCCCCAATTTTTCACGTCAGCATTCACCTACCTCAGAGGAGATTTTCTTCTTTTTTAAATATATATTTACAAGAATTGTATCCATAATGTATACCCGTTTAAAACCAGTACTGCATTACACAAAGCTAGTTTACTACAGTAAATACATGTATACAGTAAACACATGTATACAGTAAATACAGGTATACAGTAAAGACATGTATACAGTCGATAGATACATTACACAAAGCTAGTTTACTACAGTAAATACATGTATACAGTAAACACATGTATACAGTAAATACAGGTATACAGTAAAGACATGTATACAGTCGGACGATACATTACACCAAGCTAGTTTACTACAGTAAATACAGGTATACGGTAAATACAGGTGTACAGTAAATACATGTATACAGTCGACAGGTACATTACACAAAGCTATACAGTAAATACACGTATATAGTAAATACACGTATACAGTAAATACAGGTATACAGTAAACACATGTATACAGTAAATACAGGTATACAGTCGACATGTACATTACACAAAGCTATACAGTAAATACACGTATACAGTAAATACAGATATACAGTAAACACAGATATACAGTAAACACATGTATACAGTAAATACAGGTATACAGCAAATACACGTATACAGTAAATACAGGTATACAGTAACCACATGTATACAGTAAATACAGGTTTTCAGTCGACAGGTACATTACACAAAGCTATACAGTAAATACACGTATACAGTAAATACACGTACACAGTAAATACAGATATACAGTAAACACATGTATACAGTAAATACTGGTATACAGTAAAGCCATGTATAATAATAATAATAATAATGCATATCATTTATATAGCGCTTAATCCCTGGTGTAGCTCTAAGCGCTTACATTATTACCCCAGCTGTTTTTTATGAGTAATGCCGAGTCTTGTGCCTGCTGCCATTTTACAGGCGCTTCACTAGAGCGGCTTACGGATACCCAACAACCAGATACCTATTTCGCGTCTAGGTACGACGAAGCGAGCACAGTACAAGTGACCTTGTCCAAGGGTCAGAACCTGGCGCGAGATTTGAAACAGCGTGTGGCTATATATAGCACACACACCGCTCAATTCGGCCAAGCCACTGTTGTGGAGACAATAGTCCACCGAGCGAGGCGCGAACTCACGCCGGTGCATTAACAAGTCCGACACTCTACCCACTGGGCTACCACATGTATACAGTCGACAGATACATTACACAAAGCCAGTTTACTACAGTAAATACAGGTATACAGTAAATACAGGTATACAGTAAATACATGTACACAATCGCTAGTTTACTAAAGTAAATACAGGTATACAGTCGACAGATACATTATATGGAGCCTATAATATACATATTATATTTCGTCGGATTTAGATTGGTTATAATTTTTCGACCATCATCTTAAATCTTAAAATTCTTATTATTGTAAAATTATTTCAGCCGTAAAGGTAGGACATCCCATCGGGACCGTTTAAATCTTAACGGTTGGTACATTTGACAGTCTCTGGTTGGGCATGAATATCCTTTTTTTTAAATTAATTTTAATCAGGTGTGTTATTTTTGTTTCGAAATTGAAACTTCATATATATCATATATCTACCTTTGCCCAATGAAATGTACAATTTCTTACAGGTTGACTTTTCTTATTCTTATGTTTTGAAATAATGGTCACTTGTTTAGACTATATATATTGGTTTTTGTTTGACAGGTATAGTGTGCTTATTATTTGTCAATATTATATAGCCTGTGTGTTACAGAAATTTGTGTTTAAAACAATGTCGCTACATTAAATGTTTGGTACGATTTGCGAGCGCTAATATATAATCTATTAGCAATTTAGCATGTGCATGTTCGGAGGTTGACGCTTCGTGAAAGATGGATATTCCAATGCCAATAAAATATAATTCATGAATTAGTTGATTATGATACTAAATTTTCCAGGTGCTCCTTGTGGGGCAGGTGATGTCGAAGGACCAGTAATTTCAGCGACTCCAGCTGATTACATTCCTCTTGATCCTGCAAATATAGGTATTAGTATTGTTAGTTTATCAGCCTAGATCATGATATGAATCTCTACTATGGCTATATACGCCCGTAAAGATCATATTCCACAAGTTAAAGACATGGAAACGTTTTATAACATCGAAAAATTAACACAGGTATATAATATAATTATTTCTCAGTCAATACATGTTCTTTAATAATGCCGTACGTATTTCAAGGCAGGTGAATGTTCTAATTCGAGATTACATGATTCAGGCGACTTTTTGTGAGCCGATTTCGCTATAAACATTGAATTTATCACCGGCGAAAATTCCTGATTGATGTACAAGCGACGCAGAGCACAATCGGCGCACAAAATTCACACAACCCATGCAGTCTTGAGTTGAGACCTTAACCTACGGTGGCATACATTATTCGTTATCAGCAGGCTGCAGAGATTGACAAAGAAATATATTACCAGCTTTATTTCTTCGATATTAATAAAGTTCCCCACCAGAACATCAAATATAGTTCACAGGTTTTAAACTGTTGGAATATGACATACACGGTCCTAGCCATGGTAGATATGTATGATATGATCTCTAGACACTATTCGCGGCTATGACTGATTGTAGTCACTAAACTACATAGCCGCTCGTGGGCTGTATTAATTGCCACATTAATTAATATCTCACTCAACAAAACTTACTTTCAAAGAACTCAAATTATTATCCGGGAAAAAAGTCATATTGGACTCCCGAAAACTTCACCTATTCATTTGGCAATAGAGTTACTTCGTGACGTCACGGAGTCCCGATAAAAAAAGTCATATTGGACTCGATTGAATATGAATTTTTTTTTATCGGGACTCCGTGACGTCACGAAGTATCCATTCCCAAATGAATCGGTGAAATTGTGATGCGCGCGCAATATACTATGGTGGATTTAGCAGAAGTTTCACTTCCGCATTGAGTTTTTTTATTTCACTTCCGAGTTTATACTCTTCCAAGTAATGCCTTCTGATGATCAAATACAGGCTTTTATACAGGATCCAGTGCCGACAAAAACCCAAAATAACCATGCACAAAAGTTTTATTCCCAAAATTTGGATAAACATAAAAGATGGATAATAAAAATGTCATTATACAATGCTGTGTACAGTATGTGTTTTTGTTGTACTCGACCAGTTTGTGGTGAAAAGTCATATGGGATTCGACTCTGCTTGTCTCGTCCAATATGACTTTTCACCACAACCCGGACTCGTACAAGAATAACACATACTGTACACAACATTGTTTAAAGGTACTCAACCCGTAAAGAGGGTCCCCATCTCAACAGATTCCAACAACAACAATCCGATCAGAGGGTCATATATTACTATTTCTTTGGCTTTGGGGGTAAAAAATATTTGATTCGAGTCGAGGAACCCATCAAACAAAGCTCAGAGTTATTAGATATTGATTTTTGAAAATTCTTATGTTCTCGAGATGAGTACTTATAACTGCCGTCAATTTGGTAACCTGCTCGAGATATTACGCCAAAATTCTATTCAAACAGACAAGGATGGATAACTCTATAATCAAGTGGGTAATAATAACGAATTTTTGACTATCTTCTGGGCCAGAAAGAATTCCCGATAATGAAAAATAATAGATTTATAAAATCGATATCTAACAAATCTGAGCTTTGATGGGTGACTTCCTCGACTCGAATCAAATATTTTTGACCCCCGAAGCCATTGAAATAGTAATTGAGAGGAGTTTTATCGGGTTGAGTACCTTTAATAACGTTATAATGTCAACTAAATAACCATTGCTATTTTGTTGTATAGGTTACTAAAGGTCACGATAAGTGAAAACGTATGCTACTTTGTTTAGAAACGGGCACTTCAGAAAAAAATATCATTAATCCAAATCCGCTTCTGAACATTTGTATTTTGCAACTAACAAGTAAGTGACCGTGTAATTTTGGGAAAGAAATTTGGAGAATCACCAAAAAAATCACCAATCCAGTGATCAATGGGAACTCTTTTATCGCAAACACGTCAAACGCGATACGGTGTATTTTATCTTAAAGGTACTCAATCCGAACAGAGGGTCCCCATCTCAACAGATTCCAACAACAACAATCCGATCAGAGGGTCCTATATTACTATTTCTTTGGCTTTGGGGGTAAAAAATATTTGATTCGAGTCGAGGAACCCATCAAACAAAGCTCAGAGTTATTAGATATTGATTTTTGAAATTTTTTATTTGCTCGAGATGAGTACTAATAATTGCCGTTATTTTCGTAACCTGCTCGAGATGTGTACACCAAAACAATATTCAAACAGACAAGGATGGATAACTCTAAAATCAAGTGGTAATAATAACGCAATTTTGACTGTGTTCTGGGCCAGAAAGTATTCCCGATAATGAAAAATAATAGATTTCTAAAATCGGTATCTAACAAATCTGAGCTTTGATGGGTGACTTCCTCGACTCGAATCAAATATTTTTGACCCCCGAAGCCATTGAAATAGTAATTTAGAGGAGTTTTATCGGATTGAGTACCTTTAATCTTTTTGTTCAATGATTTTTTTTTTTTGCTCGATATCTTTGTACATCCCATATGTTTCGCTGACATGACCACCATAATACAACGATATATGTAGTGCATGTCCATGCAATGATAGAGAACGCCACAATCGACACATTTAACACGACATGTTAATGTTATAACGACATTATTATAACTATTGATTTTCCCTCACACATAAAGGTATTCAATCCGACCAGACGGTCCCCATATCACTGAGTTCAACAACAACAACAACAACAACCACATTTCTTCAAAATGCGCTTTAGTTATCAGAATCGATTACTTACAACAGAATAATGCTGACCACTATCAACTATGGTATACAATTTCCCAAAACATGTTATTTATCAACATGTTGTTCCACAAAATATGACCGTGTTGTCACTTGAGTATCACGGAATTTGGCCGTATTACCACTTGATATTAGAGTTATCCATCTTCATTCGCAACTTTGTCCGACGACTTTTTTTTTGGGCCAAAATAAGTAGACATCTCGAGATATACAAAAATTCAAAAATCGATATCTGATCACTCCGAGCTTTGGGCAGGTTCCTCGACTCGAATCAAATATTTTTGACCCCCCCCCCCGGAAGCCAAAGAAATAGTAATTCGGATTATGCATATTTAATGGTTTCATGACACAAGTTCTGAGTGGATGTGCCTTTAATTCGTATATTATTATTACATAACTTATACTAGTATATAACTATATGTCTGTTAAATGTGCTTTTTGCCATGTATTAGTATTTAAATTTGTATATCTCACATACCATATTTATTAATTTATTGAGATTAAAGTATTGAATTGGTTGAGTGCATGGGTGTCTTAACGAGGCGAACCAGCTATAAGTAATGCATTTAATTAAGATTATATCAGCGTAGACAGGAATATTTACAATTGTACCCATGACTGTGGATGTGCATGTTGGACGGGGGGATTTCTCTCTTTTAACCAGACCAAATTCCCAACTTTGGTTGGAAAACCCTAACACACAATCAGTCTTCTGACTCGTCTTATCTAATGTTGGTGTGAAATTTCCAACTGATGATGTGTCAGCCATCCATGAACTTTCTGGCTTTTTGGGATGACCCCCCCCCCCCCCCCCCACCCCCCGGTCGCGTGTGGCACTGATTGTTCCTTTTATTTCTTCGTCAGGAGTATGGTATAAAACGGATAAGATTGATTATGTTATCCAGTGTTGTGGAACTCTGAAATCTTGGTCCTTCTTTGCGACCAGCTTCAGCCATCCGGTTCAACTTCAAATATATCGACTCATCGTTGGAACTGGGAATTATGACGTCGTCGGCAGCAAAACGTATACGCCATCTGGTGAGTATACGCGGTATTTGATATTCTTTGATGCCTACTTCATGGGGAGTACAGGTACAGACTACTTACAGCATGCATTATTTACATATAATGTTAACACTATAACGAGCGAAAACAGAATATCACAAACATATGGACTAATTAAATGTGATAAACGGATACATATAAAATAATAGTAAGAAAAAATAAAACACCAAAAAAATCAGAAGAAAAAAAAAACACACAAGATAAATATCAAAACAAAACAAACAAAAACGAAGACGGTGGTACCTATGCTCTCGATTGTTAATAAACGTTTGCTGAACTTAGTATCTGAACATCTACCGAGTAACAGCTATATTTTTCAATTATAGTACACAATTCTAGGATACTGTTCCAAAACTTCGAAAACAAACGCTGAAAACAAATTCACGGAGCTAGAGTGGCGACTTGGAATGAAATATGCTATTGATTTGGGTAGATTAACATTAGATCTGTCGGTATACATGAAGAAGTTTTTTTTATAAAAGGTGGGTTTTTATTGAGAAATATTGAGTTTGAGATGGACGGTATTTTTTCTCCTGCGCTAATGAGGTACCCCCATGTGCCGGTGCTAGCTCTTCGTGATTTATTTGTTCGGCGTCTGTTTTCGAAGTTTAGGCACAGTTTATAATATATTTGTGTATTATAATTGGATAATATAGTTTTTACTTGATCGATTGGCGTTGAAACAATCGGTTCAGGCGTGTATGTATTATGGCCGTCAGAAGTGAGGAGGTATTCTATTTTGTGATCTCCCTTGTTACATATGTGATATGTTTCGCGATGCTTTTTTTAAAGTGGCGCGCTCGTTTTAAATTTATATATTTGTGTCCCCCGACGTTCTGAAAGAAAAGGGGGACTATAGAAACGAGCTCAGTCCGTCCGTTCGTCCGTCCGTCCGCTCGTCCGTTCGTCCGTCCGTCCGTCACACTGTTGAGTACCTTCATGGTGTAATCATCTCCTTCTACAGTTTTCATCCTAGAGATTTGAAACTTCAGAATATTGTTGCCCATATATTGAAAATGTGCAACATGTATATAGATGGCGGAATTTTTTTGTTGTTGACAGAGTTATTAACCCTTTTCGACTTAGAAAATTTCAACATTTATTATAATTTTCTGTATGAGGGTACCTTCATGGTGTAATCAACTCCTACTACAGTTTTGATCGTAGATATTTGAAACTTCAGAATATTGTTACCCACATATTGGAGATGTGCAACATGTATACAGATGACGGAACAAATATTTTTTGACGGAGTTATTAACACTTTTCGACTTAGAACATTTCAACATTTTTTATAATTTTCTGTATGAGGGTACATTCATGGTGTAATCAACTCCTCCTACAGTTTTGAAACAAAAGGGGAACTATGGACACGGGCTCCGTCCGCCCGTCCGCTCGTCCGTCACGCTTTTGATTACCTTCATGGTGTAATCATCTCCTCCTACAGTTTTCATCCTAGAGATTTGAAACTTAAGAACATTGTTGCCCATATATTGAAATGTGCAACATGTATATAGATGACGGATTTTTTTTTTTGACGGAGTTATTAACCCTTTTCGACTTAGAACATTTCAACATTTTTTATAATTTTCTGTATGAGGGTACCTTCATGGTGTAATCAACTCCTCCTACAGTTTTGAAACAAAAGGGGAACTATAGAAACGGGCTCCATCCGTCCGTTCGTCAGTCCGTCCGTCCGTCCGTCACACTTTTGAGTATCTCCATGGTGTAATCATCTCCTCCTACAGATTTCGTCCCAGAGATTTGAAACTTCAAAATATTGTTGCCCATATATTGAAGATGTGCAGCATGTATATAGATGACGGAAAAAATATTTTTTGACGGAGTTATTAACCCTTTTCGACTTAGAACATTTAAAAAAAAAAATCTTTAACAAAGCGGCATCGACTTGCCACGTTGTCGGGAGACACTGTGGTCGGCTGACCTTTTATTTAATTTATATTTTACTTATCTTTAACGACACGCCCCTGTGACGATGGGAGTACCATGTAAAGCATTTTGTTACATGCCAGAAGGGTGGCAGCAGTGGCTCAACGGAGCTCGCCCTTACGCCATATCTTGTCTTTCATGTGTCTTTATCTTTATCTTTTGTCATCTGAGGTTGAAACTGTTTCAGCCAGTACTTTTATAACTAAATTTGAGAATCCATGAATTAGTAAAGAAAGGGTTAATAAATATTCTTCTTTTCAGGAAGTGAGCTAGATACCGTTGTAACCGTTACCCTACTGTCTACAGAATATGTCACAGTTTTACCGAATGATCAGATTGGATGGTAAGTAACCTAAATTTCAATAGCCCACACGAACTGCTACCCATTATCATTATTTTAGTAGCTATAAACTCGATGTATATATAGTCCAGCTGGATTGTCATTGTCATGGCAATAAGGGGGAGATCAAGTGTCCAATTTTGAATGGGGATTTCGATGCAAATCCCCGGAGCAAAAGTTATGTATGAAGCATGCAGTTGTTCGGGAAACAAAGCAGGCATATCATTGAACAGTCATAACATTTAACTGGCAGGTGCGCTAGGTAAATTATAAAATTTTGCAATAAATACATTTATGAGAATTTGTTTCTGGAATTACATCACATTAACCTACATTTGAAGAATCAATTAAAAATTCAAAAATAAGTACACAACATTATAATGGATCAAGATCCAAGAGGACCCGCCAGACAAATACCCGTTGTTTCCAATACCACATCAAGTCATACTCAGAAGTATGTGCAACTATGTAACTTTTGCTCCGCAGATTTGCATGGAAGTCCCTATTCAAAATTGGTCACTTGACCTCCCCCGTAAGTTCATGACCATGCAGCATGTATATACGCGTCCGTTAGAACATACAAAATGCTATATCACATTGTGCAAACTACAGGTCCCTGCCAAAGAAAGTTCATAGTGCTAAATATATATTCAAATTCTAGCGACAATTGTGATATAGGATTCAAAGACAATAATCCACAAAAACACCAATTCAACTTGAATTATGTCTTCTCATATTCTCCACAGGTATACATCTGGTCAAGACGTCATTGGCCTCGTCAACGCTACAGCGGGTGGCGTGCAGACCACTGGCGGGGCGCCAAACTGGCCCACGATCACCACCAACATGGCTGGCGCCCCTGCCATAAGCGTCACTCTTGATGCCAGTAAGTACGAGTAGACGGCCGCCAGAACAAACTCTCAATATTGAAAACCAATCTCTGTTAGGAAGCGGTGCCTATCTTACCGACAAACACACCGTCACAGTACCAACAAGAAAATCATAGTCAGAAATGGTAACGCCATCAAGATCATATTATTAGGCATATATAAAATATATAGGTTTCATGAATGCGTTGTGATCCCGCAATAAAATTTTCAACAGGGCCCAGTCGTTGTTCACACCTGAATATCGAAAGCAATTAACGCGGTCATAAATGTTACATACTACAACAATGACATCCGCGAAGATACAACCGCGAATACATGCATCCTGCAAAAAAGAGTCTAACCGGTACATGCACCACCTCAGAATTCTGTAAAAATAACTAATCCTTCAAATTATCGCAACAACTGCGGCTTATCACTGACCCGTTTCCTCTCGTACTGGGCTAAGCTTATTTCTATGCCGACTAATAGATTACCTCTTATTGTGATAATGTTTTTAATAACTCAATGATTATTGGTTTTCGGTATACCCTTAATTTCCTCGGTATGAGTATTGTTTGGACCAACCAACATGTTCTAAGCATGAAAAGCTTTAACCGCACAATTTCTGGCAAACTACGCGACATATGCATACAAGAATGGTGGACCACAATATCGAATCCAAGCAAGTGCGCATTTTACCGGATTATAAAGCCAAACTTTGAAACAGAGAATTATCTAACTCTAGGTGATAACAGAGCACTTTAACTATATTATGGCCTTCCGGATAAGAAACCACAAACTCCCTATAGAATACGGTACTTGGACAAATACGGATTACTCAGACCGAATTTGCACACTATGTAATCTTGAAATCGGCGACGAATATCACATTGTACTGAAATGTAGGGAACATAATGAACTTAGAATAAAATACCCGAAACCCTATACTACTACCAGAGACCTTACACTTACAAACTAGCCGCTCTTTTCAACTCCCGAAATCAAAAGACAGTTAAAAATCTATCAGTGTTTGTTAAGAAGGTCCTAGAAATATTCAGGTCCGCCTGAGGCTTATTACCACCCGCCTGACATACTGAAACAACCGAATACCGTCCAACGTTTCTATCTTCTATTAGTATGCCATATATAATATATACATGTATACCTGTACTGACATATATTATATACTAGCAGGTTAGCCCGCCACCGGCGGCTTGTCCGAAACATGACATTTATATATATATCTTTTAAATTTGTACCCGGTAGCTCCACCAGTTTCCGAGATCTGGTCTGCGCATGGAAATTTGTACCCGGCCCACGATACATTCACATGCCAAATTTCAAGTCGATCGCTCCACCCGTTTCCGAGATCTCGTCTGCGCATGCGCTGCACGGGCGTCGCACGGGCTCGGCGACCCGATAAAATTTGTACCCGGCGCAAGATACATTCACATAGCAAATTTCAAGTCGATAGCTCCACCCGTTTCCGAGATCTCGTCTGCGCATGCGCTGCACGGGCGTCGCACGGGCTCGGCGACCCGATAAAATTTGTACCCGGCGCAAGATACACTCACATAGCAAATTTCAAGTCGATAGCTCCACCCGTTTCCGAGATCTCGTCTGCGCATGCGCTGCACGGGCGTCGCACGGGCTCGGCGACCCGATAAAATTTGTACCCGGCGCAAGATACATTCACATAGCAAATTTCAAGTCGATAGCTCCACCCGTTTCCGAGATCTCGTCTGCGCATGCGCTGCACGGGCGTCGCACGGGCTCGCCAATACGACAACGACCACCGCCTGGTCAAACTACACACACGTACCAAGTTTCGTCACGATCGGTCGAGAATCGTAGATTTGTATGAAGTACAACACACACACAAACATAAATATATAAGAGAGATATGTAAATTAGATAGATTGTATCAAAATATATAGGAGAGATATGTAAATGATCTACACACCATTACTGGTGTTTGTCAAAGTTTAGTGGGGTATATCAATACTCATTCACGATCATATCATTGAGGTCCGGAGGGTGTGGGCTATCTCTCGAATACAAGGAGTTCTCAAAATATATAGAAGAGATTATATCCATACATCTCTGTAATGTCTCAACTTGACGATCAGAATAAACTAATTGAACTGATGTTTCTCATTCACCACATCAGAAAGCCTCTGAACGCTGACCAAAATATACTAATCGGATTAAATACACCCCGATACTTCGCAATACGACCTTTAGTATACTTCCAAACTGGGACATACTTTATCAGCAATGCGTGTTTGCTGTTATAGAGATGTATGGATATAATATAACGCAATTCATAATATAACAGCAAACACGCATTGCTGATAAAGTATGTCCCAGTTTGGAAGTATACTAAAGGTCGTATTGCGAAGTATCGGGGTGTATTTAATCCGATTAGTATATTTTGGTCAGCGTTCAGAGGCTTTCTGATGTGGTGAATGAGAAACATCAGTTCAATTAGTTATATTATGAATTGCGTTCCCGCAATAAAATCTGCAATAGTGATCTACCAAACCTAAATATCGAAAGCAATGAACTAGGTCATAAAAGTTACGTACTGCAACAATGAGACATCCGTGAAGATACATCCGCGAATACATACATCCCACAGAAAGTCTAACCGGTACGCACATAGAGATTTAAAGTTACCCCATAGCTCATATGACATCGACAGATCACCCTCGCAGTATAGACCACAGAGGGTGTAATTAAATTGTCGTCTGCTATTAAATTAATATAATAATATCACCGATTTAATGCGCGAAACATGAAACTTGTATCGTTATCTTATAAAACAATCGAATGCACTGTTAACGCGGTGCATCAGTTGTCGCTATGAAACGTGTCATTTAGATGTCAATGTAATGGGAGATACAATACTATGGTATACGTAGATAAAATAGTCCCACGCAAATCTGGCAATTATTTGGGAAACTCATTATTTATGGACCGGTTTGAACACGATACTGGTATTATGTGATCAGTCTGTTTTATGCGACAAAATTATTATTGAAGACGTATTTTCTCCAATTTACAAGAATCTTTAAAGACATATTATGAACCTCTCAAATGTATTAGAATCCATTGTGTTTGTCGTCTCTTAATAATTGCTCAGATTGTACATACAATGATATGTGAAATTCAATATTTTTTGAAAATCTCTTGCTATTTTTGGCTGGATGTATGTAAAACGGGAGTCCCCCCATTTCAAAGGCCCACTTAATTTTCGAGTCCCCGAATAATACGAATAATTTGTTTTATATTGCCTTGATATACGGTTTTAATAACAATCTATGCAATAAAATATGATTAAAATACTATAATAAGCACCATTTGAAACGACTGGTCTCAGAAGGTGACCATAGAGTAATAGAAAATAGCTGAAATCATAAAATCATTTCCCCCGTTATGGCTCCCAAAATGCAATAAAATATAAGCTATAGTTTTATTTTCAATGGAAGAGGAATAACTGTATATCTAAATATAAAGAGTTATTCACCATTCCATTGAAAATAATAGACTTTGTGCAGAAACTTGAGCATAGAACTGACGTCGGTAACTCAACAAAAGCAACATGTTCACAGTTTATTGCACCGAATAAGTTTAAAATACAATATTTTGGAGCTTCCTCTTTCAAATGGTATATAATACGGCATATATATTTTATATATGTGATCTGGGGGGTTCGAAAATTAAGTGGGCCTTTAAGAGGGAAGGCACTTTAATGAAATACGTTAGAAGCTTTATTAATCTAAATGTCACAATCACCACTGTATGAGTATTAATTTGTGGAATGATCTTGGCAAAATTTCTCAATGTGCTAAGCAATATACGTGTAGGCCCATAGTTAAAGGTACTCAATCCGATTCGATGGTCCCCATATAATAAGATTCCAATAAAAACAACAACAACAACAACATTTATAAAATGACGCTTCAGTTATCAGAATCGATCAATTGCACAAAAATAATGCTAACCACTGTCAACTATATTATAAAATTGCCCGAAACGTGTTCTTTATCAACATGTTGTTCGACGAAATTTGGCCTTATTATCAACACAAAGCTCTTGATTTTAGTGTTATCCATCTTCATCCGCAAATTGGTCCGAGACCGTCGGCTCGACGACTTTTTACTGGGTCACTAATAAGACTCGATGGTGAAAAATAATAAATTTAAAAAATCAATTTCTAATAACTCTGAGCTTTAATGGGGTTCCTCGACTCGAACCAAATATTTTTACCCCCCCCCCCCGAAACCAAATAAATAGTGATTGAGGGGCGCTTAATCGGATTATGCATCTTTAATTTGTGTTCCAGACGTAGCCCCGACGTTTGACAATATACCAAAATCGAATTCATTTGCGGGCTCGGCGGTGAGCGCCACGACGGTTTGCGAGACATTGACGTACTCGGACACGGACGACGTTGCAGCTGATCTCACTCCTACCATGCTGGCGACGGCCGACGCAGCTTTGTTCGATTTCTCAGCTCAACCAGGTAAGTTGAGCTTAACTGTACATGGTCACACGTGGGGACGTGGAGACAGGGAGGGGTTTTTCTTGTTGCCCCACCACCCACCTTAGTTGAGACCTCTCCGTGCATGTTCCTATCTATAGGCCTACCAGTAATGGGTACATATTATCCACCGCAAAATCTTGCTCATCTGCTGAATTTATTTATTTGGAAGATTAAGGCATAACAGAAACATTTTACTTGGAATCTATCAGAAATTCATAGTCTTATTTTAAAATATGTGCACTCCTATATATAATATTGATTGAGCGCTCATGCAAATTATAAAAATCAAGACCATAACAATTTTATTGTGTATTATAGCCTACACTGGTTCGTGTTTAAATAATAAAAAAAACACTTTGCCAAATAATATCCTATCTCACTTCTCTCTACTTGGATTATGATAACATGATTTTTAAAGTGAGATTATCATAAATATACACTGATGTACAACTTTTTTTCAGCCGTGAAATTTGCTGGTACTACTGCTTCCGGCTCATACGACCTAACCTTCGAGGTTCGGGATCCATGTGGAAATACAGACAGCCAGATCCTGACGTGTGTCGTCACGAATGACGTAAGTCAATATTATATTATTAATTGGTTGTTTCCATATTGTCCGAGTTATGAGGCCGATGTCTGTGGTTGGCGTAGATCGTCATAGACTGAGGCTGAGGTAATACTATATTTTCGTACCCGGGTACGAATTGTAAACTGAAGAAATGACCAGTAAGTAACTTAAGCGATGCCACATTGGTCTATCCGACCTTGTCCTTGTAAATCCAATATTTACACCGCGAAGCTTGATAAATTTATGCTGTTTACTTTAGTTTTTAATAATGTTGTAGGAAGAATAGTAGGCCTATAATAGGAGAAATGATGCGTGAATCGCAAGAAACACAACTTCTGCATTGTATGTTTTAGCCGCGTCAGATGAATTCATCCCAAATATGTTAACAGTTGTCGTGTCAAACATTCGCAGTAGGTTAGCGTTATTTAGTATTTGTGGATGTCCTTTAACATGGGGAAAATAGACTACTGCGCTTGAACGAGCATGTGAATTTGTCGTTTTTAATGTATAGCAACTTGATAATCAATAACAGAGGCATTCTCTGTCAAATAAGGTCGCTCTATTTACGATACCAATTGGGGAACTTTGTAAATTAAATTACGCGTAAACAAGCGTAAACGTATACCTGCTGCAAATAGAGAAGGTGCCGGAATCGGCGTACTCGCCCCAGGGCTAACTCGCCCCAATCGACGTGTGCCAACTCGGAATAAAAGGCCAGCTCGGAATAAAAGATTTATACGGGGTGTTATATGGCGTTTGGTCCGTTGTTTGTATATGTCCGGGCTGGGACATGGAATACAACAACGTTTGAATTGTTTTTAAATTTACAAATTTGTTGATTTTATTCATTTTTTTTTTCGTTCTGAAACACAATATAAAGTGTATATAATATAATAACGAACACGAGACATACATAATTTATAAACTATTAACAAAAGATATCAAATTCAATACATGACAAAGATGACTCAGTGGAGTTTATAAAGTGAACATAAAAACATTGAGGTAAGAATCTTTTTAAGCATTACTAAACCGTTTAGCACAGTTCACTTCACTCATCCGATCATCACCAAACTTCATATTTATCTTGATATTGATCTATCAGATGAGAGCTATCAAATATTTTTTTAATTTTATAGGTAAAAATGGTCGCCATTTACGTTATATGTTATCGCGTCATGTCGATATCTAGTATTATTTCACCTTTCCAGATTCATAATTGCTCCATTGACTGTAACAGATGGAATTATTCCCCTCTTCGGATAGAGTGTCACTGAAACTTTATTTTGTCAGACTGTCTGTATAGTCACTGATTATATGTGGCAATAATCTGTAATAAGATGTAGCACTATTTTATTTTATATTTACATGCAGTGCTGTTTTTATACAACAATTCTAATCCCCCTAGATCATCATGTGATCGACCATACATCGCGCGAGGACCTGGTTGAATTAAGGGGGGCTTTATGGATAACTTCTGTCCTCAAGCTAGATTATACTTATGACATTTAATGGCATGTTTCTAACGTGGAGGGTTAGATATGCTTGAGACACCACCACTCTTCAATTCACACCAAGTTCTCAGCTGTCATATTCGGATATTAGAACCCATAGCCATGATATATGGTTTATTTTGTGTATACTAGTAATATTGTTATTTTCAGTACCTTTATATACCAGTACTGTGTATAACAATGCATATAAATTAATCCATGTATACATGTATATTGATTCAACGGATTCAGTGGTTTTGTCCATCAGTCTATCAAATTTGCGGGGGAAACATGGCCACAAGCAGTGCACCCTGCTAAATTTCGAATTTGAATCAATTGGCGCACCCTGCAGCCAGCTTTTATTGGAGAACTTTTTCTCATGTGGATATTTTGGATCACCGCTAGATGTGGGCCATATTTTGTTCTCAAACTGTCCTTGTGAAGACATCACTGCCAGCGGTGATCTTGAATTTTATTATTTTTATGGCTAAATAATTTGGTTGATCCTACAGACGACACCCCTTGTCCGATCGTCACCAGATTCCACAATGATCTTCTGGATAACCAGGGTGAGAGTAATCTAATTTTCCCGAATTTCGTTAAAAAACATTACCACAGGCAGCAATTTGGTCTCTTACTGTTTGATCCTCTTTTGCATGACTGAATTGTTTAGCAACTGTACAGACATATCCCTCATCTGATAGTCACCAAACTTCATATTGATCTTCGGGCTGACAACTAGATGGGAGCTATCGAATGCTTTGAATTTTTGGAAAACATTGTCGCCAGCAGTCATCTTCTATTTTGGTGTTTATATACATGTATATCTCTTCATTCGGATAGCCAGTATTACGTAGGTACTTCAACTTTCCGCATTCCTGTCATCATTTGAAATATAAAAATTTACCTGATACATGCACCCTTCAAAATTTGTTTCGTCGTATCTATTTTAATGACCCGTATGGTATAAATATTGATACAGATATATTTGTCAAACATTTCTTTGTACAATATACAGGTATTTAGTTTGTAACTAAATCTAGAAATATATAATAGTAGCTGGTGGACCCGACTTCGTCCGGGATGTTCCCCTCTGATTTTCGGAGAATTGCGCGATCTAACCTTGAATTGACCATTTTAAAGGTGAACGTCATGTCGGGTCACGATTTGACCCGTCCAAAACACTCCCCGGACAAAAGTCACGACAAAAGTACCCGTCGAAATCCGCCCGACTTTACCCGATTTGACCTTGAATTGACAATTTTGAATGTCAAGATCAGGTCAGGGTCATGATTTGACCCACCCGAAACACTCCTGGGACAAAAGTAACAGTAGGTATTAAATTTCGTTGAAATACTTCCGTTTTACCAGATTTGACCTTGAATTGATCTTTTTGAATGTCAAAGTCAGGTCGGGATCAAGATTTGACCCGTCCCTAGGTATAAAATTTCGTCAAATCTGTCCGGCAGTTTTCCCGGCCATAGCTAACAGACAAACAGACAGACAAATGTCCAAAATATATATTAAACTAGCTGATGTACTCGACTTCGTTCGGGCTATTTAGGGATTTTTTTGTGATCGCCTCCATCTGGACAGTACCCAGTATATACAGCGTCTAGCCAAATTATTGTTCAATTGGTCCAGAAACATGCCTATATCAGCACGTTCGAGAACATGGTCCCACGTGAAATTGAACCCGTTCATATTGCTCCCGGGATCGAAGTAGTCCTACACACAAATTTTTAGTCGGATCGGTCAAGGTCCAGAAACATGCCTATGAGCGAGGTCAAGTTGACACGTTAAATACCAAATCCGAGTCGGATCAGTCGAGCAGTGTTAGAGTCTATAACACATACACACATGCATTCATGCATACACACATACATACAGACAGGTGTTCCAAAATGTATAATCGATAGCTACAACAAAAGTCAACAATTCTATGGTAGATAGTTCACGGCCGACCTGATGCATGCATCTTAGTTTTCTTGTTAAACCGGACGTTTATTACGCCACATCGTGGTGTTGCTTGGTACGCAGATTTTCATGTTCGAGCGGACGATCGATAATCCACTGGGTGAATGTATTATGGTTAGGTATTTCATACTTGAGTAAAATCGTTCGGATAGAGTGACGATAGTTCAACAAAGATTAGCACATGTGTTTACGTCACCAGTGTAATTGTGGGGACATGTTTCTATTATGAAGGTTCGCTATCCCGAAGATCCACTATTCCGAAGGTTCTCTATTCTGAATACTTGCTATTTCGAAGGTTTACTATTCCGAAGGTTCGCTATTCCGAATGTTCTCCATTCCGAAGGTTTTTGTTATGTTTAGGTTAATTCTATATTCTAAAGTATTGAGAGGGTTCATTATCACGAAGATTCTTTTCATGGAGTGTGCGCTCACATCCGAACTGACCCTGCGCGCATACCGATACAGATACAGGAGGAAATAACTTAGAACATTAAATGTGATTATGTTTGGTTTTCGCAGGTTTTCTTGAGATTTAATGTGATTACATGGGCCCATACCTTTGAATTCTTGGCATATAATATGAATGTTGTGGTATATATGGACCCTTCTGCATTGGGATATGACACAGGTACAGTTGACTTAAGTGCTGTTCTGTGCGGGCTCCAATTTGGTGTTCAATATTTTAAGGGCCAAATTTAGAATTTTATGGGCCCATACCTTTGAAATCTGGACATATAATATGAATATTGGGGGGCATGTCTCTATTCCGAAGGTTCACTATCCCGAAGGTACACTATTCCAAAATTTCTCTGAATGTTCGCTGTTCCGAAGGTTCACCAATCCGAAGGTTCGTTATTCCGAAGGTTCTCTATTCCAATGGTTTTTGTTATTTTAAGGTTAATTCTATATTCTAAAGTATTGAAAGGGTTCATTATCACGAAGATTCTTTTTATGAAGGAAATAACTTAAAACATAAATGTGATTTTGTTTTGTTTTCGCGGGTTTTCTTGAGTTTAATGTCATTACGTATGACCTTATTTCTCATTACATATTCACGCCAAGCAGCCCACACAATTGCTATGTTTCCTGCGATTTAATGTCATTAAGTGTGACCTAATGTCTCAATAATCTACGGCAAGAGTACGCCTGCTAAAGGCGAATTATAACAGTGGGGCTATAACGCTCAATGAATACTGGAGGCTATATCAAACTTCGCAGCAGGATATCGCTGAATAGACGAGTATGAGATGAGCCTAACTGCAATTGTGACTTTGTTTAAAGGCCCACTTAATTTTGGAGTCATTCATTTTTGTTATATTATATACGTTTTAAAAACAATTTATGCCATAAAATTTGAATAAAATACTCTAATTCATCACCATTTGAAACGCAAAATACTTCTATCTCCTAGTTTGAAACACCTTTAAAAAAACTGCGACAAGTCGTGCGTTGTATATCTAGCAAGTGGCAACTAACATGTCCTCTTCGGCTTTCATAGATTTCAACGTAATTTGATACTTAGGGGTATTTGTGTCCGGGAAGTGTTTTGGACGGGTCAAATCGTGACCCCGACCCGACCTTGACCTTTAAAAATGTCAATGCAAGGTCATTTTGGGTAAAACGGACGAATTTCGGCGAAATTTGATACCTAGGGATACTTTTGGCCGGGGAGTCTTTTGAATGGGTCAAATCCAGACCTCGACGTGACCTTGACCTTCAATGTGGTCAATCAAAGGTCAAATCGGGTAAAACGGATGGATTTCGACGAAATTTGATACCTATGGATACTTTTGTCGGGGGAGTGTTTTGGACGGGTCAAATCATGACTCCGACCTTACCTTGACCTTCAAAATTGTTAATTAAAGGTCAAGTTGGGTAAAACGGACGGATTTCGATGAAATTTGATACCTAGGGGTACTTTTCTCCGGTGTGGGGGTGTTTTGGACAGGTCAAATAATGACCCTGACCTGACCTTGACTTTCGAAATAATCAATTCAAGGTCAAATCGCCTTTCTCCGGAAATCAGATGGGAAACAGCCCGGACGAAGTCGGGCCAATCAACTTGTGTAATAAAGAAGACAGTTTGAAGAATGTAATGTATAACACGAGAAACAGGAAAACTTGAAATATGGAAGTATGCAAATTTCCCACATAAAATTTGAAAGCTAGTTTATAGTATAATTATATTATAATTTATATTTATGGCAAAAATATGATCTTGGTGGCGTTACCATTTCTGACTATGGTTTTCTTGTAATCAGGCTATATGTCTGATCATGCCACACTACTGTGCCAACGCGACGTTGGCCTTGATATAGCGTGCCACACTACTGTGCCAACTTTCAAACATGCAAGATAGAGTTTCTCCCCCTGGTACGGTATGATGACCGAAAGCCCGTCTATACCACTGATCTGTATCTTTGTTTTTCAATGTTTGTGCGTTTGAAGCATGGTATATGAAGGTATATTTGGTAAAACGGCTTGCAAACATTAAATATAATATGCGACGTGTATGTTGTGCTAATGCAATAGAATCAAAATATTTTAAAGAGCGTACGTGTAATCAAAATTAGACTCGGTGGACTACACAACTGACACTTATACTAAAGAGCGTTTTGTTCCATGGCGTGGGCACTTGCAGTTAGATGCAGTTTGATGAAACAATAAATTATAATCTTCTTTCTATTTGTATATTAAAGTCACACTGATCAGTGTTACACATTTTGACAGAGAATCAATTAGATTATATAGCGTAATTGAACATCCTACTTGTCGTGTAGTTTTGAACTGTTAATTGGTGTTGAACTAGGATAGTGAACCATATAGATAGGGAACCATGGGAAGGCTAATATTACGCTCTTATTTTGACGCTAGCTAGAGAATAGAAAATTCTAATAAAAAAAACCTCTGTATTTATATAGTTATACAATAAACCTACTTTAATCATTGGTGAGTGTGTTTTTGTCCAGCATTGAAAGCCCTTTATTGTAACAATCAGTTGTTTAGTTTACATAGCACGCACTTACTTACATGTATATGTCCCACTGATTGAACGCTCTTTATTTTAGGTAGGCCATTGAATAAAGAGCGTTCATTATCTAATGATTGAATTACATGATATCGCCAGCCCTTATATTTCTTTAAAGCCTATCACTATAATAAATAAAAGGGCTGGTGATAGCATATGTAATTTAATCAGTTAGAGAATGGTAGCTCTTTATTCAATGCACTCTAGTTTATTAATTACTTTTAAATGCATTATTAAATATAGGCCTATCGGAATAAAATAACCAAAAAGGCTTATGATTCACAAAGAAATTATACAACAGGAAACGCTCTTTATTGCAGATATCATTGTTGATTGTGGCATACACATAAATATATATTCTAGCTAGTACTGGATCGCTCTTTAAGTAAATATGACGAGATTTACTAAAAAATGTATAAGATTTTCGTTCTTTATCATGCAAAAAAAAATGCCAACTAGTTAATCAGTAGCCTAATTGTTAGATTTGGATAACAACCGTGACATTATATATTCAAAAATAAATTAGATAAAACGAATACGAATGCTGAGCATTTTTATTTCAAATGAAGCTGTTGCTATCGTCGCTATATATCTATTAATATATAGCTCTATACTGAGCCGTTCGTATCGCGTTCACGAGCGCATTCAGCAATGCTCAAATGAGAGCAGGAGGTGAAGGTTGACATTCTACATCAAGGCCAAGGTCGTTTGCACAGTAATGTGGCATGATCAGACATATAGCTATAATCAGAGCAAAGCTCTATTCGAGAGCGTTTAGCTCTGTTTGAATAGTCGGCTACACCGACTCAAAGTTATCGATGTGACCGATGTGTATCACTTCACCAGGCATGTCAGCTAGACATCACTCGATATGGCCACAAATTGGCACAAATCCCTAAACGAAAGATTTACCACAACCCCGAATATAATTATAAGTCTATGATTATTATGTATTAATGGGTATGGGTATTATTTTGCGGGGTGGGGGTGTTGGGATGGGGGAGGGGGGGGGGGGGCTATGCCTATATCACATGGCTCGATTTTATGGGAGGCCAAATTCACATTTAATAATTAATTAATCAATTAATTGCGCTAATGGTTATATGTAACTAAACACCCCTGCTAATAAATAGGTTTATCCATAACTTTACCTTAACTCCTATTAACAAATTATCACCTCTTGTTTTCATTGGTTTGGATGGGTAGGGAGCTAGCTAGCCTGACTTCTTTATCAAAATGGCTGACTCGCAATAGTATTACCTTCTGTTTTGGTTGGAGCGACTCGTGATAGCATTATATTATCTTCTTTATATATTAGTTGGGACTACTCGCGATAGAATTATTGGGACAGGGATGCTGATAAAATGAAAATAGTGGTTTTCCCCTAATTTAAGTCAATAAGTAAACCATATGAGGTAAGCAAGCCCTCGTGTAGTGACACCACATGCATGCTATGGACAGCCTATGGTATATGACCATAGTTATGGCCCAAATCGGTGATAAAATACATTAAAAAACATCATATAAAAAATTAATAGAGTTCCGGGAAGGAGACATCAATTCTTTGGATATAGGGATGCTGATAATATGTAATTAGGGATTATCATTGTTGAACACATAGTCACTGTTGACTGTTGAGTACTCAGGCTAATTAAAATAGGTTAAAATTAGCCCAATGCTCCTCTTGTGTTGCTAGGTGATACACCAGGTCATGCCAATAGTTTATGGGTAGGTTAGATAGTAGTGACAATTACGCTTAAGCACAATCAATCAATATGTGGTATTTGCGCTTAAGCGCAATTCATTGCGCTTAAGCGCAATCAATTGAGCTTAAGCGCAATCAATTGCTAAATGTGAATTTGGCCTCCCATACGATTTAGCTGGTTTCGCATTGATATTCCACTCACTGTATATACTCATTCTGGACTCCTCGACATGCAACTTGCAAGTCCCTATAAAAAGACAGATTTAGCACACCCCCAATATACTATAGTAGGTCTAGGAAACTAGGATTAATTAAGTATTAATTGCCAATAATTGGCATGGGTATTTTTTGCGGGGATGGGGCTGTGCCCACTGCATGGCTCGATTTAGCTGCATGAAAATATCAGTGCATGAAGCCAATCAGTGAATTATTTGCATGTCTATCAACTAAGATAATCTCTCACAAGACCTAAAGTATCGAAGTATGGTATAGTGCTGTGACTGCTTGTCATCTAAATATTTAAACGAGTAGGATCTGTCCGGATTTTCTCTCAGACCCCTAGACCGAGTTCAACCCTTTTCACATTTATTATTTATTTACGCTTAAGCACAACTAACCTCTATCATTTGCGCTTAAGCTCAAATATTTACGGTTAAGTGTAAATCATTTGCGCTTAAGCACAAATAAAAATTAATATTCATTGATCCCCCTGAATTAATTTTAAATGGCACAGGCCTAAACACATCACTCAAGTCTATATAGGCCCACCATATGAGGGAAGCAATCCCCCAGTAACCCCAAGATCCCTTTGAAATGGTGTGCAGGATATGTCTCTTTTATAAAATATACTATATCTCTGGGATGGAGACACAAATTCTTGGGGGACAGGGATGCTGATAATATGAAAATAGGTCCCCCCTATTTCAAGTCAATAAGTACACCATATGAGGGAAGCAAGCCCCCAGTAACCCCTAATTCCCTTTTATGGCCATGGAAATGGTATATATCTGATCTGTGCAGGAGATGTCCCTTTAATAAAATAAAATAGAGCTCTGGGAGTGAGGCACCAATTCTTGGGACACCTGGGCAGAGACGTGGCGACAGGGGGGGGGGGTTGGTAAAAATTTCAACAGTTGAAAATTTCATACCTGACACAACATTGGTTGGAAATTTCACACCAACAATAGGTTGAAAATGTTCTTGTAGTTTGATTTTCAAACAATTTATTGGGGGGAATTTATTGTTTTTGGACCAATGTTTGCATATTTTCCTTCTTTTGGTAAAATCTTGGACTGAAATTGCCATCAGTTAGAAATTTTCCAACCTTAGGGGGTGTCAGGTTGGAAATTTCCAACACCTGGAAAGCTTGTGTCCTGGTCCCTCCCCATGGCCAGTCAAAAACTTATACCGGTAGTTAATAATTTAAGAAAACAATATTGTCCTACATTTGGTCAAAAATTGTAACTTAAGCGCAAATAAATAATAAATGTGAAAAGGGCGTCCCATACCTTTGCAGATGTTATAACGGTGTTAGTTTTTTCAAATTTTTTAATTAAAATAAATAAATAAAATTGGTTTTGATCAATTGAGCAAGGAGTTCAATTTAAACAAATATTTATTAAAACAATATATATAAAATCAAAATGTATCAACGATCAAAACGTGCTTGAAGCGCACAAAGGGGCCAGTGCTGAATAAAGGCTCTGTCTAAGATCAAAATGTGCATGAAGTCCCACAAAGGGGCCACAGGTCTCTCCGATCCTGAAAATAGGTGCCCGACGTGGGCCTGTTTCAGCTAGTTTAGTATAATAGAAGTTGCTCCAGTAGACTAACAAATGTGGTATGGATAATGGGCTGGATGAGACATTCACGCTATATGATCATAGAAATACTATTGAGATGTGCAAGAGATGCTGATTTAATAAAAAACACCACTACTACTAGCTCGAGGGCAGAGACACCAAAGCTCCAGGAATGAGACACCAATTTTTGGACACGGATGCTGATAATATGAAAATAGGGTTTTTCCCCTGATTTAAGTCAATAAGTAAACCATATGAGGTAAGCAAGCCCTCATGAAATGACACCACATGCATGCTATATGACCATAGTGGGGCCAAAGATAGTATGTTTTCGATAACGAAGTGAAAAAATTAGGGTAGGTAGGTAGGGAAATTTTATTTTTTTATTTTATTTTGATATTTTTTATCCAGCTGCAGAAATATTGAATTACCTCGACCGAAAATGACATAAAATGCCAACTTGTGTTGTGGGAAAGTATTACTTGATAAACACAGCACTAGGAAATATACATTAAGATTGATGAAAGATCAAACTTACTTCATGCTTTAATAAGGATGTTATTTATTTTTCACTTACCACATTTTATAAATTTGGGTATAAACTTGGTATGAGATTGATGTCACTAACTTTTATAAGAATTTTACCCATAATACCGCCATTATACCGTACTTGTATTGTGACAACAGCATCCCATTGTCTAGAGGTAGCCAGTGCACCCAACCTAGCATGCCTGGTTTTTGGAAACAGTAGCTGTACCCCTAACATATGTGGTCATAACCTATATACATGTAGATATACAGATACACACACGTCTGTTTATAGTGTCCTACCGGTACTCTCAGGCTCCAAATAAAAGTGCAGGCCCAAATAATAGTGCACAGGAAAAATTCCATTGAAAGTTAAAACAGTGCAGACCCAAATAACTCTGAGCAAAACATCAACTATAGTTAATTTTTTTATAGTACATGTAGGTCAAGCATAGGAATCAACATAGTATGTGTCATGTAGAGTTTTATTCGATATTGACATGTTCACATGTATGCCATATACTTTTCATAGCCTCAAAATTAATAAACTTGCAGACTCAGATAAGCACTGTGCAGGGGGGGGGGGGGGGATTTCCCAAGAAAATAATAAATGGGCATGCATGTTTATTTGGAACTCATGAATATGTTCCATAAGTCCCAAACAAGGCATAATGGTAAAGCAGGCATGAGATCCACTCTCTTGAAATTAAAATTGCAAGATTCATGCCTATCAATCCACAACCCATCACACACCTGTGGCTTTTGAGACAACTGTCACACTTCATGTCACTTATCACAGGCTTATGTTAGAAACCATGTGTTTTGCATCTAATGATTATCAATATTTATGAGCATTAGCGGTAAAAACAGTAAAAAAATAATTTTTTGAAAATTTTGACTTTTTATCAAAATATCAATAAAAAGATTAGGGTCGGCGGGTTATTTTTAGGGTCGGTCGATGTACGGAAACATAGTATCTTTTTTCTTTGGCCTGGCCCAAGTCCGTGCAAAAATACTTTAAAAAAATTAAATAAAAAAATACTAGAGTTCCGGGAAGGAGACTGACTCCGAGACATCAATTCTTTGGATATAGGGATTCTGATAATATGTAATTAGGGATTATCATTGTTGTACAAATTCTCACAGTTGACTGTTGAGAACTCAGGCTAATTAAAACAGGTTATAATTAGCCCAATTCTCCTCTTGTGTTGCTAAGTGATACACCAGGTCATCATGTCATGCCAATAGTTTAGGGGTAGGTTAGATAGTAGTTACAATTACTCTTAAGTGCAATTAATTGCGCTTAAGCATAAATGCCCTATTTGTGCTTTAAAAGGACAATATGTGGTATTTACGCTTAAGCGCAATTGTTAAGTTCAATTGCGCTTTATTATAATATGATAATAAATATTAAAAAGCCACAACAGTACTTTTTATTTATTTGGAGGGGGGTATATGTTAATTATGCCTAATTGCCTATAATATACCGATACACTAAAGGATTGGACATTTGAGGTATTTTTATTGCATAAAGGGTAAGTTTATCTCAAATTATTACATGATTTAAGGACACTATCCCATTTCTTTGAGGCCTTATCTCAAGTGAAGCATTTATTTTGCTTGCATGCTTTTCAACTTATAATTTTTTTTATTTCATTCTAAATGACTGCTTTTCATATAAAAACCACTTCAATGTGACGCAAAGTTATTATTAACAATCAGATAAGAGCTAACACAGCTTCTCTTGGTTCTTATTGGGCTAAACAAAGAATATGTTGGAAAAATTACCTTGATGAGCAGTATTTCACCCATCAGCCTGCCTCAGCCATTACTATTATTTAATTTTGAGGACCCCCCCCCTGTACTACTATTCCGCCCCTATGTTTATTTGGATCACAAGAGTAAATCATAGGCCTACTGAATGCAATGACTTCACTGAACTTCAATATGAATTCGAGAATTCTGTTTCTATTAAACTGTTGAAAATTTTGGCCACAATTAATGGCTGGGGGGGGGGGGTGTAATTGACTGGCAGTCCTGTCATCAAGTCCCATGTATAACTTGAAGTTTTGAACTGTTATTGTTACAAACTACCTTACTCGTATTTAAATTCGCACGGTACTATTTTTCGTTCAGTTTTGAATTCGCGCACTATAAATTTGCGCACCTAGCTGCGCGAATTCAAAACTGACAAAAATATTTTCATAATATTTCCATGATATTTTCGTATATCTTGGAGCTGATGACAGTTTCTGTTCTTAGTCATTGCTGGAGGTAGTATATGCGTATATTAAACACCATCGCGGCGGATTCACATAGTGTAGACAATAAACTAGTAGGCTAACTATACATACACCATCATATTGTGGCGTCCTGGAATGTTAGTATTTCTTATACACGTTTAATAATGTTTATGTTACCATGATTTGTCGCTCGGTATTGTGAGCAATGGTCTTAATAGCGGTTGGCCGAATATAATTATATGCATACATGTATAGGCGTAATTGTCTATTCAACCGTTCATAATAGATGTAAACTCAACATATATATATATATATATATATATATATATATATATAGCAACATATAGCCCTCTTGTATTACCTATGGACTGTGGTTTAAATAAAACTTGGAAGTCGTACTATTTTTCGCTCAGTTTTAAATTCGCGCACCGATGGATGCGCGAAAAATAGTATTGCGCGAATTTAAATACGAGTAAGGTACTCAGATAATACCCAAACTTTTGCTTATTAAAAATAATGATTTGGCAGTCACATTGAGTGATTGGCTGATTGATTTACAAGACTTGCCCCCTACCAAATGTTCAATGTCACACATTTTCTAGCCCATTCCTCCTACTCATTAACTTAAGTCATTTACTTAAATTCTGAATTATGATATTTGTGTTCTATATTATACATGTTACTACTGTGCGTAATACATGCAATCGACCTAGTGTCTATTTATCACAACGTTTCCATTTCAACATCAAAGTGCCAATGATCTCAATGTCACCACTTCAAGTTAAAAATAAAACAACCATTTTGAAATCATACGGTACCTCGATCCAATCAATTCCAAATCAACGCCTAGTTAGTAGTTTTGATTACCAATGTCGTTTCCAGAAAAATAACGATAAATGAAGCTGATGTCCCCAAATTTGTTGTGATTAATTTCCAATTCACGGAATATATTGCACATTTCGATGGATGATGATTTCCGTATATGAATGCAAAATTCAATGCGAATCGAGTTGATTTCAAAATGTGCGAACACTTATCACTTAATCCACTTTACACGGAAGCGTGGTGACGTCATCGTGTTACGGTACGAAGTGCGTACGAAATCTAAGAGTAGGCCTATTACCTCAGTCTACATGACGATCTACGCCAACCGAGGTCTGTACTATTGGCATGAGGCCGCAGGCCGAATGCTAATACGATAGACCGAGGCCTCATAACTCGGTCAATGTGGAAACAACAAATTAATAAGTATTTTATTAATTAGCAACATTGGCAATAATTGTTTCACGAGATGAATATATTAACATATAGATATAGGCCTACCGTTGTCATTGTGTTTTATTACATTAACAATTATTCCAGCACTTTTTATTCTTGTGAACCTTGTGAAGAACTTGCAGCGATTTCACAGTAGTGTCAGTTTCCACTGGGAATGATATTGATACGGTTGCACGTAGTTAATCCACGTACATGTATATTTACTCCCAAAAACAGTGACTGTCCGTAATTCATCCGAAATCAACTGCAATCTATCTTCCGTCGACCCAATATTCTTTGCCGATCGAGCTAATTACGTATGACGTCATTTACGTTACCTTGACTTATTGGCCGTGTTTTCTACTTATTGGTCGAGTTTTTGTTACTTATTGGCCGCGTTTTCTACTTATTGGCCGACTTTTTGTTAAGTACTTATGACGCGGGCAGCGTTCTACTTATTACGACCGATAACCGGTAGCTAATTAATATATAGTTATAAAGCGAATAAATGAGAAATTGTGTTGTGAACATGCAATTAAATCACACGGGTATATAGTTCAGAAGGGAAAAAATATGGCGTCTTCATTTTTGGCAAGGCAATTTCTGTCTTCTCTGCTATTAAGCTTGTTTTGGTTACATGTCAAGGTTGTTCTCTCGCGATGAATGTGTAGAATTGGAGAAGTAAATGACTGTATCGCGCTCAGTTGCGCTGAATAGGTCACTCTCACTGGTTTTCTGTGATAAAGTTACCCAGGTTCCTGAAATTGTGATAAAGTTACCCAGGTTGGAGAGAATTGTGATAAAGTTACCCAGGTTAAAGGCACGGTTGGCCTTAATTGTAGAAAATATTCATATTTGTTCCAAACACCGTAAACAGAAAAACATTAAAACGCATACAGTTTCGTTCATAGATACCATGACCATCGCGTAAACACCATGTTATCATAAAGATATACTATGTTTTAGTCGGGGAGCCAATAAGGTGCACCTGCACCCCCCCCCCCCCCCCCCCGATGATTACAAATAACCTTATTTTTATTGTTCCCTATGGTATCCAGATAAAGAATCCGGATTTCACCGAAAAATAAAGGTGGCCCTACTAGGTGCTAGAGCCATTTGAATCCAAGATAGCCGCCATTTCCTCTAATTCCGACCAGCTGTATTTAATCGTTGTAACAGATCGGTTGTTAGCAAAAGACTCAGACAAAATGTATGCCATTTTCTTGGTATGATGTCCTTCTTCAAAATGACGGCAAATAATTTCGAAAAAAATTCAAAATGGCCGCCGAAAAATGACGTCATATGCACGAAAATAGGAAATTTAATTAATATTTCACCATATCTTTCATTTTTCTTCACATTAATCATTAGTAAACAATGATCCATGGTGCATCAGCCATGTTAGTATTCAATGTATATAATACAGATTAGCCAAATTTATATATCAACCACAACTTGTAAGCCATTGCAGGACACCCTGGGGCAATATTTACCATTTTTCATATTTTCGGCGGCCATTTTGGAAATTTTCTACACCAATTTCATTTCCATTGAATTAAACATCCGTCCAATAAAATAAAGCACATAGTTGTTGACATTCTATTAACAGCCTGTGTGGTTTGTCGATAAAATGACTATCAAAATCGTCTTGCAAAAAATCGAAAATTTTACCCCTCTTTTTCAAATCCTCTTTCTGTATCTATTACGGAACCCTCGTCAATGGCAAATGTCTTAAAATGACGCTAGAATATCACGCTTGATGACTGTCTCAAAAACATTGCCATTTACTAATGATTAATGTGAAGAAAATTATTTGCCGTCATTTTGAAGAAGGACATCATACCAACAAAATGGCATACATTTTGTCTGTGTCTTTTGCTAACAACCGATCTATTACAACGATTAAATACAGCTGGTCGGAATTAGAGGAAATGGCGGCCATCTTGGATTCAAATGGCTCTAGCACCTAGTAGGGCCACCTTTATTTTTCGGTGAAATCCGGATTCTTTATCTGGATACCATAGGGAACAATAAAAATAAGGTTATTTGTAATCATCGGGGGGGGGGGGGTGCAGGTGGACCTTATTGGCTCCCGACTATTTTACCTAAGCAAGAGCCTGATTGTGTTACAGAACACAGCACAATGCTTCTGGCTAATCACACCCAAATGGCATAAACGCTCTTTATTAGCTCCCTATCAGGAATTCACCAACAAAGAACGCTCTTTATGTTTACCATCATAATATAAACAAACGCCAAAAAAGTTACTTTTTTATGCTTTTGTTTATATAACAATGGTCAAACATATGACAATAACATACTGTTTATGCGATATTTCTTATTTGTATACGGACAAAGTCTGTCTACATTTTGATGTTCTTTCTGTTTGTGGCGGTTTTTGACGTGTGTAAATATTTTCACAGGATACCCACCGCCAAGGCCAACCGTATACCTTTAAGCAAATCTCACAATAAGAACTTGATTTAAAAGTGATGGAGGGAAATACTGTTCAGTTTTGGCAAGTAAAAGCCCTTATTTAGCACACATTAAGATATATTAGTACTGTAGCTCGTCATTTTGATCGCAAAAATGAATAATTTGTTGCTAAACATAAATTATTCTTAACCTGGGTAACTTTATCACAATCCTCTCCAACCTGGGTAACTTTATCACAATTTCTGGAACCTGGGTAACTTTATCACAGAAAACCTATTCAGCCTCAGTTGCCTGGTCTATGAGGTCTCACGAAGCTTGCTACATTTTGATTATAATTGGAAAGTATGAGTAAGTAAAACTTTAAAATATAAAAGTTATTGCATGAAGTATAATTTGAATTTGTCTATACGGAGGTAGATTATTTTGAATTGGTACAATACTGAGTATCACAAACTAAGTGAAGGCCAAACCTTCACAATATATTATCTTTCGTCTTCATACATTTCGTAAACATTCCTCAAAATGAAATATAGACCATTCCAATGTATATGTTTTTAACTGGGTGGAATTATCCGCATCGTAGAGTAATGACAGGTCTAATAATGCATTATTCCATGTTCAGCCTCCAGTGATAACAAATGCTCCCGATTCAACGACCGTAACAGAAGACGAAACAGTGGCCAAATCTCTGGTTCAACTGACTGTTACAGAACCAAACTCAGAGACTTACACTTGCAGAGTTGACTCCTGTAATGGCGCACCGATCTGTCCGTTCAGCTCTCGAGCGGTTGTTGGAGGTTAGTTTGTAAACTCCGCGCAGCGCCCTCTCCGTTATCACTGCGATAGATCACTGCCGGGACGATGGTACTTTGCGGATAGATACATCTATTTTTACGTAACGTAAAGTCACCTATCTTATTTTGACCACCGGCTTGCAATAATGGTAATTATTTCGGTATTGATATGAACAATATGAACTGCATGAGGCAGACTTTAATCGTGATTCGTAAAACATAAGAACTATAAGATCATGTCAGAAACCCTTACCAAAATCAATGGTATCTCAGCGGAGCGATGGGAGATAACTCTACTTTAAGTTTGGTTAGTTTGCTGTGCTGTTAAAGATACTATGTCCATTGTGACACCATACATCCACCACATATGTACGTTTTCTAATAATTCGATCGGATCCATAAAAGCCAAATAATCGCTTCTCATAAAGTGCTTAAACAGCGGTCTAGCTCAAAATGATCTTTTTGTGATAGGTTTCGACATTTCCCACCCCTGGTCAAGTGGTCCCGCTAATGTGGTATGATGCGATTGGGTCCTGCTGAATTGCTATGATGCTGTTAGGGCAAACTGAGGCTGTTAACAGAAAGTCCCGTTATATTTTTTTAATTTGTCTTTTTCGCGGTGTTCCGATAATCTGCACATATATATCCAGTAAAAGCCAGTATATGCGTATCAAACATTCAAATACATATTTATTGCAAAATATAATTAATACTGGTTGTATTAGTTGTTGAAAATCGACTATAATCAAGTTGGTTAGTCATGTCGTTTTAGAAACACCACCGCAGGCATTATTACATCATTAAAAAATATATATGTTCTTGGATATTTCATACACTGGTTTTTCTCAAATCGCTCGGATTAGCCAAACACCGCGAAAATAACAACTTTAGAAAAAAAAACGGTACTTTTTCGTAACCGCATCAGTTTGCCCTACCCGCATCATAGTAATTCAGCATGAGAACCAGCGGCATGTCATATTAGCAGGACCACTTGACCAGGGGTATATACTACTTATGGATGATTGTATTAATTTCGCAATTTACGCATGATACGCAGGGATGTGGCTAGAGGGGGGGGGGGTGTGGGGGTGTCTCACCCCCCCCCCCCCCCCCAGCAGAGAGCTATATTTTAAATAGTTGGAAATTTCATACCTGCCACAACGAAATTTCACACCAACAATAGGTTGAAAATGTTCTTGTAGTTTGATTATAAAACAATTTATTGGGGGGAATTTATTGTTTTTCGACCAATATTTGTATATGTTCCTATTTTTGGTCAAAAATTTTGACAGAAATGGACATCAGTTGGAAATTTTCCAACCTTAGGGGGGGGGGTGACAGGTTGGAAATTTCCAAAATTTGGAAAGCTTGTGTCCTGGTCCCTCCCCCGTGGCCAATCAAAAACTTCTAGTTAATTTAAGAAAACAATATTGTCATACAATTGGTCAACATTGTCATTGGAATTGTCATCAGTTGGAAATTTTCCAACCTAAGTGGGGGTGTAGGGTTTGAAATTTCCAACTGTAGGAAGGCTTGAGGTTAGTCAAGATGTTAGGATTTTGCGATTTTCTTGTTCAGATTTCAAAATTTTCGCACACCGGGCCGATCCATGGTCGACCCGGTGTGTCATTGCCCCATCCACATGGCCAATACAAAACTGCTAATTAGTTTAGAAAAACAATATTTTACTACATTTGGTCAATCTTGTAGACATAAATGGTCATCAGTTGAAGAATTTTCCAACCTGAGGGGGGAGCATGAGGTTTGAAATTTCCAACACTAGGAAAGCTTCAGTTGAGGCCAGTCTAGATGCTAGGATTTGCGATTTTCTTGTATATAGTTTTCAAAACATTTTCACACCGGGCCAAACAACCATGGTCGGCCCAGTGTTTCATGGTCTGTTGTCGGTAGCTGTGTGCATTTGTCTGGAATTAGATCGTTATATAGGAAATTAGACCTGAGCATGAGGTACAAGGGGGGGGGGGGGGGGGGGGTGCGAATGGAATTATTCAAAAAGTTGTGTTGGTGCGATTCCGACTCAAGGGGGGGGGGGGGTGCAAATGGAATTATGTTGGTGTGATTCCGACTCAAGGGGGGGGGGTGCAGTTGGAAATTCCCAAGGTGGACACCCCCCAGCGGAGACCCTCTAGCCACATCCCTGATGATACGCATGACGTTGGTTTCAAGTCAAAAGGAGACTAAACACATCATATACGTTAATGCCCTAAATAATCGACTCCTTAACCACAGCAGAATTATCGGTAACTTTTCACCGAGAGCTTTCCGATGAATGGCAACAAGCCATATTTCCGACTAAATCCTGAAAAGTTACCCATAATTCTACTGTGGTTAAGGAGTCGATTATTTAGGGCATTACTTTTTCACACACCCAAATTTCCGAGACGAGGAAATGGGAGCAGCTGAGATTGTATAGAACGTTTTTTCATTGTCAGAGCAATATTATATCGAAAAAATTTCTTTCGAGCTGATAAAGACAACAAGATGTTAGCTTTATTTTATTTGTTTTCGACCAGTGGCTTCCATCTGGATGAATGACAATCCCGGCTTCGCTGCAGCAGCGCCTCCTACTTCCCAGTATGACCTGGACATCATATGCCAAGATGCCAGTGGTTCCGATTCCGCTTCGTACACGTACACGGTATTCGTTACAGCAAACCAACCCCCTGTGTGGGATGCATCATTTCCAGGTGGGTGTATAATTGTCTTACACGTACCTGCTTAAAGGTAGTCAATCCGATCAGACTGTCTCCATACCATCAAGATACAACAACAGCAACATTCCTTCAAAATACGTTTTAGTTATCAGAATCGATTAATTACAACAAAATAATGCTAACCACTGTCAACTGTGGTATAAAATTTCCCCAAAACGTGTTATTTATAAACATGTTGTTCAACGAACTATGGCCGTTTATTATCATCACTTAATTATCACGAAATTTGTCCGTATTACCACTTGCTTTTAGAGTTATCCATCTTCATCCGCAATTTTGATATATACCGTCGTCTGGACGATGTTTTTCCAGGCCACAAATAAGTACATATCTCGAGAAATAACAAATTGCAAAAATCGATATCTGATCACTCTGAACTTTGATGGGTGGGTTCCTCGACTCGAATCAAATAATTTTTTACCCCCGAAGCCAAATAAATAGTAATTTGGGAGCGTTAATTCGGATTATGCGTCTTTAACCATTTCTTTACTAAATGGATTCTGGCATTTAGTTATAAAGGTATAGATTGGAATGGTCTAGTATTCATCTGGAGGGACGTTCAAGAAATATTAGCAGACGACAACCAGATGAAGATATAATACAAATGTGGAATAGTTCCTATTCATTGGTGGGAAATATTCATAAATAGTTTGTTGAACTTATATTATCTGAACATTTCTAGGGGAACTACTTGTCAATGAGTATTTAGTACAGAAAGGGTTAACGCTCATGCATACGATAATGGATTGTACAACTGACAGTTGCATACACCGTTAGCATTGACAGATTTAACAAGAATCTACGACAGCGTAGAACCGCCACCTCCTATTTTGTTACTAACTTGATTAAACAAGTTACTAACTTGTTTAATCAAGTTAGCTAACTTGTTTAATCAAGTTACTAACTTGTTTAATCCATTTAGCTAACTTGTTTAATCAAGTTAGCTAACTTGTTTAATCAAGTTAGCTAACTTGTTTAATCAAGTTACTAACTTGTTTAATCCATTTAGCTAACTTGTTTAATCAAGTTACTAACTTGTTTAATCAAGTTAGCTAACTTGTTTAATCAAGTTAGCTAACTTGTTTAATCAAGTTACTAACTTGTTTAATCCAGTTAGGTAACTTGTTTAATCAAGTTAGCTAACTTGTTTAATCAAGTTAGCATCTGACCAATCACCAATAGCCATTTTATGTCGGGTTATTCTATTGGTTGAAACATACTGATTTCTGATTTTCTTGTTGAAAATATTTATACGGTGTTGATAGTAACAAGATGGCAGCCGCTGTGCGTTTTATTCAGCTGTACTTCTATCTTGGTTTTTTACAAAAATAGGGCCGTAGAAATATCTACCCGTACTTCCAATGTACTTCCAATGCACTTCCACTAATATATTTCCAATGTACTTACAATGTACTTACAATGTACTTCCAATATACTTCGAATGTACTTCCACAATGTACTTTTACAATATACTTTTACAATGTACTTCCAGTGTACTTCCACAATGTACTTCCAATGTACTTCCACTAATATACTTCCAATGTACTTCCAATGTACTTCCAATGTACTTCCATAATATACTTCCACAATGTACTTACAATGTACTTCCACAATGTACTTTTACAATATACTTTTACAATGTACTTCCAATGTACTTCCAATGTACTTCCACTAATGTACTTCCAATGTACTTCCAATGTACTTCCAATGTACTTCCACAATGTACTTTTACCCCCAAACCGGCCGGTATGCAGCAGCAGTAACTTGATTAATCAAGTTAGCTAACTTGATTAAACAAGATAGCTAACTTGATTAAACAAGTTACTAACTGGATTAATCAAGTTAGTAACTTGATTAATCAAGTTAGCTAACTTGATTAAACAAGTTAGTAACTTGTTTAATCAAGTTAGTAACAAAAGAAGAGGTGGCGGTTCTACGCTGCCGTACGAATCTAATTGCTGATGCATCTTAGATCCGTGTTTGAAACAAACGTCGCATCTCCATGATCTGCGTAGAGTCGAATTTATATCTGAGAAATCCAAACGAGCTGCATAATGATATGCTGATGAGGGAATTTATATCTGAGAAATCCAAACGAGCTGCATAATGATATACTGATGAGGGAATTTATATCTGAGAAATCCAAACGAGCTGCATAATGATATGCTGATGAGGGAATTTATATCTGAGAAATCCAAACGAGCTGCATAATGATATGCTGATGAGGGAATTTATATCTGAGAAATCCAAACGAGCTGCATAATGATATGCTGATGAGGGAATTTATATCTGAGAAATCCAAACGAGCTGCATAATGATATGCTGATGAGGGAATTTATATCTGAGAAATCCAAACGAGCTGCATAATGATATGCTGATGAGGGAATTTATATCTGAGAAATCCAAACGAGCTGCATAATGATATGCTGATGAGGGAATTTATATCTGAGAAATCCAAACGAGCTGCATAATGATATGCTGATGAGGGAATTTATATCTGAGAAATCCAAACGAGCTGCATAATGATATGCTGAGAAATCCAAACGAGCTGCATAATGATATGCTGAGAAATCCAAACGAGCTGCATAATGATATGCTGAGAAATCCAAACGAGCTGCATAATGATATGCTGATGAGGGAATTTATATCTGAGAAATCCAAACGAGCTGCATAATGATATGCTGATGAGGGAATTTATATCTGAGAAATCCAAACGAGCTGCATAATGATATGCTGATGAGGGAATTTATATCTGAGAAATCCAAACGAGCTGCATAATGATATGCTGAGAAATCCAAACGAGCTGCATAATGATATGCTGAGAAATCCAAACGAGCTGCATAATGATATGCTGATGAGGGAATTTATATCTGAGAAATCCAAACGAGCTGCATAATGATATGCTGATGAGGGAATTTATATCTGATAAATCCAAACGAGCTGCATAATGATATGCTGATGAGGGAATTTCAACTGAAACGAGCGTGACTTAATTTGGTGGTATTTGAATTCGAGTCGGCAAAAGTGCGACGTTTATTTTCAAATTAAATGTGAGTAGACGTACTAAATCAAATTTTATTCCGTTTGGATATACCCGATAATAGGGAAGTGGCGACGTGGGGGAGGGGGTAAGACATCACTTGACCTCAATTTGACTGAAATGGCCATCAGTGGGAAATGTTCCAAAATCATGGAGTGTTATAGGTTGGAAATTTCCAACACTTGGGAAGCTTGTGTCCTGGTCCCTCGTGACCCCTGTGGCCAGTCAAAAACTGCTAATTAGTTTAAGAAAACATTATTTGCATATACTTTTGTTCAAAATCGTGAACTTAAATGGTCATCAGTTCGAAAATTTTCAACCTTAGTGGGGGTGTCAGGTTGAAAATGTCCATACTCATGGACAGCTTGATGCCATCCTAGATGCTACAGGATTTTGCGATTTTATGTTGAGATTTCAAAATATTCCAACTATAATAATGATCGGATATTCAGGTTCAGATCTCTAATTGTTCGTATACTAGCAGAGCCATGGTCCGCCTAGTGCATGGTCACAAGTCTACTGATACATTCAGAATAGGCTATCATCCAAGCCTATGGAGGAACAGCGAGGCTGGTGCAAATTGTCACTGTCCAACATGTTTATGTTATGACGCAGTTTCAGATAGGCTTACTGGCGTAATATCGTGTTATCCCGCATTGACCTTAACTTGTTAATAAGACACAACGCTTTCGTATAAAAAAATCAACTGGACCTGATTTCTTTCAGAGCAAAATACCACCTATAGAATCATGACCGACCTATAATATGTGTCAAATACCTAAGAAATAGCGATATAAAACCAATAATGTCCACTCCTCAAAATATTAACAAGGGTCTTTCGTCCACATTTTCTCTCTAAATTTTATGTTTTAGAATTAATATATATAGAGAAATTGTTCGGCCTTAATACCACGAAATGTCTAGTCACTAGTGTTTAGTTAATATGCCGCAAACAAAAATATGCATAAAAAGGTCATCATCTTGCGGTTGTATCTTTCGAACATCGAAAGGCTGACTATTACTTTTATTAATTTTTGACCATTTGTTTTGGTTGAAATTCGCATTAAATTATAAATTATATTTAAAAAATAGTAACCGAATAACGAAAACTATCAAACAATGCGAGTGGCCTCACGGAGGATTATTTACGGGCTTGACAGATTTTCGTCTGTTTCAAATTTCAAAACATATAAGTTCCGCGAGAAGAGAAGCTTCATGTCCGTTTTTATATGTACCCATACCATATTATGGTACACATAGAGTCGATGTCCGATAGACCACTCGTCGTTCGTTCGTCCGTCGGTCCGTATGGCCGTCTGTCCGTCCGTATGTCTGTCCATATACACTTTACGCATGGTGCGATAACTATAATATTTTCTATCCGATCAGAACCAAATTTTGTATACGAGTCTTACAGCCCAAAATACAGATCGAGTTCGAATATGGGTTTGTTCCGAGTTTTTCTTACGGAGTTATGGTCCTTATTCGATTTAGAATTCACGCACGCTGCCATAACTCAAATTTGTTTTATCTGATCGGAACCAAATTCGGTATGTGAGTTTATCATCCCAAAATACAGATCGAGTTCGAATATGGGTTTGATCCGGTTATTATTAACGGGAGTTATGGCCCTTTGACATAGAATCCATGCATGCTTCGATAAATCAACCATTTTTCATCTGATAGGAACCAAATTTGGTATATAAACTTAAAATACAGATCGAGTTCGAATATGGGTTAGATCCGATTTATCATACTAAGAATTAAACATATTTGAGGTTTTCTGATGAAAGCCCTTAGTAGCTTACATCTAATTACCCCTAATACCAACAGAGCTGCAAGAGACGAGATAATCTGTATTATTGAATTAGAGTTATTTTAGCCACCATACGTAGGAATTCACCTCACAGCAGTGTTAGGTGTAACCCATTCATGAATCAATGGACTCTCCCATTCAGTTCTAAAAGTATAAATTGGAATAGTCTATTATCCATTGTGGCTTGCTAATTGTTTATCATCATATCTGTCAAATTGATTAATGGCTGCACGAGTCTCTTGTTTATCCTATTCTTGAAATTTCATTACAGGGTGTGATAAGGGACCCCTCACCTATATAAGTGTCTTCTATATTCCATTGCTATAATGTACATGGACTGTTCCTCATATCTCTTATATATGGTTATCTTTGCGCACTATTCACTTCTGTCGATTTTGGTATTGACTGATTAATTGATTTTTGAAAAATATATTAACCCTTCAGACACATGCTTTCAATATGAAATTATAATTGCTGATAGCCAATATGATTTATCTATGCAATAGGTAACAGGCAGATAAATTTACATGAATATTGTAGGTGATGCCTTGTTTCGAAAATCAAGATGTAGATGCTGTTAATATTTTCCCATTTTTTTCATATTGTCATGGTTGATTGAATTATAGGAGCAACAGAGCGCTTAGAAGATGAACATTGAAGGTTATAGATTTTAGTTTCCAAGCTACATGTCGATTTTGGTATTGACTGATTAATTGATTTTTAAAAAATATATTAACCCTTCAGACACATGCTTTCAATATGAAATTATAATTGCTGATAGCCAATATGATTTATCTATGCAATAGGTAACAGGCAGATAAATTTACATGAATATTGTAGGTGATGCCTTGTTTCGAAAATCAAGATGTAGATGCTGTTAATATTTTCCCATTTTTTTCATATTGTCATGGTTGATTGAATTATAGGAGCAACAGAGCGCTTAGAAGATGAACATTGAAGGTTATAGATTTTAGTTTCCAAGCTACATGTAAAACATTGTAATTTGCGAAACCATTTAATTGAGGGCTACTTACTTTTTTATATGAACTATGGTAATCTGTTTCGATTAAATATGGTATAGCATTATATAGATAACACGTTTGTATTGTATAAACTACGCATATTTTGAAAACCATACACCCCTGTTATGAAACACTTAATCTTGCATGTACCCAACAATATAAGCATTCCTTATTACACAGGTCAGATATTATCTTATCTGTCTGACATGTTTGATAAACAAATAACAACTGGGAAGAATTGGGGTGGGGGTAATTAAAGTACAATTTAAATATGAGATGGAATCCCATATATGTATGTTGTTCTAATCAGACTGGCTTGTCAACAAATTATAATTTCTCTTTAGAAGTGAATGAATTTTGATTATCTGGCAGGTCAAAAGTGACATAGATAGGGATTTATCACTTTTGCTTCCAATGAGTTAACTTAAACTCCTAAACATATATCCTCCGAAATCACTAAACAGTTGGATCTAACATGAGAGATCCTTGTGTGAATAGGGACAGAGTTATGCGATTTAAAACTACTCCTCCCACCCAAATACTTTAACCCCTTCTTAAAACAAATTATTTGAGCTTTTGATTTCAAGTTGGGTACTGATATATGGATTCATGTTATAGCTAATCGCTATCGCCAAAGTATGGGTTAAACATCTGCCGATCGTGATCGACCTCTCGCATGTATCATTGTTGGCGAACTTTGCCACCCCGGGCTGCATGGTATTTACACCAACCGACGTCACGGGCTATGACGTATTGGCTTAAGTACAATTTTGGTAATGTCATATTTGCGGCAGAATATCCTTTCCCAAATTGTTTACATATATTTGAATAACCGTGCCATTGATGTATTATAAAGTATAACTTCATATTTTAGCCGTCATGACCAAACCCTCATGAACACTTTTTGCCATTTAAAGAAATAATTTAGATTTGTCTTGAATTAAATGGGACGTTTATTTCAACAGACGAATTTAGAATTAAACTGGAGTCTAATTCGAATTATCAGAAACGCCATTTTAGTTTATTCGTCTGCTATGTATTTGTTTTTAGTTGGAGTGGAATTTGAAGGAATTTGAATGAGTTTCGTTCGCTTTGAAAGTTTGAGTTTGACCGGCACGGCAGTTGCATATCCTTGAATCGGCTTTGATACGCTGGGTGATTTTTTTTTTAATTTGGGAGATCCTAGGTGTCTTTTTGCACGTTTATGAGATCCTGGGTGTCTTTTTGCACGAAACCATGGGACAATGACCAATTCAGCTCTATTGGCATCTAATACACATTGGCTGATCACTATTAGTCAAATAAATGGTTCATGCTTGTATTTTTCTGATATTTGAAGCCCATGTTTTAATTCACGCAGCTGGGCATTCGGTGTCGACTTCTGCACCGATAACATCGATTGGGACGTCTGTTTTCACGGCCGCATCCACCGATGCTGACAGTACAGATCTGACGTTTAACATGACGTGTGCCGTTGCGAACTGTCCATTCCAGATAAGCGCCAGTGAGTATATAAAGTTATTATCCATACTGTACACAACATTCTATAATGACATTTGTATTATCCATCTGTATGTTTATCCAAATGACGTCACCCGGAGTCCCGATAATTTTTATAAATTCGACTCGAGTCCAATATTGACTTTCGGTAGTCCAATATGACTTTCGGGAGTTCAATGTGACTTTTTCCAGGATGATCATGTGACGGCTTTTGCCCAATCAGAATAGTGTTAGTTAAGGGATGGATAATAATATTGAATACAACAAGCTCGAATATAATCACGACTCTCCACCGAATATGTTTTGTGAATGAAGATTATGTGTTGCATGCATGCATGGCTCCAGTATATTGCCACTGCATGTTCGGTATTTCTTTCTTGTTTAATATTTCCTGAGCTGCGCTTTCGATTATCATTCGCTGACTATAATGACTTCAATTTTGGAATTTAAAGATGAATATACCATATCTCTCTGCCAATATATATCAGATGTATGCAGCCACTGGCTCATTATGTCTGAAGGAGTCACTCTCACCAAAAAGTGCTGAAGTGTACACATGTTTTGAAAATGTGCTGAAGGGTACACATGTTTTGAAATCTCGTTCTAAATTGCTTTTAGTTGTCGTATCTGTCATGATTTCTGTTAGAAAATAATTGTTTACGTTCCAATGAGTCAATGACAATTAAGATGAATAGAACCGTGTTAATGCAGATCACAAACCCTGTACATTTTCAAACCATGTGTACCCTTCAGCACTATGTTTGGTGAGAATGAAACCTTCAGCATCAGTATGGGTGTTGATTGCTACAATGTTCATTAAAAAGTGCTAACTATTATACCTCCTATTTTTATATACGTTTAACCTCTTTTTGTTAGATGGAGAAATAACTGCGACACGTGACATTTCGTTAGAAAAGGTCGCTTCATATGACCTTGACGTCTACGTTGCTGACACCAGTGGCAACCAGATCGGACCAAGAACAGTGACAGTTACCATAACCGGTGAGTGCAACATGTGTTTTGGCTATTTATTGCTTTAGTTTTCACTTCCCCGAAATATATTATGCATGATACAAAAGTGATTGGGGACAAGTTACCAAACTTACATTGCCCCTCTCCCGAGAGAAGTCGAAAAACTGTCACACGGAAGACCGCCCAGCGGTAATATAATCCGCACTCAAAGAAATCCTCGAGGTAATTTGGGAAAAATTTTGTGTGCCAAAATTAAATGAACATTTCTGTCGTTTTTAGTTGAGAGGTTTTTTTTTCTTTAAAAAAAAAACTCGGCAAGGTTTGATGAGGGACGGTTTGCGTGTGGACGATTTTTTTCGGTTTATCGGTTGCTAAGACTTAGTGGGTACTGAGTATGGTCCAAAGGCATTATGGCGTCTTTATAAACAGCACATGGAGTGCTGCCAAAGCTGGTTCGAACCCCGATATAGAATATATGTGTGTGTCGTTATTCAAGGGGGGGGGGGTGTCTGATTCGTGTATCTGGGCAAGTTTGTCAGTTGCTTACTGAGGACGGGGATAAATATTTAGTATATGGTGCAAGCAGTGATTTCCCCATGAAATCAACACTCTAACATTCTGTGCCGTCTTTCCTTCACCCCATAAACTGACACGGTCGTGATATTGCCTGGCAGCTAACTTGAACAACGCTAAGTATTGCATTTTCTGGTTCCTCAAATTTCCAACACAGCACCTCTACATGTTTAGAACGTTTTCCACTCATCCAAAAAAATGACCGAAACTAGCGAAATTTCACATATTTAAAATGAAATATTTATATGAAATAACCAAATAACGTTGTGTCATGCATTAAATTTCCAACTGTTAGTAACTTTTGCCAAAGTTGGAGAGGGTGAGACACTCCGCCTACCACCACCGTGAACCACCACCACCACCACCACCACCATGACACCAATGATTGATCTCATACAACCTCCTCGTATCGTTCTTGGCGACTGAACAAGAGTGTATTCTGTTGTAGATATTAATGAAATCCCTGTGTTTGCCGCGGCCTCTGCTGTCGTTTCTATCGACGAGGACACGGCCGTCGGGACCGACGTATACACCCTCGCTACGGCTACGGACGCGAACGGAGACACACTCACATACAGCATGACGTACAGCCCCACCAGTGGCGCAGATATATTCGAGATTGATAGTGCAAGTAGGTATCTTATCCCGAACAGGAATTTTATTAATGTAATTGCCGGATCTGGAGATGTCCAATGCCATTAGAGGTACTCAATCCGTAAAGAGGGTCCCCATCTCAACAGATTCCAACAACAACAATCCGATCAGAGGGTCCTAAATTACTATTTCTTTGGCTTTGGGGGTAAAAATATTTGATTCGAGTCGAGGAACCCATCAAACAAAGCTCAGAGTTATTAGATATTGATTTTTGAAATTTGTCATGTTCTCGAGATGAGTACTAATAATTGCCGTCAATTTCGTATCCTGCTCGAGATTTATACACCAAAATTTCTATTCAAACAGACAAGGATGGATCACTCTAAAATCAAGTGGTAATAATAACACAATTTTGACTGAAATCTGGGCCAGAAAGTATTCTCGATAATGAAAAATAATAGATTTCTAAAATTGATATCTAACAAATCTGAGCTTTGATGGGTGACTTCCTCGACTCGAATCAAATATTTTTTGACCCCCGAAGCCATTGAAATAGTAATTGAGAGGAGTTTTATCGGATTGAGTACCTTTAAACGAACAAGTCTGATATAGCGGAATAACATTTATTTACAGACAATCTGGGTTTCCAAGATGAATATAACATTGAACACCAACAGCTGGTTATAGGTGTGTCCGTTGATACTCTTATTGAGCCACCACAGTAGTCTTTATTTGTTCTATAACGACCGGAATATGCGAATAGAGCGAACATGGTGACTATGCGAATAAGTAATTAAGGTGTCGAATTTTGAATAAGTAATCAACCAATGTCACCTCAGCTTCGTATTCTGCTAAGTTATTAGTAACTCCATGTCTGGATGACGTTATTACTGGAAATATTGTTTTTATACATAAAACAGTCCATGATACGACAGTTAATCCTTATATTTATATACATTTAGCTATAAAGCCACCTTTGTAAATGTATTTAACTCGAAAAGTGCATCGTGACAACACCAGCCCAAAATATCCCAATGCACCCTTGGCAAAAGTTAACACGAACAATTTCAAAACGAGATGATTTATTAAGTCAATCCTGCGCGAGTCCAAATGCGCCCAAAACATTACGCGTTCTTCGTTTCCAAAATCAATGACGCGTCGATGTAATTATGGTTGCAATAATGACCCTCTTGCGCGTTCACCGAGAAATAATTGCAACTAGTCACGTGGGCGCCGATCAATCGGAATGCTGGATTTAGTGATAATCACACTTAGTATGTAAATATAAATTCTCCAATACTGTTTCCTTTACAGCTGGCACGGTAAGGTTAAAGACGACAGCAGACATCAACTATGAGACATTGAATCAATACGCATACGACCTCACAATCAAGGCTTTCGATGGCAAGGAGGATTCCGCAACCACATTCACACTGACAGCAAACATCCTCAACGTCAACGAACCCCCGACATTCCAACAAGCCTCTTACTCAGTAAACGTCCCAGAACCTACTACGGTGAGTGCTCACGATTCTCTGAAGCTATATTATGACATATAATATGAAAGCCTCTGCCTACCCCCAAACATTAGTAAACAAAATCTGAATATCTGGAAATCTCACATTTGAACCCACGGGAGAAATATGTCGTTTTTTTTAAAACTTTTTTGACTGTAATTGCCATAATGATTTGACTATTTCCAACAGCAGTGGTTGATAAATGATAAGTTGGAATTTTCCGATAGTTGGGAAGTTTTGATGTATTCGTTGGGAAATTGCAAATCAAGGAATGTGAAAAGGAAAATCCTAAGTTGGAAATTTTGAAATTCAAGGAAATTCATTTAAAATTTAAAGTTGAAGTTTGATAAAAAGCACCCTAGATCTCCACGCTCCTTCTGTAGAAACCGTTGAAAAATGGATATGTGACCCACGCTTGGTCGTCACAATGTGGGGGGGGGGGGTGGGATGACCGTTGGCCAACCGCCAATAGCGCGTGTTTGTTCCTTCTTGTTTCAGGGATGGGTCACTTACTTTGCAAAGTGATGCAATAACATTACCATTACTTGCTATTTTCTCCATTACAATTACCATTGCTTTCAAAACTAAGAGTGATACAATACCATTACCATTACTTCCAAATGTATAGCATTACCATAGATTTAAACATGACAACAGTGTTTGGTGAATTCTTACCTACTCTAAAACTCCATTCCGACTTTATCCTGTCCTATTCTTTTATCTGATGTCATATTCCAACTACTTTATTGTTTTACCTTTTGTTAAATTTTCATGCTTTTCATAGATATTTTATCAATTTTATTAATATGCCATATGATATAAGATATGAATATACCACGGTTACCAATGTAACAAGACTTGTTTTATGAGCAGCCATGGGGCAGATATATATTGTATTAGTCCAAGATGTGACATCGCAGCATGCTCATCAATGTATATATGAATATGTACACACAGAAGCAAATTGCACCAATGATATCAAACTTTCCTTCGCATCCTATCTGATTGGTGAGACCATATTCGCCTTTCGCTCTTAATAATCAGATTTACGTCGAATACCCGTGTATATTTATGTATCTTTCTATATTTGGGTTGACCCTGTCACCTAAAGTCTCCAATAACTGTAATAATACGTCACATCCGTGACAGTAAACCGGTTTATTCCATAGAAAACATTATATTTGTTATGAACTGCACAACTGTCACTTTTCCGACATATATGTGCCTGTGGCATCATGTATTGATTTGTTGGGTAAAAACGATTAAAATAAAAATCCCACACTGCAACTGCATGGGCGTAAAGTATGCTATAGAAATATTTATACACGGGGCTTCGACGTAAACATAGCCGATGCCACTAGCTGGTTTAAGTCGAAGGAAACTTGGACTAACTTACTGCCTGAACAAGTCCCCACCAAGGAACATGACTGTTGTTTGCTTATATTTCCCGAATATCCATCTAGATGAAAACTAGACCATTTCGAATTATACTGTTATCGGTGTTGGGAGAATCCAGTTAGTTAGAAATGGCTAAAAGAATAATGTATACATTTACTTTTCGATACAGGCAAGTGATCCCGCATTCCTGGCATCGATCTGGACGATGACCGACCCCGATCTGGGTGACACTCTTACCTACACACTCGATAACTCGTGTCCATTTAACGATTTAACGATGAATTCCAACACAGGTAACACACGCTGGGCTAAATCAACATATAATATAGACAACCCAGAATTGAAGTCTCGAGATCAGAGCTGTCAGGTTACAGTAACGGATGCAGCGGGCGAAACCGCGTCCACTACACTAAATATACATATCACGGACACAAACGATGAAATACCGACATTCGTACAGACGTCATACACGTTCGGCGCAACAACAACGATAACAAAGGGAGACAATGTTGGCACCGTCGCGGCAACCGATTTCGACATCGACACTCCGAACAACGTTATCACGTACACTGCTGAAGGTTCATGTGGGGTCAAGGCCGATGGGACAGTGTACTCAGACGTAACATTCACTGATCCTGTAACTCTGACATGCACCGTGTACGCATCAGATGGAGGGAATCCTCAATTGACGTCATCTGTCCCCGTGACCATCGTCGTAACCGATCCAACCAGTGGCACCGGTGGTGGGGCCGTGGCAAATCCAGCAGCAACTACAACAACGGAACAAGCATACAACTACTCGATCGGGAACGATGGGGACATTGTATGGATGGTTCTACTCGCTCTGGCTGGACTGGCTCTTTTGACAGCTCTGATTTGTGTGTGCGTCAGATACTGTCATCATATACGATGCTGCAAGTGAGTCTCGTTGTGTTAACAAATGACATGCCACGTAAGAAGCCAGGGAGGGGGGTTATCATATATGGCAAACTCCAGGCAGAGTTATATCCCATCGCTTCGCTTAGATACCACTACCAGAAGGACATTTGGTAAGGAATTCTGACATGATCTTAGTTCTTATGTTTTAGGACTAAATTTGTCTTTGTCTGGTCCAGATCATATTGTTCATATCAATACCGAAAGAATTACCATTATGGCTAAGTTGTGGTGGTTAAAATAAGATAATAGGTGACTAAATATAGTTCCGACGACACGTAAAAAATAGATGTATCTGTCCGCAAAGTAACATCCTTGTAGCAGTGATCTATCACAGTGATAACGACGGAGAGGGCGCTACATGGAGTTTGCATATATGGGTCAGTTATGTCTATATTTATCTTGCCAGTATATGGGATCAAGGTCATCAGACTGCACTGAGAATTTTCCACATTACACTACTACTTTCATTTGACAATGTTACTCTTGTGGAGTTCAGAACAAATATAATATTTTAAAACAGCATTTTCCCAACCGATGTCACTAGCGCTGAAGGGGTCACTCTCACCAAAAAAGTGCTGAAGGGTACACAGGTTTTGAAAATGTGCTGAAGAGTACACAGGGTTTGTGATCGGCACTAATTCAGTTACTTTAACTGTGTTTCTGAAAGTCTGGAGACCATCATCGGTTTGTTTTCAGTTCATTTTGATTTTCCTTGGAACATAATTATACAATCATTCTCTAACAGAAATCATAGCAGACACGGAATCTAAAAGTCATCAGAACGATATTTCAAACCCTGTGTACCCTTCAGCACTTTTTTTGGTGAGAGTGATCCCTTACAGCGTCACGTCACTAGCTGGTTTGCGTCGAATGAAACTTGGACTAGTTTTTCAAGTCTGGAAACCCTCGAGGAACAATGTTATTACATTCCATGAATATTAGTCATAGCGGGTTTAACTTGCATTTATCTCATGTTTAATTTACTAAAAGACAAACAATTAAGTTAGGTGAAAATGTACCTGTCATAGTTAATTAATGTATGTTGTGTTCATGGGCAATCATTAGACGTCTCGATGACGAAAACGAAAATCTGAGCTTCACCAACAGTAATCTCATTATGTAAATATTTGTGTGAATGCCTTACATGTGGAAATTCTTGATAAATCATCGCCAATGAAGGCCAGGTGGCGAAAGTCTTCGACAAAGAGTATCTATTTACTTATATACCATTTGTATGCTTGAGCCTTTGACTATCACTTGGAATAATATACTGCTAACGCCCATTCAAATGTCAACATTGCTGTACATTATATGTTCAGGTCATTGTACAATTTAAAACCGTCTTTTACAGGAGGACCCCAAAGAGAGTTGTTACACCAGAGAAACGACCACCGAGTAAGTATAATATATATAGAGATCCAGCTCTGCTAAATTTGACATTGAACAGACATTGAACGAAAGGATACACCACAGATGCGCACTATGGACTATTGTGAAAATGTGTCTCATTTAACCCTTTCAGTGCCAAGTCCGATTTTTGTATCAACCCATATTTCCTTTATCATTTTTCAAATTTATTGATTATAATAATGTGATACATTGATGGAAAGAGCTCTTAGAGTTCTTTCCATCAATGTCTTATCTCCGGATCCATGTTGATTTTAATTACTCATATTTGGCCAACAATGTCTAATGAAAATTATCAACTTTGTTCATTTTACGTCAGCGTAGAACCGCCAAACACTTAGTTACTATTTTGAGTAATTAACTTACCTATATCTTGATTAATCAACTTAGCTATATCTTGATTAGCTATCTTGATTAATCAACATAGCTATATATTTATTAATCAAGTAAGCTATCTTGAGTAATCAAGTTTAGCTATCTTGATTAAACAACTTAACCAAATTAATATTCAATCTCGATTAATCAACTTCGCTATCTTGATTAACTTAGCCATCTTGACCATATCGTACCGGGATAGAGCTGGTGAAATATTAACGGCATGTTTGTGTGTGTGATATGTCGATTCTGGCTCAACTGCCCGCTACTTCACCCTCTGTTGCATGCAATACTTACCATGTGGTCCAATCTGAAGAGAATATGGTGTCACCGAGAAAAACGACATTGTTATTGGGCGCTTGATTCAGACATCCAATATACGATATATAGTGCATGGAGATGAGTCAAATATTGCCAAATTTGAGCAGTAATCGCTTGTCGCATTTGTGAAATGTCTATATCGGCTCAATTAGCCACCAATCAACCCACTACTCCCATATACACACGGTATGGGAATCAGTTTGCAGAGTATGGGCGGGGATTTTGTCGATGTACAGTAATGCTCTAAGTAGTCGACTTCTTAACCACAGCAGAATTATGGGTAACTTTTCAGGATTTAGTCGGAAATATGGCTTGTTGCCATTCATCGGAAAGCTCTTGGGGTTAAGAAGTCGATTACTTAGAGCATTTCTGTAATTATACCCGCACGACCGAAGTAAATGGTGGGTATACTGAATTACAATCTCCCTGTCCCCCAACCGTCCTCCATCCGACCGAGCAGATATCTCAACCATAAGTTGTCGGATCTCAAAATTCTCAATGAAATTTTGTATGGATGTTCACCACTATATCAGTACGTTCAGATGGGTGTAACGATTGTGCAATAGTTTTGTTTGGGTTTTCCGTTTCAGAGTTATTCGTCTAGATCTGTATATCTAGAAATGTTGACATTTGTTGTAAACAATATCTATTCCCAATACAACACAGATTAATATTTTAACAAAATGCTGGTGGATAATTATGGGTGATTGGAATGGGATGAGACAACAAGCCTATTGTGCCTTTTTTGTCATTGTGTCCGTCTCCCTGAGTATCTCAGTCATTGGTAATATGATCTTAATGAATTTTGGTATGTATGTGCTCATCACACGGCCTTATAGTATTTATAGTGGTGTACACATTCTCCGTTCCAGAGTTATTCTCATGTGTTTATCTGTACAAGATTGACTCAGTCACAGGATATCATATCTCAAATTTGGTAATTGGTTTGAATGTTCACCAAAGAAGTTTTAAATGTTTTGTGCTAGGGTGGTATTTCTCTTTGTTCATATATAGCAATTTTGATATCTGTCTGTCCTTATGATTGTCTCTCCCCCGTGTACGTGGTATCGCCAAAACCGAGGGTATCGCCAAAACCGAGAATACGGGAAAGTCATTTTCACGTATATGATATGGGGATATGTTTGTTTCTCATCGTAATACAGACATCGAGCATCGTATGTGTATGTCCACACGAAGCAGGAGTATTTATCCACTAGTTGTCATTTAGTTTTCCCAGATCAGACCATTAATTTTTTTTTGGCGAATTTTTTCAATGGTGTTTTTGCTTTTGCTCACTCAAATTTTCTAGAACATCCATTCACTAGTATAGTTCCTTGACTCCCACGCTTCCAAAACAAATGCCGGTATATAGTTGAATCTGCCAATGAAGCATACGATTTGACAGAATTTAAAAAATCCCTGTCGTTCTCAATATCCGCGCGATATGAAGGGACCACTGTCGGTCCAGAAAGATGGGAACGGCACAGATGAAGATGCGCCAAACGCCGAGTTTCTGTGCAGTAAATATGCGTATTACATAAGGAGTTCTGATGAGTTTTCGAGTGTTTTTATGTGTATCTGAGACTGATAAATTGGACTGCGAATGACATCGGAAATATGAATCCATAACATATTCGAAATATTGTGTGCATATATATTATGAATGTGTTTCAATTGAAATTAATTGAACATTCATCTCAGCATTCAGATTTGCGATCTCAAGAACGTGAATGAATGATAACGCGATACCTTGATCACACGCACGTGAATGCTGCCGTTTCGCATGCGGGTGATTCTCCATTAAATGAACAATTTCGTCCGGAACATTCTGGGAAAAAAAAGTTTGTCACATGCCGATGAATTTTATGTGAGTATGTAGCACAGATATTGGTGACCACGAAAATGACATTTGGAAAAATTATAGGGCCAGGTCAAGGTCAATCAAGGTCGTTCATTACAGCATGTGCCAATGACGTTTTTTGGGGTTGAATCAGGGCAACGTCATTGTCAAATTCGCCCTTTCTCCAAAACTTGTTGACATGTGCCCTTTAATAGTTGAATTATCGTTATGAGTATATATTGTTTGAGTAGCCGATGATGTGTCCGCCCAAACGACGTATTGCGTAGCTCCGCGCGTTGAGACGTCTATGAGATACAGCCATTTGAATATACGTGGTGGAAATTGATGTGCTTTGTGGGCGTGACTTAGAGTTCAAACTCTCTAAAGGTCAACGAATACAGCGTTCATATATGATAATTGGAAACAGATTTTGATCGCATAAAAGGCGATTCCTATCAAGTCGGGCATGCCCTGGTCCCTCGTACACTTGGTTTGACTCCAAACGATCGAGGAACTCTGATGTAGACAACGTGAACATACGTCAATCAAAGTCTGTTCCCCAAGGGGTTCACCAAATTGCAATGATAATTTAGAGTAGAAAACATTGTCGATGGATTTCTCTTACATGTTTCAAGATATTGAACTGAAATTTGGTATTTAGGGGTTTCTCGGTGCGCTCAATCAGATAGAATTGTCAGTGTGATATTCTGATGGTCCAAAATGTGTATTTTGACGCCGTTGCTATAACACACGAGCCGGAAATCGCCCCGCAGGCAGAACGGTTGTTGACAAGTACGGAAATAATTGACTTTTCAAACTGTCATCTGCTTCTCACTGAGACTGTTTGATGTAAACGTCAATCCATTTAGAGAATTCGTTAGATTCCGTTGATCACCCCCCCCCCCCCCCCACCACCACTCATTCACTCACCCCCCCCCCCCCCCGATTTTATATAAACGCACTAAAACTAATCCATATGTCATATTTGTTCTTTTTATTTACACCCAGATCATCCCTTAACATGTTTTATTTGTTAGATCGTGTTTGCGTCTCTGGATATTTCAAAATTAAAATTGAGTCATTACCCAAACAGAAGGAGTGTTTGGGTAATGACGCGTTTGGGTAATGACGATTTTCGTTTCAGCGTGCTCTTATATTTTAAATATCCATCACCTATGAAAATGAACTAGTTTATGAACAAACAACCGCTGCGAGCTTTCGAAATAAACTTTTAATCGTTCGCCTACAGCATGTAACATTCAAATTATCTGCGTTTGTGTAATGACGCTGAATAAATATACGCTAGCGATTTCTAGTTTCAAAGGTTGATTTTGAAAAATTATTCAAGGAAACATAACCTTGGTTTATTTTTTCTAGACATTAAAGGATATTTACTCCACGATGCAACCATAGATATGAACAAGCTATGTTTCTGGTGAAAATATCCGCCGTCTTTATCGTGCGTTTGGGTAATGATTCTATATAACGGGACATGCTTTTGGAAGACTTCACATGCTTTCCACTAACTAAATATTTTATTTCATAAAATTATACGAATTGCATGGCGTTCAGTGCAAAATTCCGCACAAGAATATTAATTGGTTTAAAGATAAATCGTTCGGTGGCGAATGGGAACAATCAGGGAAGTTGAATGCCTTTGATTTGGGACATGCTGTTTCGGGGTACGTAGCCTGTAATATACACATGGCATATATGTTGTCACACGTCCATACTAAACCCGAAATGTATCTAATGAATGCCTGTATCGTGAGCTACAAGATCATTACCATCACTTTTATGTATGGTGGCCATTGTTTTTCATAGGATGAACTAATAACGCAGGACATGGGTTTGCTCGTTTACGGGAGAATCACCCATGCATGCAGCTAATCGGTTATTCGTTTAGTATTAACATGCTTGGAATTTGTATATAGACCACACATGCCAGAAGACACGCTACGGCGTATCAACGATTTGTCATAATCATGTTTATTTTACAGACTTTCAATTATAACTCGTTCCCACTCGAGTAGACCGTTACGCGACAATGAAACCGAATCATCTTATTGAATATACATAATATATATATCGTATTGCTCCAAATTATGCAATTCTGGATTTTTTGAGAGTCATCAGATAAAATTGTAACGATTCTATGTTAACACACTAAACATCCGAACATATATGTACACACACACACAACAAAGTTACTGCTATTTATAATAAACACTTCACTGTGGAACATGTGTATACTGCCATGATTGTTATGTGCACATGTAAATTGCACTATGGTTTATAACTTTTCTAATTTAGCCCTATATAGGACCACATATTTAGTGGGCATAATATTTACACAAGACTTCATTATGTTATCGTATAGGTTGCATATACTGTAATTGATATGTATGTTTAACCGAAATGAATCTTATCTCCGTCCTGAGTTTGGTTTATGGTTCTAACCAAAATTGTTATGGATGTTCAGCGTCAAGTCGCATCTGACTTTCCCTAACGCTTCGTCTATGGGCACAATTTCCAATGGCGCATCTGATTCAGACATGGTATTTCATAATACTAAATTCGAGATGCCACAAAATATCCGCGCAACACACAAGGGACCGGACGAATTGACTGATTAAGGGATCAATTATAATTTTATTATGATTTTATGCAGACTGGCTGTTTTTGCTTTGTTCACAGACAGAGATAATTGTTGTGATTATAGCTCCACTCGTGCAAACTTTCACGAGGCCCGATGATGAGTATAACGTGTCATTCATCATAAATTTATTTGTCTTCGGGGAGAGTACTTGTTTTGTTGGGGCGGAGTCTTAACCTCTGTCAAACCATTCAACAGAGAAAAATGGACACCATAGCACATGGTGGCGGTCAGACGAGCAATTTCCAATGATAATTCTTATACAAAACATCACAGGAAAAAAGATAAATATTTATACGTGCTCTATCCGCGAACATACTAGTCTAGGCTACATCCGAAGACCACATGTTCTGTCTTTTAGTCGGCTAATTCATCCACTCGGTTATAGTGATGTGACAGTGGTGTTGTAACATAACACTTCCCCAGATAAATATATATATATATATAGCTTCATCTGAGGAAGATACGTTATTTATCAAAACCGCATGGTCTGGTTTGAGTTTGTTTAAACATGGTGTTATAAGTTGGTAAGCTGACTACATGTGCTACATAGACACAATACAGAGGCCCATCGACATCCAGATAAGAAGGCACACACATGTGTCACACATAGCACATTGTGATGATACATGTACGGATGTTTAAGGTTAACATAGAATCGTTACAATATTATCTGATGACTCTTAAAAAGCCAGAATTGCAAAATTTGGAGCAATACGATATATGCATATTCGATAAGATGATTCGGTTTCTTTGTCGCGGAACGGTCTAGTCGAGTGGGAACGAGTCATAAAGTCTGTAAAATAAACATGAGTATAACAAATCGTTGATACGCCATAGCGTGTCGTCCGGCATGTGTGGTCTATATACAAACTCCAAGCATGTTAATACTAAACGAATATCCGATTAGGTGCATGCATGCAAACGGCAGCATTCACGTGCGTGTGATCAAGGCATCGCGCTATCATTCATTCACGTTCTTGAGATCGCAAATCTGAATGCTGAGATGGATGTTCAATTAATTTCAATTGAAACACATTCATAATATATATGCACACAATATTTCGAATATGTTATGGATTCATATTTCAGATGACATTCGCAGTCCAATTTACCAGTCTCAGATACACATAAAAACACTCGAAAACTCATCACAACTCCTTAAGTAATACGCATATTTACTGCACAGAAACTCGAATCGATTTAAACAGAATGTCGACCATTTGAGTTATCGCGCGAATAATTATTTTAAGCGGCCTGACGACTTCGTCCGATTCAACGGCTCTTCAGCGATTCAGAGTTTAACTCACTGTGGTCAAACACAGTCGCAATGATTGGGTTGTCAGCGGACACATATTGCACGGTGTGTATGATCCATGTAAAACGCCAAATACACGATATTTACAGAGATTACATGCATGTGTGTATCCACCCTTATTGCGATATCGGCTCTCAAAAGTCAGAGAAAATCATGAAATTTTGAGATGGGACTTTTACCTACAGTGAAGTACATTACCAAGGAACAGATAACAGCTAAGAAATATATTCTCTGCGTAATGATGTTCGACTTTATAAGGTTCCCGATCAAAACTTAAAACAGTTCCAAGGTTTTTGTACTGGTGGAGTATGATCTCTAGTTGCGTTAGCCAGAGTATAGAGATTCGTATATAGGGGTATTCAATACAAGGACAGCTGTAAAAAAGAGAATCCGTTGATGTGATTGAACATGATCAGAGTCCTGCGATTCTACGTTTGGTATTCCCACCATATATGTGGTATGCCACAAGGGCAACAACCCAGCTCTTACACGCAACTAATTTGTAGGCCACAGAACATAAAGCGATGGGTTCAATTTAATATAGTTTACATCGGAGAGACAATGAAGAGCATTTTATTATTCATTAGGCTACCATATAGAGTGAAAAGTTTCATACATGCACGCACTTAATAAAACAAGAAAACCAATGTCAGAAATGGTAACGCGCTCAAGATCATATATTATAAACCAAAGATTGTAATTATAGAATATAAAATATATTGGTTTTACGAATGACCAACTCAGAATTCCGTTAAAATAACAATAGCAACCAGCACCTAATTAACGAACCGGCGGCCGACTCGGCCGTCTCCGTCCAAACCCCCAGTGGGCTGCAGAACGAAAACTGTCTATAAAAGTTGAAATATAGGACTTACAAATTATCTTTTTCATTTCTTTTATTTGTAATTGACATAGCTTATCACAAACCAAAAATGAACATTAATCAACGACAAATAAACGAAATTGAAATTCCCAACTACACCTTTTACCGGTAACCGGCCTCCTAATCGCGCAGTTCGACTTTTAATCATCCCAAAAATTCCCATTCTATAAATAAAACCTCCATTGATAATGTCAGCGCCCATGTGGAACGATAATATCTCCACCAGTTATACACGCGGCGCGCGTAATTAATAATTATAAAGTTTACGACGTCAGTACTATCGATTGGACCTTGAGAGAGATTTTTGTTTATTCCTCCACGTAATGGAGACACAGTGTACAACATATATACAATTACATAATAATTATAGAACGACTTCAAAATATTTGAACTTCTTACACGATTAGCGATGTTTGTTGACAGTTTTGTTTGTATCAAGATGGTTTCTGTGACAGCTTTCCGATGAATGGCAACAAGCCATATTTCCGACTAAATCCTGAAAAGTCACCCATAATTCTGATGTGGTTAAGAAGTCGACTACTTAGAGCATTACTGTACATCGACAAAATCCCCGCCCATACTCTGCAAACTGATTCCCATACCGTGTATGGGAGTAGTGGGTTGATTGCTGGCTAATTGAGCCGATATAGTCATTTCACAAATGCGACAAGCGATTACTGCTCAAATTTGGCACTATTAGTGTATATTAATACTAAGCTAAAGTTGATTCGATTGTTTCGTCTCCTCATTGCACCAGCTCCACCCAGAGAACCCACTCCTCCACCTCCAAAACAATTAGTGATGCCGAAGGAAGGAGATTTGCCAGACTACTGGGGTGACTTCAACTTCCAGAAAATTCAGTAAGTTATAACGAACTTTCCTTCTCTTTTTTGATATGCTTGGAATAACTTGTCATTTAGCTGAATAATTTTCTTCATCCTTTGGTAAATTTACCAGATCATAGTATTAATCGACAGGAGCTGGAGACATGCTTGGCAAGGAAGTGGATATATTTTTGAGGTCTCTCTTAGTGGGGTGGGTGCATGAGGCTGTAGCCAACGTAGAATTTCCATCTCCACCACTTGAACCACTTGCACAAGTTCGGGGAATTCTATTACAGACCCGCCTCGAAACTGGTGCACCGAACTATCTAAATGTTGGACATTTTGGCCTCAATGGTGCGAAAAGATCGAAATGTTGGATATTTCAGTCCAAAAAAGTTAAAAAAAATTAGGAAAATATTCGAATTTTTGTCTAAAAACTTCCAAATTTAGGACATTCTCCCCTCTATATATGGTTCGAAAAATCCGAAATGGTACGTTGTCGTTTCAGTCAAAACATTTTACCGAAATTAGGAAGATATTCGACTTTTGGTCTGAAAACAACGAATTACACACTATATACTGGTTGCAGAATAAGATTATCAGAACAATTTCCATCCATTTTTGGTATGAAATTTCAATCTGATGTTACAGTTGTATCAGACATGAAATTTCAAACTGTTGAACCTTTTGACCAAAGTTTTAATGGTAATACATATATATATATCCACTTGTGTTCGAAAATAAGTTGGCAGGCCTACATTTATATGTGTATCCATGCGATTTTGGTATACATCCAATTGACGATCATAACATTGTCCTGATTCAACATTATGTCTTTTCATCTTTTCAGGAACACGTACCACTAGAATGGCGTCGTTGGAAAAGATTGTTTTTTTTAATATATTTATTGAAATCAACAACATGTTAAAGAATGACATGGTATACAACAAAACTAAATTGTAAATTGTTCTACGGTTCTATTAGAGAGAGGAGCGCGAGAGATAGAAAGGTATATATACAAAGAGAGATAGAGAGAGAGAGAGAGAGAATGTGAGGGAGGATAGATAGAAATTACAGGGGTGCGAACTGCAGGTTGTGCTGATTAAATTTATAGAAAGGGTGTAGAGTGGAGAACGGTATATTGCAAACAAAATAAAGGGTAGCAACAAAATAAAGGATAGCAAACAGGACTATATATACTGAGAATATCTGCAACTCGAGACGAAAAGAGAGAGAGAGAGAGAGAGGGGGAGAGAGAGGGAGAGGAGAGAGAGAGAGAGAGAACAAAAGAGAGGGATGGAGATAGAAAGAGAGAGGAGAGAGAAAGAGAGAGATAGAGGGGGAGAGATCGCTAGAGAGATTGGGAGAGATGGTTTTAGACCGAATAAAGATATGGCGAGGGAAAGATTCTGTCTCACATTTCGTCAATTTAATCGTCAAATACGGATTCTTTTTATGTTTTGTTATACTTCACAGATTATTTATTTTCGTAATTTGTTTTTAATAATGCTATTTCTCTTCTGTGATGTCTCCTTCTCTTATTCCCATGTCATCAGAATGGTAAGGTAAACTTACGTCCATGGGCTTGTTAAAATATCTAGTCCGGTTTTCAAGCTTGATCTGAGTTGAGATTCAGATCGATACTTGGCCATTTCAATAAGAAATGAGAATTTGTTCACGCTCTCTTGAGTATGCACATTGAAGCAATGAACACTCATACTGAGGCCGTACCTCCATGTATATGATATATTTAAGAATTGAATGTAAGTGGGTGTGTGTTATTGGGGGGGGGGGGGGTACGGCGCTGGGGGTTGTTGGGGGTACATTGTGTGAACTGCGAAGCGGTTCATACTAAATGTTCACACAACGACCACATCGCCGTATCCCCCCAATAACACACACACACACCCACTACATTCATTTCTTATATTGATATAGCTTTTTGATTATTTATTCCCATAAAAAAGCTGAGTGTATTCTTAGCCCACGCAGCACATTAAGTCAGCCCAATATAAGATTTTCAAGCACTTAGCAACGGTAACGTGACCGATATAAACACTGACTTCAGATGTAATTGGGCTGAACATTGAAAATCACGCCCAATTATTCTGCTGACCACTTTTAGTGATGCACTAAAGTCCAAATAAATCGAAATTGTGAAAACGGCTTACCATACTATACATAGTTCAAAAAATATTTGCAGTTTAGTAAAAACGCAAATCAGTTGTGTCCTGACCCATCTTTTGAATTTCAGGTTGTGAATAACAGGTTTCTGCAAGTATCAAAAATTGGTCGCCTCAGCACCACCTTAAAGGGGTACTGTACACTAAATCCAGCCATTTATGGCCGGGCCATCTCCTATTACACTCAACAGAATATATGCAATTAAAGGCCCACTTAATTTTCGAATCACCAGATCACATGTTCCATGTTATATACCATTTGAAAGAAGAAGCTCCAAAACATTGTATTATTAATTGATCCGGTCGAATAAACTGGGAACATGTTGTTTTTGTCAAGGTACCAAGATGTGTTCTGTATTTAATTTTGATCCGGACTGTACTATAAAGTCTATTATACTCAATGGAAGGGGAATAACTCTATCTCTTAGTTTGAATTCTGATGCATTCTGGGTTGACATGGGGGAGTCTTGGAATGAATCTTTATCACTTGGTGGACAGTCCTAGGCAACAGCTGCTTCGTATTCTGGTGGAATATATATCTCTTTTGGTTCCTCTTCCAAATGGTATATAATATGGAATAATGTTGTCTGGGCATTCGAAAATAAAGTGGTATTTAATCAATGAACTTGAGCCAGGGATGAGTGCAAAATACATACTTTTAGAAGAAAGCCCACCATCACTACAACGACAGTGATAGACAATGATTATGTGCTATCTCGCTCTCTTTTTATTTTGCTCTCTTAATAAAACTATTGTTCCAAACTCCATGCAGCGCCATCTCCGTTAGGCCCTATCACTGCGATTGATCACTGCCACAAGGAGGGTACTTTGCGGACCGATGCATCTATTTTTACGTATCGTCGGAACTATATTTAGTCACCTATTATCTTATTTTGACCACCACAGATTTGCAATAATGGTAATTCTTTCGGTATTGATGAGAACAATATAAACTGAGCCAGACACAGACAATTTTAATCCTAAAACATAAGAACTAAGATCAGGTCAGAAATCCTTACCAAATGTCCTTGTGGCAGTGGTATCTCAGCGGAGCGATGTGAAATAACTATGCCTGGAGTTTGCTATTGTTCCTCATCCCGATTAACGAACAACTTTTTTTTTATCGGATAACAGTGAATCATTAGTAGCGGTATGTGTATTTGCTTGATTCCGTTGATAACACCCACGGATTCCCACTAATGGACGGCGTTTTGTTGAAGGATATTATCGGAGTTATTGTTAAATGGATATTTGATCTTGCGAATGCTGGTCTAAAATCTAAAATATAGCCTGAAGCTTTCTGGATTGTACAAACAGTTTCTGTCTGCTGCGACATGTATACCTGCTACCCACATAGAATCATAGTAGAAAATTCGATAATAGGTTTCCACAAGCGAATTCGCGTTTAAAACATATATAGTGCAGATTGCATTGAGGTCTATTAAAACTGTAAGGCAGAGTTCTGTTCCTCGATGCGCTGGTCGGACCACTACCACCACGTACAGATGCAAGCTTTTCTGACATTTTTTTTATTTCAGACTTTTGTCAGTTATATATATAAATAGTTCTTTCTTTATTATTCCGAGAAACTAAGCTGAAATTGCCCGATCTGATCAAATTAGTCGGAAATTGTCCGATATATACACTGTAAAATGTCACCATTGTTTTAAGGGTATAATACGGTCAATTAGTTACAGTATCGAGTCGTAAACTTATTTTCATTATAATTACCATGTTGTTTGCATCGTTCTAGAGAACATGAGTGTATTTTGCACTAATCCATGGCTGAAATTCATTCTTTGTGGCATATATTATGTTGAGTACAAAAGGAGATGGTCTCAAAAATGGCCGAATTTAGTGGACAGTCTCTTTTTAATTGTTGTCACATTGTCAATATAAATTTTGCCAAACCTAATTATTATATGCTTGAATCACCTATAGAAACTTTTCCAAGATGACTTGGCACTGCAATGCTACATAGGGACAATACATAGGCATCTTTCCTGGAACGGAAATATTCACAAACCCACGGCAGTGTATAGACCCATAGGTTTATCGTTATCAATTTGTAATATATATATATAAAAACAGCATAACATCGGTTGAATAAACATTTCTCACAGCAAGATTTTAAATCTTTTTATTACACTCTCCGCCTGTGTTGAAGGTGTTTTTTCAGTAATTTAAGTCAACTAGCTTCCGTCATGGTAACATACTTAGGATGTAAACGGGTTTGGTCCGAGCCTCATGTTGCATTTACAAATAAAAAATATATATGCCGAAACTGTCAATTCCCTTGTATGTGCTTCATTAAATAGCTGTAATTTTCTTTGTGCAGTTCTACAATTTGGTTGAACATCTGTCCACTACGGTGGCTGGATGAGGACATGGGAAATTTTATTTTTATCTCGTTTAAACAAGATAACTATCTCGTTTAAACGAGATAGTAGATGGGAAATTTTATTTTTATCTCGTTTAAACGAGATAACTTATCTCGTTTAAACAAGATAAGAGATGGGAAATTTTATTTTTATCTCGTTTAAACGAGATAACTTATCTGGTTTAAACGAGATAGTTATAATACAAAAGTTACTAGTGGCCAGTCCAGACGGTGCGCTCGTATATAGGTGGTACCCAAACACCACCACATCCCATTACCCATAGTTTATTGCGCGCCGCAGGCGCTCGTATATGGGTAGTTATCCACCCACCACCACATCCCGCCACGCATAGTATCTTATGCGCCGCAGGCGCTCGTATATAGGTAGTTACCCACCCTTCACCCATAGTATATTGTGCGCCGCAGGCGCTCGTATATAGGTAATCACGTCACCCATAGTGATGGGATGGGGTGGTGGGTGGGTAACTACCTATATACGAGCGCCTGCGGCGCATAAGATACTATGGGTGGCGGGATGGGGTGGTGGGTGGGTAACTACCTATATACGAGCGCCTGCGGCGCACAATATACTATGGGTGATGAGATGGGGTGGTGTTTGGGTACCACCTATATACGAGCGCCTTCACCCATAGTATATTGTGCGCCGCAGGCGCTCGTATATAGGTAATCACGTCACCCATAGTGATGGGATGGGGTGGTGGGTGGGTAACTACCTATATACGAGCGCCTGCGGCGCATAAGATACTATGGGTGGCGGGATGGGGTGGTGGGTGGGTAACTACCTATATACGAGCGCCTGCGGCGCACAATATACTATGGGTGATGAGATGGGGTGGTGTTTGGGTACCACCTATATACGAGCGCCTGCGGCGCATAAGATACTATGGGTGGTGGGATGGGGTGGTGGGTGGGTACTACATATATACGAGCGCCTGTGGCGCATAAGATACTATGAGTGGCGGGATGGGGTGGTGGGTGGGTACAAATTGTTCCCTATCCATTCCCGGTGCAACCGTATGGAATGGCCACTAGTAACTGTTGTATTATAACTATCTCGTTTAAACGAGATAAAAATAAAATTTCCCATCTGCTATCTCGTTTAAACGAGATAAGTTATCTCGTTTAAACGAGATAAAAATAAAATTTCCCATCTGCTATCTCGTTTAAACGAGATATATAGTTATCTCGTTTTAACGAGATAAAAAATAAAATGTCCCATGTCCTCATCCAGCCACCGTAGAATCCACATCTCTATCTGCCATTATCCCTTATGATATTGAAACGTCACATGGCTCAGTCGAGATTCCAAATTCTGTCTACATAATTTGGAAGGAGGTATAAGATAGGTTGACCAATACACAAACTATTGATGAACCAGCTTCATTTGCTCTGAAAAATACTCTCGCTCAAAAGTTAAATAAACGCTCTTTATTGCTACCATATCGGAACTCGACTAAGACTGGACGCTCTTTTTGGTTTCATGTGTAAATGGCTGTTTTATTTTTTATTTTTATCTCGTTTAAACGAGATAACTTATCTCGTTTAAACAAGATAAGAGATGGGAAATTTTATTTTTATCTCGTTTAAACGAGATAACTTATCTGGTTTAAACGAGATAGTTATAATACAACAGTTACTAGTGGCCAGTCCAGACGGTTGCGCTCGTATATAGGTGGTACCCAAACACCACCACATCCCATTACCCATAGTTTATTGCGCGCCGCAGGCGCTCGTATATGGGTAGTTACCCACCCACCACCACATCCCGCCACGCATAGTATCCTATGCGCCGCAGGCGCTCGTATATAGGTAGTTACCCACCCTTCACCCATAGTATATTGTGCGCCGCAGGCGCTCGTATATAGGTAATCACGTCACCCATAGTGATGAGATGGTGTGGTGGGTGGGTAACTACCTATATAAGAAGGCCTGCGGCGCATAAGATACTATGGGTGGCGGGATGGGGTGGTGGGTGGGTAACTACCTATATACGAGCGCCTGCGGCGCGTAAGATACTATGGGTGGTGGGATGGGGTGGTGGGTGGGTACTACCTATATACGAGCGCCTGTGGCGCATAAGATAATATGAGTGATGGGGTGGTGGGTGGGTACAAGTTGTTCCCTATCCATTCCCGGTGCAACCGTATGGAATGGCCACTAGTAACTGTTGTATTATAACTATCTCGTTTAAACGAGATAAAAATAAAATTTCACATCTGCTATCTCGTTTAAACGAGATAAGTTATCTCGTTTAAACGAGATAAAAATAAAATTTCCAAACTCCCTTATCTCGTTTAAACGAGATAAGTTATCTCGTTTAAACGAGATAAAAATAAAATTTCCCATCTGCTATCTCGTTTAAACGAGATATATAGTTATCTCGTTTAAACGAGATAAAAAATAAAATTTCCCATGTCTTCATCCAGCCACCGTAGAATCCACATCTCTATCTGCCATTATCCCTTATGATATTGAAACGTCACATGGCTCAGTCGAGATTCCAACTTCTGTCTACATAATTTGGAAGGAGGTATAAGATAGGTTGACCAATACACAAACTATTGATGAACCAGCTTCATTTGCTCTGAAAAATACTCTCGCTCAAAAGTTAAATAAACGCTCTTTATTGCTACCATATCGGAACTCGACTAAGACTGGACGCTCTTTTTGGTTTCATGTGTAAATGGCTGTTTTAGTTTTGGTAGCGGATATCATCAGGTTTAATTTAGCTTTTCAAGACGTACCGTGTCAGCAGATTGCACCAAATGTGCCCACATCGCAAATGCGCCAGTAGACTATTCTATTCAAGATGTTCCAGAAGAGAGAAGACTGAGAGATGCATCTCTTCTCGATGAAATATCGGAGGCGTCGTTTCACTATCGAATTTGATCGATTTTCGAATAAAAAAAACATGGCCACCGGCAGCGATTTTGTATTTTACTCTTTGCTTGACTAAATCCTTTGACACATACCCAACAGGCTATATCCCTCGTCCGGTCATCTCCAAACGTTTTAAGAATCTTCAGAGTGACCTCTAGATGGGAGCCAACGATATTTTCCGAATTTCGTTAAGGATATTGTCTCAGCCGCCATCTTGGATTTTACTCTTTTCATGACTAAAATCCTTTGGCATACCGTACCATACATGCCACACCCCTCACACAAACGTCGTTATATGGTTATTTGGTGTGACCTCTAGATTAAAGCTCTCAATTATTTTCCGAAAGTTGTTCAGAACATGGCGCCTGGAGCCATCTTGGAGTTCACCCTCCACATTTAGTGGAGAAAAGTTTTAAATGAAATTAATTTCATTTACAAAATACAATCGATTTACTGAAACTTGTTCTTACTTCCTTCATTCTATTGACTGTTCAGCATAAAATTATTGAGCTACAGTGTCATTGACATTTTTTTTAGACCTCTGTTGCATTATCTCACAAATAATTTTTTTTTTTCATATTATGTTTATATTCATTTACCATTATGTATATAGTACAGAGTCGATCTTCCTTGCTTGTTTTATTTTATTAAAAAGTTTACAAAATTCTTTGTATTTTAAGACATTTATTTTAGAGGGATCCTGGTGTTTTTTTTATATAAAACAGTTTAGCTTTATGTTCGGAGGAAATCATCAGTCCCTTGGAAATCCATGTTTTCTGTTTAGTAGATCTTTGTCTCGATTGCCTCAGTGGACAAGCTATTTCAAGGGCATTTGAATAAATTTCCGTAAATGATTTATATGATTCCTGAGGACACGTTCTTCATACAACACTATTATAGTTAGCAGACATTAAAAGTCGTTTGAAGCAGAATATATTTTCATATATAGTTCCGCTGGTATTCCGTCTTGGATTTTTGATCATATCTATTTTGTTTACTCTCGTAACAGGAAAGTACCAAAGTGGTCAGATATATCAATTAGTATTATACCAGTTTCATAATCAATATTTGAGTCATTTATTAAAATTTGATCAATCAGAGTAGCAGTAAAGCCAGTCACTCTAGTCGGTTTTTGTTATTTTTGGGAGGAAACTAAGAGGCAAAGACATAGTTAAGAAAAGTATTGGTTTTATCATGCCCATATTTTGTATTTCAATAAGTCAAAAATATTTCTTTATGCTCTTAAACTGAACCTTCTTCTCGTTCATTGTTTTAATTTATCTAGGTCTGCCTTTGGCTCTGTATTACACAGTTCCAACTATCTGAGTTTTATTTCTGTTTGTCAGCACTTCAACAAAAAGTTACTCAAATACATGAGGAATACATATGGTTAGATATTACTTCTCCCAGTTTGCTGCTCAGATCTGTAAGATCCTGAATAGAGGAAACTGGGAAAAATATCTCCTCAGGCTCCGTATCCCTCTGATGGTGACCATCATCCTCGCATTCAACCCGTTGAAGTGACCGATCAACAGAGGTTTTTTTTAATAGGCCTTGAGCTGACTCTTCATCTCCTCAAAGGCACGGGCGGCGTTCGTTGCAGAAATATTCATATTTGTTCAAATCGCCATCAACAGAAGGAATATTAAAATATATATATAGTTTTGTTCATACGCCAAATATAATCAGCGCGTAAATAGTATATTGTCGCCAAGACGTACGACGGTGTACGTAAACAAGTACCTGCTCGTGTTACAGAAGTTTTGCTTCTGTTTACATAACACAGCGCAATTCTATTGGTCAATCACACACAAATGATAGAAACGATCTTTATTATTTCCATATCAGGAAAACAGTAACAAATAACGCTCCTTGTGTTTTACCTTATCCGGATCTGAACAATAGCCAGGTTCTGTACCGGTAACGCTTTTTTGCTGTTGTTTACATAACAAAGGAAAAACATTTGACAATAACATACTGTTTATGCCATATTTCTGTTTGGTATATTAACAAAGTCTGTCTATATTTTACTTTTCTTTCTGTTTATGGCGGTTTTTGACGCAGCTGAATATTTTAACAGCATACCCACCGCCAACGCCGCCCGTTTCTTTAAGCATAATCAAGACCTTTCGATCAAAAACTGGAAAAAATGCTAAACAAATGCGAAAACAATTTTTTTTTAAAAGCCCATGATCATAATATATAGTAAAGTTACCACCATGTGTTCAAAACATCAGGTTGGTATGAAAATAGGATAAACTTTTCAGTTAAATTATTCCATCCACAATTAAGTTTTTGTTTGAAATCAATGTGTATGTCAGAATGTTGGCTGGAGTTACCCACTTGGGATAACCGAGCTGCGTACAGTGTACTACAACGGACCATCAGTCTGTCAGATGTGCAAGCAAGACAGTGAATCAATCCAGCATCTTTTGACCTCAAGCACACATCCAGCCATTCAGCAGTCTAGGGATGCAGCACTGAAACAACTGAAGACCATCAACCATCTTCCTGATTATATGTCAATCAGAGATCACCCTGCCATCCTCGCTCAATTCACTCTGGACTGTGACTATCTAGGATATTCTTAAATTGGACTACTCACTCTTGGAGAAGGTCGAATATTGGAGAAGTGTTTGCATCATGGACCTTCATCAACAAAGATCATTATCATTGAGGAAGGATCACAGCAGACTGAGTTAATTTTTATACTAATCTTTTATACACTCAATCATGTCAATTGGAAATTAGAAATTAATATCACTCCAACACGGAGGTTCAGCAAAAAAATACCGCTGGGAATTCAAGAGGAAGAAGCGTAAAATAAATAGTTTAATATTCACTACATATGCAGTCCTTGAAATTGGCCACGCCAATTAGCAATGCCGTGGGAAAACGCCGTGGCTGCATGTACTAGTAATACCGTAACAGTTAATAGTGAGATGAAATCAGATTAAATTTTTCGGAGCAAAGCTCATAACTTTAATATTATTCTATAATTGCAAATTATGTTTTGGAATTGATAACTGCACCTCTTTTCTGTCGGTTTCAAATGGGAATAATTATTTAAGAATGAGAAAGTTGACAGTGGGAAATATTAGACTACAGTGATACACATATATGATAATCATTAAACACTCAAGTTTAGTTTTGATGCAATTCAAATAATGTTGCAATGGTGAATTATCTATCAAGCATCTAACATGCAGGGCCCGGCATCAACGACAAAGGCATCAAAACATCGTCGGAAGAATAAAAACAGGGTTCATACAGGTTCCCAAAAACTAAATTTAAGCACTTTTAAGCACCTTTTAATGACCTTTTAATGACTTTTCAAGCACCCTTTTAACACTATCACGGGCAAAACAAAATGTTAAATATTGTTTGTTGATTATGATAACTTCACATACATGTACATTTGCAGGCTCCACTACAATTAAATAAGCTAATTTACTAATTAAATCAGTTTAAATACTAAGACATGGTGTATATATACTGATTGAAGCTGTTATTGGTGGTTGGGAGATGGTTCAATCACAGAACCTCATATGTATTGTTTAAAAACCTAAAAGTAACAGAAAAGAACGCAAGGAAAATTTAAAAGCATTGAACTTTTCAGACACGCACATATAATATAAATTATATACCCAATATACATTATTATATATTAAATGAATAAAGCTACACTTTCAGTCTCTGATTTTATCATTTAATAATAATTTACTCAAATACTTTGCCACTGTACATGGTGACATTTTAGCTTAATTAATATATTTTAATATATTTATATAGTATAATATAGTATTTTATAGTACTGTATTATATAGTACATATACACGTGTATATATAAATTATCTGCTTGAATGTATCAATGCTTTGGTTTGATTGGTATTGTAAGTACTGTTTTGTTACTGATTGGTGTTGAGACAATAGGCATATGTGATCCTGTGATAATGATAAAAAACATTTTTTAAATAACTTAATTTAATAAACAGTAAACAAAAACAAGTTAATGTCATTTCATGATTAAATCAAATGATAAAAAACCAACATTGAAAGATTGGTTAACGATTAAATTTTAATGATTGGTAATGGTTAAAGATTAAATTTTAATCTTTGACCAATCTTTCAATGTCGTTTTTTACGCCTTCAAGTTTCGTTTGTTTTTCTTTAATAGATTGTCGATACAGATTGAATTTAACAAGCCAATCACGGTGGCCAGTTTCTTCGAGTTTTTTTGCTGCCTCGTCGGAAGAGTCCTCAAGACAAGCTATGTCTGCACACAGTCTTTTTTTAGCAGTAGTCATTTCTTGCATGCGTTCCAGCTTCGCCTTGCGCTTCTTGTCGTCGGATTTTCCCATTCGCTCGTATACCAGATGATTCTCATATTTTGTTCGAGCACCCTTACAGTACTGAATTATGGAACTGTTGATTTTTATGTTTTTCGTTCCACTTTCGCTGGCGATTCCGTCGTACACTAAACGTTCCGCGCAAAATGTCTCTTCTTTCTTGTTTTCAACAAGAATTTTAGAATTCACCGAAAATCCCCTTTCGACCGAGGCCTGTCCATGTGACAGGACCAGAATCATCTTTAAAACACACCATAAGTCAGGATACTTCTCGGAGTTAATGAATTTGATCAGGAATTGAGTTTCCTTGTCCTTGTCAGTCGATTTGGCATAGGAGAATTCTTTGAATGCAGAATGCTCCTTCTTCGCGTCGGTAAGAAATTTGTCATACTGCCGTATGGTATCATCACACTTTTTTGCCGCAATCCTTTTGTTGTCAACGAGGACACTGAGTACACGTGTCAGTTTACTTTTGCACTTGGCAGGGTCGGATGCAATGATGCGCGGAGAAAAGCAACTAGTATTCCTGCATAACACATAACTGAGTGGTGTCTTGGTCAATAAGCCTGTGGTCAAAACTTTGAGGGCCTTTCTACAGTCCATTTTGAAGGTGGTTCTCAATCGTCCATTGTTGACTTCCGCCAGGGTCCGTTTGGTATTGAAACCAAGTTCAACTTTGTTATACGTAAGAACATCATCGTCATTCTCTGCAAGCTTATATGAGACCAGTTCCGCCTTTGTTTTCAACGAGTCTAATGCAGATGGTTTTATTACTCGTCTCATAACCGTTCTGGTCATGTCCTCGTATTCATCCGCGATAAATGGAATCATAGGATGATCTGTTTGCATCATTGTGAGGTAAGGTGTCACATCCTTTGATAATGTTACGAAAAAGTACAGTTTAGCGAGGAGAAGAGGGTCTTTGAGGTGGGTTTTCACTGTAGAAAAAGCTTTAGATGTTGGAGTTGTGTAGTTTTTGTTCCTTTCCACTTCGGTCACAAATGTTGAGACGTCATCGAGAATTTCAATCGCCCTCTCCGCCACACGAGTATTTTCCACCCAACGGTGGGGAAAGAATTTCAATGGGAATGTGTCGTGAGCAGTAATATCCTTATAGTCATCACGTCTTGCGGGCGAGTTTTTGAATAAGGAAAACAAACACTTCAGGAATGAATCTAGCTCCCACTCGGTTTCTTCCATTGCAGCGCGAAATGAGTTGTACACGGTGTGGAGACTGCAAGTACCAATGTCGACCAAAGTTGTGTCAGTATGTTCCGTAAAGACCTTGGTTTTAAAATCTTTGAGGAATTTCAGATTTACGTTAGGGCCGTCCATTGAAATTTGCAGGAGCTGGGACAGATTTAAGTTGTGTGTGATGTGTTCGAACTCTTTGATGCAGTCATCCGCTCGCCCGTATCCCATAAATGTGGAGTCGGAATAGCTACTAGACACTAGATTTGTAGAGGTATCCATGAATTTGATGTGTATGTCCATTTGTTTGTTTTGTAGGGTTGAATTTAAACTTTCGTCAAACAGGAGGACGTATGTATCGGCGTCCTTCAGACGTGAAGTCATTTGCTGTCTGAAATATGGCGCCAAACCATATTTGGTGAGATATGCCGTTTTGCGATCGGCACATGAAAACGATTTTGCTATGTTGGAGTCGGGAAACATCTTCGCAAACCGTTCTGCGGTGTGTGTCGAACTGTTGTAGCTATAATGTGACTCAACATCTTTCATCGTCCACAAGATTTCAGATTTGACCACTTCCTCTGTTCTCACAAATGGTGTCACTGTTGGGCCTCTGGATGTGGATGAAACTGATGTCGATGTGGAGTTTGTGGACTTTGTGGGCGTGGCATTCGTCACATTGTTCATAAACACCGAAATGTCATTCGACTTTTGACTCCGGTCGATGTGTCTTTTCGAGAAAATGTGGCTTTTCAGGGCCGCCTCGCCCATACCGGCTATTGTGAACGTTTTCGCGCATATTACGCATTTTGCCGAATGAATGTCTTGATCGGGCGACAACCACTGCTTATACTTTGTTTGTTTACACCATTCGACATTGAACTTGCACTTTCCCGGCATATTTATTTGTTCAGCCGGTTAAATTTTCTATTAACTTACATGATTGGCTGGTGTAAATTTTCCCTCCAATCAGAGTGAAGCTTACATATGCTTTGCGGAGAGCACACAGTTTCGTACTATTGAAAAATCGTACGTATCGGAAACGATGCTATTTTTAGCGATTACGCGATGTCTCCCTCACTTCCGCCGCAACGTTCCGTTCGATTTTTACGATCATATCGGCGATGTTAACAGTTTTCTAGGTATAAGACCGCCCATGCCTTGTTGTTTATTCCCCAGGCCCGGTCTTATACCAGAATTTAAGCACTTTTAATGACCTGAGTGGTATTAGGGTCAGAATTTAAGCAGTTTTAAGGGCCTTGAAAATAGAAAATCAAATTCAAGCACTTTTAATGACTTTAAGCACCTGTGAAAACCCTGTAAAAACCAGCAGAAATAGATGAAATTGTACTATAATCAGATGATTTTGATGAGCACCATTCCGTTTTGGAACAAGTCTCTGTTTAATGGCGCCAGTCATGTAAACTATGATGCGAACTTCAAAACAAATTTGCTGTCATCCCTATTATAAGTTAGAAAATTTAAGTAGATAGATATAAGATTTCAACTTTTCACAAACTCTCCCCATTTCTCTACAGCATCTGAATTATATCGCATGTTGTGAATGACACTAAACTTTGGGCACTTTAAGCCATTTTATTGTTATCTCTGGATCAGTCCAATCCAGTGTAAGCATCAACGGGAAATCTGGCTTTTACAGAAGATTAGACGCACACCGGAACAGGGACTCTGATGAATTTCCCGCAAAATCCCCAGCACTATCTAACAAACTGTCGATACGCAACATGTCTATATATCTGTCTATATATAGGTCCCGCATAAGTTTTTAGGTAATGCTGTTGGGATTCCAACACCCACGGGTTCAGAAACAAATCTCTTTAATGCACCAGAGTCTGTGATGCAGGAGTGTTTCTTCGTCACACGATCAACGTCGTAAATCTTAGTGCTGACCTTCTCCATTTCTCTGCAGCATCTCGATTATGTTGTATTCTGGGAGTGACCCAGTCCACAAGAACACATGCAAAAGAAAGACATGTTATGAGTTATAATACAGGGTGGCTTTCCGAAACGTTAGCAATTTCAGTGTCTAAGTTTATATAATTAACCATTTGATGTCTGGACATTTTTCGTATCACCATCAGTAACATTCCAAAGCTTACATTTTGTTTGTGCTATGCATAAGCACTGGTCAGACACAAACAACGCAGTGTCTCGTGAGGCGTCATGGTACTACTATCAGTAGTGATTTAGTTCATTTACTGGACATCATTAAATGTGTTTATAGAAGTCCTAAAATGGCCCCAAGTGCCACAAAAATGTCATTGAACTAATACACCAAAACATGCCCCTGAAACGCCATGAAATTTGCAGCACTTGAAACACGAAATATTCACAAATTTCAAAATAAACATACCCAGATGTTTATACCTGTAATTATCGTGACGTGCATTATTGTTCATTGAAAGCTGATAGGCCTAGATCTTTGTTTCCGTTAACCCGACCGACCCTATTTTTAACCGCTGAGTGACATTTTATTGTGAAATTTTTATATTTAAGATCCTTTTTTAGTTGAAAGGCGACCACACGGTAATGGATTATCCGGCAATTTAATATTTTAATCCATACACAGGCTTTAAAATCTCAAATCTCAAATCTGTGACTTAGGTTCACAAGTCTTTACCAAATACCGGTAATTATGGTAATATTTATGTTCCTGAATCTAGTTTCATAACCAACCAAAGCTCTGAGATTCTATATAAACAGTATATATTACCGTAGATGAAACAAATGAATGTTATCCCACGATGCTGACAAAAAGATATCAAGACTTAATTTAGATTTGGATCGGATTATGCTATTATAGGTCTTAAACACGTAGTGATGTTTCCGGTAAAGGGGAAAAATAGAGGCGGGTCTACGGAAATAACTTTTTGTTATAAACTTCCATAAGACCACGTCAGGGTTATTCTCATTTATAAGGCACTTTTCTGGCTGCTGATATGTGAAAAAACGTAACTTAGTTTCCGTGATTGGATTTAGTTTCTTCGGAATCAGAAATATTGGCGAAGTTACAGAAGTCCGTAGATTTACAAAGACTGTCGATGGACTAAAAGTTCCTCTGAATAGTTATCTTCTGACCTTAAACAGATGCGAACATCCACCGACATTGAAGGTTGGATATATGAAGATGGATTTAAGCACATTTGTTCCAAACACATTGCGATGTTTTAAATGTCAGGGGTATGGCCATGGCCAAGAACATTGTAAAAATAAAGAAACCATGTGTGCACGATGTTCTAGTCCTGGTTATGATCATAAGAATTGTACGAATCTTAAAAAAATTTCAAACTGTCAGGATTCGCATGCTGTAATAGATCGCTCATGTCCCATTTGGGACTATGAATTCAAGATTCAACGATCTAAAGCTGAGAAGCATCTGTCATATATAGATGCTAAGAAAATAGTTGGTCCTCGACCATCCATTCCACATGCCACAATCTCAGCAATCGTATCTACAAGTGTGTTGATGCCAGCACTCAGAGTAAAACCAAACTCGTCATTGTATTACCAGCAACACAAGTTGAGGCGACTGATATTCCTGTTTTAGAACCTGAAGCGCAGGTTATGGATACAGCTTCTGCCATTGAGACGTTTCCTCCGAAACAATCTATGCATGTTGATCCTATTGTTCCCATAGAAAAATCGCACGTTGCTTCGAAACGAAGATCGCCTAAGTCTTTCTTGTAAACTCCCAAAAAGAGAGGTACATCTTTCAGCTTTCAATATTTGACCACATGATCCCCCGTGTGGGCCCGGAGTAGATTAGGCCTATCGCCCCAATGCGAGGGGTAATAATCCCCCAATGTGGCACCCTGTTTGCCGAGGTGTGCATCCAGTGAGGTGTGTTGTGGGAGTCCTGGAGGTACTAGGACGGTCGTATCACGTGAGGCATCGACCTGCGGATACGGCTTAGCTCATGGTCCTCTTTCTCTTCAAGACGGATAGTTGGGTTGACCCGGCTCAATCAATCGGCTAGTCACGCCTCTCCACAGTGTTTCAGATTCAATTTTTGTTATATGTTGTATAATTCGTCTGATTTGAAGTATTGTTTTCTGTTCTCTCCTGTCTGTTGCGTTCGTCCTGGTGAGTGTTGAATCCTGTGTTGTTCACGCCTGTCTCACTGTGGAGTGGTACCGAGAGGCTGCTTTATGCAGTGGCTAAACGGGTCACGGCTTCAGCTATGTACCAGTCTTTGACCCGACCAGAATTCGAAGTGTAGTCCACGGCGGCTGCTGGGCTAGTTGTCTATTTTTTTTATGGCAACTCATAAAAACCAACGTATTGCTCGTCAGAATGATGACTCACCAAGTTCCATTGATGCTATGGTATTCCCTCAGCACTTGGTTCTTGGCTTTGACCCACATGTTGTTTCATATTTTATTGATCATCCCATATTAACATATCAAACAAAACATATTTATAACACAATAATGTAGGATGAGCGAATAGGGATTGGAGCACAAGTTATAACAACTTAGGTGGAGCTCCTCTCCCCGGGAAAAAGATGGTGATGCACAGATGAAAAATTTAAGTACATAAATGTTGACCACAATACAAAAAGAAATCTGACAAAATACACAAATACAATATGGAATGTTCAAGATTGGTATGGGGAAAGGGAAGATAGTTTTATATCATATGTTTAATGATAATGTTCACTAAATGTAGTGCATCTGTTCATCGCCAAATCGCAATGAGTTTATAATATATTTTTGGACAGCTGCGAACAATTGGTAATTTCCTTCATTGGAAAGTGAGACTGATCCACAAAGTAGATCAGCAACATGATGTTGGCCCTTTCTGTTCGATAATAGGGGCAAGTGAAAAAGTAATGATCAGCGTCCTCGTTTAGGTAGCCACAACTACATATTACTTATTACTACTTATTACGTGATTTTGACATTTGTCCCCATTCAAATCGCTGCATTTATTTCGAAGTCTACATAACAATATGTTAGCTTTCCTTTTGCCGCTAGAATAAAACATTGGTGGTTTAAGTGTCCCAAATTGTGGGTTTACAAGATTAGAGAAGGTATTAATTGATGCGCTTTGTTGTGCTATTTTTTCTAGGCCATTCCATATCGAAATCATGGAAGGAAGGAAACTACTATTTGTATGCTGAGAGCCTGGTACAAAATGTCTAACAAAGTTTGGATTTCTGAACTTATATCTGTTGTCCGTTATGTCGCCAGTTGTTGGAAGGATTTTGTTTAGTATATAGGATGGTGCATGATTAGTCATCATTTGATAAGTGAGACGTAATTTATGCCAGTCACTGCGTTGTTGGAGAGTATTCCAACCAAGTTCAAGCAATAAGTTAGCGTTTGTGACAGATCTAGTGACACCACTGACAATTCGTGCTGCATCGTAATGTAGATCATCTAATTTACTGAGGCGGTATGCTGGTGCATTATTCCAGATGACATCACCGTAGTCCATTAAAGGGAGAATGAAAACGTTATACATAATCTCAAGTGTGCGTCTATTCAAAAAATATTTCAACTTTCTTAGTTGTGATAGTCTTGATGCTACACTCTTACACATATTATTTATTTGGATATCCCAGTCCAGGTTTGATTGTAGAACAATTCCTAGATGCCTATGAGATGAGACAATTTCTATGGCGGAGTCATCCAGTGACAAATCCATGACATTTGTACTGGAGGGTCTAAAAGAGAACACGATTGCCTTTGTTTTGTCTGGATTAAAATTTACAAGCCATTGTTTAGCCCAAGCAGAGATACGATCAAGATCGGCCGATAGATTAGAGCTGGTTTCTTCAATCGAAGGACTAGCATTCGTGAAACAAGTGTCATCAGCATACATACGCGTAAAAGAAAGAATTGTATCAGACAAATCATTTATAAATACAAGAAATAAGAAAGGCCCCAATATAGGTCCTTGAGGGACTCCTGTGTGGAGATACATATAGTCAGACGCGGCATCAGAAACGACCACACACTGTTTTCTGTTTGATATATAGTCACTAATCCACAATAAAAGGTCTCCCTCAACTCCATATTCTTTAAGTTTGTGTATCAGACCAGTGTGCCAGACTCTTTCGAACGCTTTAGAAATATCACAGAATATAGAACAAGTCACAAGTTTGTTGTCGAGAGACTGGCACAGGGAATGATATAAGTCAATTAATTGAAAAGTAGTTGAATGGCCAGGCACAAAACCAGACTGATGCTTATACAACAATTCATTGTTATCGAAATGAGACATTAAGTATTTCAAAATAATCTTCTCAAAATTTTTAGATAAACATGGTAATAAGGATATAGGACGATAGTTTCCTGGATTTGAGCGGTCATCTTTTTTATGAATCGGGATAACATTTGCCTTTTTCCACTCAGCAGGAAAAGATTTCAAGTAAAGAGATTTGGTGAAAATTATTTTGAGTGGCACAACAACAGTATAGACAGTTTCTTTCAGCATTTTTGTAGTTATACCGTCATGACCTTTAAGCTTTTTATAGCATGTATACTATCCACGTCTTCAAATTCAATTTCTGATATCTTATCAGAACATTTATATATAAGGCTTGGTAGTTTACAGTGTGACGCATCGAGAGAGGAATTTTTTATAAACGTCTCATTTAAAATATTTGCTTTTTCATAATCATCAATTATAAGATTACCATTTGGTGATTTGATAGGTGGAATAACGCTATTTGGATTTTTGTTCAAAATATATTTAACCGTTTGCCAGAAAAATTTCGGGTTACTAGACGATAGGAATAAGTCTGCCAATTTGCTTTCACATTCAAGTTTTGCGTGTTTTTTCATATTGTTAACTTTATTTATCATTGATTTATATTTCGCCCAAGCGTTAATTTTATCAGTGCGGATAGCCGCGCGTCTAAGTTTGTCTCGCTTACGAATAGCGGTTCTTAATTCTGATGTAAACCAATGTTTATCGTTTCGTCTGATTATCACTTCTTTGTGTGGGATACAAGTTTTCATTATGTTAATGTAGATGTCTGTAAAAGTTTGCACTGTATGGTCAATATCCAAAGAAGGAGCCAATAATTTATGCCAATCAATTTCATTAATCATAGTATTAGCTCTAGGAAAGTCGGCTACGTGTGAAAAGACCTTCCATCGTTGTCATTTATAAAACACTACAAAGCATTGCTGGACAATAGAAGTCTGTTAAACCAATCAGGATTGGGCCAATAAGCGGCTCTCCCTCTCTCTTGTTTGTGATTTACGGAAGACAATTGATGGTCAAAAAGTTCAGTTGAACAGTTATCTTCTGACCTGATGCTTTAAATGTCAGGGGTATGGACATGGCCAGAAACATTCTTCTAGTTCTTGTCATGACCATAAGGATTGTACGAATCTTAACTCGTTTGGGACGTGAGTCTTTTGGGAAAACATTACTCACAGACGAGATTGTTTGCAGAAATGCCTACTTTTATAGAAATGTATGCGTTTACTTAATGCTGGGCCAGACCATTTGTCATGGAAGAATTCTCCGCGTGACGACTCATACTATATGGGTGATCACCCGTAGTCTGTATATCTTTCAGAAATTTTGGGTAGATACGACCAAATTATGACCGGTTGCCATGGCAACCGATTTTCGGGACAATGTGCGTTTGGGGGTGTAATTTCGCTACAGTATCCAACGTTAAATGATCGAGGTATATTTTGCCAACATCTGGAACTAGCCTTGCTCGAAAATCACCCATCACCAACAGAGGGCGTCATTCAAATAATAATTGTCCGCTGAGCCACACACTCATTGATATTAAACGCATTAATGTTAGTCAGCTATAAGATACGATAATGGATTACACATATTGCAAAACCACAGCAACTTATTATCACGGTATGTTATACAGCTTAGAAGAATAGACAATACAAGTGCGTCCCATAATGATGTGACGTTGGATTGGAAGCAAGGTCAGATTCCCAACCAGTGCATCATCTGACACAACAGATTATCCACACTCCTCAAAATCCCCTGTACTGCCAACAAGATATTTCATCATGCCACTTAACACTTCCCTTATCATATCCGACATCCACCTTAACCCCTTAAACTATTCTTACATAAACAAAATAATTCCATATAAATCTATTTTATATTCATCTGACAACCGCCATACCCTTCCAACATACTCCCACATAACCCAAATCATTCCATATGAAACTACCTTATCTTGAAACACCTATCGAACCGGCCCATCCTGTGAGTAGACTATAGTACACGCGATAAAACGTCAACAATTTAAAACCTGAAGCCCCCATCTACTTGAAACAATCTGAAATGTTTTAAAATCACTCTCACATGATGGACCTTGTCATACGCCAATCGGAAACGACTCCCAAAAGCTTAAAGCTTGTTGTCGAATGCCTTTCATATCATCACTATTAATCTTTGTCTTGTGTTTTGTAATATACGAATAATATGGACTAAATACTGTTTACACCAAAAAGGGCCGCCAAACCCCCGTTGTCTAACGTTAAATACTTTTGTATCATTGTATAGCAATTTATGCTTTAATTTAATTCTTGGGTCAGACCATTTGTCATGGCAGAATTCTCCGCTTGACAACTCATACGGTATGTGTGATCATCTATAAATCTTTCTGAACTTTTAGGTAGATACCACCAAATTGCGAAAGTTGCCATGCCAACCAAATTTCGGAAAATTATGCATTTGGGGGCTGTAATTTCGCTATATGACGAGATGTTTGCGACATTTTGAATGAAATGTAATTAATTTTCAAAGTTGTATGATCCAGAGATATACTTAAATTGCTCTCGCTTCTGGTTCCTTCCGCTGAAGGGTCAACATCCACCTGCTATATGTACCGGCGCATCCGAGTTAGAGCACATGATCACTAGCGTACCTGGGTTGAGCTTTGTAGAACTTAACGATAATAATAATATTCATCCATTTATTACACACTTTCTAAAGTATGTTTCAATGCTTGGAACAACCATTACCTTGATACCACAACGCCGGGGCGTTCAGACTTACTATATATTGACAATATTGCGTCTATTTGGGGAAAGGGAACAGAACTCGCAATTGAAAATCAACAATTTGTAGTTTTATCGTTTAATGATCAAGGTCGTACATTTAATTTCCTATCGATACGCGCGTTATAGAGAAAATTAGCTCGCGATAATTTTTACGTCATCTAAAAGGTCTGTCCTGGTATAGACCGTCCATGGCATCGTCCACATTCGGGAATCACGTGGTTTCGAAGTTGGTGAGTACCATGCATACAAAATGGCCGGTGCTGATGCAAACGCACAAATAACATAATATACAAGAAAACTAAGATGCATGCATCAGGTCACCCATGAACTATTTAGCAATAGAATAATTCAGTTCGGTTGCGGTTTCACAACGTTACAACTGTCATACGATTACACAAGACACACCTTGAATGTGGAACTGTGTAAGAGTGAATATTAATGTTCTAAATCCCATGTTTCACCTTTAGTTGTGATTGGGGGGGGGGGGGGTGTCGTACTTTATTAACACGCAAGTAGTGTAATTAAGTACGGGTAATTAGAAGTAACAAATCGTTTAGTTTCTATCGTATCGACTGAAAGGGGTGAGCAGATTATTGGTGATGAATGTTCTCGTTAGCTGTCAATATAATATGCATATTTGCCCCGTTACGTTTATACACTGTAGCATTGGCGGGCCAGAGTGTGTTGACATGTTAATTGTTTGGTTCATTAATAACAGATCAGCGGGGATTTGTCGTGAAAACGTACACGTATACGTGGAAATATGCTACGGTTACGGTTAAATTAATGGTTCTTCTATTACACCACCGTGTATACTCGGTTTAAATAGGTATATTATATAGGGACGTGTGCTCAATTTTGGTGTGGACCGATGATCGAAAAAACTAAATCGGAGGTAAATGTCGCAGACCGGAGGACCATTTTTTCAATAATTTTTAAAGAAATTGAGCAGTTGCAACAGAAGCAGCAAAAAAGGGTGTACAATTGGCAAATGATGAGGGGCGGTGTGATGTGTAACTAGGATTGAAATTAGATATGCAATTTGGAGATTATTGGATGAGGGATGTTATATTAATTATATTAAAGGGACGAGAGGGTTTAGTTGTCGAAAATATTTGTTCCAAACACCGTAAACAGATCAATATTAAAACGCATACATTTTGGTTCAAATATACGATCACTATCCCTTAAAGGAATACGGTCCTGAAAAAAACAATATTATTTTCTTTCAATATACCGATAATATATATATAAAATGTCCATTGGGCGCATATAATCTAATATTCGGCCGCCAATCGTTATTTTTATAACGATTCAAAAAAATTCCGAAGTTAGCCGAAGATTTTGTTGTAGACGAAGTCACGTGATCATCAGCCCGATCACGTGATTGTCACATGTAAACAGAAGCATAGCACGTGATCGATCACGTGGTAACTCATTGACAACGCATAGATACGCGACGGCGGTATTTTAAGTTTGCATGTAGTCGATCGCGGCCTTTGACGATTGTCGCGTTATCACACTGCGAATGCAAAACTTCGCCGAAACATCGCCTTTCTCGTAATTAAATGTCGATCTTTATCGTGTTATTATTACTATTATTATATGTATCGCGATGTGTTGTTACTATAAAGCCATGCCCGTATATTATTCAGTTTTGCGCGCATTTATCTATATAAACGCGTGCTCGTGTTTATATATATTTTTTCGTTACCGGAATAGTCCAAGTTATATTATATATGCATATCAAGATTGCATATATACGCGGAGACTTGCACAGTTATTAGGCAATTATCATCTCGTAAACATTCCAATTTCCAGATGACATTAGTCGTGTGTCAATAAAGAGCGTTTCGTTTTAATTATCGTAACGCGGTAAAACAACACACAATTGGTTTATTGCTGTCGGATTTAATCAATTATAATCAAGTCATTCATTACCAATATGATATGTTCATTTTTCCTTGGTTATGAATCATGTAATTATTTGGGCAATATGGTGTTTATATATATTTCGGAATATTGCTTCCCCCACCCCAAAACAATCTAGCCGACTGTCACTGGTGGAAATTCACTACATCTATGCATCGTTATTGACCTATTAAATTAGCACTCTAGCGATGCGGTCTATTGAATATCCAGGTCATAAATCGACCTCTATGTGGCAATTACGCATAACAATAGGGTTATAAACATCCAATCATATATAACACCTTTTGAAGGAGGGATAATAATCCGGTTTAATATGGAATCACATATTCAAGTGCTCTTTATTCGCAATATATCGTAATAGTGAACGCTCTTTATTGCGTCAAGGTAAAGGGACTCGACTTAGAACAGTTGTCATCGTGATTTTTTTTAATGATTACACCAATACAGGTCAATACATGTACACGATCTTCCGATATGCATGCTTTATATATCCTTCCAAGTCATAGCAATTTCCGCTTTATTAAACTCTTTTTATTCGTACCATATTAGGAAAACTCTTAACATGGAACGCTCTTTATGGAGCCATGGTGAAGGAAATGGGGAATCGACTAAGAATAGTTGTTATCGTGATTTATTCAACATACTCTCCACTTTAACTGCAATTGTATGTATTCGTAACCATGACTGACTTGTCAAATTAAACGCTCTTTATTTGGTATATGTAATCGGTTTCTGATGATTGCGCAACGGGTTTCCCACAGAAATGCCGCCAAATGGCACGTAAACGAACATCGTTTGGAAATGAATACAGCATTATACCTAAATACGGGACACTCGGGGCATATATACGGAAAATTAAAACAACATCGTGAACACGCGCCCGAATAGAGTTCACATGCCTGCTCATGTTTTTATAAGCTTTATTTTTGACACGAAAGTGTTACCTACCCCGCTCAATCGGCCTTCTATAGTTTTTTGGTCAAAACAATAACTTTCCAAACAGCGCTTAAGACAAATCACAAGTGAATATAACTCACCGCGCGATGACAATTAACCATGTGTACACAATGCTATTGATATGCCCCGCAGTAATTCCATCACGCTCACGAGCTGATGTCTATTCCGGATTTTCCATCGTCATATAGGTAGACACAAATAACTCCGATTCCGTGTTTTTAATTAGTTTACCTCGCTTGACGTCATGCGAGGTTTTGCGACGGAGATAGCCGACAACCGGTGGCGGTATTATTTATTTATTTCTCGGCTTAATTATTACGCGATTTTTATGGGACTTGGATTATTGTGACCACAATAGGGGTGGCTTTCCGATAGAGTTTTGTTGTTTCATGAGCACTGTAATCCCTTAAACATCATGCTTACATAAAGACCTACTAAATTTTACCTAAACAAGAGTCTGATTGTGTTATAGAAGGCAGCATAATGCTACTGGCTAATCACACACAAATGGTATAAACGCTCTTTATTATTTCCAAATAAGGAATTGAGCAACAAAGAACGCTCTTTATGTTTACCATCATAATATAAAGAAACACCAGGAAAGTAACTTTTTATGCTTTGTTTACATAACAGTCGGCAAATTTACGACTATAACATAATGTTTATGAGATATTTCTCATTTGTATATTAACAAAGTCTGTCTATATTTGAATATTATTTCGTTTGTAGCGGTGGAAATATGTTCACATGATACCCACCAAGGCCTTCATACCTTTAAAGGCACGTGCGGCCTTGGCGGTGGGTATCCTGTGAAAATATATCCACCCGTCAAAAACCGCCACAAACAGAAAGAACATCAAAATGTAGATAGACTTTGTCCGTAAACAAATAAGAAATATCGCATAAACAGTATGTTATGATCATATGTTTGACCATTGTTATGTAAACAACAGCATAAAAAGTTACTTTTCTGGTGTTTGTTTATATTATGATGGTAAACATAAAGAGCGTTCTTTGTGGGTGAATTCCTGTTATGGAACGAATAAAGAGCGTTTATGCCATTTGTGTGTGATTAGCCAGCAGCATTAGGCTGTCTTCTGTAACACAATCAGGCTCTTGCTTATGTAAAATATAGTAAATCTTTATGATAACATGCTGTTTACGCGATGGTCATGGTATATATGAACGGAACTGTATGCGTTTTAATGTTTTTCTGTTTACGGTGTTTGGAACAAATATGAATATTTCCGACAATTAAGGCCGCACGTGCCTTTAAGGTATACTACAACTGTTTTTCTTTTCAATAGCAGAATACAGAATGCTATTAAGAAGTGACACAAAACACAGAACATTTGTTTTAATTATAAGTATTAAGAAGTGAGAGATATGTGAGTCAAGGAAACCAGTAACGAAAGGCAATATTAACATGATTTGTCAGAGAATAATTGTTTACGTTCCAATGAATATGTACTGGAAACAAACTGTCTGTACCAGACTTTCATAAACACAAATTATGTATTAATGATCATTAATGGTGTAACGAAATATTTCGTTCTTTAATGTCTCAAATGAAAGTGTCAATGACACTGTAGCTCAACTTTGAGAAGAAGTTAAATTTGTGTGATGAGCAATGAATGGAAAGATTTAGAATTGAATTTGGAAATCCAAGATGGCCGCTGGCAGCAATGTTTTTTTGTCGGAATGTCCCCAAAATGACTCATTCTCATCTACATTCCAATTTCAACAGCCATGAAAAATTTCATGATGATCAGACTAAAGGTACGACCTGTAGCCCGTGCTAAAGGATTTAGTCATACAAAGATTAAAATCCAAGATGGCTGCTGGCGGCCATGTTTTTGGGTCAAATGATCCCAAAATGACTCGTTCCCATCTACATGTCATTATTAACATTCTTGACAAATTTTATGATGATCAGACTGAAAGTACGACCTGTAGCCCGTGCTAAAGAATTTAGTCATACAAAGAGTAAAATCCAAGATGGCTGCTGGCGGCCATGTTTTTTGGCCGAATAACCCCAAAATTACTCGTTCCCATCTACATGTCAATATTATCATCCATGACAAATTTCATGATGATCAGACAAACAGTACGACCTGTGGCCCGTGCTAATGGATTAAATTTTGAAATCCAAGATGGCCACTGGCGGCCATGTTTTTTGTCCGAATGACCCCAAAATGACTCGTTCCCATCTACATTCCAATTTCAACAGCCATGACAAATTTTATGATGATCAGACTAAAGTTAAGACCTGTAGCCCGTGCTAAAGATTTAGTCATATAAAGACTAAAATCCAAAATGGCTGCTGCGGCCATGTTTTTTGGCCGAATGACCCCAAAAGGACTCGTTCCCATCTACATGTCATTATTAACATTCTTGACAAATTTCATGATGATCAGACAAACATTACGAACTGTAGCCCGTGCTAATGGATTGAATTTTGAAATCCAAGATGGCCACTGGCGGCCATGTTTTTTTTCCGAATGATCCCAAAATTAATAATCTGGTCTAAATGTTGATGTCAACAGCTATGACAAATTTCATAATGATCCGACCAAAGGTACGACCTGTAGCCTGCATTGTTGACGCCTTACGTACACACATACACACGGACGACAAAGCCATGGCAATAGCTCAAACTTTACAATTTAACGACATTTTCGGTCTTTAACAGTTTAATAGGGGCCCCCGGTGGTCCAGTCGGTAGAGTGCCAGGTGAATTACGTCGTCCCAGGCCGTCCAGCGCTGACGAAGCTGGTTCTAACCCCACCATAGGGAGGGTGACCGGAATCGTGTATCTGGGCAAGTTTGTCAATTGCTTTCCGGGGGTCGGTGGTTTCTACACGCAGTGGAACAACTTCCCGGTGAAATTGAGCCTCTGCGTGGTCTTTCCTCCACCCGTAAAATTGACAACGTCGTGTGTGGCCTAGCGGCTAGAATGACGATAAACCCTAATAAACAACAGCAACAACAATTAATAGTTTAATGACATTTTTCGGTCTTTATAATATCTCAAGATATAGGGGGTATTTGGATCTCTAGTTTAACGACATTTTTCGGTCTTTATAGTTTAACGACATTTTTCGGTCTTTAATATCTCAAGATAGAGGGGCCCTTAGGGGGTATTTGGATCTCTAGTTTAACGACATTTTTCGGTCTTTGATAGCAAAATGGAAGAAGTACATATTTGGAAGATGTGGTGGCCCTAAAAAGGAAAGTTGTTTGGTGGTCTTGAAATGCAGTTTTTCTTAACAGTCTTCCTTGATTAAAGTGATGTGAAACACTCCGGCAGACACCGGGCAGAGTGATCAAATAAATATAAATTAAGAATAATCTTTCTCAAAGTAGTTATTTGTTACGAATATTAATCCAAATGGATGTTACACAACGTCATTCTTATATATTAGTTAAATGCAATGACTCTCGATGGCAAAATGATTTTTGTTTATTTACAGCCGATAGTTGCGCCCCGAATCGAGATGTAAATATTTACAATTTGGAGTAGTTCAGACGATGTTCTATATGAAGTGGTGTGGTAGATCTTTTTGGAAATTTTCAGTGATGTTAGTAGAATGATAACATTCCCCACGTTGGAAAAGTGCCTGAGCACTAACTTATCAATTTCTCGCTCCCGAAAAATTCCATAATATGTCTTTAAACATATATATAAATCTCCGGAAAAAAAAAAATTCTAAAGCATTAAACGATTTGCTATATTTCCACTAGGGCATATATTTCATCTGATTTTGCGAGAATCCATATATACTTTTTCATGAGAATCCAGGGTAATTTGCGAGAATCTAGATTTGGATTCTCGCCGAAATATAAGCCCAGATTTCACTCTGAAGTGTGCCTAAATGGCATAAATTGTACCTTGGTTCCCATGTTCGCTATAAACTAGCTTGAAATTCGCAAACCAATGAATTTTTTTTCTTCAGAAAATTTACATTTTTATGATTCGCGACATAAATTGTCACCAATAAAAACAAATTTGATTCATCGTGGAAGTTAGTCGGTGACTATAAATAATGTCACCATTCAACTGAATGTTGTTGAGCATATTTCAACCAATTTTGGAAGTTTAAATGAATATTTTCTTCACACTCAAAGTCAATTGACAAATTTCAGGATTTTAGCCTGCTTCGTTGGGACCAAATATTTGTTGTGCACACTGAAGGAACGTCTACCATCACTCGATAGGCCAGATTATGCCCTGACCATGCTATAAAGTATTAAACTAGCTTGAAATTGGCAAAACTATGAATTTTTTTGGTTGAACAAATTTACATGGGAATCTCCATAGAAAACGGTTATATTTCGATAAAAACGAAAGTAATGCGAAATGAAAGTCGGCACTGGCCAGAATTGTGCAGAATAACATATGAGTCAAGTTATATGCGAATATTTGACCTCATTCGATTAAATAGTCTCGTATTTAAGGAATCAATGCCAATGGCGCTCGGACATGTGGAAATTTTTTCCGTCGCACTCGCAGACTGTAAGGCGGAATTGTGAAATGTAAACACGCATTACCTTTTGTGAGAATAACACAAGCGCAGACTTTATCAAAGTAATGCAATACACAACAACAAATAGGATAAAACGGATATAAAAACGGTATAAGTGAGAATAAACGTGGAAACAGTTGACAACATTTGTTCGGTTATTCGGCAAAACCGAAGGTATAGATTTATGGTCACTAACAAGAAATTCAATTAATTGAGGAAAAACACCCACTGTCCTGAGTGGTATTGATAAGCTGTTGGGGGGGGGGATATTAATTGTGTTAAAGTGCAATGGGAAGTAATTGCGGTTAAGGGTAATAAGAAATGTCTTATTGCATTCTCATTGGGCTTAATCATAATTAGAGATTCCTTAAGTTATTGCGGTTAATCGAAATTGTCTATTAAATGTCAATTTTGATTCCCATAGAGATCATCAATGATGTCTATGCGCAGGGTCAACGTGCCAATCTTCTCTATTTGGATTCCAATTGTTGGCTCATTAAATATGCACATATGCTTAAGATACAGTCGTGCACGAAGCGAGCTCCCGTAAGTCGGGTTTTGGACCCCATGCAGTTAATGAAAATATCATTGAAATAATCAGTTTCCCCCAATTGATAAACAACCATATATTCAATATACCGGTACATGTTTTGGAGCAGAATTAGGCAGTCCATATTGGACGCCATCATGGAATTTATTTTTTTTGGTTTAATTTTCACACATATTTATTAGTTATGTGGATGGAGTTCTCATTAAACCTCACATCCTTATATTGGTTACAGTAATGCCCAAAGTAATTGACCACTTAACCACATCAGAATTATTGGTAATTTTTCAGCATTTAAAATCCTGACAAATTACCCATTATTCAGCTGTGGTCAATTACTTTGTACATTACTGTATGAGGATTGAGTTATCATTACACCTCAAATCCTTATATTGGTTACATTAATGCCCAAAGTAATTGACCACTTAACCACAGCAGAATTATGGGTATTTTTTCAGCATTTAAAATCCTGACAAATTACCAATAATTATGCTGTGGTTAAGTGGTCGATTACTTTGGACATTACTGTATGAGGATTGAGTTATTATTACACCTCAAATCCTTATATTGGTTACAGTAATGCCCAAAGTAATTGACCACTTAACCACAGCAGAATTATGGGTAATTTTTCAGGATTTAAAATCATGAAAAAATACCCATTATTTTGCTGTGGTTAAGTGATCAATTACTTTGGACATTACTGTATGTAGATGGAGTTAAACCTCACATCAGTGTGTTGGGGATTTGGACCTTGACTTGGGACCTTTTGTTTTTAACGCGACAAATGCGCGTACACCTTATACACAAATTTCTTATGTAACCAGAGTTTTTCTTGGATAAGATGAGTTTGAAGCCTGCTTACATTTCAAAATGTTGTCAGTTTTATATTGTCTGCAGCGGAACTCAACGCGTTGAAGCAAAAGTTAGAAAAGATAAAATGTGTACGTAATGAGACTATAATACAACTGAAAAAATAAACTGAGGGAGGGGTGGGCGATACAGGGAACTAAGGGTTGAACCGATATAAATTTGTAGAGCGATAACGACCGATGTTGACATAATATGCATCTGAACTCTACTGTTGCAACATGGCTATAAAATAGGGGGGTGTCAGAATCTTAGTCATCTCTATATAGTGCCAGAATAGTCATCTATAAGATGTTGGGTTGGTTATATGGACTCGGAGAAAAAGTGGTTTGTACCGATGAACTGACATAAATTAGTGGAGCGATGTTGCATCGCGACTGTACTAAAGCAGCAATGATGTAAAATGGGGGGGGGGAGGAGTCTGAAATTATCTATCTTTATAGATGGCACCAGGATTATATAGATAGGAATAGCAATTGATATACGTATACAGTATACTATAGTAATACCATAGACATATAAGTACAAATATCACGTGATAAAATATTACGTTACGTGAATATACCGATGAAAGAAATAAATAAATTGGACCGGGATTAGAGGTTGGGTTGGTTATATGTGGATAATTGGATATGGAATTCATACCGATGAAACGATACAAATTAGTGGAGCGATAATGACCAATGTTGACACTTACCGCTATACTTAAAGTAATTGACCACTAGCAACGTGGTGTCACCCCGTTAATACTGCGGTACTATACCGCGGTATCCTCCAATACCGCGGTACTGATACCGCTTGTTAACGTATGTGGGAGTAAATACCTCCCCTCAAAGTATTCCATGAAAATCACTGCGGTATTCAAAAAAATTAATGCGGTGCCCGCTAAAAGACCGCGGTATCATCGCCCAATACCGTAATTCCACTGCCATGACCGCCTCGATACAGCTACCGTTTATTACCGGTATCACCGTGGTCATGACCGGGGTATCACCCCGTTTTTCTGGTCAATTACTTTGAGAATAGCGGTAGTCAGGCTACGCGCGGGAGAAAATAGGGGTTGATACGATAGACCAAAATAAATTTGTCAGGTGATAATGACCAATGTTGACCTATAAAGTAACGCGACTATACTGTCGCATAATTATCAGGTGTAACCGGTCAAATATGAACTCTAGTGACCAATATAGAACAGGTCAGAAAACATTCGCAGGGCCCTAATTGGCCTAAAATTTATTTAACACTCCATTTGCCATTATTGGCATTAAAATTGATTTATGTCGATAAAACTGTCATTTTTCAAAATTTTAAGCTGAGACTTGGAGTGTGTTGGTGGGATAGCTACATATTCGTAAAATGACAGAGTACAGCACGCAATTATGTTTTAGATGGAAGAAATGAATTTTTTTCAATGATAAAATTTAACATGGAAATTTGAATTTACCATTAACATCGATTTATGTCGATAAAACTGTCATTTTTCAAACTTTTAGGCTGAGACTTGGTGTATGTGCGTGTGATACATATATGTTCCTAAAATGACCGAGTCCAGCGCGTAATTATGTTTTAGATGGAAGAAATTGAATTTGACATTTTCACAAAAACACGCCAATTCCGAATCCAGATGACCTACTTGCAGACGAGCGCTCGTTAATATTCATGCCAAGAAATACAGGCGTCAAACTCATCTTTTTGGAAGGTTAATCCGATATACACATATTGAAATAATCCTTCCAGAACACCTTCCAAGATATAGAAGAATATTTTAATAGATTAGGACGCCAAAACAGTCGTAATGAAAGAATTAAAATGCACATCGCGTCCGCTTCGATTGTCATCGGCATTGGAAAATTAGACCATTGTATCTGTTTTGCGCATGCGCAAGTCACTTTCCATATATGGGATTTGTGTTAACATGATCACCGATCAATCCATTAACCAACAAATTACCACGCAATTATCTTAGCATAAAAATATATTGTAATTTATGCAACTACGACCCTGGTAACCCTGATAACTAATAAAATATACCGGCCAATTCATTTTAAGATCGTTATTTCACTTTGCTTTAAGCATAAATACACTCTTAAACGCACATAAACGACCCATTGGCGTTAAAATTAAATATACTCGGTATTTATTATATTAGTTTTTTATTGCTCAGTATAGAGTTAGACCCTTGACACCTGTCAATATATTTGGGCTGAATTCATATGATGCGGTATTATTCCTCGAAATAAACAACAAAGCAGTCGTTACTTCGAAATGTCGTTTGGGCTAACATTTACACAAATCCTTCGCGTGTTCTCCTCAATTGGCACGCATGTTCTCAGTCGACACACAGGTTATCCCAGAAAGTCGTGTGAAATAAACACCCAAGGTTTGGGTGAAATGAGGAACTGACACGAAACAGCATTTTGCCTGTTACGAGCATATGCTAGTTTATTTTTGAAACAAGTTGGTATATATACCTTATTTGTTTGGAAATATTCCGTGGTTTTCTATAGCAATCTGACCTTGTCGGGGGTGCGTGGAAACAGAGACGTGGCGACAGGGGGGATTGTTTTTTGGGGGGGGGATGTCTGAACCCCCAACTTTGGTCAAAATTTTCAACAGTTGGAAATTTCATACCTGCCAAAACATTTGTTGGAAATTTCACACCCACAATAGGTTGAAAATGTTCTTATTGTGGGAATTAATTGTTTTTGGACCAATATTTGCATATTTTCCTATTTTTTTGTCAACATTTTGGACTGAAATGGTCATCAGTTGGAAATTTTCCAACCTTAGGGGGGGTGACAGGTTGGAAATTTCCATATTTGGAAAGCTTGCGTCCTGGTCCCCCCCCCCCCCGTGGCCAGTCAAAACTGCTAGTTAATTGAAGAAAACAATGTCATTGGAATTGTCATCAGTTGGAAATTTTCAAACCTAATTGGGGGTGTCAGGTTTGAAATTTCCGAACCATGGTCGGCCCGGTGTGTCGTTGTCCCCCCCCCCCCCCAATGGCCAATACAAAACTGCTAATTAGTTTAACAAAACAAATATTTTACTACATTTGGTCAAACTTGTGGACTGAAATGGTCATCAGTTGGAGAATTTTCCAACCTGAGGGGGAGTATGAGGTTTGAAATTTCCAACACTATAGGAAAGCTTCAGTTGATGCCAGGATTTGCGATTTTCTTGTATAGTTTTCAAAATTTTCTCACACCGGACCGAACAACCATGCATGGTCAGCCCGGTGTGTCCTGGTCTATTGTCCGTAGCCGTGTCCATTTATCTGGAGTTAGACCACTAGATGTTAGGATTTATGCAATTTTTCAGGTTAAAATATCTGAATGTTCTCATACCGGGAATATAGAACCACAGATGTGCCAAGGGGGGGGGGGGGGGGGGTGTGCAAATGGAATTATGGAAAACTTGTGTTTTTTCTGATTCAAGGGCGGGGTGCAGTTAGAATTTCCCAAGGTGGACACCCCCCAACGGAGACCCTCTAGCCACGTCCCTGCGTGGAATACACCAGTATATACATCTTGGAGAAACCTTCGACTGACAATTTTGGTCAGAATGTTTGAGCAAACATATGTGAAATTTGGAATCAAATGAGGTATCAGCTTTAAAAAAAAATAGTATAGCATCTTACTATGTATATGTAATATGTCATATCTAAGTTTAATACCTTTTTCCTCGTTTCTGGTAGCGTTATAGATCGCTTCGGCCATTTTGAATGCGTGATACTCATCAACTTGAAACCACGTGATTCCCCACCGTGATCGTCGGCCGGGTTACGCTAGTATCGCACTCGCTTACTCGTACACACTAGTATATATAGCAGGTGAATATTGACCCCTTCAGCGTTACTTCGACCATCGTGTGGAATAAACCTTTCGTTTGGGACGATATTCTTGCGGGGGGGGGGGGGGGGGGACATCGCAGGCGTATATACCAATTTATTGGTGTACGTTATATGATTAGTCGGGGCATTGATCACGTTATAATTCTCTGTCCAACAACATATAGTAAGTGGATGGTAATCTGCGGTCTATAAATCGCTAGAAAATTGTGAAAGATGCCACCTAATTGCTATTGTTTGCTATTATTTCGGAATTTGACGACTTGTTTCTAGGACAATGTGAAGAGAATGTAACTCATTTCCGAATTATATTATCCAGGAAGGCATGAATATTTTTGCAAACATATATGGAATCACCTCTCGCCCATCACCAACACGGGGCGCTTTTCAAAATGGCCACCAAACCATATTTTCCAAAGATAAAACGTGCATTGTATTCGTAATTTGGATAATTTGTTGTCACGTCAGACAGCCGCTATTTTGTTTATGCATGTCTTTTATGTTTTGAAAGTATATATATAACTGTCAATTTGTCAAGTATCACATCCATATGAAGTTTGCATGTTCACTATGTTATCATATTGAGCAACGACCAGAACATGCATTGGTATATATAACAATATGAATCTGATATACATGCAGTAACACATTTAATAACACGTTCACAATAAAGCAAAATGCATGGCATGGTCTATATTTCGTTTGGGGCAGTGCATTCATGTGGTGTCCACTGGAGTTCTGTAGTTTTTAGCGTTGTGTGGTATCTCTCGAAGCATGCGCCTTTATATGGAGCGTCACATCACATTCCTTGCACATACATCGTGTTTCTGGGCGCATTGCCCTCTCTCCCTTTTGAAATCTTCAATCAAGAGCCTCTGGTTTGCAGACTACACATCTCATTGTGGGTGGATATTCTTCTCCGTTGTGGGAATGAACTGCGGCCAGCGGTTAGAGTTTCGGAACTCAAGTCTCGTCGGAAGTTCTTCGCAGGCTGATGTGCGACCAGATTTTTTTGACGTGATGCGATCTTCGGGCAAGGCTTCTGCAATCCCCTCTGCAATTAGTTGTTTGGCGAGGTTCTTCCGGAACTGAATGTGAGTGTGTTTCGAATCCACTTTGCGATATAGGCAGTAGCTATTTGTTAAGCCCCAGCATTAGTCTGACGTATCCACTGAGCACATGTATTTGTTGTAATATAGACTAATCCTGGGTTTGACTATTTCTTCGTTAGATCTCGATAGTTTTGGAGTGTTTGTTCCTTTTGCCACGTTTACCGTCGCTTGTCGTGCCAAAGAAGGGGCCCACTCACCCGGTGGCGAATATCTCCATGTCTCAGCTTATTAAAATCCTTTTGTCCATCTGTCAATTGCGGGAGGTTTTTTGCGATTTTTCCTGCAAGTGCCAATGGCGTGAGTCTCACGCTTGTGCAACTCCATAAATAGTTCCGGACTTGAGTACAGTACCAATTATCCATGGTCACTTGATACCCTTGATCAAGAATTCCATTCATCATACTCATAACAACCGAGTAGTTTTCCCAAGTTCTTCTTGACCACTTTGGTGTGTGTACGGGGCAGCTTTCCAAAGTACACCTGGTATTTCCACGTAAAACCACTTCTATTTGTTGCATGGGCTTATGGGGATTTTACGTTTTCATAGCTGCTCGACCGAACCATCGTTTCATCTATGGCAACATTCATGTTGTTCGGGTGTATACACACCAGTATAACGCTTTGTTATTGTATCGTGTATTGTTCGTATTTTCGTCAGGGGATCAGACACATCAGCTTTTGAATTATCAGAGAAGTGCAGAAACTTCATGATAACCAAGAATCGATCCCGTGTCATTACATTCCCAAAACAAGGTGTTTGTATCGAGTGGCCAATAGGATTTTAGAGTTGGCTTTTGAATTATGTTCATCAGCATTTTCAACCCCCAGAATATTTTCATCTCAGTCGGCGATGTAGAGTTCCACCCGTGAAAGATTGAAGGTTTGGGTTATTTTTCAAGAAATTGTCAGCATATCTATTTCCTTTGAAATCAAGGCGAACACACCATCTTCCATGTCCATGAAAAACTTGTATACATCAAGTTGATTGGTTTTGTTATCGGCAGTTCCTTTAAAAGGGAAAATAACAGGCTTCGCGGGCTCCGCTTTCCAGTCAAACTCGTTCGTGTCGTCTTCATAATGCATTTGAGATTTCAAACTGACAGCTTCACTTGAAACCCGTCGGTGGATCCAGCGTAGCTGATTGGGAAGTGGGTGTAGGCCTTACATTCTAATGAACATAAATTACAGCGTTATATTGACGAGAAATGCGACGGTGTTGCGAACTGTCGCTCGAGAATCAAGGACCTACAGGCCGACATCGAAACATCCCTAGAGCAAGCCAAAACAGCGGTCAAAGCTATCAACAAGAATGCAGGTTCTATCGGAACACTTAGTGACAACTTAAAGCGACTCACCAACAAAACGACACAAAATGCCCAATCCGAACCGCAAAGTCAAACTAATTTAGATGACTTGAAGGAAGCGCTGACAAATTTTGGCGACCTATTGTGCGAACGCTTAAATCAATTCTGCAGCAACATAAAAGATACCGTTGATGATGCTTTCGCACAAAATGAATACACTGTCTGGGATAACTGCATGTTCGGACGATCAGGCTGAACAAAATGACATCGCTGCTGAATCCGATGCTGCACCATCAGAGGCATCACAAAATAACAACGGTAATCCGATTGAGCGAGACGAGCGAACTAACTATAAGCACACACGAGACAACTACCAAGATAACGGCAGAGTTGACGACAAATACACAGACAGGGACTCTCGTGACAATGACGATTACCAGCGCGATGATTGGTATGAAATGCGTGATCGCAGGCAAAATGTAAATAGCGGTAAACGGGATCGTCTAGACCACAACAAACATTCAGTACTCATCTTATAGTCGTGATTATGAATGTGACGACCGGTTCAACGTGCGCGACAGACCGTCTGACGACAAACATAACAGTGCTTTCCGACCAACTGGTACGAGTTCAGGAATGAGACGTAGCGGTTCTTCGCCAATTAATCGCAATGACAATCGTGATATATACCGCAGGCGCAACGACTATCCTATCAAGACAACTAGACTCTTTGTTTCCAATCTACCAGAAACAATGAACTCTCACATTCTGGCCAAATTTTTGATCGACGCACATGTTAAATTCACAATTGTTCATGTTTTCAGATCTCGCAGCAATGGCCAAATATCCGCCCGAATTAACGTTGGTGTTTCAGATAGTATCTACTGTAGAGGCCCTGACTGCTTCCCAAAAGGAGTCACGTGCACAGAATGGATTTCCAATGATACCAACACACGCACGTAAATTATAGGCACAACTATTCATTGCACTTGGTATATATATCTCTATATTCTCAGCTACCTTTGGTCGCATGCTCCTATTAATTTTGTTTGTAAGTCAATCCAATTTTTGCGGTCATTCTGAATGTTGTTACGTGGAATTGTACAGGGTTGCTCTCCAGCAGCAGTTATCTCAGTAATATGTTGTCAACTCAAAATACCGATATATGTGGGATATCAGAACACTGGCTCCACGAACATAACGCTCACTTTCTGGAATCAGTTGATCCAAATTATCGTTTTCACGCAGTTTGTGATGCAACTCAACGTGTACCTATGCAACGCGGAAGATACAAAGGAGGTGTCGCCCTTCTATGGAAAACCGAGCATAACAGCAAGATAACAATTTTAGACATGTCCGACGATCGCATTTGTGGCATACAGTTTAGGCTCAGACGGGGGGTATATATCTACATTTTTCAGGTATACATGCCATGTACCAACTACGCTGTCGAATTTTACAGAGACTATATCAAATTTCTCTCAGATATAATAAGCAGTTACTCCTCGTTGGGGCATTTGATCTTGATGGGAGACTTCAATGGTAATCTTCAAAAATCAGACGCCAGAAACATGTCATTCTCCACATTTGTGAATGAAAGCAAATTCTTCTCAGCAAATTCAAGCCCTCTTTGCAGGGGATTATCCGAAACATTTGTTGCGCCCAATGGAAATGGAGGTAGCATAATCGACCACATTCTTGTACCGACACAAGACAAGTCGAGAATATATAAAATTGAGGTCTTGGGTGACTCCCCAATTAATGTCTCAAATCATCGCCCTATCGTCATGAGCATATCATACGGCGAAAGCGCCAACGACCCTAGCCTAACATCCGCTCAAATAAAACCTAACTGGAGGAAATTTGAATCAGCAAGCGAGAACATCATACAATATCAGGCCCAAATAGGCGGCAGTCTACCACCACATTCAATTGCGTCCAAGGAAGACCTAAATGCATTCTACAACAAAGTCATATATGCAGTTACTGACGCAGCTGAAGTGTTTGTCCCAGTCACATCATTTAAACGACACTTAAAGCCTTACTGGAATGATAACCTAAAACAGCTGCACAAAGCTATGAAACACTACCGCAATATTTGGATCATTTCCGGTAAACCACATGACAACACACATCCTGACTACAAAAATTACAAGGATGCAAAATGCCTTTTCCGACGTGAGCATAGAAAAGCTAATGAAAATTTTCTAAGACAAATGGACGATAGAGTAGATCATATGGCAGAGTCAAATATTGATAATTTCTTCAGGGCTTTCAATGGCAATCGTAATCGACGAAAGACCCTTCACATAATCTTTTCGAAGTGGATGGTAATCCTCTGCGAGAGCCCGATGATGTAATAAATGCATGGGCCGATTACTTTGAATCTCTATACTCCAAGTTTGACTCAGAAAATTTTGATCACGAGCACTTTAGATATGTCACTGATTCCGTCTCACAAATAATTAGTACACAATGCTCAGAAGAAATTGACGCCATATTATGTTATGAAATAACTCCAGAAGAAGTGCACAATGCATTAAAACACGCCGGCAAAGGCAAAGCTCCAGGTCACGATTCACTTTCATATGAACACTTTATTCATGGAGGCGAAAGTCTCATTACGTCTGTAGCATATATGCTGTCGATGATGATGGAACTCAATCACATCCCACACCAGGCAAAAATTGGCGTGATAATCCCTTTATATAAAGGTGGGGCAAAACCGAAAAAGGTGTTCGACAGCTACAGAGCAATCACTCTTCTCCCAGTATTATATAAAGTCTTGGAAAAAGTTATACTCACGCGCCTAGAAACACACACACCTGAGCTCATTCGTGTTCACCCTTTGCAAAACGGCTTTCAGAAAGAAGTCAGCTGTCTTCACTCATCATTTGTTTTAAACGAATGTTTCACATATACCAGTGAATTACACAGTCCGTTATACACATGCTTCATTGATGTCAGAAAAGCTTTCGACACAGTGTGGATAGACGGACTACTATTCAAGTTATATAATCGTGTTTTTTGCGGCAAGATATTTCTATTGTTTGACACTCTACTTAATGGTTTCAAATGCGTCGTCAGATTCAACAATGCAAACTCAAGAACATTTGATATTAGCCAAGGTACAAGACAAGGTGTAATATTATCCCCTGTATTGTATATGCTATTTATAAACGATTTATTAACTGAACTAGAGAACTCACAGTTAGGGATGAGATTGGGTTCCATCAATTGTGCTTCACCAACACAGGCCGACGATATGACCCTATTATCTCTAACCGCAAATGGCCTTCAACTACTATGTGATATTTGTGGAAAGTTCAGTCAAAAATGGCGGTACCAGTATAACCAGGAAAATTGTAAGGTGATCGTTTTCAGCGAATCTGGCGCGTCATCAAAATCTCGCACAAAAAATACTTGGACATTAAACGAGAAGCCAATATATGAAACAGAAAGCGTCACTCACTTGGGCATCCCCCTGCATAAAAATGCTCATATAAATCAATTCGTTGATCATACAATTAAGAAAATTCGCTCAGTCTATCTTATGCTGAGCAATGCAGGGATGTATGCAGGTGGTATCACACCTCTTAGCTGCCAAATAATCTACAAATCAATCGTATTACCAAAGGGATTATATGGGGTGGAACTCATGTGCGGCTTATCTCAAACTAACATAACTTCATTAGAACGTGTGCACAGATTCTGTTTGAAACGTATCCAAGGGTTTTCATTTAGGGCTCGCACTGACGTTGTCCAAGGCTTACTTGGTTTAAGCTCTCTCGCTTCCTTTATAAACAAGCGAAAACTCTGTTTCTTTGGCAATCTGTGTAGAACTCCAGACGGGAGAGCTGCAAAGGACATTTTCATTGCACGCTTGAACGACAACCTTGTATCGAACCAAACATCTAACCAAACACCAAACGTTGCCTCATTTTTAACAGACGTACATATATTGGCAAATGAATACAATCTCACATCGTATAGTGTAGACTATGCCTCACATGGTCAGTTTCCAACTAAAAGTCAATGGAAAACCCTTGTTACACAGCAGATCAACTATAAAAACAAAATTGAGCTAGAAAACCGCCTGAGAGGCGACCAACCATTGACGGCATTCAACAAAAGTCACAACTGCCTTTTTCCAGCCCAACTATGGCGCTCATGTAGAATTATCAACTGTGAAAAGCATAAATTCCTACTCGTGGGCCAGCTGTTGACCAAAATCACCTCTCCAGAACCTGGCAATTGTAAGTTATGCAATACTACGTTCAGCAACATTGTTGAACACGCTATTTTGGCATGTTCTGCAACGTCCGATCAGAGAATACAAGTATGGTACGATATCATTGATATGTTTGGCGTACCGTTTTTCATACATATTGATTCTCTACCTATTCAAGAGCAGTCGATGGCATTCTTAGGTTGTTTATCAACCGATATTAGATGTATCGTTTCCCACACACGTGTACATGAACTAACGGTATTTATGGTCCGAACTTCATTCGAATTGTGGACAAAATACATAGCACGCTGCAATTGACCACTTTATTTCTACAATTGTTCGGCTACAACTAACTCATGCGAAAACGTCACAATTGTCTCACGCCAGCACACGCGTGGAATGATGCAATATTGCTATCTAATATAAGACAGATCATTTTCTGCATCACTCATAGATCATAGTATACTCTCGATGTGTTCTTATGGTGGTAATGGAAACAGGATTTCAGGATCCACATGTCCGCATATTACAAAATAATTACTGTGCTGTTGCTATCGTGTTCGTAAAGCATATTGATGTATATATAGGCACATACATCATCGAGCGTGAGAGCTATACTAACACTGTATGAATGTTTGTGTGTGCGTGCTTCTAGCTCTTGTTCAATTCATACTAACACCGTATAAGTTCTATGTTTCTGTTCAATTCTCAATGTAATTGTATTCATAATGTATGGCTCTCCTATACTTGGAGGAAATAAAAGTATATATAAATATATATTGTTCTGATCCTCCCTATCATCCTCACTAGTCGTCCTCAGTTCCACCGTACTCTGAATCGGAGATAAAGTCTAGAACTGTCCGAATCGGTGGTAATGCGACTGATTGCTTCATCCACATTAAAAAGCGATCTACGCGTCTGCGGCTTAATGGCGACGCCATTTTGGAACAATGACGTCGTGAATCACGGCACGCGACCCCCACCTGACGTCAAAAATGGGTTACATTGTCCTGGACCTCTCACTGAGCGATCGGCCTATATTTTTGACATGTTAATGTGCGCAAAACATTTAATTATAAAAGAATCCTTCGCTGATAACAAGTGCATTCTGAAGTGGGAAACGGATCAGTTTCCTGTCCTGTGCTAGGTAATGTTTTGGGATATCCATATCCGTTTCCCGTATCCGTTTCCCGTCCTAAACGAGTGAAGAAATGTTCAAACTCTGAATGTTTTAAATGACATGAATTCCACTGTGACGGAATTACACAACAATTTGTTCCCTGAAGGTTTAGCCAATCCGTACGTGTGCTCACATGTTACTAAACCTTACAAATGATGTATATAGGCCCTATGAATTCCACGTAAACAGTGCCCTAAACGCAAAAAAAAATAAAAAAAATAATCTACAGATGAGAGTTTACAACAGGGAATATATACAACGGGAAGGTTCACTTCCTATTGGCTCAACGTAATGCATGACGTCGCCAGCATCCGCCATTCTGGTAGGATAGAAGAGCGAATGGCGTCATTGGTTACAACAGCATCATTCACTTCCTAGATGTTGTGGAGGAGATATCTCCGAAAAAATAAAGATATCCAGCGAAATTACAACCAGAAGTAAGTAACATTGACTTGATTATCATATAGTACAATCTTAAATCTTAACAGATCCATATTGGCCTTTGGTGACAGTTGTTTATCTTCCTAGTTTTCGTGGCAAACGGTACATCGCACTGTTGCAGTATACAGCAGTACACGTGTTATTTTATTTTAAATAAAGGTAGTCGGTTGAGAAAAGTACGTGTTTTATTCTAACAATAACAATTTTATTGTACTCACATCAAATCTGGAGCATCTCCACGACTTCCGACGTGACAATATTCGATTGAGAATTTGAGTCCAGTGTGCTGTCACACTGGGTGAATAACATTAGCACACAGATCCTGATTACCTGAAACAAATTTAATTATAGAGTGAGTACAGTTTGTGCTGGCTTCTGCCATCCATTCTATTTATGAATATATTTTTTTAAGCTGATATTGAGACAACCAATTCATTTGGTACTAAAACCAAATGATACTAGGCCCCTACAATTTGGCTACAAATAAAAAAACAGCCAACCCTACATAATTATGACGATAAAAAACAAATTGTTGACAAAATGATTCCTTTACTCTCAGTCTCAGATGCCTAATAATAGTGTCAGCACGATTATTAATTTTGGAGAAAATTCCCAATAAAATCACTATTATTTGGCATTGAGACATAGAGTGAAATTGCCAACACTAAATTTCAGCCCAAATGCCCACCCATCACTATTATTTAATTAGGCCATCACGATTATTAGGCACCTGAGAGCAAGGGACTGCTCATGCGCTGTGGAGAGACTCCCTTTGTTTGATTAACTGGCCAATTGGCATCAATTACGTGTATCCCTTTAACTGAAAATTCAATTACAGTACCCCTTATAAAATTTAATTGATAGTGTACTTTATTATTGTATTGGATGTATATAAAAAGTTATTTAATAACAATTAAATTAATCAAGAACTCATAAATAGAAATGCAACAAACTTACTAATAGGGAATAATTTTATTAAGAGAAGTGAATTCAAAAATCAGGAGAATTAGAATCAAATTAAACAATAAAAAAATCCTCGTAACATAAACCCAAAAGACTAAATAACAGATGATTCAATCAACAGCTATTCACCTTGAATAACTAGAATGCACTCAGAGAGATGCCAACGTGCGCAAAAATGTAATAAACAATAATTTAAAAAATAATTTCACTGTATTTTACTTAATTTATTTCATTTAATTTAATGTTAGCAAAAAAAGACAATTACCATTTCTCATTTCATCACAGATAAAAGGCAAATTACTATATTAATCATTTAAGTAATTAAAACCAATTCCATGTTGCCGAAAGGATGAGACTTTAATATCGATTATATTTTTTTCAGCAGCATATTTTGATTTTCATTTTCCGATAGTCAAAGTTGACCAAAGGAGCAATTATAAGAAATAATTAATACTATTTGTGTAAATATTGATAGCAGCCAATATGCAACAATAAATATCAATAATTAATCAATAATTAATCAATAACGATCATTTTATGTAATAATAAACTCTTCAAACGGTGTTTGTGTCAACAAATGCGTTTTGTTTTGTGTTACGTCATTCGTCGTATTTGACCCGGAACTCGGCTGAAGGTTAGGCTATTCAGCCTATTGCGTCGAATTACGAAATCGCGTTTTGAATGTCTCTCTTTTCCCGCACGATAATAAGAGGTCTTCGCACGAACCAAAAATGATAAAACTTCCCAATTATAAGTAAAAATACCCAAATGAAGGAGTCTATAGACTATTTGATGTAGAGTTCTGATGGAGAAAATGTAGGTCGATCTATTTTTGTCATAACTCTGACGTATTTTGACCTGAGAGAAAAAATCGAAATCGAGGCTCACTACGAGCATGCCAGTTTTAAATATAGAAACAGGGAATCCTGACAAATGGCGATATCGGCGACAAACAAATAATCGAAAACAACACATCAAATAAACATAGCAAAAACGCGGCACAGTTAAAATGTCAGAACGCCACGAAGTTTTACGTCGTTTTTGGTGACGTCGTGGAGTGTGACACCAACCTACGAATCTGTCTGATCGCCATACTGTTGCGCGAGCGCACGTAATTAGAACCAGCTAGCTGGTCAACAGACCTATGTAACATGCCCAACATAGAAGCCGGAACTTGGCTGGTACTGAAAAGCTGAAACAATCTCAAGCCAAAAAAACAAGCAAACAACAAGTGCTATAAACTCCAGTACTGATAGCCAAGCATTATACTTTTGGACTCATTGAGATAATGTATTGATGAAAATGTGCAATAGAAGTGATCAGGCAAATTTCATTAAAAATGTGTGAATGACTTTATGACTGAGACAGATTCATCACATCAGTAATATATTGAAGTACGTAGACAGAAATTAAAAATTATGGATAAAATTAGGCCAATCATCCGTTTACTGTTCACAAATTGAGACGAAACAAGAGGGAAAATGAAAACCATACATGTAGCTCTTTGAAAATTGTAATCTAACTTCAGTTTATTTTCAAGATGTACCGGTATACAAGATGGAACTCATGCAGTGCTCAGATAAAATAATTAACATAAACAAATTAAAGTTGAAGATGCTCACCTTCTTACACATGGGTGAAAATAACTGTTATGTTATCAAATTAAAAAATTTGTTTTTAATATTCCTCATAAATTAAATGACAAAATTGCTGGATTCTGATTGTAAAACTATTTGAAGTGGTCATGGGAATAAACCAGTACTAGAATATCCGGAAGTATTGGACAGCATCTTCAAACCAAAACAAAATTGAATAGAGAACCAATTTCAAGCGAATGAAAAAGACAACAACAAACATAACACAGTAAAAATCAGTATGTACAATGTTCAACAGCAGACAAAGGACTAGCTTCTTCAGGATTAATTTTCACATGCTTGTGTCAGATTTGACCAGCCACTTTAACCCTTTACCCAACAGAAGGGCCCTGTGCCAATGCATTCTCTTATATATGCGAGTCGACCATAGGTCGCCTCGCATATATAAGAGAATGCATTGGCTTAACACATTAAAAATTATAAAATTGTTAATGAATGTAAGAAAAAATGGTAAAAAGTGTTAAAAAAAGATTTTTTTTAGGCCAATGCATTCTCTTATATATGCGAGGCGACCTATGGTCGACTCGCATATATAAGAGAATGCATTGGCACAGGGCTAACTGTAACTATCACAATGTGATCAAGGAGCCGGTTCCAATGATATCCATATTTGTATGGTTCTATTGAGACAGACCGAAGATATTTTAGGCTGTTGAAGCTTTATTTGGCCGGTTTTGGCCGGTTTGTTGAGTAAAGGGTTAACCCCTTCATGACTGTAGCTTTACTGTTACAGCATTAAAGATCCTGTGCCAGTGCATTGTATTATATATGTGAGTCTACCATAGGGAGTCTTGCACATATAAGAGAATGTACTGGCCTACTGTACAAGGAAGGCCAAGGGGAATATTGTGAGGCCAATGTATTCTTTTATATATACGAGTCTCCATATGGGAGACTCGCATATAAGAGAATGCATTGGCATAGGGTTTTGGCAGAATTTCTGAATACTCCAGTCATGGAAGGGTTAAAGCTCAATGACTCTCCAACCACAGGATCCATTTAAAGTGATCTTTAATGTTGAAGACTAAGTAATAGCTCAGATTTATCCAATAATAATATGCTAATTAATATACCATATATCATAATCATGCTACCGGTAGTATAGCACTCTAATGATTATTCAAATAACATAATTTTACATCTATCATCTTGTAACTATTTATTGTTTTCTGATACTGAACTGTTAAAATATAACAATAAAGAGCATTTGTGGGTATCTTATCCTAGTATTTTTATATCGCTTCTCTAGGACAATTTCTAAACATCTATATTTTAATGTACATGTATCTTCGTGTATGACATAGTGCTAATTATGCAATGTCATTATCCGGTTTGGTTGATTTGCTGTTCACAGGAGGTGTTGATCAGACAATAGATGAAAAAAGAACTTCACTGGTGTTGGAAGATAGAACAAGCACGTTTCTTAAATAATATTTTCGTCGATTCGTGATGAATATGGAGTGGGGTAGTCCAGCTTTGGCTATTTTGAATTTGGCAAAAGGACCAGCAAACACAGGAACATAAATGTTAACTGATGTTGGAAGTTAGAACAAGTGCACATCTTATTTGTATTGCATTGGTTTCTCCAATTCCTGCTGACTCATATGTGTCATAAATATATGTGTGTTACAGTTTAGACTTCAACACTATAGGTCACTTTAAAATAGGATATCTATAAATATTCAGGGGAAATCTGCATGCCTATCTCGAAACTGACAATTTAGTGACAAACAATGAGATGTATATTTCTCCATTAAGGACTTGTCATAAACATGTTCATAAACATGTTCATGAATTATTTCCCTACATTTTTTGAAAAGCAGAACAATGACATGTTGGCAACTAGGGACTCTATCATATGATATGGCTTTACTAGTATGTGACTATATATAGGAGGACAAATTCGCTTTTAATAATTATTCGTGCTTAAGTGCAATTAATTGTTTATAAATTTGGGAAGATATAATTATTGTCAGTAACTTATTTAAGTCATGAGGTGAGGTGCACATACCATACTTACATGTGTAAAAGTCATTTGCAATTTCTGTTAACGACCCGAAAGTTAGTAATTTTGTATGTGTATACCCCAGAATTTTGCCCTTAAGGCATAACAGATGTCCCGCTGCTGACCTTTAAAGAGTAGAAAACAGTTATATTCATTAAACATTTGCAGCTAAAATTTCAGAGTCCCATAACTTTGATGACCTTCCTATCTTTCCTAAGATTTTGTTTATCCTGGCTCATTTCACGATTTTGAAATCGAAGGTTGGCATGAATTCTGAGAGTTGTGTATAAGTTTATGATGTATGTTACTGCTGTCTGTCATACTGGAAGATTACAACCCAGGTTAAACATTTGACTACAAAGTCTCATTTTGATTTTGTCCTGGTGTGCGAGGGAAGCAAAATTTGTCCTGAATAAGTTTTCTAGTTTCTCCACATACCCAACAAATGCAACTGATGGTACTTTTAATCCTCCAAAATCACCTTGATTGTTACAAAAAGCTTTCCAGTATATCAATGTGTGTTGTTCTGATTTGAAATTTTCATCTTCTGAATCCAAACTACCAAATGAACATTGATGACATTTATGTGATAAATTTAGTTTCTTTAGCAAATACCCTGCTATATAGTTTAATGTATTCCTTTCAGGTAGTGTTGAGACAATATCATGAATGTGGGGATAATTGGAGAGATCTGATTTGGAGATGACTGTTGAGAGTTTGCAGCTACATACATGTAGGAATGATCATTTGCTTTATCAACATTCTCAGTAGCCTTTACCTTAGAACTGAGACTCTTCAAAGACGAAAGCATTATGTCAGTGTCATCTTTGCAATTACTGCCTTTTGGTTTCTTTAACATCAGATTGACAAGGCACTGTTTGTAGGCAGAGACAAATTGTTCAGCATTAGGATTGTCTCTACATATACCTGCTTGGTGAATTAAGGAAAAGAAGTTCTCAAGACAATCCTGGTTGAGGCGGTTGGTCAAAAGAAAACTAAAATTCTCATTCTCTGCTAATTCTTTCCATAAGCCACGCAGGGCACTGATGGAAATAAGCTAGCCTTTGATAAAATGCAATTTAGCCTTTGATATGCTTACAGGCTGCAAATCATGGAACACTCCAGCACATTCTTGTAGAAAACTGTCATGAATCGAATTGGACGTTATTGCACCTCTGTGTGGTTTCAGCCGATCTTTCTGGTGACGAGAATTGAAGCTGTCGAATAGCTGATCATACCGAACCAGGAATTTAGCTGTGTATATGGCTTCTGGTGGCAGCTGACCGAGACTAGAATATGTTACGATAGCAGCAGCGACTGAGTGACTCAAGACTTGTGTTGCAAGGTAGACTCGCATCTTGGAGAAATTGTTCATAGCAAGATGTTTTGGTGTCAGTTTCGGACACATCCGGATTGGGAGTTTTGCATCCATCCGATAGAGATCATCAATATATTTCCATTTTAAAGTTTTATTGTCATGTGTAAAATGGTATTTCATAAGGTTGTTGCGGGCACTCTTAATAAGATGTGGAGGGTCATAGAAACAGAATATTTTCTTACCATTGATTGAAATGAATGGTGTCTTTTCACTAACACCAAGCTTTGTATATGCGGACCTGTTGGTTGAGCCCTGATCGCATACAATACCTTTTATGTTACACCCAGCATCTTGCAATTTAGGTATTATCTCATGCACTAGGGATTTGACAAGTGCAGCATCTGAACTACCAGATGTAAAAACAATACCCTACAGGCTGCTTCCATTTTACTGTTATACCTCTCACAATGAACACAAGCGCCTTTTTTGCAATTTTCGAGCTTTTGAAAATTGTGGTCTCCTCCAGCCCGATGATTGAATCTGTGCGACTATTATACTTAAGTGCTTGCTTAATTGACATTTCATCAAAACTCAAAATACAACATCGATCTTTGGTCCCAAACGACTTCAGTTTCTCTTTGAGTATGTCGATGACAACTGGATGGAAACCTACATCTGTTGTCAGGGACCGAATCCACCTTTTGACTGAACTAATAGAGGGTAATAGAAATAATCGAGACAGTAGCCGGTAGGTCTTTTTGCTACTGTAGTAGATGGATAAGGCCAAAGGTTTATCCTCATCTGTCCATCTTCGTCCATGCTTAAGCCTGGTCGACATCATGGCCTAACTGCGGAAAAACTATTGCATTGATGGAGGAAGTATTTTCACAGCAGCTTCAATTATTTGATTCCTTTTCTTTTTACCTGGAGATACTGACTTGAGTTTGGCTACCTTCTTCCTTTCCCTACAAATGGCTACCCGCTGCCTGTTGATTATCGTTTTGAATTTGTGTTGTTGTTGTTGTTGTTTACTGTATCTTCATTCTTCACACTGGGTGCAAGATTTGATGTACATGAAGTACTGGTTGAACAATTCACTGCATCAGCAGATAGACATACATTTAGTTTTTTTCGAGGGGGGCTGCGAGACTCCACTCTTTTTGGCAATTTTCTTTTCGGTGTTAGGGTAGGTGGTGGATTTGGAACATCAAATATTGTAGGTACAGCATTTGGTTTTAAAGAATTCCTCATCTGACTGTTGTTGAACATGATATTCTCGAAATGGACTGAACAAATTCGGTAACTATTGTACAGATCATTTGCCTTTTTACCTTTTAGGTTTAATAACCTTGAATTCTGAACCCATAAAGCAGACCTGAAATTCATTTTCATAATACTATACATTATATAAGACTAATTTGACTGAATTGTTTAAGACCCACTTGCACCTATTTTATATTATAAAAATGAAACAATTTGAATGGTGATATGTAGTAGCCAGGGTGTGGCAACATGAGAGGAGGGGCTTTTTTGGTGGGGGGAGGGGGTGTCTCCCCCAAACTTTGATTAAAATATTTTTTATATTTTTGCTCAAAATGGACATCTGACATCTGGCAATGTTCAAACTGTGGGAGTGGGGGAATTGATTGATCTGGTTCAAAGGTGGGGGTGCAGTTGGAAATTTAAATGTGTAAACCCCTACCCCAACATAGACCATGTAGCCACATCCCTGCTAGTAACTGACATTTAATACTTTAATACTATTTGTCATACCATAGATGCAAATGGGTCTTAACTCTTTAAAGGCCCACTTACTTTTCGAATGCCCAGATAACATTATTCCATATTATCTACCATTTGGAAGAGGAACCAAAAAGATATATATTCCGCCAGAACACGAAGCAGCTGTGCCCTGGGACTGTCTACCAAGTGATAGAGATTAATTCCAAGACTTCCCCCCTCTTCAACCCAGAATGCTTCAGAATTCAAACTAAGAGATAGAGTTATTCCCCTTCCATTGAGTATGATAATGTTTATAGCACAGTACAGATAAAAATCAAATGCAGGAGACAAAAACAACATGTTCCCAGTTTATTCAACCCTATCAGTAAACAATACAATGTTTTGGAGCTTCCTCTTCCAAATGGTATATAACATGGAATATGCTGTGTATAATGTGATCTGGTGATTAAAAAATTAAGTGGGCCTTTAAGACCAAACACATAGGACTAATGTATGTGTATTGTGGAGGCATATACAGAGATACCTGCTCCATTTGGGTACCCCTGTGTTCAAGAATCTAAATGAATTTTCAACTATTTAAGCAATGTATAGAGACATATTTTTTCATCATTGTTTCAATTGTTAACCTTTTACTGCATCTGATAAAAAGGAGCAGGCATCTTTTCTATACCGGATTGAAGGAAAATTGGATGAAATAAATCACTCACCGATGCTCGTCTTTTGGAAAACGGAAGAGTGAAATATTTTCCTCCGAACTGCTTGAATTTTGGCAATTTATTGCTGAACATTGTGTGTTTGTCTTCTTTTTTTTCTTCACCTCACTTTCTGTTTTTTTGTTTTCACATTCTGTACCCCCGAGTCCATAGTTGTGTTCGACATTGACAAGGCTAAAATGGGGGGGGGGTCAGGCATTCAATATGATAATAGCATGATATAAATTTATTTTAATATTATTCATTCCGTTTGATCATCCCATTATCATTATTTTATCTTTTTTGTGTTTTATTGTCCATTTTCTGAAGTTTACATTTTTTTTACTGTACGAAACAAATGCTGTTGAAAGTAAAACGTTTATATAATCTGCTAATAATAATATTAATTTATTAGTGAATTAAAATTTAAAAATCTTTCTGTACATGTATGAGTACATGTACCTCCCAATGACCAGTTTGGCTTTTATGGGACACAAAATCTTTTTCTACATATTATAGACAGTGAATTTGTGTGAATATATACGTAGTACTGATATTACCCCAATTCAAAAGAAATTGTATTAACTTGTAAAATACCTTTTTGTCACAACCACATCCATGATGACACCGACGGAATATGAGTCACTGTGTCACAATCATTGCATGTTTGTCTGCAGAGGAATTATTTTGACGAATTACAACTCTATACAGCCTATAAGTTATAGCCATAAAATAGATTTACAGACGGACCGTTAGTCGTTACAGGTCTACCACTTTTGCGCGCATTAATAATCAATGCAGACATACAGTGATAAACCTGTAATTGTCTGCAAAATTACATGTAATTTATATTATAAGAATTGAGGGCAACATTATAATTTAGATTATTCATTATTTTATCATTAGTTCAGCATAATTGACAATGACTCAGGTGGGTACAATCACCGTACATGTCATGTACGTTGCACAAACATGATTATTTTTACTGATATTAGTTGACAAATTGTGATGAATACAATCAATACATGTGTAACTTACATGTAATTAAATTTAATTTAACAGTTTAATATGGAATTTATGACTCAAGTTTCTCTTGTTTTTTTCAAGTTGCTCAAGTGTCAATTGACATGTTTGATAATGATATGGCAATTTCAAGGTCAAACTCACTCTTGTATTTAAAATGAAAACTACAAAATTATAGCTTACAGACGTTTCACGTTGTTTATTCTCCCTTTTTTAATAACTTTCAGATTAAATATCAATCAAGATTCGAAGTTGTGAATAAAGTTACTACTACTAGGCCTACTCTAAATACTACGGTAGTCGGTACTTACACATTTCAATAATACTTCATTTATTATAACGTTTAACTTTGTTTTACATCATTCACAAATAATGATGGCATTTTTAATAAATAACATTGTCAGTTTAACTCTAAGAAACAGTTTTGTGTCAAATCCATGACAGATTTCCCACGGCAGTACACACGGAAGTAAACAAACGTATAGAGAATTAGGTCAGGATTTCCCCATGAAATCCTACCAGAATGGCGTCATGACAACTTCCGGTGATTACCACAAATGCGCGGAGTGAACCTTCCCGTTGTATATATTCCCTGGTTTACAATCACAATGACAAGTATATCTAGAATTTTAACGTGACTCAAATACTTTTTTATGCAACACAATTTTTCGTTCGTTGTGTAATTTTCAATATCGTGAATATTTTTTTCGGATTTTTGCAATCGAGATAACAAACGAGTGCGTTTCGTACAAATATTTGGTGACTATTATTTCAACCTAAAACCAAAAGGATACACCAAAAAGGAGGTGTAGTGACATAGCGTGCATACTCTTCTCAAATACCATATTGGTTGTTTTGAATAATTTTACAACAGTAACTCAGGAGAGCACGACAACGTCACGCTATTTATTCATTTTCGATTTCCTTGTTTGGTGATTCCGTCACGGATTTCGTCAACGAAGTTGTTCTCAAATCGCACTTGAGGGTTTATAATAAAAATTTGAGCTATTTTCTAACTAAAGTTTATCATTTCATTTCCATAAAACATTGCCATTATGTCGTATTTTACTATAATACGCTGTTACATCGTGACGGAATCACACACATAGAAACGTGACGGAATCACAATTTAACAAAACATTGTCCATCTACCTAATTGTAGAATAAATCACATGCATTCCTCGCTAATAAACGAATACAAATATATCTTCAATAAAAATAAGATAACACACATTTAAAAAAATCTTTATTTCATTAAAAAGTTCACGCCAGGAATTGAACCCTGGCCGCCAGCGTGACAGTCGAGAACGAAACCCACAGGGCTATTGAATTTTATACCAATTATATTGGTGAAATATACTAAAATATTTGAAACACACTTTTATGTGGTAACACTATGCAGACATCAAAATAAAAACGCCCAACATTGTGCATATTATTATTCAATGCGGCAGGACCTAGCTGAGAACCAAAACCGTTTTTGTGGCCGTAATATGTTGTACTCAATCCTATCGGACGCTCCTAAATGTGCTGTTTCTATCGCTTGTGGACCAGATCTTTTCCAGGACTTGATGCTCAAACGGACAAATTGGTTGTAAGATGGATAACTCTAAAATCAAGTGGTTATTATTGTTAATAGTAACCACTTGATTTTCGAGTTATCCATCTTACAACCGCAATTTGTCCGTTTGAGCACCAAGTCCTGGAAAAGATCTGGTCCACAAACAATAGGAACAGCAAGTCTCAAACATCGATATTTAATCACTCTGAGCTTTGATGTGTGGGTTCCTCGACTGGAATCAAATATTTTCTACCACCGGAAGCCAAAAAAAATAGTATTTTAAGAGCGTCTGACCGGATTGAGTACCTTTAAAGTTTATGAATTCACTTCAAATTAACTGCAATGAATTTGATTGCGTTGATGTTTGTTTATAAGGTAAGATGAAAATTTGTTTCAAATTAACAAGAAAATTAAGATGATATTTCTTAAATCAATTATTCGTGTGTATATAATTATAGATCAAATTGAATTTTAACTATTTAACAACGTTAACATGAAAATTAAAGTATTGAGGTGAAGTAGAGGTGTATATCAGGAACTAATATAGACTGTTCGGCAAAAACGATGAGGGAGTTCCAAATGTATTACAATTGGCGGAAGTGAGATACATGTCTACAATAGAACTACTTCACAGTCCACCCGTATCGTCGCCATCATTTGCTATATAGCGGGGATGGCACAAACGGCTAATGGTCTTTCGCATGTGCCCATTTCTCAACAACAATAAACTTTCTTGACACAATAACACGACTGTGTATAAGAGAATATTCTCGATACTGTCCATTTCTAAAAAAAAATATATATATTTGGCCTCGTCTCCATATATTACGTTTTATGAATTGACAGTTACTCTTAAACTAAAGGCCATCTGAATATGTATACCTATCAACATAAACGCCGACCTGCATGAATAAACACTGACTTCAGGGGGGGGGGGGTCGGACAAAATTACAGGATACAAGGACCGGGTGGGTGGGTGTCCCCGAGCCCGGAATGCAGATTTTTTCTGATGTCATGCAATTTTATTCCAAAATCATTTCTAAGACAAATTACAGCTTCAAAATGAATTTAAACAATCAGATTCATATAGTGGTGCATGCTGTAGCCTTATACAAGTGAGGGGGGGGCTCTATATTTTAATTTTTTGACCATAATTTCTCCCTTTAACAGTTGAAACCAAGGGGTGGGTCCGGCTTTGGTCGAGGAAAAACTTGAAATGAAAAAAAAATCCATTCTCATCTTTTCTCATAGTTTATCATGGCTTTTTAAACTTATTATACATAGAGGATACCTGTGTGTTTTGAGTGAATACCGGAAGTATCTCATGAGTGGTCACAGTGAGATACTGGAATCATCACTCGTGGCCTAAAGGCCTCACTGTGACCACGAATGAGGTCACTGTGACCACGAATGAGATAATTCCGGTATTCACTCAAAACACGAAGGTTTTCTTTTTATTATATGCGCTATTTACTAAAATAGATCGAGGAATTAATTCAAAATCGAACAATTCACATCGGCAATACAATTTCTGCACAACAAACAGAGAGACACGTGGTTCAATAAAATACTGTCGATAACTCAGAATACACATGCTTCAAATGTGCGTAATATATCAGATAACTTTATTTCAAATATACCAACTTACTTGCTTGTGTACTATTAGCAATGTGACATTGCATTTTTGTCACTTATTGACACAAAATCGTCATTTGAACAGTGATTGGAGCATTAAAAGGCTCCAGATTCAATCTCAGAGCATCTAATTTTCAAAATTTCCGGGGAAGGCCCCCCTGACCCCTCCCTTACTTGCCACCCTCAAGCCTTCGGGACATGCCTTCGGCATATCCTGCTGGGATACTACTCGCTTTGACATTTTGTAGGAGAGCTACTCGCCACTCGCCTAGAATGATTTTAAGGGGAGCTCCTCATTGCTCACCAGTGATTTCCCACATGGAGAGGATTGGAACTGTGTTTATTTAATAAAATTGATGGTGTTTTTACTTTACACATGCACATATTTTAACCTATTGCTAATAAGGGATACAACTATCCTGTTAAAGTGGGTATTTTACCTTTATAACCATAGATATTTGGGTTTTTAAAGGTTTTGTCACTGGTTCTGTTGGTATATTTTTCAGCCATGTGCTTTGTTTATTTATTTTTTGTGGGTGTACTTGATCAGCGTTCTCTCCGTTCCGGTGCAGACACAATGAGAGACCCTTACCCTGCCAACAACACATTATTTAGTATAATTTGCAATATTTTCATCAATTTTGGGGGTGGGTGTCCCAGACCTGGGTGGAAAAAAATTACAGTCCCGGGTGGGTGTCCCAGACCTGGATGGAAAAAACTTACGCTCCCGGGGTGGTGGGTCCCCAAAACTGAAAAATACAAAATTTCCACCTTGTATCCGGGATTTTTTTCCTGCCCCCCCCCCCCCCCCCCTGCTGACTTCTAGATTTATGGTTTTAATGAACAGTTTGTTATGATCTCTTGAGATTTTGACTTTGCGGGTGTTGGGTATGCGAGTCTAGCCTGCAATTCATTATCTGACGTCAGCTATGTCTATGACTAGTTTGGGCCATTAACTGTATGTCGACTAAAATAAAAAGTTTAACCACACTGTTGAAAGTTCTTTCTAAAGAATATAATCCATAGCCGTTGTGCAAGATCTTTTTTTTATATATAGGGTCTATATATACTCTTTTCAACAAGGTTGAATGGCATGGTAGATCACGATGCCATCGGATGAGTTTAGACTTCATATACCACTCGAGGGGATCGGCTGCATTCTTACAAATACTGGGTAAAACAATATATCTCTCTTACAATAATATTTCCATGTAATTTAAGCATTTTGAACTCGGTGTAGTTTTACCAGTTTTTGAATGTGATTCCGTCACGCCCGTTGTGTGATTCCGTCACGGCGAACAAACCGAGTTAGCTAGTAATATACGCACAAGTGAGTGATCATGCGGCTTTTTTCTGCAAGTATAATGTATCTACTTCGCTAATTGAGAACTTTTTCCAGGTCAGCTTGGCTGAATGAGCAGGGTTTTTCAATAGTACGGACCTATACCCTCATATTGATGGCACTTTTTTGGTGATTCCGTCACGGACACAATTTGACCCAGAGTGAGATGATACTTAAATACGCATAGCATTGTATATAATCAAACAACTTAGTATGGTATATACAATGTTTTTTTATTTTAAGGGGTACCCTACTGGTCATAATTTTAGATTTTATAGGCCACAGAAAAGTGAAATTCCGTAAAATTTGGTGATTCTGTCACGCTGGAATTCATACGCACGAGAGGGAACACGTTAGTTTATAATCAAGCTATTATCCTACGTGGAAACCCACGTTTCGTTAGATTTCAGGGTGGCTCAATTCTGTGTGACGGAATTACATGAAAATGCCCTGGCTGTAGGGTAGTTGTGATTGCATTGTATTTGGTGCGAAAATATCTCATCATTATACAACCTTTGACGTGGATCTATTGAATGGCTACCTGTGAAGCGTAAATTGGCCGAACTTGTAGTCAGATATAAAATTGAAATTTGCATAAACCGTATGATATCTCGTGTGACGGAATTACAAATCATATCGTGACGGAATTACCATTCCTCGTAATTCCGTCACGGCCCACTGAAGCTGATAGGGTCTTTGTTGCCATTAATTGTTCTATATATACCTAGATGGGCCGGAATTTGACTGAATTGAATTTACGGTATTTTCGCTAACATTATTTATTCATATTTTCCAGTATTCGTACTGATCTAAAACTCATCAAATTGATGGAGACCCGAGAGCTCATATCAAAGTTCACTTCCGTCTGTGCGAGGTAACCATAACGTTACATTTACCGACACTGCTTATATCATTTCTGACAATATCAAGAATCGTAATCGCAATTGCATGCACAATTTCATTAACTATATAACATGGGGTAGACAGTCAGGTTGACTGACGACGATTGGTCAATTGTATGTATACGTGTATGTATATATCATTTTACGCAAATTGCCGTTTATGTTGTCCATGTCTTACTTTTTTGAATTTTAAGAGAACGATGGTAGTCATATATATAATAAACATTATATAGCGAACAAAATAATAGACACCATTAACCATGAAATGACACATGAACAAAAGTGTCAAGAAGAAGAAAGTTCAGAAACAACACAATGCCTTTTTTTTCTTTGAAACAAACACCCAAACAATTGTAATGAAAAACTAAGTATAGTTTAAATGTATTCCGATACCAAGTGAACGTCCAAAATGTACCAACGAGTCAGCATAAAATATTACGTAGCGAGTTCCATAAACGTGTACGGCAGTCTATATATTGTTAATTTTTAGGCTCGCAAAACCATTTAAATGAAACTGGGAAACCGGATATTTGCGCTTAAACACTGTCTGCACCTTTAAACACAGTCACAACAAACGAAGACCTCTCCATCGTCAATAATTCCAGATTCCTCACCACAGATTGAGTGGTACCACCTTTTACACGCAGAGCAGCGTATCCAGTCGTCTGCGTTTCTGGGATCTAATTCGTCGCCAAAAGACCACGTGCATTTTGGACAACTGTACACCCGCAGCCGCTTCCCAATCGCGCCACTTTTGCGAGCGTTTTTCTTTCTCAGAACCCGCTTGCTTGTGCCTCCTACAGCCGACTTGTCAGTTGGTCCTTCAGTCACGTGTATTTCTTCTCGAATATCATGACGTGCATGGTATTTGTTATCGGTGTACTGGATGTGACGTTCTCTCATATCACAGGCACTTTTAAAATATTTGGTTTGTATCACGCCATTAACTCCCGCACTGACCCAGTGTGTACTGAGGGTGCCCTCGAAACCTTTCAATCCCTCCCAGTGCCTATCCACTGCCAATGACTCACACTTTTGAGATATATCTTCTTCTGTCAAATGAATTACATCAGCAGCTACAGCTCCCTCACAAGCATCTACAAAAGTCCTAGCATTGAAATCCAGAGCCTTTCTACTGTTTATCTTCCTCCATACTACCCGTTTGACAGTACCACCAAGTGCATCGTTCGGCACTTTGTCGTGGATTGTGGCTGTGTAGTTCCATGATATACGCAATCCATATTTCACTTGGAGAATATCAATCAGTACAAATATGTATTTATTCTTAAACTGCTGGTTGGCCCGTCGCTCCAAAATTGAACGTCAGTTACTGTTTGCATGGTGAATTTGATCAATTGGAGGCATTTGGACACGAAAGCAGCAACCGTGATATTTTATGTCCGATGCAATTACAACCGCTTTTGATGTCTCCCGGTGGTATATCATCACTGTGAAGAGTGTCACCTGGTTTTGGTGCCAATGAGCCGAATGTACCTCGTCTTGCCACGAGCAGGTGAAGTTTTCAGCAAAATCAACGTGTATGATACACGAGCTGCTTTCGGCGTCTTGGACATCGGATTTATCGTCCTTATATGCAGTTGACTGCTTCTGTTTAATAAAACAGTCCCATAAAAAATTAGGTAGTTGTGACTTCAGTTCGTTAAGCGCAACTGCTATGGTGCAATTTTGTTCTGTTTTCTTGAGGATTTTGTTGTTATCTTGTATCCATTGACTGTATGTAATGCTGTTTGTGTAGTCGATATTTTCTCGACGTTCAAATACGTCATGGAACAACTGTCCGTCGGCACAGATAATGCAATTTCCGGACATACATTCCTCGTTTTCCATAGAACAAACACACTCTTGCACAAATTCTTCTCTTGAATAAATAGGAATTTCTGGGCATTTTGCGTGCAGAGCTTCCAGTAACAGAATCACATTACCATGGTAAATGCAGATGCACGTGTTGTGTGGCATATCACTGGTACATCGAATCCACTTGGGCCTCAAATATATAAACTTTGATGTCTTTAATGATACATCTGGATTACTAGTATCCTGTTTGAAGATTTGGAATGCCTCCATTAGGGTCATCATCATAACTCTCTTCTGCATTTGTTGCTTGCTTCCCACTTTGTCACGGATCGTTACATAGTCAGCTTTCCCTGGAAGTTGGTACGATATTGTATCGCATTCATAGAATGCAATAACCTTTTGAATATCTGCCTCACTAGTAGCAGACGATAGACTGGATGGCAGTACCAGGTAAGCGTCCAACATTTTAGCGGCCAGTGTGCGAACGAGGGCTATCTTCCTCCTCGGACTCTTGGGGAATACTTTTAAAACTTTCCTTCTTGCTTTTCCCAGTGAAGCATTTGTTGGGAATGCTGCAGTGATGGCACAAAGCTCTCGGCATTTGGCGAAGCTGAATATTCATCCTGTTTTGCTCGGAACTTCTGAACGGCAAGTTTAGTGTTCCTGCGTAACGTCCGAAGCTCAACAGGAGTCATGAGTGATCTGTCTCGTTTTTTTCTCTCAACATCTCTTTTTCTAACTTTGTTGAGTTCCCGGAGATTTGACTTCATGTGAAATCGCGTGCCCGTTGTCGTTCCAGTGCAGTCTTCGCCATTCGCAATAAACCTGCAAAACAAGATAAAGCGCGATGTAAATCTTCAGGAAATACCCGCCTATACAAGCGAATTGGCAAACTAATAAAAGGTAAGTTGATCACATGTTCCCCGACGGAGTTGGCAAATGCTAAGAGTGGCAAAGTCGATACATAAATTGTGAAGGTGAAGACACAAATAATGTCTGCATGTCAAGGTCAACCTACATGAAAAAATTCATGATGATCAGGTCACTGCTCCAAGCTGTAGCCCGTGCTAAAGGACTTAGTGAAGAATAATGATGAAATCCAAGATGGCTGCCGGTGACCATATTTTTTGGCCAGGCGACATCAAAAGCACTCATTCCCATCTACATGTCAATGTCAACCTACATCATGACAAATTTCATGACGATCAAGTAAATGCTCAAGGCTGTAACCATGTGCTAAAGGATTTAGTGAAGAATAATGGGGAAATCCAAGATGGCTGCCGGCGGCCATATTTTTTAACCGGGCGACCTCAATAGCACTCGTTCCCATCTACATGTCAATGTCAACCTACATGAAACATTTCATGAGGATCAGATCATCGCTGCAGCCCGTACTAAAGGATCCAAGATGGCTGCTGGCGGCCATGTTTTTTGACCGGCCGAAGTTAAAATCACTCTTTCCCATCTACATGTCAATGTACATGCCTGAAATCAAGATGATCGGAACAATGCTGCGGGCTCTAGCCCGTGTTAAAGGAATTATGGACAGATGCACAGACACACAGACGCCAGAGAACGCACCATGGCAATAGCTTAGAGTGACTTCGTCAAGTTAAGCTAATAACAATATAACATTTATAAAGTGTATAAACGTTTCATTATTTAAAGCGACATGTAAAGTCGACTTGCTTCCCACATGCTGATTCCATTTCTGACAAACTCTTACTTTATATGCATATAATTATCCAAGTTATACTACACGTTTCATTGGGCGCTGATTTTGTATTGTTCAATTGGTGCGAATGATACAACATGCAATTCGACATGCACGCCCCTTCCCCCATCCCAAAAGAATCGAGACCCTCCGGAAAATGTCTGTAGCTCTAGTTTCGGTTGGATTACATGGACTTGCAACGCGCTCCACTGCCCCTCCGCTGTCCCTCCGTCTTCTCTATATACACCCCTGTTTGGGCCCTGATAATGCGTGTACGCTCCGGCATAATATATAGACAAGGGAGTCAATACAAATCGCCGGATTATACATGGTCCCATCAAATGTCACATTTTAGCCAATCTACCATTTCAATCGCTCTAAAACTGCAACGAGGTGACCGGCAAAGAAATTAATGCAACTTACGGTGCTTTATCTTATTTTATTACGAATGTGGGAGTTGGAAAGTGAAGACAATTTCACGCAATTATTCCTCAATATTTTAATTGTCTATCTGGATATTTCATTATGAAAGGTAGACGATAAAATATTGAGTCCTGAATAATTTCGTGAAATTGTCTTCACTTTCCAACTCCCACATTCGTAATAAAAATAAGTTTAGAGCACCACATTGGCACAAGTTCATTTTCTTGTAGAACGTACGTTGCAGTTTTAGAGCGATTGAAAGGGTAGATTGGCTACAATATAACATTTGATGGGACCATGGCAAATCGGGCGATTTGTATTGACTCCCCTGTCTATATATATGTGAGGGTATCACTCCCTCCCCCTGAATCCTGAATACCAGTTAATTTTGGGGGGTGAATCATGAATACCAGTTAATTTTGGGTGTTTCCTAGGCGCTTGCCACGATATCTTGCCCCACCCACTCCCTAAAAATTTATATTCAACCCCTCCCCACATCTAAACAAATTGGACAGCACTCTGTTTCATAGGCGCTTGCCAGGATATGTTACCCCACCCAATTCCCCCCAAAAATTAAACACCCCCTCCCCCGAACAAAAATTGGACAGCACTCTGTTTCCTAGGCGCTTGCCAGGATATCTTGTCCCACCCGTTCCCAAACAAAATTTCAACCCCCCCCCCCCCCCCCCCTGCATGGCCCCCAGAAAATATAAAAATTAACTTTCGCACACTAATCTGTAATTCCGTCACGACCATACTTCCAGTTCTTGGCATTTGATATTTTGTTTTCGTATAGTTGTATGTTTCTATTATCATGACAGAAATATTATTTCTAAGACCACACAGGGAGCGCGATCAGTTTCGATAGCCTGTTGGTTTTCCTTCACGGGAGGTGAAATGGGATGTATTATAGTTAGGAGTGTTATTGAAATGACTTTCAAACAGTAATCAGCGTAATTCCGTCACGGCCACAGCTACAGTTTTGGCATGTGATATTTTATTGTCCCTGGTGGTTGTAACAACAACAAATTAACTTCTGATATATATTCAGACGTACTCAGTTTCCATAGACTGTTAATTTTTCCCTTCAAACAATTATTTGTAGCAAAGAATATTGGAAAACGTTTGTGACGGAATTACAGTGTTTGTAACTCTCACCGAATTTCAATTCGATTTAAACTCAAAATCATGAATGAAATTTTTTATACCAACTCGGGAAAACACTGGGGATAGGATGTTATGATACTTTTAAATATAAGAATGCACTTACCTGTCTTACTCAGCCAAATTAAAAGAGGTAAGCAGCCAAAACTCCTTCTTTTCAAACTTGCCGCTAATTTACTTTCGGATTAACCGGATATCTAAGCATATTTTGTGCGCATGCGCAATAACCACATCATGCATAGAAAAAAATTAACCCATGATCTGCCGATGCCGGTCATGCTCTGTATTTTAACATGACACATCACATCCTTTCCCAGTCTTACTTTCAATTTTTCACTATTAGGGCACTTTTTACGTGGAATTCACGAGCACTGTGCACAATGGATCGTTCATGTCCCATTTGGGACTATGAATTCATATAGGCTATAGATGCTCAGAAAATAGTTGGTCCTCAACCATGCATTCCACATGTCACAATCGTGTCTACAAAAAAGTGTCTTGATGCCAGCACTCAGACACGGATCCGTACAAACCAAACTCGTCAGTATGCCTACATGTATAGCACTCGCAACACAAGTTGAGGCGCCTGATATTATTCCTGTTTCAGAAAATCAGAACCCGAAGCGCAGGTTATGGATACAGCTTCTGCCGTTGAGACTTTTCCTCCGAACCATCTATGCAAGTTGATCCTATTGTTCCAAAAGAGAAATCGTCCGTTGCTTCTAAAAACAGATCGCCAAAGCAACTCAAACGTGAGGTACGGTAGCCTACACCTTTGAGCTTTCAAAATTTGACCAAATGATTGAAGAGAAACGGTTGACTCTCAAAGACAAGAAACAGTATAGGCTATTTGTGGATCGAGGCTGTCGGTTGGGTGAAGGATGACATTATGTCTCACCAACCCGACCATCTGCTTGCATGCACGATTCATCAAATATTATAAATCGGGCCTACCGTATCACTGCAAAATCGAATTTTAAAAGCTACTTTACATATTTCGATGTGAATCCCTTGTAAATTTCGTGTTGCTATTTATTATCTATTCCTGCACTACTTTTATCCGTTGTATATTATGATGGCACACTAGCTAGTCAGTTCTTGAATTTATATTCCTGACTCCAAGTGGAAACATTCCTCCTGGGTGCTTTTATTTGTACATTGCTCGTCATTGCATTGTTTTAATCTACACAGTTGCTTCGCTACGATCCTTTTTATACGCCCTTTTTGAAAAAAGGTCGTATTATGTTATCAGTCTGCCCGTCCGTCCGTCCGTCCGTATGTCTGCCGTCTGTCTGTCCGTCCGTCCGTCCGTTAACATTTTTGGTTTCCGATCGATAACTCCAGTTTGGATTATTTGATCTGAACCAAAGTTGGTATGTGTATTTCCCAGGTAAAGATACAGGCCAAGTTCGAATATGGGTTATGTCCAATTATTTTTACATGAGTTACGGCCCTTTTTCGACTTAGAATTTGACCGTCTGTTAACATTTTTGGTTTCCGACCGATAACTCCAGTTTGGATTATTTGATCTGAACCAAAGTTTTTTTTTTTTTTAATATTTTTTTATTCAGATCATTTTTTAAATTTCATCATGTGACATTAGTCTTATTCAGTATTGTATAACATTTTCAAATATTTTTAGGTATATATGAACATACATGTATATATGATTAAATGTAATTTGTAAATATAAAGTAACAAAATATAAAACAAGTAATAATTTTTTTTGTGAATAATCAGTGTATTTGTGAAACGTGGATACTTATGATCACTTATTTCTGAACTGTCGTGGGGGGGAGTTATTAAATCCATATTATGAGCATGTTTGAGTAATAGCTTCACTGAGAAGTAGATATTGCCTTGTTTTCAATTGCGAAGAATTGCTTCCAGAGCTTCCCATCTTTCCCCATATTTTTTACTTCTATCATTCAAGGAATATGTGTTTAGAGTTTCAATTCTTTTATAATATTTAAAAAATTCAAGAAGTCCATTTATAGTTGGGTTGGTAGCCCTCATCTTACATGAGTAAATAAATTTTCTATACAGCATTGTACAGATATCAAGGGTATCATTGGGATGTATATCTCCATGCATACCTAGGACAGTATACTCTGGTTTTAATTCGAATGTAATATCACACTTTTCTTTTAACTTATGTTGGAGTTGAAGTAGAACTGATTTTGAAATGGGGCAATCCCAAAAGAGATGTATAATTGTTTCTTTCGTGTTCCCACAAAAAGAGCATAATTCTGTTTATGACAGTTTACAATTGAATAATTTTGAATTTGTATACAGTATGTCTTGATTAATTTTGTATTGAAAACTTATCAGGCCAGTATCATCTGTGATATGATATGGGTTCCTATATATTTGTTTCCAATCCAAATCACATAAAGCTATTCCAAGTCTATTAGACCATTTTTTTTGTATGTGGGAAGGTGTTTCAGCATATTGTCTAAGAATAATTGGGTAAAAAATCTTACAAAATTTCCCGAGAATTTTTTTTTTACTTTTTTAATTGATTCAAGTTTCTCACTATTTCTCAAACATGCTCTCCATTGGGATGGTATCGCATTCAACAGTCCTTGATAGTGTGTGAAAGGAATTTGTAAATTATAAGTGCTACAGAATGATGGATAGTCTAAGAGTCCACCATCATCTTTCAACAAGTCATTTATAAAAAATACACCCTGCTTTATCCATTTAGTGTTTAAGAGCATATGATTGTCTATTTTTATATATTTATTCCAATAAATGGATTGGGATTGGATGTCTTGTGGGGCTGTGCTGATATAACGCTGTATAACGCTTTTCCAAAATGGATTAACTTTATTTGCCATAATAGTCAGTGCTTCATTTTGAACCAAAGTTGGTATGTGTATTTCTCAGCTAAAGATACAGGCCAAGTTCGATATATGGGTTCCGTCCAATTATTTTTACATGAGTTACGGCCCTTTTTCGACTTAGAATTTGACCGTCTGTTAATATTTTTGGTTTCCGACCGGTAACTCCAGTTTGGATTATTTTATCTGAACCAAAGTTGGTATGTGTATTTCCCAGCTAAAACTACACGCCAAGTTTGAATATAGGTTCTGTCTAATTATTTTTACATGAGTTATAGCCATTTTTCAACTTAGAATTTGACCAATTTCATAACATTTTGGTTTCCGACCGATAACTCCAGTTTTTATTATTTGAGCTGAACCAAAGCTGGTATGTGTATTTCCCAGCTAAAACTACACGCCAAGTTTGAATATAGGTTCTGTCTAATTATTTTTACATGAGTTATGGCCATTTTTCGACTTAGAATTTGACCACATTTTGGCATTGAAATTAGGGGTATATCAGATTTTCTTTAAATGTAAGCTCAAAGTATTATCTTATTTTGCGATAGTACAATTCGAAATGGCTAAAGGGCGTATTTTGCCACGCCCTAGCGATGCTCTTGTTTATCCCTGATTATGTTCTTGGTCGTGATATGGCATAGCGGCTAAAACGACGTTAAACCCTCAATCAATCAATCCGCAATTCGGTTGAACATCGGTCCACATCACCAAATAGGTCGACAAATACACGAACTATTGATATACCGGCTGCATTTGCTCTGAAAAATACTCTCCGCGATTACATCCATTTTCCAGTTGTAAATATTTTGCTGAAAGCTGAAATAAACGCTCTTTATTGCTACCATATAAGGACTAAGCTAACACTTAACGCTCTTTTTGGTTCCATGTGTAAATGACGGTTTTTAGTTTGGGAAGCGGATATCATCAGGTGTTTTTACAAGACCGCTGTGTATATCCGACACCGGAAATTATGCAGGAATTTTACCAATTTTGTCCTCTTGATAGTATATGATGATGAAAGCTTATGGGTGGAGGGGGGAATTGGTAAACATCAAAGGGGTGCCTATTGGCACCAATCATGGCATCATCCTGACACTACTCCAAGACCGCCCGAGAATGTTCCAAAGCGATTCTAACAAAGTACTATATACGGTTCCAAGTTTGGTTGGTACCAGAGGTTTTTTTGGAGAGAATGGCACCGATCTGCAAGTGTTCAAAGACTGTGAAACAAAGAGCGGTGTGGGGTGTGTTTCATAAATGCTATATGGCACCGATCTGCAAATGTTCAAAGACTGAGAAACAAGCAGCGGTGGGTGTGTATTTTATAAATGCTATTTGGCACCGTTTGGCGGTGATCATGAAAGTACTCAAAGACCGTCCAAGAACATTCAAATTTATGTTTTGAAGCTATGAGAGCGTTTAAAAAGGGTTCAGGGACATCAAAGGGGGTACCTATTGGCACCAATCATGGCATCATCCTGACACTACTCTAAGACCGTCCAAGAATGTTCCAAAGCGATTCTAACAAAGTACTATATACATTTTCCAAGGTTTTTTGGTACAAGAGGCTTTTTGTGGAGAGAATGACACCGATCTGCAAGTGTTCAAAGACTGTGAAACAAAGAGCGGTGTGGGGTGTGTTTCATAAATGCTATATGGCACCGCTCTGCAAATGTTCAAAGACTGAGAAACAAGCAGCGGTGGGTGTGTGTTTTATAAATTCTATATGGCACCGTTTGGCGGTGATCATGAAAGTACTCAAAGACCGTCCAAGAACATTCAAATTTATATTTTGAAGCTATGAGGACTTTAAATTTACGGTTCTGAAACTATAACACCTTTAAATCGCCAAGGGCACCGTCTTATGAATCGCTCAAAGTCTGCCGATTCAAATTTACGGTTCTGAAAACTATAAGAACTCTAAAGCGCCAATGGCACCGAACATGAAGCACTGAAAGACCGCCGACAACGTCAAGGTATTGGTGCATCGTTATTATAAAGGTGCCAGCTACATTCCTGAGGCTGACAGATTCAGCTAAAAGTAATAAGGTAAATGCTTCACACGGTATATTTAGAAAATAGCTATGATGGAAGTTGTCACTCTTACACGTGGACTTTCAGTGGTTAATGAACCATACGCAAACATTCGTCTTGACCCACGTTTCATTAAATGTCTAGGTGTGGCGTTGATAATGGCGACTACTTTAATGCCTTTGATATTTTTTATGAAAATGCCTGTGCTTCCAGACATTGTAGATTACGAATTGCTACCTCCGAATGTTTCGCCATATAATGAAACGAGTGCACCTCACACAGCATATCTGCGGCTTTGGACGAGTCTATTGCATACTTCAGAAAGGTATTTTTCACAGGGCAACCACACAATTAACGTGTAGGCACGTCCATACTATAAAAAGCAGACATTATATCAAGCAAAGTTTATTATCGGATCATGGTTCGCTTAACAAACATCGTTTGCTCAGCGCACTTGGGTCACACCATCAACATCAAAAACTTAGCAGAGACCCTATGCGACGTTATTTGCAGGAGGGGTTTTCTAATGTGGAAGCACAGATCTATAGGAGGCTGTTGCTGGATTTACAATACGGGTAAAATAATGTGCATGGGAGCGGCGACAGACATCAAACCAGCAATGCGTAGAATAAGAAGATATGCTAGGATAGTGCAAAAGAGGGGTTTTGCAGTGGATTTGCATAGCATCCAGATAGTGACGATGTCGGCGGTTCATAAATGCGGTAAAATATCACACGAGGCTGTTATACAGTATATGGGCGGTCATTACAACCCTGAAATTTTTTCGGGTATCACTCTCTATGAGAATAAAGTCCACTATACATGCTACGCAACTGGTACTATATTAATAACGGGTATAAAAAGCAGGCGTCAACTGAATAGAGAAGTATTACCCAAGATATTGGAGCTGGAATGCTGCACGGATGGATGAGTATCTACGTTCATTTTATTATGACCCTAGCAAACCTGGTAGTTTTGGAGGGGTGGAAAAGCTTTATAGAGCCATTAAAGATGACGGTTCCCGTAAAGTCACCAGAAAACAAATTCGGGACTGGTTTTCATCTCAAGAAACTTACTCTCTAGTAAGACCATCTAGACGCAAGTTTTCTAGAAGCAGAGTGATCGTCGAGGGTTTGGATTCTATTTGGGATGCGGACCTAGCGGACATGGCGGCATCAGACAGCCCACACCGATACATCTTGGTCATCATAGACGTGTTCTCTAGGTTCGCGTGGTGTCGAACCTTGTTAAAGAATGACGCCAAACACGTAACAGAAGCGTTCAAGGACGTTTTTCGTATGGAAACGCGTAGGCCCGGTATGTTGAGAACGGATAAAGGAACGGACTTCAATTCCAGGCCGGTTCAAAAACTTTTGAAGGAAGAGGGTTTAAAATACTATTCTACCGAAAATGAGACCAAAGCGAACTACGCGGAGAGGGTTATAAAGACTTTGAAGACGAAGATATACCGATACCTAGTTCACAACAATTTGAAGGAATATTCCGGAGTATTGCCCGACATAGTGCAAAGCTACAATAACACCGTACACAGATCTACAGGATACACACCATCAGCAGTCAATAAGGACAACGAAGCGGAAGTACGCTACCAGCAAAAAATACTTCTTCGTGAAACAAATAGAAAATTGAAAAGGTACAAGTTCAAAGTAGGCGCTAGAGTAAGGATATCGCACGTCAAAGAGGTGTATGACAAAGAGTTCTACAAAAAGTGGACGGGTGAGATTTTCGAGATAGCGAGGCGTTACAGAAGAGGTGAAGTAAACGTTTACAAAATTATAGACTGGAACAAAGAACAAGTGTCTGGTTCCTTTTATGAACAGGAACTCCAAGTTGTAAAAGTAGATCCGGACGCTATATACAGAATAGAAAAAATACTTACAAGGAAAATGAACAGGGTACTCGTACGCTGGTTGAACTGGGGATCTAAATATGACAGCTGGATAAACGAAGAGGCCGTTATAAACTATCAAGAATGAGACTGTATATAGGCAGTGATAATTACAGCGATACTTTTCCAGACAACAAGGGCAGTGACTTTACTACACCCATTCCACTCAACATACTATTTAATGGCCACTCAACCATAAAGCTGGAACAGATAACCATACAACCTAAAGTTAGAAACAAAGTAATATATGTCTGCTGCAACCTGTGTATGGAATCTAACGTAAACGTATCTAGGATACAAATACTGAGGGCTATATACGGTAAGAGTAGCCAAGATTTTTCTGTACACGAGGCTGTTCCTGTGAAAGGATATTCAAACTTTATAAGGATATATCTGCTAAATGAAAATTTGAAGCCCTTAAAAGTTGATAAGGTATACTGCACCTTGCTTATAGAAAATGGTGGGGACTAGATATTATTTTGATGCGAAACGAAGGACGTACATACCCACGGTACCAGAGGTATCTGAGGTGGAAAACATTATAAGGAAAGCGAAAGCGAGAAGACTAATAAACAGAAAAAAAACAAATCCTCTAAAGAAAACGACCTTAAGAAAGCTGAGGGGGAAGCGCAAGAAAACGGTCCTAAGAAAACTGAAAGGGAGGTGTAAGAAAACGACCCTAAGAAAGCTGAAAGAGAAGCGCAAAGTGAAGAAACATCGAATAAGCGTACGGCAGAAGAGGACAGGCGCAGTGAAGAAACGTCAAAAGAACGTTTTGAGAAAACCTGATATCTTCGACTAATATGGATAATTTACCTCAGTTTAGTTTAAAGAATGGTTTTAATAGCACCATCCAAAAAGAATGGATCGAATACAATACCGTGACGCACATTTCGGAAAACTCTCCGTTAGAATTCTACATTCCGGCAACGTCCAATGACTTGATTAGTTTAAAAGACAGCGTACTAAAGCTCAAGCTTTCTCTGACTGATGGTAATGGAACCAAACTTAAAATGACCACGGTGCCCGCTACAAACAATAGCCCGGAGCGCATTACCAGGCCCGATGTTGGCGTTATTAATGCACCATTACATTCTATATTCAATACAGCGAATATAGAATTACAACAAACCAGAGTGACCAGAAATGTATACCATTACAAGGCGTACTTGGACATATTACTAAACACAGATTTTAATTATCAAGAAAATGCCTTATCCCAGCAGATTTTCGTGAAGGATGAGAGCAAGGCCATGGATGCACCCGGCTTGAAAGGCAGCAATGCGAGTGTTTATGAACGGATGCAAAATTTCGAAAATTTTGATGTTACGTTGCAGGGGGCACTACAGCATGATTTATGCCAACAAGACAGATATATTTTGAATGGTGTACCTATTAGAATCAGTTTAACGCCCAACAAGAACTCATTCGCATTAATGAGCGCAGAAGCCAACCCCGAGTACAAGGTGAAGATTTTAGATGCGAAATACGCAGTTTGTTTCGTCAAGCAAACTGAAGAATCGAGAAAATTGATTGAAAAGGAACTTTCAAAGAACGATGCCGTATACCCTTACCAGAAATCTTCTATCAAAACATTCTCTGTACCTGAAGGATCATACACATTTTCAACGACGGACATTTTTCAGGGGGACATTCCACAAAGAGTGTTGATTACCATGATAGCAGCGAAATCTTTTAGTGGAGACTACAAACTCAATGGATTCAACTTTAAAGCGAACAATTGCAGCCAATTAGCGTTCAACGTTGATGGTAGGTCGGTACCGTTCAAACCGATGAGTATGAACTTCGATTCTAAGGATTATTTGGAGGCGTATGGCAGTTTGGTTCGTGCATACCCGAATGTTGATATTGACAGACAAGATTTCGAAAAAGGATACACCGTATTTTGTATCGAACCGGATGGACAGATGGGCACTGCCATTAATAAAGGACTGGTTCAACTGGACATGAAATTCTCAAAAGCATTGGAAGAAACTGTAATAGTCTTATTGTACGGAATATTTCCAGCACACCTTACTATTGACAAAGACAGAAACGTGTTCGCGCATGTTTAAAATATAATCATTTTGTGTAACTATATTTATAATTTGTAATTATTGTGTACCAAATAAAACATTTTGTAAAGACATTCACGTTTTATACATCAATGAACACGTTTATGGCTGAGGGGTTTTTACTAATATCATGCTCATGTCAGAGTATATTTATCAAGACTTTAAGAAAAACCATTAGTTTGGTTGTTTTGATAAATATACAACTGCATCAAGCAATATTTAGGGGTAACATACGAGACTTTAATTCTTTTCCATTGGGACAGGTATAAAAACACAGGATATCATATAATTATATATGTTTTATATATATATATATAAAAAGTCATACTAGAATGTCTACTTGTAGGCAGACAACCATTTATATTTTAAAATTTTCCGTCTTATTCCCGGTGGAGATTTATTAACATCAGAAGTATTCTTGCTTATTTCTGGCTTTGGAACATAGCCAGAACTCGTTGATTCCTGCACGGGTGTCTCTTTAGCGTCAGTGCACCTATCAACTAACTGTTGATACTTCATCATAAGTCTCTTAATGAAACGTTCTTCAGCAAAGCACTAACTGCTTCGGGTCGTTGAATCAACAGTTTTTTTTTTCGTTTTAAACCTATTTTTGGATCCGAAAGTTTTCTATATACGTCTCTGTAGGGCTTTAGGAGCTCAATGTTGGAAATGGTCAGCACTTGGAATAAAAAGTTCAAGCAAATTTCAGCGATACTCTTTACTTGGTCGAAAGTAGCGTACTTCAAAATTGCTGACAGTTGTTTCTTCGTGCCAGTTGAAGATATCATGAACAGAAAATTGATGTTTCTTTTCACTAGATCGCTCATCGTTATAAAGGTTTGTAGATAATAGGATACTCCCCGGGAAACACGTCTGTCCTCACACGAAAATCCTGTATGGCATTCGGCGTAGTATCCAGTATCAAATATTTGTACTGGCGATCCAATACGGAGTCCTTATAGCTGTCGCTCAAGAAACTCGATTTTCCGGGAAATAACTGTTGCCCTAAATATTTGACCTGGTTCACGTCGCGAACGTTCTTTAGAAGCACAGTGTAGGACGTGTTTAAGGCTATGGTACGGGCGTGACGTCCCTGTTGAAATAAGTTTTGAGTCAGAAATAGCGTAGTTATATGTTTATGGTGACATCCTTGAGTCCACAAACATTCCATGTCAATATTGTCTAGCACCTTATGGGCCAGGTCATCTAGAATTATCATGGCAGGTGTACCATCTGCGAATTCTTCCAAAACTAATTTTGATGGTAAGCCTTTGTGAAATTTTATTTCAGGTATAACGCGTTCCATTTCATCGAATAGAGTTTGGTGTACGCCATAGCAGTACAAAATTTTCTGAGGGTATTCTCCGGATATCATGTCCGGTAGCAGTTGTAAGAAACGGAAGGTCCAGTGTGTCTTTCCAGACTTTGTAGCACCGCATACAACGAAACTCGAATCTGACTCGAACTTTATAAGAGACATAGTTAATTTCTCTTATGACACTGAATGACCCTTATAAAGTTAGTAGCCATAAGGCAACGTATCCAGGTCCTTCAGAATGGCCCTCTTGGTATATACCACCCTATACGCCTTTTTCTGAAGCCTGTTGAAAAGTATAGGACGGTCACTGCCTCTGCATATTTTATTTTCGACTATAAACACCTTATCGGGGCCTCCGGCCTCATCTGCGGCTTTCCTCTTTTTATCAATCTTCATATTCTTTGATGGATTTTCGAACATCGCCTTTCTCTTTCTGTCTATTAGGGTATTCATCGCCTCGAAGTTAACTGTCTCAGCGTTGATGTAATTTAAGCTGAACCTCGCACCTTACACTCTTCGTCGCCTCCCGAGGTTTTGTATGAGTAGTTTTTCGGGCCTGCGCTTCTAAAATGGGTTATGGTGTCCCCTTTGAGCTCGTCCGTCAGGTCCCCGAGGTAGTTGTTGCAGCGTACATCCGGACCACCTGGTCTTTGCACGTAAATGACGGAATCTAAAAAAGAGAAAGTTCTTTTGAGTTTGGATTCACACATTAGGTCATCATAGGAGGAGGAGGGTGGTCTGTAGTAACGAACTTACCTGTATCGAAGTACAGGACGTTCTCCCCAAGATGGTTCAGTAGGTCGTACAACTTCAGACGGGCCCATGACGTCGTGAATGCTGCTATAAAGATGTTCGTCCTGTTGTCTTCGGGTTGTAGATGTTCATCGTATACGTAGGAGAGCTGTATGTGGCTGTCGTTTATAATGTGGAAGTCCTTCACTTTCTTCCTGGTGTCAGACAGAATTCTGAAGAACTTATCCGGCTCAGATTCATGTATGATGTCAGTCTGTGTAAGGTTAAGACGTTCTCCAAACTTCCCCCTATAACATATAGGCAAAGTTCAGAAGATGTGTCGAATAACAAACATTGAGTAATATCATTGAAAGGAAAATTTACTTACCAAAGTACATTGAGCATCATTTTTGATGTTGCCCTCAATGCCGGTTGATGTTCTATATTGAACCTATCCAACTTTATGCCCTCCACTTTCTCGTAATCTTCTATATAGTTTGTCTTATCGTCCTCGTCCTTTACCCATTTCGGCCAACCACTCGCTTCTTGCTTAAGCTTAAGGAATCTGTAAAAGAAAGGTACCCTGGTTTAGAATACACACTGTAAAAGATAGGATGTTTAGAAGGTTGCATGCTTATTCAGACTAAAAACTTACTTATCAACGTATCCGGCGAAAAGGCCTCCAGTCCGAGTCGCTGTGTCATATTTGGTAGTCTGGGGGAAATGATAAACCTCGTAAATCTTAACCACTCTATATCCTTGCTGTACAGCCATATTAATCTCGCGTGTGGTCCATGTTCCTATGATTACCCTCTCGTCATCAGTGTGATCGCACATAACTTGTCGCTGTTCATCCGCGCATATTCCGCATAACGGGAAAGTTAGTTTGCCTCCGGATCTGTAGGGTAGGACGCCGTGGTACAAGCGACGAGGAGCTAGGTCTTTGACCAATGCAATCCCGAAATATTCCCGTATATCTTTAAAGTCATTAGTTATTATCTCTGGATGACCGCATGGCATCTGACCCGTCTTGTTGATAATGGGATACAGAGACGTAAAATCGACGTATTTTATGCATTCCCCCGGCTTAGTATCGTAACTGAGCTTGCAAGCATTTGTCCGGCCTGTAATAAAGAACAATAATTTTTAATTTGTCGAGCCATATGACTTAAAATAAAATCATTTATTTTTAATAATAAGATGTACTAACCACCGAAAAAACTATCTCTGGCATTTAATCTGGGTTGAATATCTAGTCCATTGACGAATTCCTGAAGCTCTGTGTTTTTTGAAATTTTTTTCTTAAAATCATGCTCCCACACACAGACGTACTTATACCCCGCGGCTTCCAGGAATTTCCGCTTCTTGATCGTCAGAGCGAATAGCTCGTTCATCGTCTGGCCCGTGATAGGATGTTTCGTAGATTCTCTAGCCTGGGGATAGCATTTTCTACAGGCATGATAAAAGCAACCTACAAGTAGATGTAAACATTTTATTAGTGACTGCGCGTGCGTGTGCACGTGCGTGGGTGTGGGTGTGTGTGTGTGTGTGTGTGTGTGAGTGTGTGTGTGTGTGTGTGTGTGTGTGCTCTGGTGAATGGTGGCAAACGGGGACAATCGTCCGTATGTAACCTTCATACTGGGGACGCACATCAAATGGGGACGTCCCCGTTTGTTTCCATTCATAAAAACGTATTGAAATTCGTCTAGGAGTCATTGGAAAGGCTTCTGACTATGTATTTTTCATTTCTAGGTAAAGTCCCCAATAATGCGTTACCAGTTGAACCAGAGTTTACCACCGCCATTGCGTCATTATACACAGATTTCCCGTTTATCGTTTGAAATACGGACCAAATGTATCATGTCCCCAGTTATTATGTAAGAAAATACGAGACGTGTCCATGTCCTCGATATGACATGAATGTAACATTACATACCTGCAAAGATTCAAAACTTTAATAACAACTGAACGATTATAATAGTATCTTTGTACAACCTGTTTAATAAAAACAAATGGAATCACTCCAGTGGTTGTTCCGTGGTTGTATACCACTCACCCCAAAATAAATAGTTGATCTGCGTGTGGAAATGTTTTGGTGCAGGGTGTACATATGTACTTACATCCCTTGGTGGTGTGATTCGTCCTTAAGTTATCGCGATTCGCCATGAGGGGCTTTCGTGTCACGTCATGACCCCAACAATAAATAGTTCACGCTGCGTGTAAGGAGTTATTTGAAATACGAGGGTGATACGGGGGTCCGGGTTGTGAGTGTTTTTTATTGGGGACTCAATTTTATAATTCTGGCTGAATCTGACAAGTGTAGGGTTAATATCGGCACTTCTGTTTGAGAATGACCACCCTCCGTGCGTATGTGTGTTTCATTGACACCCGCGCACAGATAGGCCCTCTAAAATCAACACTAGACACCACAAGGGTGGTGGTTTTAGCTTCGTTGGTGGTAAACGTATTCGGCGATGATGGCATTTTGGGGGTTAAATGCCCGGCTTTCGTTGGCGATTAGCCCTTGTTTCTCCGTGAGTGTGGTCGAGGGTAGTTCCGGCAAAAGTCCCAAAATACATATATAGCAACATGGCCCTTTAAGTGAAATGTCGTTCAGCAGAGGTCAAGGTTGTTTAGGGTCAAGGTCATATAAGCCCCCACCCCCCACATCAACTTGACAACACATTTGGTTGAGGTCCGTTCTAGAGTTGACCCACCATGTTAAGATGGACTCCGAATCATATATGCATGCTTGTCACCAAAGATGACGAATGAATTCCGAAATCTCCTACGTTCCGCTGTCGACCAGAGAGCTGGCCGCCTGCCAGTTCCTTTAACGCGATGCAAACCATGAAAGCATATCAGCGTGTTTAGGCTAGATTTGGTTCAATTATTTATCTCGAGCGTAATCACATGCCGAAAAAAATATCCCCAGGCCGGTGCTATAACGAGACGGGAATTTACTGACAGTTGTTTCGGCTGTATGGGGGGAAATTCGTTGCAGTTTGTCTTGGAGCGAAATTGAATGCCGCTAAGGCGCGCGTTTTATTCCAAAGAGCGATAACATTAAAACGGCATAACTTACGTGGGCAAGGCATACATGGATGGAAAGGTCACTGCCTTGGCTAAATACGAGGGCATTACGGGTCCGGGTTGTGAGTTTTTTTTTTATTGGGGGCACACATTTGTAATTCTGGCTGAATCTGGCAAGTTTAGTGGTTAATACCGATACTTCTGTTTGGCCGTGACCACCATCTGTGTGTATATGGGTTTCGACGACACCCACACACAGATATGGCCACTAGAATACCCCTAGACGCAATAGGTGCGATCAGGGCTGGTCCGGGTTGTTAGTTTCGTTAGCGGTAAACTTATTTGGCGACAGCGGAATTTTGGGGTTTAATTGCCCGGCTTTGATGGGTGATTCGCTCTTGTTCCTTCGTGAATGTAGTCAAGGGTAGTTCCGTAACATATATGTGAGGAGTTATTAGCTGTACGAGGGCGAAACGGGTGTCCGGGCTGTAAGCTTTTTTTTATTGGGCGCACACATTTGTAATTCTGGCTGAATCCGGCAAGTCAATGGGTTAATATTGGTACCTCTGTTTGGCCGTGACCACCCTCCGTGTGTATATGGGTTTCGACGACACCCACACACAAATATGGGCACTAAAATCACCCCAATACGCAACAGGGGCGGTCCGGGCTGTTAGCTTCATTCGCGGCGAACATATTCGCCGATGCCGGCATTTTGAGGGTTAATAGCGACACTTCTGTGTGATCCGACCCCTGTTCGCCTTGAGTGGGTTTCCATGACACACATGCATATAGTGCCACTAAACCGGGGGTGATGGGTGGGGGGTCCGGGTGTTTGTAGGTGGTATTAGGGGCGGGCCACCCACCCATGCCGTCAAATCGGTCGAAATCCTTACCGTTCTCGAAAATGGTCCATACCCCATTTTCACCCCATCGGGGTGGTACACCCCGGGGGTGATGGGTGGTGGGTCGGGGTGTTTCTAGGTAGTATTTGGGGCGGGCCACCTACCCATGCCGTCAAATCGGTCGAAATCCTTACCGTTCTCGAAAATTGTCCATACCCCATTTTCACCCCTTGGGATGGCAGCCCCCGGGGGGGGGGGGGGGGTGATGGGTAGGGGGTCGAGGTGTTTCTAGATGGTATTTGGGGCGGGCCACCCACCCATGCCGCCAAATCGGTCAAAATCTTTACCGTTCTTGAAAAGAACTAACTATTCTAATTATACGGAATTTCCTTCAAAATTGGGTAATTTGCATCTGGGAATAACCACAAAATATACACTAAACAACAGTCTAAGGGTTTTTGAGGGTTAATAGCGACACTTCTGTGTGATCCGACCCCTGTTCGCGCTTGAGTGGGTTTCCATGACACACATGCATATAGTGCCACTAAACCGGGGGTGATGGTTGGGGGGTCCGGGTGTTTGTATGTGGTATTAGGGGCGGGCCACCCACCCATGCCGTCAAATCGGTCGAAATCCTTACCGTTCTCGAAAATGGTCCATACCCCATTTTCACACCGTCGGGGTGGCACCCCCGGAGGTAATGGATGGGGAGTCGGGGTGTTTTGGTAGTATTTGGGCCGGGCCACCCACCCATGCCGTCAAATCGGTCGAAATCCTTACCGTTCTCGAAAATGGTTCATACCCCATTTTCACCCCCTCGGGGTGGCACCTCCCGGGGTGATGGGTGGGGGGGGGGGGGGGGGGTAGGTGTGTTTCTATGTGGCATTAGGGGCGGGCCACCCACCCAATCCGCCAAATCGGTCAAAATCTTTACCGTTCTTGAAAAGAACTAACTATTCTAATTATACGGAATTTCCTTCAAAATTGGGTAATTTGCATCTGGGAATAACCACAAAATATACACTAAACAACAGTCTAATTAAAACCATACATCAAATTAAACCGATGTGCACAGTCGAAAATATGTGGGGACCCCGGCTTTCATGCATGCATAAGCCATAACTATGATGAGAGAGCTGGTATCAAATATCCCAAAACAGCAGGCATACACCTAACAATTACTCTGACCCGTAAACCTGACATACATTCCGCAGACTGATGGATATAATAACATGTTTTCATCCAATTTCGACAGTGCCAGATGCTACAGTTAAGATAAAAAGATATAAAGTTAGGTCCCCAGTTGTCATGTTTGCACATGTTGTGTGTGTCCCCGATTAGAAACACACTGTTACGGAAATAGATTTCACACATACAGACAGAAGTGTCTTTAACTGGGGACATTTCAACTTTCAGAACTATATTATATATTCAAATACTATAAAGTTAGGTCCCCAGTTGTCGTGTTTGCACCTGATGTGTGTGTCCTCAATTGGAAACACTGTTAATGAAATAGATTTCACACATAAAGACAGAAGTGTCTTTAACTGGGGACATTTCAACTTTCAGAACTATTTTATATATTCAAATACTATAAAGTTAGGTCACCAGTTGTCGTGTTTGCACCTGATGTGTGTGTCCTCAATTGGAAACACACTGTTAATGAAATAGATTTCACACATAAAGACATAAGTGTCTTTATCTGGGGACATTTCAACTTTCATAACTATTTTATATATTCAAAGCTATGAATTTAGGTCCAATTGGAAACACACTGTTACTGAAATAAATTTCACACATAAAGACAGGACCTTCAAGATTCGAGCGAGGCGGGCTTCTTACCCATTTAAAGTTTGAGAATAGGTTTAGGACGTTCCGTCCCAAATGCCTCTAATCATTCGCTTTACTTGATAATCATGCTTGCGTGTATGAGCGCCATGCAGCTATCCTGAGGGAAACTTCGGTGGAACAAGCTACTAAACGGTTCGATTAGTCTTTCGCCCCTGTACCCAAGTTTGACGATCGATTTGCCCGTCAGAATCGCTGCGGACTTCCACCAGAGTTTCCTCTGGCTTCGTCCTACTCACGCATAGTTCAATTTCATCTTTCGGGTCCCAACGTGCTCGCTCTTGCTCGGCCTCGCCTGCCCCGCCAAAACGAGGAGATCGACACCGGCGGGTGACCGGTGGTGCGCCACGAAGCTTGCGAAGCAGACGCATATCCCACCTCGGCTAGCGCTCCGAGAGTGGCCTTCACTTTCATTGCGACTTCGGGTTAGCGATTAGCGACACTCGTTGGTACGTGTTTCAATACGGCCATCGTGCTAGGGATCCCACCGCCCAGAGACCCGAAGAGAGCGGTTGACCGGCAGCCCGCAAAGCTGAGCTTCCGGTCAGTCGTGACTCCTTCCGGCAGACAGACGACCGGCACGAAGGTCGGGGTGTTTCTAGGTAGTATTTGGGGCGGGCCACCCACCCATGCCGTCAAATCGGTCGAAATCCTTACTGTTCTCGAAAATTGTCCATACCCCATTTTCACCCCATCAGGGTGGCAGCCCCCGGGGGTGATGGGTAGGGTGTCGGTGTGTTTCTAGGTGGTATTTGGGGCGGGCCACCCACCCATGCCAGCAAATCGGTCGAAATCCTTACCGTTCTCGAAAATGGTCCATAACCAATTTTCACCCCCCCCCCCGGGGTGATGGGTGGGGGTCGGTGTGTTTCGAGATGGTATTAGGGGCGGGCCACCACCCATGCCGTCAAATCGTGCGAAATCCTTACCGTTCTCGAAAATGGTTCCTACCCCAGTTTCACCCCCTCGGGATGGCATCCCTCCCGTGGGATGGGTGGGGGGGGGGTCGGTGTGTTTCTAGGTGGTATTAGGGGCGGGCCACCCACCCATGCCGTCAAATCGGTCAAAATCTTTACCGTTCTTGAAAATGGTCCAACTTTCAGAACTATTTTATATATTCACATACTATAAAGTTAGGTCCTCAGTTGTCGTGTTTGCACCTGTTTTGTGTGTCCTCGATTGGAAACACACTGTTATTGAAATAGATTTCACACATAAAGACAGAAGTGTCTTTAATTGGGGACATTTCAACTTTCAGAACTATTTTATATATTCAAATACTATAAAGTTAGGTCCCCAGTTGTCGTGTTTGCACCTGTTGTGTGTGTCCTCAATTGGAAACACACTGTTAATGAAATAGATTTCACACATAATAGAGTTTAGAGTTTATTTTATATCAAATTTCATAATAATAATAATGTGAAAACAGGACCCTGCAAAAGTACAACTTTTCGAGGCACGGCCCTTTATGGTAATATGTTCAGATAACATTTTATCAACGCATATCATGAGGTGCAGTGCTTATGTACAAGAGAGGTGCAGTTGAGATGAATGCAAGGGACTGGATGGGGGATATGGGGGTGGGGGCAGGGGTGGGTGGGAAGGGGGAGTCAACATAATATATAGTCATTTCTCACTTGTTTCAATGGAGTAAAATATTGATTTACTTTCATGGCTCTTGTTGTGGCCTGTTTTACCAGCATGGACCCATTATCCACACTGGTCTTTGCCAGCCAACATGGACCGTGGGGGCATGTCAGTGAAATCTGTGTTATCAATCTTAGTCTACTGTCAATCAATATTTGGTAGGAAAAAGGTGCTTTTGTGATGTGTGTTAATAGTTTGTAATGTTTACATGGAGAATTGGGAGATAATATTTGATTGGTTTTCATTCAACTTTCAGCTTTAAATTAATTCATGTTAAGTTAAATAATACAAATTATCAAAATTGAGTTTCATCAGTGGAGACACCTGGCTAGAGAGGGTAGATTGAAGCATGCATTAAAAAAATGATAGCATGAAAGAATAAAAGTTTCCCTCTCTGTTCAAGTATCTATTCACTGCTGGAAATCAGTCTTGTGGTAATATGGATCATTTATGAAAGAAGTATCAGGCTTCAGATAAATATTTGTCAATGAAAAACTTTTAAAGATATTTTGGATATGTTTCGTCAGTTTCTATTCGTAGTTTACAGTCACATGGCAGTTGATTCCAGAGACACCTTGCTCTAGTAGATATCGCTTCTTAGCTTTTGTAGTTATTTTGTATTTACAATACAGGTTTCCTTCTGCTTTGAACCTTGTATTGTGGTTACGAATTTCATCTATATTGGTGAATAGGGCAGATAATGATTTTGGAAGTTTCTTTTTGTGGAATTCATGTAAAATTTTAACTAATTGCATGTTCCCAATGTCCTACAGCAGTAGCAAATTATTGTTCTTGCAAATTTCGTGTATGCTTCTTTTGTTATAAGACAGAGTTCTAATAGATCTATCCTGTAAGTTCTCAATCTTTTTAAGGTTTTTTTTGTTGTTGAGCACCAAATGGCATTACAATAAGTAAGATGTGGAATAATGAGTACGGAATAGAGGGTCTTCACAGTTTCCCTGGGTATAAATTCACTGACCTTTCTCAAGACACCTAAATTTCTAGAGAGTATTTTTAGAATTGTGTCCACATGCAAATCCCATGATAATGTCTCTTCTATATTAATCCCATGATAATGTCTCTTCTATACATAAAGACATAAGTGTCTTTAACTGGGGACATTTCAACTTTCAGAACTATTTTATATATTCAAAGCTATGAAGTTAGGTCCAATTGGAAACACTGTTACTGAAATAAATTTCACACATAAAGACCTTCAAGATTCGATCGAGGCGGGCTTCTTACCCATTTAAAGTTTGAGAATAGGTTTAGGACGTTCCGTCCCAAATGCCTCTAATCATTCGCTTTACTGAATAATCATGCTTGCGTGTATGAGCGCCATGCAGCTATCCTGAGGGAAACTTCGGTGGAAAAAGCTACTAAACGGTTCGATTAGTCTTTCGCCCCTATACCCAAGTTTGACGATCGATTTGCCCGTCAGAATCGCTGCGGACTTCCACCAGAGTTTCCCTGGCTTCGTCCTACTCACGCATAGTTCATCTTCATCTTTCGGGTCCAAACGTGCTCGCTCTTGTTCGGCCTCGCCTGCCCCACCAAAACGAGGAGATCGACACCGGCGGGTGACCGGTGGTACGCCAAGAAGCTTGCGAAGCAGACGCGGATCCCACCTCGGCTAGCGCTCCGAGAGCGGCCTTCACTTTCATTGCGCCTTCGGGTTAGCGATTAGCAACACTCCTTGGTACGTGTTTCAATACGGCCATCGTGCTCGGGATCCCACCGCCCAGAGACCCGAAGAGAGCGGTTGACCGGCAGCCCGCAAAGCTGAGCTTCCGGTCAGTCGTGACTCCCTCCGACAGAAGACGACCGGCACGAAGGTCGGGGTGTTTCTAGGTAGTATTTGGGGCGGGCCACCCACCCATGCCGTCAAATCGTGCGAAATCCTTACCGTTCTCGAAAATGGTTCCTACCCCAGTTTCACCCCCTCGGGATGGCATCCCTCCCGTGGGATGGGTGGGGGGGGGTCTGTGTGTTTCTAGGTGGTATTAGGGGCGGGCCACCCACCCATGCCGTCAAATCGGTCAAAATCTTTACCGTTCTTGAAAATGGTCCAACTTTCAGAACTATTTTATATATTCACATACTATAAAGTTAGGTCCTCAGTTGTCGTGTTTGCACCTGTTTTGTGTGTCCTCGATTGGAAACACACTGTTATTGAAATAGATTTCACACATAAAGACAGAAGTGTCTTTAATTGGGGACATTTCAACTTTCAGAACTATTTTATATATTCAAATACTATAAAGTTAGGTCACCAGTTGTCGTGTTTGCACCTGTTGTGTGTGTGTCCTCAATTGGAAACACACTGTTAATGAAATAGATTTCACACATAATAGAGTTTAGAGTTTATTTTATATCAAATTTCATAATAATAATAATGTGAAAACAGGACCCTGCAAAAGTACAACTTTTCGAGGCACGGCCCTTTATGGTAATATGTTCAGATAACATTTTATCAACGTATATCATGAGGTGCAGTGCTTATGTACAAGAGAGGTGCAGTTGAGATGAATGCAAGGGACTGGATGGGGGATATTGGGGTGGGGGCAGGAGTGGGGTGGGAAGGGGGAGTCAACATAATATATAGTCATTTCTCACTTGTTTCAATGGAGTAAAATATTGATTTACTTTCATGGCTCTTGCTGTGACCTGTTTTACCAACATGGACCCATTATCCACACTGGTCTTTGCCAGCCAACATGGACCGTGTGGGCATGTCAGTGAAATCTGTGTTATCAATCTTAGTCTACTGTCAATCAATATTTGGTAGGAAAAAGGTGCTTTTGTGATGTGTGTTAATAGTTTGTAATGTTTACATGGAGAATTGGGAGATAATATTTGATTGGTTTTCATTCAACTTTCAGCTTTAAATTAATTCATGTTAAGTTAAATAATACAAATTATCAAAATTGAGTTTCATCAGTGGAGACACCTGGCTAGAGAGGGTAGATTGAAGCATGCATTAAAAAAATGATAGCATGAAAGAATAAAAGTTTCCCTCTCTGTTCAAGTATCTATTCACTGCTGGAAATCAGTCTTGTGGTAATATGGATCATTTATGAAAGAAGTATCAGGCTTCAGATAAATATTTGTCAATGAAAAACTTTTAAAGATATTTTGGATATGTTTCGTCAGTTTCTATTCGTAGTTTACAGTCACATGGCAGTTGATTCCAGAGACACCTTGCTCTAGTAGATATCGCTTCTTAGCTTTTGTAGTTATTTTGTATTTACAATACAGGTTTCCTTCTGCTTTGAACCTTGTATTGTGGTTACGAATTTCATCTATATTGGTGAATAGGGCAGATAATGATTTTGGAAGTTTCTTTTTGTGGAATTCATGTAAAATTTTAACTAATTGCATGTTCCCAATGTCCTACAGCAGTAGCAAATTATTGTTCTTGCAAATTTCGTGTATGCTTCTTTTGTTATAAGACAGAGTTCTAATAGATCTATCCTGTAAGTTCTCAATCTTTTTAAGGTTTTTTTTGTTGTTGAGCACCAAATGGCATTACAATAAGTAAGATGTGGAATAATGAGTACGGAATAGAGGGTCTTCACAGTTTCCCTGGGTATAAATTCACTGACCTTTCTCAAGACACCTAAATTTCTAGAGAGTATTTTTAGAATTGTGTCCACATGCAAATCCCATGATAATGTCTCTTCTATATTAATCCCATGATAATGTCTCTTCTATACATAAAGACATAAGTGTCTTTAACTGGGGACATTTCAACTTTCAGAACTATTTTATATATTCAAAGCTATGAAGTTAGGTCCAATTGGAAACACACTGTTACTGAAATAAATTTCACACATAAAGACCTTCAAGATTCGAGCGAGGCGGGCTTCTTACCCATTTAAAGTTTGAGAATAGGTTTAGGACGTTCCGTCCCAAATGCCTCTAATCATTCGCTTTACTGAATAATCATGCTTGCGTGTATGAGCGCCATGCAGCTATCCTGAGGGAAACCTCGGTGGAAAAAGCTACTAAACGGTTCGATTAGTCTTTCGCCCCTATACCCAAGTTTGACGATCGATTTGCCCGTCAGAATCGCTGCGGACTTCCACCAGAGTTTCCTCTGGCTTCGTCCTACTCACGCATAGTTCATCTTCATCTTTCGGGTCCAAACGTGCTCGCTCTTGTTCGGCCTCGTCTGCCCCACCAAAACGAGGAGATCGACACCGGCGGGTGACCGGTGGTACGCCAAGAAGCTTGCGAAGCAGACGCGGATCCCACCTCGGCTAGCGCTCCGAGAGCGGCCTTCACTTTCATTGCGCCTTCGGGTTAGCGATTAGCGACACTCCTTGGTACGTGTTTCAATACGGCCATCGTGCTCGGGATCCCACCGCCCAGAGACCCGAAGAGAGCGGTTGACCGGCAGCCCGCAAAGCTGAGCTTCCGGTCAGTCGTGACTCCCTCCGACAGACAGACGACCGGCACGAAGGTCGGGGTGTTTCTAGGTAGTATTTGGGGCGGGCCACCCACCCATGCCGTCAAATCGTGCGAAATCCTTACCGTTCTCGAAAATGGTTCCTACCCCAGTTTCACCCCCTCGGGATGGCATCCCTCCCGTGGGATGGGTGGGGGGGGTCGGTGTGTTTCTAGGTGGTATTAGGGGCGGGCCACCCACCCATGCCGTCAAATCGGTCAAAATCTTTACCGTTCTTGAAAATGGTCCAACTTTCAGAACTATTTTATATATTCACATACTATAAAGTTAGGTCCTCAGTTGTCGTGTTTGCACCTGTTTTGTGTGTCCTCGATTGGAAACACACTGTTAATGAAATAGATTTCACACATAATAGAGTTTAGAGTTTATTTGATATCAAATTTCATAATAATAATAATGTGAAAACAGGACCCTGCAAAAGTACAACTTTTCGAGGCACGGCCCTTTATGGTAATATGGTCAGATAACATTTTATCAACGTATATCATGAGGTGCAGTGCTTATGTACAAGAGAGGTGCAGTTGAGATGAATGCAAGGGACTGGATGGGGGATATTGGGGTGGGGGCAGGAGTGGAGTGGGAAGGGGGAGTCAACATAATATATAGTCATTTCTCACTTGTTTCAATGGAGTAAAATATTGATTTACTTTCATGGCTCTTGCTGTGACCTGTTTTACCAACATGGACCCATTATCCACACTGGTCTTTGCCAGCCAACATGGACCGTGTGGGCATGTCAGTGAAATCTGTGTTATCAATCTTAGTCTACTGTCAATCAATATTTGGTAGGAAAAAGGTGCTTTTGTGATGTGTGTTAATAGTTTGTAATGTTTACATGGAGAATTGGGAGATAATATTTGATTGGTTTTCATTCAACTTTCAGCTTTAAATTAATTCATGTTAAGTTAAATAATACAAATTATCAAAATTGAGTTTCATCAGTGGAGACACCTGGCTAGAGAGGGTAGATTGAAGCATGCATTAAAAAAATGATAGCATGAAAGAATAAAAGTTTCACTCTCTGTTCAAGTATCTATTCACTGCTGGAAATCAGTCTTGTGGTAATATGGATCATTTATGAAAGAAGTATCAGGCTTCAGATAAATATTTGTCAATGAAAAACTTTTAAAGATATTTTGGATATGTTTCGTCAGTTTCTATTCGTAGTTTACAGTCACATGGCAGTTGATTCCAGAGACACCTTGCTCTAGTAGATATCGCTTCTTAGCTTTTGTAGTTATTTTGTATTTACAATACAGGTTTCCTTCTGCTTTGAACCTTGTATTGTGGTTACGAATTTCATCTATATTGGTGAATAGGGCAGATAATGATTTTGGAAGTTTCTTTTTGTGGAATTCATGTAAAATTTTAACTAATTGCATGTTCCCAATGTCCTACAGCAGTAGCAAATTATTGTTCTTGCAAATTTCGTGTATGCTTCTTTTGTTATAAGACAGAGTTCTAATAGATCTATCCTGTAAGTTCTCAATCTTTTTAAGGTTTTTTTTGTTGTTGAGCACCAAATGGCATTACAATAAGTAAGATGTGGAATAATGAGTACGGAATAGAGGGTCTTCACAGTTTCCCTGGGTATAAATTCACTGACCTTTCTCAAGACACCTAAATTTCTAGAGAGTATTTTTAGAATTGTGTCCACATGCAAATCCCATGATAATGTCTCTTCTATATTAATCCCATGATAATGTCTCTTCTATACATAAAGACATAAGTGTCTTTAACTGGGGACATTTCAACTTTCAGAACTATTTTATATATTCAAAGCTATGAAGTTAGGTCCAATTGGAAACACACTGTTACTGAAATAAATTTCACACATAAAGACCTTCAAGATTCGAGCGAGGCGGGCTTCTTACCCATTTAAAGTTTGAGAATAGGTTTAGGACGTTCCGTCCCAAATGCCTCTAATCATTCGCTTTACTGAATAATCATGCTTGCGTGTATGAGCGCCATGCAGCTATCCTGAGGGAAACCTCGGTGGAAAAAGCTACTAAACGGTTCGATTAGTCTTTCGCCCCTATACCCAAGTTTGACGATCGATTTGCCCGTCAGAATCGCTGCGGACTTCCACCAGAGTTTCCTCTGGCTTCGTCCTACTCACGCATAGTTCATCTTCATCTTTCGGGTCCAAACGTGCTCGCTCTTGTTCGGCCTCGTCTGCCCCACCAAAACGAGGAGATCGACACCGGCGGGTGACCGGTGGTACGCCAAGAAGCTTGCGAAGCAGACGCGGATCCCACCTCGGCTAGCGCTCCGAGAGCGGCCTTCACTTTCATTGCGCCTTCGGGTTAGCGATTAGCGACACTCCTTGGTACGTGTTTCAATACGGCCATCGTGCTCGGGATCCCACCGCCCAGAGACCCGAAGAGAGCGGTTGACCGGCAGCCCGTAAAGCTGAGCTTCCGGTCAGTCGTGACTCCCTCCGACAGACAGACGACCGGCACGAAGGTCGGGGTGTTTCTAGGTAGTATTTGGGGCGGGCCACCCACCCATGCCGTCAAATCGTGCGAAATCCTTACCGTTCTCGAAAATGGTTCCTACCCCAGTTTCACCCCCTCGGGATGGCATCCCTCCCGTGGGATGGGTGGGGGGGGGGGGGTCGGTGTGTTTCTAGGTGGTATTAGGGGCGGGCCACCCACCCATGCCGTCAAATCGGTCAAAATCTTTACCGTTCTTGAAAATGGTCCAACTTTCAGAACTATTTTATATATTCACATACTATAAAGTTAGGTCCTCAGTTGTCGTGTTTGCACCTGTTTTGTGTGTCCTCGATTGGAAACACACTGTTAATGAAATAGATTTCACACATAATAGAGTTTAGAGTTTATTTGATATCAAATTTCATAATAATAATAATGTGAAAACAGGACCCTGCAAAAGTACAACTTTTCGAGGCACGGCCCTTTATGGTAATATGGTCAGATAACATTTTATCAACGTATATCATGAGGTGCAGTGCTTATGTACAAGAGAGGTGCAGTTGAGATGAATGCAAGGGACTGGATGGGGGATATTGGGGTGGGGGCAGGAGTGGGGTGGGAAGGGGGAGTCAACATAATATATAGTCATTTCTCACTTGTTTCAATGGAGTAAAATATTGATTTACTTTCATGGCTCTTGCTGTGACCTGTTTTACCAACATGGACCCATTATCCACACTGGTCTTTGCCAGCCAACATGGACCGTGGGGGCATGTCAGTGAAATCTGTGTTATCAATCTTAGTCTACTGTCAATCAATATTTGGTAGGAAAAAGGTGCTTTTGTGATGTGTGTTAATAGTTTGTAATGTTTACATGGAGAATTGGGAGATAATATTTGATTGGTTTTCATTCAACTTTCAGCTTTAAATTAATTCATGTTAAGTTAAATAATACAAATTATCAAAATTGAGTTTCATCAGTGGAGACACCTGGCTAGAGAGGGTAGATTGAAGCATGCATTAAAAAAATGATAGCATGAAAGAATAAAAGTTTCCCTCTCTGTTCAAGTATCTATTCACTGCTGGAAATCAGTCTTGTGGTAAAATGGATCATTTATGAAAGAAGTATCAGGCTTCAGATAAATATTTGTCAATGAAAAACTTTTAAAGATATTTTGGATATGTTTCGTCAGTTTCTATTCGTAGTTTACAGTCACATGGCAGTTGATTCCAGAGACACCTTGCTCTAGTAGATATCGCTTCTTAGCTTTTGTAGTTATTTTGTATTTACAATACAGGTTTCCTTCTGCTTTGAACCTTGTATTGTGGTTATGAATTTCATCTATATTGGTGAATAGGGCTGATAATGATTTTGGAAGTTTCTTTTTGTGGAATTCATGTAAAATTTTAACTAATTGCATGTTCCCAATGTCCTACAGCAGTAGCAAATTATTGTTCTTGCAAATTTCTTGTATGCTTCTTTTGTTATAAGACAGAGTTCTAATAGATCTATCCTGTAAGTTCTCAATCTTTTTAAGGTTTTTTTTGTTGTTGAGCACCAAATGGCATTACAATAAGTAAGATGTGGAATAATGAGTACGGAATAGAGGGTCTTCACAGTTTCCCTGGGTATAAATTCACTGACCTTTCTCAAGACACCTAAATTTCTAGAGAGTATTTTTAGAATTGTGTCCACATGCAAATCCCATGATAATGTCTCTTCTATATTAATCCCATGATAATGTCTCTTCTATACATAAAGACATAAGTGTCTTTAACTGGGGACATTTCAACTTTCAGAACTATTTTATATATTCAAAGCTATGAAGTTAGGTCCAATTGGAAACACACTGTTACTGAAATAAATTTCACACATAAAGACCTTCAAGATTCGAGCGAGGCGGGCTTCTTACCCATTTAAAGTTTGAGAATAGGTTTAGGACGTTCCGTCCCAAATGCCTCTAATCATTCGCTTTACTGAATAATCATGCTTGCGTGTATGAGCGCCATGCAGCTATCCTGAGGGAAACCTCGGTGGAAAATGCTACTAAACGGTTCGATTAGTCTTTCGCCCCTATACCCAAGTTTTACGATCGATTTGCCCGTCAGAATCGCTGCGGACTTCCACCAGAGTTTCCTCTGGCTTCGTCCTACTCACGCATAGTTCATCTTCATCTTTCGGGTCAAAACGTGCTCGCTCTTGTTCGGCCTCGTCTGCCCCACCAAAACGAGGAGATCGACACCGGCGGGTGACCGGTGGTACGCCAAGAAGCTTGCGAAGCAGACGCGGATCCCACCTCGGCTAGCGCTCCGAGAGCGGCCTTCACTTTCATTGCGCCTTCGGGTTAGCGATTAGCGACACTCCTTGGTACGTGTTTCAATACGGCCATCGTGCTCGGGATCCCACCGCCCAGAGACCCGAAGAGAGCGGTTGACCGGCAGCCCGCAAAGCTGAGCATCCGGTCAGTCGTGACTCCCTCCGACAGACAGACGACCGGCACGAAGGTCGGGGTGTTTCTAGGTAGTATTTGGGGCGGGCCACCCACCCATGCCGTCAAATCGTGCGAAAACCTTAACGTTTTCGAAAATGGTTCCTACCCCAGTTTCACCCCCTCGGGATGGCATCCCTCCCGTGGGATGGGTGGGAGGGGTCGGTGTGTTTCTAGGTGGTATTAGGGGCGGGCCACCCACCCATGCCGTCAAATCGGTCAAAATCTTTACCGTTCTTGAAAATGGTCCAACTTTCAGAACTATTTTATATATTCACATACTATAAAGTTAGGTCCTCAGTTGTCGTGTTTGCACCTGTTTTGTGTGTCCTCGATTGGAAACACACTGTTATTGAAATAGATTTCACACATAAAGACAGAAGTGTCTTTAATTGGGGACATTTCAACTTTCAGAACTATTTTATATATTCAAATACTATAAAGTTAGGTCCCCAGTTGTCGTGTTTGCACCTGTTGTGTGTGTCCTCAATTGGAAACACACTGTTAATGAAATAGATTTCACACATAATAGAGTTTAGAGTTTATTTGATATCAAATTTCATAATAATAATAATGTGAAAACAGGACCCTGCAAAAGTACAACTTTTCGAGGCACGGCCCTTTATGGTAATATGTTCAGATAACATTTTATCAACGTATATCATGAGGTGCAGTGCTTATGTACAAGAGAGGTGCAGTTGAGATGAATGCAAGGGACTGGATGGGGGATATTGGGGTGGGGGCAGGAGTGGGGTGGGAAGGGGGAGTCAACATAATATATAGTCATTTCTCACTTGTTTCAATGGAGTAAAATATTGATTTACTTTCATGGCTCTTGCTGTGACCTGTTTTACCAACATGGACCCATTATCCACACTGGTCTTTGCCAGCCAACATGGACCGTGGGGGCATGTCAGTGAAATCTGTGTTATCAATCTTAGTCTACTGTCAATCAATATTTGGTAGGAAAAAGGTGCTTTTGTGATGTGTGTTAATAGTTTGTAATGTTTACATGGAGAATTGGGAGATAATATTTGATTGGTTTTCATTCAACTTTCAGCTTTAAATTAATTCATGTTAAGTTAAATAATACAAATTATCAAAATTGAGTTTCATCAGTGGAGACACCTGGCTAGAGAGGGTAGATTGAAGCATGCATTAAAAAAATTATAGCATGAAAGAATAAAAGTTTCCCTCTCTGTTCAAGTATCTATTCACTGCTGGAAATCAGTCTTGTGGTAATATGGATCATTTATGAAAGAAGTATCAGGCTTCAGATAAATATTTGTCAATGAAAAACTTTTAAAGATATTTTGGATATGTTTCGTCAGTTTCTATTCGTAGTTTACAGTCACATGGCAGTTGATTCCAGAGACACCTTGCTCTAGTAGATATCGCTTCTTAGCTTTTGTAGTTATTTTGTATTTACAATACAGGTTTCCTTCTGCTTTGAACCTTGTATTGTGGTTATGAATTTCATCTATATTGGTGAATAGGGCAGATAATGATTTTGGAAGTTTATTTTTGTGGAATTCATGTAAAATTTTAACTAATTGCATGTTCCCAATGTCCTACAGCAGTAGCAAATTATTGTTCTTGCAAATTTCGTGTATGCTTCTTTTGTTATAAGACAGAGTTCTAATAGATCTATCCTGTAAGTTCTCAATCTTTTTAAGGTTTTTTTTGTTGTTGAGCACCAATGGCATTACAATAAGTAAAATGTGGAATAATGAGTACGGAATAGAGGGTCTTCACAGTTTCCCTGGGTATAAATTCACTGACCTTTCTCAAGACACCTAAATTTCTAGAGAGTATTTTTAGAATTGTGTCCACATGCAAATCCCATGATAATGTCTCTTCTATATTAATCCCATGATAATGTCTCTTCTATACATAAAGACATAAGTGTCTTTAACTGGGGACATTTCAACTTTCAGAACTATTTTATATATTCAAAGCTATGAAGTTAGGTCCAATTGGAAACACACTGTTACTGAAATAAATTTCACACATAAAGACCTTCAAGATTCGAGCGACGCGGGCTTCTTACCCATTTAAAGTTTGAGAATAGGTTTAGGACGTTCCGTCCCAAATGCCTCTAATCATTCGCTTTACTGAATAATCATGCTTGCGTGTATGAGCGCCATGCAGCTATCCTGAGGGAAACTTCGGTGGAAAAAGCTACTAAACGGTTCGATTAGTCTTTCGCCCCTATACCCAAGTTTGACGATCGATTTGCCCGTCAGAATCGCTGCGGACTTCCACCAGAGTTTCCTCTGGCTTCGTCCTACTCACGCATAGTTCATCTTCATCTTTCGGGTCCAAACGTGCTCGCTCTTGCTCGGCCTCGCCTGCCCCACCAAAACGAGGAGATCGACACCGGCGGGTGACCGGTGGTACGCCAAGAAGCTTGCGAAGCAGACGCGGATCCCACCTCGGCTAGCGCTCCGAGAGCGGCCTTCACTTTCATTGCGCCTTCGGGTTAGCGATTAGCGACACTCCTTGGTACGTGTTTCAATACGGCCATCGTGCTCGGGATCCCACCGCCCAGAGACCCGAAGAGAGCGGTTGACCGGCAGCCCGCAAAGCTGAGCTTCCGGTCAGTCGTGACTCCCTCCGACAGACAGACGACCGGCACGAAGGTCGGGGTGTTTCTAGGTAGTATTTGGGGCGGGCCACCCACCCATGCCGTCAAATCGGTCGAAATCCTTACCGTTCTCGAAAATTGTCCATACCCCATTTTCACCCTCTCGGGGTGGCAGCCCCCGGGGTGATGGGTTGGGGGTCGGGGTGTTTTTAGGTGGTATCTGGGGCGGGCCACACACGCATGCCGTCAAATCGGTCGAAATCCTTACCGTTCTCAAAAATGGTCCTTACCCCATTTTCACCCCCTCGGGTGGCACCCCCCCCCCCCGGAGGTAATGGGTGGGGAGTCGGTGTGTTTTGGTAGCATTTGGGCCGGGCCACGACCCATGCCGTCAAATCGGTCGAAATCGTTACCGTTCTCGAAAATGGTTCATACCCCATTTTCACACCCTCGGGGTGGCACCCACCGGGGGTGATGTGTGAGGGGTCGGTGTGTTTCTAGGTGGTATTAGGGCGGGCCACTCACCCATGCCGTCAAATCGGCCGAAATCATTACCGTTCTCGAAAATGGTTTATTCCCCATTTTCACCCCTCGGGGTGGCACCCCCCCCCCCGGGAGATGGTCGGGGGGTCGGTGTGTTTCTAGGTGGTATTAGGGGTGGGCCACCCACCCATGCCGTCAAATCGGTCAAAATCTTTACCGTTCTTGAAAATCGTCCATACCCCATTTTCACCCCCTCGGAATGGCACCCCCGGGGGTGATGGGTGGGGGGTCGGGGTGTTTCTAGGTAGTATTTAAGGCGGGCCACCTACCCATGCCGTCAAATCGGTCGAAATCCTTCCCGTTCTCGAAAATTGTCCATACCACATTTTCACCCCCTCGGGGTGGCAGCCCCCAGGGGTGATGGGTGGGGGTTCGGGGTGTTTCTAGGTATTATTTTGGGCGGGCCACCTACCCATGCCGTCAAATCGGTCGAAATCCTTACCGTTCTCGAAAATGGTGTATTTCTTATGTACCACCCCCATGATATATAGAGGTGGTTAACCGATATACTATATACTGCTGCACCAGCACAGCTCGGTCATGAATGGGATAAGGTACTGTTTAATGCTGAACAAGCAAAGCTCCCGTCATGAAAGGATAAGGTGCTATAATGTTGCACAAGCAAAGCTACCTTCATGAAAGGGATAAGACACTATTTAATGCTGCACCAGCACAGCTCTCGTCATGGAAGGGATAAGGCACTGTGTATCGCTGCGCCAGCACAGCTCCACCTTGAATAGGATAAGGTAAAATTTAATGCTGCACCAGCACAGCTCGGCCATAAATGTATAAGGTACTTTTAATACTGCACCAGCAAAGCTCCCGCCATAAAAGGGATAATGCACTGTTTAGTGCTATACCAGCACAGATGCCCCATGAAGGGAATACGGCACTGTTTAATGCTGCACCAGCACATCTACCGCAATGAAAGGGATAATACACTGTTTAATACTTCACCAGCAAAGTTCCCGCCATGAAAGAGATGAGGCACTGTTTAATGCTGCACCAGCACAGCTCCGTCATGGATGGGATAAGGTACTATTTAATGCTCTACCATCAAAGCTCCCGTCGTGAAAGGGATAAGGCATTGTTTAATGAAAGCTCCTCTCATGAAAAGGATGAGGCACTATTTAATGCTGCACCAGCGCAGCTCCATTGTGAATGGGTTTGCTGTCGGGTAGGAATTGTGATTATGTGGACATATAGCGACAGCCACTATCTATTCTAATTATACGGAATTTCCTTCAAAATTGGGTAATTTGCATCTGGGAAATAACCACAAAATATACACTAAACAACAGTCTGATTAAAACCATACATCAAATTAAAACCGATGTGCACAGTCGAAAATATGTGGGGACCCCGGCTGTCATGCATGCATAAGTTTCATGCATGCATAAGCCATAACTATGATGAGAGAGCTGGTATCAAATATCCAAACACAGCAGGCATACACCTAACAATTACTCTGACCAGTAAACCTGACATACATTCCGCAGACTGCTTGATATAATAACATGTTTTCATCCAATTTCGACAGTGCCAGATGCTACAGTTAAGATAATCCGATAGATCAATGATGAACTCTTCCATTTTCATTGCCTAATTACTCTGATTAAATACTGCGTCTGGTTGTCAGGGAACAGGTTCTTCCGATAGCTTAAGCGTGGATGGGTGGGGGGGGGGGGGGGGTCGGTGTGTTTCTAGGTGGTATTAGGGGCGGGCCACCCACCCATGCCGTCAAATCGGTCAAAATCTTTACCGTTCTTGAAAATGGTCCAACTTTCAGAACTATTTTATATATTCACATACTATAAAGTTAGGTCCTCAGTTGTCGTGTTTGCACCTGTTTTGTGTGTCCTCGATTGGAAACACACTGTTAATGAAATAGATTTCACACATAAAGACAACATCTTCAAGATTCGAGCGAGGCGGGCTTCTTGCCCATTTAAAGTTTGAGAATAGGGTTAGAACGTTCCGTCCCAAATGCCTCTAATCAATCGCTTTACTGGATAATCATGCTTGCGTGTATGAGCGCCATGCAGCTATCCTGAGGGAAACTTCGGTGGAACAAGCTACTAAACGGTTCGATTAGTCTTTCGCCTCTATACCCAAGTTTGACGATCGATTTGCCCGTCAGAATCGCTGCGGACTTCCACCAGAGTTTCCTCTGGCTTCGTCCTACTCACGCATAGTTCATCTTCATATTTCGGGTCCCAACGTGCTCGCTCTTGCTCGGCCTCGCCTGCCCCGCCAAAACGAGGAGATCGACACCGGCGGTTGACCGGTGGTACGCCAAGAAGCTTGCGAAGCAGACGCATATCCCACCTCGGCTAGCGCTCCGAGAGCGGCCTTCACTTTCATTGCACCTTCGGGTTAGCGATTAGCGACACTCCTTGGTACGTGTTTCAATACGGCCATCGTGCTCGGGATCCCACCGCCCAGAGACCCGAAGAGAGCGTTTGACCGGCAGCCCGCAAAGCTGAGCTTCCGGTCAGTCGTGACTCCCTCCAGCAGACAGACGACCGGCACGAAGGTGTGCGGTCCTCGATCCCGCCGACGATCGGCCGTCGAACGGAGACCGCGAGGAACAAAATTCGGCCCCTACGAGCTTTTTAACTGCAACAACTTTAATATACGCTATTGGAGCTGGGATTACAGCGGCTGCTGGCTCCAGACTTGCCCTCCAATTGATCTTCGTTAAAGGGGTTTTCACATATAAACAGTAATTTAAAACCGCATCTCTGATAAGAACCAATGGTCTCATCAGAATGGTTCAAATGGACCATTAACAGTTCTCAATGGGTTTTCAGATGGTTGTATTTCTCGGCAGATGTTTTGAGCTTTCACTTCGCTTATTTCTCAAAATACATACAATGCATAATCTCTGGCTCGATACTAAATGAAGCACTATGTTAATGAAACTGATAAACAATTTGGGGTCCCATGAAATAGTTCATTGGTCGTGTAGAGTTAATCATTGTACTGATATATATTCCATCAGTATGTTTTAACAAGATACAACGAATTTCAACGGAGTGTGCTATCAATATAAATGCACGGGGAATACATATCTCATCTGTGCCCATTTAGGTATCGTGATACATACACATAAACCCTGTCCCCAGTTGAATACCTCTGTCGGTGTGTATTGCACGTCCTCGTTTTATCTCATATGAACACTCTGTGTGTGTTGTCCTCAGTTTAATTTCCGTGTACAGTTCAGAGTGTGAACCTGGTGTGTCCCCACTATGTACTCACAGAACACATGGAACAAATCTCGTTACAACCATTAACCATATACAGAAGAATTATCTATCAGGTGAACGTTTGACGAATTGAGCACTCGAAATCACATACACTCATTTTTTGTGAGGTCCTCATTTGTGATGGTTCCAAGAGATGTCCGCGTTTGACACCATAAACATGTATGTGTGTGTGTGTGTGGGTGTACTTACCGTGGAACTCGTAAACGGTGTTGCTAGCTCTGCAGAACCCGTCCACTTTGTACTTCGAGTGGGGGATTTTGTATTCCTCCCCGTTCAGAGCGTGTTCTATTTCAATATTTTTGGTGTAGGCCAGCCAAGACAGCCACTGAATAGACACCATGGAGTATTGGTCCGCGTTTCTGTACGATGCTGATGGTACCTTGGCTATCGGTGTGCTGATAAATTTTTCGACTGAGCACTGCATACCGAGAGCCATAAGTACACCCTTCTCCACCCACTTTCCTTCATGAAATACATGGTATTTTCCATTTAGTTTCTTCATAGGCACGTCTTCTGTCACCGTTCCGTCCTTTTTCTTTAGGTTGATCGTATATGTTTCCTCTAAAAACAGCATTTTGTAGGACGCCATGCAAGCTGAGCTAATGGTAACTGCTTTGAACGGATCCACGACCTGGGGATAAGATGGTATAAATTTTAGTCAAAAGGAGCTAAAAAAAAATATGACTTAGAGCATCACATAATAGACTAGTTGAAACTTATGAGAAAATTATGAGTTGAAAATACTGACCTTCTCGGTAACCTGTGTAAACAGCGCTCTAAATTTAGTACAGGCCTGGCGGAGGATGTCAACATCACTAGTACAATATTCGAGCAGCTCCTTCTTAAAATCGAACACTTCACCCTCTTTGGTAGCGTGCCATTCGAGAAACTTTTTTCTTTTTTCGGTGGACATGGTATCAGCGCCGTAGTATGAGGGCTCGGGGTAGGGACCTCTGTAGTTTTCATTTTCTTTGGTGTTGAAGTAGTGGGGAAAGTAACCTGCAGGGGTTAGAACAAAAATATTTTTAGGCATGTGTCATTTTTTAGGGGGGGGGATTATAGTGAGGTCTATAAAAGAGGGTTATTTACCTTTTTTGAGTTCTTTCAGGTCGAAAGCACCTGGCAATGCTCCGAGACCCATGGCCAAGAAATTGAAGCTGTCAATGACACGCACGCCATGGTGAGTCTTCATGTACATGATCTTAGACCCTGCATATATAAGAGCCGTCGGACGTATTCCTTGGAACACCTGGTATTCCAGCAGCAGTATATTGTCATAGGCTTTTCCATTGTGGCTTACAGCCGTGAACCCCTTGTGGGCGTCTGTAAACAGCCACAATCCAAAAGCCATGAGCGTGTTGTCACCAGAGGCGATAAACTACCTCTTACCGCATTGTGATTTGTCCAAACAGGGTTTTTTTTTAAATTGACCTTCTTTGTCTCTCAGAGCGCAATCCGCGCATCTTGAACCACAGCTAGAGCAGACTGAATGTTCATCAACGGTGTCGTTTTCGCATTTCTCGCAACTAGATTGTGTGACCACCAGATTGGGAATGTGTCTGTTTAGGCCACAGTAAGGTAGTTTACACTCGATGCACCTGCAATTAAAACATGTAGGTAAGTGTTTGAAACGAGGTAAGCATGTGAGTATTTATCATAAAGTATAAAATTATTTGCTTACCTTCTGCAAGTGCTGCATCTTTGATTTTCATCACACGTTTTCTTGCAAGGAGGGCCCATTTTGTAACCAGCTTCGCAAGAAAATATTTCCGCTTGTGTCGATTCAAAGTCGAAATATATGAGTTTGTGTGGTTTGACGCAAGGCGTAGGCGGTCTGATGAAGCATTTATGGTGGCCCACTAACCACTGATGACACGATGTACATTTGAATTCACCACAGTGGTGTTCACTCTCTTCTCTTTGTCTGATGTTTATCACCTTCGTACAATGTGTACATCGCCAGTATGAATCACATTGAGACTTGTCGTTTTTCGGCGTCTGCAGGTGTCGCTGGAAACACTCTTCACTGCGACATGCCATGTGGCATTTGGAACAGGTCATGTTGTTTTCGGTGTACAAACAGCCTTTGGTTTTGCACACTATACAATAGTTGTCACATACATGGTCAGTTCGGTTTTGGAAGGCCTTGAGACAGGGTTGGCAAAAGAAAGCTTTTTGAAAGAAACCGGTGATGGATACAATGGGTGTAAAGTGTTGCTGTTCTTGATAGTAAAGATAGATATTGCGCTGGTACTTGTTGTTTGCTCTGCTAACTTTGTTCCCCGTTGCAGCACTTATCAGAATTATGTTGACCTCGAAGAAGTCCTCAAATTTCGGGATGTCAGCCAAGTCACCAGGAACGTTTGCAGATAGGCCTAATATTGAGAGTACGCTGTATGCAGCCGCCCTCTGTTCATTTGCTGTGGAACCCTTTGTGATATCCTTGTAATAACAGGCTGATACCTTGCCATGTTTCAAGAATATGTCGATGTTGGACTGACCAGGATACATTCTTTTTAAATCCTCTTTGACTATGGATAACCGGGCGATGCAAACGACTATAGCTCTTGACAGACATGCCTTGTCCTTATTGTTCATGTATACCATGGATCTTTTCCGTAAAATTGATAGGTCGTTGTCTAACGGTATACCGTTTTTGCCGGAGCCTCTAGGTATTCTTATAGAACCTACTGTAATCCTGAACGATCCGTCCAAAGACAAGTTCTGGTGGGAGGTTACTACGTTGGCCACATGAAAAAGATAAATCCCCCATTATCACACGCAGCTTAGTAACTAAGAGAGCTAACTTAATTGGGTACGCACATATTAAATTTATAAGACCTTGTAATAAGTCATGGGGCACACTTTGGAATATAAAAGTTAATAAAAAGTGTAGCTGTATTGTTAATTGAGAATTTATCATAGACTATGCACGAAATACTAACCTTGTCCATGATTAGCGTAGGGTTGAGTGACTGCCATTCTGTTAATTCCACCACAATGGGTCTGTCTAATTGTTCAGTGTGTATTACCATACGTCCCAGATCGTTGTCGTCTAGGCCATCACGCGCTGTGTCCAGGACATCTTGGAACATTGAATTCAAACCGTCATGCAATTCTGTGATGCTTTGGCCGTGCCACTGGTCGTCAAATTTGACGTCATATATTTTCTCCACAGCATCTGAACGCATGAATGTTTTCCTTTCACGGAATTCAATGACGTACGGCTTTACGGGGGTTGTTTCCGTGATTGATGACTGTGAAGCGGCCTGAACTACGTCAGACTGCGGCGATGATGAGGGATTTGTTTCCGTGATTGATGACTGTGAAGCGGCCTGATTTTCTGAAGACTGTGGCGATGATGCGGGGGTGTCGACATCCATAGCTGATGGCGGTGTAGAGGGCTGTGACGGTGATGGGGGGTTGCGCCTTGATAACGGGACCGGAGACTGGCTCTGAGGTCTGTGAGGCCTAGGTGCCGCTGTACCGTGTGAAGACAAGTCCAGGGGTTGGCTTTGCGGGAGGGGTGTTCGTACGGTCAAATCCATAGGATGACTCGGGGGTCTAGGCGGTCGGGTTGTATGACCCTCAGTCGCAGACGGCCGTTCGGCTGTAGATTCCATGCGAACTAACTGATCATATAAGGCCCTGTTGAAGGCTGTCATATAACCCCCATTTCTGGATATTTCGGACAGTAGTTGGTTGCTAGTGTATCCTTCGGCGAACAGCTGCGTAGCGATGAAATTTTCCATTCTGGAACAGAGAAAAAAAAATGTTACGAATGTATTAATTTACAGTCCTCGTAACACTTCTCTGTCGTTAGAACGTGATTGGGCAGTTATTTTTTACTTATAAGGATGGCGTGCTTCCTTGTGGCTTTTTTAATCAAGGCATTTGATTACTAAGTTTCATCGGTTATAGACTGTGAAGGGGGGTATGGATATACCACCTTCTGAAACGTGTTTTACCACTCTCAGGGACATTTTAAAGTTCTACGGTGTGATGGCCATTTGGAAACCGACATACCCGCCACTCAGAACCGTGCAGTCGAGGTTACAAACTTTCGAAAATTGGTCCGGCTCGGTATCAGCTGAAGATTTAGCTTCAGCAGGTTTTTTTTATACAGGACACGATGACAAAACGATATGTTACAGTTGCGGTTGTCGTTTGCACGAATGGAGACCCTCGGAGGATCCTCGAAATGAACATCGGAAGTATTTTCCAAATTGTGAATATATGGATTATCTTGATCATGTCTGTCCAGATGTGAATAGAAACTTAACTGCGAAAAACTTCACAATGGATGAAAATAGAGTATCGACAGTCTTAACGGTAAACAATGTACCCGATGTTGATTCATACAGGGAGCTGTACCCTTTGGAGCAAACAGCGCGCGAATTGGGAAACACCTTAGAAAATTCACCCGGCGTAGAACCTTACTCTTTCAAGGAAATGGTTCAAGAATTACCATCAGGAAGCGATGGGGAAAATGACTGGCCTGACACAGCCGACACTAGTTGTCTCGCGTGTTTTTGGAAAAGGAAAAAAAGTGAGGGGGGAAATGAACCAGCCTATATGGAAACAGATTGTAATACAGGCTGTATCGTGTGTTTGGAAAAAGAAAAAAGCGTACTTGTCTTACCTTGTGGTCATTTCAATCTATGTCCTTACTGCGCAGTTAGCTCGGATAATTGCCCCGTTTGCAGAAAGGAAGTTCAGGCTTATGTCAGGGCCTTTAGCTGAGCTGTCTATGTGATCACAGTTGTCACGTTTGACAGATGTCTGCGCATGCTTGAAAATGACACTTTATTGATATGAATAATTGCTGTACAGTGTAGTGAGAGCTGAAAGAAATTAATGGAGACAATTAAAACATCATGCATATATGCCCTGAGCGTCAGTATATACAAATAGTACTTTGTACTGTTTTTATGGTGGCTATAAAAAATGCCTCGGGTATAAGACTGTCATGAGCGCATACTTGAAACTGACACTTTATTGATAAGTATAAGCGATGGAACATGTTGTGAAAGCTTAAAAATTAATGGTGTAAATTAAATCATTATGTGTATATGTCCCATCTGTCATTATTTGAAAAGGTCTTTGCCGCCTGTTTTCATTGGCAGATATTAAAAACGGCGTAAACGATTGGTCCTTTACACTAACTAACCAGCGAAACGGCTATAAAGGAAATCATTTTCGTAATGACACTCAAACCGAACACATCATGGAAGCGAAAAAACTTGTTAAACACTTGGGCAGGGACCGTTACTTGACGGTGGGAGACCTTAAAGGAGTGACTCGTATAGACCTTAGACGGTGGGAAGGCCCTAAAAAACCAACCACTTACGGCATCAGTTTGACGCTGCAGCGATGGAAGCTTCTAATGGATCATATGCATACTGTGAAAGAAAACATTGTTGCAGGAGTCGTTATGGACAAAATACATTTGGGACATAATGTTTTCCTAACGCTGGATTCTGATAATCGCGTGGTACACGTGAGGCAGTTTTTCTACGCTAAAAACAATGATGACCCTCTACCGACGAAAAAAGGTGTGACGATGCGTGCTGATGAATTAGACGCGATGATAGCAGCATCGGAAGAAGTGTGCACGGTTGCTCCGGTACTGGAAACTCTAATTCCGTGCTATTTGCAGCATAACAACCAGCTTGACATGTTAACGTGCAGTGAGTGCAATCCCTCTCTGAGCAACTATTATGCACCTAATAACGTATGAACTATATACTGTATAGTGACTTTTAAATTGTGCCTTCTGAGGAATAATTTATTCTTGTACAGGTTTTAATATTAATAAACATATATATTTTATGTGATAGTATTTTGTAATAACAAAACACCCCTCTCTAACCCCTCTACGACCGTAGATATATCAACTTCAGGCAGCCATTTTGGGTTTTCACTTCCCGAATAGAGAAAACTATAGAGAAAACCGCGACTCTCTAGCCCTACGAGGACCGAAGATACAACAACAGACGGCCGCCATTTTGGATTTACACTTCCCGAATGACTACGTCGTCACATGCCGTATTAAATTGACCGGCGCGCCGTACTGCACGTTATAGTGAAAACCGCTACTCTCTAGTCCTACGAGGACCAAAGATACAATAACATCCGGCCGCCATTTTGGATTTTCACTTCCCGAAGGTCTACGTCATCGCTCGAATTGTCAAATTGACCGGCGCGCCGTACTGCACGTTATAGTGAAAACCGCTACTCTCTAGACCGTTCGGGTTACGAGCTCAGGGGTGTACTTGAACTGACCGGTGTGTGCTACACTACACTTTAGTGAAAACCACGACTCTCTAGACCTACGAGGACCGTAGATACAATAACATCCGGCCGCCATTTTGGATTTTCACTTCCGGAAGGGTTACGTCATCGCTCGACGTGTCAAATTGCCCGTCGCGTCGTACTGCACGTTATGGTGAAAAACGCCACCCCCAGACCGCATATAAAAGGAATTACAGCGTTTTACAGTTTTTAGTGTATATTTCATGATTTTTTGGAAACCCTCTAACATTTGCAGTAAATTCGACTTATTTGAAAAAAAATGCTTTTGCTCGGAAACTATTCGGCCAATTTAGTTTATTTTTGGAATGAATATTGCTTATGAATCTATGAATCAAAATTGCTGATTAGGGTCCTCTACATAAATTAGGGACCGCGTTAAAGGGGTTCATACTTTTCAAAATTGTCTCGAATTTGAACCGTTCGGGTTACGAGCTCAGGGGTGTACTTGAACTGACCGGTGTGTGCTACACTACACTTTAGTGAAAACCACGACTCTCTAGACCTACGAGGACCGTAGATACAATAACATCCGGCCGCCATTTTGGATTTTCACTTCCGGAAGGGTTACGTCATCGCTCGACGTGTCAAATTGCCCGTCACGTCGTACTGCACGTTATGGTGAAAAACGCCACCCCCAGACCGCATATAAAAGGAATTACAGCGTTTTACAGTTTTTAGTGTATATTTCATGATTTTTTGGAAACCCTCTAACATTTGCAGTAAATTCGACTTATTTGAAAAAAATGCTTTTGCTCGGAAACTATTCGGCCAATTTAGTTAATTTTTGGAATGAATATTGCTTATGAATCTATGAATCAACATTGCTGATTAGGGTCCTCTACATAAATTAGGGACCGCGTTAAAGGTGTTCATACTTTTCAAAGTTATTATTTAACAGTTCTACCGAGTTCTTTCCGTAGCGAGGATCACCACCGAAAGCTTTTGTGACGGGCTTAAACGCTTAGCGAGTGGGTTTTTGATGATGGGTCTGTGTACACACACACAACCCCGAATTATGTTAGCTCAGTTTAGTAATTGTTACGCTTTCGTCCTTCCGTACTGTGCTGAGACTGTCAAAACATGCAGAGTTTTCATTATCATTTGTTTTCGTACTTTTTAATATTTTATTTATTTATAGAACAATTTTGCTAGAAATTAGCATCAGGGTGTCTTATTACGCCACCGTAGTGTGGTGTTTATTGCTTTTGGTTTTTTTGTATCGCATGGGCGATCGATAATTCACTGGGTGATTGTACATTCGGCAAACCTCGTCAGATTCCGTCACCGTTTCATCGTACCGATAATTACGAGAGTACAACTAAGATTGGCACATGTGTTTACGTCACCGGTGTAATTGTGGGGACATGCTTCTATTATGAAGGTTTGCTATCCCGAAGGTCCGCTATTCCGAAGGTTCTCTATTCCGAAGGTTTTTGTTATTTTTAGGTTAATTCTATATTTTGAGAGGGTTCATTTTCACAAAGATTCTTTATATGGAGTGTGCGCTCACATCCGAACTGATCATGCGCGCACACCGATACAGATACAGGAGGAAATAACTTAACTTAGAACATTAAATGTGATTTTGTTTTGTTTTCGCTGGTTTTCTTGAGATTTTATGTCATTACGTGGGCCCATACCTTTGAATTCTTGGCATATACTATGAATGTTGTGGTATATATGGACCCTCCCGCATTGGGACATGACATAGGTTCAGTTGACTTAAGTGGTGTTCTGTGTGTGCTCCAATTTGGAGTTCATTATTTTAAGGGCCAAGTTTAGAATTTTATGGGTCCATACCTTTGAACTCTGGGCATATAATATGAATATTGGGGGGCATGGCTCTATTCCGAAGGTTCACTATCCCGAAGGTCCACTATTCCGAAATTTCTCTGAATGTTCGCTATTCCGAAGGTTCACCAATCCGAAGGTTCGTTATTCCGAAGGTTCTGTGTTCCAAAGATTTTTTTTATTTTAAGGTTAATTCTATATTCTAAAGTAACGAGAGGGTTCATTATCACGAAGATTCTTTTTATGAAGGAAATAACGTAAAACATTAAATGTGATTTTGTTTTGTTTTCGAGGGTTTTCTTGAGTTTAATGTCATTACGTATGACCTTATTTCTCATTACATATTCACGCCAAGGAGCCCACACAATTGCTATGTTACGATGCGATTTAATGTGATTATGTGTGACCTAATATCTCAATAATCTGAGGCAAGAGTACGCCTGCTAAAGGCGAATTATAACAGTTGGGGGTATAACGCTCAATAAATACTGGAGGCTATAACAAACTGCGCAGTAGAATATCGCTGAATGGACGAGTATGAGATGAGCCTAAATGCAATTGTGACTTTGTTTAAAGGCCCACTTAATTTTCGAGTCATTAATTTTTTATAGTATATACGGTTTTAATAACAATTTATGCCATAAAATTTGAATAAACTACTATAATTCATCACCATTTGAAAGGCAGAATACTTCTATCTCCTAGTTTGAAACACCTTCAAAATACCGCGTCGTATATCTAGCAATTAGCAACCAACATGTCCTCCTCGGCTTTCCATAGATTTCAACGTAAGTTGATACCTATGGGTATTTGTGTCCGGGAAGTGTTTTGAACGGGTCAAATCGTGACCCCGACCTGACCTTGACCTTTAAAACTGTCAATGCAAGGTCAATTTGGGTAAAACGGACAAATTTCGGCGAAATTTGATACTAGGGATACTTTGGTCTGAGGAGAGTTTTGAACGTGTCAAATCGTGACCTCGGCCTGACCTTGACCTTCAATATGGCCAATCAAAGGTCAACTCGGATAAAACGGATAGATTTCGACGAAATTTGATACCTATGGGTACTTTTGTCGGGGGGGGGGGGGGTGTTTTGGACGGGTCAAATCATGACTCTGACCTTACCTTGACCTTCAAAATTGTTAATTAAAGGTCAAGTTGGGTAAAACGGACGGATTTCGACGAAATTTGATACCTATGGGTAGTTTTCTACGGGTGGGGGTGTTTTGGACTGGACAAATCATGACCCTGACCTGACCTTGACTTTCGAAATAGTCAATTGAAGGTCAAATCGCACCTTTCACCGGAAAGCAGATGTGAAACAGCCCGGGTGAAGTCGGGCCTATCAGCTTGTGTAATAAAGAAGACAGTTTGATGAAAGTAATGTATGCCACGGGAAAACTTGAAATATGGAAGTACGCAAATTTCCCGCATAAAATTTGAAAGCTAGTTTATAGAATAATTGTATTATTATTTATATTTATGGCTAATAATACGATCTTGGTGGCGTTACCATTTCTGACTATGGTTTTCTTGTTTATGAGGCTTAAGTGTTTTATGTTCAACGTTAATAATACTCTCTATTGTAAGTATACACACATTTTAAAGACATGGGAGGACTTGGTTGTGCGCATGCTGCGAAAATATTTACATCTGTCAAATATCACCATAAACAGAAAGGACCATTTAACGAATACTTCTTCGCTTGTATAAAACTAATAAATATCACGTAAACAGCATGTTAGTGACATTATGTTTGCCCATTGTTATGTAAACAAAAGTCCAAAACGTTACAGTTCATGGTGTTTGTATATATTATGATAAAGAGTGTTCATTGTCGCTGCATTCCTCTTATGGTACTAATAAAGAGCGTTTATAACAGTTGCGTTTGATTATACCTTAGAATAGCTCTGTCCTCTGTAATACAAACATAGTCTTGTTTAAGTCATAGTATTCTCATGACAGAATGCTGTTTACCTGTTTACGACGTTTGGAACAAATATTGTTATTACGACAACGAAGGCCTCCCATGTCTTTTAAAACGGTTAAAAGAAAAAAGTTATTGCCTTATATTTTACACCCAATTTTCACTAAGTTCTTACTATTAATGAAGATAATTATGCCTCGATTGATTGACACATAATAATAACCTTTTAACACGGATGAATATCTTTTGGAACCATTTTCTAAAATTAGTAAAATTTATGCACTAATTATTTGCCTTTTTTTATAGTGTACCTGGTTTACATTTTTTCCGAGATACAAAACACATCTACCTCCGCACCCCCCTCTTGTAAATAATATATCTTTATATTGTTATGGAGATATTTTCTTGCCAAAATCATTGCATTCAACATTGTTTTGTGATATTTTTTATACTACTTTTATTCACATAAGCTGCATGTTCAAATTACCTCATTGTATTTTGTTTTGGAACTAACCCGTACGATTGCCTAACATACTTCGCGAAAAAAAAAATATCTCTAGGAGAATAGTACAGTACAATGGCATATTCGCAATTATTTTGGTATAGTTTTTATTAATATAACCTGGAAACCATCTGAAACGAGTATTTTTTTTTTACGACGATGCCCAGACTTCTATTTTTTTAAATTCAGCTTGAGTACAAAAAACGTCTTTCCGTTGATTTAAATATACAAGTTTCTATAAGCTTGATATCACTCGTTCACTTTTAAAATTACATCATGGACATAAGTTGTTTTACCTGTTATGGGTTCTGGAGCTTATAAATAAGACTACTATTGTTAAGCATAGCTGTAATGTCTGTAACATTGTGCAGAAAATTATGTTGGAACTACGATATCATTTCGACATCATTCATTGATTTTCTTTTTTGATAGACATTTTGTTGTGTGTTTTTACAATGTTTTAAAACTGTCATGTACTTTATTAAGTTTTTATGTTAGATGATCATTGTAGAATATATTGATTTTTGTAAAACAACATGCTGTTAAGTTGTGCTCTATAGAAACCCTTACAACAGTCATTTCTGGGTGAAACTATATAACGCGCTCACTGCCGTTTTCAAGTTTGTTTTCGGGGCTAACCACTGTATCATCGCGTGTACATGACTTGGCTGCAATTATTTCTATTATGGTGTGTGTGTGTGTGCGTGTGTGTATTGAAAGGCTATGAGGGGTCATAAGCCTTTGTGATGAAAATTTAATGGTTGTTTATGTCCTTACACAATATAAGGCTTGCGCGCAGCTTTATATATGATGTAAATCTGATTACGTCAAACACTTTACTACCGTGATAGCTCACTAAACGTTTGTTTGTAAAACGGCGGCATAATGAACGCAGTTTGTTCTACGTAACCGTCGCGTTGTCTATTATAATGATTTTATTCAAGACGTTTGTAGAGCATGTAATTGATATGTATGAGGACATAAATTTATTTTCTGGCCTTAAAGATCTCATGATGCCTATAAACAATGGTTATACCATACTTCAAACCTCTGTGCATTATAAAAACCCCATATTTACACACCGAGATACATTCTACACAGCATCATAATGTCTGGACAACTTCACTCAGCACAAGGAACAACCCCCGAAAACGCGATTGTCGTCGAGGACAATCCCGAGGTAAGTTTTATAATTATTTCTGCTAAGATGCACGTATGTACGTTGAAATAATACGTTTTTCCCTCGCAGAAATGCTATGCCACTTTGCCGTTCATAAATAAAACCAATTTTAAAAACAGCACATATTTTTAGATTATATAGCCCTGTTTTCTGTTAAAATAATTAAACACATATCCTCAACTTAAATGCACGTGAGACCTTGGCTGTTGAATTATTCATATTTGTGCCGGGAGTTTTAATATTGCTAAGCTCTGTACTAGAATATTTTAGGGGGGTGTTTTCTGATTGAAGATATATTTTTTTTTATTGTTTTACTAATTGGTGATATTTTATTGCAGACATTGGACGATATCATGATGGCCCAACTATTTGAGCCGTTCGTGGAGCCGCGAGTGACCCTAAAACGGAAGAGGGAAAATGGCGGCGGTTCGATGGAACCGCCGTGCAAAAAAAAGAAAGATGGAATAAAAAACTTTCGACGGAAATATGTTTTTTTGGATTTATGAATTCCTTAACAAACAGGTATGTTAAAATATTGTTCTGTATCTGTATGCGTGTCTTACCGTTTTAGGATTACAAAAAACGTTGCTAAATTCATAAGGCATCTAAGATGTTCTTATGAATTTGCTTAAGCAACAATTTTTAAAAGAAAATACAATAAATAAAATGCGTCCATATTAAACGACTTTGAGAGGAGTAGGTTTTCTAAGTATAATATTGTTACACGCATGCATATATCGAAAACAATATTTTACCATATTCTACGTTTATGAATATTTACCCCCTGCTATAATGTACCAGTGTAAAACTACAGTTAGCTATGATTATTTTTCATAAGGGTACTCACAGTCTCAGGTTATTTCGCCGTTACGTTGATGTAGTTTGGAATATCGCTTCAAAGTTGAACGCTCTTTTATATGTTCAGACACACGCTACGTACGTTCATAAACAATGTTTCTAGTACTGATATTTAAACGAATTATTACCCTGTGCGTACATTTGTGTGTGTGTCTGAACATATAAAATGAGATAAACAATAGCTTTTATTATCGCTATTAAAACGAATAATGACACCTTAACAACCAATGATTGAATGTTCATTGCCTGTCCTATAAGAAATATTATAAACAACCGCTTTTGTTACCACTATTAAAACAAAAATCCTTTTAACTCTATACCATGGCTCAAGCGTATGATAGCTGACCCTCCCCCATGTGCATGTTACAAACAACATAACTGTCAGAGACGCACTGTTTACCTTTCAATCACAATATGCTGATACCTATTCGAATGAGTAAATTGACCTGATGTTTACTACGACTAACAATTTGCACTCTGTTAGGAATTGTACATGTTTTTAGGGTCCTGATATGTTAAATGTAAATCTATTACTGTTATCCTGATATGGAAATAATAAAGAGCGTTTATATAATTTTTTGACCGATGAACCGTTAGCATCGCGCGGTGTTATGCAAACAGAAGCACAACTTCTGTGACATGCGCAGTCTCTTTAAGTACAACAACGTACATCTTGGCGGCAAATAGGTGCCAATAGACACCCCCTTTTGTCATTAGGGCCCCCTACACATTTTAAACGCCCTCATAGCTTCAAAACATAAATTTGAATGTTCTTGGACGGTCTTTGAGTACTTTCATGATCACCGCCAAACGGTGCCATATAGAATTTATAAAACACACACCCACCGCTGCTTGTTTCTCAGTCTTTGAACATTTGCAGAGCGGTGCCATATAGTATTTATGAAACACACCCCACACCGCTCTTTGTTTCACAGTCTTTGAACACTTGCAGATCGGTGTCATTCTCTCCACAAAAAGCCTCTGGTACCAAAAAACCTTGGAAAATGTATATAGTACTTTGTTAGAATCGCTTTGGAACATTCTTGAACGGTCTTAGAGTAGTGTCAGGATGATGCCATGATTGGTGCCAATAGGTACCCCCCTTTGATGTCCCTAAACCCTTTTTAAACGCTCTCATAGCTTCAAAACATAAATTTGAATGTTCTTGGACGGTCTTTGAGTACTTTCATGATCACCGCCAAACGGTGCCAAATAGCATTTATAAAACACACACCCACCGCTGCTTGTTTCTCAGTCTTTGAACATTTGCAGATCGGTATAGCATTTATGAAACACACCCCACACCGCTCTTTGTTTCACAGTCTTTGAACACTTGCAGATCGGTGCCATTCTCTCCAAAAAAACCTCTGGTACCAACCAAACTTGGAACCGTATATAGTACTTTGTTAGAATCGCTTTGGAACATTCTTGGACGGTCTTGGAGTAGTGTCAGGATGATGCCATGATTGGTGCCAATAGGCACCCCTTTGATGTTTACCAATCCCCCCCTCCACCCATAAGCTTTCATCAAGTATACCACTATTAGAATTTGATTAATTTAATTTATAATGCGTAATAATTTTTTACGAAGTCTCTCGCTGAATACGTTCGCCACACAATGGCCTTTGTGGGGTATCGACGAATAGTTGAACGGTTCAACGCACACTGAGTACTGTTCAATAATAGTGCGTTCCTGCACGGGAAAATATAAATAATGAGAGCCAAGACGCCCCTTATTTAATACACCCTCTTCAATTTTCTTGAGTCATCAATGTGTTCCTGAAGAGATTGTACCAAAGAAGAACAGGGTGGTAATTTATATGGCAATTGTCAGCGCACCCGCACACAATCATACTTAAACGTTAGATGCTAGCGTACGGCAAATTACAAATCACAATATATTTACTGTCATGCGAATTGGCGCTGTTGCCTTCCAGAAAGAAACAACTTTGTAGCCCAGAAATCGACAGATACTGTGTTTTGTTTTTCGATAAAGGTCAACAAACGAAATATATACGATCGACTGACTATATTTGAGATGAACTAACTTGTAATCCGATCCCCTGGTAGTTATTCGCTACAATGAAATGTGCTGAAACAAAGTCAGGCCAGGTATTTTAAGGAGATCAATTGCCCCAGCTTGACTTGAAATTTATTTGATATCTATAATATACAAAAGGGGTTAGGGCAAATTTTGTTTGCAACATATTAAGCATTTTCTCGATGTTCTAGCTGCCCAGAAATCCTATAAAATTCAAATAAGGATGGTAGTAATTGCTCTACTGCACGAGTTACATATTCGGCTCCTCTCAATTAACATTTCAATATACGTATAAGTTTTGCCTTCATATTGTAGATGCTGGTCAACGAATATATGCATCAATACAATATCTTGGTTCATATTTGCTCAAATAATGAAACAATATTGTTGTTTTCCTTTTCCAATAAATTTAATTGTGATCATAAACTTGTGAGCATGAAAGATATTCATCTATACATAATTCATCTATATCAATTGTATATTCTATACATTTTCATATCATTCCTGGAGATATGGGATTATGAATCCCCTTGTTTGATTCAGCAATGCGACTCTTTTGCAGTTGTCAAACGGCCAGGCCCGCTGCATCCTGAACAAATGTCAGTTGTTTAAATTGGACATACATGTAGATTAATCGGTTGGTTCTTGAATTTACATGGGGTTATCCTACAAGGACACGTGACATACTTTTGCTATTGCGACACATTTCACGATTATTATGGATGGCAATGAGCATCGGAGGGGGTCGGGTCATCAACATCTTTTTTAAATATTCGCCGAAACAGCATGGGGCATGAACAAACGTGCGTAGCTGCCAATAATTTCACCAGCAATGGCCTTACCACATCATTCATATACTGGGGTTATAATGGCCTTCATATATGCAATTCAGGTCAGTAATAAGATAACACCATGTCCACACCGTGATGTCCGTTCAAAGCGATTACACGCACCGTGTGCATGTATACATGGCACAAATTGCGAACGAGGTATTAATTCTGTCCAAAATTTCATCATTTGAGATCGCACCCGCAAGAGTCTGTTAAGGGTGGACTGCGAAACAACATGTGAGATATGCGGATTTAAAACTAAATATAACATGAAGATACATAAATCAAGACGTCATGAAACCCTGTCGCCAAGTGTGCTACAACAACAACAACAACAGCCACATGAGACAAACTCAGAAAAACACAATGTGTGTGGAATTTGTACACGATGGAATAATAATCGGCAGATTCTAAGAAGAATCATTTTATATTTTTAAAGTCGAAAAAGGGAGATAGCTCCGTCAAAAATCCGCAGATCTGAGCCACATTCAAACTTGACTTGAACAATGTGATGGATATTCCTGATGTCAAGTTTAGTTGGGATTAGTTTATATTAACTGGAACTATCCGGACAACACGAAAATGGCAATGTATAGGTCTGAAAATGACTATAGCTCTAATAAAAAGCATCTTCCGGAAATTTATTGGAACTCGACCTCAATAATGTAATGTTTATTACTCGTACCAAGTTTCGTTCCGATCGGATATTATTCACCGGAGTTATTATCCGGACAATATTAAAATAGCAATTTCTAAGTAAAACAAGAGCACCTCTAGGGCGTGGCAAAGTATGCCCTTTAGCCATTTCGAATTGTAATACCGCAAAATAAAATAATAATTTGAGCTTACAAAGAATATCTGATATACCCTAATTTCAATGCCAAAATGCGGTCAAAAGTCGAAAAATGGCCGTAACTCATGTGAAAATAATTAGACAGGACCCATATTCAAACTTGGCCTGTAGTTTTAGCTGGGAAATACACATACCAGCTTTGGTTCAAATCACATAATCCAAACAGGAGTTACCGGTCGGAAACCGAAATGTTATGAAATCGGTCAAATTTCAAGTCGAAAAAGGGCCGTAACTCATGTAAAATAAAAGGACGGAACCCATATTCGACATGGTCTGTATTCTTAGCTTGGAAATACACATACCACCTTTGGTTCAGATCAAATAACCCAAACTAGAGTTATCGATCGGAAACAAAAAATGTTAACGGACAGACGGGCGGCTAGACAGACGGCTAGACAGACGGGCGGGCGGACAGACTGATTACATAATACGAAATTTTTTTCTCCAAAAAAGTGTATAAAAGGGCCATAAATCAGAGAAAAAAAACCAACGGACTGGAACCATAATTGACATTGACCTCAATAATGTAATTTTCTTTCCTGTACGAAGTGTCGTTTCGGTCGGATAATTTGAACTGGAATTAACATTCTGACAAGGAAACGGACGACCTGACGCCGCTGATTACAATAGTTCTCCGAAATTATCGGGGGGGGGGGGGGCAATAAATAAACTTGAAAGTGATGTTTTATCACAAATAAATATGCATTTTCACTTTCTGTCCTTATGCAGGCAATTTATAATTTTAAAATGAACAGCTACCTGCTCCTTTTATCGAACTACATGTATAATGCAGATGTTACAATGGTGACATTTACAATGACACCAAGACATATTTCACATAGTTCCCAGCACATTTATTTTATATTTATTAACCCCACCGGTGTATACTGTTGGGCAAATTTTAGAAATCTGTGGACCTATGGGGATTTTATAAATAGATAATTGGTTTTTCCGGTTATTTTGGGACGCGTTAAATTTGTACTGCGACCCCGAGTCCAGTAAAGGCTGTAGTTGGAATGTCCAAGTTCGTGAAAGTTCTATTGACTATGCCGATGATTTGAGAAGCTTTATTGTTTTAGGATATTGCAGAAAGGCTAATCTGGCCGTGTCAAATTGAGCTATAGCGATGGGATATCTCGCAGGACAACACAATTCGGGTTTTCGTGGGGTGTGTATTCGCTGGATGTCTTATAGTTGCAGTATGTAACTATTATGACCGCGTTAATTGCGTTCGATGTTTAGGTATGAACAATGGCTGGGCCATGCACACTTGAAGATTTTATGGCGGGAACCCAATTTTGTATCCGCATTTAGAAGCTTTCTGGTTTGGTGAATGAAAACCCTGCAGTTATAAGCCGTAGTTTTTTGTAATAATTTGAAGGATTAGTTGTTTTAAAGGTACTCAATCCGAACAGAGGGTCCCCATCTCAACAGATTCCAACAACAACAATCCGATCAGAGGGTCCTATATTACTATTTCTTTGGCTTTGGGAGTAAAAAATATTTGATTCGAGTCGAGGAACCCATCAAACAAAGCTCAGAGTTATTAGATATTGATTTTTGAAATTTGTTATGTTCTCGAGATGAGTACTAATGATTGCCGTCAATTTCGTATCCTGCTCGAGATTTGTACACAAAAACTCTATTCAAACAGACAAGGATGGATAACTCTAAAATCAAGTGTTAATAATAACGCAATTTTGCCTGAGATCTGGGCCAGAAAGTATTCCCGATAATGAAAAATGATAGATTTCTAAAATCGATATCTAACAAATCTGAGCTTTGATGGGTGACTTCCTCGACTCGAATCAGATATTTTTGACCCCCGAAGCCATTGAAATAGTAATTGAGAGGAGTTTTATCGGATTGAGTACCTTTAACTGAATTCTGAGGTGGTGCGGTGCATTCGTGTAACCAATATATTTTATATTATAATTTATATTTATGGCTAATAATATGATATTGGTGGCGTTACCATTTCTTACTATGGATTTCTTGTTAAACCATTGTTGGCGTGCAGTTACTAACCAGTGCTGGTGTATGAATTCATACTTGGTGTAAACTAAAATTGACTTCGAACATTAGTTAATGGGAGGTCTATAATAAGTTATGCTCATTTCAATGTTTGGCGTTTCGGGGAAATATGTATGATAACCATCGCCAAATATGATAGTTTGTGTTAAATTTCAAAGAGGACCTTCAAATTTATCATGCCAACTAGAATTCTGTTAGATAGCTCCCTCTGATGTGATTTTAAAGCTAAAAAATAAGTCACCATTGAATTGGCATACACGTGGTGTTCCAATGAGCTGGAAAGCAAACTATTGTCCCAATTATTTGCCTACAATTGGCAGATATTCTTTGGGGCTTGCAATATGCCGTACAGTAACAAAACATGCGAATTGCAATTTGCACGACAGTGCTCCTGCAATTCGGCGTACACCACATAATTATGTCTTTCGCCAATAATTTTAATAAACAGCCGAAAAACTCATGTTTGGTGCTATGTAAGTTATTGTGGACCTTTCTTACATCATGTGCATAGCAATATGTAAAAATACAGGCGTTTTAGACATAAGAAAATCGGTGTTTATCAGACCAAGTTGCAGACGATCCGTACAATTTCACCTGATAGTCGTGATTTCCGAGGACGTACTTTATATCCAGAATTTATAGATAGTATATTTTAGAAGTATAGTATAATCTACTATTATTCAGAGGGATTTTATCTTCCTGCTGTGTCATGGTTTTTAACAATCGCAACTGATAGTAGACTATTCTGGCCCAGAAGTTCCGAGACAGAGAGAGAGAGACAACTCTTCTTGATGAAAAACCCACAACGACCACAGGGGTCATTAACCAGGACGGACCTGACTCCAAGCATACTATTGGAACAAGACGGCTATCAATCAAGACTAAAGGGTCATCGGCTTTACACGACGTTTGGTATACGTATAAGTATCGCTACCAGGGGTCATCGACCATACACGGATATGTTTGGAGTTTCCAGAAATGTCAAAAGTCCATTTTTATTCTCATGGCCAAAAAATTTAGTGATTTATTACGTTCACTAAGTTGTTCATTCAGTATGTGATACATGCATCTCGGGCCAGATAAACAATCTTGTTTATCATTGGATAAACATTTCAATTAAATTTAGATAATCACGACCAACATTATAGGGAACAACAACTCTGCCGCTGATATGTTTAGCCAAAACATCCTTGTGCAAATAGGTTAATAATCGACCTACATACCATTCGCATAGGTTCAACAAAGTGACGCAAAATGTTGTATCCAAGGTGCCAAGCATCCAATTTTAATCTGGATCAAAATGCAAAACTAAAAAGAAATAGAAAAGTACGATCATGGCATTTGATAATTAACACTTTTGGGTGTCTAATATACAGGGACGGTAATGTCCAGAGTAACAGTAAGTAACACTTAACAGTGCGATGAAATCAGATAAATTATTTTCGGATTAGAGCCCATAACTTGAATATTATTCTATTTTTGCACATTATTGTTTATAAATTGGTTACTGCACCTCTTTTTTCGTCGTTTTCTTGAAAATGGGATGATTGAAATTATTTAGGAATGAGCAGGTTCACATTTTTGACAGTGAAAAATATTAAGTACAGTTTATTAAGTACAGACTACAGTGATACACATATATGATAATCATAAGACACTCAAGAGTAATTTTGATGCAATTCAATCAATGTTGCAATGGTGAATTATCTGTCAAAACATCTAACATGCAGGGCCGGTCGTCAACGACAAAGGCATCAAAAGGTGTTCGGGCCGTCAAAACATCGTCGGAAGAATAAAAACCAGCAGAAATAAATGAAATTGTACTGTAATCGGATGATTTTGATGACCACGATTTGGTTTTGGAACAAGTCTCTGTTTAATGGCTCCAGTCATGTAAACTGTGACACGAACTTCTGTTATGCTCCTAGAATCTGATATGCCTTTATACCAGGAGTTAAGGGGGCACTTAAGGAAAACTTGTTCAATGATAACTTAACACTGGTTCATATTCAAATGGGCTTTTGATTATATTATAGTAATATAGACAACCAATAATTAACGTGAACAAAATACTGTCAAGAAGGTGGGGACAATAACCGCCTCTCGCACCCATGTAACATCTACAACTATGAATCATTAACATCTCTAGCACCAAATAACAAATTATATGAATATCATATCAACGATAACAACTAACAATCTATGATATTGATAGCAAGATCTGAATTTTTAAAAGCAGTGTGAGATGTAGCACATATCTCAAGCTGCTAATAGAAAAATAGGGAGGGAGGGTGCAGGGGGGGGGTCGGAAAAAAGTGCCATGACAGTAGGCTGAATTTTTTTCCCTCGCCTATTGGGTACCCACCACCCCCGTATTTGAAGGATTTTTTCCCCCAATTTCATGCGGGGTATCCACCCACGTTTTACCTAAAAATCTGTAGTCTCACACCATTTAGGCTTGGTATTTGTTTCAGTTATAAAGTCTGAGAACAGATAAGAATCGTATAAACCTGCAGCACCCATTGTTATCCTGTTTGTTTTTGTTTATCAATTGATTCATGACTTGTAAACAAGTTATATGAACATTTTACCATATTTCCAATGCTTGTCTGTAATCACTTTAAATACAACTGTATCGAAAATAGAAAATACAAATTTAGGCAAAACATTTATGCTAAATAGTAATGGACCCACACGATCTTATACCATCTGACAACATGGCGTTTAACAGATTGATCAGCATTCATATGGCCTTGATGTGAAATTGTGTCCAAAAAACAAACAAACAATAAATTAAACTAAAAAATCTGGATGTGGCTTTAAATAGCATTCAATACTTTCTAGCATGATGGGATTTCCATGTTTTGCCTCTTATGCTGTCTGATCAGGTCTAAGGGTGGATACACACATGCATGTAATCTATGTAATTATCGTGTATTTGGCGTTTTACATGGATCATACAGACAATGCAATATGTGTCCACTGACAACCCAATCATTGCCGACGTGTTGACTGCACTTGGTTCTAGTTCCAATTAATTCGGAATATAGATAAACCGCTACCTTAGACCGAGTCACCAGGCCACTTAAAATATGTGTTCATGTGATAACCCAGATGGTGGACGTTCTATTTAAATAATTACCAATCCTCTCTTGATATTCATAGCAGTGGTGGATCAGGATTTCCACCAACTTGGGGCTATTTGTGATCCCGAAAGCTACCAGGCGGTGTGGCTAACTCTGAGCTATTCAACTAAAACATATTATATTGTACCATTTTTCCCAGTTTATTCCGACCGATGCATTCAATTAAGTCCCTTGGCGATTTGAAGCTTTCGCGACCCCACGCCAAACAAGCATCATGGTAGAAATTGTTCAATGTCAAGCCTGTATATTCCAGACGTGTCGCTTCTGTTGTTTGTGCATTAATAAAATGCCAGATATCACATATAGACTTGGCTAATTTCCGCATCCGTAATGTTTTGGATTGGCCTTAAATGTCCTGATAGCAGAAGTTTTACTTCGCTTATCACTACTCACTTGTCTGGCCTGTTAACAATGAACCTCTTGAGCGCAGGTGACTAATGTTGTCAATTATTGGTGTGGCCATGTAAAATACATGTATTTTACATACAGATATTACATGCATGTGTGTATCCACACTAATAGCCCTGGGAATTAAGGAAAATTTGCCCAAGCAATATTTTTGCCTAGGTGAAAGAAATCGGCCTAGGCAAAAACAGATTTTACCTTGGAAATTTTGCAACAATATTGCCATTTCAAATCAATATGATTCAATAATAACCTGAAATGCTTAGTTATTTTGGAGAACATTTCCAGGCCACTACTCATCATATATATAGGCCTACATTCCACAAATCATCTCCAAAACTAGTGCCCTTATGGGTAGCTAGTTAATGGCCCAGTGCCATGGAAACAATTTTAGGACAATATATGTAAAGAGTGATTTAAGGAAGTTATTTTGGCTAAAGAGGTTCTATTTCTGATAGACACAAATCAATTTTAGTAACCCAATGAACTTGTTTCACCTAGGCAATATAATTGCCTAGGCAAACTGATTTTGCCTCTGCTTTTACCTAGGCATTGCCTATTGCCTAGGCTAATTCACAGGGCTGTCCTAATGAGTAAACATTAATGATATAAATGAATAGCTTTATTCATTTGTATTTACTTTAATCATGGGTGTCATAACTGTCCATTTTCATCTTGAACCAGTGGCGTTGGTACTTGACAATGTGATCTGATGCAAAAGACGTAATTGTGAGTGTTGGTTTGTAACCGGGATTTCTGAGAAACATTATGCCTATATCCACACTAACTACCCCCCCCCCCTAAGCCCTGACCTAAGTGTCACACATACAACAATGGTGCTGAACACTTTGAGGCAATTATATTGCAGAAATGTTGTAAGAGGAAAAACATGTGACCACTCAGGCCACTTGGAAAAAAATGACCTTTTTCGCGGTTGAACCACCCACCCACCCCGGCCTACTGTATGGAAAAAAGTGAATGACCCCCCCCCCCCCCCCTGGAGGGTGGGGAATTTAATTTCGTAATCAAAGTAATTTTGGAATATATGTTTGCCATATTTAATTACATAATTGTTTGTACAATAATCAAGATGGCGTAATCTCTATCGCGATGGATATTATGTGAATGAGAGAATAGTTCTGACATCTATGAAACTTTAAACTATTAAAGAATAGGATTAACTTGTATGTAATCAATAAATGAGTTATATCTGAATTTTTTTAAGTAATGTGAGATTGCCAAAAGGAATTACTTGTTTCCATAATAGTCAAGATAGTGTAATCTCTATCGTGCATGGATATTATGTGAATGAGAGAAAATAGTTCCGACATCTATCAAACATTATAAACTATTAAAGAATATATTATCTATACAGTAGGATTAACGTGTATCAGTAATCAATACGTCAGTTCTATAAAGTTATGAAAACCATATAATACGGCATAATTGTGAAAATGCAACATTCCCTAATTAGCATAAAAAACCATAGCAACGTAGGGAAACCCCCAATCTATTTTTGGCGATTGCTTCAAGTATAAAGCTGATTATTTGCGTAATCATGATGTTAAAAAATATGCTGTCATACAGACTCATACTGGAACCATATTATAAGTTTGAAAATTTAAGTTATAACATTTCCACTTTAAACAAAACTCCCAATTTCTCTGCAGCATCTTAATTCTATTATCACATGTTGTGAATGACAAACTTTGGGCACTTTAAGCAATTTTTAATTGTTATCTCTGTGGATCAGTCCAAGACTGTCAATCGGAATCCAGTGTAAGCGTCAATGGGAAATCTGGCTCTTACAGAAGATTCGACGCACACAGGAACAGGGACTCTGATGACTTTCCCGCAAAATCCCCAGCACAATCTAACAAACTGTCGATACGCAACATGTCTATATCTCTTGTGGTGAGGTCCCACATATGTTTTTAGGTAATGCTGTTGGGATTCCAACACCCTCGGGTTCAGAAACAAATCTATTTAATGCACCAGAGTCTGCGATGCAGGATTGTTTCGCCAACACACGATCAACTTCGTCAATCTTAGCTGACCTTCTCCATTTCTCGGCAGCATCTGAATTCTGTTGTATTCTGGGTGTGAAATATACACCAGCAAGTAAAGTTTCATGTTCCGCATCCAGTTAGAAACAGCGTCTTTGGTTGGTCAGAGATCCGAGAAACATATTCAATGTTTATGCACGGAGCCGTCTGGTATGACAGTTTGAAATACAAATTACGTGCGTGAATATTGTGAACATGTCAATTTGGTCTTGAGCACATTGCAATTTGCAAATAAGAAAAAATACCGAAGTGAAAAATAGGTGGCAGACGATAAAACGAAAAAGAAATTGTTAGATACAGTATAATTATAGCATGTATTCAATATAACATGGCATATGTCTACTTCCATTTATTCTGTCTTATAGAAGATATTTACACATTAAAATATATTTACGGTTCTGAAAAGTAGGATCACAATAGTCACACAGTGATATACTCGTATCTCTCAATTATAATTAAAAAGCCTAACTCACTAGGCCTTGTCCTAGTGCAGCTTCCTCTCCAGTCGTTTTTCCAGTTCACGCAGCTCTTCATATAACTTGAATTGGAGACGCACTTTCATGGCATCAGTTACGCGTGGAGTCGTAGTGGTTTTTCTGTCTGTAGGGGCATATCTAGTTTCTTTCTATTGGAGGAATTCCCTCCTTTAACTCCACCAGAAGAGTTAAAAATTATTTGTTGCAGGCCGCAAAACCAAACAGACTACAAAATGTTAGTTATCGTTTGAAAGAAATGAAACGAAAGTGTTAACGCGAAAATGACCAGTATATGCAGGGGATATATCGGCAAATGCAGCCTTAACTTTCAGTATAAATAAAAGATACATGCGAAGCCGACATTAAATCTATGTAAATAAAACACCGAAGTGAAAGCGATAATTGATAAAATCGGTTTTAAAATGGCATTCTTGACTCAATTGTTTATATCTGAGTAAAATTACTAAGTTGTGAATTTATATCGCTGAATAGCTTTTGTTTTGTTCATTCGACCTAACCCCGTTTTTCGGGGAGTTACAACCTTTATTTTGCATTGACCAATAATAATTTGTATGTATATTTGATGATCCCGAGGGTAAGGATCCTCTACATGTATAGAAATAAAGTGGTAAATTCCATGCAACTACCGTAACCCCAACAAACCAGTTTTGGCAAGGCTATTTACAGGGCATATCCTAAAATATGCAGTCGGATCTTCCGACTGCCCTGATAATTTGCTTATTTGACCAAATGATTATTGGTCATTTAGCTTTGGGTGTACACACCAGCCATTTTACTGGGACAAGACGCTCCATAACATCACCAAGGAACTCTACCACTCCAAAATGTTGTTCTAAAATATGCAGCCGGATCGTCTTCGCATACTGGCCCAGTGTGGGCCTGGGGTAGAATATGCCTACCGCCCCACTGCGAGGGGTAAGAATCCCCTAATGTGGCACCCTGTTTGCCGTGGGGTCAATTCCGTGGTGTGGTGTCGGAGTCCTCCACGGAGGTACAAGGGCGGCCGTATCACGTGGGGAATTTATCTGGTGTCCAGTTGTGTCTTCTGTATTTCATGTATGTTTCTTTCGTGTCATGTCTGTTTGCATTTCGTCTTCATCACTGTTTCAATTTTGTACTGTTCACGCCTGTCTCACTGTGGCAATGTACCGGAAGGCTGCTATATGCAGTGGTTCAACGTATCACCGCTTCAGCTATATACCAGACTTTGGCCAGACCATAATTCGAAGGGTTGTCCGATGCGGCTGCTGGGCTAGTTGTCGATTATTTGATTTTCATATGGCAACTCATAACAAAATAAACGTAAGAATCACCACCCGCCAAGTTCCACTGATGCTGAGGTCACGCACATTTTCTGCTTATAATAGAATTCGTTTTATGTCGATAATTATGTTGAGTTGATATTGAACTGAAAATGAGAGCGTTCGTTTAAGTCACATTATCGACTCACAATGACTTTATAGGCTCATTATGTGCGGACAATGACACGAATAAACCAACTCACGACTTATCAGGTGTACGCTCTTCAAAATGTGTTTTCACTGGAACGGATATGAGTCCATTGTCTGCTTATTTTATAATTAAAAAATGCAATATGAACCTATAGGTCGATTATGTGCGTATTTGCGCGGGTATATGTTGAAAAAAAATTGTATTTAATGTAGTGCACTTCTCTGCCCTTACGTGTCGATTGGGGTCTGTACAATGGCACATTACCTGCATGTTAACAATGCTATATGTATTTTTGATTTTAAAATCTTCACTTCGAAGTTCGAAATAAAAAATGGTGAGCGTATATTTTGGGACTTGCCCAGCTTGGGCTAAATATAGAATGAGATACCCTATTCAAAGGTTATTCTCATTGTGCATCTCTCTGTGAACACCACGAAACAGCATGCACATCACAGTCGTCTGTGTAGATTATATGATTATTTTAAGATGCTTTCACATAAATGCGTTGAACGCATGCGTTTATGTGACGCACGGCGCGAACACATTTCTCATCATTGCGTTGAACTATTCTTTAAATGACGTGTATCGTAAGCGTTTGCAATACATTTAGCTCTCTTATGTTGTTCGAAATGTATTCATTAAAGATGTAACCTTGTTTGTAGAGTCAATATCCCAAGCTTTTGTTGACATAAAGGATTTGGTATACATATGTAGTCTAATGACAAAATACACTTTATAACGACAATAAATGATGACGAGAATGAAGATGTCCACGACTAAGATGATAATGATGAATTATGACGACTGAGATTAATATTATCCATCATGACCTGGGGTGTGGGATGGAAAAATCTCACCCGAGGGGCCAGATATTTGGGCCGGACACAAGGCTTGCCGAGTGTCCGGACCAAATATCTGGCCCCGAGGGTGAGATTTTTCTATGCCCACATCCCAGGTCATGATGGATCATTTTTCTCCCAAACCACGAGCCTCATTCCGATTTTTTTTTATACAAATCTTTGGCACATTCCAGTAGCTTCGTAACGGTACATCTGGGGAGAAATCTGATTATCTGGGATGATTTCGGTATATACCTATATACTGTAAAAACAAAGCGCGCCATCCGTGCGCGCAGGGTTAAAGGCACGTGAGGCCTTAGTTGTCGAAAATATTCATATTTGTTCCAATCACCGTAAACAGAAAAACATTAAAACGCATACAGTTTCGTTCATATATACCATGACCATCGCGTAAACAGCATGTTATCATAAAGATTTACTATATTTTACCTAAGCAAGAGCCTGATTGTGTTACAGAAGACAACACAATGCTGCTGGCTAATCACACACAAATGGCATAAACGCTCTTTATTCGTTCCATATCAGGAATTCACCCACAAAGAACGCTCTTTATGTTTACCATCATAATATAAACAAACACCAGAAAAGTAACTTTTTATGCTTTTGTTTACATAACAATGGTCAAAAATATGACAATAACATACTGTTTATGCGATATTTCTTATTTGTATACGGACAAAGTCTGTCTACATTTTGTCGTTCTTTCTGTTTGTGGCGGTTTTTGACGGGTGGAAATATTTTTACAGGATACCCACCGCCAAGGCCAACCGTGTCTTTAATACGTTAGAGTGAAATCGACATGGTCTTGTGAAATCGACATGAATACGTCACATCGTTGCACCTGCATAAATTCCGAGAAACGCGCGTTTGATATGACGTATAAACAACCAGCCTAATCGTTTTTGTCATGGGAAATGTCCATATCGGTACCATTAGAAAAGGAAACATGTGTATATATGCCAGACAAATGTTAGTTAGACGCGTTCGACGATTTATTGCAACGATGACAACTGTTCGAATGTGGAACTACTTCGTTCGTCATTTGTGAATCGGCTATTGTAGTATTGTTTACATGTTACAAAATGTGCAAGTAATGCCAGTTTAGCTTTGGGGGTCTTCTGTTTGATGGAATGTGTTCGCACACTTAGTCGTTTATAATGCATCTTGTGCAACTCTGCGTTTGCAAGTGAGGTTATGTTTAAGGATCTACGTGATTATCATGTTGGAGACTTATCTCCATGTGTATTAGCGTCCACAAATTCGTCCGTATTTATTTACTTGAAACGTGAAGCGTAACTGGTTGGTCGCCATTGTTTTAGTTCACACAAAATATGATGACGGATTGTTAAATTAGTTCCGGCTCTTAATTAAATAGGTAAATCAGTCACGTGGGAGGGGTTGAGACAGCTGGTCACGTGTTGGGTGAGACAGGGAAGTCTCACCCAGCTATCCTACACGGGCTGCCTGTGCTAAAATGTGTAGGGGGTGGGAGAATTATATATCCGAACAAAAGGCGTCCATTGAAAACTTGGACTGTTACGGCATCTGCGATTCTTTACTCAGTTTACTTGCTGTGAACATCGAAAGACCAATGTTGCCGAAATAAGAGAATAAACATTTTGATCACTATATAAATAATTAATCCGGTCAGGTTTTTTGGCAATTTTTCAAATCCATGGAATTATAGTACAATATGTTTGGTGTATTATCACATGAAAGTTCTCCCAGTGAAATAATTTATTATTGGTGAAATCGTACGAATGCCAAATCGCAGACTTTCGGGGGCCAACTTATGTCATTATCTGCAGAAGCTCGTTACAACAGTGATACTTGTTGCGGCATATAGGGAACTTTCAGGAGCCAACTTCTGCCATTATCAGTGCAAGCTCGTTAAAACCGTGATACTGGTTGCAATTTAGTGAACTTACTCTTCGTGTTGGTATGTCGTAGGTATATGGGTCAAACTATTAGCAGAGATGTGAAGTTTTAATCAGCACCCCTATCTCGATTATATTTGGAAATTTAAGCGGAATCCCACCCTAACTTACAAATATGTTATGTTATAATGTTCCCTGTTAGCACATCAACAGTGTCCATGTTTTAATAGGTGGAATGTGATATCTACGAGCGTGGCCAGAGTATAAATTTATGGAATGATAGAGATGTCCATGAAAACCCCATGCAATTAAAAATTGGTCACTTGACCCCCCCCCCCTACCCCTATCGAAAGAATAGCAGACCGTTTTGGCGACATTTCGCACATAATTATACAGTTTGTGACCACAAAGACAGGCGGAAGTGGCAAATTACGAAATTACGAGTCATTACTTGGATACAATGTGGACGGAGTCACGCATTTGTCGTGTTAAACTTATCGACTCAAGCATCAGGAATCCTTGGGGCATTGTCTGCCATTTTTGTAACATCGACAAGGATTTCGGTCCACTATAACTTGTGATTATATATCTGGAGAGTATGGAGTGTTCGGATTTTGGACAAGAAATGCAACTCGTATTCCTCATTCTTGTCGAGCCACACTCAACCTTATGTTTTCACGACTCAACCTAATCTGGAACATAATGCATGGAGTACAAAAAAGCGGGAATATTTTTCGAATTTTTTTGAAGCAATCGTGCATTTCATGAGCAAAAGGTGAGTTTTAAGGGTTATTGAATCTCAACAAATAACTCAGAAGGTTCATATATTTCATGATGGGAGCTTTGTTTTTGTGAATTTCCAATTTATACGGCACCAGAGATGGAGATCGTCTTAGGCGATCGCGTCCGGCGAGAATATTGTAATTAGGTTGGAATGGTGGAGTTTACAACACCCCGTGTACCAAATCGGAAGGTATCACCAAAACGGACCATGCAGTTTTTGATAAATGAACATAGCTCCCTCAGATGAATCTATTTATCGCCCAGCTGAATAACGATATCCACTATATCCACTATATACATACTTTCGTAAAGCGGAATGTTCCCTCAATGGGATGGCGATCATATCTTTCTCTCGCACTGATGCATTTAATGGAAATCTGGGTGATTTCCGATTTCATGATAAATAATAGACACGTTTTGACGTTAGGTAGTTCGTTTGTGACACAATTATCAGCCATTGATGGAGGGGAATACGTGTATCGATAGAAAAATATATGTTTGGTTGACCTTAAAATATTCCATCCTACAGTGGGGTTCGCAAAAATACTATCCGCGATCACGTGTGGGTACCCACCAGAATTTCAGGTATCAAAGCCGTGGATTGAAGCTGCAATGAGGTGTCACCAAAACAGATGTGGAATGTCAAAGATGCGGATTATATATTTCGCATTTCGACTGTTAATGTTTGAAAATATCCCCATTATTTTCGGACAGGTCACAGGCCGACACATGTATGATCTTTCGTTATTGTCGTGTGTGTTCTGAGGATGGTACATTGCAAGGGCCTATTCGTGTATGTTTGTTTTGTTTTTATTTTTTCTAATGTCCTATTAATAGTATAGGTTATACTGTGATATTCAATAGTATAGGCCCGGAACGTTAAAGTGTAAATCATGAGTGAACAGGGACATGTCTAGCGGGTCCCCGTTGGGGGTGTCCACCTAACAGTTTCTTAATGTAACCCGCCCCGTTCGGGAACTGCATTGCATTTGTTAGGTTGGAGTTACATTGGGTTCATCAGCTGTTGTATACATATGACAAGCCCCTAAGGTTGGATTTGTTATAACTGGTGACCATTTCAATTCACGAATGTTATGGAATTTATCTAAATGGTATAAATATGCGGTGTGTTGATGTTGGCGACAACGTTGATGTTCATGATATCGATGACGACGACGATGATGATATTTGACAATGGCGACGACGATTATGTCGACATTAATGAAGATGTCCACGGGTACGGTGATAATGATATTAAAGACGATGAACAATGGCGAATGAGATTTATATATCTGAACAGAAGGCGTTCATTAAAAATTTGGACTGTTACGGCATCACCGATTCTTTACTCAGTTTTCTTGCTCTTAAGATCGAAAGGTAAAAGTTGCCGAAATAAGAAAAAAAACATTTTGATCACCATATAAATAATTAATCCTGTCCGATTTTTTGGCAATGTTTTAAGTCCATGGAATTGTAGTACATTACTTGGTGTGTACCATCACATGCAAGTTCTCCCGGTGAAAGAATTTATTATTATACAATACAATACAATACAATAATTAATTTGTATAGCGCTCAATATTATGAGTACATATTCAACGGCGCTTTACATTACATCGAGCTCATTGCCTAATCAGCATAATACATGTACATGCACATATATCTAGGAATTAAATGCTACATCAAAGAGATATGTTTTGAGGCCGGTCTTAAACTTATTTAAATCAGTGAATATTTTCAAGTGAGGTGGAATGCTATTCCATAGATGTGGACCTGCAAATGAAAATGCCCTATCGCCAAACGTTTTCTGTTTGTTGAAAGGAATGTACAAAAGCATACTGCTATCAGATCGTAATCCATATGAACACACATTTCTGTCTTTGATCATATCCTGTATATACAATGGTGACATGTTATTACGAGATTTGAATACAAGCAAAATAATTTTGAACATGATTCGATACTCCACTGGCAGCCAGTGTAATTGCTTGAGAACTGGAGTTATTACGCCACCATGTGGTGTTTCTAGTGTGGCTGTTTTTCATATTAAGTGGTAGTCTCCAATTCTGTGGTCGAGTGGGCGAATATTTTTTTTTTGTACCTTACTCAAATCGTACCGATAGAATCACGTAGATGCTGAAATTGTAAAGTTAACGCCACCGGTGTATAATATGTTTTTGAAAATATGACTCAATAGACAGAATCATGACAGGCTGAAATTGTAATCTTAAAGTCACCGGTGTAATAATATGTTGTTGAAAATATAAATAATCTGATAGCCTGAAAATAATATATAACCCATTGGGAGCCCCCTGGTATAGTGAGGTGAATTATGGGTAAGCCCCCTGGTGTAGTGAGGTGAATTATGGGTAATATTATGCCTGTTCTATTGTGATAACCGCCATCTTTTATCTTCTGGAATTATCGGCGTGTTTTATGAAAATGTCACCAAGATTTCTCCACTCGATTCTTTTAAAATGCACCCTAATCGGTCAAATTATTTTGATAATTCTATCTAAATACATCTCAGCTACTATTCGGATCTGCTTTCCCGGTCGAAAAAGGTTTAGTTTGACCAAAACGGCTATTGACAAAAGTTTGTTTATAAAATAGCGTACTCGATAAACCCGTAGAACGACCGTACATGCTGTAAATTTGTTATCGAAAACAAATTCAATTTCTTCCATCTAAAACATAATTACGCCCTGGACTCTGTCATTTTAAGAATATATAAGTATTACACACAGACACACGAATTCTCAACTCAAAATTTAGAAAAATGACAGTTTTATCGACATAAATCGATTTTAATTGCAAATCCCATGTTAAATTTTATCATCGAAAAAAATTCATTTCTTCCACCTAAAACATAATTATGTGCTGTATCCTATCATTTTAGGAATATATACGTATCCCACTCAGACAAACCAAGTCTCAGCTTAAAATTTTGAAAAATAAGAAATTTATCAACATAAATCGATTTGTATGGCAGATCCCATGTTAAATAAATTTTAGGGCCCTTCAAATGTTTTCTGAGCTGTTCCATATTGGGCACCAGAGTTCATATTTGACCGGTTCTACATGATAATTGTGCAACAGTACAGTCGCGTTACTTTATACGTCAACATTGGTCATTATCACTCGACAAATTTATTTCGGTCTATCGTATCAACCCCTATTTCCCCCGCGTAGCCTGACTAAGTGTCAACATTGGTCTTTATCGCTCCACTAATTTGTATCATTTCATCGGTATGAATTCCATATCCAATTATCCACATATAACCAACCCAATCTCTAATCCCAGTCCAATTTTTTTTTTTCATCGCTATAGTCACGTTACGAAATATTTTATTGCGTGATACTTGTACTTATATGTCTATGGTATTACTATAGTATACCGTATACGTATATCAATTGCTATTCCTTTCTATATAATTCTGGTGCCACCTATAGAGATAGATATAATTTCCGACCCCCCCCCCCCCCAATTTTATATCATTGCTGCTTTAGTACAGTCGCGATGCATTACATGGCAACATCGCTCCACTAATTTATGTCAGTTCATCGGTACGAACCCCTTTTTCTCCGAGTCCATATAACCAACCCAACATCTTATCCCGGCCTAAATTATTATTTTTATTTTCATCGGTATAGTTGTGTTACATACATATTTTTATCATTTGATTCTAATTTGTATTGTACCACTATAGAAGTCCATAAATGACTATTCTGGCACTATATAGAGATGACTAAGATTCTGACACCCCCCTTATTTTATAACCTTGTTGCAACAGTAGAGTTGAGATGCATAATATGCCAACATTGGTCGTTATCGCTCTACAAATTTATATCGGTTCAACCCTTAGTGACCTTAGTTCCCTGTAATGCCCACCCTCCCTCAATTTATTTTTTCATTTGTATTATAGTCTCGTTACGTACACATTTTATCTCTTATAACTTTTGCTTCAACGCGCCGAGTTCTGCTGCAGACAATACAAAACTGACAACATATTGAAATGTAAGCAGGCTTCAAACTCATATTATCCAAGAAAAACTCTGGCTACATCAGAAATTTGTGTATAAGGTGTACTCGCATTTGTTGCGTTAAAACCAAAGGTCCCAAGTCAAGGTCCAAACCCCAACAAACTGATGTGAGGTTTAACTCCATCTACATACAGTAATGTCAAAATTAATTGACCACTTAACCACAGCAGAATTATGGGTAATTTTTCAAGATTTTAAATCCTGAAAAATTACCCATAATTCTGCTGTGGTTAATTGGTCAATTACTTTAGGCATTACTGTAGCCCATATAAGGATGTGAGGTCTAATGATAACTCCATCCACATACAGTAATGTCCAAAGTAATTGACCACTTAACCACAGCAGAATTATGGGTAATTTTTCAGGATTTAAAATCCTGAAAAATTACCCATAATTCTGCTGTGGTTAAGTGGTCAATTACTTTGGGCATTACTGTATCCCATATAAGGATGTGAGGTCTAATGATAACTCCATATACATACAGTCATGTCCAAAGTAATTGACCACTTAACCACAGCAGAATTATGGCGTTCAATATGGTCTACCTAATTCTGCTCCAAAACATGTATATTGAATTTATGGATGTTTATTGGGGGGAAACCGATTATTTCAATGATATTTTCATTAACTGGGATCCAAAAACCGACCTACGGGAGCGCGACTGTTTCTTAAGCATATGTGCATATTTAATAAGTCAACAATTGGAATCACAACAGATAAGATTGGCGGGGGTCCCTTGCGCTTGCGCGATCTGTCCATCAAAACATATTTAGACATCTCAAGACACGTAAGACCCAATAACTTAATATACAGAATAGATACATCTATTGCCTGAGTGACTAATATTTATATTTGTTACAATGGGGTCAAATAGTTGCGAAGCCAGCACCACAATTCTTTCCCTCCATAGTAAATCTTAAAACAACTTCTAAAGAATTATTTATTTACCTTATATTTGGTATGGAGCGTCCTTGGTTTACTGGAGTTCAGATTTGTTAACATCACGTCACCAAGTCAATTACTTGCGAAGCCACAGCCATAACTATTTCCCTCCATAGTAATTCTCAAAACAACTTCTTAAGAACAATTGACCAGGTCAGTCGCGCAATTATTTGAAGAGCCACGGTCAATCATTTTTTTTTAAACCAAATTTTACATTTAAATTATTCCTTTATTTAACAAACAAAAAAATTTAAATGAGAAAATTAACTTTTACTACTTGCTAAATTTTATCTTTTAATTATTTCATTTAAATTTTAGACTAAAATTTAAAAATATACAGTCCCAGTATTTACAGTATACTAAGTCCAAGTCTTTATAATCTGTTGAGTGACCCCACAGTCATTTACTTGCTTTGTTAGTAATAATTTGAAGGATTACTTGTTTAAACGCAATTGTTATCAAAATATTTTATGTATTTTTTATAATTTCTATTTATATGTAATACTATAATCTTGGTGGCGTTACCATTTCTGACTATGGTTTTCTTGTATGTTCATGCCGAGGAGTGTATGATACAACTCGCGCCGCAGCATTTAGCACTTTTTGCAGGCGATCACACTGGTAATCCGGTAGTCCATACAGTAAAGAATTACAGTAATCTAAGTGTGACGTGACAAAAGCATGGACCAATGTCTTAGTTGAGTCTACATCGAGGTATTGTCTAATTTGTCGGATTTTGTATAAACCTCTGAACGCCTTCTTACACATATTAGAGATATGGTTATCCATTGTCATGTTTGTGTCAAAATACGATCCCAGGTTGCGAACAGTGTCCTTTGTTGGTATGTCGGCGTCTCCCACATGAATTGAACTGATGTTGACTTTCTGAAGTTGTTGTCGAGAACCAATGATTATGAATTCAGTCTTATCGTCATTTATCATGAGTCGGTTGGTAATCATCCACGCTCTAATGTCCACAATACAGTTCTCCACAATTTGACGTGCTTTAGTTTCGCCTCTCTCTGTCGGTCGAAATGAAAAGTAGATTTGGGTATCATCTGCATAGCCATGAACATCGGGGAGGTGACTTTCAACAACTGAGAATAATTTCGAAATGTAGAATAAGAACAGCACGGGTCCAAGACAATTTCCTTGTGGAACTCCGCACTCGATGGGGAAATTTGTAGACTTTGAGCCATTAATGGATATTTGCTGTGATCGGTTCGTGAGGTAAGATTTCAACCAGATAGATGCCGGGCCGCGAACACCAAAGTCAGATTGTAGAGTATCTAGAAGAATATCATGGCGGACGGTGTCGAAAGCAGCGCTCAAATCTAGTAGCACAAGCAGAGTGACCTTTCTTGTTTCCTTGCTGCAGAGAATATCATTTTGGACTTTAAGCAGCGCAGTTTCAGTTGAATGGTGTTGACGGAAAGCAGAAGTGTTTATTGGAAGAGGTGCATGTTGTTCGCTGTGCCGAATGAGTTGGTCTATCACTGCCTTTTCACACAATTTAGAAATGAAGGATAGGTTGCTGACGGGTCGGAAGTTCTTGAAAACAAGGTCAGCACCGGATTTCTTGAGAAGAGGGTGAACTATGGCTGTTTTCCAGCTACTGGGAACACGTCCTTGGCTTAATGATAGGTTTATCAACTGGGTGATGATAGGTATCAGGGAGTCACATTTCTTGAGTAGCGTTGTTGGTATAGGATCGAGTTCACAAGATGCATTTGAAGAGCGTTTGATGATTTTAACGACGTCGTCAAGGTCGAGATCGTCGAATGTTGTGAACGTTTCCGTGGCTTCCTCTTTGTCGACACAAGGCGCTTTCATGGTGATGTTGTCAATCTTCTTTTGGATAAGTTCTATCTTTTCAGAAAAGAATTCACCAAACTGCTCCGCCAATTGCCCTGCGTCATCATGCGGTGGTAGTGTCTCATTCGGTTTCTCCTCACACATCTTTTTCACAACTTTGAAAAGTTGCCTGGTGTCACCTTCGCACTTGTTGATCGAGTCGATGTAGTGTGACTTCCGGGCTTCCTTTAGTTGATTGGAGAACTTGTTTCGGGCATCACAGTACGATATTTCATGTTCTGCAGACGTGCCTCGGGTCCTCTCCTTTTTTCTCCGGTCGGCTTTGAGTACTTTCAGGTTGTCGTTGAACCAGGGTAGCATTGGACGCACGACTATTGTTTTGGTCTTAGTTGGTGCATGTTGGTCTAGCAGCTGGGATAACGTGTTGTTGTAACAAGACACAAGTCCATTTAAATCAGTCCATTGTTGTTTATGCAGATCTGATTCTTTGATGTCACTGTCAAATTTCTCAATATTGATGTTGTTAATTTTGCGGAAAGTCACAGTTTTCTTTGTCAACTTCGGTCTGAGGGTGCTGATTGTGCAGTCCACAAAGGAATGATCTGAGAGTTTAGTTGTCACGGTTGGTTGGGTTATGGAAAAGTCGTCTGAACATCTGGGTGAAATCGTACGAATGCCAAATCGCAGACTTTCAGGAGCCAACTTCTGCCATTATCAGTGCAAGCTCGTTACAACTGTGATACTGGTTGCAATTTAGTGAACTTACTCTTCGTGTTGGTATGTCGTAGGTATATGGGTCAAAATATTAGCGGAGATGTGAAGTTTTAATCAGTTCCCCTACCATTTCCTCGATGATACTTGAAAATTTAAGCGGAATCCCACCTTAAATTTAACTAAAAAATATATTACCTGGTAGTGCGTTGGGTTTTTATTATTATTATAATGTTCCCTGTCCGCACATCAAAAAGCGTATTAATTTAAATCGAGATAACAACATACCTTAGAGAGAGATATATATATATGTATATTGGCCTTGACAAATTACCAGCCAGATTTTTAAAGGAAGGTATATATTACTTCTTGAAGCCACTTAAACATATCATTAATTTGACCATATATCTTCGGGGATACTCCCTTGTGACCTCAAAGCAGCCAGAGTGGTTCCAATTTATAAAAAGTATGATAGATCAATAGCTGGCAATTACAGGCCTGTCTCGGTTTTGAGTGTGGTTTCCAAAATAAATGGAGAGATTAATTTTTAATCAGGTTTTTAAGTACACCAAAGAGAAGAACATTATGTATGAATATCAATCAGGTTTTCGCCCAGGTTACTCAACCGAGACTTGCCTGATTCACTTGGTTGATAATATCAAAAAGGATATGAGCAAAGGTCTCTATACATGAATGGTCTTGGTTGATTTACAGAAAGCTTTTGACACAGTGGACCACAAAATTATGTTGGAAAATTGAAAGCCTGTGGATTTGGTAATAACACGGTAAATTGGTTCAAAGGCTATCTTTATGATAGAACCCAGGTTGTTGATATAAATGGAACCTACTCTGGCAAAACTGAGATTACATATGGAGTGCCTCAGGGCTAAATTCTAGGGCCGCTAATGTTTTAATCTACATGAATTATGCAAGCACAGCCGTTACATGTCGTCTCTTGCTATATATGCTGATGACTCATGTCTCATCTATTCTCATCGGGACACTAAGATTATTGAGAAGGTACTCACCAAAGAGCTTAACCTCCTTAAGGGTCAGACGCACGTTTTGCCAAAATTTCCTGGTATTTCAAAATGTATTTTCTCTAAATCTATCAGGAATATCTTTGTGAAATTTTGTACAAGAGATTATTGTGGTACCATACATAAGAACCATTGGACATTTGGTTATTATAATCTCATTTAATTTACTTTTATGGCATGAAAAATCTTTAAATTTCACTGTGTTCAGGTACCGAGAACTACTGTAAAACAGATTTTTTTCGAAAGTGCATTTCATATATGCATGATATCATATCTGAAGATCATGAGAGGAGACTTAATTTTTCTTGATTCATGAAATTAAATGATTATTTTCATTCAGAAAGACAACTACCATAAATCATTTTTTATTATTGAGAATTTTCATGCCATGCTTGTTGGTCATTGACAAATTGGGCTCAGTTGAGTTCTGGGTCATGGGTTCATAACCAAGTTAAATCTGACCACCAAATCTCTTAACACTGTGGCCTAATTTCTGTTGATTGCTCCCTGCTTGAGTGGACAGCACCACATTTGAACATTTGTTTTCATTGGGCTGGCATATTTGTGACTGCTTTATTCTTCATTATAATACATGGGGTATGATGCTATAATATGCAATTAAAAAGCTAACTCAACATTATGATACAAATGAAGCCTCCTCTCATGGAGTCAAGACAATAAGCTATTTGATGGTTGACATGTTGTTTGAAGTTATAAATTTTTCTGGCAGTTCTCGGTACCTAAAGGGACAGAAACGAAACAAATATTTTCAACCTCTCAAATATATTAAAATCCATTATTGTTATTGTCTCTTTATAATTGCTCTGATTCTATATATAATGAAAATTATCATATGTAAAATTCAAGATTTTTCACCAGATAGATCCAGAGAAATTCTTTGTTGAAAATCGTCTCCCCCTTAACAACTGGTTTGTCAGATCAAAGCTCTATTGACCCGGGTAAAACTGAATCCATCTTATTTGGAACCCGGAAGCGTCTGAAAGCAGTGGACAAATTCTCGGTAAAATTAAATGACCACACTATTATACAAGTGGAGAAAGTCAAATATATAGGAATCACACTAGACAACACTCTATCTGGGGAAATCATAGCAGTTTCAGTCCTTAACAAAGTGAACAACAGATTGAAATTCTTGTATCGAACAAGAGAATTTCTGAACAGACACACTAAGAAATTACTTGTAACGGCTCTCATTCAGTGTCATATGGATTATGCCAACTTAGCATGGTATTTTGGTCTTGGTGCCACCTATAGAAACAAACTACAAGTAGCACAAAACAAAATGATTAGATTTATTTTGGATTTGAAAACTCGTCACAGAATTACGGTTAAAGAGTTTAGAGAAGTCAAATGGTTACCGGTAAAATATATAGTTGAAAACAGAATTCTGCTACTTCTGCATAAAGCTAGGACAAGTCCCAAGCCATCTTACTTACTACAAGACTTCAATTCAGTAAATCAGATGCATACACATGATACAAGATTTAGTAGCGGAAATTACTTTGTGCCAGAGGCTAACCCCCAAATCAAGAAAACATTCATGTACAATGCAATCAAAGCATGGAACAATCTAGATAAGGGGCACAAGTTTTTTGATGATCACTGCACCTTTAAGACACTGATTAGCCTGCATCTATTTCAAAGAATAGTAGATGAGGGAGACTGATTTTATATACTACTGAAATTGTTCTTAGTCTTGTATATTGTTTTAGGTTGAGGTATGACTGCTGTGTGGAATTCAAATGCTGTATTGCAGGGGTGTTTTAATTTGTTTTCCATTTTTACTAGTTATTTTACAAATTTCTATGTTATCCCAAGGGGGCCTGTGGTTTCTGTGATGAAGTAAGTGATCACTAGTGTAGCAATATGGTTGATACACAGCGGTAAGTTGGCGCTCGCCATACCACACTCATAAAGCTGCTAAGACCTCACAGAACCCACTGACTTTCCGGGGGATGGATAGATATTTGTGTATAGGTATGAGTCAACAATAAGCTTAGACTTATGCAAATGGTGTTATTAGCTTACTTTGATTCTCACTTGGCAGCCATATCTTACCATATAGTATAGCTAGATATAGCTAGTATATTGCCATGCATACCATTTAAATTATGCTATACTGCACAAATTAGCACATGTATACCATATATGACGACTCATAATCTATGCTGATACTTCTAGACCGGTATTCTGATACTTTCATGTTGTTAGGATCAAAATATTGTCCTATAAAGCACACAAATGTCCATAGTAATGTGATACATATATATGTGTACCTAATATTGGTTTCTGATCTATCTCCAACTGACCATATCCTTTTTAAGACTGGACAGTCTTCGTAATTAAACCTATCATAAGTATTGGGGACCACTATGGAAATAAGAGGGATTTTTTTGTCCCTGTTATCCCTGGTAATAATATATTTAATTATAGAGGCTGACCAGTATTAATAATACAATTTATTAATATTAATACCACCGACTAACCATCTTAAAACTTTATTGGTTAAATCTTTTTTTGATTATATACATCTAGATAGTGAGCTCACAGAGATATGTTAAAGGTACTCAATCCGATAAAACTCCTCTCAATTACTATTTCAATGGCTTCGGGGGTCAAAAATATTTGATTCGAGTCGAGGAAGCCACCCATCAAAGCTCAGATTTTTTAGATATCGATTTTAGAAATCTATTATTTTTCATTATCGGGAATACTTTCTGTCCCAGAACACCGTCAAAATTGCGTTATTATTACCACTTGATTTTAGAGTTATCCATCCTTGTCTGTTTGAATAGTGTTTTGGTGTACACATCTCGAGAATATTACGAAGTTGAAGGCAATTATTAGTACTCATCTCAAGAAAATAACAAATTTCAAAAATCAATATCTAATAACTCTGAGCTTTGTTTGATGGGTTCCTCGACTCGAATCAAATATTTTTTACCCCAAAAGCCAAAGAAATAGTAATATAGGACCCTCTGATCGGATTGTTGTTGTTGGAATCTGTTGAGATGGGGACCCTCTGATCGGATTGAGTACCTTTAATGTCGACCGTTTTTCCATCCAAAATTATTTACATTGCTATTTCAATATGTATACATTTGTCAACTTTGTATAAATTGTATAGATATATATCATTGCCATTAAATAATCTAATGCCATTAAATAATCTAAAAAATATATATATATGATGATGACAAAACTATCTTCCCTTTCCCCAAACCATTCCTGAACATTCCATATTGTTTTGTGTGTGTTTGGTCATAATTGTTTTAGTTCAACAATACTGCATATAAATTTGTCTTCTGTGCACCACCATCTTTGTCCTGTGGAGAGGAGCTCTCTAAGTTGCTATAACTTATGCTCCAATCCCCACTCGTTCATCCTATATAAATTTGTTATGAACACATTTGTTTGAAATGTATATATGGGATGCTCAATAAATTATGAAACAACAAATGGTGGAATATGATCTCAACGAGCGTAGCCAGAGTAGAGATTCATGGCATGATCTATACAGATTTGCATGAAAATTACAATTCAAAAATTGGTCACTTTACATCCACTGCTATCAAAATAGCAGACCGTTTCGGCGACATTTCGCACTTACGAAGTACAGTTTAGTGACCACAAAGATAGGCGGAAGTGGCAAATTAGGAGTCATTACTTCGATACAGTGTGGACGGTGTCACGCATTTATCGTAATCAGCTTATCGACTCAAGCATCAGGATTCCTTGGGGCACCATTGTCTGTGCTATTCTTGGAACATCGACAAGGATTTCGGTCCACCATAACTTGTGATTATATAATTGGAGAGCAAGGAGTATTCTAATTGTGGACAAGAAATGTAACTCCTATTCCTCATTCTTGTCGCAGCGCTCTTGTGTTGCAGGAGCCACACTTAACTTTATGTCTACACGACTTAACCGTACCTTGAACATAACGGAGTACACGAAAGCAGGAATATTTTTTTCGAAGTTTATATCTTGAAGCAATCATGAGGAAAGGTGAGTTTTAAAGATTATGGAACCTCAACAAATAACTCAAAAGGTTCATATTGGGAGCTTAGTTTTTGTGCACTTCCAATTTATACGGCCCCAGATGTTGAGATCGCCTTAGGCGATAGCGTCCGGCGAGAATATTGTACTTAGGTGGGAATGGTGGAGTTTACAACACCCCGTGTATAGTCGGTAACACCAAATCGGAAGGTATCACAAAAACGGACCATGCTACACCTAAGATGAATCAATTTATCGCACAATTGAATGATGATATCCACTATTAAAAACATACTTTCGTAAAACTGAATGTTCCCTCAATGGGATAGCGATCATATCTTTCTCTCACACCGATACATTTAATGGAAATTCCGGCTCATTTCCGATTTTATCATAAATAATAGAAAAATTTTGACGTTATATCTTTGTGACAAATTTATCAGTCATTGACGGCTGTGTATCGATAGAAAACTATCTGTTCGGTTAACTACCCTACAGTGTGGTTCGCAAAAATACGTGTGGGTACCCAACAGAATTTCGGGTATCAAAGCCGTGGATCGAAGCTGCAATGGGATGTCACTAAAACTATTTGGAATGTCAAAGATACGGATTATATATTTCGCATTTTGACTGTTTCTGTTTGAAAATATCCCCATTACCTTTCGGACAGGTCGCATGCCGGCACATGTACGATCTTTCGTTATTGTTTTGTGTGTTCTGGGGAGGGTACATCGCAATGGCCTGTTCGGGTATGTTTGTTTATGTTTTATGTTCTGATGACCTACTAATAGTATGGGCTATTATTCTTTGATATTCAAAGTATAGGCCCGGAACGTTAAATCGGTTTAAATCATGAGTGAACAGGGACATGTCTAGAGGGTCCACCTAACAGTTTCTTGAATTAACCCGTTGCTGCAGCCAACTTGAATTTTAGATCTTGAAGCTTTAACTTAATTTAATGCTCAATAGGTACCGGTAGTTTTTTTGGGGGGGGGGGGGGGGGGGTGGGTTTTTTTTTGCATTAAACCTCATTCCCCAATGTTTTGCCTAACAATTATAATCATAAACTAAAAAAAAAAACGGTAATAACACCTGAAATAAAACGTAGAATTGTTTTTAAATGTTTTTTTTAATATATGTATTATTTACATAATGACAAGATCATAATTGTACTGATGTCTACCTCGTTTTCTGATACGTTTACCAAGGAACTACACGTTCAGCGGTGTTGGCCTAGTAGAAAATAAAAAAATCATTAAAAGTTAGTTCGAGCCCGAGCCAGGTACAACGTGTAGTTGCATGCAGATTTGAATTTCGTTTATTTGTCGTTATTATAAGGCCAACACTGTTGATTTTTGGTATACGCTAGGCCAATTACAAATTAAAGAAATTAAAATGATATTTTGTAAATCTTTTATTTCAACTTTTATCGACTAAAAGTTGTAATCGGAGACAGTCGAGTCAGCCGCCGGTTCGTTAATTATCCTCTATAAACCTATAAAATCAGCTGCGACATCTCTAACAAAACACATTCCTGTGCATGACATAATCTTATATGTAAAACAACTGTATAGTGTATAAACAGTACTTTGAGTATAATTCACCGTTTCATACACTCAGGTCGAAAACTAAAACATCCATTGATCTGAGCCGCCAACATAATCTGAACAATAACAATTAGGACCTGATTAATAAACAGGCGGCTGACTCGGATAGTTCAAATTACAACTTTCAGTGGGCTGCGGAAAGAAACATTTCGATAAAAGTTGAAATATAAGACGTACAAATTATCTTTTTCATTTCTCTTATTTGTAATTGGCATAGTTTATCACAAACCAAAAATCAACATTATTAACATAATGGAAACGACAATAAACAAAATTGAAATTCCCAATTACACCTTTAACCGGGCTCGACCTCGGGGACGCACTACAACTTTTAGTGTGTCCCAAAAATCCCCATTTATATAAATAAATCCTCCATGCCACCACTGGAAATCAAGAATCACGAGCTGAACAAACACCATTACATGGCGTAATGACACTGATTTTTAAAACTATGTTCAATCCTATGCGGCATTGACATATTCAGATATATCGAGTAGAAGGCCAGGGGTAATACATGTACTAGCGAATATATGTTATCGATAATTTGAGAGCAAAGGCAAAAACACTTCGCTAAAAATTGGTAAATGGTTTGATCTGAGAAAACCGACTGACGTCGGGTGGCTAAATATTCCTGCTTCGTGTGGACGTCTGTTTTACGATTTGAAACACAGATATTCCCATAACATATGCGTGAAAAATACTTTCCCCACATGGTCCGTTTTTGGTGATACCTTCATATTTGGTCACAGTGCCAGGTACACGGTGTGTAAAATGCCATAAGGGCTTCATGGTGGGTACGCAGCTGAAAAATCATACAAAGTTTCTTAGACATTGTTTGTGAACATTTACTGTAGTATCGCAGTCAGTATTGTCGACAAAAGCCGTGATTGGTCAATATATCACTAATTTTCGTAACGAAATTTTAGATTACTATAAAACGCGGATTCTGATAATGTGAGTGGTGCTGATATTTCATTATGAACTTATTTGCAGAAGCAATGGATGAACTCAGGTCGTTCTACATTATTTGTTTGTATTACTAAAAACAAATCCATTTAAAGAAGAACATGTAATTTTTGAGACAGTGCATTTTTTGGGGGGATTGGGTGGGGTTCGAACCCCAGCCCATGACGGCGAGCGCGCGCCTTGCGACTCAAAGTCCGACGTCAATACCACACAGCCACCAAAGCGACCACAAAAAAGGAAGCTCAAATGACCGCTGTATTCCGACGTCGCACTTATGACACTATATGCACATGTTAAAGGTACTCAACCCGATAAAACTCCTCTCAATTACTATTTCAATGGATTCGGGGGTCAAAAATATTTGATTCGAGTCGAGGAAGTCACCCATCAAAGCTCAGATTAGTTAGATATCGATTTTAGAAATCTATTATTTTTCATTATCGGGAATACTATCTGGCCCAGAACTCAGTAAAAATTGCGTTAAAATTACCACTTGATTTTAGAGTTATTCATCCTTGTCTGTTTGAATAGATTTGGAGTACACATCCAGAGCAGATTACGGCAGTTGTTGGTACTCATCTCGAGAACATAACAAATTTGAAAAATCAATATCTAATAACTCTGAGCTTTGTTTGATGGGTTCCTCGACTCGAATCAAATATTTTTTACCCCCAAAGCCAAAGAAATAGTAATATAGGACCCTCTGATCGGATTGTTGTTGTTGGAATCTATTGAGATGGGGACCCTCTTTACGGATTGAGTACCTTTAAGGTCTATATTGTGTATAGAAAGCAGATATGGCACAGTAGCATGTTATATATACGTCTCCGAAACATGCCGAGCGTTGCTCTTTGAACATGTCTGGGACTATACAACACACAAGGCGCCTATTTTTTAGAAGATAATGTAATTTTTGAGACTGCAATTTTTTGGGGGATTTGGTAGTATTTGAACCCCGGCCCATGACGGCGAGCGCGCGTTGCGACTCTAAGTCCGACGTCAATATCACACGGCCACCGAAGCTACCCAAAAAAAAGGAAGCTCAAATGCAATATTTACATTTAAAGGTACTCAATCCGATAAAACTCCTCTCAAATACTATTTCAATGGCTTTGGGGGTCAAAAATATTTGATTCGAGTCGAGGAAGTCACCCATCAAAGCTCAGATTTGTTAGATATCGATTTTAGAAATCTATTATTTTTCATTATCGGGAATACTTTCTGGCCCAGAACTCAGTCAAAATTGCGTTATTATTACCTCTTGATTTTAGAGTTATCCATCCTTGTCTGTTTGAATTGTGTTTTGGTGTACACATCTCGCGCAGGTTACGAAACTGACGGCAATTATTAGTACTCATCTCGAGAAACTAACAAATTTCAAAAATCAATATCTAATAACTCTGAGCTTTGTTTGATGGGTTCCTCGACACGAATCAAATATGTTTTACCCCCAAAGCCAAAGAAATAGTAATATAAGACCCTCTGATCGGATTGTTGTTGTTGGAATCTGTTGAGATGGGGACCCTCTGTTCGGATTGAGTACCTTTAAAGATGCATAATCCGAACTAACGCTCACATATGACTATTTCTTTGGCTTCGGGTGTGAGTCGGGGAACCCACACATCAAAGCTCATAGTGATCAGATATCGATTTTTTTAATTTGCTATTTCTCGAAATGTGTAATTATTTGTTGTCAAAGTCGTCAAACCGATGGTCTCGGACTAAATTTCAGATGAAGGTGGATAACTCTAAAATCAAGTGGTAATACGGCCAAATTTCGTGATACGCAAGTGATAATACGACCATATTTCGTTGAACGACATGTTGATAAATAACAAGTTTTGGAAAATTGTATACCATAGTTGACAGCGGTTAGCACTATTTTGTTGTAATTAATCGATCCTGATAATAAAAGCGTATTTTGAAGAAATATTGTTGTTGTAACTTGATGATATGGTGATCGTACTGAGTATTTATATATCGCGTCAATAACTGGGTAAGTTTGGTACATATTTAATGAGGCAGGAATTTCAATATTCAAAGAACGTGTTTTTCTACCAATTGGCGGTGGACTGAAAGAGCACAGACCTAGTGGAAACAGCGCATGCTATATTTTATGCATGCGAAAGCTATATTGGTTGTTGCTATATTGGAACTTTAGAAACGTCTTGGTTTTCAAGATACAACATGCTCCTACAGCAAAAAGAATCCATATACCCGGACTTAATTCAACCTTTTGCATCGACCGAAAATGGCTTTATATACATCAGTATGTCTGCAATAAATAATTAACGTTTAACGCAACGCGAATCTATTTAAACATACGGGGAAGAGAAGTATAGAAGCAGAGATTGTGTGGTGTGAGAAAAGAAGTCAACTTATGTCCGTAATAAAAGCATGAAGGTAATGGTTAAATCTTTATGACAAAAGTAAAAACTATTCAATCAGCGTTTGGAACACGCCCTTCGGTAAGCTCATAAAAAAATTACACTTTATGGATGTGAAGTATGGGTCTTTGACTAGAATCTGAACAATCTTGAAACCGTTCCGTGTGAAAAAAAAACTCAGATAAGATTTTGTAAATATGCGCTTGGTGTAAATCGTATGTCATCAAATTACTCAGTGCGAGCAGCACCTGGTAGATATCCATATCTCGTGCACATCTCCCTAAATATAAAGAAATTGTCCATAGTGGTATTAATTCCTTGAAATTAATTCGAAAAATGTGTGATAATAATGTATGCTGCTTCAGACGATATTTAACGAAGAAAAGCCATCAGGTAAAAACTATTTGCGAACTAAAATACCATGCAGATAGAACCATATATGAACCTCGTTATCGCCGTTAGATTATTTGTCACCAACATGCAGCTTGATCTCTTCGAGATAAACGATCAACCGGTTACAGGATAACAATAAAGCACAAAGATCACAAATCGTCCAACTTATCCTCGCGCAAATACGCACATAATCGGCCTATAATGTGAAATATGTATAGATAATGTGATTCTTTGATTCTGAAATAGGTAGATAGGCCTAATGGAATCTCACCTGGTATTACGTTTAATTGTGGGGGCCACAGTGGAAACACTAGTTAAACGTACACCTAAAAACAAGTCGTGAGTTGGCTTGTTTGTTTCATTATCCGCACATAATCTGCTTAGAATCGCATCATAATGAGTCGATAATGTGACTAAAATATTCTCATTTTCTGCACATTCTATATTGGTTTTAGTAAACACAATTAACAGCCCACTTAATTTTCGAGTCACTGATTATTTTTTTTATAGTGCCTTGATATACGGTTTTAATAACAATCTATGCCATAAAATATGATTAAAATACTATAATTCATCACCATGTGGAATGTCTGTGTCTCGTAAGGTGCCAATATAGAGTAATAGAAAATAGCTGAAATAATACAATAAGTCCCCCCTTTGGCTCCCAGAATGCAACAGAATTCAAACTAAAGATGTATTTTCAATGGAAGGTAAATAACTATATCTAAATATATATATAGTTATTCCCCTTGCATTGAAAATAATTGACTTTGTGCATAAACATGACCACAGAACAGACGCCAGTTTCTAGAAAAAACGACATGTTCACAGTGTATTACGTCGAATAAGTTTAAAAGTAATATTTTGGAGCTTACTCTTCCAACTGGTATATAATATGGTATATATTTTACATATAAATGTGAATTGGAGGTTCGAAAATCAAGTGGGCCTTTAACCGAAAGTAGGAAATATTCAACCTTTGGTATAAAATAACGATATAATGGCCATTTTACACTAAATATATCACGCAGACAATTAAAGTGCCAGAACAATTTCGTCTCATTTGTGTCTATTATTTATAACTCTTTATCGATTCAATTAGGAAATACATAACTGTTGAACAGTTTCACCAAAGGTATGGTGCTGTCTACCCCCCCCCCCCCCCCGCCCCCATCGTGCGCCCCGGAAATAAATTACGATGACACGTTGGCACACGCATACGCAAACATGTGTGGCTAGCTTTAGTAACAATGTCGCCGACATAAATAAAGGACAATCGTTGGATACGTTCTATGCCGGAGTAGTTGATGTCGTACAATGCCTGTGTTCCTCATGTGAAGCCATTCTTTGTACCTCGGGTCTCTCATTTTTCGAGAAATTATATGTACATCAACAATGTAGATACAACCTTTGACGATGACCATGCATTATGCTTATATTAACGAATATATATACTAGTATATAACACATCATGCAAGTGACGTGTCCCCAGTTGATAACTTGCTAACATACCCTGTTGTAGCGGACGAAATATAACAGCCTTAACGTTGGCAAAGCTCCGGGTTTTGACGCGATTGTCATCTAACCACGCTGCGCGCGCCGAACTGGGGAGGTTACTTGTCATACATGACGCATTGATTCGTGTGTTCAGATATATGAAAACAGTATCGAACACATGCAGAGCCTGCATGTGAGTTTAATACATGATAGCTATATTGAAGATCAAGGTATTACATCTAAGCCAGGTTGGAAGTCTTTATTTTTAAATTACGGGATATACGTTTCAAACACAGATAAATCGAAAGAATTTCAAGAGAAAGAGTTATATAAAAAGGTGAAGGTTGAACATATTGACCGCTTTGGGGACGCTTTGTTCGATAACCATAAATCGCAAGGTGGTAACAAATTACGCACGTACAGACTTTTCAAGATTAGGTATAAATTAGAGCCACATTTGTTGGAGTGTAAGACTGGGGTGAAGGAGAAGATCACTCGATCTTTTCGACCATCCCGGGCGCTTCACGCCCAACCACTCTCATCTGGAGTGCTAGTCAGCTGAAGCAAGGTCGAGTTTCACCGGATTAAGAGTGAGCAAGCATAAACATGGATAAAGAGAGGAAGGCACAAACAGCCCCCATCACCAGTCCAAGATAGAATTAGTACGAGGTTCCAAAACGAAGCAGGTTGAAAGTGAATATCATTTTGTGATTAAATATGCCGCATACCAAGATATACATGAAAATTATTATACTCAATTAGCCAATTCATTTTCTAAGTTTTCAAATCTTTCTGATTTTGATCAATTCTTATTCATAATGAGTAATGCGTTAAAGGAAACTATTGATGTAATATGCGACATGATCCGAGCCTTCTTGGCCAAAAACAGAAAACTTACAGCCAAATAAGTAGAAGCGACAATTGATAACGACAATATTGCAGATATATATATATAATTTCTTATTTTTGATAATTATATATGTGTGTAATGTTTATATAATTTATGTAATTATCATTGTCATTGTGCAACTGCCAATTGAGGTGTATTGCAATAACATCTTGTATCCATGGTGGGGATAAATTATTTAAAGATACGGGCGTTGGCGGTGGGTGTGCTGTTAAAATATTCAGCTCCGTCAAAAACCGCCATAAACAGAAATAATAGTAAAATATAGACATACTTTTTTCTTATGCTAATCAGAAATATGGCATAAACAGTATGTTATTGTCAAATGTTTTTCCTTTCCTTTCCTAATATCCGGCATATCAGAGAATATTCTATATATACAGATCATATTACAAATAGTCGGGCTTTCAATCTTCATTGTAAACTACCAAACAAACCAAAATATATTCAATATGAAATGATACGACTAGTCATAGTCACGGGGGCCATGAGAAGTACCAGCGATCTCAACCTACTATTAGAAACCGGATGGCAAACAATTGCCTTACGTAAAACAAAACAGAAATGATACAGTTTTTTTAAAGTAAGAAAACAACCGATGTCGTATTATACGGATCACACGAACTTCCAAACAAATTATATTCAGAAATATTCTTGGCAGTACAGAAGTTTAGTTTAGATAGAGGCCGTTTCTCATAAAGATTAGTTTAAACATATTTTATTTTAACCAATATAATGTACAAAATTCACGGTATGATGATGAGAGATATTGATGGTTATAATGGGATTTGGCAGTAAGCATAATGCTTATCTTAAGCCATCTCCTACACGTATGAAATAATGAATGGTGACCGTTTCATACAGACAAAACTAGAATGTACATTTCGATGTATATGAATGTATACAGCTCAGGAAATTACTATTGTTGTTGTTAATTATAATGTGCCTGATAGCCCCCCCCCCCTCAATCGTAGTAGGTTTTGGCAGGGTACTTTTGGGATTGATGTTACACTTAGTTTAATTTTGATTTTAATGCGTTTTTAATTTGTTCCATACATAGCCTAATGTCGTATACATCAGGTATGTGCATAATATGGCTTGAATCTGCCAGTTAGTTCTATATATTTCTGAATGTTAGCGAATATCTCAATGTTTTTGGATAAGGGAAGTGATTTTGAACCTTCTAAGAGTGTTTTTGTTTCCAAATTATTAAGGTTGCTGAGACATATATCTCTCTCGGCTTCAAAGACTGGGCAATAGTGCAAGAAGTGTGATACTGTTTCAACTTCGCCACATATACAATATTGATTGTCTTGCAAATTATTGAGATATAAGTCGTAGTTCAGATTGCTACACCCTAGTCGTAGTCGACAATGACAAATTTGACTTCGTCTTGTGTAAGCAAATTCCATGTAACGGGGGCTCACGACGAGGTCAGTATTAAGAAAAGATTTGAAGTCCGATATGGTTTCACAATTTTTAGCCTCCGGTGGTAGATCATTCCATAGACTCACAGCTGCAGGTAAAAATGATTTTTTTATATGATTCAGTATTACAAAAAAACCGGTTTCATGTCTTTAGGTCTGAAGTCGTAATTTGTTAGACTCCCTGATATAGGGGGAACATATATGTATAGGTAGGCGGGTGTTGACTTTTTCACCATTTTGAAAAATTGAGTTAGCTTGGTTTTTCGGCGTCTATTCGTAAGTGTCTCCCACCCAGTTTCGTGGAGCAAGCCCTCTTTACTACAGCTTCTTGTCGCGCCAGTTACGATTCTTGCGGCTTCGTATTGGATTTCTTCTAATTCATTAGCTTCTTCGTTGCTGCAGTTGTCCCAAACTGAGGAGGCATACTCCAGGACAGGACGAATAAATGATAAATATATTCTTTCTAGTGACCTCCTGTCAAGGTTAAATTTATGCTTCCTCAGCAGGGACAGCCTACTATAAGCTCGTTTTTCAATATCTGCGATATGGTATTTCCATTTACCATCGGAACTAAAGGTTAGACCTAGGTGTTTATGTGTCGCTACTTCGCATATTGGCTGATTTGCCATTTTGAGATGGGGGTGGCTAGGTTTAATTTCTTTCCTGCTAATTAAGAGGGATTCAGTTTTGGATGGGTTAAATTTAACAAGCCATTTGTTAGACCAATCGAGTATTTTCTATATATCTTTGTTTAGGACGTCAGCAGCCATTATGGGATCTTCTACTGCTAGAAAAAGGGAGGTATCGTCTACAAAAAGTCGGATATTACTTGTTATATCGTCTGCTATATCATTGATGTATATCAAGAATAGTAGGGGACCCAGTATCGACCCTTGGGGGACACCAGATTCTACAGATTTCCAAGACGACTGGGTAGTTTCCAAAATGACTCTTTGTTGTCGATTTTCCAAATAATTTTTCAAAATGTCGTATGTGTTTTCACACACACCTAGGTTACTTAATTTGGACAATAATCCCTTATGCCAAACTTTATCAAAAGCTTTGCTGATGTCACAGAAAAGACACCTTATTTCTTTTCCTTCGTCTAAAGATGAAATAAGATAATGATATATGTCTGTTAGTTGGAATACAGTACTGTCATTTGGAGTGAAACCCGATTGTAAATCTGTTAGGAGCTTATTTTCGTATAAGTATTTTGATAAACGTCGAAAGATACATTTCTCAAATATTTTTGAGAGGCAACTTAGCAATGAAATCGGACGATAATTCGATGGCATACTTGGATCTCCTTTTTTAAAGATGGGACAAACGTTTGCTCTCTTCCACTCATCAGGGAAATAGGAATGTTTTAACAATTCGTTAAATATATAGCACATAGGACTTGCTAGGGCCGTTGCGCAATTCTTTAGAATTTTTGGGCTGATACCGTCATCGCCACTGGCCTTTGCTACTATAACACTCGTCAGGGATTCCAATACATCTTTGTGTATAATCTTAATAAGTTTCAATGTACAATTTTTAGATCTAGATAATAGCGGTGGTTCTTTTTTCGTCAGATTCGGGCAGGGACGATGTAGAGCAAAAATAATTATTTAATATTTCCGATTTAGAATTGTTATCTGTGTATACGTTGTTGTCCTCGCAAAGTGGCGGAATAGGTTTGTGGTCTGGGGCCATGAGTCTATTAAGAGTTTTCCACCACGCTGAGGAATCAGTAAAAGAACTGCCGAGGAGTTTTTGTTTTTTTCCCATTTCCAGTCGCTTGGCAGTTCTGATAGATGATATTACTTCATTTCGCTTGGTTTTATATTTAGCCCATGCATTTAATGTCGTATTCTTTTTTGCTTTGACATATAATCGTTTGCGTTGCCTCATAAGGAGACGAATGTGGCCTGACATCCATTCGGGTTCATCTGTTCTAATTGTAACAAATTTGTTTGGAATGTGTTTTATCGCGACTTCATTTATTTTGTTAGTTATCACCGTCGCAAGTTCTGTATAATTCACATGTTTCAACGGATTCTCGGAGCCCCACGTTTGCAATTCTTCATTCATTGCACTGAAATTTGCCTCGTTGTATTTCCATATTCTTTTTTGATGAATCGGTTCGATGTCCCTTTACAAATATTTAAAGTAAGTACGATTGGGCAGTGATATCGAACCAATTCTGCAAAAAAAGGATCTAAAATCTCACACGACTGTACAAAATCCGGTTTATTTGAGAGAAAAAAAACAGGTCTAAGAGTGATCGGGAATTTTCAGTGAAGTAGGTTGGTTGTTCTATAAGCTGTTTCATACCAAACTTCCCACATATATATCTTGTTTGTTTTGGTTCAGTGCACAGTTGGTTACAATTGAAATCTCCGGTAACAATTGTGTGATTTCTGGATTCTTTTGTATCCATCGCTCCATCAAGTGAAGTGTATATTTTATCCCAGAGTTCTACAGGTGAATTCGGAGGTCTATAGAAGGTTCCAAAAAGGAAACTGTTCGTATGCGTGAAGATTTCTAACCACATATGTTCAAGGCCGAGTATTTCGATATCTTTTCGCCTTTTGAAATGAAGTGAGTTGCGGACATAAATCGCAATACCTCCACCGAGAGTAGGACGATTAAGTCGTTCAGGGCTGTTGAATCCCGGTATTGTCAACTCCTCGTCCGAGGTTGAATCTGATAGCCAGGTCTCAGTAAATGCAAGATTAGTTCAGGCAATGCGGCTAGATTCCATTTACACTATAAGCATGAACCGTGGTCGTGACGCATACGTGCAACTCCCTTAAAGGTACTCAATCTGCAAAGAGGGTCCCCATCTCAACAGATTCCAACAACAACAATCCGATCAGAGGGTCCTATATTACTATTTCTTTGGCTTTGGGGGTAAAAAATATTTGATTCAGGTCGAGGAACCCATCAAACAAAGCTCAGAGTTATTAGATATTGATTTTTGAAATTTGTTATGTTCTCGAGATGAGTACTAATAATTGCCGTCAATTTCGTATCCTGCTCGAGATTTTTACACCAAAACTCTATTCAAACAGACAAGGATGGATAACTCTAAAATCAAGTTTTAATAATAATCTGGGCCAGAAAGTATTCCCGATAATGAAAAATAATAGATTTCTAAAATTGATATCTAACAAGTCTGAGCTTTGATGGGTGCATGACTTCCTCGACTCGAATCAAATATTTTTGACCCCCGAAGCCATTGAAATAGTAATTGAGAGGAGTTTTATCGGATTGAGTACCTTTAACTCACGTATTACAACGTTGTACCCATACTTCAATTCCATATATGTAATAACATTCCAATCAAACACAAATTATATATCCCGTCTGATTTACCTCAACTGATATTTCCTTCACATAAGGTAACATTTATTCCACGAGGAGAGGACTTTTAAAAAGCCTTTTGCTTGTTAGCCAATCCTCTTTATCAATCTCTCTGATTCTATATGTGTGTGTTATGTTTGATTTTTTTGAAAAATAAATATTGTTTTACACCAATATAAACTTTTTTTTTCGTCCAATTTACGATATTGGTTTGGTGCAATCTCATTTCAGTGAAATATATATGTGACAATATGTCATGCCACCATTCTTATTTCAGTGAAGTACTTTTTGTAACAAGACATCTTGGCTCCAAAATTACACACAGTTTCCATTATTCATGACGTTCATACTCCCTGCATAATACCAAAGGATGTAACACTCCAGAATTGATGTACTGGTGGGCTACACATGACGATTGATCTATATTTGGGCTATATTATCGTGGTTAAATTTATATCCCCCAATATTGTCATTCATACAGTCCACATTTATAATTTATAATGGACTTTCCGTCGTGGGTAACATTCCAGAAAATCATTAAATGATTATTTAGTCTCCGCATCAGTTGAGCCTGGATCAATGCAGGGGACAAACGACCCAACGCGGATATCCAATATGTGACCCGCCATATCAAATCCAGTCGTAAGTCGGGATTTGTTTTACCCTTTGCCAATGCATTCTCTTATATATGCGAGTCGACCATAGGTCGCCTCGCATATATAAGAGAATGCATTGGCCTAATAATTTTTTATCATTTTTTTTAAATAAATGTTTCTTACATTTTTTAGGACCTAAAATTAAAAAAACATCCATTACCCTGCAGGGAGCCCCACACGAAGAGTGTCGTCTGCTCATGTTTGTCTGGGGCTCTGTATGGGTAAAATTATAAAATTGTTAAAGAATACAAGAAAAAATTCTTAAAATTGTAAAAAATTGTTAGGCCAATGCATTCTCTTATATATGCGAGGCGACCTATGGTCGACTCGCATATATAAGAGAATGTATTGGCACAGGGTAAAAAAAATCCCGACTTACGACTGGATTTGATATGGCCGCAGGCGGGTCACATATTACAACATATATGACTTTAGTGTACCGTGGTTAATCACTGCATTAACAGAGTACTATACAGAACACATACAATTGGGATGGCACGAGTGTGCCTGTCGCCATTACGTGGACAGATAAACACTTTATAAGTATATGATATGCCTCTTCACCCAATTTTAATACTTCCTGGTAAAACTGAGTGGACACTGTTAGCGTGCCGCGTGGTATGTGGCAGGGGTTGGGGTTGTCGTAATTGGGTGGTATGAGTGGACCAAGGTGGTGTGCATAGATGGGTGTGATGTAGTAGGGGTGAATGTTGGCAATGAGTGGATTGCCATGTGGGGTTGGCGTGAGTGTGGCGACAGAGTTTGTGTACATGGATGATCATGTGGGTTTGTCGTGTGGAGATTGGCGTGAGTGTGTGGGCAGAGGTGGTGTGCATTGATAGTCATGCGACGTGGCAGGTGTATAGGTTGGCATGCGTGTGGCGACAGAGATGATGTGTGTGGATGGTCATGTGGCAGAGGCGGGTGTTGGCGTCAGTGGTGGTGTAGTATTGAAATGTGGCAACGCGAGTGTGGGTAAGTTCTGGCTGCAGATGTGTGGGTGTCATGGAATGTGGCGACATAGTTGTGGACTGGAGTGCTATGTGCACACATGGGTGGACCTCAGAGGTTATATGGCAAGGGTCTGTGTGGTCTGCGTGGATACATGGGTTGCTGGAGTCAGGTATCGGGTATTGCAATAATTTAACGCGATGATTCCGGGATTGAAACAAATAAATTTGTTGGAAACTTGAAATTAGAAACAGTTTAAAATGTACAATTATTTGGCCTTTGTATTTTAAAATGTACACCAAGTTGAAAAAGTGTGAAATATGTTGTTTTTATACAAAAAGTCTGATACTGACATACTTTCGGTCGTAATGTTAGACCAATGTGGCCATCAAATGGAAATTTCCATGGAAATTTCGAACAGTTGATGAAAAGCTGGATGTACCAATTGTATAATTCAAACCTAAAGGGTGCAACTGGTATTTCCTTGAGTTTGGAATTTGGGCCTGAGCAAGGGGTACAGTTGCATACCCCCAATGGAGATCTTTGAGTCACGTCCCTGTTTCCAGTTTTCCAGTCCCTGTTTGAAGACTCGGAATAACCTAGTATGACAATGCGTTCTGACAGACGGAATTTATGCGCACTCACGCCCCACACAAATTAGTGTTTATTTTAGCAATTATTTTAATGTTCGGCGGGAACGAGGAACAATTTCCTGATAAAATATGTGATTGCAGCCGCACGAAAAATCAGCTGATACAGGGCACTTATCGCAATTGTTAGCGCTGAGCTGTGCTCAAATTGCTAACCATCTGTCTCTATCTCTGAATTCACATGCAGCAAAGGCGCATAGATGCTTCAAATATGATTGGGGCAATACCGTATCAGACATGTGCACGGTCACGTATTCGGGGATATCACACCAAACCCCTCCCATTCTCACTACCCCTGTCCTCTCTGTCCTTGTACTTGTTCCAATCTCTCGCATTTGTTGAGCTCACTCGTCTGCGCATTGAATATACCCAGGTTCGTGACTAGAGTTCCAGAGGCTTTATTCAGGAGTGTATAGGTTATAATTCCCAACTCCACCCCACTGGACTGTATAGACCAAATATTCATCTCTGTGAAATTGCTTTTCCAAGGAGGGAATAATATAATAATCTCGACATCTCATATATATTTTGAAGACCTCTGTCTGTATGTATGTATGTTTGTTTGTTTGTTTGTCTGTCTGTCATTTATACAAATCTACGATTCTCGACCGATCGGGACGAAACTTGGTACGTGTGTGTAGTTTGACCAGGCGGTGAACGTTGTCGTATTGGCGAGCCCGTGCGGCGCCCGCTTCGCGCATGCGCAGACGAGATCTCGGAAACGGGTGGAGCTATCGACTTGAAATTTGCTATGTGAATGTATCTTGCCCCGGATACGAAGTTTATCGGGTCGCCGAGCCCGTGCGACACCAGCTTCGCGCATGCGCAGACGAGATCTCGGAAACGGGTGGAGATATCGACTTGAAATTTGCTATGTGAATGTATCTTGCCCCGGATACGAATTTTATCGGGTCGCCGAGCCCGTGCGACGCCAGCTTCGCGCATGCGCAGACCAGATCTCGGAAACGGGTAGAGCTATCGACTTGAAATTTGGTTTTTGAATAGCCCGGACAACGTCGGGCTCATCGCTCTTGAAATCGTCGGGCTGGGTAGAGCTATCGACTTGAAATTTGGTTTTTGAATAGCCCGGACAACGTCGGGCTCATCGGCTAGTCTCATATATATTTTGAAGACCTCTGTCTGTTTGTTTGTATGTTTTTCTGTATGTTTGTATATACAAATCTACGATTCTCGACCGATCGGGACCAAACTTGGTACGTGTGTGTAGTTTGACCAGGCGGTGGACGTTGTCGTATTGGCGAGCCCGTGCGGCGCCCGCTTCGCGCATGCGCAGACGAGATCTCGGAAACGGGTGGAGCTATCGACTTGAAATTTGGTATGTGAATGTATCTTGCCCCGGATACGAATTTTATCGGGTCGCCGAGCCCGTGCGACGCCAGCTTCGCGCATGCGCAGACGAGATCTCGGAAACGGGTGGAGCTATCGACTTGAAATTTGGTATATTTGAATGTATCTTGCCCCGGATACGAATTTATCGGGTCGCCGAGCCCGTGCGACGCCAGCTTCGCGCATGCGCAGACCAGATTTCGGAAACGGGTAGAGCTATCGACTTGAAATTTGGTTTTTGAATAGCCCGGACAACGTCGGGCTCATCGGCTAGTCTCATATATATTTCGAAGACCTCTGTTTGTTTGTCTGTCTGTTTGTCTGTATGTTTGTCTGTATGTTTGTCTGTCATATATACAAATCTACGATTCTCGACCGATCGGGACGAAACTTGGTATGTGTGTGTAGTTTAACCAGGCGGTCGACGTTGTCGTATTGGCGAGCCCGTGCGACGCCCGCTTCGCGCATGCGCAGACGAGATCTCGGAAACGGGTGGAGCTATCGACTTGAAATTTGCTATGTGAATGTATCTTGCCCCGGATACGAATTTTATCGGGTCGCCGAGCCCGTGCGACGCCAGCTTCGCGCATGCGCAGACGAGATCTCGGAAACGGGTGGAGCTATCGACTTGAAGTTTGGTATGTGAATGCATCTTGCCCCGGATACGAATTTTATCGGATCGCCGAGCCCGTGCGACGCCAGCTTCGCGCATGCGCAGACCAGATCTCGGAAACGGGTAAAGCTATCGACTTGAAATTTGGTTTTTTAATAGCCCGGACAACGTCGGGCTGGGTAGAGCTATCGACTTGAAATTTGGTTTTTGAATAGCCCGGAACACGTCGGGCTCATCGGCTAGTCTATTATATATTTTGGAACTTCTGTCTGTCTGTATGTGTGTTATAGACTCGAAAACTGCTCGACCGATCCGACTCGAATTTGGTATGTAGGCCTACTTTGATCCCGGGAACAATATGGGCGGATCCAATTTCACGGGCGACCGTGTCCTTGACCTTGACCTCGCTCATATACGCTCATACAGGCATGTTTCTGGACCTCGACCGATCCGACTCAAATTTGGTATGTAGGCCTACTTTGGTCCCGGGAACAATATGGGCGGATCCAATTTCACGTGGGACCGTGTCCTTGACCTTGACCTCGCTCATATATAGGCATGCATGTTTCTGGACCGATCGAACAATAGTTTTTGTCTTTCTCCTAATATTCTGCCCAGACGGAGGCGATCACAAATAAATCCCTAAATAGCCCAGACGAAGTCGGGCACATCAGGATTCAGGAATCCAAACCTCAGTTTACAACAATGCTAATTTAACTTCACATATGCATTGTCTTTATTCTATTGAAAATATATTAGTTTAAGCAATTTTATTCTCAATCAACATTTAAATCTCTATACGTACATCCAGTATATTAATAATAATAAATGAGAATATGATTTGGCAGTAAGCTAACAGCTTTCTGTATGGTGCCACCATCTCCTATGTAGAATAATATGAATTTATGTGTGATAACAAATGAAACTAGAATGCACTCAGAGAGATGCCAACGTGCGCAAAAATGTAATAAAAAATAATTTAAAAAATAATTTCACTATATTTTACTTAATTTATTTAATTTAATTTAATTTAATGTTACAATTACAATCTTCAATAATTTTATTTAGGGGATAACAGTGTGGTGTTTTGTGATTTCGGAAAGGTACATGGCAAATATACTGTGGCAAATTTAGTAATGGGCGACGGCGGAGCCGGAGCCCATTAACGGGTATTTGCCACAATATATTCGTCATGTACCTTTCCGAAATCACAAAACACCACACTGTTATCCCCATTCTAATGCTCTTCGAACTTAAAAATGTTATTTAGACAAACAAATGGCTCGTAATTATCAACGAAATGTGCGGCCATAGAAAACACTCAGCCAATTCACGACTTTTTATTTTAAATTTAATGCGCTAGATAAAATATAGTCCCCCCAATTACCATCGCTCTTATCGTTAAAAATACTGATAAACATGAAAAATTGCCACCTCAAATAGAAATAAATATGCACAACAATTAGTTTCTGCATGTACCTGATGTCTTTTTCAGATGTTTACCACTTACAAATTGCGGTTTTGATTTTACCGCGATCTTGAAGTTGAATTGAAACAATGGGAAATTGTTTACTCAATGCGATGTATTTCACGCCGTGTCTGTCGCGGTTTCATGTCAAGAAATTTGGTCAAATGATATCGAGACACTGACATTGGTGGGGTATATACCGTTGTGGTGTTTTGTATTTTCTGAAAGTACATGTATACAGGGCGAATGTACTGACTGTCAATTTTCGACAAAAGCCACATCGCTGGTTTGTTTATATAGCAACGAGCTAGTAACGGAAGTCAGTGCCAAGGGCGTCAACTCTATAATCTACTCCGTAACGTCGCCGGCATGTACTGCGTAAGGGTGACGTCATGGAGTGAAATCGGTAGGGTGACACCAACGTACGTACCTACGAATCTGACTGATCGCCATTCTGTTGCGCGAGCGCACGTAAATATGTTAAAGCTGCCATGTCCGATTGGACACCACGACACCGTCATCTGTACGTTTTATATTACAGGAAATAATTAGGTTACAATTGGAAAATTTGACAGCCAGTTACTCTCAAAAGACGAAGCTTTAATATGCTTTGAATTTTTTTGATCCCAGCAAACAAAATTAGGGTTCCAAACCTCAGTTTACAACAATGCTTATTTAACTTCACATGTGCATTGTCTTTATTCTATTGAAAATATGTTAGTTTAAAGGCCCACTTAATTTTCGAACCCCCAGATCACATATTTAAAGGTACTCAACCCGTAAAGAGGGTCCCCATCTCAACAGATTCCAACAACAACAATCCGATCAGAGGGTCCTATATTACTATTTATTTGGCTTTGGGGGTAAAAAATATTTGATTCGAGTCGAGGAACCCATCAAACAAAGCTCAGAGTTATTAGATATTGATTTTTGAAAATTCTTATGTTCTCGAGATGAGTACTTATAACTGCCGTCAATTTGGTAACATGCTCGAGATTTTACGCCAAAATTCTATTCAAACAGACAAGGATGGATAACTCTATAATCAAGTGGTAATAATTGACTACGTACTGGGCCAGGAAGAATTCCCGATAATGAAAAATAATAGATTTCTAAAATCGATATCTAACAAATCTGAGCTTTGATGGGTGACTTCCTCGACTCGAATCAATATTTTTGACCCCCGAAGCCATTGAAATAGTAATTGAGAGGAGTTTTATCGGGTTGAGTACCTTTAAAATATATTTCATATTATATACCATTTGCAAGAGGAAGCTCTAAAACATTGTATTATCAACTCATCCGGTGTAATACACTGTGAACATGTTGTGTTTGTTGAGTTGCCGACGTGTTTTTGTCATCTAGATTGTAGTAAAAAGTTAATTGTTTTCAATGGAGGGGAATAACTCTATATCTTAAAGATAGAGTTACCCCTCTTCCATTGAAAATACATCTTTAGTTTGAATTATGTTGCATTCTGGGAGCCAAAACGGGGGTAGAGGGTAATCTTTCTATGATTTCAACTGTTTTCTATTTCTCTATGGGCATCTGAGATACAGATGTTTCAAATGGTGATGAATTACAGTATTTTAATTATATTTTATGGCATAGACTCGAAAATTAAGTTGGCCTTTACATAAATGAGAATATGATTTAGCATTAAGCTAACAGCTTGTTGCTTTGTGTTATCTCCTATAGGTAGAATAATATGATTGTATGTGTGATAACATGAAAATATGTTAAAGCTGCCATGTCCGATTGGACACCATAAAACCGCCGCTAATAAAGTGCGTCCCTGCTTCCTTCGTCATCCTCGAAAAGTATACTGATAGAACGTATTAGATGAATATAAAAATGACGATAATGAGGACTGACGATGGATAACAGAGACTACCGCTATCTGTCAATCTTCTTCTATCTCATTCTTCTTCTTCTTTTCTTCTTCGTCGCCTTCGATCTTCTTTTTATTCTTCTGTCTTCTTTTATGTATATGTATATATATATATAACACTTAGCACTTTGTAAATATTGCACATCTCGCCAGTAACATGTGTAACTCTTCCATGTTTTCAAATTTAGTCGGATGGGTTTAAACATCAAGCCGGATAATAAAAAAAAAAATTGCTAAAGAGGTGATGCATTGGACCTTGGGTATATTTTTCGTCGTACCCTGCATGTGTGTACACGTGTATTGTACGTCTGAGACCCCCACCTATAGCTGATCGGTTGATTAAAATAGCATAAGGTCCCTCATATACAAGAATGGGCTATTTGAGCTAATTAATAAGTAGACTGAATTAATTCCCCAGGGTAAAACAACAGAGTAAACAAACTTGCATTAAGTTAATCCCCAGCTGACTGGCGTAGCATATACGACCAGCATTACCCGTGGATTGCCTCGGGCTTGGGGCGAACTATAGGAAATCGCATTGTGCCAAACGATAATTGCGGAATCGTACTTAATAATCGGAATAAATGGGATAGTGATCGCGGTTATTATTGAACAAGCGGTTGTTTCCAGAGAGTGCGGTCCACGGGTAGCGGAGCGCATGCATAGAATCATAGAGATATAAACACGCGATTAACTGCTGATTTCTTTATTAATGCCAAAAAAATGCGAGGATTATATCTGACATGAAGGTTGTTGTGGTAAGTACACGACCTATATATTTACATCAGTTCCGTGTACTTCGGACCGATTTGTCAATATGTCACAGCTATGCATTGACGTATATATGTTGTCCAAGCGGCTTTTTAATGTCAGTTCTGTTCGTTGTATATATGGATCATTCAAAACGGAGTTTAAATTTCAATTCTGTTCGTTGTATATATTGTGGATCATATGGTAATTATATAAGGTGTTTGTGCAATTCGTCTTCAACTTTGAAACAGCTGATGTTTTGTTATTCTAAGCACATGTGTTAATTTCACCGCATTCCATGTCGTGGCTTTCGTTATATCCTATAATTCACCCCAGTCTTCTACAGAACGCGGAGTAATTCATATATTCGCCATATATATTTCTTATTACAAGTGGATGGATTCCGAACTGTTTTCCTATGAATATTATGAAATTATAGTAAGTACTATAGTGTGTGCATGAAAGTTTCCAAGTAATCTGTTTTCATGTGATCGCGCACGCTGTCACCAAACGTGGATAAGAAATTTCAAGCATCTGTCGGTTGTGGTGTACTCGAGAATATGATGGATGGTTGCAATTTAAAAATTATTTCTTACTTTTATGCTGAATTTTACGAGATCATCATCGATTTGGGATATATTTGATGATAATTGATGCCATATAAATTGACTCGCTCAGTAATATCTTTAAATTTTACAAAGTGCAATTGTATATTAGATGTCATTATTTCGATGTGTCTTAGAGTTGGTGGGACTTCATGAAACTCAATTTTAATGCCCCTTTTCACATAGAGAACATCCAAATTAAGTTGTTAGACCAATACCCATAAGTATTTTCAATATTAAAGTCCATTCTGCCTGTTCTTCCAAGGAAAATAATAAAACATACGATGCTATCATATAACGGAGGTTTGACGTTACATTTTATGTACAAAGTATGCATATAAGTTAGTTTGTCGTTGTTAAACATGATATTCCCACTTGTTGGTCGCCAGCCATTCGCCTTGCATATCTTAACCAGTCGGCTAGAAATTGACGGGAAATGTGGCTGTGCGCAAGCCACATGCACCGTAACAATCCAGAAATGATATTATCAAATTAATTTCTATTCAATATGATTATTATCTAAAATATCGTCAAATGTCAATCTATATCTTCGAGTCTAGCATTTCGGTCTATTGGAATTGGTCCACATGCTTTCTGGAATTCATGAATAATCAAAAGCTCCATTTTGTTCTGGAATGTAACTCCATAATTTTGAACAGTAGCACTAAAAAACGGGGCTGGATTGATTGAATATGGCCGCTACTTAGTGACTTATTAACATGTCACAGTATAATGATAAAGTCTTAGTTCAAATCTTTGCACATTACATATATAGGTTAATTTATAAAGCATCACTTAATTATCACTTCAGGGTACGTTCATACACTGGCAAGTTTGCATGGCATTTGTAAAGGCATTTTCTCATAGAAAACTGTATGGTGCCAGAATAGGAAAGGCAACATGCATGCATATAAAATACATATTAAAGCTAACGACACGAGATGTAAACTATCGGTACTTCCACATGTGACCGTACTACTAACACATTGCCTAAATATCCCTGTATATGATTGATTCTTGTGAGATAATTGCATGCTATTTACAGGCAAATTTCTATGGCATCGTTATACTAGTGGAACTACATGGTTTTTACTTCTCACGTGGTTAGCTGTGGTATATACAGGTTAATTTTATAAGCATTTTTTTTTAGTTCGGTTTCTGGCACATTATATCTATCTTTTCCGAAATACTTGCAAAGAATGTTTCGAAAGTTTGCGAGAGTATATATATGAACGTACATCAATGTCCAAGTTGGTTAATCAGATAAGACACTCATTGTTGGCAATTAATCTAGTGTCATGATTGGTCTATATAGGCACAAATAGTCACAATTAAACTAATTAGACACATAGAAAATTACGTTAGAAGATCAACTTTGTTTCAGTATTCAAAATAACTTTCTTATATATATATACTAGGATCTATATTCGAGAAGCGCGATGTATATCTTCTGCATGTGGTCTATGCGTTTGAACTGTTTTGTTTATACTATCTGTCACAAAATTTATGTACATCACTTATCCAGCTTGAATTTCGGTTTGTATGTAATCAAAAGAATTTTAAATTCCCCAATAACTCAAAAGTTCATCAGCACCAACCTACAGTACAACAATCTCCTGACAAATCCGACTTTAAGTGAAGCTGGGATAATATTGCATGGACCAAATGGCAAATTCTCAAGCAAATAACTGTTTATTATATTCTAAGCTATCAAATAGTTGTATTTTTTGCATCAGATAAAAACCGTTATCCGTCTAGTGAGTTGTCGATATCTCACTCGTATCCATCCGCGCTAAAATTAAATGTGATTCGGTACTAAATGAGTTAATATCGCTTCGTTCAGGTTGAAAACATTGTAATATGTGATCATTTTTTGTTTGTTAAACATACTATGATGTTAGCCCCTTTATCCCCAATCTGTCTGAAAATGGAACTATTTCTATATGCAAAAGCTCACTACCACGGCTGCGCTTGGGTTTACAATTTTCACCATTTACTCTTCTTTCGAGTTGAGCAATGGGCCATCTGGGCGGAGCATATAATAAACAGAACATCTACACTTTTTGCTTGGATATGATAATATATCATTCGTGATGACAAAAAAAAAGAAAGAATTTCCACTCTTGAGATAATTCCCATATCCAACCAAAAGTATATATATCCTCTATATACCAATATAATATTGGTACGATGCACTGTGTAGGAACGGTTACAAATGGACGTCAATCTATTGCCGGTTTGTGGTGGTTCATGAATTATATTTCTACGTTCCTTCTGATTAAAAATAAAAATTTCCACATAATTTAGCTGAATACTGATTGGAAAATCAGGCTCTCAGAGCAATTTTTGGTTTGATGTGTCGGATATTAAATTTCAAATTGTCAATGCCAGTTAAACGTGCGTTCTATATATTTCTATATATTTTAAGACTGTTTCGTGATAAAAATAATGCCCTGATATGTCGCCTGTCTCGGTGTCAGAACATCAAAAAGTTCCCAGGTATTGAACTAATTTTAAATTATTGCTGAAATATAGGAAAAGTGTGGCGACTTGCATTCAAATATGCGATTGATTTGGGCAGATTATATCACACCTGTCGATACATGAAGAAGTATTGTAAACAAAATTGGGGTTTTTATCCATAAATATTGAGTTAGAAATGGACAGTATAATTCTCCTGGGATAAAGTGATACCAGGTGCCGGAGCTCCCCGTGAATGTTTTGTTCAGCATCTGTTTTCGAAGTTTTTGGAACAATTTATCCTAGAATTGGGTTATAATTAGAAAGTATAGATTTTACTCGATCTATTGAAGTTGGAATTTTAAGAATCCGTTCAGGCGTTTGTGAATTATGACCGTTATAAGTGAGGAGGTACGGGTATTCGATTCTGTGATCTCCATGTAACCTCTGATAATCGGTAGCGATGCGTTTTTTAAAGCGGTGAGCTCATTTTAAATTTAATTATTTTCCATTTATATTTTTACTCGTTTTAACGACACGCCGCATTTGACAGCGATGGAATATAGAGACACCCCCGAATATTTCAACAATCAGCGGCTGAGGCTGAACAATAAATAATTTTATACATTAAAATTCTTATCAACGTTCATCGACTTCCGGATACATATTGGAACAGCCTATAAATATATACATATATATATATATACCTTTATTTCCTCCGTAATACAGAGAGCTTACATATAATGAACAGGAACACAATACAATGATAATTAGTATTTACAGACATTTAACACGAAGAAAATCAAACGTATATACATGTACACCACGCATAAATAACACACATGCACACACCCTCATACACCACAACCGCTCTCAAATACTCACATACACGCACCCTTGTAGACACAACCATACACACCTACATACGCACACACATACATATATACACACACACATACACACGTGTACATAGACACACATACTCGCTCGCAGTACATGCGTGCATACTCTCGAACACACACGCGTGTGTAAATGGAGTCATGGCGGACAATTGACATGAAAAGATAAGCATACATGAATATTATGGTCAGATACAGTAAGAATTTGAGACAGTTTAACCATTTTGACTAGAATACATGGATCAACGTTTTGTCCACAATATTTTTTTAAGCTGCTCGTTTATTGTGGTAGATCAATAAACATTGTGGTCTTTATATAAGGTTTGTGAGATCCAATCGATATTTGGGATCGCATATGGACGGGGTAGATGGAGAAGGGCTGTGGGTGTTTATATATTGAAAAGTGAAGGGACAATATAGAGATCGTGGAGTAATGCGTCACGTGACAGTGATCGTGTTCGCATCTGTAATTTCTTTAAGGCGTTTATGATAGAGTTTCCACATTTTAACACTACTGCATGTTGTGAACAGGACAAATGAATTAAGGTCACTTATCTTCTCAACAACATGCAATGGTATACAAGACAGAAACACCATTAGTTGATCAATTGTGCACAAATTATCTATTTCAATGAAGCAAGGTATGTCAAAATGTTGAAGAAGGTTGAACCATATTTCATTTCTTGCTTCGTTGATGCTGGCGCAATCGAGGACTGCGTGTTCTACTATATTGTCATATGGTTTGGCACAAAGTTGACACGCCCCCTCCTCCTGGGAGACTGATTTTGCCAACAACTTTGATCCTTCCAGAAATTCGAATTTATGTTTAGGATAACATCTACATGCGTACCAGAGTGGGGATATGTTCAGAGAGGTATAATTATTTGCAAAGTTGAGCATGGAGTTATCACTGGCAAGACGGGTTTTCCAGTCTTCTTCGTGAACATATGATATTTGGCGAGTCACTAATTGTTTCCACGTGTCCTTCGAAGGAAAGTGTCCTGTTTCAACAAAGGACGATAAATGAGATATAAGATCATATTTCTCTAGAATGGCAGTTAATTCTGAAATGAACGAGGAATGAATGGCTGTGTACGACACGCCCCATTTGACAGCGATGGAATATAGAGACACCCCCGAATATTTCAACAATCAGCGGCTGAGGCTGAACAATAAATAGTTTTATACATTAAAATTCTTATCAACGGTTCATCGACTTCCGGATACATATTGGAACAGCCTATAAATGGGCCCAATTCTTGACAGAGTTCATCGAATATTGTATTGCATATTCGGAAGTAATCTATCGAATGATTCAATTAATCGAATATACAAAACGCAGGAACGCATTCTCCTGCAATAATGTCTTAACCTCGGCAAGAAAAATGCGCATAACCTTTCTATACAGAATGCCCCCTATATTCCAAAATGCATGCATGTGAACGCAGACAATTTCCCCGGAAAAGTCCACGGCTAAAATATAGTCCCCGACCAAAAAAAGAGTTCCCCGACAATTTCTAAATGAGGGATAAGAAGGCACGTCTTTCGGTGAAATATCGAAGATTAGGACGAAGATTTTCCGTATGTTTTGATATTTCCCTTCCAAAATTACGTATATATAATTGGGGGTACACGTGAGCCATATGCCATCCACTTTTTTCCATACACTAGGCCGGGGTGGGTGGGTGGTTCAGCTGCGAAAAAGTCACTTTTTTCCTGAGTGGTCGCAATTTTTTCCTCTTACAACATTTCTTCAATATAAATGCCCCAAAGTGTTCAGCATCATTGTTAAGGTGTGTATGACACTTAGGACAGTGCTTAGGGGGGTAGTTAGTGTGGATATGGGCATGTCATCTTCTCAGAAATCCATATTACGAACCAACTCTCAGGAATTCGCCTTTTACATCCGATCACATTGTCATGTACCAATGCTACTGGTTCCAGATGAAAATGGACAGTTATGTAGCACATGAATAAACTTTAATATAAATAAAATGAAAAAAGCTATTCATTTATCTCATTAATATTTACTCATTATACCTGATCAGACCAGATGACCCAGTCAAAATTGTATCGGAACTTGCAATGGGACTGTAGACTGCAACAACGCATATCACTGAGATAATAATCTTGAGATGGTGGGACCCAGATAAAAGATTGGGCGAGCATATATAGACCTTGAATGTGTAGATATGGAGAAGGCTGCTAAGTGGAATAAACAAAATCAGAACAGATGAGTGAAAAGAAGGGAAAGAAAATATAATATAACTTAATATAATATGCAAGTCTAAAAATAATGTGCTGGTCATCAGCAAAATGATCGAAGTCTGCATGCAGAGGGCGAATTTGGCGATACTACCCGGCATAGCATCAACAAATTCAACCTCTAACGACCTCATTCTATTTTGGTCTCGACCAACCATGGAGAACTAGCTACATATGAGGGTCACATGTGGTGAATTTGGTAATGCTATAGCCCACTCTGCTGGGTAGCATCACTAAACTCACCCTCCTTGGAGCTTATTCTGCAGACTGCATATGACCGTATTATTTTCAAGTTTCTATTTACACGCAGTACATGTATTTGTCTGAATGCTTGACCTGGGTCTGGCCTTAGCACAGTACCTAGCCCAAGAACTCAGCTCATGGAAATGAAAATTAGTTTTGTGATACATAGTGGATTTCAGCTGAATACCTGTATTGCTGGAGAGTTAATTGCCAGGTGGTGTTGCGCTAATAATTTTTTCAAAAATCATAATTGACATAAATTCATGTGATACTATGGGACACATCTAAAGTTACACTTTCTGTGATGAAAAGAAGGTACACTAATGTTTTTATACTTGTTTACATGTATAATGAGCATTATGAGCTACCTTAGACAATATTTGGGGAAGAATCAATCAATAATTTACTGATCAGCACATGTATTCTGTGTGTTATTTTGGGTTTTTCCAGGTTTTTTTTAGAACCTGTTTCGTGTTGTTACAAAAGTTGGAATGACTTAGAAGAACCAGAAATGGAAATAGGGTAACTGTAATACTGACCATCAAGCTTAAATGGTGCGACATTACAGATTTGGAGGTAAAAAGGGGGGTGGGTACCCCGCATGAAATTGGAAAAAATATTGTTTCCTTCAAATAGGGGGGTGGTGGGTACCCAAGAGTCGGAAAAATGTTTTTTCAGCCTAATGTCATGTCACTTTTTTCCGACCCCCCCCCTGGTTATGCCATCGAAACGCGTCTTGTTTTGACTCAAGGACTTCGTCCAATTTTATGTCCAGTTCTCGCTGTAGCGTATAATTATATAGACCAAAATCCCGTTGCAACATGTTGCTGGTCAAGATATTTGTTGGATGGTCTATTATTAGTATATCGTACCTACTCGGGGCAGGTTGTTTCTGATTGTTCACATAACAATCGAACACAATTTACGTAATCCTTAAACGGTCCTTTTGTGTGTTGAACAACAGAATAACTAAAAATACCCAACGATCGGCGTCATTTCTAGGCAAGTGAGGTAAATCTCAGACGATGTATTATTGGCATTTGATCTATGATTATACAGTTGTTGTTATTGAGTGATCAGCTGATCTTGACGGTGAAGGTCAGTGATTAGCGTTTGGGGAATGTCACGATCCCAACATTGTAAAACCAACCAGTCCTAATGGACACATACCGCCGAAAGCATAATCTGGATTCATAAGAGATAATTCCCGAGGATGCCCCGTTGAGATTTTAAAATGGCTCATGGTGTCGATCTGCTACTCTCATTGGTATGTTATTCATTGCTCTCCATTATAGTGTCACATTTATACTACAGGTTACATTGATTACTTATATTCGTTATTCGACAAATTCATTACTTATATTTTCACATTCGCCGTCGGGCGATGATTACTGTGGGGTGACCCACAAACATACAATAAGGATGGTACCAAAAAGTCGCCAAATTGTTTCCATTTGTTAGACATAATTGGGGTCAAAATTCGAATTTTCCCATTTTCGCGGGCTTGACTGATAAAGACTACTGTACTATGCCCCCCAAACATATTACAAAGATTGCACAAAGAAGTTGCCATATGAATTTCGACAACATTTGGGGATCAAATTTCAATTACTTTTGTGAGATGTGCCGATCATCCTTGAAGGAATGGTATTTGTATAAACCAACGTTAATCCCACCAATTCAGTGTTCGTCTGCTGCAGGGATGTGGCTAGAGGGGGGGTGTGGGGGTGTATCACCCCCCCCCCCCCCCCCCAGCAGAGAGCTATATTTTCAATAGTTGGAAATTTCATACCTGCCACAACGAAATTTCACACCAACAATAGGTTGAAAATGTTCTTGTAGTTTGATTATAAAACAATTTATTGGGGAATTTATTGTTTTTCGACCAATATTTGCATATGTTCCTATTTTTGGTCCAAAATTTTGACAGAAATGGTCATCAGTTGGAAATTTTCCAACTTAGGGGGGTGACAGGTTGGAAATTTCCAACACTTGGAAAGCTTGTGTCCTGGTCTCTCCCCCGTGGCCAGTCAAAAACTTCTAGTTAATTTAAGAAAACAATATTGTCATACAATTGGTCAACATTGTCATTGGAATTGTCATCAGTTGGAAAATTTCCAACCTAAGTGGGGGTGTAGGGTTTGAAATTTCCAACAGTAGGAAGGCTTGAGGCTAGTCTAGATATTAGGATTTTGCGATTTTCTTGTTCAGATTTCAAAATTTTCGCACACCGGGCCGAACCATGGTCGGCCCGGTGTGTCATTGCCCCATCCACATGGCCAATACAAAACTGCTAATTAGTTTAACAAAACAATATTTTACTACATTTGGTCAAACTTATAGACATAAATGGTCATCAGTTGAAGAATTTTCAAACCTGAGGAGGAGTATGAGGTTTGAAATTTCCAACACTAGGAAAGCTTCAGTTGAGGCCAGTCTAGATGCTAGGATTTGCGATTTTCTTGTATAGTTTTCAAAATTTTCTCACACCGGGCCGAACAACCATGGTCGGCCCGGTGTTTCCTGGTCTGTTGTCGGTAGCTGTGTGCATTTATCTGGAATTAGATCACTAGTTGTTTTTTTGGGGGCAATTTTCAGGTTAAAATATCTTAATGTTCTCATACTGGGAAAATATAAGCATGGCTTATGAATATATAGGAAATTAGGCCTGAGCATGAGGTACAAGATGGAAATATGCAAAAAGTTGTGTTGGTACGATTCCGACTCAAGGGGGGGGGGGGGGGGGTGCAAATGGAATTATGCAAAAAGTTGTGCTGGTGTGGTTGCGACCCAAGGGGGGGGGGTGCAGTTGGAAATTCCCAAGCTGGACACCCCCCAGCGGAGACCCTCTAGCCACATCCCTGATCTGCTGTTGCAATGGTTGGGTCTATTTTCCTCGACATCATCCACCTATCGATATCAGACATGGGTTTGTGCTGTTGAAGATTGACGAACAAATACTGAAAACCAAAACACTCAATTTAATCTGGCACACTTATTTTCCAAAAGCTCACTCGCCACAATAAAATAAACCACCTTAAATTTACCGGCATACATTTTATCGTGAATTACCTAGTTTTATTTCAAGATTTTTTTGTTGTATGCCATGAAATGCATGTTTTGTTTATGGTTGTAAAGAAAAATATGTTTTGATTCTGATTGTTATCAAATCAAATCAAAATAAATCACGGAACGAGTCTGACCGACTCTTAGTTCCAAGCGTTGTAAGCATGCATGTATGCTTAAAAACCACAATACTTAGTCAGATCACTTTCAAACTTGATGTCTGAAAAGTGAACATCTAACAGTTGTTTGAAAGTCATCATGTTTTCTGTGGAGACTATTTCTTCTGGTAGATTATTCCAGATGGAAATTACTCTCCTTGAAAAGAAGTACTTTCGAACGTCTCGTGTACTATGCAACTTTTGAAGTTTCCAGGAATGACCCCGTGTTTGCTGATAATCTGCTTTTCTGAATAGTGAATATGGGTTGATGTTATAGAAGCCTTTCAGTATTTTGTAAACTTCTATCAAATCTCCTCGCATCCTTCTGTATTTGAGCGAATATAAATTTAGTATCATCAATCGATCACTATATTGATACTTCCGCAACCAGGGAATCAGTCTAGTCACTCTTCGCTGTATGTGTTCTAAAGCTCGCGACTGTCCTAATAGGTGTGGATTCCAGACGTTATGACAATATTCTATCACCGGACGAACCATATGGCTTTGTATAAGTGCACTAAAGTATATGAGTCAATATCATCGCATAGTTGATTTTCAATTAGCCCTTTCTATACTGAATGGATTCTCCCCTTTAGCTATAAACATATACACTGGATGGTCTGTTATTCACTTGCATGGGTGGATGTTCGGGTAGTAAAAGCAGACGACATATAGACGAAAAGATAACACAAATGCAGAAGGATTTTTTTTTATTGATATTTAATTTGTACAATAACAAATTATATATAACAACAAAAATGATGGACAAGTATATATGATGCGTATTGTTCACGTGGGACCATGGTTGATCGTATAATTATAGCTGCCCCTGAATGAAGATATCTACACATTAAGGGTTCATTGGTGGTAATGTTGAGATAATAAGTTCAGCAACCCGTTTGTTGAACTTATTATTGGAACATTTACGTTAAGGGAACTACTCGCCATTGAGCATTTAGTAAAGAAAGGGTTAAAAGAACTATCGCGTGTGCAACGTCTGTAATTACAAAGAGTCCAAATTGTGAACCTCTCATTCGCGTGGCTTATTTCAAGAGGATTCCATGCTACAAATACGACCTGTTTGGGGTATACATATATGTGAACGATTGATTATACTTACTGGGAACAATTCAGTTTTGAATTATGGTCATCATATAATGATACTACACATTTTATCAAAATGAAATACATATAGATTGATTGATTGATTGATTGGGGTTTATTGTCGCCTTCGTCAACTAAGGCCATATCACGATATTGCCAATGTTAGTGGTGGAGGAAATCCGCACACTTACGGCTAATCTAACAGTGATTTCAATGGCTGATAAACTCGTCCACCATGTGCGACAAACCACCGGTCATCGGTGAGTAACTGGCAACTCCACCAGATAACGATTTAGAGTTACAAAGTCCACGATGGAAACATGTGGATTTGAACCCTTATCACCAGCGCTAGAGGGCAAAACGGCGTACAGCCACGACGGCTTGGAGCTAACCGATTGAGCCACCGAGGCCCCGAGAGATACATATAGATACATGTATATGCAAGTACATGCGTTATAATATAATATGGTTTATACAATATAAAAATAGTACTTTGTATACACTGTTGCTTTTATAGATGATGATGATGATTATAATAATAATAATAATAATAATAATAATAATAATAATAATAGATTTATTCTATACATGTGGTTATGGATGGCAGATTAGCCGGAATGTGAAAATACCAATTGTCGTCGTCGAGTAATTTTTGGACAGTTTTCAAGAAAATGTGTCAAAGAAATATTATATGCATATACCAGTGCCATATACCAATTTAAGTCATTGTATAGTCGCTATATATAGGTAGTGAGTGGCTTGGGTTTACGCCCCGTATCAACGTAATATTTTTCACGATCATGTGTGCCACGCGTTGCCCAATCCACTATCCGTGAATTATTTGGATTACGTCTTGTGCACGAAAATTCCTAATTTAATTTATGGCTCCAGCCATAAATTCAATTTATATCAAATAATTAACTTTGATTTTAAGATAACCTATTAACCTGAACGTTTACAGAATACATCTTCGACTCAAATTACTTAGTTTTCTATATATTATCGATATTAGATCGTTGTTATCACCGGGAAAATGTCGTACAGTACCCCTTTAAACAAGACTAAGACCTTTCCGACGAAAATCGACAGGTTCTTGGTGATATTTTTCATTTCGGGAATTAAATAATTGCAGTAACTTATGTGAGTTTGGTCTTCGAAAATAATAAGGGGGAATATACCTCAGTTTCAACTCGTTAATTTTGGGCACTGCATGCGGTATTCATCGCCCAGTCTAAATTACAGAGGGTACATTGCCGTTCCGATTAGTCAACATTACAACATGAACCCTGTTCAACGGGGTAGTTTGTGATTCCTTATTCGGAACATCATCGGTACAAATCTGTTGTTGTCAAAAGATAGTGTTCTCTTTCGAATTTTGTCTTAACAATTATATAAAATGCAAACATGCTTGATTCCTGTATAAATACATTGCGCAAATAGCGGTCAATTAACGATGTAAAACGTTTATCTCAGCTAGTGCACGACGACTGTTGTTTCTGCAGATTCGACCCCGCTTCATCGTGCAACCTATCATTCTTTTCTATCTAATTACGAACGTTATTGCCACAATAACATTATATTTCCATTTTCTGGAGGCCATGTGTTTTGATTCAGGCTTATCGTTCAGAAAAATATAAGAGGTAATGAAGCGCTGTTTATACCGTCGGTTCATTTTTAAGTCTAGCCCCATTCATCTCTGATAACATCATCCTATATTGCCCAATAAACCTGAGAAAACCGCAAATTTCGGACATGTTATAGCTAAAATGGATACGCGAATAAAACGAAAACAAATATTGTAAGCGATCTGTGTTGTCTGAGTTTTTGAAATTCTCCGTTAACTGTTCAAAAATGGTTCCATGTATATTTTACTACTGACTTATCATTTCAAGTTCACATTATATATATAAACATAGGCCAATATATACTCTTTGACGTGGCTGATTTCGTGCATGTGATTTGGATATCATGACGAATTAAGCTCCGCCACAGTTTATGACGCGAGCTATATAATATGTGCATGATTGTGCAGCCCCCAGATAAGTGGCTAGATGTTCTTCTTTCGTGTGGCACCAGTGCAGGGGCTACAACCCCATAGCGGGGAGGGTTACCCCCCCCCCCCCCGGAGGAGATCTGCAATAGTCAGTCCGGTAGCTATATAGCCCCATGTCGTGGGGTCGTATTAACTCAAAATCAAATTGTATATATACATAGGCCTGTATATACTGTTTGACCTACTACTCCTATAAGCTACATTTAGGTTGAACATGTTCAAGCTTGGTGGCGACTTCAGTGGAAATTTGAAAATATTCATCTATACGAGAGAAATCTATTTCTATATTCCAAGTTTCCTTCGACCTAAACCAACCTGCTGGTGAAACATGTGTGGATGTTTTAATTGTCTCAATTGTGACAGTAAACAAGTTTATTCCATAGAAAATATTATATTTGTTCTGAACTCCACAAGAATTTTCAACTGAAAATAGTAATGTATACTGTGGAAAATATATTGAATCACATTGTTTATTTACATAAATACGAACTCATTTGACCTTGCGAAGTGACGGTGTGAATTAAATGTAAACAAACCGTAGTTATACTCATAATTACGCGGCAATTAAACTCGAAAGTCAGATTATAATACATCATATATATATATTCTAAGATTTAATTCTTCCCTATGTATATAGTAGCATCATGTATTGATTTGTAGGGTAAAATAGATTCGAACTGACAAAAAAATCCCGCCACTGGATCTGGGCGTATACTGTCTGCTTTATAAAGCCATATATTCACGGGGCTTCGGCGTAAAACAGCATTATCCTAACCGATTGCACTTGATGGTTTACGTTGAAGGAAACATGGACTATACCTATTTTCCAGTCTGATATTTCCAGCGTTTGTAATGCATGCGCTCCGCGGCCCCATGACAACCATCATACTGGTATATACTACCATGACGTAACAGACATGACAATTGGAACTTATTCCCTATTCCTTATTCCTTATTTTCAAAAATGTCGCTTTCGACCGATTTGACGGCATGGGTGGGTGGCCCGCCCCAAATACCACCTAGAAACACCCCGACCCCCCCACCCATCACCCCCGGGGGATGCCACCCCGAGGGGGTGAAAATGGGGTGTGGACCATTTTCGAGAACGGTAAGGATTTCGACCGATTTGACGGCATGGGTGGGTGGCCCGCCCCAAATACCACCTAGAAACACCCCGACCCCCCACCCATCACCCCCGGGGGGTGCCACCCCGAGGGGGTGAAAATGGGGTATGGACCATTTTCGAGAACGGTAAGGATTTCGACCGATTTGACAGCATGGGTGGGTGGCCCGCCCCAAATACCACATAGAAACACCCCGACCCCCCACCCATCACCCCCGGGGGTGCCACCCCCGAGGGGGTGAAAATGGGGTATGGACCATTTTCGAGAACGGTAAGGATTTCGACCGATTTGACGGCATGGGTGGGTGGCCCGCCCCAAATACCACCTAGAAACACCCCGACCCCCCACCCATCACCCCCGGGGGGTGCCACCCCGAGGGGGTGAAAATGGGGTGTGGACCATTTTCGAGAACGGTAAGGATTTTGACCGATTTGACGGCATGGGTGGGTGGCCCGCCCCAAATACCACCTAGAAACACCCCGACCCCCACCCATCACCCCCGGGGGTGCCACCCCGAGGGGGTGAAAATGGCGTATGGACCATTTTCGAGAACGGTAAGGATTTCGACCGATTTGACGGCATGGGTGGGTGGCCCGCCCCAAATACCACCTAGAAACACCCCGACCCCCCACCCATCACCCCGGGGGTGCCACCCCGAGGGGGTGAAAATGGGGGTGTGGACCATTTTCGAGAACGGTAAGGATTTCGACCGATTTGACGGCATGGGTGGGTGGACCGCCCAAATACCACCTAGAAACACCCCGACCCCCACCCATCACCCCCGGGGGGTGCCACCCCGAGGGGGTGAAAATGGGGTGTGGACCATTTTCGAGAACGGTAAGGATTTCGACCGATTTGACGGCATGGGTGGGTGGCCCGCCCCAAATACCACCTAGAAACACCCCGACCCCCACCCATCACCCCGGGGGTGCCACCCCAAGGGGGTGAAAATGGGGTATGGACCATTTTCGAGAACGGTAAGGATTTCGACCGATTTGACGGCATGGGTGGGTGGCCCGCCCCAAATACCACTTAGAAACACCCCCGACCCCCCACCCATCACCCCCGGGGGGTGCCACCCCGAGGGGGTGAAAATGGGGTGTGGACCATTTCGAGAACGGTAAGGATTTCGACCGATTTGACGGCATGGGTGGGTGGCCCGCCCCAAATACCACCTAGAAACACCCCGACCGCCCACCCATCACCCCCGGGGGGTGTCACCCCGAGGGGGTGAAAATGGGGTATGGACCATTTTCGAGAACGGTAAGGATTTCGACCGATTTGACGGCATGGGTGGGTGGCCCGCCCCAAATACCACCTAGAAACACCCCGACCCCCCACCCATCACCCCCGGGGGGTGCCACCCCGAGGGGTGAAAATGGGGTATGGACCATTTTCGAGAACGGTAAGGATTTCGACCGATTTGACGGCATGGGTGGGTGGCCCGCCCCAAATACCACCTAGAAACACCCCGTCCCCCCCACCCATCACCCCCGGGGGGTGCCACCCCGAGGGGGTGAAAATGGGGTATGGACCATTTTCGAGAACGGTAAAGACTTCGACCGATCGATTTGACGGCATGGGTGGGTGGCCCGCCCAAAATACCACCTAGAAACACCCCGACCCCCCACCCATCACCCCCGGGGGGTGCCACCCCGAGGGGGTGGAAAATGGGGTGTGGACCATTTTCGAGAACGTTAAGGATTTTGACCGATTTGACGGCATGGGTGGGTGGCCCGCCCCAAATACCACCTAGAAACACCCCGACCCCCCCCCCCCACCCATCACCCCCGGGGGGTGCCACCCCGAGGGGGTGAAAATAGAAACATAGAAACACATCACCTTTCACCCCGGATAATACCTCGGGTTTGAGCCATTTTATTGCTGATTCCTTATCCGCAAAAATGTCTCTTCTGGCCCGCCACAAGTACCACCTAGAACGCACCCCAACGCTCACACCAAATACCCCATAGTAACACCACACCCACATCCACTGGGGTCATGCATTCTGATGCAGCCGGTATCAGGTTCTGATCAAAGGACGGCCGGTGTCCTTTGATGTAGCAAACATAGATTCTTGTATTTGACGTCATTGCAACGTTCAAAGACACTGTATCAATTTCGACGTAATTCTTGTGAATAGAAATGTACTTGATGACTCCGTGTCTGACTGAGATTAGGGAGTATTTTGTCGTGACCAGGGACGTGGGGCGTGGCTTTGTTCTTGTGTGTGGGATTAAGTCCATGCATTTCAGGGGTGGCGCCAGGATTTCCCCGACGGAGGGGCTATGGTCCCCGACAGGGGGGCTAGACCGGTGACCGATGGTCATCGGCGGCTGCCGAAGGCAGCCCCGGGGAGAGCGCGAGAGGGGTCTCCCCTCTCGCACGGGGGGTTTGGGGGACCTCCCCCACGAAAAATTTGAAAATACATAGCCTGAGATCAATTCTGGAGTGTTCTGGTGTCAACATACACACTGTTCTAGGGGATCATAATTGTCACTTTTACTTGAGTATTTGGAAAAAAAAATCAGCATATACAATAGTAATGACAATATGGAATTGATCTTAAGTTAACTCACCGTAAATCTTTCGCCACAGGTAGTTGGATCAACTTACAAAGACGGATGAACCATGAGTCCGTGAACATCATTTAGGAGCGTATAATAGATGTAAATACGTTCAGGTAACATACGATGTGAAAAATTGATGCAGAAAGCTATTTGAAGGAGAGAACAAAGTTGGGTGAGGATTATCCCATTTCTGAATTTTATGACGTCATTGTCAAATAATATTTGGTCTTCTTGTTTGACACCCATTACAGGGCTGTTTTTTCGGCGACGCATAGGGAACGGGAAAGGGAAGATTCGGCAGTGTGAGTCTGTGTGGAATTTGTAATACATGTAACACGACACACACGAGGATGGTGACGGCATCTATGACACCCTAACCCTATAGTTCCATGCACGAATTTAATAAGTATACGATATGACTCACGGTAGTCTCACGAGTGACTCGTGTCGAGTCTGTCGGACTAAAAATAGAACTCTGGTAATGTGATTCATTAACTCTGCACGCCCACGTCGATTTGTTAATCACCAGTGCACGTGTTTCGAGTCGCGGATTTTCCAATGTTTATCGTCTTTGCATAATTTTATCTCCCCGACGAATTTGGCAGATATCCCCGACGGGGGGGCTGACCATCCCCGACGGGGGGGGGGGGGCTGTAGCCCCCCCTGACCCCCCCCCCCCCTTGGCGCCACCCCTGATGCATTTAGTTCCTTGCTCCATGTTCCTTATTCAGCCTCCAATTAAAATATTATAGTTCCCTGTTCCCTGTTTCTAATTCTAATTCAAATTTGTTTTTGGTAGCTAGTATTTCTTCAGCCACCGATTCGAAATATTTGCCGGATCGGCAGCAAGTAGCTCATTATACCAGGCCACGAATTGGGCGCAAGTAGAGTCAAAACTAACCCCGAAATTGTTAGATTGCCGATTGTGGGAGATCTGCTCCACTTGTGACCAACTCTTGTGATAAATTCGTCATAGCCACACTATGGGGAGGGGGGTCAATCCTATTTATGGCTAATTTTGGAGTGAATTCGTACATATACACCCTATTATAAGGGCAAATCACCACAATAAGAGTACCCGGGTAGCCCATTATACCCGGCCACAAATTGGGCGTAGGTACTGTATGGCGTCAAAACGGACCGTAAAATGTTGCTATATATGAGGCCCCCACCCCCTTTTCGTACGCCGTATTCCATGCCCTGTTATGGGGTACGCCGTATTCCGGCCCCTCTTTTATGAGGTATTCGGTATTCCAAAAAATGCCGATAATCGTACGCCGACCTTCCAAAAAATGATAATAATAATAGTATAAATGCGATTTTTTGTCACAATAATGATAAATTCACGGTTTGACAAACAGATTGTCGATCATCGTCATTTTAGATCATTTTAGACGTGATCGACTAGTTGCAATTATTTCTCGGTGAACGCGCAACAGCTCATAACTGCAACCCCATTATTACATCGACGCGTCATCGATTTCGGAAAGAAAAACGCGTAATGTTTTGGGCGCATTTGGACTCGCGCGGGATTGAGATGTAACCGGGAGGTAAGTGGTCATAACTTGTATGTAAAACCCTTCGGGTTTTACACAAATTATAACCACTTACCTCACGGTTACATCTCCATAAAAAACAGTCCACATGACAGTTAATCCGCATATATGGAGTGACTGTAAGGTCATGAGTGGGATGTACATGTGTTGTCTGTATGATCATGGATGGGGTGTGTGGATAAATAGGAAGTGATTTTATGGTTACGGGTAATGTGTATATTTATACATGGAATGACTGTACGGTCATGATTGAACTTGGAGTAATCTGGGTGGACATTATCGAGCGTGTGGGTATATAGGGAGTGTCCTTGTGGTAACGGGTGGGATGTATATTTATATATCTCATGAATTGTATTATCATTGGTGGGTGTATACAGCTTAGCTTATCATGGATTATGATTATACAGTAAATTGCTTAATTGTCATGTGTGAGGTGTATATGCAAGTATGGATTGTTTGAGTGGCCGTGTGTGTGGGTTTTTTTGGTATATCTGGAAGGGCTGAATGGCCATTAGTGAGTATTACATGTATAACTGGAGTGAATATATCGTCTTGGGTGGGCTGCATATGTATATCGAGTGGTTATATGAGTATGTGTGTCGAATATGTATACAGGCAGTGACTGTATGGTTAACGGTGATATGAGTACATGTAGGTATACAAGTAGTGAATGTATGATTATAAATGTAATGAACATCTATACATGGGGTGACTAAATGGTCATGTGTCAGGCGTATGAGTATACATGTACCTGGTGTTCCTGTTTGGTGACTTGTGGCGGTATGGTCATGTTTAGGTTATACCAGTATACGATACACACGTGATGCTTTATTGTCATGGGCTAGGGATATATGTATATAGCGAGTGGCCGTATGGCCATGGATGAGGTACACATGCATACATGGAGTACGTGACTATACTGACATGGCTGGGGTGTATTAGTATATCTTGAGTGGCTATTCGGTTACGGTGTGACAGTTAGGGATACATGGAGTGACATGGCCAATGTTGAGATGAATATGTATACAAGGATTGACCATGATCATGTATGAATGTTTTGAACGGGGTGACTATATGACCATAGGTCAGGTGAAAGAGTATACCTGGTGACATGGGTGAGGGTATGTGTATGAAGCGAGTGGCTATATGGCCAGTGGTAAGGTGCATATGTATACCGGAGTGACCGTATGGTCATTGTTGTGTTGTTTATGTATATATTGATTGTCTATTTGATTATGTGTTTGGAGAATAGGTATACGTTGGATTACCTTATGGCCAATGGTGAGATGAATGGGTATACAAGGAGTGAATATATGGTTATGGGTCATGTTTAGGAGTATACCCGGTGTGCCTGTATTGTGATGCGTGGCTGTATTGTCATCCGTGGTCATGGGTCAGGTGTATACAGTGGGTCACTATATTATTAAGTCTATGCATATATGTAATGACTGTGTGATAATGGGTGGCTATCGCTTTCCACGCTTAACATCCCACATCTACATAAACACCATCAAGATGGAGAACTCTCTGACATGACCTCTCTATTGATTAACATATCCTTGAATTATTGTGGAAAGCGATAGCCACCCAAGGTACACATGTACAACCCACACATTACCCAAGTCACTCCATATGTACATAAGCACCACACAAATGACAACATAGTCACCCAGTTTATACACGTACACCTGGTCGTACTTGAACAAATGATCGAAAAGTGAATTTTTGCCGATATTTATGTCAAGTTTGTGAGAGAAAAATCCAATATTTCTGGTGATGTCAATGGTGACAATAGTAAAAATGATCCATGGTGCATCAGACATGTTGGTATGCAATGCATAGAATACAGATTAGCCGATTGTATACATCAACCACAACTTGTAAGCGATTGCAGGACACCCTGGGCAATATTTACCATTTTCCATATTTTGGCGGCCATTTTCGCAGCCATTTTGAGCCAAGGTAAGATTTTTGGTTCCAGAGAGTTGGAATATTAATAGGTAATGACATGCCCCACTTACATTACAATGTTCTTTTTACTTCATGTTGAAATGTGACTAGAATCCCAATTCTGATTTTTTGTATCGCGTTCTGTAAAATCGAATTTTTTATGGATCGCAAGGGGATAGGATCCCATTAATTGCATATGTAATTGCTTTCATGATCAGTTAATATACAAAACACAAAATAAAGTCAAATTACTCAACCAGTTCCAAACAGCATGAATTGATCTATATTTGTGAAAAAATGTCATATTTTCAACTTTCGGCTGCCATTTTGGCCGCCATCGTGGATGTTGAGTTTCAATTTTGTCCCAAAAAAGTGTCATTATGTCCTAGCTTCACGAAAATACATACAGTTGTATACATTTTACCAGATTTTCCTGCTATAATTTGCATAAAACTGACTTAGGGTCTGGTCTAAAAAACGGCAGCCATGATGGACGCCATCCTGTCTGGAGTCTATATATAAAAGGCCACGTTTTTTCTTGTTAACATTGCTTAAAAGTTGAAGGACATAATAAGGAACAAAGTGAGTGATGTCCCAGGGGGTGCAAGGGTGCTCCTATTGGCTCCCGGACTATGGGCAAATTACTGTCATTCAATTTCTGATTCTGGGAGATTTATCTTATTTGTGACCACGTTTGGGGGGGGGGGTGAATCAGCCTATTGCAAACATATGGGCAAATTATTGTCAAAAATAGTTGGTTATATAGCCCATTATAACGCCACATGCAAATTTGGCGTAAATGGGTGATTCTCCCTTAAATGAACAAATTCGTCCAGAAACTTCTGAAAAAATTAAATATGTCACATGCCGATGAATTTTATGTGAGTAATAGTATGTAGCACATATATTGGTGACCACAAAAATGGCATTTGCCAAAATTATATGGCAAGGTCAAGGTCGTTCCTGGCAGCATGACATTGTGCCAATGATGTTTTTTTGGTTGACTCAGGGCGACGTCATTGTCATATTCGATGGTATCACCCCTTCCCTCTGAATCCTGAATACCAGTTAATTTGGGGGGTGAATCCTGAATACCAGTTTATTTTGGGGGGTGAATCCTGAATACATGTTAAGAAATAATATGCGATAAATGACATGCAAATTGTCTGTTATTTATATCAGAGAGATACAAGCAGAAGTGCCGGTCGCGTTATAGGCGTTATGAGGCCGTTATGATATCATTAATGGTACTCTATGATGACATGTTGGTCGAATATGCACAAGAAGCTATTCTACCCATTCATTCATACAGATAATTAGCACAAAATATTATTTTGCGCCATCAAAACCTGCGTCCAAGATGATTTGCTCGAACCCGAATACCAGTTAATTCGGGGGTATGAATCCCGCGTACAGCTTCAAAACACCCTGAATCCCGCGTTCCAAAAATCGAGGGTGATACCCTCATATTCGCTCTTTCTCCAAAACTTGTATTTAATTCGAATATCATGATTAATGGAAACCAATCAAAATTGAGCCACTTTGTTGACTTGTGCCCTTTAATAGTTGAATTATCGTTATGAGTATATATTCAAATTGTACACCATGGAGTAGCCGATGATGTATCCGTCCAAACGACGTATCGCGCAGCTCCGCACGTTGAGACGTCTATGAGATACAGCCATTTGAATATACGTGGTGGAAATTGATGTACTTTGTGGGCGTGACTTAGAGTTCAAACTCTCTAAGAGGTCAACGAATACACCGTACAGATATCATAAATGGAAACAGATTTTGCTCGCATACAGGGCGATTCCTATCAAGTCGGGCATGCCCTGGTCCATCGTACACTTGGTTTGACGCCAGACAACCGAGGAACTCTGATGTAGACAACGTGAACAAACCTCAATCAAACCCTGTTCCTCAAGGGGTTCGCCAAATTGCAATGAGACTTTACAGTATGAAACATTGTCGATGGATTTCTCTTACATGTTTCAAGTTATCGAACTGAAATTTGGTATTTAGGGGCTTCTCGGTGCATTAAATCAGATAGAATTATCAGCGAGATATTCCGATGGCCCAAAATGTGTCAATGACGTCGTTGATATACCACATGGGTGGGGGGGGGGGGGTCGGGGTGTTTCTAGGTGGTATTTGGGGCGGGCCACCCACCCATGCCGTCAAATCGGTCGAAATCCTTACCGTTCTCGAAAATGGTCCACACCCTATTTTCACCCCCTCGGGGTGGCACCTCCCGGGGGTGATGGGTGGGGGGTCGGGGTGTTTCTAGGTGGTATTTGGGGCGGGCCACCCACCCATGCCGTCAAATCGGTCGAAATCCTTACCGTTCTCGAAAATGGTCCACACCCTATTTTCACCCCCTCGGGGTGGCACCTCCCGGGGGTGATGGGTGGGGGGGTCGGGGTGTTTCTAGGTGGTATTTGGGGCCGGCCACCCACCCATGCCGTCAAATCGGTCGAAATCCTTACCGTTCTCGAAAATGGTCCACACCCCATTTTCACCCCCTCGGGGTGGCACCCCCCGGGGGTGATGGGTGGGGGGTCGGGGTGTTTCTAGGTGGTATTTGGGGCGGGCCACCCACCCATGCCGTCAAATCGGTCGAAATCCTTACCTTTCTCGAAAATGGTCCACACCCCATTTTCACCCCCTCGTGGTGGCACCCCCCGCGGGTGATGGGTGGGGGTAGGGGTGTTTCTAGGTGGTATTTGGGGCGGGCCACCCACCCATGCCGTCAAATCGGTCGAAATCCTTACCGTTCTCGAAAATGGTCCATACCCCATTTTCACCCCCTCGGGTGGCACCTCCCGGGGGTGATGGGTGGGGGGGGGGTCGGGGTGTTTCTAGGTGGTATTTGGGGCCGGCCACCCACCCATGCCGTCAAATCGGTCGAAATCCTTACCGTTCTCGAAAATGGTCCACACCCTATTTTCACCCCCTCGGGGTGGCACCTCCCGGGGGTGATGGGTGGGGGGGGGTCGGGGTGTTTCTAGGTGGTATTTGGGGCCGGCCACCCACCCATGCCGTCAAATCGGTCGAAATCCTTACCGTTCTCGAAAATGGTCCACACCCCATTTTCACCCCCTCGGGGTGGCACCCCCCGGGGGTGATGGGTGGGGGGTCGGGGTGTTTCTAGGTGGTATTTGGGGCGGGCCACCCACCCATGCCGTCAAATCGGTCGAAATCCTTACCTTTCTCGAAAATGGTCCACACCCCATTTTCACCCCCTCGTGGTGGCACCCCCCGCGGGTGATGGGTGGGGGTAGGGGTGTTTCTAGGTGGTATTTGGGGCGGGCCACCCACCCATGCCGTCAAATCGGTCGAAATCCTTACCTTTCTCGAAAATGGTCCATACCCCATTTTCACCCCCTCGGGTGGCACCCCCCGGGGGTGATGGTGGGGGGTCGGGGTGTTTATATGTGGTATTTGGGGCGGGCCACCCACCCATGCCGTCAAATCGGTCGAAAGCGACATTTTTGAAAATAAGGAATAAGGAATAGGGAATAAGTTCCAATTGTCATGTCTGTATGACGTAAAGCAGGCGCGTACACATAGGAACGGCGCTAGTATATAAGAACAGTGCGGGTGGGGATAGCGGAGCGCGTTACGAACCCCTGTGGTCTTTGACATGTAGTTTCCAACTGAAAATTTTGATCAGGAGTGCGTGGGAAAGAGGCAAGTTTAAGCAATATTTCTAAAAAGACCATCCGGTAGTTTTGGTTGCGTCCGATCGTTTGGGCACTCATGGAAATGTGCCAATAACAGCATGATCCACGTTCATAGTTGGTATTCTACAAGATCCGAGAACGTAATCCATCTTGTCTACAAAATTGACTGATGGTTGTTATGTCAATCTACTTCATCTGAGTGCACTCGTCGGCAAAATTAATAACTTGCAATTAGCTTGATGGACGAGACTTACTTTATTATCCGGATTTCAGACCAGCAATTCGAACAGTTCAGTTGGCTTATAGCTATATAACTTTGCAGATCGATAGCTATGTATACACAGTCTGTTCCACATTGTACGTGCTTGAATAAAACCACATATAGGCGCCTGTTATGTTGAAACATCTGTCAGTTCTCGGTGTGGATTTAATAATAATATACTAGTACGCTGTTTATATATAGCACGAGCCGTGTGAAATGATATCACGAAACGGAGCATCATATTCAAGACATTCGCTAATAATATGTAAAAATGTATATTTACCCAATATGTTAACTTTAATTGCACCTTTTATTTTACATTCGTGTGCAATTTTACGATCGTACTCTTTATTAAATCCGGTTGTGACTCATCCAAATAGCTCGTTTATAGTTCTTGTCAAATTTCAAAGTTTATATGTCGCGTCGTTTACCTTGCACCCCTCATGCGACATGCGTCACGATAGACATTATTTTCATGAAGAGTTACAGCCTAAAAATGGAAAGCTCGTGTTGAAAACAAGGAAACAGAAAAAGAAAAAAAATCACTGCAATGTTGTTCGACTTTCAATGTATTTTCCGACGAACGTGCAGCTGACGTGGCAGTAGGCCGAGGATTTCCTTGGTTATATTTTTCAGAATCCCACCCTAGCTTTGACCACGCATTTGTTACTGTTGGACTAATATTCTGAGTCTGACATATTATCACATGCAGCATACATGCAGCAATTTATAATTTCTGTGTATCCCCTTTTCAGGACAAGAACGTGGACACAGCTATGAAGTATTTCAGATGAATGAAGTAAGTTGCTCACGAAAATGGTCGTCAATGTAACACCAACTTTGGCGCAGTCTTCCGACTTGACCAACTATACATCGAATCAGGAAGTTGATATTGGAATTATATGCGCAGACGCAATGAACCAGAACCTGACTTTATGTCAAAAATCTTCTCTTGGCATCAGCTTATCGACACCTATTATTATGCTGTCAACAGGTGTCGTTGGAAATATGCTAGCTCTAGTCGTACTATACACGTCAAAGAAGGAGATTCAGAGAACTGTCTTCTATACTTACCTCTCTGGTTTAGCGTGGACTGATCTGATTGGTCAAGTAATGACGGGTCCCATCGCAATCATAGTGTATGCGAATAACTTGCAATGGGTCGGCGGAGCACCCGTTTGCAAATATCACGCGTTTGCTATGATTTTCTTCGGCCTTCTCACGCCAATTCTTGTTCTACAAATGTCGCTGGAGAGAGTTCTCGCATTGAAGTGGACGTACTTCCACGCGCGATGCGTCACACGCAAGAAAGCGCAGGTTGCCATCGTTCTTTCGTGGCTGGCGGTTCTAATGTTTAGTGCTCTCCCCTTGGTGGGTTTCGGAAGTTATGGACTACAGTTTCCAGGATCTTGGTGCTTTCTGAACTTTCACAGAGAAAGCACACTGGACATGGCCTACGCGTCGATGTTCTCCATAATGAACATCGTTCTGATCGTCGCCATCGTTGTGTGTAATATTACTGTCGTATTTACGCTGATGAAGATGATAAAGAAGCGAAGGTCCTTCGGAAACTCGTCATCGAAGCTCGAAACCAAGATGGTCGTTTTCCTGTGTGCAGTGACCCTTGTGTTTGGTACATGTTATATGACATTGAACGTAAGTATTTTTCTGACCCATTTTGGATGTCACCAATTGTTGAGTCAGATGCTCATATAGATTAACATGACACCAATATAATGTTCGACCAATCTCGGTATGATGGTGATTTGTATTTATAATTATTTGTTCAATAAGATGACAAACAACACTTATACATAAGTATATAAACCTTTTGTAAATATTTTGACACGAATGTGAACACATTATAAAGTGTACATCCGCATTCTTGAATAACATGTTTCAATTATACGTTTAATGTAGTTGATCAGATCCGGTCCCACTAAAACCCGACCGCATCCGTCCGCAGCCGACCGTACCTCCCCCAGGGATCCGAGCGAGATGGGGCAAGCACTATCGTGCAAAATAGACCTGTATATACAAAAGTTCCAATCCCCAAGTCGATAGATTGAAATGGCACTGGTAACCCATAACTTGCGGCCGGTTCCACCAGGTACGCAAAACCCCAAAAGGCACCGATCGCACCTCCCCTGGTTGCCTGACCACGGAAATGGACATCATATCATGCAGCGAATGTACCCCTCTGCGTCCATGGGTGATCGGACAAGTCGCTAGCTGCAGTGGAAGTGAACAAATTACAATCTTTTATTGGTCACATAGCGTTATGGTCATTAAAATATAGTACTCCTCTTTGATACAAGTTTTGTTACATGCCAGATCAAAAACCCATGAATTGATTCGTTCGCAATAGTAACACACGCTACAATATACACCAACATGTAACTGAGCCTGGCTAATATGTCTGCTGCTGGAGAGAATTAGTGCAGCAAGTTTCGTATCGACGTGAAATCAATCCGTTCTGAATTACTGAGCCATAACATGGGCTTATTTGTAAAAGAAATCGAATGTCCGAAGAGAACGAACAATTAACGTCTGGTTACCATTCCCACGAGTGCAATGCGGTAAAATTAACTCAATTAACTATGAAAATGGCTGCCATTAAGACTCGTCAATAATCCATTTGATGACAATATCTGCACAAATATATCGCGGCACGAAACCAAATAGACCGTGTTTCCATTTATTTGTGATGTAGTCACTAATGTAGTTGTCTCGAAGGACGCGTTTGGTTGGATTTCGCAGCGCTGGCCAGTTTCGTGGGCGGATAGGATACATATCGGTTATAGTTTCTATCGGTCCCGTCGCTCGCGGAAAAGCGATCCATCACACATCAAACAATTTAGTTTTACTCATATACCACTCACGATGACGTATATACATACGGCGATGAATACCACACGGTACTGAAATGTAAGGAACTTAGTGACCTTATATATAATAAAATATCAGAAACCCTATTGCAACCAGAGACCCAACACTTATAAACTAGCCGCTCTATTTAACTCCCGAAATTATAGAACAGTTAAAAACTTGTCAGTATTTAAAGTGATGTGAACACCCCGGTAGGGTGATCAACTGGAATTAGTGAATCTTGTTCAAACTAGTAATTTGTTTAAATATTATATCCAAATAGACGATAAATACATCCATTCTTATATATTAATTAAATGCAGTGACTCTCGTTGGCGAAATCGTTTTCGTTAGTTTATCACTGATATTCCAGGCACATTAGGTTTCACTAGTATATTGCAAACAATCGGGGAAATAGTGAATATTGTGGGGGTGGGTCCCAAAATTTTCATTGATTTTTTTTGCGCGCAATTTGTTTATATTGTCTCTGTTTCAGTTTGCTTGGCAGTTTTTATATTGAAATTTTTCTAGTTCACGGTGTAGATAAAAAAAAATACTTCAGATAGCTCTAGGGTAGGGTGAACTTAATGCAGTCTGACAATATCAGCTGACAACTCATGACAGAATATTACAATAATTATTATAATTCATGACAGTCTCTTTTACTCATACAGTTAGTTGATGCATGAGTATAATGTATGAAATAAGTATTTGTATCAGTGTTTGTATACTAAATTGATTTTTAAATATACTTTTGTCAAATAATTATTTGAATTGTCAAATTATTAGTTTCAGTGTTTTGACAACCATCAATAAGTAAATAAGTAGACATGAAATAAAGTTTTAATAACATTTATTGAAAAAAAAAAAAATATAACCTTCCTTGGATAGTCTTCTGAAAAGTATAAAAATATTATTTAAATAGATGTGAAGAGGGGCCAGGACACATTACAGTTTTGTTCACATTGTAATTATTACATGTATATCCTATAATTACCTGCATATACTACAATGTAAATGACACTTAATATCTAATTCAGGCTAATTTGAAAATTATCAAAGAAGAAAATTAATTTACTTAATTATTGTATATTTATAAGATGATGTGCATGCAAGGTGGTCTAGTTTGAAGGCACACATAAAGGTCATGTACACAATGTGTGTGAATTTCTTATTGCACATGAATTCCATCCAGCACATGACCGAAGTTCAGCTCTGATTGTCCAAAGGAATCTCAGTAATATGCATCCGTGTATATGGATTTGGTACTAAATTGACGATCAACGTTCAAACTCAAAGGGTTAAGCCATTATTTTAGGCAAAGTTCTAAGTCGTAATGCGAGGTCGGGTCGGTGGTCATGCAGGCATACATAAAAGTTAATTCGTACACTGGTTCATATGCACATTTTCCTTTTTGGTATTACTATAGGCTCTAGGCCTATTAGTTGATGCTGGTTGATGTCTGAAAAAAAGATAAATTTAATTTTGTATAATTTTTTATTCTACTATAGGCCCTAACACTGGCCCTAGTTATTTTTTGTTGTCATTCCAGGGGAATCAACATATTTTTCATCTACTTACCAGCTGTACTCACACAGATGAATAGGCTGGGTTATAAATTTACCAATATAATCACATCATATTCTACCTTTTTTGATTGCTTAGAGTTCAATTTTGCACATGTTTGTTAACAGGAAGTAACATTTAGTTTGGTCTTTCAGAGAAGGGACCATTATAGAGCGGTTGGTCGTTTTTACAGAGGGGACCAACATAAAGCTTTGATGGGTGGGTGTAAAAAAATGGAAATGTAAAAAAAAGACCCCCATGTCTCGCAACTTTTTTACGGCCCCCCCCCCCTGAGTTAACGTGTAATTATCAACAGGTAATCACTGAAAATCAAGCCTTGTAAACGTAATTTCTTTGTTTTCGGTGGCATACCGACTGTGAAACGCATTCTGAAGACGAACACTTGAGTATAAATTGTACCAGTGTTATTCTTCTGTAAAATAGCTGAGGAAATATCCCGATGTGTGTCGATAATTTGGAGCATTAGCCTCCTAATCACAACTTATGAGTGTTACGGTTCTATTTCAAGGTAATCACTGCTGTGACGGTTCTTTACATGATATTTATTCGAACGATTTCTGCACTTTGGGATCATTTAGTTGTGTGTAACAAACGTTTTAACCCGACAATGGTTGCAGCGGATGTTACCTATAATCCAACAAGTGCATTAAGAAATAAGAGTATAGCTATCTATTATAACAGAAGATTAAGTGGCACTACCTTCACTTCGAGCGGCAGATACAACATATTGAAAGTCATGTTGGGTATAGGATATATAATCGTGCACGCCGGCATAATTGACCCAATGAAATTAGACATCTACTGTCATGATATTCTGTTAATTTAAATGGACATGGCTCAATCGAGCTTCCAAATTTTGTTTAAGTAATTTCTAAGGATGTATAAGATTGGTTGCAAATACAAGAAATGTTGATAAGTATATATTTACATACTAAGTGTTGTCATCACTAAATCCAGCATTCTGATTGGTCGGCGCCCACGTGGCTAGTTGCAGTTATTTCTCGGTGAATGCGCAACGGCTCATAACACCAAGCTCATAACACCACCGATACGTCATTGGGTTTGGAAAGACGAACGCGTAATGTTTTGGGCGCATTTGGACTCGCGCAGGATTGACTTAATACATCATCGGGTTTCAATATGAAGAGAAATTGTTCCTATTAACTTTTGCCAAGGGTGCTACGGGGTATTTTGGGCTGTTTTTGTCACGATACACGTTTCGATTTAAATACATTTACAAAAGTGGCTTTTTCGCTAAATGTATATAAATATAAGGATTAACTGTCATGTGGACTATTTTTATGGAGATGTAACCGTGAGGTAAGTGGTCATAACTTGTATGTAAAACCCTTCTGGTTTTACACAAGTTATGTCCACTTACCTCACAGTTACATCTCCATAAAAACAGTCCACATGACAGTTAATCCTTATATATACCGGCCTCATATGCTCTGAGAAATACATACTGTGGTCAGAGCCCTTTTCCAACTGTTTACAAATTTTCGTACAGAAGTGAAACAAAGGCTCTTTATTTCTACCATATGAAGAATTAGACTAACACGGAACGCTCTTTTCTGTTCCATGTCGTGCAAATGTGGTTTTATTTTTGGAACCCAAACATCGGGTTCAAAGTTGTATGTTGCATGACTCCAATGTGTCTTTCTGTGACATTAGTATACTGCTCATGGAAAGGTATTTCAAGTGTTTATCGAGCTATTATCTATATCGGGAAAACTTAAAAAGCGACTATTATTACGCGTATTTTGGAGCACAAACCACCAAGTGACTTTAATTGATAAATGAAGGTCTGTCATTGAAAGTTCCAGGTGGGGTATGTGTTCAATTCTAGCCAGGGTTGGGGCGATTACATGCCAATGTAATCGATTACGATTACAATTACTTTTGATTTACATGATTACGATTATTGATTACTTTAGTAAAATGGAATTGATTACTTTTCGATTACATGTGATTACAATTTTTAGTTTCCAACCATTGTGATCTCATAGGAATAAATAATGAAATAAATCAAATTAAAATATCAAATGTTCTACACAGACCTTTTTAGTTATATTATTAACAATGGGAATTTATCAGAAAGATTAGATATACACAGGGGTGTGAGACAGGGTGACCTTTATCACCGTATATGTTCTTCCTGGCTGTGGAGACTCTTAGCGCATCAATTAAACACAACCCAGACATAAAAGGTATACAAATCAATGGATCGGAATTCGTAATATCACAATATGCAGATGATATGACCCTGTTCCTTGGGGATGACTCTCAATCCTTGAACGAAGTGTTTAATACAATTCGAAAATTCTCACAAATATCAGGTCTAAAGGCTAATTTTGAAAAAAAACACAAGTATTATGGATTGGATCGAAACGGGACTGTGTTGAAAACATACGAACAGAAGAACCTGTTATATGGAACCATTCAAACTCTGTAACTGTTCTTGGTATAGAATTTAATCTGTTCAATGAAAACTAAATTGAAAACAACTACCGGACAAAATTGCAAAAAAATGGAAAATCTTCTGAATGACTGGTCATTCAGGCAGTTATCTCTCATTGGAAAAACAACTGTAATAAAGACCCTAGCACTTCCTATGCTAACATATTGTCTGTCACTATTACCTCCCCATCCAGAGATACCACAGAAAAAAAACAGCAAGCTTTCTTTCGCTTTCTGTGGTCGGGAAAAAATGATAAAATCAAACGCAAAGTTATTATCAATCGTATTGAGGATGGTGGTTTGAAGTTTCCCCATGTAAATTCTTTCTCAAATGCTTTGGAAATATCCTGGGTGAAACAATTACTTGATCCATCCAACCTGGGAAGCTGGAAAATTATTATCATGGATGATTTAGAGCCATTTGGTGGCAATAAAATTTGGCATCTTCACACCGAAGCCTTAAATGTTTTGGGGGAAAAGGTGAACCCTTTTTGGAAAAGTGTCTTATATGCTTGGAGTCTACTGGACCAAAATCTCAGCACAGCCCCGGAAGATATCCTATCCCAACCGATTCATTTAAATAAACATATATTAGTGGACAGGCATATGTTCATTAATAAAGAGTGGATAAAGAATAATATATTCTTTATAAATGATCTTATGAAAGATGGCTCAGGATTCCTGGACTATGGTGAATTTTGTTGTAAATATAATTTACGCACTCCTTTTACATGTTACCAGGGACTTTTGAATGCAATACCATCTCACTGGAGAACATGTGTGAGGGGGAACGGGAAACTTAATCTGATAAAAAAAAAGCAAAAATAGATAAGTTGGAAAACTTGACAAAAACCTGTAAAACATTTTATCCCATATTTCCAGGGGGGGTCGAAAAAAAAATCCAGGCACGTATGATTGGGTGGGTGTGTGTCTTTTGGGTCCAAAAAAACAGTTTTTTCCATATGTCAAAATTGTTTTCCATTCCTGCTATTGAGTCTTATTTTGATGTGTTTTGAACAGAAACAGGTCATATATAGTTAATACTAATGCTATACTACATATAGAGGTTATCAGAAGTTGGATCAGTTGCACAATGGCCAACAATAACCCATTTTTATCCCATATTTCCATGGGGGGGAGGGGTCGAAAAAAAAATCCAGGCACGTATGATTGGGTGGGTGTGTGTCTCTTGGGTCCAAAAAAACAGTTTTTTCCATATGTCAAAATTGTTTTCCATTCCTGCTATTGAGTCTTATTTTGATGTGTTTTGAACAGAAACAGGTCATATATAGTTAATACTAATGCTATACTACATATAGAGGTTATCAGAAGTTGGATCAGTTGCACAATGGCCAACAATAACCCAAATTCAACTTGATAGAACTTAGACACTGCGCTATTGGAAAAATAAAATTTAATCAGGATTCCATCTACTGATACAACAAAATAAGAATAACTATGCAGAACTCAGCTGAAAATAAGTAATAAAATGAAAGCACACTTGACCATATGTGACATGGAAATAAAGATATAATAAATAATGGAATAAAATAGACTTTTGACAACGTAAAACAGAAAATCTTAACAAATAAATTGAAGGCCAGCCGGGCCAGCTTGAACAATTTCACATTGTTTTCCATGTTAATGTGGACCAGCTTGTAATGTTAATCATAGTAACGAAGATTTTATCGTCACTGATATCGTGAGCAAAAAAGAAGTGAAATTGGGCTATCCATCCATATTATTCCCAATTAGTACGAAGCCTATTACTTCAGGCAGTGGTTACCAGTCTGCCAGTACACGCTATAACATGTTAAAAATGAGCAAATGAGCAAATAAATGAGCAAATGAGCAAGAAAATGAGCAAATGAGCAAGAAAATGAGCAAATGAGCAATAAAAATGAGCAAGAAAATGAGCAAATGAGCAAAAAAATGAGCAAATGAGCAAAAAAATGAGCAAATGAGCAAAAAAATGAGCAAATGGGCAATAAAAATGAGCAAATGAGCAAAAAATGAGCAAATGAGCAAGAAAATGAGCAAATGAGCAAAAAAAATAGCAAATGAGCAAAAAAAATGAGCAAATGAGCAAAAAAATGAGCAAATGAGCAATAAAAATGAGCAAATGAGCAAACAAATGAGCAAATGAGCAAAAAAATGAGCAAACGAGCAAAAAAAATGAGCAAATGAGCAATAAAAATGAGCAAATGAGCAATAAAAATGAGCAAATGAGCAATAAAAATGAGCAAATGAGCAAAAAAATGAGCAAATGAGCAAAAAAATGAGCAAATGAGCAAGAAAATGAGTAAATGAGCAATAAAAATGAGCAAATGAGCAAAAAAATGAGCAAATGAGCAAGAAAATGAGCAAATGAGCAAGAAAATGAGCAAATGAGCAATAAAAATGAGCAAATGAGCAAGAAAATGAGCAAATGAGCAAAAAAATGAGCAAATGAGCAAAAAAATGAGCAAATGAGCAAAAAAAATGAGCAATAAAAATGAGCAAATGAGCAAAAAAATGAGCAAATGAGCTCATTTTTATTGCCCATTTGCTCATTTTTTTGCTCATTTGCTAATTTTTTTGCTCATTTGCTCATTTTTTTGCTCATTTGCTCATTTTCTTGCTCATTTTTATTGCTCATTTGCTCATTTTCTTGCTCATTTGCTCATTTTCTTGCTCATTTTTTTGCTCATTTGCTCATTTTTATTGCTCATTTACTCATTTTCTTGCTCATTTGCTCATTTTCTTGCTCATTTGCTCATTTTCTTGCTCATTTGCTCATTTTTTTGCTCATTTGCTCATTTTTTTGCTCATTTGCTCATTGATTGGTGCATACTCAAGAGTCATAGACCTAACATCCAATGTACGTTAATGGTGTCATAGCGTGGGTACATAGAAGACTGTATAACACTATGCCTATGTCCGTATCTGTTGTCACACCGTGAGTGGATTGTCCGCCTTTAATGATGTCATAGCGTGTGTACATGCAAGACAGTATAATACTATGATTATGTCTGTAGCTGTTGTTGGTAAGATGTGAAATATAAATTTCAAGGTTCAATTCATACGTGTAGTAATTTCGTATATGTTCAACGCTCTTCATTCGTGCGCTTGTATTGTTAACATTCATTCATAATGAGTGTCCCTTTAGATCAATAAATAAGTTAAAGGTCATTACATTCCACAGTCAAATCTATTGGTGATCGAATTTGATAACTATTTTATTGGAACAACTAAGAGTATTATTTACGTGAGATCAATGAGTCCAATAATTATAAATAATACATTGCAGGCATCGGTGGATACCCGATTGCCACATTTAGTGATCACGTGATAAACTGATAAAATGTCCAAGTGACGTACTATATGTATGCATTCTGATCCGCTGTCGTTATTCATTCCATAACGTAATGCCTCAGGCCAGTCGAAAATTGGTTGCTCGTCATCTTCATTATATTGAAATTTTGGAAGTTTTTGAAATTTTGGAAATTTTGGAAGTTTTGGAAATTTTTGAAGTTTTGGAAATTTTGGAAATTTTTGGAGTTTTGGAAATTTTGGAAATTTTGTAAATTTTGTAAATTTTGTAAATTTTGGAAGTTTTTGAAATTTTGGAAGTTTTGGAAATTCTGGAAGTTTTTGAAATTTTTGAAATTTTGGAAGTTTTGGAAATTCTGGAAGTTTTTGAAATTTTGGAAGATTATGTGGAGTCCCAGGCGCTACCAATGCCGAGTAACTTTATAACCTTGTGATGAATCCAGTAGCATTCATTTACGTGCACATACCGATGCATGTACACTGGTCAGCTATTAGAGAACTTTCGCAAAACTCACGTTTACGATTAGGGATACGGATAGGGTAATACGTCACCAATATATATATTTGTGTACTTTCTAATCGTTGTCGTATTTTACTATCCGTAAGAACGGTTACGATGTCGTGGTTTCTAATAAGCTCAAATAACAGCTGAAATTTAATTTCTGCAATATATCACTCAATTCAGTTCAAAACTGTCAATATATCTCATGTAAATCGTCTAGTTACATAATGAGCTGCGACCCCAGTGTGTTGTTTAGATTGGCAATCACTGTATACTCGTTGTCGTCAATCACGAGCTTCCCGCGAATAAGATCGCTATTCTCAACGGATATATAGGCATCTCTGGCTGCATACGACACAAATCCTCGCAGTAATCGTCAAGCTTGAAGTACACAATGAAGCCAGTCGCCAATTTTTGTTTATCTATTTGGGTGGCGAAAACGTTTCAGGATGGTGCACGCAGCGTCGACTTTGGTTCGATTTGATAGGACCAAATTAGAAGTGATGCCCATTAACGAGCACATATGCATCAACCGTTTGTGGCTTTTCATAAATTCAAAGAGGTGATCGGTCTGTGAAACAGAAATCGCATTCAAATCAAATCGCGGACTTGAAGGGGCTTGTAATGATGGCGTCGTGGTTGATTTCATATCAGCAAACAACGAACTGAATTTCCACCATACATGACCTGGAATTTATACCTGTATTGCCACAATATATCACGAGAATCGCCGGTCGTATACGTTGTGATTGGTCGTATTATTGGCAATACACCGATAATAATTATCGTATTGTTGGAAATGAGACGACAAGACTGTGAATTTTTATGGACTGAATACCAAACACGCGCTTTGATTTGTAAAAATAATGAAGGTGCGTTTTCGTCAAAACTCTTATCCGTATAGTCGTTTTGCGAAAGGACTTTTTGGCCATACACGGATATTTTACGACTATTCGTAATGGTAAGGATTCGAAAGGTCTCTAACATTGTCAGCGCTCGATCGGACAGCGTGTTGTACCCACGACAACATACCTGGGCAAATGATGTAATGGGAGAAGTCGGCATTTTGCGTTCTGGTCTTTATTCGGTGATCTGGAATGAGGCTTTTCAGCCTGACAAACTTGCTATCTGACCGAGTTCTGACTTTTGTCAGAGTACCCTGATCAGGTTGCGAACCCCAATATATATGCTACCTCTCGGCTTCCGACTTGTGAGGCTGTGAGGCATCTCGTGGCCATGATGGTTGTTGCTGATGGTGATGGGAGGTTGCACGTTGACCGATTTAGGTTGGCCTCCTAAATGGCCTCGGTAAATTATGACAACAGTTTTCTGTGTCGGAAACTTTCTATACTGTGCAACATCCCCCCCCCCCTTCCGCGATCTGTTTTCGCTTTCGCATTATATCTTTAAACAATTGTGACGTCATATATGCAGATCAGGATATATATAGGCGAACCAAAGTGAATGGTTCTGCTCGAGCCTCGCGACGACGAACGACCCCCGAGAGGACCACCCGGCCGCCGCGAAGCCAAGCATAGAATAGCCATGTCACCAAGTGCATGTTTATACACATGCAATGGACTGCAATGCTATGAATGACTGTACCATGCACTCGCTATATATATATAGCCATGCAAATCAAGTTACGATCCGTTTCACTGGAACATCGATGCGTCCATCATATTTGATACAATGGCTTGGAAGTACTGAAATTGTCACCCATTTCGTGAAAATATGCTTTCGATTACACAGAGTACCTAATATATAGGAAAAATTAAGTTTTCATTGCCAATAATGTTTATTAATTCTTCTGTTTTCAGGTGAATATCTTGAAGAACCAGATTGTGAGCGAGAGAAATAACACGGCCGATCTGCTTGGTGTCCGGATGGCAAGCATAAACCAGATTCTCGATCCATGGCTCTACATCCTTCTACGGAAATCTTTGGTCGATAAAATTATCAAATTCATAAAAACATTGATGTCCAGACATCGGCGATATAACCGCAGTTTGATGTCGTCGATGCCGAAATATCGACACGAAAGCATACGCGGAAGGCCGCATCTTCGAACAGCTTGTGTAATATGTCAACAACAAATCGCGGACAACAACAACCAAGTTCGCGTGAGCGATGACAGTTGTAGTCTCACCCACGCGATACAACGAGACATCCACGAGAGTGCAATCATCGAGTATGGAGTCCTTGCTTCCCAGATTGATTCAAGTTCGGGAATAAAGTCACCCATCGGGTCGGATAGTGACTCCTCTGATGTGTTTCTCAATGGTAACACAGCAACGGTGTTCTGTTTCACGAACGATTTCCGGAGTGTTGACGACACAGCGCTCCGACGAGGAAACAGAGAAGAATCCATAGAACTTATGAAATCATCTTTCAGGAGACTAAGACGGATGTTGAGTTCCCCGCCCGATTTTCATCATTGTTCAGATGGCTTACACTGCCCTCTGACGGGAGAAGGGAGATAATCGTGATAGGGCACATGACCATGTGTATACGACTGTCGAATGGCAAAGGAAATTCAATCGTGGCGGGTCAATATTTGCGTTTTTAGTCGCTCAGCAAACGTATATATTTTTTAGGTTTTTACGCCATATTGGACGCGGACATGACCTCATCTTTCGTAGGACGATAGATTTTATGTTTCTTGATTACCAAAAACCTTAATTGTTTCTTGTATTGCATAAATACATATCTATATACTATATGTCGCTTGCATCATCTGTTTCAATCTGTTCGTTCCATCAGGGTCCGTTCATGTGCATGTAGAACAGATATGGCAACCATAGCTACAACAAAACGACAATAGCTTCAAAATTATATTATATTTATAGATCTTAAAAATTATCCACTTCCTGTTGTCAGGGACGTGGCATCCCATCTGTGGCGAATGTCGTTGTACCCCCCCCCCCCTTCTGAACTAATTATAATTTCCTAACTCAGGGAAATTTCTGTTTCACAAACCTCCATAATTGGGAAATGTTGAGATAATAATAGCAACATAGGTCGTTTGTTGAAATTATCTCAACATTTCCCACCAAAGATTATCTTGAATTCTTCAGAAAATTTATTATCGTTTCGTCTGTCTGTCGTCTGCTCATATTTCCTGAACCCACTCCAAATAAATAATAGACCATTCCAGTATATACTTTTTATAAATTAACCAGAGATTCCATGTAGCAGAGAAGGTTAACAGAACACTCTCAACCTATTTTCGGTCTAAAATTTCCAAATGCTGTAAGTTGTTTCTAGCAAGAATTGATTTCCAACTGTTGGAAATCTTAACTCAACCCACGTGCCACCTGGAATCACCCATATATACAGGGCGAGGACGAGGTTGAGTGTATCATCCCCACCCTTCCCCCAACTTTCAACTGTTGGAAATTCCATCCCTAACTCACGCCAGTTGGAAATATCAGACGGAAACTAGATTGAGAGCATTCTGATAGTTTTGAGTTCTCAACCAATATCTAATACACGAAATATCGGTCATTGATCAAGATTCTAATAATTATTCCTAAAAACTTTTGATGTTTCCCAGGTTAATAATGGTCTACAAGGGGTGTATGAGAAACTTTCAAGTTCAATATCACAACAAAGACCCCCTAGATATAGTCACGCCCATGTTTATATGCAGTTCATCAGAGTTCATGCAGAATTATCGACAACAAGAGAAACCGACAAACTGTTGACTCTACACGTCAAAGTTGATTATTCGCTTTGCATCCTCATGAATTTCAAGACCAGTGATCTGACAGTGACAGGAGCTAATTACTCTACGAATCTGGCGGCTGGAGGGTCTGGCACGTTTTTGGGGCAAGAACCAGTCTATTGTGCAATAGTAAATTTAATCCGTAAATGTTCATAAAAAAAATGTATTTACGTTCTAGCCAGTGTTTACTTTGTCCGATCGACGCTGACACAACTCAAATGACAATATTAATGCATTATTTTTAGAAAATAATGGTAAAGTGAATACTACTTATTTTGAAAGTAATGATAGTGGTAATGCAGAATAAGGTAAGGCGTTACTTTGCAAAGTAGTGGACTCATCTCTACCAACGTCACTATAGTTGAAAGACTGGTTCTCGATCACTACAGTTAAAAGACTTGTTCTTGGTCCAAAACTGAAAGTACCAACAAACAAAAAAAACGAAGTAATTTGAAATCAACGGAATTTGATATGTTATAGTCGGCACGTAGTGATGTCGACATCGGAAGATATAATCAAACATTGTTCAACTAGTGAGAGTGTAGAGACAATATGGACAGACGAGACATCGGCGATGTGGTGTGGCACTTACGTGGATAATCCACGATAAGAGATGTCGGGGATCCACAATATCTGTTTGAATTAGGGACTCAGACCACACGACATGAGACGTAAGTAGATGTATTAGCTGTGAGCTTTCAATCAACGATTTGCTAAATTTCTCTGCACCGGAAATGAAATCGCAGAGATCGATGAGAGTTCGTGATGGTTGTATGATAACTAATATCGTTTAAACGGCGAAAGTAAATAATCAATTAATGGACAGTGGATGTCATAGTCTATAAGGATAACGCGGGATATAGACGGCAAAGTCAGATAGTGTAGTCTCTCGGCTGAGTATCCGTTTCATCCCTTGGGAGTCCTACCAAACGTGTTGTATACGTTGGGTCACGGCGACGTATTTGTTGGGAATCAGTTTGGCTGGATAACCAACGGTCATTTACTAACAGTTTATGTCCCCCGCGTATAGCTTGGCCATTGAATGATACTACATCAGTGGAATAAACAGCCGGGGAATCAATTTTGGTATCATATACCAAACTTGACCGATCAATGATGACACAACTCAAATGACAATCTTGATGCATTACTTTTTAGAATAATGGTAATTAATGTGAATACTATTCATTTTGAAAGTAATGATAGGGTAATGCAGAATAAGGCAAGTATAATACGTGAATTATTCTGTAAAGTAATAGACTCATACCTGCCATCGTCACTATAGTTGAAAGAATGGTTCTCACTATATAGTTGAAAGACGGTGAAGCAATTTTGGTATCATGCTATATCAAAAATCATTCTCATCCGATTTATATAAGAATGGCGGACATGACTCTAGGCGACATAACTTCAGAAGAAATGAATGGACAAACCTGTTAGATGTGGATATTGTTAACTTCATGATGTTGTATCATGAGCATATACTAAAAACCTTTAACCCTTTCAGTGACGGGAGTTGCGCTGGTGCAGCACTAAAGATCCTGTGCCAGTGCATTTTCTTATATATGCGAGCCTCGCATATATAAGAGAATACAATGGCTTATAAAGTCGAGGTTTAATATTGATAGGCCAATATATTCTCTTATAAATGCGTGGCTCCCTATATAGACTCGCATATACAAGAGAATGCATTGGCACAGGGAGGTTTCGCAAAATTTCAGGAAGTTCCAGTCATGGAAGGGTTAAAACATGATATACCGATGAGTGGGATACTTAAAATCCTATAATTTAACATAAGAAACATTCCCTCCAATGGCGAGAGAGATGATGGCATACCACCACCAGGTAAAATTGAAACATGGACGGAACGAAACTAAAATTTTAAAGCAAACAAGTGCACGTGCCTCAACGGTGGCTTTCTGTTGATATTTATTAATACTCCGACGTGGCTTAATTCGAAAGATGTCTTAATCTGGCCTGTGATGACTGAACAAATCATATAGCATGTACTCCTTCATCCCAGCATTAAGATACCAAAAGATCATTCACACCACATTTAAGATTACGGGGATGGCATAGTTTACACTCTAGCTTCGGAAAATTAACGTTTCAATGGCATTGTAGCACAACTTGAGGAGGGTCCCCAATGATTTAGTGGTGCGAAGAGTAAAATCCAAGATGGCTGCCAACGGCCATGTCTTTCATCGGAAATCGTTCAAATTAAATAGTTCCCATCTAGATGTGATCGTAAATATGGCTGTAAATTTCTAAAGATTTCTCAACTTGAGTCCAATAATAACAGAGGGCTGCCGGTGGATTAAAAAGTGAATTCCAATATGGCCGCTGTCTGACATGCTTTTCAAAATAATTCGATAGCTCCCATATAAAGGCGACCCGAACATGCCCATAATCCACATGAAGTTTGGTGACGATCTGATGGGGGATGTGGTCTGAACGGTGTAACATTTGTTACACAGGCTTCGCGATTATTAACTTCAACTGATAAGCACCGACTGCTATACGTATGCGCGCAACAGTTTGTCTCAAATAAATTGTTATAAAAACACAGGATTATGGCCGCAGACATAAGCCGATTAAGTGTGATGTAATTTATCCATGAACTTGACAAATGGAGATTCTATCACCATTCGACACGAAAATGGGACCTTTAAACAACAAGTTTCATTTTCGTGGAACACGAAAAAGCGAATTTATTGACGGCAGCTTCGGCAGTCTGAGGGTTAATTAATACCAAATGCCCAGAACTCCTTTATGATATTCCGATAGTACTGTGTTTACTCTATATTCTCTGAAAATTTGGTGTAAAAATTCCCAATAGAACGACTTTTATCAGGCGTTTACTAAAACCGCAAAATATTGAGAGATTAGTGCAATTTTCTGAATTTTCGCATTATTTCATCGCATAAAATCAATTAAAATACGACAAGCAACTGGAAATGTTTTTGAACATTCTAGAAGGGGTACATGTCCCTGATATATGTTTAAAATTTCTCGCGTAAACTATGACAGATACCAAAGTTATAATTAGTTTTATAGACCCACCCTAAATCCCCCATAGTAAATGCATGCGGCTGCAAAGCACATGGCTTTGTTTGGATACTTTCTGGCCCACAATGCAACAGTCAAAATGGTTATCTGTAAAATGGTCTCAAAGAGCAAAATCCAAGATAGCCGCTGGCGGTCATGTTTTTTAATAAACATTGGAGAAAAAAACTCCCATCTAGAGGTGATCCTAAACATACCTGTAAATTTATATATAAAAAAAAAACAGTTCTCCAAGAAATGAGGGCTGAAGGGTGGACGATGGATTTAAAGGTACTCAATCCGTAAAGAGGGTCCCCATCTCAACAGATTCCAACAACAACAATCCGATCAGAGGGTCCTATATTACTATTTCTTTGGCTTTGGGGGTAAAAAAATATTTGATTCGAGTCGAGGAACCCATGAGTAGATGAGTACTAATAACTGCCGTAATCTGCTCTGGATGTGTAATCCAAATCTATTCAAACAGACAAGGATGGATAACTCTAAAATCAAGTGTAAATTTTAACACAATTTTGACTGAGTTCTGGGCCAGATAGTATTCCCGATAATGAAAAATAATAGATTTCTAAAATCGATATCTAACAAATCTGAGCTTTGATGGGTGACTTCCTCGACTCGAATCAAATATTTTTGACCCCCGAAGCCATTGAAATAGTAATTGAGAGGAGTTTTATCGGATTGAGTATCTTTAAATTCAAGATGGCTGCTGACGGCTATGTTTTTTAACGAATTCAGAACAAAATTGGATCGACGGCTCACATCTATAGGGTCATCCAAAGGACAACATGGATGGGTTGCCTCACCCACCCCCAACTTTGATAAAAGTTTTTCAACATTTGGTGACTTCATTCCTGACACAACATTAATTGGAAATTTTACACCACATATACGTTGAAATTGTTCTCATTGTTCGATTTTCCAACCAAATCGGAATGAATTTTAGTAAATACCTCACCGAGTTACCGCGATCATCATCTGAGTATCTTGTTAAGATTAGAACCTTGAGGGCTAAATATATAGCTACGTACTACTGTGAGTCGCCTAACCTGACTAAATTGTGTGGGCTTGCGTGAAATGTGAGCCTCATTAAGAAAGTGTATTTTTCTAAAGTTATCGCCATATTCGATGCTAAATATATTATACAGCTTCATATAAAGGTGAAAAACCCAACTTGACGAAAGTGACTTAAAGGCCCACTTAATTTTCGAACCCCCAATTCCCATTATGTAAAATATATGCCATAAGATATACCATTTGAAAGAGTAAGTTCCAAAACATTGTATTTTCAACTTATTCGATGTAATAAACTGTGAACATGTTGTTTTTATTGAGAAACTGGCGTCTGTTCTATGGTCATGTTTTTGCACAAAGTCAATTATTTTCAATGCAAGGGGAATAACTCAATATATTTAGATATAGAGTTATCCCCCTTCCATTGAAAATACATCTTTAGTTTGAATTCTGTTGCATTCTGGGAGACAAAGGGGGGATATTATTGTATTATTTCAGCTATTTTCTATTACTCTATGGGCACATTACAGACATTCCAAGTGGTGATGAATTATAGTATTTTAAGCATATGTTATGGCATATATTGTTATTAAAACCGTATACCAAGGCACTATAAAAAAAAATTAAGTGGGCCTTTAATCGGACAGCATTTTATGTGACAGTTGCGAACCACAAAATGCGATTATGTGCCAGCCAGGAACGATGTTTATCCAGACAAATTGTGAATCCCTGAGTTTTTCCACTGATAAGTAAAGCCGTGTGTATTTCATCATACATGTATGGTTTATTAAATTGTGAATCACATTGTTGTGTATTTGATGGATCCATGTATATGTATGATACACACAGCCAACATGGCGGTATAACTGGTGGCCAGAAACTGAAAAGTCGTCGATAATGTCGATGCATAAATTATCTATCGTTTCCAATTTAAAACGTCTTCAGTCGCATGCATAGTGCAGCTAGTAGCATCATGGGAGGACGAAAACACACAATGAATAATCGAAAATCGAAATCCATTATCCAGTAAAGGCCGATAATGTCCGTAATCACAGAAGCGCCGAATAGCCATATTATGATTTAGAACAACAGTACCTGAGCTGATTTGCCACATTCAAGATTATCTGGAGCAGCTTCTGTCTCTTCGTCTGATTAATCTATATCGCCCACACCAACAAAGTTTTCTACATGCACTTGTTGGGAGAAAGGTCCCACTAACCCACTAAATCAGAACACATGGCGGTGTCCAGCTCACGATTTTGCCTCGAAAGCTGGGAATTATTAACCTTATTCTTGGCGAGCTTCATTCATGGTATAACACAGCTGCTACATATAGTTATGGGATTTGAGCGTCATGTAAACTAGAGTAAACTAGAAATGCGGTCGATGCGCGCGTATACTATAGCTTTCAGAAGGACCTCGATCTCTATCTACGTATTTCTCAGCTTTGCTGACCTGATGTGGATAACATGTAGCCAGCCACTTCTCAATATATAGTTCATCAATTTACATTATCATCGAACACACTAACGTACCCGGACAATTTATGTATAGGGTTTCGATAACTTTCGAATGTTGAACGCCTAACCTTTGACAGATGCCTCTCTGCTAGGCATAGAAGACCACAATGCATAATGTACCCTCACTTCTTGACCATGATCCTAATAATAATCTTGGTGGCGTCCAGCACATCGTCTCGCCGAACAGCTCCAAACAGATAATAACAATACACGCGGTGCTAGTTTGTGTACATGTGTCATGTATGCAAAGATTGAATTTTCCCACCCGTTTGAATCAACTGGATCAGGCGTGACGTACCATTGGCTTTGATAGTTTGGTGATATTTCATACTCGCGCTGGGAGGTGGTCGGTAATGTTCAAGAAAGTACGAATGCCATCAACGAAAGGGTGACATGTTCAACGCAAAGAAAAGCTAGAGGAATGTTGCGTCGATGATATCTTCCAATCAGTTCAACATATATACGTTGGGTAACATCACCATTCCGACAATGCATGTGCCAGCATGAGACATAACTACTATATTCTAAAGCTGTCAGGTGTGATCATGAAGGTCACGTTCGACCGTCGAGACTATAACTTGTTCTTAATTAATTGCTTTATTCTCTGATCCAATTAAATAACATGAATGGATATTGAGAAAACGAAAGTATATACACAAGATGGACAGAATAACGAAAAGTATTTATGTACAAAATATACAGTGATCTCCCAAACGTCTTCATCGTCACCTTCATCATCATCATCATCATCACCATCATCATCATCATCATCATCATCATTATTATCACCATCATCATCACCACCATCACCATATCGTCGTCGGCATACTCGTCGTCGTTGTCGTCATCATCATCATCGTCATCAGCATCGTCATATCATTGAAACATCATCATCATCGACATAATCATCATTAGCATTACATCACCATCGTCATTATCATAAGCTTCATCATCATCATCATCATTAAACACACACAGTGAAATAATTGCACAACGGTTCCTCCCTTTTTCTTGAATCATACCGACCACGCCCTGACACTAACATGAGCAAGGATGATAACAACGCATGGTTAATAATTAATTATTTTCATTCTTTGAATGGCATACCACATTCAAAGACAGTATGTATCCTTTATCCTATACGACTGCTATGGGGAAGACTAGCATAGTATAATTCATGCAAAGGTATAGGCCTGGTCCAGTTGATTCAGAACGGCTTCGAACCGGATGTGGAAATACAATCTTACCACACCAAAAACACCGACACGCATGATATTCTATATCTGAAACATACACCTGGTGTAGGGGTGGTGTATACCGTGGCCCCATTTCAATCCCACTATCATCTATCATGGGGCATGTTCACAAACTAAAATTGTTTTTTTTTATTGGGAGCTCTTCGGCGAGACGACTGCGGGATGTCACAAAGATTGCTCATATTAGGATCATGGTCAACAAGGATGGGTAGTGGGTACATTATGGTCTTCTCCTTACGGCCTTTACAAACGCGACGCAATTGTTACGTCAATAGCAGGGGGTCGGAAAAAAGTGCCATGACAGTACTGTAGGCTGAAGTTATTTTTCCGCCTCTTTTTTCCAATTTCATGCGGGGTACCCACCCCCTTTTTTACCTCCAAATCCAGCCAAATCACCCCTTATTTAAAGAATTTTTTCTTCCAATTTCATGCAGGGTACCCACCCACGTTTTACCTAAAAATATGTAGTCTCACACCATTTAGGCTTGGTATTTGTTTCAGTTATAAAGTCTGAGAACAGATAAGAATCGTATAAAGCTGCAGCACCCATTGTTATCCTGTTTGTTTTTGTTTATCAATTGATTCATGACTTGTAAACAAGTTATATGAACATTTTACCATATTTCCAATGCTTGTCTGTAATCACTTTAAATACAACTGTATCGAAAATATAAAATACAAATTTAGGCAAAATATTTATGCTAAATAGTAATGGACCCACACGATCTTATACCATCTGACAACATGGCGTTTAACAGATTGATCAGCATTCATATGGCCTTGATGTGAAATTGTGTCCAAAAAACAAACAAACAATAAATTAAACTAAAAAATCAAACAAAAATCTGGATGTGGCTTTAAATAGCATTCAATACTTTCTAGCATGATGGGATTTCCATGTTTTGCCTCTTATGCTGTCTGATCAGGTCTAAGGGTGGATTCACACATGCATGTAATCTATGTAATTATCGTGTATTTGGCGTTTTACATGGATCATACAGACAATGCAATATGTGTCCACTGGCAACCCAATCATTGCCGACGTGTTGACTGCACTTGCTTCTAGTTCCAATTAAGTCGGAATATAGATAAACCGCTATCTTAGACCGAGTCGCCACGCCACTTAAGATATTTGTTCGTGGGATAACCCAGATGGTGGACGTTCTATTTAAATAATTACCAACCCTCTCTTGATATTCATAGCAGTGGTGGATCAGGATTTCCACCAACTTGGGGCTATATGTGATCCCGAAAGCTACCAGGCGGTGTGGCTAACGCTGAGCTATTCAACTAAAACATATTATATTGTAATTTTTTTCCCAGTTTAATCCGACCGATGCATTCAATTAAGTCCCTTAGCGATTTGAAGCTTTCGCGACCCCAAGCCAAACAAGCATCATGGTCGAAATTGTTCAATATCAAGCCTGTATATTCCAGACGTGTCGCTTCTGTTGTTGGTGCATTAATAAAATGCCAGATATCACATAGACTTGGCTAATTTCCGCATCCGTCACTGCATCCAACAATGAACCTCTTGAGCGCAGGTGATAATTGCCTAGGCAAACTGATTTTGCATCTGCTTTTACCTAGGCATTCCCTATTGCCTAGGCTAATTCACAGGGCTGCCCTAATGAGTAAACATTAATGATATAAATGAATAGCTTTATTCATTTGTATTTACTTTAATCATGGGTGTCATAACTGTCCATTTTCATCTTGAACCAGTGGCGTTGGTACTTGACAATGTGATCTGATGCAAAAGACGAAATTGTGACTGTTGGTTTGTAACCGGGATTTCTGAGAAGCATTATGCCTATATCCACACTAACTATCCCCCTAAGCCCTGACCTAAGTGTCATACATACCATAACAATGATGCTGAACACTTTGAGGCAATTATATTGCAGAAATGTTGTAAGTGGACAAAACTGTGACCACTCAGGCCACTTGGGAAAAAGTTACTTTTTTCGCGGCTGAAACACCCACCCACCCCGGTCTACTCTATGGAAAAAAGTGAATGACCCCCCCCCCCCCCCCCCCCTGTCAATAGCGCCAAAATATTCTCGTGGAAGTTCCGTCATCATATGTTGGGAGTCGATCCTCTCGATTGTTTTTCGTTTTCAAATGGCAATTTGGCAGCAAGTAATCACATAGAGTATATATGTGGTCGTTTTCCACAAGGGTTGGATCCTGGATTTCCCCCAAAGCGGATTTTAGCGGATTTTGGATATATTATTCCTGGATCTCCCCGCGTCGATTCATACAAAAATTGCTTCTTTACAAATTTATTCTTTCATTACCAACATTTCTTGAATTCAAGTTAAGTAACATAATATGTGACTTTTAAGTTCTAAACCGTCAAATATATCTCGAAACTAGTCGGATTTCAATTGCTCTGTCGTTCCTAGACATAAAACAGACACCGACTGCTGTGTGCTCGTAATTTTGTGAAGGTGTGTGATCTCTCCCCACTCTAATAAGTGAAGCAACATTACTGTCAACTGACAGTTCTGTTTTGATTTGGTATTGCTCAACAACTTAACAAAATTTATGTTAATAGCCTCCGGATATAATAGCCATAAACAATCGTCAGAATACATGTATATATACAGTGAACCACAATACTCGTTATTGCTTATTAAACAATGTTACTGACAATCAGGCTGATAAGACCATGAACAATGTTGAAAAGAGGTTTGACACATCTTACAATTTAGTGGGTTAGGGTCGATATTTTCAAGCAGTGACAGGTTGTTCGAGTTCAAATTGTTTTTGCAACATCCCGAATGCCTATTATACCCATACACAATAATAAAGACCGAATGGTCCAAATTTCGTTAAAAAAAATGATATATATATACATAATACTTTTTATCGCCAAAATAATTATAGGCTATACACAATCAATTATATATCAAATATAGTTTACTGTGATAAACGGTGACCGTGGCAACACTCTCCGACCAACATCCATATTTGTTTATTTCACTAAAAATATGCACCCTCGGGGAATTTACTACAGCACAAAATCCTCACATCTGATTCTTGGGGACTTTAGTAGGTTGTTCTAAACATATTCGCCTACAAATTTTGAAAAAAAAATCTCTTCGGTGGTATTGTTTTCCTTCGTTTACCCTAATATATGCTATAATGTTCGTGAACTAAATACACTTTCCACCATGGTGGTTGTTCGTCCGGATACCAACGATCAGTCATATCCAACCACCGATGACTGAGATATAGAACGGCAACGTTCGGACGCACTGACGCCACCACGGACAGACGGGCATAACATATTTTAAATATTTGTGGGGGTTAATAACAGGGAAATTTGATTATTAAAATTTGTCATTTCATTGACAGCTGATGAAACCCATAATTTCCAGATAAAAACAAATAACCCTAGAACGGAAAAACGAACAACGTCATTGTGCCTGTTTCCTGTGGCTAACATCCATACAAAATGTCATTCAAATCCGACGACTAATGGCTAAAATATCTGCTCGGGGGGACGTACAAACGGCACGATGGACGGACGCATGTAATCCAGTAAACCTCTACTGAAAGGCCCCTGGTGTCTAATCTCCAATACAAATTTGATTCAGATTAGGTAAGTCATGGCCGAAATATCGACACACATATATATATGGACATAAAACCATCATTTCCAGATAGATAAAGTAGGATAACTCTATAATTGAAAATGCGAACGCCATGGTATACTCTTTTGAAAGTACTTCTGCTGGCAAACCTCCACATTAAATTTCAGTGAGATCAGATAAACGATGGCTGAGATATATGCATGGACGTACATAAAAACAATAATATCAAAATTAATAAAGAAAGATAACTCTAGAAAGACAAATTCGAACTTCATTGGCCTCTCTTTTGAAAGGCCACTGACATCCATACCAAATTTCATTCAAATCTGACAACCCATGGCTGAGATAGTAGCTCATATGGACGGACACACGCCTCGGTGGATTGATATAATCCAGTAACCCACCCCACCCACCCCCCAAATTTTCAAATGGTGGTAGAATAATTTCAACAAACGAATGGACGAAATATATTTCTTATCTGACATAAATATGGCTGATCGAGATATAAGAGAGCTCCGTTTGAAGTTTTTGCCGACGGATGCATGGAACCCATTTCTATACCTGTAAACCAACCGTGACAGCCTTCGTTTGTGGTACATAATAATCACGATCGGCAGATGTTTAAAGGCCCACTTAATTTTCGGGTCACCGATTTTTTTTTTTATACTGCCTTGATATACAGTTTTAATAACAATCTATGCCATAAAATATGATTAATTTGGAATGTCTGTGTCTCGTAAGGTGTCCATAGAGTAATATATAGAAAATATATGAAAAAATACAATAACCCCCCCCCCCCCCCCCGATTTGGCTCCCAGAATGCAACAAAATTCAAACTAATGATGCATTTTCAATGGAAGGGGAATAACTCTATATCTAAATATATAGAGTTATTCCCCTTGCATTGAAAATAATTGACTTTGTGCATAAACATGGTCATAGAACAGACGCCAGTTTCTCAATAAAAACAACCTGTTCACAGTTTATTACATCGATTAAGTTGAAAATATAATGATTTGGAGCTTACTCTTTCTGAATTGGGGGTTCGAAAATTAAGTGGGCCTTTAACCAATCCCTTGGCGATAGTTAATTGCTATAATCGGAAACATCCCTTATAAAAGAAAAAAACACTCTGATAAACCATGGTAAAACACTCTGGTATTATGTGGTATTCTACCAGGGTGATTGGAACCAGGTAATTTTCTCTGGAAAAAAATCCATCTAGTGAATGGTTACCATATTATACGCACACAATCATGTAAACCAGCCTATGTATTTTTACTCCAGTAAACTGTTCACACCCATATATTTAAAGTATTTTACGGAGATATAAGTATGCATGTGGGATTCTACTAGAGTAACTCTACCAAAGTAATTATACCAGTGTCATTTACATCGATATTAGGGCAAGTTACCATGGTCGTACCAAGGTGGGCTTTCAGAAGCTTTAACATTTGAGATAACAGATTGGAGGACATGTTTTTTTTCTTCTTCAAAAAAGGGGCATAACTTCGTAACCCTCCCCCATATTTGAACTTGATCTGTATTGTTAGCTGAGAAACTCATATACACAATTTGGTACCGATCTGATAGATAACGTTTGAGTTATCGCACCATGCGTAAAATGTCTACATACAGACAGGCAGACAGACAGACGAACGATGAGTGGTCAATCCAGATGTCGACATTTTGTGTACAATACTGTGGTATGAGTACACATAAAATGAAAGTGTCAATGACACTGAAACTCAACTTGGATAGGGGTTATTGTCAAATGTTAGTTAATGGAGAGATATGGAATGAAGAAAGTTGGTATGACTGTAATACTAAACACACGCACGGATTTAGAGTAAAATCCAAGATAGACACTGGCAGCCATGTTTTTAATAACATAATTGGGGGGAAATGGTAAGCTCCCAAGAGGTAACCCCGTGGATCCATATACAGTTTGGTAGTGATCGGATTAGTGATGTGGCCTAGGCTATAGGGTGTGCCAAAATAGTTATCAATGATGCAAAGAGTAAAATCCAAGATGGCTGCCATCGGCCATGCTTTTCATTGAAAATCTGGAAAATGGTAAGCTCCTGATCATCTCTCCATTAAATAACAACATTCGGAAAACATGGTAAGCTCCCATCTAGAGAATATCCTGATCATCTCACCATTAAATAACAACATTCGGAAAACATGGTAAGCTCTCATCTAGAGTTCACCCCGATGATCCATTTGAAGTTTGATGACGATCAGATGAGAGATGTGACATGTAGAGTGTGACAAATGATTTAGCGGTGCAAAGAGTAAAATTCGAGATGGCCACTGGCGGCCATGTTTTTTCAACGAAATTCGGAAAAAATGGTGAGCTCCATCTAGAGGTCAACCCGGTGATCCATAATAAGTTTGGTGAAGATCGGGTGAGGGATGTGGTCTGTAGGGTGTGCTAATGGATTCAAAACTGAAATCCAAAATCGCCGATGGAGACCATGTTTTTCAAGGAAATTCGGGGGGGGGGGGGGGGTGGTAAGCTCCCATCTAGAGGTCACTCCGAAAATCCCTGACATTTGGTGACGATCGGATGAGGGATGTGACCTGTAGGGGGTTCCAAAGAAAATTGTTGACAGACGCACATACTATATGGGAGAGTGTAAACAGGTGCTGTGGGGTGTCCCAAATACTAATGATTAATTTGCAGACTTAGTGCCATCCATTAATCACATTTTGATATATCTGATAAACAAATATGGCTAGCTCTCATAACATGTCAATTTTAAGGGTGAAGGAGAAGATCTCTCGATCTTTTCGACCATCCTGAGCGCTTCGCGCCCTACTACAACTTCTACATGTCAATTTTAGGAATTTTACAGTGCAGGAATGTTACAGAAGTCCAGTACACGCATTATTGTTGGGGATCACTCAGACCTTTATAAAGATAGCAGATGTAAGAACTGGGTATGAAAATAAATGAAAGTGTCAATAAATTTTGTTTTTTAATTTAAATTTTTTTTGTTACAAAAGTTTAAAACATTGAGCAAGGAGATCAATCTAAAAAAAACTCACATACCAAATTTTGTTCTGATCAGATAAAAAATGTTGAGTTATCGCAGCATGCATGAATTGTAAGTAAAATGAAAGTGTCAATGACACTGTAGCTCAACTTCGAAAGGGAATAATTTCATGAGCGATTAGGAATGTGGAAAGTTGAAATGTCTAAGTGATACTAAATTATCAGCATGACGATATATATATATAAAATAAAATCCAAGATAGCTGCTGGCAGCTATGTTTTCCAATGAATATCAAAAACATGTGATAGCTCCAATCTATAGTAGATCAATATCAAGATCAACATGAAGTTTGGTGATCAGTTGAGGTAAGTGGATTGTAGTGTGTGCCAAAGGATTAAGTCATGCAAAGAGTTAAATCCAAGATGGCTGGCCGAATGACCCCAATATAACGCTTTCCCATCTAAATGTCAATGTCAACAGCCATGACAAATTTCATGATAATCCGACCAAAGGTACGACCAGTAGCCCATTCTAAAGGATTTAGTCATCTAAAGAGTAAATTCCAAGATGGCTGCCGGCGGCCATGTTTTTTGGCCGATTGACCCCAAAATGACTCGTTCCCATCTACATGTCAATATTAACATCCACGACATATTTCATGATGATCAGATGAACAGTATGACCTGTAGCCCATTCTAATGGATTGAATTTTGAAATCCAAGATGGCCACTGGCGGCCAATTTTTTTTTTCGAATGACCCCAAAAATGACTCGTTCCAATCTAATGTCAACAGCTATGACAAATTTCATAATGATCTGACCAAAAGTACGACCTGTAGCCCATCCTAAAGGAAATTGTTGACAGACGCACACACACAAATGATGGATACCAAGCCATGGCAATAGCTCAAACTTTACAAAGTAAAGTTGAGCTAAACAAGACAGTCAATGACTGTGGGGTCGTTCACACCAGACTGCAAAGACTGATAAGACTGGGACTCTGGAGACCACAACAGTCAGAACTTTTCATAATCACTTTAAAAGAAGTAGATCTAAACAGGATATGTGGCCAAATTACCAACTGTACACTACTGATCACCCCCCCCCCCCCCCCCCCCCCCCCCAACAAGTCCCCTCCCGACTGGGCTCCAGACTCCCAAGTCTTAGGTTGGAATTACACAATTGACATCTCAAACTTTCCCAATTGTTGGAAATTTCCAATCTCACCAGCAGAAAACTGAAAAAAATTTGGCGGTGGGGGTGGGTGGGTACAAAAAATGATTGAAAGGGAAAAAATGCCATACGTGCCTGAATTTTTTTTCCGACCCCCCCCCCCCCCCCCCTGGTATGGGCACACATAAAAGGATAACTATGAAAGATCATTAAAAAAAAAAAGATCAAAATATCCAGTTTTTGAACATTATTCTGATGGCAAAAAAAATTACCAAATTTCAGTCAGACTCAGTAATCCATGATTGAAATATGTACACAAACAAAGAAGAATAACTCTGAGATCAGATAAACCCTGGTTGAGGATGACGGACGGAACACATGCAATCCAGTATAACCCACCATTCACTGTATGAGTTGAGAGTTTTGGGTGTAAATATTCTCATGAAATGATTGTAAGTGTCAATGGATTGAGAGAAATAACATTGTTTTTTCTACATGTATATAATATTTAATAACATCATTAGAACTCATATCTACACAAGACATGAATCAAAGAACAAAGACATATATCTTAAACAACGCCAATTCAACTGATTCTAAACAATTTACCTTATATGGAATGTATAATTCTCTCAAAATATATAACTAATTTTAAATTCCAAAACTCATTGAAGGACAAACATTCATTCTACATGTTTACAAGGAAACAATTCTAATGGTGTTTAACACAAAAAGGCAGTCAACATATAAATGGAAATGATTAAAAGTCCTTCCTGTTCAAACCCAGTGGGGTCGGTGTTTGGGGAGTCAACATAATTATTATATGCCCTTCCTTAACTCTTCCATGAGTGTAGCTTCCTGTAATTTTGCGAAAACACTGTACCAATGCATTCTATTATATATGTGAGTCTCCCAAAGGGAGCCTCACATATATAAGAGAATACATTGGCCTAACAAAATATACCTTGACCAGTACATTCTCTTATATATGCACTGGCACTGGATCTTTAATGCTGCACCAAAGCAGCTCCCGTCATGAAATGGTTAACTTAAATTGACTCGTAATTTTCCGTGTTCAGATAGAAACTAGTAATGTGTGGCATCTGTCAATGACAAAGAAAAAATCACTGAAGTCATAAAATTATCACCTCAGAAGAAAACAATGGTCCATTTATTCTTCAGCCGTGAACATTAACCATTTCTTTACTAAATTTACTCATTGATGAGAAGTTTCATTTGAAATGTTCAGAAAATGAGTTCAACAAATGACCTATAGGTCGTTTGTTGAACTTATTCTCTGAACATTTCCACCAAAGAATATGAATCCTTCTGCATTTAGCTTTTCGTATGTCTGTCGTCTGCTGAAAATCCTCCAGATGAATAATAGACCATTAAAAAGTAGACTGTTATATACTGTTAAATCTGATGTGAGAATCCATTTTGTAAAGAAAGGGTTAAAGATTATTCCTCATATGATAATAATGAGTGTGTGTACCACTAATGTGTGGAAAGTTGAAAACAGCTGATTAACCCTTTCAAGATGGGAGCTGCGCTGGTGCAGCATTAAACATATTGTGGCAGTGCATTCTCTTTTATATGGGAGTCTCCCATAGGGAGCCTCGCATATATAAGAGCATACACTGGCTTACAAGGTCAAGGTAAATATTGTTAGGCCAATTTATTCTCTTATATATGCAAGGCTCCCTTTGGGAGACTCGCATGTATAAGAGAATGCATTGGCACATGGTTTTCACAAAAATTCTGGAAACTCCAGTCATGAAAGTGTTAATTTCTGTAACTTTGATAGCCTTTTTGGGGTATATAAAGTCTGTATATTAGTATTTCATATTATTCATTTTGAGGGGTGCTCAGGAAAATGAGCAGATTGCCGAAAAGATAATACAAGTGCAGAAGTATTCATATTCTTTGGTAGGAAATGTTCAGATAGAAAAGTTCAACAAATGACCTGTGGTAATTGTTTTAACTTATTATCTGAACATTTCCAAAGAGAACTACTCATCAGAGAGAATTTTATACAGAAAAGGTTAACTCAAAATAGCTGAACAAAATCAACATTGTATACTACACATTTTCCACTGCGTAGATTTTTAGATAATAACACTGTAATAGTTAAGCTTATTAACTGCACATTCCAGCAAATGAATGAATGGGAATCAAGTAGCTACTCATCACAGAGTAGGCTTATTGAGTAACCAAGAGTAAAAGCTTGTATATAATGCAGACGATAAAAAGAAAACCTATGCTTTAGGTCAATGTGAATAATTAACATTTACAAGCAAATAGCAATTTTCCACTTGTTGCAAGCTATCAATCTTAAATCGGTATTTGTATGTAGCAATTCATGAGATATATGTTTACTGTCTTTTGATGGCATTGCACCATCAGAATTGTTTCCACATAAAAATTATATTGTAAGTAGCTTGTGCCACAACAGGTTATCCTTGACTCCTCTTCACCCAATGATAATTATTGAAGCTGCTTCGTATCTTTAAACTTCACATAAAGATTTTTGTGGATCTGGTGGGTTTCATTTAAGGAAACTTTGTGACAAAGTCAAACAACCCAGTAAGTAAGAATAAATCGCGACGACAACTGACGACAAACCATTAAACTCTTCCGTGAATTTTCTTTTTAACGATTTAGGGATATAAAATAATAATGTTGAATCTGAGAGAACAGTCAGCTTGAGCTTCTATCACCGTGAAATAATTATTTTCGCCAATTATTTTCTTCTAACAGGACAGAAAATGTTGCTATTTTAGAATATTGCACCATTTTTATTATAAATTTATCTTTTAACCCTTTCAGGACGGGAGCTGCGCTGATGCAGCATTAAAGACCCTGAACCAATGGAGGAAAAACCCATTATGTGTATAAAACATATGCAATTATTTCTATTGTAAAATATTTTTAAATGACACTTTTGGTTGTTGCAAACTGACCATAATCATTGTGCAAACACCGAGCAGCCATGATTAAAATATTTTTAAATTTATACAGTAATGCTCTAAATAATAGACCCCTTAACCACAGCAGAATTATGGGTAATTTTTCAGGATTTAGTCGGAAATATGGGAGAGCTTTCGGATGAATGGCAACAAGCCATATTTCCGACTAAATCCTGAAAAATTACCCATAATTTTGCTGTAGTTAAGGGGTCGATTATTTAGAGCATTACTGTATGTTCATGAATGTTTCTTACATACACTGGCTTTTTCTCAAATCTCTCTGATTAACTAAATAAACACTGCAAAAATGAAAACACTAGACAAACTAATGGTACATTTTCTTAATAGAATTGGTTTGTCCCACAGCGTCATAGCAATTCAGCAGGACCCAACAAAAGCATAGCAAATTAGCAGGACCACTTTAATAATCAGGGGTGTTCAAAGCTTTGCAATGCACATCATCAAATCTAAACAAACATTGTAAGAATGTGTCACTGCTGCCAGATCTTTAGATTCCCTTGATTTAGGCACCAGGTCTGCAAATAGTGTGTCTGTCATTTGCAGAATGAGGTCCCCAGAGGGTGAATTTAGTGACGCTACCCTGCATGGCAAGCTAGCATCACCAAATTCACCCTCTGAGTTGGTGATGTTCATCCATTAGTCATCTCGATTATGCATTTGATCTTCTGCAAATTAGGGGAAAATGAAACTTCCCAGAAGGAAAAAAGTAACTAAATACAATGTTAATTTGAGACTATAGATACTTGCAGAGGTCTAAGCAGAATGAGTTCCACAGAGGGTGAATTAAATGATAGCATCACTAAATTCACCCTCTTGGGAACTCAAATGACAGACATACTATTTGCAGGCTTGTTGGGTACACTGCAAAAGCCAGACACACATGCTGGATTAAGGTTCGGCCTGGTATGAGAAAATTATGGAAATTGACACAAAACAATAAATCTGAGCTATAATTAATTGTTCTTCTGTTCAAATTAGAACATTTCTGAAGTTTCATATTAGGCCTCAGTTTGTCTTTTATTTTTCATAGAAAACAAAGCTTCAGCTGTGCTGATTTGGGCACCATTTATAGTGATGAGAAACACTCCTGTAGGGTGATCAAATAGAAATTGAGAATAATCTTGCTCAAAGTAGTTATTTTTTTCAAATATTATTAATCCAAATTGACAACACACACCGTCATCTTATATGTTAATTGAATGCAATAACTCTCGATGGCGAAATCATTTGTGTTAGTTTATCGCCCATATATATAATTACGTCCCGAATTGAGATGTAAACATTTACAATTGAGTGTAGTTCAGATAAAAAAAATTCTTTGGAGTGGTATGGTCAATTTCTTTTAACTTTTTCAACGTTATTAGTAGAATGTTACATTCCCAAGTTTGACATGGTGCATGAGTACTAACTTGACAATTTTGCGCAACCGAACAAGTCCATAATATGTCTTTAATAATGTGAGCACACTGTTTACTGGCTTGAATTTGGGGGAATTTAAATTTCTGGCTGCTGCTGACATTGATAACATACAGTAATGCCTTAAATAATCAACTCCTTAACCACAGCAGAATTATGGGAAATTTTTCAGGATTTAGTCGGAAATATGGCTTGTTGCTGTTCATCGGAAAGCTCTCAGTGAGAGCTTTCCGATGAATGGCAACAAGCCATATTTCCGACTAAATCCAGAAAAATTACCCATAATTCTTCTGTGGTTAAGGAGTCGATTATTTAGGGCATCACTGTATTGGCTAATAAATGTAAGTATTGAGTAACAGTAAACAAGGATTTACTTTAAGTTTTGAGACAATATAGAATGAAACAGTTGGAATATAAATCTTTCTTAATATGAATACAATAACGCTATAAAAATAGTAAGTTTGTTTCCCTTTCTGTATAAGTAAGAACACAATAGACAAAAACAGAAAATGCAAGGAATGTATTAGAAGCAGAGGAGGAATGTCACATTGATGGTCATTTAGCCTTGAAATAGTGCATGTCATTTCATCAACATCGAATAAGGGGATTAAGATGCCATGACTTCTACCTCCCATAGGGAGCCTCGCATATATAAGAGAATGCACTGGCTTACCAGGTCAACGTAAATATTGTTATGACAATCTATTCTCTTATAAATGTTATTTCAAGACTACCATAAAAAAAATTGTGAATAAAGCACTGACTTCAATAGTTATCATATTCAAAAATTTAATATACAGTACTAGCTGTAACAATCGTGACATTGGAGAGAACTCTATTATTGTAAGGCGGATTCATATGGACCGAGGAAAAACACAAAAATCACTGTATAATGCTGTATAATGTACAACTTTACTAGCTTGATACTGAGAGCACTTTGCAGGAGAATCACAACCTAATATGTTAAAACAACCGCTATTTACTCCATAAAAAGCTTACAAAGGTGCCATATTGTTGGGGTGGGTTCCATTTCCTTGTTCTAAATGGAAATGAAATGAGATGCTAAGTATTTCACACTCTATGCGATATGATGAGTCAGTGTTTTTCTCTTTTTTACCAACAAGCCTTGAAATAATGTGTCTGACATTTGAAGAATTAGGTCCCCAGAGGGTGAATTTAGTGATACTACCCTGCACCGTGGGCTAGCAACACCAAATTCACCATCTGGGGAACTCATTCTGCTTAGGTCCAATCTTCTGGGAAGTAATCTATATTCTCAAATTAGGGTTGATTTTAGTTACTTTTTCTCTTCCGGATGAACACTGGGAAGTTTCTGTATCCCCTAATTAGCAGAAGATAAAATGCATTATCGAGGTGACTAATGGGTGAACATCACCAACGTCAACTGGGGAACTTCAATCTGATCCTAGGTATCCCGTAGAAGTTGAGGCCTAAGCAGAATGAGGTTCCTAGAAGGTGAATTTGGTGACACTAGCCCACTGTGCGGGATATATAGTGTCACTAAATTCACCCTCTGTGGACCTCATTCTGCAAATGTCAGAGACACTATTTCAAGGCTTGTTTGCAAACATCGTCTAAGTAGATATGATTTTCAACACGTTCTTAAAAGTCACTACCTGTATATACAGAACTGAACATTGATTGATTCACAATTTTCAAATAACTAGTTAAATTAGCATGCTAAATGGAATTTTATTAATCGATAACCATAATGAAATGATAATAAATGAATTTTGTGAAAAATAGTTCTTCTACAAATTAAACTAGTAAGAAATACACAGAATGACATGAGTGTGTTAATGGGATTGTTGATACGGCACACACCCTCGATTTGTATTCTTCCGCAATGGCACAAGTGCTGGCTCAACACACTCGTGTCATTCTGTGTTAATTACACATCACCCATCCTAGAATCCGTGCATTAAAAAATACAGGCTTACAAGGTTGACTTAGGCACATACATGGCTTGTTTTGTCACATGTGATTATGCTTTTATTTTATAATTCCTGTTTCATGGTTGAGGTGAATATCATGTACGTCATTTGACGCCAATAAGATGCATATGGAACGTACAGTAATGCCCTAAATAATCGACTCCTTAACAACAGCAGAATTATGGGTAACTGTTCAGGATTTAGTCGGAAATATGGCTTGTTGTCATTCATCGGAAAGCTCTCAGTGAGAGCTTTCCGATGAATGGCAACAAGCCATATTTCTGACTAAATCCTGAAAAGTTACCCATAATTCTGCTGTTGTTAAGGAGTCGATTATTTAGAGCATTACTGTACGTTCCATCCAGATTTGTAAATATGGAACAGCAATAGCACTGTACTTCTAGGAACAAGCGTGTAATAAATAATAAGACGGCATAGTTCAGTTTATCCTTGTCCCATCAATGATTTGGTTATAACAGAACCAAGTTGGCAAACAAATTACAGTGCACAGTTCGGATAGAATGAAGGAAACTAATGTGACAATGACATCTTGTTTAGCCCGATATGGCATGTGTAAGTACAACTGGGATATGAATATATTTGTGAATCCATAAAAATTGTGATTAAAGAGGCATTCAAAGTTCCAGCTTCCAGATATGAAGTTTCTAAAAACTAATTTAACCCTTTCAGTGCCAAGTCTGATTTTTGTATCAACCCATATTTCCTTGATCATTTTTCAAAATTTATTGATTATAATAATGTGATACATTGATGGAAAGAGCTCTTAGAATGTATCACATTATTATAATCAATAAACAAACTGTAGTTAACCCTTCCATGATTGGAGCTTCATAAATGTTTGCGAAAACCATGTGCCAATGCATTCTCTTATACATGTAAGTTTCCCACAGGGAGCCCCACATATATAAGAGAATACATGGACCTATTAACATTTACATGGATCTTGAAAGCCAGTACATTCTCTTATATATGCGAGGATCCCTGTGGGAGACTGGCATTTATAAGAGAAGGAACTGGCACAGGATCTTTAATGCTGCACCAGTGTAGTTCCCGTCATGAAAGGGTTAAATCCTTATGAAAATCACAAAAAACAGATAGCTAATATTGTGATCTAACTAGAACACTCACTGGCATATCAGTTCAAATATATTCAATTTGGTTGAGAACATGGATTTCCTTTTGAAAAACAGGATGCGTCATTTTGAAGTATGTGTCCAAAATAATACTAAAAAAATGTAGTATCCTTTTCCGCTAATTAAGCAATAGTTGCACCAAAAAAATGGTCTAGTTGTTGGATGAATTCATAAGTTCAAGCCTTGAAATAGTGTGTCTGTCATTTGCAGAATGAGGTCCCCAGAGGGTGAATTTAGTGATGCTACATGTACCCCACACAGTGGGCTAGCATCCCTAAATTCACCATCTGGGAACTTCATTCTGCTTAGGCCTCAACTTCTGGGAAGTATCTATAGTCTCAAATTAACATTGTTTTTAGTTCCTGCTTGCCTTCTGTTCAGTTTCTATATCTTCTAATTTGCAGAAGATAAAAGCAAACTCGAGGCGACTAATGGGTGAACATCACCAACTTCAACTGGGGAACTTCAATCTGATCCTAGGTCTCCCATAGCAGTTAAGGCCTCAGAAGAATGAGGTTCCCAGAGGGTAAATTTGGTGATGCTTGCCAGTTGTGCAGGATAGTGTCACCCTCTTGGGGACCTCATTCTGCAATTGACAAGACACATTATTTCAAGGCTTGCATCAGTTTGAAGATGTAGCTTCAATTCTGGAAGATTAAAGATGGTCTATCTCTTCCCAGCAAATTTTATACAGAATCTAGGGCATAAAATAATAGATATGAATCGAGAGCATCTGTCCAGAAAAGCTTCTATCAATAAATGTCAATTTGATTTAGAATTTCTTCTGACATTAGTGGGACAGTTTTATGGGCCATTTTTAGAACAGAAATCCACAGGAAAATGTTCAGAGCATACCTAGCGCATACCAAAAGAGAGTAGTCTATCTTGCTAGAGCCCTCAATCAAGGAAAATAGCAGATCAGCTAAGATATTTACCATGAATTACGATCAAAATAAACCACTTTATTATACCTTTATAGACAAATAATATACCACATCTTCAGTTTTATCTGTATTTTATTCACATGGTAGCTATCTGTAGTCTTGAAATCGCGATTTATAAAAATTATGTTGTTGTTGCAATTGTGGCTCTGAAGAGATAGACCATCTTTAAGTTTCTGAAACATTTGTCACAACTATCAATAATGAAATTAACCAACTCTGTACCCCCTTAAAAGTGAATTTGATGCACCCTATGAACACTAAAAATTCTACAACAGCACAGAAATCTAAGAGGAATGTCAAAATGAGATAAACCAATATTTATATAAATGAATTCTACTCAGCAAAGCGGAGTTAAGTAATGGTATAATATTATTACATTGATATCTGTTATGTAAGATGACTTGGTATTTTAGTGAAATATAAGATATATATAACAAACATATCTTAACAATAGTAACATTCTTGGTTCGAAAGACAAGTAATGAACACACGCACACACATACACAAGTCTAGCAAAAAACAATCGCCAAACAACAGTGCCCAGTCAAACACAAACAAAATGTCCAAGTTTCCCATCTGTTTTGAAGACTACCATTCAATAAGCAACACATTATTAAATTATTATAACTTCTGTTTTAAATACTTAAAAATGAAGCACATTTTCTTAAAACAATCACATGTATATTGGAACTTTTGTAACTGTTGTGTCCAAATTTTTTCTTTTTGCATCTTTTATCAAATCTTGTAATACACACAGAAATTTTCAACAACAAAAATCAGACTTCATATGCTTTACAAGGAAAACCTTAATAGCAGTATCAATGCATCGACCTAGTTGTAGAAAATGGGAAATTTGGACCAAACAGGCTAGGAACAGATACAGAGTGGTGCAGAGACACTCAGACTGGGTTACAAAAGGTAAAAGTCAAATATAAGTTAAGCCTAGACATCACTATAATAAAAAAACATGTCAGCTATTTATATAGCAGACAGTTGTCTTTTTTCACAAAATCAGACATTATATTCGGGAAAAGTCTGAAAAAGGTGTATGTTCAATTTCAATATATTTTTTGTCATAAAACAAAATAACTATATTCAACAATGGTAGGTTTATTGATATTCAGCTAATAGTTCTGATTATAACAATACTAGTAGTAAGTTTACAATCTTATACTCATTTATAGTAGGGATGTTTGTAAGATATGTTTAACCTATTAAAGTCTATTAGTTAAAATTATTATATGAACATCCCTATAATTGAACAAATGGATTTAAACTGCCTATACGAGAGAATCAAGTTATCATTTGAGGCATGTGACACACTGCCACACATACTAGTAACAAGAAGAAAGTTTTCACAGAGATGATCTGAAATTGCACAACTGAGAAAAAAACTTGATTATAAACCAATTTAGAGTTAGGGTGGTATAAATGCTAATGTAGATAGTAAAATATTAGAGTTGCAGTTTTCAGCCTCAGGGTATTTTACGCTGATTGTTTGTGGAAACCAGAGGGAAATGATCAATCTGTCAAAACTAAAAATATAAACTTCTACGAGATCCTGGGGTCAGACTAAATTCCCCAATCCATGGTTCTGATTATAATATTTTTGGGCCTGACAGTAACCCCTTCTATACTAAATGGATTATCCCATTCAGTTATATAAGTAAACATTTGGAATTGTCTATTATTCATTTATAGGGGTGTTCAGGCAATAAAAGCAGACAACAGACAGAAAAACAGATATTACAAGAGCAGAAAGATCTGAATGATTCATATTCATTGGAGGGAAATATTCTGATAATAAGTTCAACAAACGACATGGTCATATGATGAACCTATTATCTGAACGTTTCCTCAGGGAACTACTCATCAATGAGTATTTAGTATAGAAAGGGTTAACCCTTTACCCAACAAAACGGCAAAAAACGCCCAAATAAAGCTTCAACAGCCTAAAATATCTTCGGTCTGTCTCAATAACACCATACAAATATGGATATCATTGGAACCGGTTCATTGACCACATTGTGATGGTTACAGTTATGCCCTGTGCCAATGCATTCTCTTATATATGCGAGTCGACCATAGGTCGCCTCGCATATATAAGAGAATGCATTGGCCTAAAAAAAATAAAAATTCTTACATTTTTTAACAATTTTTATAATATTTTTCTACATTCTTTGACAATTTTATCATTTTTAATATGTGTTAAGCCAATGCATTCTCTTAAATATGCGAGGCGACCTATGGTCGACTCGCATATATAAGAGAATGCATTGACACAGGGCCGTTCTGTTGGGTAAAGGGTTAAATGAGGTTGAAGAGTTCTTTGAAAAAAACATTTCAGCAGTCTATCACTCAAGCTACAACACACTCTGTATCTGTACTTTAGCACTGCATAGTCACCTAATCAAGCCCCAATTTGCAACAAAAAGTCTCCATTTTTTTCAAATATTTAAATATGCTGAGTTCTGAGTAACAGAGTTTGCTATATCTGTTATTCCCAGATACTCATAATTACACTGGCAGAGAAATGGTTTGTTCAGCAAATATGGTCATGTCATGACGCTGTCAGTTTTAGACATATAAGAATAACCCGTTCATGATGGGAGCTGCGCTAGTGCAGCATTATAGATCCTGTGCCAGTGCATTCTCTAATATATGCGAGTCTTCCATAGGGAGCCTTGCATATACAAGAGAATGCACTGGCTTACAAGGTCAAGGTAAATACCGTTAGGCCAATGCATTCTCTTATATATGCAAGGTTCCCTGTGGGAGACTCGCATATATAAGAGAATGCGTTGGGCCAAGATATTTGCAAAATTTCAGGACACTCCAGTCATGGAAGGGTTATAGACAGTGCAGAGGGTTAATTTCTGTGAAATCCCATCACTGGTCATATAAAGCACAAGCCCAGGTAGCAACTGATTTACTTTCAAAGATCAATTATCCTCTTGGCTGCTACATCTCCGTACTGAGCATAGATGTAAAATGTCACAATCTATGCTTTATGTCTGTACTGAGTTCAGATGTACTTCAGCACACATCAAGTCGGCTATCATTCATAATGAGAAATCAGAAATTAGTGCCTCTGAACTGGTATATCTTGGCATTCATATGATGTTCCCAGGTTTTGTACGATAATAGCCTTTGCATGGAGTCAGTTTTATGATTTAACTTTAATCTCCATCATATTTTTTCACTGTAAAGTAACCATAACATCAATAGCCCAACACACAATGTCATAATATCATTCAGCAGTGAAGAGGTTAAGATACCCTACCCTTGCCTGCAACAATAACTAACCCACGATGATGCTCATAAATCTTGGAAAAAGGGTCTGACTAGGTGATTATCCAGTGTAACCTTACCTGATCAAATATTCTGCATAAACAGAGGATTACGATATATAAATTAAAATGTCATTATGGTCTCCAGATTTCATTAAAATTGTTCAGAAAAATTGGCAACTTTCTTCATCCGACCACTCTTGGCATCCGATATCGCACCCCAGAAGTCAAACGTGATATCCTCATTGAATCCGAAGTCCTTTAATTCAGATTCCTCCAACGCCACGGCAAAGTCATGTGGATTATCCAGACTAGAGCCCATATCCCATATAGTCTGAGCTGAAACGGGAAAATAATATTATTTCATTATATTTTTATCAATGTTCTACGTCAAAATATAAATAAACACAATATTTAACTGTTCTTAGTAGCTTACGATGTTTCTCCTCTTGTGAGATGGGAGGATCCGCATCTCATGGGTGGAGAAAAAACATATGCTACTGAGAAAAGTCAGCATCATCTATGTACAATGTACTTAATTATACTGAGATAAGAGATTGGTGGAATCTGAATCGCAAGTATTTGATGCCATTCCCCAAAATGTGACCATTGGCATACTAACAACCAAAATTGGATGTGATGCACCTCGGATAGATATAATTTAATTGTGAACTTCTGAATGTACATGATTCCTGCATAAATATAAATTCATATGCTATAAAGATGTATATTTACATACTAAGTGTGATTATCACTAAATCCAGCATTCTGATTGGTCGGCGCCCACGTGGCTAGTTGCAATTATATCTCGGTGAACGCGCAACAGTTCATAACTGCAGCCTCATAATTACATCGACGCGTCATAGGTTTGGGAAAGACGAACGCGTAATGTTTTGGGCGCATTTGGACTCGCGCAGGATTGACTTAATAAATCATTGGGTTTCAATATAAAGAGAAATTGTTCCTGTTAACTTTTGCCAAGGGTGCTATGGGATATTTTGGGCTGGTTTTGTCACGATACACTTTTCAATTTAAATACATTTACAAAAGTGGCTTTTTCGCTAAATGTATATAAATATAAGGATTAACTGTAATGTGGACTATTTTTATGGAGATGTAACCGCGAGGTGAGTGGTCATAACTTGTATGTAAAACCCTTTGGGTTTTACACAAGTTATGACCACTCACCTCGCGGTTACATCTCCATAAAAACAGTCCACATGACAGTTAATCCTTATATAGATTTTGATGTAGTCAGCATCTCTGTAGATTCCCAGAATACTTTGTAAATCAGATAACACAAATATATATCCATATATATACCAAAATGAGGTACATGTACATGTGTTGTGTGTCAATAGGTTGGGAATTATGATTAGGGCTTAGACGACACCAATTTAATTTGCTGGTTTATGATCACACCGACAACTTTTAGCTCAAAAAATGTTTATAAAATGTTTTTTACATGGCATTCGCAGCTGACATCTATATATGTAATTTCAGACAATAAGAAATGGAAAAAACACTCTTAATCAGATTGGAACATAAATCAAATTAAATCTTCAATCCACTAACTATTTTACCATGTCTATTGGATCCTTCACATTCTGAAGCTTGTGGGGAAGGAATATCCTATTATTTTCATCATATTGCTGCGCTAGGCAACGTGGAACCACCAGACAATATCATGGGAATATTATTAAGATATCAATGTTTTGTTATGTCATAAAGTCATATGAAGTCCACTCTTATATGAATTCATCCTTGTCCACTCTTATATGAGTTTCCTCCCTGTCCACTCTTATGAGTTCCTGCCTGTCCACTCTTATATGAATTCCTCCTTGTCCACTCTTATATGAGTTCCTCCCTGCCCACTCTTATATGAGTTCCTCACAGTCCACTCTTATGAGTTCCTCATTGTCCACTCTTATGAGTCCCTCATTGTCCACTCTTATATGAGTTTCTGCCTGTCCACTCGTATATGAGTTCCTCCCTGTCCACTCTTGTGAGTTCCTCATTGTCCACTATTATATGAGTTCCAGTCTGTCCACTCTTATATGAGTTCCTCATTTTCCACTCTTTTATGAGTTCCTCATTTTCCACTCTTATATGAAGTCATAAAAAGATTACCCCCGTTTTGGATCCCAGAATGCAACAGAATTCAAACTAAAAATGTGTTTTCAATGGAAGGGGAATAACTCTATCTTTAAAATAGAGTTATTCCCCCCCCCCCCCCCCCCCATTGAAAATAATACACTTTGCACAACAAAACAAGATGAAACTTAAGCACAAAACACTTCTGTAACTCAACAAAAACAACGTACACAGTTTATTACATCAGATAAGTTGATAATACAATGTTTTGGAGCTTCCTCTTTCAAATGGTATATAATATGGCATATATATTTATATATGTGATCTGGGGGTTCGAAAATTAAGTGGGCCTTTAAATTTCTGTGGCCTTGCTGAGATTGCAGATTTTGCCTAAATTGGACCTCAAACACTCATAATCATAATTTTTAAGAACTTTCAGAAACTTCTCTATTATAGTGCATTTCATTAGAGATTCCATTCCTATGTGGAAAAAGAGCTGGGTTGTCGCCTGCTGCATACCCCCATGTGGCATACTGCCTATAACCCATGGCTGACATACTCAGGCAGACAGACAAAAAATTCTACATTTTCAGGTTAACAAAAATGAACAACTCTATAACTGAAAACCTGAACAAAGCGATTGAACAGTCCATTGAATGTCCTAATAGTGGTGAATATCCATACCAAATTTAATAGAGATAAGACAACCTATGGTTGAGATTTCTGCTCGGATGGACAAAAAACCCCCAACATTTCCAGATAAAAGATGAATAACTCTAGAACAGAAAACCCAAAAAAAAAATTGAACACTCCTCTGAATGCACTCATAGTTCAGTTCAAATACCAAATTTCAGTGAGATCCAACAACTTGCGGCGGAGTTATCTGCTGGGAAGGACAAAAAACCAACATTTCCAAATCAATAAAGGTGAATAAACCTAGAATGGAAAATCCAAACAAAACACTCCATTGAATGCCCTCAAACTAAATTTCATTGAGATCCGACAATAGGTGGTTGAGATATCTGCTCAGATGGACAGATGATCGGATGCATGTATTTCACACCGTTTTCCCCTAAAGATGCCAAAAAGCCAATCATCAAATTGGCCTCGGACGATTTTAGTTCCCGACCTTTCGCATTAGATGCCATAATCTCAAATTCAGAGTACGCCTCAGACGATTTTTGCTCTCATATGTAATCCAGTATACCGAACATTTCCTTCGGTCTTGTGGGTATAATAATGAAAGATGTTTGTCCAGTTCACACAAAGACAAGACAAGGCTGGTGTTAGCTGCCTACTTTTGCAACATTGTGAAAGAGCATAGAGTTATCTCTCTTGCATTGAAATTACAAAGAGATGATGAGAATTATAAAATATTATTGGAAGCAATCATAAATCTTCACAAAAATTCTGCATTTTAATAGTGACAACAATAGATTACAGAGTATTGATGCAGTGTTCCAGATGTATCTAAGGGGAAAGGGCCATGGCTTACAGAAAAGGGCATGCCCAACAGATGGGTCGAGTATAAAAATTTGGGTGGGGAAAAATTAGTTGCAGGAGATGCAGGGGGGAAATGATAGAAAATATTGATCACCACCATAAAAATCAACAAACTGTGAAAGCCCTTCTTAAATGAATATTCAAAATATTTTTGAAAAATATGATGTCAGTGGGCTTCTAAAAGGACCTGCCATTTTGGCGTGAACATTTTTATTGCATTTTCGGATTCTACGGGTTCGATTACATAAGTTCATCAGATAACTCATCAATATTTCAAGCATAAATGCCATTTTTCTATCTTTTTCATGGAATTCGTGTTCTAAAATGTCGTATCTTGGTCTCTGCGCAAATGTTTTTCGTTAATTCTGAAATGCCATAATTTTGTATTTTCGAAACCATTCCTGGTTTTGAAGAAGAATGGCCAAAAGGCGTATCCTCCTTATCCTGAGGGACAGAGACTAACGAAGCTGTGGAAATCGTCAAAACTAAAATGTTGTTGATTTTAACTTTTTACTTCTAAAGTGTCATAAAACACCATAAAATCCTGTTTTCTCATAACTAGAAAATAATTGAATAAGAAAGTGTATTTATTATAACAACTGTAATATAAAGTGTTGTTGTACAAAGTTATTGACAGATACCAATTCTAGTTCCAGAGATAAATAGTTTTTTGTGTCTCCTGAACATTTTTATTTTCCTGGGGTACGACCTTTTAGAAGCTGTATTTTGTTTTCAAATATTAAAAATAAAACATATTATTTCTTCCCATAAAATGTCATAAATAATGGAGAAGGATAAAAAGTAGAAAATGAAATAAAAGACTCTGCCCTCAAATATCTATCCTAAATACTTCATATTTTAGTGAACATGATCTCTAAAGATCACCCAGGCGCTTACCGATTGGCTAAATCATGCTTTATTTTACGATGTGTTGTTTGATAATTGGTTCACACATCCAACACCTGATTGCCAATGTGAAATTAGGAAATCCCCAGATTTTTGGGGCCAATATAGGATTTTCCAAAATATCCGTAAACAAGTACATGTGTTGAAATACAAATGTATTTTTTGGAGAGATAAGAAGCCAAACTAACAGACCGACCTCGGAATTTGTTTCTAAATTATATTCTTCTATTGAGTATCGCTTTTGATGACACAAATAATCTCCAGTTTTTATACGCCCGTTTTGAAAAAAATGAACGTATTATATTATTGGTTCATCTGTCCATCTATCCATTCACTTTTTTCGTTTTCAGATGATAACTTTTGTAAGTCTGAACTGAATGGAATGAAACTCAATGTTCATTTCCGGATGATAACTTTAGTAAGTCTGAACTGAATCGAATGAAATTTGGTATGCGAGTTTACTAGCCCAAAACACAGGCCAAGTTCAAATTTGGTTTCCACCTGCCAATTTTTGCCAGGGTTATGGTCCTTGTCAACTTGCTGATTATTTTGGTTTCCTTGTGATAACAATTCTGATTGTTTTCAAATTTGGTATATGGATTACTCATATTAAAATACAGGTCAGAGTCAAATTTTGGTTCCGTCCGCCTATTTTAACTGCAGTTGTGGTCCTTGTTGACTTATAATTTGATGATTAGTTTGGTTTCCAGGTGATAGCTTTAGTTATAGTTATGTTTGTTATAAAATTTGGCATATGGATTACTTGTCATGGCCTTTTGTTTAAATTACAATGGGCATATTTTGCCATGCCCTAGTGATGATCTTGTTAATTAAAGGAATTAATAAATTGGGGAGATGCCACCTTGACTGTACACACAGTATAGAAGGTGGCAAAGTCAGAAGCCTTCTAAATCATGTCATGAATCTCTACTCTGACTAACACCCGTAGAGATCATATTCCACCAGTATAAAACCTGAGAACTTTTTGAAGTTTTGACAGGAAACCATATATTATAAAGTCGAAAAAATAACTCGGGGGAATATATTTCTAAGTTATTATCTGTTCCTTAACTGGTTCAGTGCTGAAAGCCCATATTTGGACCCTATGTAAGAGTGCTGGAAGCCCAGATATGGGCTTTGGCAATGACACTGTCTTGTTTAGTCAACTCTTGTTTAGTTTAATCATTTAAATAGCGTTTGTCAGGTAATATTTCAGAAATAGTGTTACATATATAATTAAATTGGGACATTGTGAAGTTTGAACGGATGCTGACCAATAAAATTGTCAGAAAAGGTACTTATATCGCGAAAAGTTTGAGAAAAATTACAAATGTTTTGCCCTAAGGGCGGCCGACAACCAAGCTCATAACCATAACCTAATCAGACATCCAGGCTGATATCAATAACCTAATTTGACAAACAGACAACCAGGCTCATAACCATAGCCTAATGAGACATCCAGGCTCATAACCATTGCCTAATGAGACATCCAGACTCATAATCACTGCCTAATGAGACATCCAGACCCATATATACCATAGTCTAATGAGACATCAAGGCTCATAACCATAGCCTAATGGCTAATGAGACATCCAGGCCCATAGGCATAGCCATAGCCTAATGAGACACCCAGACTCATAACCATAGCCCATTGAGACATCCAAGCTCATAACCATAGCCTAGTGAGACATCCAGGCTCATAACATAATCACAAATGTATATATATGGGGGTCAAATTTGAGAAAAGAGTGCAAATTATCAAATGCGAGCATAAAATTCTATAATTTTCACTTTGTTGAAATATATATACGCATTTTATTACGTGTATGTAGGATATTTAGCAGTGAACCAGTTAATAATATACTTCACTGTAGGCGAAAGTCTCAACTTGAAATTGAATGTTATTCTGTGACTTTTTTTAGCCAATATTGCAATTAACATTGAATCAATTATCCAGGGGACATTCCATAAACGTAACAACGCAAAGCAAAATCGCTCACAAAGTCACTTAAATCATGATATTTTGAGATGGGACCTTCACCTACAGTGAAGTACATTATTAAGGAACAGATCATAACAAAGAAATATATTCCCCACGTTATTTATTCGACTTTATAAGGTTCCGTGTCAAAACTTCAAAAAGTTCCAAGGTTTTCTGCTGGTGGAATATGATCTCTACGATACTGTAGCTAAGAGTAGAGATTCATGACATGATCTAGAAGCCTCCCTGCCTTCAGCAGTGTCCAGTACAGCTAGGAAATAAAAGCCATACAATGACAACTTTCATAGTGCTGTTTTTTTATATGATGTTGAGTGTTAACTAGGTAAATCTTACCAAGATCTGTGTCGTTTATCCCCATGAAACTCTCTAGAATATTGTTGATCTTATCAATAGCATAATCAGCTGAATCACTGGCCTGGAATAAAGAATAATTTCTTAATAATTAATTTAAAAGCATCAACCAGTTTGCTGATCTAGGAATTCAAGTATTTTTGTCTTTTATTGTAATTTAATTTGAATGGATACTTTTATAACATAGTGGGAGAATCCATTAAGTATAGAAAGGTTTCAAGATGATCTATCTCTTCCTAACAATTTACATATAGTATCCAGAAATAAAATAATAAATCTGAATTGAAGACACCTGTCTGGAAACGGTTGTATCAATTATTATTGTTTTTACTTTGACAAAGCCCCTGTGGTGTGATATCAAAGTAGTGAACATCAAATCATTGCCAAAAAGATTCACCTAACTCGTTCTTCAAAACAAAAATCAAATTTTAAATAATCTGTCAGGATTAATGGACGAGAGATTGGACATTCGGAATCTAGAAGATCAAGCTCCGCAGGTGCGAGATGTTTTAGTTCCGAATGTTCAGTCGCGAGTCCATGAACTGACTCAAGGTAGAAAACATTTGAATGGGGAATTCAGTGTTAATTTTTAAGAAAAGATTGATCAAACCATACAAAGCACAGGTGACCATATCATACCTTTTTGGAAAGTTTGAAGACTTATCTAGTGACAACATGAAGCAGAATTTTGATTTTCATCCCAGGATGGATATTATTGGACATTATTAAAAAGCAGGTCGCCAGTGTTTGTCATTGTTAATAATATTTCCATCAAATGTCACAAAACAAAAGATAAAATGAAAAATCTGCTTGGCATTGTCACTAGATATATGCTCAAACATTCCAACAAGACATGAAGTATTATTCTATGGTTTGTAAATATTGAGTAATCTTGTCTTGAAAATTAACACTGAATTCCCCATTTAAATGTTGCCACTTTGACTCCCTCTTAAAAATGGACAGGGAGGAATTACTTTATACCAACGAAAAAATCCAACAAATTTTGATAAATGAGACATGTAAGAAAAATTTTCTGTATAAAAACATTGTCCCTGTCTGACAACAAAACCATGCCACTTGACACAGAGCTGTTATTAGAGCATGTGTACTTGGTCACTAAGCATGCTGGGAAATCAAAATCAGGTCACTTATACGATTCTGTTCGAAACCAAACGTCATCATGAGTAAACATATCATAATTTAGTTTTGCACGGTTTAAAATAAATTTGTATATTTATATACGCAATATATACCGTTGATGCACTGATATCTATTTTGGGCACGCATGAACTCCGTTATCATCATGATAAACCAGCTCGCATTATGTACTGTACACTAGCATTCTGCTTTCTGTTACATGATGATATGCAAATGAGATGGACACCCCTATCGATAAGAAAATTAATTGCATGGGGTTCATAGGCTCTGTGCATTTGTTGTTTATTCTTTATTTGTTAGTTCTCTGTCAGAGGTCATGGTGGCGGCGATTCGATCATTGAGCATACAATGTGGAGACATTTAGAATAAGAAGTGCCCATTCGGAAGATAGATGGGCAAGCTATAGAACAAAGGGGCTGGGTTTTAAGAAGAAATGATTTAATAAATCCAAGAAAATCAAAAGTCTAATATTTCTGTGAATATGATATAGGCACCTGAATGCAAAACTGAATGTATTAGTAAACCAGAAATTAGAAATACAGTATTGATATGACTTCACTGTCATAGGTAACATCCAAGTGAGTTAATATACCCAGTAAAAGCATGCAAAATATATATCACAAGCAATAACAAAATAATTCCCAAAATATAGCAAAAAAGGCAGCACAGTAGATGCAGGTTTTAGCTTCGCTGATCCATCAGTGCCAACATCGATGCCATTGCACGAATAAATGGGCTAAATTTGTATGTTTTCCTAGTGATGGTAAATCGGGCGGGGGATCTGTTATTCCCCTTGTCTCTTGTCCACTACCAAGACATAAAGCAGGCACATATATAGGGATGGCGCATAAGGGCAGTGCGGGTTGGGGATAGAGGAGCATATGTTACAAGCCCGACGACATGTATCTGGAACATTTACCATCACCCTTTTTTACAAACATGGACCTGGTCTGTACCCATGGGTGATGGTGAATTTTTCAGGAGCCAAATTGTACCAATGAAATAACTATATATATATTGAATAATAAATCACAAACCATCAGTTTATACATGTACATACACAGTTTAGAGCCATGCAGTCCAGAGACTTTACATTAAGTCAATAATAACAAACTTTCCTGTTGGACATAATGTCCATCCCCAATATTTTTCAGCCCACAGATTTTAATGTCTTGAAACTGAATCCAAAAAAAGTCAGAGGTCGAGATCTGAACCATTATTTATTGTATTGGTGAGAAATTGTGCTGAAAAGTATCAGTAACAGTTTGTAACTTGTATACTTATTGCTATCAAGTCAATAGCCATCAAATTTTGTATATTCTTATGATAAGACCTTTATACTATTTAAAATATAAAATAAAATTCTTTTTCCCACCCCTACAGTAATGCCCGAAATAATCGTCTCTTAACCACAGCAAAATTATGGGTAATTGTTCAGGATTTAGTAGAAAATATGGCTGGCTGCCATTCATCGGAAAGCTGAGAGCTTTCCAATGAATGGCAACTAGCCATATTTCCGACTAAATCCTGAAAAATTACCTATAATTCTGCTGTGGTTAAGGAGTCCATTATTTAGGGCATTACTTTATTTGAAAGAAACTCTGATGATAATCTAGGTATATAGTTTTATGGCCTAATGGAAAGCCTCAACTTAATGTGAACCAATACAGTGATAGTGAAAGCAGGTCAATCCTTGCATAGTGACTTTGGGCGATTCAGTGTGTTGCAGGTTTCCAGTCGCATATTGAATATTCAGGTATTTCAGAAACGGATAGATTCAAAGAAATGAGGTGTCTGTATACATGCATGTTTCACCTAACAAAGCCAGAGGAATACCGAAATTCTGAGAGAACTTAAAATTTGAATAGATCCAGAGGCAAGTTTGAACCCTTTCCTTACTGAATACTCATTGACGAGTAGTTCCCTGTAGGGTGTTTTGTTGAACTTATTATCTGATCATTTCCCACCAATGAATAGGAATCCTTCTGAACTTGTGTTATATGTTGTCTGCTTATATTTCTTGAACATCCCTCCAGATGAATAATAGACCATTCCGATGTATATTTTTATAACTGGTCCGAGAACCCATTACTAAAGAAAGGGTAAAAGTAAATTTTATTTGGCCCAGAGGCGGTTCACTGACGATTTTGAAAGAAACCAACAACTTTTTAGCTCTCATCTCATCGAAAGTTATATGGATTGGGAGGATGTGAAGCCAAAATAAATGCCCATGTTCCGCCTTCAGTACAACATCTTTAATTGGTCAGAGAGCCACGTAATATATCCTATCTTGAATTGGTCAGAGAGCCACGTAATATACCCTATCTTTAATTGGTCAGAGAGCCACGTAATATATCCTATCTTTATGTCTACATAAGGGAAACAAGAAAACTGCTGCATTATATCTCACAGGCCTTTTTTCATGACGTCATTTACGTTGAACCACGCAAAGAAGAGACCGATATGGAGATTTTAACATTTTTTGCTGATCATTCTTCTGGAATACATGTAAAAATTTACATATTTCTATGAATGACCAGACTATCGGCAGAACATATATGTTATTGTGGCTGATTTGATGGTAACATGGAATGACATTGACGGCTTGGATTATTCAACCTAATCGCTCTGTGACCTGGTTGAACATAATCTCCAAGCTGTCAAGGTCACACCATGTTACCGTTAATCCACCGCAATAACTTTAATTATAATGTTGACCTTGCAGAAGAGCCTAGAGGTTTATAATTTGGGAGAAGTCAATTCTTCCTGCTTGGTTATTAGGGAGAAGTTAACTGTTATCAGGGGGGAGGAACAATGGCTGAAGTTCAATTTTTACCCCAACATCACCCTTTCATAAACCTTCTATAGTGAGTAAGAATACATGCTGTTTAATATACTATGAGTGGCTTTGATTTTGTCGGCATCAATTTTCGTGGTTTGTCATCAAAATACTTTTTTGTTGGGACATGATTTCATGGATCAGATATCATATTTATGCAAATCAACATACCGGTATCCTACAATAGCTGTGTCATGACATATTTGAGAAGTAACTATTCAGAAATTAGATCCCAAGGTATTCCTGTGCTGAAAGCACAGCAAGCTATCATTACCCTAATAGCTACCAGCTTGGTTTCAAACATTGGCCAGGTTGTTATTTATTAGTTTATGTCATCTGCACATGTTGAAAGCCTTTACTAAGAGACCAATGTATTGAGCACTGTTTATACAAACTATTATAGAAGGGATCAGATGCATATTGTAATTGTGAATGAATTAATTCAACAAATAACAGACCCCCAAGAATTAAAAGGATTTTAAAGTAATCAGTAAATATAATTTAAATATGCTGTTGGGACATACATGTACATGTATATAAGAGAATACATACATGTATTTAATGTAATTTTACATGTACATGTATGCATACCGGTACTCATTTTTAAGAGAGAGAGAAACCATTTCTCACTGAGACAAAAATAGGGAGAAGTGGACCATCTTAGGGAGAATATGTCTCTAGGCCGGTCCCTGTTGCTGGCTTTATCAATTTTATTGAACTAGTAAATATTTTTTTCAGGATTTAGGTTCAGTGAAGCAAGTGCAAGAAATGGAGTGTGCTGCTACAAACCTGGGGTCCTACCTGCAATATATTTTTTATTTTGAGTCACAATGAATATTCATGGCAATATACAATGGACATTCATATATAAAATTACATTAAATACATAATGCGAAAGAAAATTGGGATTAGGCAAAAAGACAATGCATATTCATGGACATATACAATGGACATTCATATATAAAATTACATTAAATACATAATGTGAAAGAAAATTGGGATTAGGCAAAAAGACATCAGCTTAAATACATAATGTGAAAGAAAATTGGGATTAGGTAACAAGACATTGGTTTAACTGAGCTTTCATGTGTTTATAACAATATCAGTCAGATTAACCCTTTCATGGCGGAGCTGTTCTGGTGCAGCATTAAAGATCCTGTGCCAGTGCATTCTCTTATATATGCAAGTCTTGCATATATGAGAGAATGCATTGGCCTACAATGTCAAAGTACATTGTAAATATTATTTGGCCTATGTATGTATTCTCTTATATATGCGATGTTCCCTATGGGATACTCACATATATAAGAGAATACATTGGGACAGGCTTTTAATACAAATTTCAGGAAGCTCCAGTCATGGAAGGGCTAGCAGGTCTCTGTGTTGGGAGAGTGTGTCAAACTTGGCATTTCCAACTGCATAACACTCCGCCCCCAAACACTTGCTACAGACCAAAATTTCCAAGTCAAGGAAATTTGATCTCCCCTTTAGTTAGAATTTTCCAACTGGTATCACAAGCTTCTAATTGCTGGAAATTTCAAATATCCATCCAACTGATGGGTTCTAACCACAAATTTCACAGTATATCGGTATACTGGTCTATAAATCAAACAATTTCGACCTATATTTGATTTGAAATTTCCAGCTACCGTAATGTTTTGTCAATTATGAAAGTTCCAACTGTTGAATCTCAGACCTCTCGACTTCTCCCCCCTTTTTGGCACATCCCTGAACGCATGCATATACTCTATTAATATTATCATCAGCATAAAACATAAAAGCTACCATTAATCATGGTGCTTACAGTGCAATGGACTGTGCCAAAACACTCCATGCACAACAACCAACTGACAAATCATTTTGTCTTATGGGTTACATGTTGTTAAACATAACACATGTTAAATAAATGTTGCACTGATATTTGCACTGGTATCAGCGACCAGCCAAGAGGTTTAAAATCTACCCACTCTCCCTCTAGGCTGGTACATACCGATACACACTGCACTTGATTTGTGACACCCAGCACACAAATTGAGGCCTCTCAGTGCACTTCATAAACCTATCAGTGCAATTTAGCTTTTTGACGAAATATATATATAACAATAGATCCTTAACACTTTCATGATGGGAGCTGCGTTGGTGCAGCATTATACCGTCAATGACTGGAGCTTCCTGAAATTTTATGAAAAGCCTGTACCAATGCATTCTCTTATATATGTGAGATTCCGACAGGGAGCCTCACATATATATAAGAAAATACATTGGCCTAACAATATTTTCCTTAACATTGTAAGATTAAGCCAGTGCATTCTCTTATACATGTATATGGGAGGCTCCCTATGGGACACTCGCATGTAAAAGAGAATGCACTGGCACAGGATCTTTCATGTTGCACTATAAGCGCAGCTCCCATCATGAAAGGGTTAAAGATCATGTGCCATAGCATTATCTTGTACATGTATATGCAAGTCTCCCATAGGTAGCTTTATAGCATACAGGGTATTTAAGAGGCAATTGTCAAGGCAAATATTGTTAACCCAATGTATTCTCTTATATATGCGAGGCTCCCTATTGGGGAACTCGCATATATAAGAGAATGCATTGGCACAGGGTTTATGCAAAATTTAAGGAAACTCCAGTCATGGGATGGTTAAGCTTACATGTATATATGACTATTTGTTAGTTAATTGATAATCCCCAATGGTCACTTATGCCCTGAAGTGCTTCATCCATAGTTGACAAGAACTAACATTAAACCATTTTGATAGATACATGTACATGTATAAATAAACATGTGGTTTATTTATTGAGAATCAATAGCCACCAGTAATTTAGGATTGTTTGTGTCCACCTGACCAAGCTAAAATGGTCACGTTGTGCACTGGATCAACATCTGATTAGGTCAGAACGGTATTTAACATGCTTTGACTTAAATAATTTGTTGTTATATCTTGGGGAATCCCCAGTTGTTCGAGAATGTGGATTTCCACAGGAACATGCTCGATAATGTGGATTTCCACAAAAGGAACATACATGTATACTGTATGTAGAGGCGATAAATTACAAATATAATTTTTTCTCTGGGAGAATGAAGAATATGCTTATGGATTGCTTAGGGGGCATGGTTCAATGTACATATATTGTTTACACACTGTACATGGTTTTTGATCACGCAAATAATTCCTTGTTCACTATTAATATTTTTTTCAATGGCTGTCAGACACCAGTTCCGGTTTTGAAACAGTATAGGAGCAGAGGTCCTTGACACAAAACTGGTTATAACACTATAAGTACCTATATGTAAGACAAGGTTCCTAATTCCAGAAATTTTTAATTTCTACATGTCCTCAAAACCGTGGCCAGAAATGCAGCAATATACGAAAACGCAAAAATAATACTGAAAAAGTCATATACTTGAATAATTTCTTCCATTTTGGTATATGAGTTAACCATGTAGAGCTAGTAACAGTGGAGATACCTTCCATGAAAACATCAGACACCACTGGAGAATGTACAAAAAAGTGGTCAAGCAGAACTCTGTCCCGTCACGTGACAGACCATAATGGCAATAACATTAGAAAAACGAATATATGCATATCGATACAGCCATCAAATTCCTGGAATATTGTCCTTTTAATACTTTGATATATGCTGTCGCTGACTGAACATGGTTGATTCATATATCAAACTGTTGGGAGTTATTATAAGAATACGAATATACTACCATTATATATTATTTTATGTCTATTATTGCATTTCTGGCCACATTTTGTGGACATGTGGAAATTCTCAATTTGAAGAGTAAAGAATTTGCTTTATATAAATATATATATCAAGAGTTATGTAGGCACGGACTCAGTATGAATGTTCATTGCTTCAAATTTGCTTAACCCTTTCATGATGGGAGACTCACATACATTAGAGAATTCAATGGCAAAAGGTTTCTTGCAAAATTCAGGAAGTTCCATTCATGGAAGGGTTAATTCATGAGCGTGAATAAATACTCTTTACTTAACAAAGTGGCCATGTATCAATCGGAATGGCACATTGAGATGTCCCTCTACTCAGATCAAGCTTGAAAATCGGTCCCGATTTTTGCCCATGTCTGGGTTTGAACCCATGCCAACCTCATCGAGCCCAGACTGCGATGATCGTATCCACAACCCAACCACCCCAGCTAGGGGACATCCTTAAAAACAAACCCCATTCACCGAGAGTTGGGAAGCATATTATCAACATGGGAATATTGAAACAGAACGGATATGCCATTCCATTGGAACAGCATAATGCACTTCCTCCGAAATTTAGTCTGTGACCATATATGATTACTGGTACTGGCGTATAAATATACTGGTATATATCAGAGTTATGGAGGCATGGACTCAGTTAAGGTTATGACTAATTTTGTCACAGGAGGTGGCAATGTCACTAGACTATATGTATATCCATATATAACCACAATGTCACCAGACTATTTGTATATCCATATATAAACCACATTGTCACCAGACAATATGTACCATACATGAACATGTATATCCATATATAAACCACAATGGTATGAGGAAAACTTACTTCTTCCACCTTAGCTGTGCCCTTTGAACCGATTCTTAAAGTCTGCTTTCCTGTTCCAAGACTCGAACTGCCTTTTTTACTGGTCGGAGGTCCTATATTTGCTGAAAAATGTTAAAACATTATCCATTTAATTATCATAAAAGATGGTTTGTTATAGAACAGATTCCTAACTAAAACTGACTGTAGGATAAAGCAAAAATAATTACATGTTCATATCCATAGTAAAAGATTTCATTGGGATCTGAAACTAAAATACTTAAACCTTCCACAACGGGAGCTTCCTGATTTTTTGGCGAAAACCTTGTGCTAATGCATACTCTAATATATGAAAGTCTCCCATAGGGAGCCTCGTATATATAAGACAATTCATTGGCCTAAAAATATTTACATTGACCTTGTAAGCCAGTGCATTCTCTTATATAGGTGAGGCTCCTTTTTTATGAACTCGGACAGAAAATGTGGCTATTTTAGAACATTACAACATTTTATATGGAAATATCTCTTTTTAAATACTTTTTAATGAAGTACTTGTACAGTAATGCCCTAAATAATCGACTCCTTAACCACAGCAGAATTATGCGTAATTTTTCAGGATTTAGTCAGAAATATGGCTTGTTGCCATTCATTGGAAAGTTCTCACACAGCTTTCCGATGAATGGCAACAAGCTATATTTCCGACTAAATCCTGAAACATTACCCATAATTCTGCTGTGGTTAAGGAGTCGATTATTTAGGGCATTACTGTATGTGTAACAGCATATGTTTCTCATATTTGTGTGTTGGTATAATAACTGAAACATGCCTTGAAAAGGAGTTTCACATAAATTATGCTGTTATTGCTGCACTGGTGCAGCATTAAAGATTATGTGCCAGTGCATTCTCTTATATATGCGAGTTTCCCATAGGGAGCCTCGCATATATAAGAGAATGTACTGGCTTACAAGGTCAAGGTAAATATTGTTTACTATTATTATGTTGATTTTATAGATTAAAATTGTCAAGAAGTACATTGTAAATTACTCCAATAAATCATTGACTATAAATTAAGCCAATATCTTTCAACCTCCCTCTTATTGTGTTTAAATCTCCTACAGGTACCTGTCCTGCTGTGGCTGTCGTTTGTTTGTTCAATATCAAGCAAGGTTTCTGATCGGAACTGTATAAAAAGAACTAATTACATTACATATTGATTCCAGGGTGGCAACTGAGTTTAATACCAACCATCTATTATCTGTCAGTGTTGCCATGTGATAATGATCATTACAGCAACCATAGAGATAGTTGTGATCACTGCATTAAGTGAATGGGAAAAAGAATGGCAGACACGTACAGTTCCATGTGATGCCATTTGCAATGATTTTCACTCATTATATATTTCACGTAACTCATTCACAGACCACCATGCAATTACAAGTGAGAACATAGATCATTGCATAACAATTAGCAGGATGTGATTTAGATCAAGGCGTAAATCTCTGCTCTGCCTACGCCCATAGAAATCATATTCCACACGTTCACATTTTTATACCATTGAAAAAATAACGCAGGTAATATTTTCTTGGTTAATACCTGTTCATCAATAATATATTTCACACTAGGTGAAAGCCCCACCTTGAGGTTGCATGATTTAGGCAACTTTTGTGAGCCGTTTTCACGATAAACATTTAATTCATTAACAGTATCTGGATGAAATTCCATGATTTTAGTGAAGCAGAGCAAAATCAGCTCATAAAAGTCACCTAAATCATGCAATTGCAAGTTGGGACATTCATATACATGTATTGTGAAATAACTCATTAAGGACAGGCATTAATATATTTAATGTAATGTCATATATTACCCGCACTATGCTTTCAATGGTTTACAGTTCTTCATCAGAACTTAACAAAGTACCCAGTTTTTAACTGGTGGAATTTGTTCTCTACTGGCGTAGCAAGATTTGAGATTCATTCCATGATCTAGATGTGAATACAGTAATGCCCGAAGTGAAGTATATGACCCTTTAGCCACAGCAGAATTATGGGAAATTTTTCAGGATTTAGTCGGAAATATGGCTTGTTGCCATTCATCGGAAAGCTCTCATCGAGAGCTTTCCGATGAATGGCAGCAAGCCATATTTATGAATAAATCCTGAAAAATTTCCCATAATTCTGCTGTGGTTTAGGGGTTGATTATTTAGGACATTGGTGTATATAACAATTCAGTCATGATCCCTGAATGATTAATTTACCATTGAAAAAAAAGCCACTCTGTCAACACCTACGATTGGTTTACTTTACTTTATTGGGATTTATTGTCATTTCAGGCACTAGGCCACATTTCACATATCATGACGTTGCCAGTTTTATGGGTGGAGAAAAGACCGCAGAGAGGGTTAGGTTTGCCAAGAAAATCATTCCACTGAACATAGAACCAATGACCCCTGCAAAGCAACTGACAAACTTGCCTAAATACATGAATCAGGTTATCCCTTCTAAATGGGATTTGAACCAGCTTTGCCATCACTGGATGGATAATGGCCTCCTATTAAATTAATGTGCCCTGCATTTTACAAACTGTTCCACTGCCCACTGGGGCCCCATCAACACCTATTAACATATTAGTAAATACACTGGGGTATTAAACGGACGTGGGACATTGAGACAGAGGGGAGGGTAGTGTCTCATCTCCCAAATTTAGTCATATTTTCCAGCATTTGGACATTTCATTCCTGACACATCATCAGTTGGAAATTTCAGATCAAAAATAGGTTGAAATATTTCGGACAGTTTGATATTCCAGTCAGTGTTTAAGAAGGAAATCTGTTGGCTTAAATACAAACCAATAATAAATATTTTCCACTTTCTTGAATGAAATGGCCATAAGTTGGAAAATTTCCAATGATATGGAGGGGGTGTCATTTGGAAACATTAGAATACCAGTTGCAGTTGGAACATTTCCAACCCGAGGGCCGGGAGAGGGGGGTGCAAATTGAATTTCCCAAACTGATTTTGGGTCTGGTTCAAAAGTGGGGGGGGGGGGGGGGGGGCACTTGGAACTTCTAAGTTGGACATCAGTCCTAAGAACATCTTTTAACCACATCCCAGTATGCAGTATACATGCAGGTAATCATTTGGAACCCCCTATTGGAAAACCAGTATATATACGCAAGATGTACATGTTTAGAATTAATATTTTTAAGGTGGTTATTTTTGTTAGCTGTTTCACAGTTACAAATTTTCACAGGGCTAGCATTACTAAATTCACCCTCTGAGGACCTCATTCTGCTTAGGCCTCATCTTCTCTGGAAAGTATCTTTATTATCAAATTAACAAGTTATTTTAGTTTCTTTAATAGAAACTTCTTTAGAAATTTCCTTTTCTTTTTTAGCTTAGTTCTCTATATCCCCAAATTGGCAGATGAAACAATGAATATCGGTGTGCCCAATGGGTGCACATCATCATCTGGGAACTTAAATCTGTGTTTATGTCTCCCAAAGCAGATGAGGCCATACAGAATGAAGTCCTCATAGGATGAATTTGGTGACACTAGCCTGATGTGCTGTAAATTTCCAGCAACATATTTTGAGGCCTGGAATCAACATTTTGGAACATGATGCAATAGGACTATAGTAATGCCCTAAATAATCGACTCCTTAACCACAGCAGAATTATGGGTAATTTTTCAGGATTTAGTCGGAAATATGGCTAGTTGCCATTCATGTTAACAAGCCATATTTCTGACTATAAATCCTGAAAAATTACCCATAATTCTGCTGTGGTTAAGGAGTGGATTATTTCGGGCATTACTGTATTTTAGACCTTCTGGCAAATGTCTATACAATAACACTATAACACAGGTTCCACACTGACTGACTGCTCAACATTAAATCAACATGAAATGAAATGAGATGATTCAACATTAACATTTCAGATGTATGTAGCTAATGTGTGGGATGAATACACAATTATTTACACTGGTCACACATGGAACATATTTGAAATTTCTTCAATAGTCGACCATAGTTAGAGAACAAATGATGCATTCTTATAACTTGAATGCGTCACATAGTCAATTCAGCAACTATTTGTTTCTATTATTATCATGCCAATTCTCAACTCCTATGATGAAACAAAGGTGACGATTGGTCTCTAAAACAGTCAAACCTATTATATTTGAAATACACATAGTTGAATAGAATTGTAGAATCACAGTGATATTTAACCCTTTGAGTGCCAGGGGCCGATATTATCGGCCCTAAACCTACACAATAAGTCTGTTAAAGAATATAATAAAATATATTAAAATTGTAAAAAATTGTAAAAAAAAAAAAAAAAAAAAAAAAAATTGTTAAGCCAATGCATTCTCTTATATATGCGAGGCGACCTATGGTCGACTCGCATATATAAGAGAATGCATTGGCACAGGGTATATGGGTTGATTCAAAAATCGGACCTGGCACTCAAAGGGTTAAGAAAAATACAGTCATTGTTCTAGAGCATCAGCATGCTCAAACATTCCTACTTTTGTTTCTGTCTGTCATTGCTCATGCAGAGAATAAATGACTACATCCTGGCATATATTTTGGGTTATCAACTGCATGAACAATATACATGTATGGAATTTAGATTCACAGAGCCAAAACAAATTCTCATACGGTACAATTCAAAGAGAAAGGGTTGAAAAATTATTATTCTGGTGCATATTCTCTGGAAAAAAAATTGTTAAATTAAGGGCTGCCTCTTCAGAAATGAAGCCCTCAAATTCATCAATGATTTTTTCCCAGAGATATCACATTTCAAACAGTGATTACCTTGCTATTTCATGAGTGCATAGAGGTAGACTATATTTATGGAGGCCAAATTCACATTTATTAATAATGGCACCGAAGCTCAATTCTATTGAGGTCCAGCACAACTAAATTGAACTTCTGTGTAATCCAGAACAAAGAGTCAACTGTCCTACATATTGCACTTTTAAGCATAATTTAAAACGTTTGAAGTGCAATTCAATTGCGCTGAAGTGCAATTACTATTAATATCATACATCGATCCATCATACATCAAGTCCTGTGGACGCATCTATCAACATGTATCACCCTATCAACGGTTATTTCAATATACTTGGGAGGGGTTTAGTTTAGCCACATTGTCCATATCAAAGCACGATCTATTGCGCTTAAGCAACATTATTTTGTTTAATAATTGTGCTTCAATTAAGTCAGTTAAAATGCATTTCAGCGCCTTTGGATTATGCTTATGTACAATTAGATTGGTCTAAAGTGCAATTGAATTAGGAGGTACTAGTAATCATGATACCTGGTGTGATATTTGGAAAGCAATCACTTGGTCTTACATGTATGATGGAAAGCGAAGTCTTATTGGAGCCATCAGTCCATTTATAAATGAAAATTTTACTGCATATCATATTGCATAGTATACATGTATTATGCATCTTTCTAGATATTTGATATTGTTGCTGAATTTTTTTTCACCTTGTGTACTTGTCAACATAGTTTTTGTTTCATGCAAAAATATACAAAATGGCCTGCACCAATGCTATGCTATTAAATGATATACTATTGTTTTTCAGGGTTTGACCAGGTCTGGCCAGATCTGTCAAAACTGGGTCTCAGTCCTTTGGATTGGATTGAGGAGTCAGGGCCATAGATTTTATATGTATTATTTTAGTTTGCAATGCACGCAAAGAATAATTGAAGAGGGATTTCTGTACTGTTAATATGTAGATATTTCACAATCCTGAAAGCTGCTCAAAGGTCAATTCTAAAACATTGATATGGCTACATACATTATCTATGCTTGTTGCACATTCAGGTATAACACATATAAACCAAAACAATGATTTGGTATCGCCATGCAGCCACTTAAAGTTTAAACTGGAACAATTTACACAACTCAGGGTCCTGAAAGAGATTTTACATGTGCTTAGACAAAGTGCACCAATATGCAACATCCATATCCTTCCATTTATGCCTGGAACAACTAGTAATATTGGTATCTACTAATACATTGGCATCCTAATCCTTGATATCAAAGTTGTTGTCATAATAGATGAGAAACAATGATTTTATGTTGCTACAGTAATGTTCTAAATAATCGACCCCAAAGCCACAACAGAATTATGGGAATTTTTTTAGGATTTAGTTGGAAATATGGCTTGTTGCCATTCATCGGAAAGCTCTCGGTGAGAGCTTTCCGATGAATGGCAACAAGCCATATTTCCGACTAAATCCTGAAAGATTTCCCATAATTCTTCTGTGGTTAAAGGGTCATATACTTCGGGCATTACTGTATATGACATATTCATTTCTACTTTTCCAATGGCTTAGATTTATATTCTTTCAGGTCAATCAGGATTAGGCGAAAATTTCCTCGATTCATGCCACTTCAAAATTGTCTTCCATGATAGAGGCACTGATACAACATTTTAGAACACCATTTATCCTGACAAATGCCATTTATAATCTAACAAGAGCATCGCTAGGGCGTGGCAAAATACGCCCTTTAGCCATTTCGAATTGTACTATCGCAAAATAAGATAATACTTTGAGCTTACATTTGAAGAAAATCTGATATACCCCTTATTTCAATGCCAAAATGTGGTCAATTCTAAGTCGAAAAATGGCCATAACTCATGTAAAAATAATTAGACAGAACCTATATTCAAACTTGGCCTGTAGTTTTAGCTGGGAAATACACATACCAGCTTTGGTTCAGCTCAAATAATCAAAACTGGAGTTATCGGTCGGAAACCAAAATGTTATGAAATTGGACGCATGCACGGACGCACGCACGGACTGATTATAATAGTCCTCCGAACCCGTTGGGTCGGCGGACAAAAAGGGCCGTAACTCATATTCGAACTTGGCCTGTATCTTTAGCTGGGAAATACACATACCAACTTTGGTTCAGATCAAATAATCCAAACTGGAGTTATCGGTCGGAAACAAAAAATGTTAACAGACGGTCAAATTCTAAGTCGAAAAAGGTCCGTAACTCATGTAAAAATAATTGGACGCAATCCATATTCGAACTTGGCCTGTATCTTTAGCTGGAAAATACACATACCAAATTTGGTTCAGATCAAATAATCCAAACTGGAGTTATTGGTCGGAAACCAAAAATGTTAACAGACGGTCAAATTCTAAGTCGAAAAAGGGCCGTAACTCAGTAAAAATAATTGGACGGAACCCATATTCGAACTTGGCCTGTATCTTTAGCTGGGAAATACACATACCAACTTTGGTTCAGATCAAATAATCCAAACTGGAGTTATCGATCGGAAACCAAAAATGTTAACGGACGGACGGACAGACAGACTGAATCACTGATAACATAATACAACCTTTTTTCAAAAAGGGCGCATAAAAATCGACATGTGCCGGTATGTTATATAATCAAATCTGAAAATTTGTGTAAAAGCAAAAAACGGCACATAAAACATTTTAGAAGACAACCAACGATATATAATATCAACCATTACACATCTTCACCAAGACAGTAAACAAACAGTGTAAAACCTGCACATATACATGTATGAATGGTCGAGATGATGTATGAGGGAACTATGTACACATAATGTGCATCAAGGACAGCCATGAGAAAGAGGAGACATGCATCTATCACTTTATGATGAGATACGTATACATTCATCTTGGACATACCACTTCCAAAATCATCTGTAGAAAAAGAGAGTATAATTGAACAAAACTTGTAGCAGCTGAACAGCAAATAAGCCATACGGATAATCCTGTCATTCTTAGATATTTCATACAATAGGTATCGAGCATGAATTGATTCAAGAAATTTCGCAGATCTTCGACAAATTCTAACTTAATTATTGAGAAAAAATATCATATCCACGTATAATATTGTCACTGATAAAATTGCAGCATTTTATAATAATTTAATAGTACAACATAATATTCATCTGTAACTGAAAAAATTTATTATAAAGTATTGCAGATATTGGGTGAATTTCATGTCAGATATGACTTGAAGAAAATTATTCAATCCATTATTATTTATTATCGTTTTTCTTATACTAACTACATGTACATGTGCAAATCTGATAATAAACAAAATTTATTCATCTATGAGGATGGCAGAAAAATGGTTCTGTTTATACCAGTATACATTTTCAAGTTGCAACAGTGGTATTAAAGTGTACTGGCCACAGTACCAGTTGCTTTCATGGGCAACTTCAAATTGGTAAAGTAAATGCCTAATGCGAGTCTTTGTTTTATCAAGATTTACCAGTACATGTACAATAATATAAGTGTACAGTATGTGAATGATACTTGTCTTTATATCTCTTGCAAGATCGACTAGTATAACATTAAATGTTAAAATATAATGCTCAATTTCACATCAGCATATCACCTCACAAATCACGACCACAAAACATACATATAAATGAACAAGCATTACAAAAATGTCTTAACTTGCAAAATTCTCAACCAAATAATTATTAATCGTAATATATAATATCAGTATCTCTAAAAGTGCAAAGGACTAATTAAACAAGCTTTTCTATTAGGCAAACCAATTAAACAAGCTTTTTCAGCAGACAAACTAAAGAAAGCAAATGAATTTCTAGTAAGAATCAGAACCTGTAGCCATGATGGCAACTCTACTATGGTATGTAAAGGAAAAATCAGTATTTATAAGGATGGCTGTGTTGCATTCATACGATGCATTGGTCCATTGCAATGCCACTATCTGGTGTCTACGTTATACTGTCTTGACTGTTCAGTGTGTGCATTACATTATAACGCAGACCTTCCAATTATAGCTGATATGTTCAATATTGGAATAAATACAATATTGCAGACCGAATCTACAAGGTAAATCCCAATATCAAAATATTTATTAACACTTTCTATACTAAACACTCATTGACAGGTAATTCCATAGGAAATGTTAAAATAATAAGTTCAACAAATGACCATACATGTGCATCGTTTGTTGAACTTATTATCTGAAAATTTCCCACAAATGAATATGAATCCTTCTGTACTTAATTGTATTAGCTTTTTGTTTGTCTGTCATCTGTTCACATTACCTCAACACCCCTCCAAATAAATAATAGACCATTCCAATGTATACTTTTATAACTGAATGGGATATTCCATTTAGTACAGAAAGGATTAATACCAGCAGAAATAAAATTTTCACAGCTTCACAGACAAAGACGACATCTTTAATCAAATGAAAACAAGAACCACTATGGAAAAATCATGAAGTCATGATGCACATGTTTCTATGGTATATAAGGTACTGTATAATTTAGGTTTCACATTGTGTTGAACAGAGAATCTCTTCGATAGGTTCGTTAACAGATAAAACTTAATGGACATATCATAGCCATCTGAATGTCTTAATAATGGTGTTGCCTATATTCCAATTTCAACGCAACATGGTTGAACATGCCAATGCATATCACAATAGACCTAACAGACTTGTCCACATATTCCTTATAACCGAGTGTATTTAAGGTGAACATCAAACTGTCTATGCCAGTCCTTCGATTTTGAAAAATGCAGGTACGCAGTTTATTGTGGACATTATATTTATCCAGGTGCGCAATTGTGCTTTGGTGCACTTAACGGGAAATACAACATGTATAAGTTACAACCGATGCATGTGCATGAATATATATATGACGATCGTTGTTAACCCAACCTTTACTGTGCTGCATTTTATTAGTTAATTATTGAGTAAACTTAACCAAGTTCTGGTTCTTGCTAATTTTTATAGCACTACTCTTCAATTCAAGGTGTGCGATGGAACACAAGAGCAATTGTGTGCCTCATAATCAAAGGACTGCTATGCATACACATCAACAAACAATTATTAAACAATATGTTTTAAAAAGAATACTTACAAAATCCTGATTTCATAGGCTCCACTGTTCTGAATGTGAATTCCGTTCCTTTTCTAATCTCTTTCAACATTTTTGCTACTTCATAATGTCTACAACCCACCAAACTTTTGCCATCTATTTTCTCTATATGATCACCAACGGAAATCAGTGGGCATCTGTCCATAATACTACCTTCCTTGATGCGCTTTATGAAGGCATACCCAGCCCCATTGTCCGTTATAGTAAGTCCTAAGGAATCTTCTGACTTGGATACATCCACTTCTTTTGGCTGTCCTTTTGTGTGAACAAATATGAAATCTTCCAAACCAATTTGGCCTCCAAGTAATTTTCCCATGTCCGCCTTGTGTGTGTTCAAGGTGCAAAAGAGGATCTGCATAATAGTAAAAATATTGTTTATGTCATGTCACATGGTACACTCTTTGAGAGCTAAGTTAGACTTAGTATCAAGCTTAATATAATAAACAGCTATAACTAAAGATATATTACATCTTTCGGTCCCTGAAACTGATAAGTTAGTACTCAGGTGCTCTGCCAATGTAGCATTCTACTAACAACACTGAAAATCTGAAGCAAATCGACCATACCACTACATAGAAAACATCGTCTGAACTATGATAATTTGGAAATATTTACTACTCGAATCGGGACGCATCTATCAGCAATAAACTAAAGAAAAGGAAAAAAAATCAAAAGTTATGTCTAACATAAAAATGACACTTCCTGAAACGACATATATGTTGAACACATTCCACTCGCGAACCGTACAGTGACATATACAACTGTACATGTATGTCGTTCTACTCTCCAAAGGGTTAAAGTGTGATATTCAGTAGAATAAATCTTTTGCTTTCAATTTCAGAGACATTATCATTTGTCCTCTAAAGCAGCAATACTTACCATGAGGCAATGCGTAATTAAAACAGAAACAGGCATACAATTATTCAACCCTCAGATAAATTTAAACTTTGTGGTGATATAATCTAGCGATTTAGCATACCTGAATAAATTATAATTTATGACACAATGCCAATTTATCTTCAAATACAATTTCAAGGGATCAGATTTCAAACTACAATACTGAATCCTTGTTAAACATTAGTCCTGAAGGCAATATATTTAATTGGTACAATAGGCTTGAACAAGAGTCTTTTATAATTATTTACAATTATTATTTAATATTCAAGCTGTTACATACAATTAAACAAAATTCCTACTGAGTTATTATTTATTAATATTAAATATTACTATCAACATACCAGTGATAAATTATTCAACTTAAAAAGGTCCAGCTTCAGCAAAAGTGTCCAGAACACTAATTATATAATTTTGTAAACCCTTTCTATACTAAATGTATTCTCCCAATCAGTCATAAAAGTACACATTGGAATGGTCTATTATTCATCAAGAGGGGTTTTCAAGAAAAATAAGCAGAAAACAGAAAATAAAAGTGCAGAAAGATTCTTACCGGTATGTATTGATTGGAGCAAAATATATGGTTGCTTGTTATCTTATTATTATCTGAACATTTCCTAAGGGAACTACTCATCCATGAGTATTTGGTAAAGAAACGATTAAACATTTCACACAAACTCTTGTTTTATAGAAATAAATATAATCCATTTTAAAAAGACAGGTGTACATTTTCCACAAGCCAATGCTGGTATCAATGCTGGTTACTGTATGTAAAGCAGGGACATTTCACATTATTTTTGGTTGCTGGGTCACAGCTTGGCAACTGTCAATCGTTGCAAGCAAATCGCTCTGATTTTAAATTATATTTAGATTTTACCTAGATACTCGTAAACAGAACTATACATGTATATTTACCATGTTTTACTGGTAGATTATACAGGTATGTTGTTTGCTAAAATAAGCAACTTCAATGACTGCATGCCTAAGACATTTTCGGTAGACAAGGTGGTGTGAACAACTTTTGGAATCGGACGTGGAAGATTAAGATGATAATGACTACGACATTTGTGAGTTAGAATAGGAGAACGAAAGCACAGTGACACTGGAATAAATTCAGACGTCAGACGTTCCAGCAGCGGGTGGCATTGTTTCAAATACTGATACGAAAAGAGGTCAATGTATGGGGCAGTTGAGGTGTTGTGGAAGTGGGCGGAGCTTATGTCGGGGTAGGGCATGGCTTTTACTTTCAATTGGGGGTAGATGCATAGCGACCGTTGCCAGGAAGTTATTGTTTGGCAATGTATTCTGATCTTAAATTACTCAAGTGGTCAATGGGGAACTCACTTGTAAAGTTTCAGACCTGTGACACCACTTAAACATAATAAACGCATAGTGCCTAAACATAGTCTACAATAAATCAAAAATAACACTGGGAGCCCAGGGTCATGGTGTCCATCATTGTGGGCAGCCATGGCTCAAGGGTTAATTTGACGTGATACTACATTAAGATCGCAATTCACTGTATACCGGTACATGTCTATCTATCTACTTGATACTCCATCACCCTCAATGTGCTGAGGATTATGTGGAGGTCCAGGTGCTACCACGGCCGAGTAACTTTATAACCATGTGGTGACTCCAGTAGCGTTCTTTAACATGCACACACCGAGGCGTGTACACGGGTCAGCCATTAAAGTCCGTGCCCGATCGGACAGCGTACTGCACCAACGACAACATACCTGGACAAGTGTTGTAATGGGGGGGAGACGGCATTTTCATTCGGATCTTTATTCAGTGATATCGAATGAGACTTTTCAGCCTGAAAAACTTGGTATCTGACAGAGTTCTGATTTTTGTCAGACTACCCTGACCAGGTTGTGATCCCCGCCCGATAGCACGAGAGACCAGTATGCTACCTCTCGGCTATCGACTTTCCATGCATGAAACAGGTCAGGGAGAACCCAAAATCGATGTACTAAACCTCGATTTGTGTGAAAAACCTCGATCGATGTTGTTCGAGACCATGTGACCACTGGTCAAAACATACACCCATGATATAAGGGGAAACACTCTAAACCAAATATGATACTAATGGAAGTAATATAGTGTAAGTGATATAGTGTGGAGTATTTCATAATAATAATAATTCACATTTAATAATTAAAGGGGTACTGTACGCCAAATGTTGTTGTTGGTTTCTATAGTCTCCGAGTCGGAGATTTAAGGTAACAATTTGTTCATTATTTGAAAGTCTGTTGAGTACGAAGTAGTGTTACGGATGACAAATTTACCGGAATGCAAAAATACAAATTGTCGTTGTCGAGTAATTTTTGTACAGTTTTCAACCAAATGAATCAAATAAAAGTTATATTATAGGCATACTAGTCCCATACAATCATTTAAGTTATTGTATTGTCGCTAGTCAGTGGGTGCATGGCTTGAGTCAAGTTGAGTGTTCTCCCCGTATCATCATAATATTTTAAGCGATCGTGTGTGCGATCGGTTTAACAATCCAGTATCCCTCAATTAATTTATTTGATTACGGAAATTCGTAATTTAATTGATGCCATTTTATGGCTCCAGTCATAAATTCAATTTATATCAAATTACTAACTTTTAAATTATTAAATTTTAAGATAGCCTATTAACCTGAGCGTTTACAGAATACATCTTCGACTCAAATTACTTATGTTGCTATATATTATCGATATTAGATCGTTGTTGTCACTGGAAATTTAATGAAAATGGCGTACATGCAGTACCCCTTTAATTGTGCTTGATTGCGCTTAAGCAAAATTAATTATTAAATATGAATTTGGCCTCCCATAGGTGTAAGATGAAATACTCCACACTAGAACCTTGATCGAGGTTTTTTACACAAATCGAGGTTTAGTACATCGATTTTGGGTTCTCCCTGACCTGTGTATTAAGAGATAATTATATTTGGATCCGGGCCCATTCGCCCCAGGGCCAGCTCGCCCCAGGCAGTTTTTGGGGCGAGCTGGCCCACCTTTCCGGGGCGAGTCGGCCCGGGTATTACATTTGTATTAAAGTTGTATATAAGTTAATTTATATTGATATATTAATTTTTTAAGTTCATATTATGATATATTTCAGAGATATGTTCATCAATTTCGACATTTATATTACTTTAGGCAAGTTAATAGCCAGTAGGCCTATATGATCCTATATCACACTAGTTGGTCTGAACGACGAACCAGCGAATTCATAAATAACAATGAAAGACCCACCACCATCCTCAATTTATATTATAAAATGTATAAAGATTTCGTGGAAAGATTTGTTACAAATTAAAAACAAAATTATTTTAATTCATTAAACATTTTATTCAAATTTAAAAAAAAATATTTTAATTCAAATTTTTTATTTTAATTTATTTATTCTTTGAAACTATTATCATTTCAGATTCTTGGAGCCCCTTTCAGCATGAGATCGAGTCAACTTCTGTCCATCCATGCGTTTGTCCAGAAGGATGTAAAAAGGAAACAGTTTCCATTGGTGTTCGTCTTTATGTCAAGACGGACACGTTCCGACTACGTGAACGTGTTCAAAGAAGTCATGACCAGATTAGACCATCCTGCAGTGCTCGACTTCGAAACAGCGCTGTGGCAGTCAATTCGCGAGGTTGTCCCAGGAGTTGCCATCAAAGGTTGCTGTTTCCACTGGTCCCAGGCTGTTCTGAGGAAGGTGGGCGACGTCAGACATCTTACCGAGCGGGAGGGCCGCTTACAGACTTTGTTCGGCAGATAATCGCATTGCCGTTCCTGCCATCACAACATATCCGCGACACCTTCGATGCATTGAGCCAGAAAACCGACGAAGGGTCCAGTCTTCGCAGCCTCTGCGACTATGTTCAACGGCAGTGGCTCGACTCTAGCACATTTTCGATCGAGGAATGGAGTATCTTTCGGCATAACTTGCGGACAAATAATGATCTTGAAGGTGTGTATATTTAATTCAACATGTATATTTAATGATATTCAACAACATTCAGTGACAAACATTAAATTCAACAATCTATAATTAACCAAAAGAAAACCAACTTAAATAAGACATTATCCCTTGGGGCGAGCTGGCCCGGGACGAGCTGGCCCGGGGCGAGCTGGCCCAGGTCGACTGGGGTGAGTGGGCCCTGGGGCGAGTGGGCCTGTTTCCATTATATTTATCAGCATATTTTGAAATGAATTTCCATTTTACAAGTAGATGAGCTTGAATATTATTCTCCATGTCTTGAAACAACTATGGCTTACCTCTGTGGGACTGATATCGTAGCAATCTGCTATTTTTTGGTACAGTTCTTTGACATTTGTGAAACCTGAAATTATTCCGGTAGGACTTCCTTGAGCGAGCTGACAAAAGAACTGTAAGGCGGGTCTAGGGACTGCGTGTGATGGGGGCGCCCCATTAGTTCTGTTCGTTGGGCTCCGATTGGAACCATTCACGTTGTTCTCAGTCGGTTGAGGCGCGGGTTGTGTTGGGTGGGGCGGTTCTGTCTCATTTTTCGATATATTCTCCGTCAGATTTTCTTTGCTTTTATTCTTCCGGCCAAATAACGGCATTGTTTATCGGTATATGAGATATTTTCTCACACAAAGTCCATAAACGATCTCTAAAACACCGAATAACCGCTCCGGGTTCACAAACAATGTTTACTTATCATTAAAAATGGCAGAAAATCCAATGACGGAAATAGGTGCGATACAGGTGGGTGACAGGTGTTCACTTCCGGTTCATTTATGACGTCATACAGGTAACAAGTCCAAAAGGGGAATTCTCCCAAAAAAACGAATGGAGTCGTGAATGAATTTATTCGGATGAATGCTTCGTGAGATTCATGACTAAATTAAACAATGTCGAATATTTTTGGAGTTGGTCACATCCCTTTTATGTCTGACATTCACTGTGTAGGAACTGTTACATCGGAAATCGTTCTCAGTATCGCCGGTATTGTGATGGTTCTTGCCTGATTTGTTACGGTTCCTGATGATTGAAAATAATAATTTTTGTGACAAAATCACGCATAATTATAGATATCTTGAATATATTAAACTTTCCTGAATGAACAGAGGCTCAGGCTGCAGAAGCGCATGAGTGTTATCGAAACCTGAACTCTATAGACCACAATCTGGGACTAGTATATACTAGTATACTAGTCCCAGCCACAATTAACTCGGTATTAGCGAGTTAATAAGTTACGCGTAAATATCAACATGTTATCACTGAAAATCAAGCCACGTGGACGCAATTTCTTTGTTTTTCGTGGCGTATAAAATATGAAACGAATTCTGAAGAAAACACTGACTATAAAGTGTACGCGCGCGCCGTGTTGTTCGTTTGTAAAATAGCCGAGAAAGTATCCCGATAGGGGTTGATAATTGGGAGCTGTGACCTCGTAATCAACACGGGTGCGTGTTACGGTTCTATTTCAAACCGATCATGGCTGTGACGGTTCTGTCCATGAGATTTATTCGAACGATTTCTACACTTTTGGTCCGAAAATCGTCTTGTGTATCTGACATTTTAAACCAGATAATGACTGTAGCTTATGTATTTTGCATAACAGAACACTGAGGTATATTAAGAAATAACACAATAAATACCTAATACGGGAGATTAAGTGACATTAATAGGCAGAAATAAAATATCGAAAGTCCCGATGAGTATAGTATCATAATCTTGCCCGCCTATATAAATGACCATGGTAATATAAATCAACTCTCATGAGAATATGAGATGTTATATTCATTTACTTAATCTGGGCATTATTGAAAGATCCAGGTGTGACAATATTTCAATGCCAGCGCCATCATATTTCCTCCTCTGAAGTTCGCCTGAGGGACATTTACACATGTTTGTCGCTCAGACATGAATATAACTTATGAAATCGCATTCAACTGAATCATTGATATGTTATGACGTGATTGTGGTTGTGGGGAGGGGGGACTTGGGAGGGACCCGTGCTTAATTGGTGTCGATCCCCAACTTTGGTAAAAATGTTCAACAGTTACAAATTCTTATCTTACAATAGATTGGTTTGAAATTTAACACCAACACTATGTTGAAATTGTTCTCTAAGTTTGATTTGACAACAATTTAATAGTGATTGATGAATGTGTCGTTTTTAGACCACCATTTGCATACTTTCCTACACTTTAAACATGTAATCAACCATATATGACATATACAAATGGACACCTCTTCTTCAGAGTTGATCCAAAATTCATGATGGGTTGACAGGAAGTAGGGAGCAGTTGTGATCTAATTTTCTATATCACATTTACCCCCCCCCCCCCCCAATTGGCAAGAGACTGGTTTTAATAGACAAAGAATCTAATTCCACACATATATATAGGAGGAGATACGTTAACAATAATAAAACAGATAAACATTGGAGCCCCTCCACCCCATGTCCCTGCGCACTTGACACGTTATCAGCTTGGAATAATAATGTGCCTTATAATAGCCAGGTTCAGACGCCCATAACACTGATTTCTAATGATTCATTTGCATGAATGTTTAGCTAATAATTAAAACAATCTGCTACTGCATGTTGAATTTAATAGCTGAGCATTCCTACAAATGAATCAATAGAATTCAAGTCGCTACTCGTTACAGCACATTTAGTCACCAAAGGAATAAAACATCCATATAATAATATTTGTAACTGCATTATTATTTTCTCTTTTTTTATATGTTACTGCTTGACGCTTGTTGAACTTAATAGCTAAGCATTCCTACAAATTATTCAATAGGATTCAAGTCAATTCTCATTACAGCGAATTTAGTAACCAAAGGTTTAACATCCATATAATAATATTTGTAACTGTAGGATTCTTTGCTTTTTTATATCTTCTATTAAAAAATCAGAGATCCCTAGTCAATCTAATATATGATGGAGTGAAAGTTTATCGTGCTTGTATATGCTTTAATAGCTGCATATTCTAGAATTTCAGAACTTAACCTAGTCCAAGTCTTCTCGTACTAAAACTAGCTAAGATTTTGGGATGGAGAGATGCTAGTGTTTAGTCCGAGATCGCGCGCATAGCCTTCTTATGACACGAGTTACGCCCAGGATCTGTGGCGGGAATCTGTGGTGTATTTTACTCGATTTACCTAACAAAGCAATACATGATGCTATATACGTCGGAAAGAGTGACATCTTATGGTCAGAATGGTGTATAATAATGTAACTTTAATGTTAAATTACACATAGAATATTCCGGTTGATTGCCACAAACATCGTTGTTTTTTCTGTTTGTTTACTTAACTGAAAGCCGAACTCAGGTTCCGAAGAACTTCGGCATTGTCCGGTGTTTGTTCTGAGTATTCTAGTTTCCGTTTCTATATATAGCGCGGGGTTTTCCGAACAAAATGGTGAAAACCGATTGCCGCAAAGTCCAGTTTCCAATGTGCTTTGAGACCAATTCCCGCACTAAAAACTTAATGACATAATGGAGGATCAGAAAGGTAGTTTTGTTGACAATTTTCGCAAGCAACTTGTCAAAATTGGAGCAAATTAGAACTCTTGTGTCTGACTTGCCATGCGTGTGATTTTCATCCATGTGCATTTTGACTTTTGTGTTGATAAAATAATCGGAGAACCGAATCACACAGTTTCGAAATATAGTTCTTCCGTTTTAGTGGGACTTTTCAAACTTAAGGTTAAAAATTTATACAATTTTTTTTTGATTTTTTGTGTGCTTAACAAGAGCAGTATATTGCTCTGTTCGCTTAGTATATATCTTAATTTCGCTGAAGTCCACCAAATGTGGGAAATGTAGCACCATATTATTTATTCTAATGCTCGTTGTGTTTACACTGTTTTAAACTTTGAGAGGGTTGTAATTCCCCGTAATTTATTTAATGTATTACATTTATATCTTCAATGTTTAATTAATCTATTTATTTTTTATTTATTGACACACATAATTACAATTACACAATGGAGAATTCATCGTAATTTGCGTTGTCAGTCGAAAATCTACGGAATATTTTCAACGGAAAATGCCGAACACAGTTCGCGAGGTCAACTGAGTTCGCATACTTTAAAAAATTTGTAAACATTGCGGTAAATGTCTCTTTTCGCATTAAATTACCGCTTTCAATTCACAACTGATGTGGGGTTCAGATCAAATAGCATGTCTTCTGCGGAAAATATCTTTTATTGTCGCAATTGTGATATTTTATTTCATATAATTGTGGTTTTATTTGAGCGGGTCATTAACGCTTAACTCGTGCCATAAGAAGACTATGCGCGCGATCTCGGACTAAACACTAGCATCTCTTCATCCCAAAATCTTAGCTAGTTTTTGTACGAGAAGACTTGGACTAAACTTAACCTAGATAATCAGCATCCAGGATGCCCGACATAAACTTCATAAACTGCGTAATCAGAACACTGTATGGGTGTCAACGAACTTTTAAAGGTACTCAATCCGATAAAACTCCTCTCAATTACTATTTCAATGGCTTCGGGGGTCAAAAATATTTGATTCGAGTCGAGAAAGTCACCCATCAAAGCTCAGATTTGTTAGATATCGATTTTAGAAATCTATTATTTTTCATTATCAGGAATACTTTCTGGCCCAGATCTCAGTCAAAATTGCGTTATTATTACCACTCGATTTTAGAGTTATCCATCCTTGTCTGTTTGAATAGAGTTTTGGTGTACAAATCTCGAGCAGGAAACGAAATTGACGGCAATTATTAGTACTCATCTCGAGAACATAAGAATTTTCAAAAATCATATCTAATAACTCTGAGCTTTGTTTGATGGGTTCCTCGACTCGAATCAAATATTTTTACCACCAAAGCCAAAGAAATGGTAATATAGGACCCTCTGATCGGATTGTTGTTGTTGGAATCTGTTGAGATGGGGACCCTCTGGTCGGATTGAGTACCTTTAACGTCTTATTTTTGGCGTTTTGTTGAGTAAAATACGTCTATCTGCCTGGACAAACTATTGTTCGATCGGCCCGGAAACATGCCTATATATGAGCGAATATGGTCACGATCAAGGACACGGTCGCACGTGAAATTGGACCCACCCATATTGTTCCAGGGATCAAAGTAAGCCTACATTATACCAAATTTGAATCGTATCGGTCGAGGTCCAGAAACATGCCTATATGAGCGTATATATGAGCTAGGTCAAGGTCAAGGTCGCAAGTGAAATTGGACCCGCCCATATTGTTCCCGTGATCAAACTAGACCCAGCTACCAAATTTGAGTGGGATCGGTCGAGGTCCAGAAACGTGCATATAAGATAAGATAAGATTTTAATGCAAAATACACCCAAATGGGCAGTTGCAAACATGAATAAAATACATATAATTTGACAAAAAGTAACTACATATATTAGATGAGTAACATATATGGATATACACGTACAATGTAGTTTCCTAACGAATTTCATTTTTCTCTTTTCATCTTAAAATTTAATTCATCAGTTATAAATTATCAATTGACTAGCTTTTATTGGAATCCCGAGCGGTGAAGAAAGACCGGATCATGTCACATATAACAATAATGGTTGGTTTGTGTTCATTCTTCATAATAAATCTAAATTTCTCATAATTCGTCATATTTGAAAAATGTAGGAACTCAATATGAGCGTATTTGAGCGAGGTCAAGGTCAAGGACACGGTCGCGCGTGAAATTGGACCCGCCCATATTGTTCCTCGGATCAAAGTAGGCGAACACACCAAATTTGAGTCGGATCGGTGGAGCAGTTTTTCGAGTCTATAACACAGATACATACATACAGACAGAAGCTCCAAAACATAATAGACAATAAAACCATAGTCAGAAATGGTAACGCCACCAAGATCATATTATTGGCCATAAATATAAATTACTAGCAGGGTTACCCGGCGTTGCCCAGGTTAATGTATGCCGTGGATATTTGTTGGGAATAGAGAATGCTCTTGCTTAAAGTGTTATACGTTTTCTCATAAATTGTATATTCAAATAGCATCACAAAACATGATTATTACAGTCATGGAATATAAGTAGTGGCTCACCTTGCCAATTGTCATTGTTTATCGCGATTAATCCGTTCCACCAGTAATGAAGTATTTATTTATTTACAACTGCGTATACATTAGACGTTATAATATGATACATGAACATCATAAACACATTAGTTCGATAAAAGATGATAATTGGGTTTTGCATATTGAGATGTATCAATCAATCTAGTTGGTTGGACTAAGATCTTGAGGACACCTGGCTATCATATCTCCATGAAGATACAGATGTTTCAAAGAAATTTCCAGGTGCTCCTCTGTTCATGGTGCTATATATTGGCTAAATATTCTTAGTTTAAACGAAATATTGCTGCGCATATATATCAGCTACATGTCCCAGGCACAGAGCGAGATTTTGAGTTGTTAATGTCAGTCGATGAGTCTGTTCTAAAACCCTTGTCAGATGTCAGTATTGGTAGGATCCTGAAAAGTCTTGTTCTACTAACTGCATTTTCTTGTATATCAGAAGAAACTATATTTGACTGCACACTGTGACCACTATTTTTGAACAGGCCTTCCATATCTCTTGACAAATTGTAACTTTTTGTGGAAACTGTATTGAATGGAACAGACTAATTTTTGTTATTATATATTTGCAATCCTCTGACGGTTCGAGGTCTCTCAGTTTGCACGAATATATGTATCTCTTCAATAGAATGATAAATATACGTTTAATGCTTCTTCTAGTTATCTCTTTTTGCTAGCTCATTGTGTGAATGCCTTGATTGCCATTCCCATATAAATATGACTGTTAAGAAGATATAATTGTTCAAGTGACTTATGTGGGTCACCATATGTCGGGGTTGTGAAATGTGAACGCCCAACTACTTAAAATGATATGGAGATGGCCTGGTGACTGTATATAACTTATATGTGGATATCGGCGAATAGCAATCTTATCAATGATAGTGCATATCCGCTCGCCATCCGTGACGCAAACGACACCAAATGTGATTTAATTCATGGTATATCATTAGAGAAAAACGTGTATGAATTTGGTGGAATTTGGTTTATTAAATCAATTGTTGATGCAACGCTGACTCGAACAATACCATATTGCGAAGGTGATTATGTATTCGTTTGGTGGAAATCAGCGACAAAACTATTTCACCATATTTTTTTAATTTCCCCTCCCACCAACAGCGTCATTTTAGAAAATTTTAACCCGCACCATTATCTTCCTTGTAAAAAGTTACCCCTCTTAGAACGCCTTGGTGCCATCTCGATTGTACCGTGAAGTTATATATAGAACGCACACAGACAGAAAAAAAGACAGACAGACAGCACGATTTTATTTCTTGTATCATTTGAGAAGAACGTGCCTGAATTTGATGGTAATTGGTACTAAAAATATTTTGTATCAGTTTTGGTGACCCTCCCGTCCCTATTTCGGACTCAAGCTACACACACTAAGACTCAATAGAGATTAGAGATGCATATATATGAAATTGGTGAAAATTGGCGAGTATACAAATTCGTATCAAATTTAAGGTCCCCATATCTCTCACCCATAGGGCACCAATTTGGTATATCTAAACCACACGATAAGATTCCTCGTATGACGGAGAAGAATATGTTTCAATCTGGTGGAAATCGGCACTAAACATATAGATATAATTTTTTGTGTCCCTCTCATCTCTATACACCACTGACTCGAATGGCCCCACTTGTGACATCCTTAAACCACACGATTACACTTCTGATATCATGGAGAAGATTGTTTATAAGTTTGGTAATAATCGGCGACTAAACAATTTTTTTTATCAAATTTGGTGCCAATCCCTCCCCTCTCCATCTCTCACCCAAACAGCACCACTATGGCGTCTTTAAATCACGATTAGATTCCTCGTATCATGGATAAGAACGTGTATCAATTTTGGTGGAAATTGGCGCTAAAACAATTGTGCATCATTTAATTTGGTGCCCCTGTCCCTTTCAATGCAACCCTGACTCGAATGAGGCCACATTTGACAGATAAAAGCCACAACATTAGATTCCTCATACCGTGGGGATGATTTTGTATAAGTGTGGTGGCAATCGGCGACTTATTATCAAATTTAGTGCCCACCCCTCCCAATCTCTCATCCAAAAACAACAGTTTGGCGTTGTTAAATCGCACAATTAGATTCCTTGTATCATGAAGAAGAATATATATCAATTTGGTGGAAATTGGCGCTAAAATTAGTTTTATCAATTTTGGTGCCCCTCTCCCCTTCCGTTCACCCCTGACTCAAACGACGCCACATTTGACATATTTAAACCACACCGTTGGATTCTTCATATCATGGTGATGATTATAAGTAAGTTTCGTGGCAATCGGCGAGAGAGAAAAAATCTGCCCCCCCCCTTTCCGGTCACCCCTGACGCGAACGGCGTGACGTTTTCCATAATTAAACCACGACATTAGATTCCTCATATTATGGGGATGATTATATATAAGTTTGATGGCAATCGGCGACAATTTTTTTTCTGCCCCTCCCCCTTTTCTGTCCCTGACAACAACGGCGTCACTTTAGACAATTATAACCCCGACCATTATCTTTCTCGTAAAAAGCTACTCCTAGTAGACCCCTTTGGCATCACCTAGATGGTCCCCTGTGAATTTCTATAGAACACAGACAGACAGACAGACAGACAGACAGACATTCGCAAATATAGATATAGATAATATAATTATACTATAAAGTAGCTTTCAAATTTTATGTGGGAAATTTGCATACTTCCATATTTCAAGTTTTCCCGTTTCTCGTGTTATACATTACATTCTTCAAACTGTCTTCTTTATTACACAAGCTGATGGGCCCGACTTCGTCCGGGCTGCTTCCCATCAGATTTCCGGAGAAAGGCGCGATTTGACCTTGAATTGACTATTTCGAAAGTCAGGGTCATGATTTGACCCGTCCAAAACACTCCCCCGACAAAAGTACCCATATGTATCAAATTTCGTCGAAATCCATCCGTTTTACCAGATTTGACCTTGGATTGACCATATTGAAGGTCAAGGTCACTCCGATGTCAGGATTTGACTGAGCGAGGTCAAGGTCAAAACACTCCCCGGACAAAAGTATCCCTAGGTATCAAATTTCGCCGAAATTCGTCCGTTTTACCCAAATTGAAGTTGCATTGACAATTTTAAAGGTCAAGATCAGGTCGGGGTCACGATTTGACCCGTCCAAACACTTCCCGGACACAAATACCACTAAGTATTAAATTACGTTGAAATCTATGGAAAGTCGAAGAGGACATGTTAGTTGCTAATTGCTAGATATACGACACACGACTTGTCGCGGTTTTTAAAAAGGTGTTTCAAACTAGGAGATAGAAGTATTCTGCGTTTCAAATGGTGATGAATTAGAGTATTTTATTCAAATTTTATGGCATAAATTGTTATTAAAACCGTATATACTATAACAAAAATGAATGACTCCAAAATTAAGTGGGCCTTTAAACAAAGTCACAATTGCAGTTAGGCCCATCTCATACTCGTCTATTCAGCGATATCCTGCTGCGCAGTTTGTTATAGCCTCCAGCATTCATTGAGCGTTATAGCCCCGCTGTAATAATTCGCCTTTAGCAGGCGTACTCTTGTTTCAGATTATTGAGATATTAGGTCACACGTAATGACATTAAATCGCAGGGAACATAGCAATTGTGTGGGCTGCTTGGCGTGAATATGTAATGAGAAATAAGGTCATACGTAATGACATTAAACTCAAGAAAACCCGCGAAAACAAAACAAAAACACATTTAATGTTTTAAGTTATTTCCTTCATAAAAAGAATCTTCGTGATAATGAACCCTCTCAATACATTAGAAACTGAATTAACCTTAAAATAACAAAAAAACCATTAGAATAGAGAACCTTCGGAATAACGAACCTTCGGATTGGTGAACCTTCGGAATAGCGAACATTCAGAGAAATTTTGGAATAGTGTACCTTCGGGATATTGAACCTTCAGACTAGAGAAATGCCCCCCAATATTCATATTTTATGTCCAGAGTTCAAAGGTATGGGCCCATAAAATTCTAAATTTGGCCCTTAAAATATTGAAGCCCAAATTGGAGCCCGAACAGAACAGTACTTAAATCAACTGTACCTGTGTCATGTCCCAATGCTGGATGGTCCATATATACCACACCATTCGTATATTATATGCCAAGAATTCAAAGGTATGGGCCCACGTAATCACATTAAATCTCAAGAAAACCCGCGAAAACAAAACAAAATCACATTTAATGTTCTAAGTTGTTTCCTCCTGTATCTGTATCGGTGTGCGCGCAGGATCAGTTCGGATGTGAGCACACACTCCATAAAAGGAATCTTCGTGATAATGAACCCTCTCAATACTTTAGAATATAGAATTAACCTAAAAATAACAAAAACCTTCGGAATAGCGAACCTTCGGAATAGTGAACCTTCGAAATAGCAAGTATTCAGAATAGAGAACCTTTGGAATAGTGGACATTCGGGATAGCGAACCTTCATAATAGAAACATGTCTCCACAATTACACCGGTGACGTGAACACATGTGTTAATCTTTGTTGGACTATCGTCACTATCGGAACGGTTTATCTCAAGTACGAAATACCTAACCATAATACATTCGCCCACATTCTGAACTCCTCGACCTGTGACCTCTGCGAAACGGTGACGGAATCTGACGAGGTTTGCCGAATGATTCGCCCAGAGGATTATCGATCGTCCGCTCAAACATAAGAAACTCAACACCAGTGTACACCCACTGGCGTGGCGGTAATAAAATACAAGACAGATAACTCTATATATCCCGTCTACGGTCATCATGCTTTCCGAAGTCCAGCGCTATGAAATTTAACTATTGTTAACCGGCTATTGACTCATGGACATTTTTGGCCTGCAAAACGCGCTATTTTTCAAACTAGCTGTCGACTTTGTGAATTTTGATAGGCGTAACACAGGTTATTGAATAAGCATAGAAAGGCAGTGTAATTCATCGAAATTAATGACAAGTTGTGCAAATTTCAACTTAATGCATAGTTTAACTAGTTTGTTGTGTTTATCTTTGTATACTTTCACAAAATCGGCAGTTTGAACCATGTAACATGGCAAATATTAGCCATAGTTTTACCCGTATAGAACGATTAAATGGGGAGAGAACCGACTCGATCAGGAGAGATCCCAAACAATTATCAAAATTCGTGAATTTTGTCGTTGTTATGACTCGCACAATGAAAGTTTCGTTCTTAACACGCTCATTGGTGACACAGATTGTGATGGGATTGAAAATAACTAATCGAATTATCACCTAGATGCCTCAAAATTGCGTTTTAACTGTCAAAAAGTCGTGAAAATGTATAATTTCGATCAGCAAGAACCGTCACAAATCAGTCAAGAACCATCACAAACCGGCGATAGAACGATTTCCTAAGTAACAGTTCCTACCAGTGATATTGTAAACAATATCACTGGTTCATACACAGTGCTTGTTGTGATACCATACGCTATAGTCTAACCATATATATACGCTAGATACATGTACGCCACAACCGTCCGATCTCGCTTCTTGATGAGAGTAGCGAGATCGGACGGTTGTGGCGTCTAACCATACGCATGCTTGTGCATATACTACATGCGAATTCACTATAATTAGATTGTGTTCACGTTCACTGTTCAAAGCAAGTAAATCTGAAGCAATGAACACTCATACTGAGTTCGTACCTCCACAAATTTTATACAGTCTAATAATATTTAAAGAGACTCATAATAATGTTCAGACACTCGTAGAGATCATATAAGCGAAATCAGAGTCGCTACCATATAGGATCCATCCAGCCCCATCCCACTTAATTTTCTAACCCCCAGATCACATATATAAAATATATGCCATATTATATACCATTTGAAAGAGGAAACTCCAAAACATTGTATTATCAACTTATCGAGTGTAATAAACTGTGAACGTGTTTTTATTGACTTATACCAACGTGTTTTTGTCATCTGGATCAGCTGTCTGGATTGTACTAAAATGTGTGTTTTTTCAATGGAGGGGAATAACTCAAGATATATTTATTCCCCTTTCATTCAAAATTATATGTACAGTGAAGTACATTATTATACAAGGAACAGGTATAATAACTAACATGCGTATAGCTAAAACTAGCTATAGAGTAGTGATTCGCGTTCTCGAAATCAAAATAGGTTGATATATCAAGACCATAATTTATAGTTATCAACCGTTGACGCAGGGAGGGGTGGCGGAAAAAGTTCCGGACGCAGAAGTGGGTGGGTCATCAGCTCCAAAATCTTTCTTTTTTTCGCAAGTTTTTTTTCCCTCACACTGTGACAATTTTTTTTCAAAATATATCATCAATTTTGATCCATACATGGAAATAAACATTGTATAATGAAATCTATAGTAAATATAGCAGTATATTGAGTGATACAGGTGTGAGTTATCAGCTCCGCTTGCTGCATTCATAATTCATCGTTGTTCCAGATTGTGACCCCGAACAAATACTTGGCACGACCTGCATGTTGCAAATCATAAAGAAACATTTTGTTTAACAGAAAATTTGAAAATAAAAATAAAAACTAGGTATATCATATCACATCAATATGCTGATCGAATTCATAACTTTTGACAGGGAACCTCATAAAGTCGAAAAAAATAACGCGGAGAATATATTTCTTAGTTACTATCTGTTACGTGGCTATATATATAGGGTCTCCGTTGGGGGGTGTCCACCTTGGGAAATTCCAACTGCACCCCCCCCTCCTGAATCAGAATCAGACCAAACACAAGTTTTGCATGAGTCCATTTGCACCCCCTTGCAGCTCAGTGTTCAGGCCTATAATATCCTATATCCTATATATTCACAACAAACCATGGTTCCATATTCCCGGTATGTGAACATTCAGATATTTTAACCTGAAAAATTGCATAAATTCTAAAGAGACCAGGACACACCGGGCTGACCATGGTTTGTTCGGCCAGATGTGCGAAAATTTTGAAAATTATACAAGAAAATCGCAGATCCCAGCATCTAGACTGGCCTCAACTGAAGCTTCTTCATTCTCCCCCTCAGGTTGGAAAATTCTCAAACTGATGACCATTTCAGTCCACAAGTTTTACCAAATGTAGTAAAATATTGTTTTGTTAAACTAATTATAATAGCAGTTTTGTATTGGCCACAGGGGGTGGACAATGGCACACCGGGCCGACCATGGTTCGGCCCGGTGTGCGAAAATTTTGAAATCTGAACAAGAAAATCGCACTTAGGTTGGACAATTTCCAACTGATGACGTAATTACGGTTCCAATGACAGTACCAAATGTGTGACACTATTGTTTTCTTAAATTAATTAGCAGTTTTTGACTGGCCACGGGGGAGGGACCAGGACACAAGCTTTCCAAGTGTTGGAAATTTCCAACCTGTCACCCCCCCCCCCCCCAAGGTTGGAAACTGATGACCATCTCAGTCCAAAATTTTGACCAAAAACAGGAAAATATGCAAATATAGGTCCAAAAACAATTAATTCCCCCCAATAAATTGTTTGAAAATCAAACTACAAGTACATTTTCAACCTATATTGTTGGTGTTAAATTTCCAACTAATGTTTTGGCAGGTATGAAATTTCCAATAGTTGAGACACCCCCAAACCCCCCTGTCGCCACGTCTCTGTTAATAATGTATACTTTACTGTAAGTGAAGGTCCCAAATCGGAATTTGCATGCTTTTGTGTGACGTTTCTGAGCAATACATATTGAATTAATCACCAAGGATCGATACATTGCAAAACTGTAAGCGACGGAAAGCAAAAATTTAATCGTAATCGTAATCAAAGTAATTGATTACATATATTAGTTTAGAGTAATCGTCTGTAATAAGTAATCAGTAATCATGACATTTTTTTATTACAAGTAATCGTAATCGATTACTTTCAAATGTACCTGTAATCATGATTACATTTTTAGCTCAACTTTACTTTGTAAAGTTTGAGCTATTGCCATGGCTTTGTCGTCCTTCGTCCGTGTGTGCTAGTGAGAGGGTGTGTGTGTGTGTGTGTGAGAGGGTGTGCATGTGTGCGTGATTCGTCAACAATACAGGCTACAGGTCGTACCTTTGGTCGGATCATTATGAAATTTGTCATAGCTGTTGACATCAACATTTAGACCGGAACGATTCATTTTGGGGTCATTCGGTCAAAAAACATGGCTGCCAGCGGCCATCTTGGATTTCAAAATTCAATCCATTAGCACGGGCTACGTACAGGTCGTACTGTTCGTCTGATCATCATGAAATTTGTCATGGATGTTAATATTGACATATAGATGGGAACGAGTAATTTTGGGGTCATTCGGCCAAAAAACATGGCCACCAGCAGCCATCTTGGATTTTATTCTTTGCATGACTAAATCCTTTGGCACGGGCTTCAGGTTGTACCTTTGGTCGGATCATCATAAAATTTGTCATGGATGTTAACAATGATATGTAGATGGGAACGAGTCATTTTGGGGTCATTTGCCCAAAAAACATGGCCACCAACAGCCATCTTTGATTTTACTCTTTGTATGACTAAATCCTTTAGCACGGGCTACAGATCGTACCTTTAGTCTGATCATCATGAATTTTGTCATGGCTGTTGAAATTGGAATGTAGATGGGAACGAGTCATTTTGGGGTCACTCGGACAAAAAACATGGCTGCCACTGCCAGTGGCCATCTTTGATTTCAAAATGCAATCCATTAGCACGGGCTATAGGTCGTACTGTTCGTCGGATCTTCGTGACATTTGTCATGGATGTTAATATTGACATGTAGATGGGAACGAGTAATTTTGGGGTCATACGGCCAAAAAACATGGCCGCCGGCAACCATCTTGGATTTTACTCTTTGCATGACTAAATCCTTTGGCACGGGCTACAGGTCGTACCTTTGGACGGGTCATAATAAAATTTGACATGGATGTTAACAATGACATGTAGATGGGAACGAGTCATTTTTTAGGTCATTCGGCCAAAAGACATGGCCGCCAGCAGCCATCTTGGATTTTACTCTTTGTATGACTAACTCCTTTAGCACGGGCTACAGGTCGTACCTTTAGTCTGATCATCATGTCATGAAGAGTACTGTTCGTCTGATCATCATGAAATTTGTCATGGATGTTAATATTGACATTTAGATGGGAACGAGTAATTTTGGGGTCATTCGGCCAAAAAACATGACCGCCGGAAACCATCTTGGATTTTACTCTTTGCATGACTAAATCCTTTGGCACGGGCTACATGTCGTACCTTTGGACGGATCATAATAAAATTCGACATGGATGTTAACATGTAGATGTGAACGAGCCATTTTTAGGTGATTCGGCCAAAAAACATGGCCACCAGCAGCCATCTTGGATTTTACTCTTTGTATGACTAAATCCTTTAGCACGGGCTACAGGTCGTACATTTAGTCTGATCATCATGAAATTTGTCATGGCTGTTGAAATTAGAATGTAGATGGGAACGAGTCCCTTTGGGATCATTCGGACAAAAAACATGGCTGCCAGCAGCCATCTTGGATTTCAAAATTCAATCCATTAGCACGGGCTACAGGTGGTACTGTTCGTCTGATCATCATGAAATGTGTCATGGATGTTAATATTGACATGTAGATAAGAACGAGTAATTTTGGGGTCGTTCGGCCAGAAAACATGGCCGCTGTCAGCCATCTTGGATTTTACTCTTTGCATGACTAAATCCTTTCACACAGGCTACAGGTCGTACCTTTGGTCAGATCATCACCTTTGGTGGATTTTACTCTTTGCATGACTGAATCCTTTGGCACGGGCTACAGGTCGTATTAGTACCTTTAGTCGGATCATCATGAAATTTGTCATGGCCGTTGACATTGGGACGTAGATAGGAAACGAGTCATTTTAGGGTTAGTTGGCCTTAAAACGTGTCAGCCATCTTGGATTTTACTTTTTGAATGACTAAATCCTTTGGCCCACCCTGCAGTCCACTTCCCTCATCCGATCATCTCCAGACTTCATATTGATCTTCATATTGATCTTACTAGATGGAAGCTATCAAATGTTTTTGAATTATATTGGAAAACATAGCCGCCAGCAACCATCTTGGATTTTACTGTTATATATATATATCTCTTCATGTTGATAATCTAGTATTACTTAGACATTTCAACTTTCTGCATTCCTAATCGCTGCATTGAGTGTAATACATTAAATTATTCCCTATCCAAGTTGAGCTACAGTGTCATTGACACTTCCATGATTACTTTTTGATTACTTTTACTAATATATCCATACGGATGGCTAGTGGATACTCATAGTCTTGCACTTGAGTACTATGGAGTGTGCACAGATCTCTCGGCTGATGTTGTTGCTGGTGTTGTTGTTGTTGTTGCTGCTGCTGATGTTGTCAGTTGAAAGCTGGAGGCGGCAGGAAACAGTTGTTAGAATTGTGCTTTCAGTCCTTCGGAGTTGGGCATCAACTCCAGCGCTGATATGAGGATGTCATTTGTCTCAGCAGCAGAATAGGTGGATCCTCTGCTGTTGGTGGAGTTGTTGATGGAGCTGCATCGGCCGAGGACTCCGGGCCGATGTAATCCGGCGTCCTCTGGTGTAGTTAGAAGTCTCCATCGGGAGTGCATGTGCTGGTTCTGATGGTGAGTCCAGCATCACTTCGAAGTCGGCGGCAGGGACGTCCGGGTGGTAACATCGGCGTCCATGTCTCCGCTGGCCTCAATGACGACGTCAGGAACATCCGGGGTGTCGTCGGCTTCCCTGTGTCTGTTGGTGGTATCAACGACGGAGGCCAAGTGGGGTGGCTGGGCGTCTCTCGGTTCTCCCCTGTCTCAACTTGGACCTCGGAATCCCTTCTTCTTTTGGAGGGGTTCTTCTTTTCCTCCGCCTCCTCTCTCCTCGATCCCCAGGTTGCTGGTGGTCTCCAGCAACCGGGTTACGGCCGACAGATGGTCCTGATAAGGACCGTGTCAGTGTAACCCGCGGTATGTCAAAAACAGATCAGCCTGGCTGCCTGACCGGTGTAAATTCCAGGTCAGGCAGTGATCAAGTTTGATTGAGCTCAGCACGAGCCGAGAGACATAGGGTGGGCGCGAAGCGCCCGGGATGGTCGAAAAGATCGAGTGATCTTCTCCTTCATCCCACGATTTGTTGTTGTGAGGATATCTGAACATAGAAAATCGTCATGTCTGAACCCGGCAAAAGTTGAATTGAATTGAATGAATGTTGTATGGGGAAGAGCCCACGAGCTTTAATACGGGGTATGGGAGAGTCCCGATGTGTCCCCTTAATGTTTTGTAGTTGTAGTTGCTGAGCGAGTCGTGTGGTGCGCTGAAATGAAGAACGGGGCCCGTGTTATAATATTAAAATGGTGTCAGTTGTGTTAGTGTTATTATGAATATTCAAGGACATCTCCGGCATAGAGGGTTGCGTGCTGCCCCCCCCCCCCCCCAGGTCATACATATTGTGTCCATAGTTTATGGTCATACTGTGTATGTTTAGTAGTATAAATGAGATTATTTGAATGTTGTCAAAGGTACGTCACTCCATGGCACGTTTTGTGTTTACATTTTGGTAGTTGTGAGTTTGAATTTTCAGTATTCTCACGTCTTTTTTTTTCATGTGATGATGTATATATATATATAGTGTGAAGGCTGTCATGGATGTCGCGAAGAGCGTTCCAGGCCTAGGGGCGGCCCTTTTCGTGGCCATCGCATTTTATTTAGAGAGCTTTTCATTAGCTATGACGTGTTGTTTCGACATTTTATCTCCCCCCCCCCCCCCATCCTCCCCAGGGCATGGGTGGAGATGTATTTACAAACTACTGGTTTCAACAGTGTTTGGTAGACTTAACTAGTCATATAAGTGAATGGTATAAACAAGAGATATATATTTAATAGATTTTTTTTTAAATATTTTCTTTGTTTTGGTAGTCTGACTTCAGCGGGGTTATAGACGAATCCATTATCCGCTGAAGTCAGTAATCCGATCGCCATATGCAGATGGTCGATGTCCAGGCGTTCAAGCCGGGACGTCTTGTCCCACCGGTAAATACTGTTAATATATTATAATGTATATCATTTGAATATTTATTATGTAAGCCATGTACAAAAATGTATTATATGTTATCTTAATACCTATGTATTATGTATGGGTCGACAAGATTAAACGAATTGAATTGGCGGTCGGAGCTCTGGTACAATTGGGCTAATTAACTGAACAAAGCAGGTGTGATGTATATCGGTAGACCTAATTAGCTGGGTTGCCATTTACTGCACTCATGGAGTTAAGCCTCAGTTAATCTCATCAAGTACGTTAATCTGGATAAAGGTACATGATCTCATCAGGATACCAATGGATGATAATCAAATAAACCTTAGTGTTAATTTCATAGTGTTGGATATTGAATCTAACAGAACATGCAAATAAGTTATAATTGTTTCTAATGATAGTTTCATAAATATTATGCGTTAGTTTCAATGCATGTAAGAACATTTAAAAATATACTAAAAATATATTTACATAAATAAATACACATGAAACATAATATATTTCGAATAAGTTGGTGCACAATTTCACGATGAAACCTCACCAATACATGCAAATGTAAAAAGTGTATGTGTTTATTGTTTGCTTCTTTCTATTGTTTCAGTCGATTCTTGTGTCCATGTTATGTAGTGATATTTTAATTTTATTTATTTCATTATTTATTCCTTTGAGATCAAACTGGTTGGAAACTAACAATTGTAATCAGATGTAATCAAGAAAGTAATCAATTACATTTACTAAAGTAATTGTAATCGTAATCGATTACAATGAAATAAATGTAATCTGTAATCGTAATCGTAATCATGTAAATCAAGCGTAATTGTAATCATAATCGATTACAGTGGCATGTAATCGCCCCAACCCAAGATGTCATCATTAAAGGTACTCAATCCGATCAGAGGGTCCTATATTACTATTTCTTTGGCTTTGGGGGTAAAAAATAATTGATTCTAGTCGAGGATCCTACCAATCAACGCTCAGGGTGATCAGATATCAATATTTGAAGTTTCGTTATTTCTATTCTTTCTGTCCCAGAACACAGTCAAAATTGCGTTATTACTACCACTTGATATTAGAGTTATCCATCCTTGTCTGTTTGAATAGTGTTTTGGTGTACACATCTCGAGCAGATTACGAAGTATTAGTACTCATCTCGAGAAAATAACAAATTTCAAAAATCAATATCTAATAACTCTGAGCTTTGTTTGATGGGTTCCTCGACTCGAATCAAATATTTATTAACCACAAAGCCAAAGAAATAGTAATATAGGACCCTCTGATCGGATTGTTGTTGTTGGAATCTGATGAGATGGGGACCCTCTGATCGGATTGAGTACCTTTAAGTAACAAATAATATAACTAAGAAATATATTTTTTCAACTTCATAAGGTTCCCTGTTAAAACTTCAAAAAGTTCCAAGGTTTTGTTCTGGTGGAATATGATATCTACGGGCGTTATAGCCAGAGTAGAGATTCATGGCATGATCTACCTGGCATATGGATAACAGACTCATGTACTACATTCTATCAACCTGTTTGGTGTTCTACCGCATCTTCATTTATAATCCTCCTCACCATGGACAGAACAAGACCGTAAAATGGTACTCCAATTCACATCAAAGGCTGTGTCCATGCATGTATACATGTATATTAGTGAACAGTTACATTTTATTCATATTCATTTGTACTCAAAGGATGTGTTTTTGCGTGACTTGACTATTTGGTATATAAGATAATTAAGGACATTTTAAAATGTGCAATCACTGTGACCTGCTGTATATTTATGGATTTTCAATGTGCATAACTGTAGGTTCGCAGTTATGGAACAGTAGGAAAAGAAAGGTGGGCCTTTATCGAACAAGTTGATCGAAGAGTTCTGTTATGGAGGAGATATTTAAATTGTCACAAATCTTCGAAAAAGGGGGTGGATAGGCCTATCTGAAAATACACCGGAATTTTTTTGCTGAAAAAAAAATATGGGGGTGGGATGGGTGCCAAGATAGGTCAAAATGGAAAAAAAAGCGCCTACATGTCCGGAACTTTTTTCCACCACTCCATGGTTGACGGCTATATAATTATACGCCGGTAACTGTTCAAAGTGATTAGAGAATTTCGGTTCAGAAAACTAGTTATATTTCCCTTCCCCAAAACCTCACTCACATTATATGCATTCATTATATCGGCCAGTGAAAAATTATCATAAATTGGGGAGTGGGTCCCTTGCAACGGTCGGATTACCACCTGACATTCCAAGTAACTCTATCACCCCTGTGTGGTCCTGCACATGTGCTATGATGCGATTGGGTCCTGCTGGTTTGCCGCTATGATGCTGTTAGGACAAAATGATGCTGTTAAGAAAAATTACCGTTATTTTTTGTAAACTTGTATTTTTGTGGTTTTCGAATAATCTGAGCATATCAAGAAAAGTCATTATTTGTATAAAATATTCGAGAAACATATATTTTGCGAAATAGTTGTAATACTAATTGTAGCTAGCCTATACATATTATAGTTGTTGAAAATCGACTCTAATCAATTTGGCTATTCATGTCGTTTTACAAACACCAGCGCAGGAATTATTCAATTTTTCAAAAATATATATGTTCCCGAATGTTTGTTTCATACAGACACTGGCTTTTTCTCAAATCCCTCGGATTAGCCAAAATTAACACCACAAAAAATGACAACTTTAGACAAACTAACGGTACTTTTTCTTAACAGCATCTGTTTGCCCTAACAGCATCATAGCACATTTGCAGGACAACTTGATCAGGGGTGTCTATATGGCCTATATCCTTATCATATACCATATACACTACACTAGTGATGTGTGGACACATGTTAAATGTCATGTAGACTAACGTACTCGTTGTGCAGTTTGGCACGAAGCCAGAATTTTAGAGAAAATCATAGTGTTAGCGTGGTGTTCATAAATTCAAAGGGTTAATATAATTAATCCTGCAAAGAAACATACTGTTGAAATTATTTCCGGGTTTGGATTTTTTTTCTCTCTCTCATTCTTAATGCACTTGAATAATTATAGGTTTTTGTTTGTTTTTATCATGAATCTGGCGCGAAAACGTTAGCTCTTGCAATGGTATGTGACCCCATGTCCGCGGTCAACGACATTGTGGGCGTGACAAGCATGCGCAAAATGAATGTAAATAAAGCGAACACGTGCCTTGATATTATTTTGCGCTCGATGCTCCACTGAACTGCTGTGAAACGAATTAAAAATGTTCGCACTTAAACGAATATTTGGAAACACATTTCGATATTTGCGACAATGTAATGCCGGCTTTATATCTCGACGATAAGGATATAAGTTTGTGGACACAATATGTAGGTATTATGCACGGACTCATTCCCTTTACCATTTACGCATGTGTGCATCCCGAACATTCTTGCAGGTGTCAGCTGGTTGTTGATAACGTTGTATTCTGAGTTGCAATGAATGCTATTTATATATGTGTCATTTATGTGAAGTTAACTCTCTTGTGTGAAACACTGGGCTGGGTTGTAAAATTGAACCATTGCACCTCAAAATCATGCCCACGATATACCTGTTGTTATATTGTTATAATTGTTGTGCATGGGGGGGGGGGGGGGGGGGTTGGAATGGTTAGCTCGGCACAGGGATATATGGCACTGGACCCAACACTTATTATAAGTCTATGAAGGAATTCAAATGGAATATTGACCACAATATATTTAACATTTTATGGAGATAATCGTGTATAAAAATGTAATAATTATAAAATAATGCTCTTGTTGTATGATAATGATATAGAGATCATAGTAATGAACCAAATGTATGGGCATTCGCATTCGTGTGTCTGTCCATCAACAATTTCCATTGCACATCCTACAGGTCACATCTCTCATCCGATCGTCACCAAACTTCATATGTATCTTCGGGGTGACCTCTGGATGGGCCCTTTAATAACTATTCAGATTATATATACAATGAAGATGCAGCTGGCACTTAAGAAGTGCAGTGACACATTAAAGGTTGACTGTGCCCTAAATCCGACCATTTATGGGACCATCTTGTTTTATCATACTCAACAGAATATATTCAACAAATGAATGAATTTGAGCCATGGATGAGTGCAAAATTCACTCATGTGCTCTATGAACGATGCAAATAACATTGTAATTTTATTGAACATAAATTAATGACTCAAGTCATAAATTCATTAATATATTCACCATGTTGTTTGCATCGTTCATAGAGGAAATGAGTGCATTTTGCACTATAAATCCGTGGCTAACATTCATTCATTTGTTGCATATATTCTGCTGAGTATAAAAGGAGATGCATGTCCCATTAATAAATAGGATGGGTCAGTGTACATATGCAGTACCTCTTTAATTATTATTTTCCAGCTTCACTGTTGTCAAATTCTACCAAAATGCACCCTTCGTTATTATTCGGCAGGTGAGAATACTATCCTTGAGAGCTTCAGTATTATTGACGTGTATACTTTCTTCTTTGTAGAATATAATCATTGCTGTACATTGTTCGAATATGAGTACCAAAAGAGTCTACATTAATCAGGTACATGCTTCAAAGTTTCTACAAAGTATCCAAGAAATGTTTCAAAATAACTTTCTGTGCGATGGAGCCCTGCTGGTTGGTTCTCACATATTCAAGGTATCTTAATTTCTTGTATCAATATATTAAATACATACTATGTACTTGTTCGTGTGCGTGAAACTGATCAGTTAGTATCCAGGCGCTGTGCCAACTGGAGGAATGTAGCATTCTGACTAACATCACAGAAAATCTGAAGCAAATCGGCCGTACCACTCCATATAAGAAAACATCGACTGAACTATGCGTAATTGTAAATATTTACTACTCGATTCGGGACGCATCTATCGGTGATAAACTAAAGAAAACAAGTTGCCACTGAGAGTCACTGCATTGAATTACTATATAAGAATGATGGTGTGTGTTGTCAATTTGGATATAATATTTGTAAAAATTACTATTTGAACAAGATTATTCTCCATTTACAGTAATGCCCAAAATAATCGACTCCTTAACCATATAATTCATCAGTGATAGCTTTCCGATGAATGGTAACAAGCCATATTTCTGACTATAAATCCTGAAAAGTTACCCATAATTCTGCTGTAGCTAAGGAGTCGATTATTTAGGCCATTACTTTATATTTGATCACTCTACCGGAGTGTTTTACATCACTTTAACCCTCTCTTTACTAAATGGATTTTCCTATTTGGTTAGGAAAGTATAAATTGGAATGGTCTATTATTCATTTGAAGGGATGTTCAGGATTGTCTTATTATCTGAATATTTTATGAAGGAACTACTCATCAATGAGTATTTAGTATTTGTAAATCTTCAGATAATAAGTTCAACAAACGGTTTGTTGAACTTATTAATAAGTTATTATCTGAATATTTATGAGGGAACTACTCAGCAATGAGTATTTAGTATAGAAAGGTGTTAAAGGTACTCAATCCGTAAAGAGAGGTCCCCATCTCAACAGATTCCAACAACAACAATCCGATCAGAGGGTCCTATATTACTATTTCTTTGGCTTTGGGGGTAAAAAATATTTGATTCGAGTCGAGGAACCCATCAAACAAAGCTCAGAGTTATTAGATATTGATTTTTGAAAATTCTTATGTTCTCGAGATGAGTACAGTCAATTTCGCTTTATTGCATAGCGTCGGTGCATGGCTTTTCTTATGCAGTTAACCGAATATGCATAAAGCCGAAATCACGATAAAAAGAAGCATACGCCGTTTTTCTATCACCAACATCAGTCTAGAAATACAGTGAATTGTTTATGTTTCGTTCATTCAATTTCATCATCAATTTAGTTTGTTTAAAAAAAATAATATCTAAAGAGCTTCATCTATATTAATTTAATGTTATTCCATATTATATTATCATCTATGATTGTAAAATGTTCAAGAATAAAACGATGTTCTTGTCAGGAACGGCAACCCCCATTGATAATAAACTCACTATATACATGTTTATATTTAGAATATATCCAATCAATCAGTTAGAAATGCATTACACACATGTAATATTAAACAAATAATCATTAACTACCCACCAAATATCAGTTAATAGCCACCAAGAACTGGTAAGAAAAATGCCAACGTTTCCCGATAAAATTATAAAAATACTATTATGTTATACGTTATGAGAAGGGGGATAATTCTATGTACGGTAGTTGCCGTTTATTTTTGGTAATTTTGTTTGTTTCAAAATAAATAGGTATATGAAGAACCATCTATCCATGTAGCCAACTGGAAAAACTAACAAAAATCAAATTGATTTCCCAATATATCATGCATATTTGTGAGCGCAATTTACGAAACTATATTGAACTATAATAACTGCCGTCAATTTGGTAACCTGCTCGAGATTTTACGCCAAAACTCTATTCAAACAGACAAGGATGGATAACTCTATAATCAAGTGGTAATAATAACAAAATTTTGACTGTCTTCTGGGCCAGAAAGAATTCCCGATAATGAAAATTAATAGATTTCTAAAATCGATATCTAACAAATCTGAGCTTTGATGGGTGACTTCCTCGACTCGAATCAAATATTTTTGACACCCGAAGCCATTGAAATAGTAATTGAGAGGAGTTTTATCGGATTGAGTACCTTTAAACTTTTCTATTCTATTTGTTATCCCCTGCAAATAAAGTATGGTGGAGGTGGGGTTATAGAAACAAGTTACATCTGTGAATCCGTCCATACTTCTGTCGGTCTGTCCATAAAAACTTTGGAGCTCTCTATCTCATTATGTCATATTTGAATGATCTTTGGAATGCTCATGAACCATCAGGAAAGGGATATCCACATGGAACGGGCTTCGTCCATTCCTTTATTGCAGAATTATGGCCCTTAGAGTGAAAATCCGCCTGTGCCAACTTTGTGCTCTGTACAGTAATGCCCTTAGTAATCGACCTCTTAACCACAGCAGAATTATGGGTAACTTTTCAGGATTTAGTCGGAAATATGGCTTGTTGCCATTCATTGGAAAGCTCTCGGGGAGATGGCAACAAACCATATTTCCGACTAAATCCTGAAAAGTTACCCATAATTATGCTGTGGTTAAGAGGTCGATTACTTAGGGCATTACTGTATCTCAGTCATTGTGGGTCATGTTTGAATAATTAGTATGCTAATGAAGCAGCAAGAAGGGAACATATATCAACATTTTAATAACACGGTTTGTCCTAGATCATGGCGTGAATCTCTACTCTATCTGTAGAGATCATATTCCACCAGTACAAAACCTGGGAACTTTTTGATGTTCTGACAGGGAACTTTATAACATTGAACAAACAATGCAGGGAATATGTTTATTTCTTAACACTCCCATAGGGAGCCTCACAAATATAATAGAATGCACTGGTTTTGCTACAAGGTCAAGGTAAATATTGCTAGGCAAATGTATTCTCTTATATATATATGAGGCTCCCTATGGGAGACTCACATATATAAGAGAATGCATTGGCACAGGGTTTTAGCAGAATTTCAGGTAGCTATATTTATGAAAGGGTTAAGGAATGAGAATTTTTAAATGCACATTGAAGCAATGAGCGCTCATACAGAGCCGATGACTCTATAAATGCAACAAATATGAGAACTGAACTGCATGTAGTTGTCACTTTGTGACAGTATCAATAGAGTCCTTTATATTGAAGGACCATTTTAATACTAGTATCAGCATTTAAAAGGAATCTTGGAACGTTTTTCTGTTGAGTCATGAGGAAAGTAAGATCAATAAAACTGAAGGACTTGTGAATATGACTTTTTCATAAACATCTGTGAAAATCATGGAATTTAATAATTTGCCAAAATTTAGCAAATTTATTTCACCAATTACACCAATTTCTCTTTTCTGGATTCTTGTTTATGTTTTGTAATAATCGTGGGTTTATATATTTATTTCTGCAAAAAAATATTTCTGTTGCAAATAGTTCCGGGTATGGCAATTTTAGGTCAATTTGACAAAGTCGAAGTTTGAGCTATTTCCATGGTTTGGTATCCATAGTCCATCTCTGTGCATCCATCCGTTCTTCCATCAACAATTTCCTTCAGCACACCCTACATGTGACATATCTCATCCAATCGTCACCAAAATTCATATGGGTCTACAGGGTGACCTCTTGATGGGAGCCATTAATATTTCCCGAATTTTTTTTAAAACATTGCCACCAGCAGCCATCTTGGATTTTAAATTTTAATCCATTGGCACACCCTGCTGCCTGCTTTTATTATGCCCCCGACTTGAAGTCGGCGGGTATATAGTCGACGTCTCCGTCCGTACGTACGTCCGTACGTCTGTCCGTACAAACATTTTGCATTATTGTTCAGCAACCGCTGGGCAGATTTAACTGATATTTGGTATGGTGATAGAGCAGCATGGGGGAACAGCTACATGCATAGCGCGGGTTTTGTCCACCCATTTTCACCAGAGTTATGGCCCTTTTTTTACTTAGAAAATTCAATTTATTCTGTCCGTACAAACATTTTGCATTATTGTTCAGCAACCACTGAGCAGATTTAACTGATATTTGTTATGGTGATAGAGCAGCATGGGGGAACAGCTACATTCATAGCACGGGTTTCGTACACCCATTTTCACCAGAGCTATGGCCCTTTTTTTACTTAGAAAATTCAATTTTTCTCTTATTTGTTTGGGTTTCCAGATGATAGCGTGAGCTTTGGTGGTACGATTGCAAATCCCGTATTTTTGTGGATCAGTTATATGAAAATACATGTCAAGTGCGAATTTGGGTATGATCTGATGATTTTTGCCTGAGTTATGGCCCTTTTTTCAACTTAGAAAATTTCAATTTTGTCCGTCCGTACAAACATTTCGCATTATTGTTCAGCAACCGCTGAGAAGATTTAGCTGATATTTGGTACGGTGATAGAGCAGCATGGGGGAACAGCTACATGCATAGTGCGGGTTTCGTCCACCCATTTTCACTAGAGTTATGGCCCTTTTTTACTTAGAAAATTCAATTGTTTTTAGTTTTTTGGGTTTCCAAATGATAGCATTAGCTTTGGTGGTACGATTGCAAATCCCGTATTTTTGTGGATCAGTTATATGAAAATACATGTCAAGTGCGAATTTGGGTATGATCTGATTAATTTTTCCCAGAGTTATGGCCCTTTTTGGGTTTCCGGATCGCTTGTTTTTGGGTTTCCGGAATTTCTAGTACGAACTTCTTTTGGAATGGTCATATAGACCCACTCGGATATCTGCAGTTTCGTCCATGCTTAATCCGAATGGCTATGGTCGGGGGCAAATGCCACGCGACAGCGTACCTCTTGTTGGAGAATTGTTTTGAAAATTTACAGATGTGATTTAGGATTACCTCTAGATAGGAGCTATTGAATTTGAATGATTTTCGATGAAAAGCATGGCCACTGGCAACCATCTTGGATTTTACTCTTTTCATGACTAAATCCTTTGGCACATCCTGCAAACTACATCCCTCATTAAGTCATCACCAAGCTCTAATGGATCTTGATGGGAGCTATTAAATTTTTCCGAATTTGTTGAAAACATGGCCACCAGCAGCCATCTTGTTTTTTATTATTTACATTACCAAATACTTTGGCACAGCTTTACAGGCTACATCCCTCATCTGATTGTCAACAAACTTCATATGGATCTTCATGGTTACCTTTAAATGGGAGCCATATATTTTTTCCAAAAATTTTGTTAAAAAACATGGCCACCAGCAGCCATCTTTGATTTTACTCTTTGCACATGTTACTAAATGCATCGGTGCCCCCTACAGGCCACATCCCTCATCTGGTCATCACCAAACTTTATATATATCTTTGGGTGACCTCTAGATAGGACCAACCAATTTTTCCCATATTCACTAAAAAACATGGCCTCCAGTGGCCATCTTGGATTTCACATTTGAATCCAACGGCACATTCTGCAGCCAACATTTATTGAAGAAATGTTTCGAAAATTTACAGGCATGTTTAGGATAACTTCTAGATGAGAGCTATCACATTTGAACGATTTTACAATGAAAAACATGGCTGCCGGCATCTTGGATTTAAATTTTTACATGACTAAATACTTCAGACAACATTTTTCGTCCAATTGATTCCAAATTTCATATGGCTGTTCGGATTGACCTCTGGTTTTGCTTAACCCTTTTAACCCGAGCGTAGATATTATCTACCTGGAGCTCCTGAAATAATCACCCTTTTTGGCGACGTCGCCAACGATAAATTTGAATTGTTCGTGAGATTGTAGACAATGTATGTTGGTTCATTGGGTGTTCTAATTTGGAATTATATAAGGGAAAATATGTGCATGCACGAAGAAATAGACCCTCACCAATTTTGTCATACTAATTAGTTTCCTTTATCTCATAAACTGAAGGGCGTCATTGATGTAACAAATGAAAAACATAGGGAAGTGACAGATTTCCCCCACAAACATGTTGGTTGGATAAATAACACATGTAGATTTTAAACCGTTTATGTCTGTTCCGGGATTTATTTGACTCGGTAGAGCTTTACCAAATAGATGCTCAAATACCCTCACAGACATAACAGTTTATATGACTGCACCAGCTACATGGTCTATTTATTTGTTTTTGGCAAATCATAAATGTGCAGTAATACAGTAATGTCCTAAATAATCGACTCCTTAACCACATCAGAATTATGGGTAATTTTTCAGGATTTAGTCGGAAATATGGCTTGTTGCCAGTGAGAGCTTTCCGATGAATGAAAAATTACCCATAATTCTGCTGTGGTTAAGGAGTTGATTATTTAGGGCATTACTGTACATGTTCTATTTCTTTGATTTTGACAAATAATAAATGTTCAGTAATAGTTTTCTATTGAATTGAGATTCCTTATGTTGCAGATACATAAGTCTGTGCTACGGGCTGCCTGTAACATTGGTGGAAATGCAGTGTTTCAGGAGTCATTCATAGACTTTAGTTCAATGAACCAAGTAAGCCAGAAGGTGGCGAGAGCAGTGGTCTCCTACATATATGATGGTACAGTAACACTGACTAGTGATACCTGCCGGGATATCTGGAGTATCAACAAACTACTGAAGATCGACCAATTGGATCATTGCTGCTTGGCGTTCAACAAAGTTTACCAAGAGAAGTGTGGCTCTTCACTGCTTTCAGAAGATTATCCGGAGTCAGATCATTCACTTTCTATGTACACACAGTGTTTGAGTTTAGATGCTGTAGGGTGAGTCCCGCAATGTTTTATTATGTACTTAAAAGAGAAATTTGTATTGTTTCTAGTGCTAGTAAGGATATTTAGTTGTATCCAATATGTTTTAAAGATAAATTTTATAATGCGCATCTTTATTGTAAATTTGTCTTCAATCATTTTGGTTATAACCATTATCTTATCAATAGTTATTTCTTTTAATTTAACCCTTTCATGATGGGAGCTGTGCTGTTGCAGCATTAAAGACACTGTGCCAGTGTATTCTCTTATATATGTGTGTCTCCCATATGGAGGCTCGCATATATAAGGGAATGCACTGGCTTACAAGGTCAAGGCAAATATTATTAGGCCAATGTATTATCTTATATATATGATGCTCCCTATAGGAGACTCGCATATATAAGAGAATGCATTGGCACAGGGTTTTCATAAAATTTCAGGAAGCACCAGTCATAATTCTGCTGTGGCTAATTAGTTTACATTATTTTGTGAATTAACACTTCAATGAATGGAGCTACCTGAAATTTGTGAAAAACCTGTGCCAATGCTTTCTCATATATATGCTAGTCTCCCATAGGGAGCCTCACATATATAAGAGAATACATTGGCCTAACAATATTTATATAATTATATTCATTCGTTAGCTGTTGAGCGGGCAGGTTGCAAAGTTTCGCTCTGCATCTTGTCGTTGTTCCGGCTAGCTGAGCCCGGATCGCTTGTGAGTCGTGTGGTCGTTCTGAAAAGAACTTAGCCGCCCGAGCGATTCGGAGTGAGCTGTTGACTGGACTTGGCAGAGGATTATGCAGCTAATCCCCTCTGCTGTGGTCGCGGCCTTGGATAGATTGCACATTGTGGATACCTTTAGCCCAGGCTAAAGGAGGCTCTGCTGGCGGTACCTCGGAAGCTGGACTCCACCAGGGACCTACCATCTGGTATGGCGACTTGGACCAGAAGCAGAAGAAGAGGCGGAAGAAGAAGACTCCCTCCAGGATGAGAAAGGATGCCGAAAGAAGAGCCAAGTGGAGACAGGGGCGAGCTGAGAGTCTTCCAGCTCCCCCCACTTGGCTGCTGAAGCGGTTGTTGACGACATCTCACCAGCTAGCAGGGACGCTGTTGTCACCCCGGATGTCCCTGCCGTCGTCATTGAGGCAAGCGGAGACAGGGATGCCGACACCACCCCGGACGTGCCTGCCGCCAGCTTCGATGTGGAGATGGACACTCTACCACCTCGGACACCGGAATTCCATCTAAACCCGGTGTCCCCCATCTCCACGGGCAGCGACAACAACAACACCTGGACTAGTAGCACCAGCAACAACATCAGCCATCTATCCGCTGAGTCACAAGAACTCATAAGATCTGCACAGGAATCCATAGCCTCATCAAAACAGATGATTGAGGACAGTAAAGCTCACCGTCAGCAGATAGATGCCATGGAATCAACAACAACAACAACACAACAACAGCAAACAGGAAAAAAAAATCATAATATCTAGATCATCTTTTTTTTCATATTCATTTCACCTTCATGTCAAATGTTTAACCATTTCATGATTCATCTATCACATTTAAGTGGGTTGTAGGAAAGGGCATACTGCCCATTCAAATCCTCCCGGGATCCCCTTCCCAAACCCCTAATAAAAAAACAATATTTACCTTGACCTTGTTAGCCAGCGCTTTCTCTATGGGAGACTCGCATATATAAGAGAATGCACTGGCTCAGGATCTTAACCCTTTGAACTCGAGCAGCCGGAAGACCGGCCGCAGCGTGAACCTCCAAATATCCAAGCGGCCAGTATACTGGCCGCTGAACCGGCTGTATACCGACCGCCACATGGTCGTCTGCTTCTCCAATAATTATGTTTTTGTTTGTATCTTGTTGCTATTGTGCTTAAACACACAACATCATGAATTATGAAGCCTAGAACATTTTCGGTAGTGGTGGTCCGACAAATTTTGGAATCAGACGCGGAAGATTTAGATGATGACTATACAGCAGTTGAGAGTTAAAATGGGAGAATGAAAGCACAGTGGCACTGGGAGAGATTCAGACGTCAGTTGCTCCAGCAGCGGGTGGCATTGTTTCGGCAAGAGATCAATGTATGGGGCAGTTGAGGTGTTGTGTTAGTCGGCGGAGCTTATGTCGAGGTAGTGGGCATGGCAGGGGGGGGGCGTGTCTTCATACCTGCAATTAGCCACGATGATCATAATGTCCATACCTGGAAAAGGGACACAAATTTGTTTGTTACACATACCTTTACACCGAAAGAGATGCCGGGACCAAAGAATGTACCAACTTCAATAAGTGTGGACAGTACACCCAAAGGGATGATGCACTCTGGTAGTTGATTGTCAACGAGACCAACCGAAATGCTCGTCATGTGATTTCGGAAAAACGCGCCTATGAAATGTCTAAAATGGGGCATAATACAATTGAATGCTCAGGGCAATGTGTCATTGAATTATTTGTGGTATCTGCTTAGCAACTGTTTCTATAAACAAAAGTCAGACTCACTCATCTGGCCATATATATATATACTAGAAGGTGACCCGACTTCGTCCGGGCTATTCAAAAACCAAATTTCAAGTCGATTGCTCCACCCGTTTCCTAGATCTGGTCTGCGCATGCGCGAAGCTGGTGTCGCACGTGCTCGGCGACCCGATAAAATTCGTATCCGGGGCAAGATACATTCACATACCAAATTTCAAGTCGATAGCTACACCCGTTTCCGAGATATATAGCCCAATGTCATTTGCGGATACCTCGTCCGGTGATGAGTTAACGCGACACAGTCAAATGCATCGGCAGGGTGAGAGTTAACGTAATCTAACTTTATGACCTCTGACGACGTCAGAAGTTACGCAGTGATTTTATCCTGATAAAAGATCCCCGTACCACTTGTACCTAATAATTGAGGCAGATAACTAAAGCGGATACATACATATTATATATCGTTGGAAAGATGAAGCCACACAGATTCTAACCGTGCAAATTATATGACTGGCAATTTATTATTCGCGCTATATCGAATCGATTTGTGAGCACCGAACTGAAATATATTAGCGCAAAAACGGCGTAAAAATAGATTTGACCTCCGCACGTGAAAAGTTGACCTCGCACGGACAAATAAATATGCCTATGTTCGTCTCCGGCCGAAAACACATCCAAATACCAAATTTCATCGGAATTGGCTTAGTCGTTTTGGAGTCCATCGATTTCAAACACACAAACAAACACATACACACACACACACACAGATCTTTCAAAATATATAATAGATATAAAATTTCACAATGGGGCATTGGCTGCATTGAAAACGCCATTTCCTGGGGCTGAAATACATCGATAAAAGCTATAATTGCATTTTACTTTAAATTTCGGGTAGTTGCATAGCAACCGTTGCCAGGGCGTGATCGTGTGGCAATGTATACCGATCTTAAAAATACTCAGTGGTCCATGGGGAACATACATGTAAAGTTTCAGATCTGTGGCATCACTTAAACAGAACCAACAGATTGCGCCTGAACACAGTCTACAATAATTCAAAAATAACACTGGGAGCCCAGGGTCATGGCGTCGATCGTTGTGGGGAGCCAGGGTTCAAAGGGTTAAATGCTGCACCAGCATAGCTCCCATCATGAAAGGGTTAACTGTTAGAATACTGAAGGTTTTGACCATTTTATTATGCTGAACAAAGCATAAAACTGTGCTAATTTAAATTAGATTTTGTTGTTGTACAGTAATGCCCTAATAGAGGAGCGGTCTTGGCCCCAACAGGGCTTATTTTTCGAGTTTAATTTTTTTTTACACACGGAAAAATTATAGATCATATGAAAGATGTCAGCTTCATGTTCGGCCCTGCTGTAAACTTTGAAAGTGGTGCCGTTGTCATGGAAACGGCATGTAAACAATGTAGACGCATTTTGAGAAAAAACCCTTCAGCAGACAGTAAAAAAGAATTTAAGCACATTCCAGGACAGAAACATATGTTGAAGATAATTTCTTGATGTTATTTTTCCACGATAACTATTTTCCAACTACTCCAGTAGTTACTAGGATGCCCATATAGGTTATGCAGGTTTTATTGCCATTTTGGGGTAAAAACTGTTGATTTTTGCAAAAAATGCGATAATTTTGGAATTGGAACATTTATTAGATACTACATTGGTTACAGTAATAATTTATGCATATTGTGATAGCTTCATACGGGTACTTCAAACTAATTTGGATAACACTGTCGAAAAGGCACAATACCCTAAGAAATAACTGTTACCATGGAAACGATATTGAAAAAATACAAAAAATGGCATTATTGGAAAGAAATGAAGTCCAATAACCCTTGCAACACAATATAACTTTCTGAAATTTGTTTTCTATGACATGCACTTTTAATCCAGACTTCTTCATAGGGTCACTGTTGAGGTTTATTCAGCTGTCGTCATGGAAACGGACCAAATTTCGTCAAATAATCAGAAATAATGAAATTTTGTCCATAAACCGGACATTTAAAGCGTGTAATGAAGCAAAACATAATATTGCAACGCGTTATAGATGTCTCAAACCCTTCTTCAACCATAACTATGTTCCAACCACTATTAAACAGGATGCACATATAGGTTATAAGGGTTTTATTGCCATTTTGTGGTGAAAATGGTGATTTTTACCAAAAATGCAATAATTTTGTAATTGGAACATTTATTAGGTACATGTACTACATTGGTAACAGTAATAATTTATGCGTAGTGAAATAGCTGCATAGGTCTACTTAAAATGCATTTTGATTAAACTGCCGAAAATGCCCAATACCATGAGAAATACCTGTTACCATGGAAACGATATTGAAAAATATACTAAAAAATGGCATTATTGGATAGAAATGAAATCCTATAATCCTTGCGACACAATATAACCATCGGCTTCACCATCATCATCATCATCACCACCATCATCAGCACATCATCAGCAGCATTATTGTCATCATTACCATCGTTGCCGCCCGTCATCGTCACCGCCATCAGAACATCATCATAGCAATGGAACGCCACAGCTGACTTATGTTAAAGGCACACAATCCGATTCAAGTGTCCCCATATCATCAAATTCCAACAACAACAACATTTCTTGAAATGCCGCTTCAGTTTATCAGTATCGACTAATTGACAAAAAATAATGCTAACCACTGTCAACTACAGTATAACATTGCCCCAAAAGCAGCAAAAAGTGTTATATATCAACATTTTGTTCCGAAGCAATTTGGTATCGAGAGTATGTCAGTCGGCATTCGTCGAATATTTGCCAGGCCTTAAATATACCAGGTGGTTAAAAATAACAGATTTCAAAAATCGATATCTGTTAACTCTAACAGATTTCAAAAATAGATATCTGTTAACTCTGAGCTTTGATGGATGGGTTCCTCGACTCGAATGAAATATTTTTCACCCCTGAAGCCAAAGAAATAGTAATTTAGGAGCGTTAATTCGGATTGTGCATCTTTAAGCTCATGCAATATATCTTATTAATATATCAATATATAGCTCATTTGCCATTGTATGCAGCTACTTTTACAATATATGTGGTTAATTGGTCAATATATGCAGCTAATTTGTGTCAATACATGTATATGCAGTTAGTTAGTCAATAAATGCAGTTAGTTCGTCATTATATGCAGTTACTTTGCCAATATATGCAGCGCATTGTTCTTTTCAATATATGTTGTTAGTTCATCATTATACACGGCTCGCGATGTTCTATTAAATATAATTGTCCCCCGGGGGACTATTAAAATAGCCGGTGTCCGTCCGTCCGTCGTACCGCCCGTCCGTCTAGCCATCCGTCCGTGTGTGCGTCTGGAAATGGTTTCCGGATGATAAATTTAGTTTGGTTTATTAGATCAAAAGCAAATTTTATAGTTGAGTTTATCAGACCAAAATACAGGTCAAGTTCGAATATGGGTTTGCTCGGCCCATTTTTGCGAGAGTTATGGCCCTTTTTTTTTACTTAGAATCTTGTAATTTTCTGGTTTCCGGATGATAACTTCAGTTTGTGTGATCATATCTGAATCAAATTTAGTATGATAGTTTATCAGCCGAAAATACAGGTCAGGTTCGAATATGGGTTTTCCCTGCCCATTTTTGTGAGAGTTATGGCCCTTTTACGACTTAGAATCCTGTCAATGTCTGGTTTCCGGATGATAACTTTAGTTTGTGTGATCATATCTCAATCAAATTGATGCCCCAAATGAAGCCACTTTTTCAGAGGACACTGTGGCCGGACGGCCTTTTATTATATATTGACAAGAGCAATGAGCTGCATATATTCTCTTGTGAATGTATCATAAAGAACGGGACATCGCGAGTTGCATATATATATATTTCTGACTGTCCTCCGAAACAATATGGCTTGTTGCCATTCATCGGAAAGCTCTCCAGTCGGAAATATGGCTTGTTGCCATTCATCCGAAAGCTCTCAGGGAGAGCTTTCCGATGAATGGCAACAAGCCATATTTCCGACTAAATCCTGAAAAGTTACCCATAATTCTGCTGTGGTTAAGGGGTCGATTATTTAGAGCATTACTGTAACTGGAGGTCAGGAACCCTGAATACATCGCTGAACATGTTTTGATTTCTCAGCTTTTCATGTGATTTGGCCAATTTTGGGGGTGATTGGAATGTGGGATTCACAAAATTGTTAATGGATCATATTATGTTACAAATTTCTTTCAGATCTACTGGCTCCTTCGCTGCAAGCCTCTATATTGATAATAGTCACTCTCTTCGGATGATGTCTCGACTTGGTAATATGTGGAGAAATAACATACTTTGTGATGCTATCTGGATCCATCAGAATGGCACAGTTAAGGTAAAATGAAATTTCAAATGCAAAATTTCTTGAATTATCTTAACACTTGCTACAAACAAAATGTATTCCTTACATACTGACATTATGAATATCTATACCATATACACATTGAATAGAGTCCCCATCATTGAATGAAAAGATGACTATGAAAGTGATCACCAGTAAAAAGAAAACAAATCTTGGGACTGGTTTCAAAAGCAGACTATGAGAGTGATAATTAACAATGGCCCTATCATCAATGTCAGATAGGTATTTCAATAAACTTCCAAGGAGGCTTTAGTCAATACGTTGGTAGATTTATTATTTTACTTTTTTAATATGGTTGGGTGCATCATCTATGGAGTACACAAATGAAGTATATGGGGCCAGGAGAGTACCTTAAAATATATTTGATGAGTTACAAAACATTTTTGCTCAAAAGTGTTCCTAATAATCCAGTATAATCCTCAAATTTTAACAAGAGTTCTCCTCCATATTTTATTGTGATATACGCAGTTTAAACATTTCATATTGTGGTAGCTTTGCCAGATAGATGGCCATGTGTGGTAGGAGCAGGGACATGGCTAGAAGGTCTCTATTGTGTGGGGGGGGGGTGGCCAACTTGATATTTCCAACTGCACCTTCACCCCCCCCCCCCCCCCTTGACCAGACAAAACTCTCAATACATGAAATTCCATTTGCTGCCTCCCCCTCCCATTGAGCTGGAATTTTGCAACTGATTCCACAATCATTCCAACTGTTAGAAGTTTCAAACCTGTCACACCCGCCCCAAGGTTGTAATATTTCTAACTGATGGCCATTTCAAGTAGGAAAATATACAACTGTCAGTCTAAAAAATTCCTCACTAATTACTGGTTGTAAAATCAAACAATGAGAACAATTTAAACCTAATATTGGTCTGAAATTTCCAACTAATGTGTCATTCATGAGATTTCCAACTTAAAAAAATGTTGACAAAGTTGGGAGGGTGAGACAAGTCCACTCCCAACACCCCCACCCCTGTCACCGTGTCCCTGGGTGTGAACTAAATTTAAATGAGTATCATAACACTTTGGTTTAGAGATTAGTATTTAAAACTATGAAAATGATTTCCAGCTCTTCTTTATGCATTCAACATACAAGCCTGCAAATATTGTGTCTGTCATTTGCAGAATGAGGTCCCCAGAGTGTGAAGTTAGTGGTGCTATCCTGCACAGTGGGCTAACATCACCAATTTCACCCACTGTGGACCTCATTCTGCTTAGGCCTCATCTTCTGGGAAGTATCTATAGTCTCAAATTAACATTGTTTTTTAGTTACTTTTCCATTCTGGCAAGTTTCTATATCCCCTAATTTGCAAACTATAAAATGCATAATCGAGGTGACTAATTGGAGATCATCACCAACTTCCAACTGGGGAACTTCAACATGATCCTTGGTCTCCCATGGCAGTTAAGGCCTAAATCAGAATGAATTTGGTGACTAGCCCATAATGTGGAATAGCATCACTAAATTCACCTTCTGGCGACCTCATTTTCCAAATGACAGGCACCATTGCAGGCTTGTCAACACAGCTATTTTGTTCTTTTCAGCTTCACAAAATTGTAATGCAAGCTGCTTGTAATCTAGGTGACAGGTTTATATTCAATGGTCCATTCATTGACATTAAGTTACCAGATGATGTAAGTATGGAAGCAGTCAACGCAGTGGTAAGCTACATGTATGATGGAAGAGTTTCATTGACAAGCGAGAACTGCCTGGACATTTGGAAGATTAATCAATCGGTGAACGTTGTTGGATTGGAACAGTTTTGTTTATCTTATAACAAGGATTACCATAGTTGCCATGGCAACTCGCTTCTTCCTTGTCCGGTTGATGTGAACCTTCATTCACTGCCAGCTTACATAGATTGCTCAATGTGTATCAATGTTGATGTAGGACAACCAAAAAGTGATGTACAGAACCAAAAAGACCAACAAAGTGTACAGTAAGTCAGTTTTATATAGAAACGTCCAGCTGCAACCTTCCCCTTCAAACTTCCATGAGTGGAGCTTCCTGAAATTTTGGAAAACCCTGTGCCAATGCATTCTCTTATAAATGCAAGTCTTCCACAGGGAGCCTTGCATATATAAGAGAATACATTGGCCTAACAATATTTACCTTGACCTTGTAAGCCAGTGCATTCTCTTATATATGCATAAAAAGAAAATGCACTGGCATGGGATCTTTAATGCTGCACCAGAGCAGCTCCCATCATGAAAGGTTTAATATGGCCGAATTGTCAAGTTCGTATATTTTTATTATGATTATGGTACTCGGATCATTGAAACGTTGATTACAGTACCCAGGATCATTGAAATGTTGATTTTAGTACCCAGGATCTTGAAATGTTGTTTAGGGTGCCCATTACCCAGGATTGATTAGGATACCCAGGATCTTCAAAATCTAGCCCAATAGATTATGTGATGTCACAGTCGTAGATACTTTGTCTATTTCTATTCAAAAATAAATAAACGTTTCTTATCCATCCATGCACATTTTGTTTTGACTGAACGAAAGAAAAAAATCAACTCTTTATTATATGTTTCAATCATAAATCCACCTGCATGAACAGTTGGAAGTTGATTCAATGATTGTTTCCAGAATCAATCTTTTCATTTCTAAAAAGCCACAAGTCAAATAAAGCCACCTTATATGGGTGACCTTTTATTTCATTTTGTTATTGAAAAATTAGCAAAATAATTATTGTTGTTCCTCTAAAACATCAAAACTATATTAAATAAATGTATAGAAGATTCAATACCAAACATTATAATGTCTTTCAGGTGTGGCACTTGTTCCAACTGTGCTATTTATACACTAGAATCAGCTAGAATCTGATAAAAAGTGCTAACATAATCTATTGCACTTATACATTGGGATATTATGTTAATCAAAATATCTCCTTTACAATTCATATATAAATTATATGATTAATTGAAGTTATGTCTACATAAAAATGGCACTTCCTGAAATGACATATATATGTATATCGTTCCACTTGCGAACTGTACGGCGACGTGCACATCATTCTACTCCTCAAAGGGTTAAGTATGCATAATATACAGTTATCTCATTGTTTCTTGGTTGACAAGAGGAATTGTCAACCCGAGGAAGTCAATATTCACCATGACCGTAGCCGAGGTGAATATTGACTTCCAAGGGCTGACAATTCCTGGTGTCAACCAAGAAACAATGCGATAACTGTTTTATTATATGAAACGCGCTTTGATTGGACAAAACGTTGTGACGTTGAACGTCGCTGGGAAAATTCTATCGATTTTCAGGTCTGATAATAAGTTATGTTCACCCCTGAAGTATCTGACATCATTCAGAACTGTTATTAACCTCTTCTTTGATTAATGAGGTGAACATCGTTAGATATCTCGATTTTTTTCGTTACGTTTTAACATAGGAATTGGGGAAAGAAACTTATGATCATATAATAATTAATATTATTGCCTGCCATCCGACAGCCAAATGAATCTGATTGTTACAATCTTTTCAGGTATTCAACAGATAGTCCATGCCAGGTTGGAAGGGGAACAGAAACACAGGAGAAAATCAGTGTAGAAATCAGACCAGATTGCACTCCTAATCAGGCGGAAATGGTCGAAGAGAATTCAGCTGTTGTACCAGAAAGCAGCACTGTGGTGTCAAGTTCATCTGAATCCAGCAAGACTGTCTCTTTTGTTGATTCAGTTGGACCGAGAAGTGATCATACACCAAAGGTAAATTATAATACTGAGTAGCTTTAGAATGGAAGTCAAGCCTGAGTATAAGGTGCCTGTCATTTTCAGAATGAGGTCCCCAGAAGGTGAATTTAGTGACGCTATCCAGCATACTAAACTGGGCACACTAAACTCAGGCTTGATGGAAGTGAGGGGCACCTCGTAATCTTACTGTGATAACATATGATGCTTAACCTAAACTTTGTGCCTACCATTTTGTTGTTTTCAAAGATTGAAATAGCCTAGCTATTATTTACCTATTGACATTCTATTGCATTCTTTTATATGATTTGTCCATAGCAACACAATAAGGGGCCATCGTCATTGCTCTCTCAGTGAGAGCTTTCCGATGAATGGCAACAAGCCATATTTCCAACTAAATCCTGAAAAATTACCCATAATTCTGCTGTGGTTAAGGAGTCGTTTATTTAGGGCATTACTGTATATCAAAATTTGGACGTTCAGTCAGTTCAGTGTTATCATAACTCCTTATACTTGATGTGCACTCCACCAGCCAGTCGCATGGTGCTATGAAAGTCATTCTACCCTCCAAAGTGTTAACCGTTTATCATTATTGGAACTAGTAGAATCAATCTGCTTAAATAAATCTGATTTTTTTGTGACTCTATCTAAACATTTTCTTTGCTAAATACTCATTGGTGAGTAGTTTTAATACCTTTAATAGGAAATGTTCATATAATAAGATCAACATCCTAGCAAGTTTTAAACAGATTCCGGGGTATAAAATAGCAGATATCAATCAAGGACACCTGTCCATGAAAGCTTCAATCATTTAATATCAGAATTTCTTATCATATTCCCGGGACAGTAAAAGGAGCTATTTTTAGAACAGAAATCTTGCTTAACCCTTCCATGACTGGAGATTTCTGAAATTATGCGGAAACCCTGTGCCAATACATTGTTATATATGTGAGTCTCCCATAGGGAGCATCGCAAATATGTGATAATACATTGGCCTAACAATATTTACCTTGACCTTGTTAGCCAGTGCATTCTCTTATATATGCAAGGTTCCTTATGGGAGACTCATATATAAGAGAATGCACTGGCACAGGATCTTTAATGTTGCACCAGCTCAGCTCCCATCAAGAAAAAGTTAAACATTTCAGAGTGTAACACAAGGAAAACTCTATTTTGTAATACCCTCAATCAAGAAAAATTTCATTTCAACTAAGAGATTTCTCTGTGAATTGCTCTCAGCTACATCAGAGATAAATCATATTATAAAGCCTTTATATAGTAACGATATACCCAATCTTAGGTTTTATGTGTATTTTATACACAAAAAAGCTATTTATAGTCTTGAAATTTGTGTTTTATAAAATTTATGTTGTGATTATGGCCATGAAGAGGTCTGTACACATGCAGTTAAACCTCTCCAAACTGGACCCTCTGTAAACAGGATCCCTCTCTACACCAAACTATTTTGTTAATCCTGAATTAAGCCAATTAAGTGCTTTGTCACCAATAATTACCTCTGTAATCCGGAACCTCTGTACTCCGAATATCGGACAACAGTTTTAGTTGCTAATGACCATACACATGACATTTTATCTTAGGAATCCAAACATATGTTCATATCGTTGACATATGTTTTCATACAGTTATCTTTCATACCAATCTTATTAGTGATCTTTTGTTCGGTGAATACTTTGAACCGAATAGTAAAAGCTGGTGTCTGATTAGATATCCCAGTGTTTTTCACTTATTGATTGAGACTGAGACTTCGCAGGAGATTTAAATGTTGGGATTTTGTTTTGATACCAGTTTAGCTGCTGAGTTGAACTGTCATGTGGTGTTCACAACCACTGTACAACTATAAAATAAACACTTCAGTTTTCCATAAATAAGGGATACATGTAAATCATTATGGAAATCATTAAAGTATTTTTTTTCAATCTTACTTTTATTCCTATTTGAAATTGCCTATTTTCGAGGTAGTACGCACGACATTCCTTGTTTTAGCACCGTTCTGGTAGAGTTTTGTGGACAGTTTTAGTAGTTTATTAACAATTTTAGGTGGACAATGTATTATTCAACAAACAAATTATATTGAATGCTAATTGTATTGGAAATTTTCAGCTTAGAATTGAATTAATAGGGTCTATTTGTATCAATATTTTAGCTTGCAAGTTTTTTGTGCGCAATTAGTTATCGGTGGGTTTGTCATTCAATTGGTGTCGCCTGAGGTTTCATCTATTAAAGATGCTGTGTTATGTCTTGCTAACGGAGACATTGATCCAATGGTGACATGATTCCTATATACCGAACACCTATCTAAACTGGACAAAATGGTCAGTTCGGTTTGGAGAGGTTTTACTTTACTATATTTAAATAAATCTTAATTATTGTTTGTGACATTAACTTAATTTAAATATTTTAGTCCAAGATGTCTGGTATGGATCGTTACCCTAATATTGACAGAACAGAGGTTATCAGTATGTTAGACACAACACGCCCCAAAGAACTGGCACGATTAGTCGGTATACCTTCTGCAACTTTGCAGGAATGGAAAAATAAAGCAGGACATAATAGCACTCAAGAAGGTATGAGAAAGAAAAATTTCTCAAGTTCTGGAAATGAGGAAGTGAACACTGAGCAGAGTGAAACACAATCCAAGAACATATCTATGAATCCTGTCAACCAGAAAGGTAACTTTAACATGATTACTCTGGTATACTCTAGTAGCTGAGGGCGTTTTGTATGCACTTTTATGTCCAGAGCAAAACTCTTCACGAATCCACTAATTGACGGTACACGAACAATATTTGGTTGGTGACACATTTCCCATTGAGGGCGAAATGGGTCAAATGGCCACGCCCCTTTTTGAGCGAAGTACTACCACCCGCCGTGACTATATCTCCAGAACCGTTGGACATAGGGGGTCGTGTGACCACTCAAAATGTGCAGAATGGCCACGTTATGGGGGGTCAGTAATACATTTTCATATCCAAAAGTCAATGGTTTTTAAGATAATTGCCAAAAACCAAAAAAAAATCAATTTTTAAGGGCCCAATTTTGGGGTTCAGCACTTTTATCTCAAAGCTGAGCCCCCAATTCAAATTTTATTGATCTATATCCATCGGTGCGACATATAGGTATAATTTCTGTACCATTATTGGATGAGATTGACCTCCAAGTTTTGCTCTGGACAAAAAAGTGCATACAAAACGCCCTCAGCTACTAGAGTAGTATGTGTTAGTTTAAAAAACATTTTGTTTCAAATCTAAATTCTGTACTTTATTTGCATTGTTTATATTATTGAATAAAATCTTGAACATATCTCTATAGGGCTGCCACGATATGCCCCTGCTACAATAAAAATACTTTTCATGTTTTTTCCCCCGATTCGATATGCATATCGTGATTTACTTTATACATACAAATTTTTTAATAATTTAGCCTGAAGTGATTAATGGTGGGGTGTTGTAATGATAATCAATGTCATGTCTCTTTTCATATAACATACCATCTAAGCTTATGTGCAGGTGTTTATACATGCAATGATTACATAATGAGGTTACCAATACTTTATTCTTACTGTGATGATCCATAAATGCACAACAGATCTATACATTATCAAATAGACAAGTATTGATTCCAAGATATGGAAATTCTATATGATTATATGAAACCTTTGCACATACTCAAATTATCAGCCTATTGGGATTATATAGTCATATCATTTGTTTTCTAGGTTTGAATGATTTGACTATATACTCACAGTCACTAAAGAACTGTAGATATACTCAGTAGTTGGTAAAATATATATCGAGATGTAGAAATATGCATATCGCGATCTATGGAAATTTGTATCGTGATACAAATATCATCAGGAAAAATCGCCATACACAGATATCGTGAAAAAATATTACAGCCCTAGCCTCCATGATAGAGTGAAACACTATCGAAACAGGCATCTAGGAATCCTGTTACTAATTCCCTGATTCCTGGAATATATATGTAAAACGCCCCATTCCCTGGGTTATAGGATCAAATTTGGATGTTTCCAATGATATCTAAACCACTTTACAATAGAAAATCTGTTTTCTGGAATAATATTCATTTGTATGATCTTTTGTAATATACAAGTCAATATTCATGATTGTGTCAGAAGTTTCTCAATTGTTTGTTGAAACAATGGCTGGCACTGTAACGATATTGTTTAGATAACAAAGGTTGTGACATGTCACATCTCATCATTAGACAATTATCGACAATGAAAATAATAACAAAAGTATATATATATATTTCCATTTTTTTCTTATTGATGACTGTAAACCCCTTATGCCCCTTCAAACAATTATGATGGCTGGCATCATGACAGCTTCATAGATAAAAATATACAGTTGTTATGAAATTTTTAGTTTGGTATATGTGGGAGTGAGCGAGAAGTTGATATCATGTTTTAAAGTAGATTTGAACTGTATAGACTGTAGTAGACTTTACTGTCTCAGTCTTCTCAGTCTTTGTAATCTGGTGAGCAGCTCAACAGTCGTTGACTGTCATGTTAATTTAAAATAGAACTCTGTATTTTATATAAACAAGGAAAGGATAAATTCAGTAGTTATCTGTGCTGTGACATGGCCGATAACAGTTATCACCAGGTTTCATAATACAAAGTTACAGTATATTAAATTTTATTGACGAATCATGGCACGCAACCCCCACATGATGCCAAAAATAGGTTACGTCATCCTGGACCCTCACTGAGCGATCGGCCTATATTGACAACATGTTAATCTGCGCAAAACCTTTAATTATAAAAGAAAGTTTTATTGGTAACAAGTGCATCAAGTGGGAAGTGGATATATCCGTTTCCCATCCTGAAGGTAATGTTTTGCTCTTTTATATTTGTAACAACCCAAAAGGACAATTTAACCCTTACATGATGGGAGTGTAGCAGCTACTGTGCCAGTGCATTCTCTTAATAGATAGATAGATATATTTATTGCAATACACAAATGTATGACAGCTGCACAATTGAAAATAACACACATATATATCTTAAGCATCATAATAACACAAATAACATAATTAATTTCTAATACCCATAGGGAGCCCGCCTATATAAGAGAATGCACTGGCTTACAAGGTCAAGGTAAATATTGTTAGGCCTATGTAATCTCTTATATATGCGAGGCTCCATATGGAAGACTTGCATATATAAGAGAATGCACTGGCTTATAAGGTCAAGGTAAATATTGTTAGGCCTATGTATTCTCTTATATGTGCGAGGCTCCATATGGAAGACTTGCATATATAAGAGAATGCACTGGCTTACAAGGTCAAGCTAAATATTGTTAGGCCAATGTATTCTCTTATATATGCGAGGCTCCATATGGAACACTTGCATATATAAGAGAATGCATTGGCACAGCATTTTCACAAAATTTCAGGAGGCTCCAGTCATGAAAGGGTTAAAGTCGTATGACAATAGGAATATTATATCATATCTTGATAGACCATTTTGAAACTTTTAAGATTGTGATTAAATATTTTATAACTCAGGAATATGATGGAATTAAAGGTCATGCTACCATAATTCAGAACATTGTTGCTTGAAAAAAATACATAACCTCGTAGGACCTAACCCCCTATGATCATTTGATGATTCTTTTATTTGAACTTTCCCCATGTACCGAGTCATTAAAGGTTAATCCATGGATTAATCCTGATGCTGCGTTAGTTTTGAAACACTGCGATTCAAAATGAGATATTCCTACTTTAATATTAACATTGTTGTTTATAATCTTTAATGAAAACTTGAACATACCTCCATTTAGAACAGAAAACCTGTGGCCGCCCAAGAAAGTATAATGATAAGCAGCGCGAAGAAGCCATATCGCTAATCATATCTGGACAGGATATGGCTACCATAGCCAAGTCAACTGGAGTCAATGTTGGTTAGTGTAAACATATCTTATTTCTCATTCATACTGCATATTATTACATATACATGATAAACACAACAGTGAGAAAATGGATTTGGCAATGAGTGGATGCTTATTGTGGCCATTTCCTAAACATGAATGATTATATGACATTACTTATGATGAGAATGTACTCATGAGATTCAAATCATTACCGTTGCTGCTTATACATGTATATATGAAAACATTTGTGTCTGATCTCATAGTCGCTGGGCCCAGTACACTTTATTGATAGTTAGGTCTTCTGTTTCACTGTTATAAGAAGATACATTGCATGTACTGTAGATTACATTGCGCAAATCACAGCATTAGTTGCGAAATTTGTTTGTAAGTACAGTGAAACCTTTCCAATCCGGACCCTCTACAATCCGAATCTCTCTCCAATCCGAACGAATTGTTCGGTCCCAAATTTACCCAAGTGCATTGTCACTAATGATTACCTCCGTAATCCGAAACCTCTGTACTCCGAATTCCGGACGGCTTTATTAGTCCATACGTGAACAAATACACTAATGTTTACCTCCAAAATCCGAACGCTGAAAGTGATGGAAGAGACCGAACGCAATCAGTTAAAAGGTAATGATGTGAACGTTTCCGTTTTTGTGTTGACCTGTGTCTGACCCCGATCACCGTCACAGTTAGTTACAAACGGACGAAGTGTTCTTGTTAAATTAATCAAATTTAATTACAAATTAAAACGAATATAATGCCTGATAATATAAAGATACGTCCGTATTTATATTTAATCTTATTCTAAATAAATTCCGAAAGGGATACCAGGCGAACGCATGTGCACATAGGTAATTTACTTTCGTACTATTGAATAAGCGTACCAATTTAATTAGCGGTATTTTGTCTCGGCGAAGCTTTGAAATGGATAAAACAACAGGTGTCTAATTGGATACGCCTAAATCAGAATTTGTTACTGCACTGCACCACCTTCAGATACACATAGATACATGTTTGCTTATTTCGCAAATTGATTGAACAAAGGTGACTTAACAGATAATTAGAGCAGCGACACGTTGTTTTTACATCAGTTATTGCGCTGGAATGGACTCTTTGTTTGTACAACAATTGTCAAAACTAAACACTAAGGCCAAAAAAAAAAAGGTTTTGGTTCTCAGGCACCGCCGCATTGAATAAAAAGGGCCGCATTAGGCCTTTTTATTGCAATGCCCGATGTTACGACAAAAAAATTTTGAAAAAAAAAAAAAAAAAAAATTTTTTTTGGGGATTTAATCAACATGTCCATAGCAGATATGTGTTGAATATTAGTGTGCATTGAGCTCTAACATGTAATGTGTTAAAAAGTGACTTGCAGGCTTACAACATAAAGTAGATGACTACAATTAAGAAAATGATTAGCTGATCCTCATGCTCTTCTTACAATTAGTCATTGTGAACAACTTACACTAATTGTAACTTTATACAATTGAAAGGCACAGGACTAAATTCAGGATCACATATTAGAATGGGGAGTTATCAGTTTTTAGACAACAATAACAGTAGTTAATGTCAGGGGCATTATATATTGTTAGGTAATCCCAGTCATACACTGGTAGTACAATGTCATTTTTATATAAGACTAAATGAGTTTATATGCATAACAGTTCCCTCTACCTTTCTGGTTATTACTAGACAGAGGAAGGTATCTTTGTCCATGCTTACTATGCGCAGAAAAAAATAAAAAATAAAAATAAAACCCTCCCTCCCTCATTGATTTGAAAAAAAAATTGCCCGAGAACCAAAAAACTTTTTTTTTTTGGCCTAATTAGCTAAAAGTACAGATTGGTGGTTTATTTTCACCATCACAGTTTTAATCAATGAGCCATCGGGAAAACGACAGATCAGAGTTGAAATCTACCGTCAACAACATTTTTTTAAATCGCGAAACACCGTAAAATGTATCATTTCCGTGTTTCCAGGTTTATCTGTACATATATTTATGTCTTATTATAACATGTTCATCTATTGCAATTTATTTTTTGTTGTATTTTGTAGTTTATTGAATAAAGTTTAATTAATCAGCACAGACGTGTTCTGTTCTCGATAACTCTTACCGACAGCGGCAATATATTCTGATGGTTTTGCGATTTTCTATAAACCGAACACCTCTCTAAACCGAACAGAAGGGCCGGTCCAAAGGGTGTTTGGTTTAGAGAGGTTTTACTGTACTACAAACTTTTGGATATTTTCATCCATAGATAAATCGTGAGAACCATTAAGTTATGTTTTCATTTCAAGTTTCATTTTCAAGCTACCATGTTTATTTTTCTATCATTTTTAAATCGAGCTCAGTAGTGTAAAAAAGTGAGCTACAGGTTCAATCTCCCCACATTCACAGTATGAATTCCCACTAACATGATTCTTGTCCATGAAGGTACACTGGTTGGTTGGAGGTATACTATTATTAACAAGAAAAAGAGGGCTTATATGCAGCAGAGAAATGTGAATAACAATGTACAAAAAGGATCTGAATCATGTGTCCGCATAGGAGGAATGCCTTCAAAACAAGGTGAGGATTAGCACATTCAGGCACTGTTCACACAAACTATGCTCTGCCCTGGATACATTGGCCCAATATTTTCTTGAGCCGCTGCCTTAGCCACTTGTGAATTTTGTGTCCCTGATGTATTGCTTCAATATTACCTTTAGAATGCTGTCCGATATGGCAAACTACATGTTTTTATTAATGTTAGTATTATTTAAAGTGTACTTCACTTTGTGTTATATATCAGTTGGTGACGTCACCTCAAAATTATATGTCAGGTGTGCACAGGTGAAATCTGACCAGGTCGTTGAATCCCAATATGCACTATAGTTGTATTACCTGTATCTGGGATATCAGCTTCAAATAACAATGTGTCCACACATGTATGTATCAATTATCTGCATGTGTCACATATATATACGTAATTGTGATGATTACCCTGGTGGTTTCAAATATTTTACCAAATGGTTTATTAAACCTAATTGCTTCATCAAAGGCGAGAACCGGGTATTCCCAAAAAGACATTATTTGGCCGAAATAGACATATTTCCAACATTTTGCAATTTTAGAGCCATAATTATGCATATACTTGTCATTATGCTGATGAATTATGAGTAACTTTTCAACTAAAACAACTGCCAATGTCCTGATTGGGTTTCCGAAATGTTTATGAATGTCATGTTTATAACATGCAGATGCAACTATTGTTATTGAAGTCGCACTTTTCCAGGAGACAATAGACGGATACCACAAATAAAACATTGTTAGAAAGGTCAACATAATCATCTTTATTTCATAAACTTAACAATAATGTTATCAGTATATAGGTTTGTTTAATATAAACAATAGTAAACCAAATCGGAATGTGACACAAAACAAGACACCTGTTGGCAGTTTTGCGTCAATGAATTGTAGTAAACCACAAATAGTAAATTAGTAATTGTGACGTCATACAGATGCTGTCTATATTTAGGCCTGGAAAACGTCTTGATGGTGGTACATGTTAGGTATAAGTACTCACCAATCAATTAGTATTGATACCGAATATCACCCTAACGATATACAAGTGGCTACAAATAAAATTATTTGTATATTCCTGGAAATATTGTATTACTCCAAAAAATTGAGCTCTGCCCACAAAACGGGCTGCTGGATGAACATAAATTACATCATGCCCGCTTTAGCGGGCTGCCGTGTTGCTCGCACAAATAAGAGAATACATTGACACAGGGTATCTTTGGACAGTGAACTATTGGTTATATTGTTCATGCTCCGCATTCTTAGAAGAAATTCAAAAAAGTTATAATTCGGCATGTCATATTTAATCGCGTATCAGTAAAAGCCTAGAGATCCCGATTCCCGATTCCCAATCGCCAACCGGAACACTGGCCACGTGATGCAGGAATATGTCACTTATTCTTATTCACTATTTCATTAAACATTATGTATAGTCATTGTTTGCGCTGCAATTTGAGTAACGCATTGCTTCAATGAACACGCGCTGCAGATGTATACATTAAAAAAAAAACAATGTCGCTTTTCTTGAATTTTTCCCCCCCCGAGCATTACACTCAGATTAAATTCAATAATACTTTGGATTCTCATAGTATTTTGAGCCCTGTACTGGGTGTGGTTTGCACGTGGTGACCTGCGGCTTCGATTGATCAACTATTCATCCATTGGCGTGAACAAAGATTTGGAAGTGTACAACCTATCAAAATCAAAGTAGTCCAGTGAGCCAGACTTATAATTTATATCATTTTATACCCAGAGGCATGCTCTATATATTTGTGAGTTACTAGCTCTGTTGGAATAGTCAGGTCCACAGACTTAATCAAATGGAATTTGGAATGAATATTGTAGCATTATTTCTACTCCAGGGTGCCAGATAAAAGTTGGGCCAATATTATTTCCCATTCCTTCTTGATCATATAAATTAGCCTTCATGAGACTAGACGTTGATTACATTTGGATGGGTGGCTGAAAATGGCTCCTCGATTATCTCCCAGGGCTCGATTTAACAGGATTCACTTCGCAAAGTGTGAAGCAAATTTCCAATTTCTGCTAACCCATTGCTGCAAAATGCTATTCAATACTGCCATCACAGTTCAATGTGTCCCCTGCCACTGCCTCTGTCTCGGGCTTCGGTCTGTCCTCCATTCAGATCTTTTCTGGCTTCTGTCCCTCCAGGTTTTGGGGCAAGCAAGTATCCCTGTTATCCACCTCCAATGTGGCTTGGCCTTCAGGTTCCTGACCTTTTTTGGCTCCTATGTCAGAACCTCCACAGGCTAACTTAAATATCGAGGCACCAGAATTTGTTCCTCAGAACCAGGCGACCTAGTCGGGATGCTTGCCTTTCTTCTCCATCGTCCTTGATGGACGGTGCCTCAAGGAATCAGAGACGTGCAGTCACTACTTCCCCTGGATTTGGAAGCATTCAATGCATGTCCGAGTTAGACTTTCCCATCCGGGGGTTCCTCCACAGTGGAGACAGTTTCGGATGGGTTGGTCCTTCATTTGCAAGGCGCACTATAGCACATGTGGAACCGAAACTAGCTGCGTGATTGACAGCTCTTCTCGGAAAATATGCGTGTTCTGCCGCATTGTTGTGATTAACTTATAGGGATCAGGGGACCTAACTTGCTATGACCAGAACCACATGTTGACAATGAGAATAGGCAACTTGCCATTATTTGCTGCAAATTAATATTCGTGGATGAATAGCAAATTTGGAAATTATTTGACAATTTAGTCGGAACACAAATGCCATCTCCAATCCACATTTTAGATGGACGCAAACTGTTTTCCTGTCGGATCCCAGTTGAGGTCTCCTGGTCCTTAAACTTGGTATAATACCATGTATATTCACTGCTACAATGAGGTCTCTTGAGCCAACTGTCAACAACATTGACCCTTAGTCTGATTCATCACTTTATGACATTCAAGCATGTATCATGCATGTATTGCAGTGAAGGATGTAAATGATTTTCATTAAATTTTTCATTTATTTTCTGTACCAACATGTATTCAAACGGATTAATGATATGGTTTATTACATACCTTGTTTTTTTGTTTTAGCTAACATTATATTATCTTTTCTAACAGAAATTTTTGGATAATTATTATTTATTTCAACTTCCACCAACGCAGCTCGAAAATCTCATAACGTGTCTGCAATTGGTGGCACTCATATGTTTTACATACTTAAAGGACTGAAAGGGCCCCCCCCACTATATCAGGAAGACAATAGAACACCTCCACGGAGAGGGTTGGTGGGCATGCCTCCTCTTCGTTTGTAGTCGCGGACTCCACAGCCTCTACGCAGAACGGCAGACGATGGATGTTCACTGAACTGGCTTCAGCCATTGCAGGCTCTGCTCTAGTTTGATCGGAACATTCTCTGATACTCACACATATGACTGGTAATGCATGCATGCTGCTCAGCCGACACGGTGCAACCGTCCTTGCTTGGGGGCCACATCTTGGCTCAAAATTTGGACCATGTGCAGTCAGAAGATTGCACCTTTGACATCGCTAATACTGTCGCCTTGAATCAATCCCAGTGTTGAATACGTCCTGGGATTGTCAAGGACTACCACTAAGAAGGGCACTCACTCAAAAGGAGCAAAAAGCTCTTCTGACTCCAATCAGGATCTTCTCGTCCTCTCACAGCAGAGGTTTTGATGTCGGGATTGCCGGCCTTTGCCTCCTCTTGCCTCCTCTCCAACATTACGGGTTCCTCGGTCCAAACTGGAGCATCTACATCGAGACAATGCTCGACAGATTGTCCAGCTTGTCTGATTACTCAGAGTCCTCCCAACCATCTTCATGTGGTAATCGTCTCATTACTAACACTCCGGAGGGCACAATGCTCTCTTCAATTTGTGTTCCATTGTCCAAAGCCAGCCAGTCTTGGTTCAACATGTTTCTACAGTAATGGCTTAATTAATCGACCCCTTAACCACAGCAGAATTATGGGTAACTTTTCAGGATTTAGTCAGAAATATGGCTTATTGCCATTCATTGGAAAGCTCTCCCCGAAAGCTTTCCGATGAATGGCAACAAGCCATATTTCCGTCTAAATCCTGAAAAGTTACCCATAATTCTGCTGTGGTTAAGGGGTCGATTATTTAGAGCATTACTGTATCTTCTCCAGGTTCCCCTGGTTCCTTATCCTTTTACAGAGATCTTGCTGGGGGGAGGGGGTTCACAAAGTGCTTCTCATTGTTTTGGCTATGGTCCCAGAGTTACCGACTTGCACGCATGGTCAGCTTCCCCTGGATTTCGGCTACAATCGCGGGGCCCCTACCTCATTCTGGTCTTTGGGCATTCTCTCAGCGTCCCTCAATATCTCATTCGTCTGTTTATATTTTGGCTCGTGATGAGTCACTTTGTCCTATTAGGGTCCTGCATGATTGAGTTATCTCCATCTCTTATGAACAAATTGATCCTAGACACCTCCGTTCCAGGAACATTAGGGCACACCAAGTACGCGCTGTTTATGCATCATGGGTTATTGGGGGCTCAGTTGCTCTTAAGAGTTAAATGAGCTGCTGCTTATTGGACCCAAAGGTCCACATTTACACAGGCCTATCGAGACTTGGCATTACAGACTGACAACCTTTTCTGTTTGGGACTTCTTGATATAGCTTCAGCATGTGGTTTTTCACAGACTAAGGGTCTATTCTCATTGCACACGCGCGTGTGATTAATCGCAGCGTTTTTTAAGGTCGAGCGGCTCTATATGTGTGTTCGATGGCATTCCTTCCTCCCACTGCTAAGAGTTCCCCCAATAGGGGTGGGGTCTGACGAACACATTCATACACAGGTCTAGGGTAGGTTGGAGGATGATAAAGTACTTTCGGTTGGGGTGACCACATACAGGCCTATATATGATGACACATTAACTTTAATTTCCTCAGTTAGATTTACTCAGGTATAAGTTGAGTATAACGAGCCATGCCATCAAAATGACATAAGTTTTGAGGACACAATTATATCTAGCTAATTATAATTAGAAATAGAGGGTTCAATTCCATGTAGTTGGGCATAAATATGCATATTTTATTCCAGCTTGAAATGTATATAACACTATATAGTACGATCACAACCCAGATTACAGGAGTTTTATGTATATAATTGTTATTATCACTCACGATTATCAAAAGTGTACGATTCAAGTGGTTGAATTAGATCTTTCAACGTTTTACCTTATAGTTAGCTAGGTCTGACAAAAATCGTCTTTCTGAATAAAGCTCATTTAAAACATTAGTACTCAAACATATGATATCCAGTAAAAATTATGGGGAAAGAGGGGATGAGACCCCAATTTGTTGGGAGAAAAACAAATAGATTTGCATGTAGGGAGGATGATAGACCCATGGTTGGGAGGGATTTTTATGTTCAACCCTGTGTATGAACATTTTTTTCTTCAGACCCCCCTCCCCCATCACCGAGTGCTCATTTGTATAGCCGCTGGCAACAGCGACAACGCGGGTACTATAATTGACGAACCACCATTCAAATAGAATAAGTGATGGGACTCAGAATTCGACCTTAAGAGTCACACATGCAGCGTTTCAGGTCGAATTCTGTCGCCAGGATGCTGTTCGCATGCATGAGCGATTGATTTCAATTTGATCGCCATTGGCGGCTTATCATCAGTGATCGCACATGCTAAACGGCACATTACTATCAATCTATATACTCACAATCTTGGGTACAGTGTTGCGCGAGACTGACAGGTAATATAATTCGACTGAATTCTACAAAAATCACCACTGATGCTAGCTATCGTTGGAAACTTCTTTCCAAGCCATTTTCCTTCCGTACTTCATTTATTATTTTATCGCCCATCAGTTATGAGAATGACTGTACCCGGATAGTATATGTGACCGAGTGAACCATGCCATTCTCTGTAACGGCTATTTCGATGACGAGGTTGATTGCATAAGATGATTGGTCACGAATAGGACGTGGTTGTTTGAGGAAGGTAATTGATCACGAATCGCTCTGTGTTATGTTAACACGCACCTTAAAAAACGCTGCGATTAATCGCACGCGCGTGTGCAATGAGAATAGACCCTTATACTGATTATCTGCCTTGTGGGCTGCCTCCTTTTCAAGAATTCTAATTATAACCAACAGTTCAGTGTCCAAGATATCTTTGACGGAGTTATAATATTTTTTTACCAAAAATATGAATCTCCTAATAAGTATCTTGGACACTGAACTCATAGGGCCCTCCCAGTTGGAACCAACATCCTGCTCTGTGCACTCGGTCAAATGCATCGAACACACAGAGTAGAGAAAATAAGAATGACAGATTCCCGTGTCACTTGGCCGATGTTCCAGTTGGCAATAGGGAATCAGGAATTGGGATCTCTAGGCTTTTATTGGTGGGCTGGTGCAGCATTAAAGATCCTGTACCAGTGCATTCTCTTATATATGCAAGTCTCCCATAGGAAGCCTCGCATAAATAAGAGAATGCACTGGCTTACAGGGTCAAAGTCAATATTGTTAGGCTAATGTATTCTCTTATATATAAGAGAATGCATTGGCACAGGGTTTTCACAAAATTTCAGGAAGCTCAGGTCATGGAAGGGTTAAAAAGTGCCTATTAAAATGAGGTTTGTATTTTCTTCATTCTTCAGTTAGGAAACGTCTTGGGTTATGTCCTGTTCATAATTCTGTTTGGGGATTTTCCAGTGGTGCAACAACCTCTTGTTTATTTTACAATTTATTTTCCAAACAGGTCAGTCTAAGTGTAAAATCTACACAGCAGAACAACGCACTATAGCAGCAGATCTGATGAAAAGTGGGATGAGTATGGCAACCGTATCTCAAAAAACAGGAGTGAAACTGTGTACACTTCGAAGCTGGAAATATAACAAACATATCCCAAAGCTCAAGATTTCTCACAAAAATCCACAAAAGACATCAGAAACTCAGATAACACAAAGAGGAAATTTAAAGGGAGCAGGTAGAGCAACATTATATATTGTGGAATGCATGTATAATATAAATATTATATGGCTTGGAGCCTACTATGCAAAAATGAAGTGGAAGACCATACCCTGATGGGGACCACGGTTTTGGCATTGCTGACAACATGTAATACAAATAGTGAATGTTAAACCAGTCATAACATGAATGGCTTAAGGTATATTCAAACTACTGCATTGCATTGGAACGTGGACAATCTACTATTAAAGTGTTCAGACAGCTACAACCCATCATTACATTGTATCTGTGAAGGCGTTAGCTTCACCATCACAACTGCTTTGAAAAGAGGGGCAAATAACATTGTTCACATTTTCTGTTGTGTAGAGTTATTCTTCTTTATTTATCTGGAAATGCGGGTTTTTTCTCCGTCCATGCAGAGAATCACGGGCCAAGGGTCATAGGATCTGAATGAAGTTTGGTGTGGAGGTTCACCATCTGCACAGATATCTCACCCATGGGTTATCAGATCTGAATAAAATTTTGTATGGAGGTTCGCCATCACGACTGCTTTCAAAAGAGCGGCAAATGACGTTCATATTTTCTGTTCAAGTGTTTAAATATCCGTTTTATATATCTGAAAAATTTAGGTTTTTGTCTGTCCATGTAGATATCTCATTCATGGGTTATCAGATCTGAATGAAAGTTTGTATGGAGGTTTGCCATCATGACTATATTCAAAAGAGTGCCCAATGACATTGTTAGCATTTTTTCGCATGAGTTATGGCCTACTAGTTTGTAAATTTTTCACAATGTTTGTCTGTCCAGCTCTTCTACTAATGTCTTTTAACCATTATTTGAATGACTGATCTTAAGGAAGAGAGAATTGCAGAGGTTCTCATTATTTGGGTCCCTATCTGCCCATTGTTAGCTCAACTTTACTTGGTAAAATTTGAGCTATTGCCAAGGCTTGGTATCCGTTGTCCATGTGTGTGTGCATGTGTTCGTATGTCAACAACTTCCTTTAGCACAGGCTACAGGTCGTACCTGTGGCGGATCATTGACATGTAGATGGGAACGAGTCATTTTGAGGTCATTCGGCAAAAAACGTAGTTGCCATTGGCCAACTTGGATTTCAAGATTCAATCCATTAGCATGGCTACAGGTCATACTGTTTGTCTGATCATCTGAAATTTGTCATAGTTATCAAAATTGCATGACTAAATCCTTTGGCACAGGCTACAAGTCATACCTTTGGTTGGATCATTATGAAATTTGTAAATTTGTCTTGGCTGTTGACATTGACATGTAGATGGGAACAAATCTTTTCGGGGTCATTTGGCAAAAATAAAATGGCTGCCAGTGGCCATCTTGGATTTCAAAATTCCATCCATTATCATGGGCTACAGGCCGGAGTGTTCGTCTGATAATCGGAAAATTAAAAAATTTGTTGTGTATTAATATTGACATGTAGATGGGAACGAGTCATTTTGGGATAATTCAACCATTAAATTTGGCTGCCGGCAGCCATCTTGGATTTTACTCCTTGCATGACTAAATACTTTGGCATGGGCTACAGGTCGTACCTTTGGTCGGATCATTATGAAATGTGTCATGGCTGTTGACATTGACATGTAGATAGGAACGAACCATTTTGGGGTGATTCGGCCATAAAACATGGCTGCTGGCAGCCATCTTTGATTTAACAATTTGCATAACTAAATCCTTTGGCACGGGCTACAGGTCGTACCTTTGGTGGGATCATTATGAAATTTATCAAAGCTGTTGACATTGACATGCAAATGGGAACGGGTCATTTTGGGTCATTCGCAAAAAAATATGTGGCTGCCAGCGGCCATCTTGGATTTCAAAATTCAATTCATTAGCATAGGCTACAGGTCGTAATGGATATTAATATTGACATGTAAATGGGAACGAGTCATTTTGAGGTCATTTGGCCATAAATCATGGCCACTGGCAGCCATTTTGATTTTTACTCTTTGCATAACTAAATCCTTTGGCACTTGCTTCAAGTCGTACCTTTGGTTGGATCATTATGAAATTTGTCATGGATGTCAACATGGACATGTAGATTGGAACAAGTGTTTTTGGCATCATTTGGCAAAAAACATGGCCGCCAGTGACCATCATAGATTTCAAAATTCAATTCTTTAGCACGGGCTACAGGTCCGACTTTCGTCTGATTATCATGAAATTTGTCATGGATGTTAATATTGACATGTAGATGGGAACGAGTCATTTTGGGGTCATTCGGCCATAAAACATGGCCGCCGACAGCCATCTCGGTTTTACTCTTTGCATGACTAGATCCTTTGGCACAGGCTTCGGGTTGTACCTTTGGTCGGGATGCCATAATTTGGATTACTGAACTGAATATGGACATCTGAGAGATGAGTTAGTTTTATAACTTTGGGGTAATATAATAATGGTGATGATGATGATAATGCAGTGAAGGTATTTTGGTTTAAATTGGACAGCGGTTTGTAGCTACTAAATATTTTTTTGTTTTTATCATTGTTGATGTTTGGTGTACATTTGAGAAGGTCAGCTTTATATATACATTGATGCCATTTGCTCGAGGCCTGACAACCTTTTCCATTTGGGACCTCTAGTTGCAGCTTCAGCATGTGTTTTTTCACAGACATAGTCTGATTATCTGCCTCGTGGCCGCCTCCTTTTCAAGAATTATAATTGTAACCAATAGTTCAGTGTCCAAGATATCTTTGACAGAGATATAATATTTTTTTACCCAAAATATGAATCTCTTAATAAGTATCATGGACACTGAACTCATAGTGCACTCACAGTTGGAACCAACATCCTGCTCCGTGCACTCAGTCAAATGCATCGAACACACAGACGAGAGAAAATAAGAATAAGAATTTCCATGTCACTTGGCCGGTGTCCGGTTGGGAATCGGGAATTGGGATATCTAGGCTTTTATCGGTGCGTTGGTGCAGCATTAAAGATCCTGTACCAGTGCATTCTCTTATATATGCGAGTCTCCCATAGGGAGCGTCGCATAAATAAGAGAATGCACTGGCTTACAAGGTCAAGGTCAATATTGTTAGGCTAATGTATTCTCTTATATATAAGAGAATGCATTGGCACAGGTTTTTCACAAAATTTCAGGAAGCTCAGGTCATGGAAGGGTTAAAAAGTGCCTATTAAAATGAGGTTTGTATTTTCTTCATTCTTCAGTTAGGAAACGTCTTGGGTTATGTCCTGTTCATAATTTTGTTTGGGGATTTGCCAGTGGTGCAACAACCTCTTGTTTATTTTACAATTTATTTTCCAAACAGGTCAGTCTAAGTGGAAAATCTACACAACAGAACAACGAACTGCAGCAGCAGATCTGATGAAAAGAGGGATGAGTATGGCAGCCGTATCTCAAATAACAGGAGTGAAACTATGTACACTTCGAAACTGGAAATATTCCAAACATATACCAAAGGCAAAGCTCAAGATTTCTCTCAAAACTCTGATAACACAAAGAGGAAATTTAAAGGGAGCAGGTAGAGCAACATTATATATTGTGGAATGCATGTATAATATAAATATTATATGGCTTGGAGCCTACTATGCAAAAATAGTGGTCTGAAGAGGAAGATCATACCCTGATGGGGACCACTGTTTTTGGCATTGCCGACAACAAGCAATACGAACAGTAAAAGTGAGTGTCAAACCAGTCATGACATGAATGGCTTATGGAATATTCAAAGGACTGCATTGCTTTGAAATTTGAATGCCGGCAATTTACTATTAAAATGTTCAAGCAGCTGCAGCCCATCATTTACATTGTATCTGTGAAGGCGTTAGATTCACCATCACAACTGCTTTCAAAAGAGGGTCAAATAACATTGTTCACATTTTCTGTTGTGTTGAGTTATCCTCCTTTATTTATCTGGAAATGCGGGTTTTTTGTCCGTCCATGTAGATATTTCCGCTAAAGAAGCCGTTCACACTGAACTATATGGATAGATGTCCTGCGTTTGTAAAACCATAGTAGAAAAGGGGTTAACTTTTTTGTGGTCGCCTACGATACCTCGCGGTCTTGCTCGGATTAGTCACGCATGCGCAGTCCCAATATAACCGACTGAATTCGCCAGTTTATTTTCTGCTACGAACCGAACGAGTATTTTTCCGAATTTGTCGTTTAACAACTAGACAACAAATTCAATTTATCGATACAATAATTACTGGTCGCCTACGCGTTAGTTTTTAGAATTATTGTTTCGAATTCACGGACCGTTTCGCTTCAAACATACAAATTGTCCGGGTTTTCGAAAAGGCGGCTGACTTAAAAATTTCGAATATGAAAATCGACATTTCGCCATAATCAGCCGCCATTTCAAGGCCTTGCGAGGCGCATAGATTATTGTGAGCAATGCATCTATGTAATTATTATAGAACCTATAAGGTATGATATAATTTGTCAGATATAAATGCCACGTGATTCGCTACCGGAAGTCTCCTAATTTCGTGGGAATTTATTTAGGTGTGGACATTTATTTAGCAATAATTACCATCGCTACTGACGCTATCTATCATAATGTTATGAACAACATTCTTTCTCATAATACTTTGTTGTTTTATGGTTCAATACAACTGATACAGATGTGTTGGTCACATTTGAACTTAAAAGTTGATTACAATTTACATCTGGGTTTATCAATGTATAAACAGTAGTGTCATTATTACTTTAATAAATTGACAGAGATTGATATTGGACAAGTGTTATAACAAGTCCCATTCGAGATTACTGAATAAAATCCGAATGCAAATGCCGACTTTCCCCATTACAACACTTGTTCAGGTATGTTGTCGTGGGTGCACTACGCTGTGCGATCGGGTGTGGACAATAAAAACTTGATGGCTGACCCATGTACACACCGAGGTGTGTGCATGTTACAGAACACTACTGGAGTCACTAGATCTCATCAAAACAACATGCTTTCACAAAATACTTTGTGTTTTCTGTTTTAATACTGTCACACATGTCTCCTATGATTTAGATGTGTTGGTCGACGCTTGAAGTTATCAAACTACAGTTTATCAATATCAGAAAAATAATGACTGTTGTCGTACTAAGATTCGTTAAGTGTCATTAATTTCAGACAGGGATTGACATCTGACAGGAGTCAGAATTCTGTTGAGTACATGATTCGATTCTCGTACAGTGCTTCAACTTCACTGTAAAATTTTGAACTGCTAGCATTTAATGATTGCAAGCATGACACTAAAATTAATCGTGATGACAGTTTCACTATTGTCTCAATTCCAGATTTTAGTTATTATTCTGAATTGTATCCAAAATTAACCCATCCTTTCAAAATTGCTGGGTTGTTTCTCGACTAAATGGTGTCTCCTTCCGGAATACAAACATAATTGCTTTCCTTCCTGTGTAGGTTTACCGAAAAGAAGCGGGGGGGGGGCTGGGTTACTACGATTAGAATCGTGGTGACTTGACCCCTCCAGGTACATGTAACTGGCCCACTGGCAATAACTGGCGACCGTGGCCTGGATGACGTTCCCCAATGAATAACGATATAATAGCAGTGGTATTCCAAGACGAGGAAGGTGGGGGGAGACATTATTTATGGCAAGTAACCATATCAAATGTGAGCTTGGTACAAGAACAGGCTGTACATCCAATACAGCATGCATTGTTCATAAAGGGCATGGTAGGTGTTTTGAATGTATTCATGGACTAGTTGGAGTCTCAATGAATTTTAAAATATATACGTGTCCCGACCTTTCATACCGTTGATATGGCGAATATACCGGTACTTCACACACGAATGAAGCATATTTACATGGAAAGCATTTATATTGCCATGTGTCCCACGACCACTGCCAATAGCCTTTCCGACAAGAGGCCATCAGCATGGCTCTTCATACTTCTATTGCCCATATCAATTTGATTATCTGGCACATAGACAATAAAACAGGCAAAGAAGTTTGCGCTGTCCAGATAAGCTTTCGAGGAAGCTCATTGACCAGCATTACCGACCTTTCCTAAGACGCAGGCAGGGGACCACCCCGTTCGAGTGGCATCCCATCCCCATGGCACAGATGCCCGATCATAAGGGCCTGAAGCCATGCTGCCAACTGCGCATTTCGGTCTATGCTGTCCTCTCTTCCTTAAACATGCCATAAGCGGGACCACTTAGGTCGGGGGAGTTCCTCTCTATCTTGGCTCTTCAAATTAAAATAAAACAACATTATAAAGGGATGTGTATCCTTTACTAGGAGGATGATAATTTAATTCGTTTCCTTCCTAGGGGAGCCATTTTTAGAGCAGGTCTTCCCCTAGTTTGCTGCATGCTTCACACTAACTGACCTATCACACACCTAGGTCGTTCTGCTGCATGTTTGGGGGGGCAGAGGCTCAGACCTGAATATTCCGTATGGTGACCGTGAAAATTTACCTGTGTTCATCATCTGACTACATTTTACATCATTTGAACTGATTTCGGTTGTAGAAGGCGCACCTTCATTTCTTAGAATCGGATCGCGGTGGGTATTCCGCTGGGAACGCGGACTGCTCTCAGGTGCCTAGTGGTCGTGATGGCCTAATAATAGTAATGTGTGTGGATTTAGGCTGAACATAATACTTGTGATTGCACATTTTGCTGTCTGTCTCCATTCAAAAGGATGGTGCTCGTTGGGAAATTTCTCCAAAATTAATACTCGTACCGACACTATTGTTTTGGCACCTGAGAGTAGCGGTTTGCTTTCTCATTGGATGCTCTGGTCACCTGCGGTGTTCGGCCATGTTCTCTGAGGGGCTATATATATATCTTTAATGATACATTGGATTGTGCCAGGGATCTCTGCTCTGGCTCCGACCATTGGATTGTTGGGCGCAGCTTTAGTAGGGTCTTCTGACATGATCTCATGATTACTTATATATCACCATGATATATCTATTATATCATTTTATATATCTATATATGCGAAAGATTTGTGTCACCGGGTTTCTGCAATGATATCTTGTGAAACGGTGATACATAGGTACCTCAGAGACATGAGACATGTTCTCTGTGGGGTTGTATATCTATATTTAGTGATACGTTGGATCATGACAGGGAGCTGTGATCTGGCTCCGCCATTAGATTGATGGGCGCAGCTTTGGAAGGGCCTTCTGACATGGTCTCATGAGGAAAACTTAATATGTATATCCCCCGGATATATATATTATATCATTTTATATATATATATACGCAATGTGTATATTGTGATACATAGGTACCTCAGGGACATGTGAACGTGTGATAACTGTTCTAAGGGCAGGACCAGTTCACGCTCCTCCGGTTACGTCTCGACGGTTCAACCAATTTGTGGGGATACATCTGGTGGAGCTGCCGGGGTACTTGGGACCTCCAGGCCATTTGGCCCCCACCAGACGCTAGCGGTTCTGGGCGCTAAAGCTGCCAAAATCGCGTGCGTACGTATCGACACCTAGCTTAAGCGTAGGGCAGGGGCCGTACCCATGAGGTAAAGCGCCGAGTCCCCCTGGTCGCGCTCGCATTACCGACACGGCCTTGCCTGCCACTCCTCCGTGAAGGGATCGGAGAAAAATGACCTCTCCCCACCCTCCAGCTTGGCCAGGATATTAGCTTGGGCATGACCACCTGCAGCATGCGATGGTGGGGGCTCCCTCTGATCCGATGGCTTGACTCGCTTATAGTTGTATAACCCATTTGGGCTAATGGGCTCTCCATTTGATACCTGTGCCACAGATTGGGCATCAGGTTATCTGCCATTTGCATTGGTGAACAGCAGTTAGTTAAACTCTTAATGTTGGTTGTCTTGCCATCTTTGGAGTGGGCCTCCTCCAGTGCAGGTCGTTATGTCGCTAAGGCGGAGAGGGAGTTAGTCTCCTCGCATCTCAAATCGGCTGGATTCTTAGAACTGACGGATGAAGAACAGAGAATTGCTCGGTTCGCTCGCAATTCTGAATTGAATGGCACCACCTGGGATGTTGCTTCCAAAAACAAGGGGGGGAGGTACATGTTTGGGCAATATAGCACTCTAATTATATGAGTTATTTCACGTACCTAATCATAACAGATTCATTAAAGAGTTCATATTTAGGTACAATCTGTTTTAGAAGAGTGCTGAAAAACATGGCCGCCAGCAGCCATCTTGGATTTTACTATTTGCATGACTAAATTCTTTCCCGCGGGCTACAGGTCGTAGCTTTGGTCAGAATTACATGAAATTTGTCACGGATGTTAATAATGACATGTAGATGGGAACGAGTCATTTTGGGGTCTGTCGGCCAAAAAACATGGCCACCAGCAGCCATCTTGGATTTTACTCTTTGCATGACTAAATCCTTTGGTGCGGGCTGCAGGTCGTACCTTTGGTAGGATCTTCATGAAATTTGTCATGGATGTTAATATTGACATGTAGATCGGAACGAGTCATTTTGGGGTCGTTCGGCCAAAAAACTCTTTGCATGACTAAATCCTTTGGCAAAGGTAAGACATTTCAATCAGCATCTTTCCTATTTCTCCATTTACTGTAAACCATTAAATTATTCCCCTACCTAAGTTGAGCTACAGTGTCATTGACACTTTCATGTTTGTTTTTGTTGAGTTTTTGTGACATTCAAAGATAATTTCTTTTACTCGTAGATACAATACAGTAAATAAAAAAAAACTTCTGTTGATCTTTTAACCCTTTCAGTGCCAAGTCCGATTTTTGTATCAACCCATATTTCCTTGATCATTTTTGGTCAATATGGGTCGATACAAAAATCGGACTTGGCACTGAAAGGGTTAATTTATTTGTTTTATGCTATTTCTTTGTATGCTTGTAAACCCACATATTGATGCTGAATCGGTCATTGTTTCATGCAAAAAGCTACCCAGGAACTCCAAACATGTAAAATTCCATGCACAATCTTCAAATTGTGCAAAAAATGGCCACCCAACATCTCAAAGTTTCCGTTCTTCTGCGGCAGTCAATACTGAAAGCGGGCAGAATATACATTCAAATGCCTTTGAAATTTCACTCGAAAATCACAAACAAACAATGATTGTAATAATAGAATTAATAGACGACTAATTTAAAATCATGTTGTTTTTTAGATTTTGAGATGCTGTGTGACTTTTTGCACATTTGATACTTCCTTGGTAACTATTTGAATGAAACCATGCAAAAAGAAGGGATTCAGCCACTTTGACGTGAACCGTTTCCTGCTGAAGAATTTTATGTTTATTTGCGTGTCAGGATTGTAATCTGTAGTCCATTTCACATTGTAGATGACGAATCTGAAGATGTAACTCCTGATAAAGCAGTGCATTCTGACCATCAAATGAACATGAGAAATCACAGTTCAGTTAAAAACATAAACATAGAGTACGTATTAATTAGATGACAATGCAAACAGGCCTCAAGATATGGTGCCGTACATTTACAAAATGAAGGGGTACATGTCCCTGATATATGTTTAAAAATTTTCGCATAAACTATGACAGATACCAAAGTTATAATTAGTTTTATAGACCCACCCTAAATCCCCCATAGTAAATGCATGCGGCCGTAAAGCACGTGGCTTTGTTTGGATACTTTCTGGCCCACAATGCATCATTCTCGCTATCTGTAAAATGGCCTATACACAGAGGGTGAATGTAGTGATGTTACCCCGCATTGAGTGTCAGCATCACCAAATTCACCTTCTGGGGACCTTGTTCTGCTTTGGCTTCATCTTGTCTGGAAATTATCTTTATTTTCAAAAAAGTGTTTTTTAGAAAGTTTTGTTTGTTTTTAGTTTGGTTTCTTTGCATCCCCAAATGGGGGATGACATGATGCATAATCGTGGTGCCCAATGGGTACACATCACCAACTTCACCATCTGGGAACTTAAATCTGAGTTTAGGGCTCCGATAGCAGAAGCCATGCAGCATGAGGTCCAGGCCTCAGCCTAGGGGTCCAGAACAGGGAGACTTGAAGTCTCCCTCCAGGAAATTTAGGGAGACTTCAGGAAATTTAGGGAGACTTCAGGGTGGGGAGACTACCAAAAATTGACAATTTTCAAATATCGCTTTATTTTATAACATCTGACAATAACAAATTTAAAAAGATAAAATATTAAACAAATAAAACTAAAAAAATTTGACTTTATCTGAAATTAGCTTAATTAATTGTTATTATACATTTAAAATTTTTGGAAATGTTTTGTGTAGCTATCATTTAAGCAAGACAATTATCAAGTTACAGTAAATAGTAACTTTTTTAACTAAATGAAAGTAGTATTATTTCCTAGACTGCAGCTTGGAAGATACGTTTGTACAGTCTGAATCATGATGCATGTAACTTTTTAAGTTTAATTTGGTCACGGCTGTAATGGGGGTGTCCGCTAAAATAAACAATAAGGACTAACTAACAAAGGAGTTGCAAAAGCTTTTATTAATTAATGGCCTCCCTTAATTAATGCCAACATCACTGGTATAATCCGATTAAAGCAATAAACTTGACATTATTTTATTTACGGAAGTCGGTCTCTTCAAAAAGTCCGACGCGGTCTCTTCAAAAAGTCAGAAACGAACTTCCGAAGCGCCTGGTACATACTCTGATAATGTCGTAATTGTTTTATATCTGAAAAGCGGGACGGCGGTCTTTTAAGTTAATTAAAACATTTATTTGTGACACTCACGATGGTCAGTAACAACACAGATGCGAACATCTCATCGTGTTTTCAGTGTGTCAAAACATTCGTGATTAACATTCATTACCGCAAAGGGAACAAAGGCGACGGAATACTGAACAACACAAAACAATAGGTCATATTTTATTTTTTTATTTTAAACACTTGGGTCTTTGGCTCTGCATCGTCTGTTTCTTTTTGGGATGGCCGCCACAATTCATCTATATACGGACATGTCCAGACATGTCCGGAAAAAAAACTTAATAAAAAAATAAAATAAAATTCCCCCTAAAATTGAAGGCGACTTCGATTTCGCCTTAGAGCGACGATAAGGCGAAGTCAGCGACAGTAAGGCGACAATCTCGCCCGAGTCGCCTTGTGAGCTGAGGCCTGATGAGGTCCCCAGATGATGAATTTGGTGATGCTATCCTGCTGTGTGGGGTAGGGTCATTAAATTCACCCTCTGGGGAACTCATTCTACAAATGTCTGGCACATATTTTCAGACCTGATTGCAAAAATATAGCATTTAAATTACAACTCACCTTTCTAAGGAAACAAAATACTCTTGACTACCAATAATTGGGTCTAACTATGCCACTGTTATTCCGAACCACAATCGACCAATTCACATTATTATATTAAACAGACATGGTTCATTCAAACCAAGAGGGTGAGTTTATTGCTGCTATCCTGCACAGCTGGTTAGCATCACTAAATTCACCCTCTGGGGACCTCATTCTGATAAGGCCTCATCTTATGGGAAGTATCTATGGTCTCAAATCAACATTGTTACTTTTCCCCTTCTGTTTCTTCCCCCCTAATTTGCAGAAGATAAACTGCATAATCAAGGTGACTCATGGGTGACCATCAACAACATCAACTGGGGAACTTCAATCTGATCCTAGGACTCCCATAGCAGTTGAGCCCTCAGCAGAATGAGGTACCCAGAGGGTGAATTTGGTGATTCTAGCCGCCATGCGGGATAGTGTCACTAAATATACCCTCTGGGGACCTCATTCTGCAAATGACAGACACACTGTATCAAAGCTTGTATATTCCTCTAATCAACCTTTAAATTGTCTGCAGCTATAAGAAAAGAAAACGAAGGAAGTATTCAGATGATGAAATGAAAGAAGCGATGCAGATGATCAGAGATGGCAAAAAGTTGACTGAGATATCACTTGAGATAAACATTCCAGTTGCAACTCTACACTTATGGAGAAGAAAAGCTCGAAACCATGTAGCTAGTATAACAAAAAGTCTGACAAATAGAGCGGTTACTGTACATAAAAAAGGTATGTCTAAATCTTTTTCATTGTCTCCACATAAGCCAAATCACTTTGACGTCACACACCATAGATGACATTAACCTCAACCGGAGGACAATGAGACCAGAATTTTAACACTTCCATGACTAGAGCTTCCTGAAATTTTGCAAAAACCCTGTGCCAATGCATTCTTTTATATATGCAAGTCTTCCATAGGGAGCCTTGCATATTTAAGAGAATGCATTGGCCTAACAAAATTTACCTCGACTTCGTAAGCCAGTGCATTCTCTTATATATGCGAGTCTCCAATAGGGATTTGTGCTGACGAACAGAGAACAGCTTGCTTAATACACATGCCTTTTCCTTATGCGATAGTTTCGTTCCTTTTAATATAAAATACTGTTCCTGCGCGACCTTGGAATTATTGAAATTACAAGTCAAATATGAATTTTGTCTCAGTCCAAGTATGTCTGATAGAATTATGCCTGCTTTCGACTTAGAATTTGATGTTTATTTTGATAGGCAGATGAAACCTTTAGTTATAGTTATCTGATTGCTATAAAATTTAATTTGGTAATCAATCACATGAAAATAGAGGTCAAGTTCGAACATGGGGTTGATAAATTTTATGAGAGTTATCCGCCTTCTTGGTATATATTTTGACGATTACTTCGTTGTCTGGATGATAACTCGAGTCTTTCATTTTCAGAATATGGTCCCAGATGGTGAATTTAGTGATACTACCCTTTGTTAGACATGATTAAAATAGTAATTGTTTAATTGATATTTATAGGATCATTGCCAAAAACACACCAGGTGCTCTTTACCATCAAGAAAGAAGAAGATGTAATTTGTTTGGACAGTGATGAAGAACCTGTTTCCGACAAGCTTGATTCTCCTGACAAAGTGTCCATCCCGGCTTCATCCAATACAGAATGTGATTCTCCTGGAATTACAAGGAATACAGAAGTTTGTGGTCAAGTAAACCAATTTTCTCGACCAGAGATCTTCATGTCAAACACTGATGAAACACCATCATATGACTCAATTTATAGAAATAGAACACATTTGCCTATTCCTAACCAAATGAGAGGTACAAAATCAAATTACAAGAAAGGTACCTCAGAATCGTGTCAGGATGGCGTCGATAAAATGTCTAATATATCCAGAGACTCAGGGATGTCTGTGGCTGAAAAAAAACTAGCGGAAGAACTTTTAGTAACCAACTCAGTTTCGGAAGTAGCATCATGGCTAAGGCTTCCATATGAAACTGTGTTTGCCTGGAAAAGACATAATACAATATCAGGATCATTAATGGGGTCCGATGTCGCTGATCATAAACCAATTGTTTCCAATTCAGGAATATTATCTCAACCACATCTGAGTAATAATAGTGAGAGCCGATCTAAGGACACAAACGATAGTGAACCACAACCTATGCAAAGTTACTTTAATGTGCCTAAAACAATTGATGGACTTGTTGACCCCAGCAATCAGGCAAATTGGACTGGGTCGCCATCCATGGATTCTCAACTGCGGTGTCATGAATTCAACACTCAACCCGGCATTGATACTCGACGTAGATTTCAAGACATAAATGACTTTTCAGGATCAGAGTTTGGTAATTCCTCATCAAGCAATCATGAGGAAGTTAATTGTGATGATGTCAGGCCTATGTATTTGTATGAAATTAACACTGGAATGCGAGGTCCACCGCCAAATGACAGAATTTAAAGATAGTCAAGGATAATGGCAGTCTTATAAAATTGAACAAGCTACGCGTTCCAGAGTATGAATGATTTCAACATCATTCGTATTACCCTCGTGAATATGGTATTAACTGTTGAAATTCTTGGATACACTTTATTCTGTTCTCCTTGCTATTATTATTGGTCAATTTGGGAATGAACTCCTCATAGACACTTTTTGATGTTTAATTAGTTGCCGCAATCTCTATATTTGTAAACATTGTCAAAATAAGCAACGTGACAGAAAATTTAGTACGTTAATATTTTGAGCTGTGTGTCGAGTTTCACTGGAATCTCAGTCTCTGTATAGGAATTCCGATAATCACCTGATTGGCTTCGTCACTTTACCATTAAATGTTTTGATTGGCTGACACACTGTCGTAATACTTCTTGGAAGTAATGGCATTCCTGGTTATTTAGTGCCGAATGCGTAGCTTGTACAGTCGTCTTATTTTAATGAGACTGGATAATGGGTGTATGTGGTAATACATGTATTAAATGGATAATGAGTGTATATACCCATAGTCCAAGTTTCATGTGACTAAAATCAGCTTGTGATATCTAAATGCTGGATTTAGATCAAGTCTGAGTTTAGTTTGCCTGTAATTTGCAGAATGAGGTCACCAGAGGTGAATTTAGTGATGCTATCCCGCATAGTGGGCTAGCATCACCAAATGTACCCTCTGGGGTCCTCATGATGCATGGCCTCATATGCTATGGGAGACATAGACTCAGATGGTGAATATTGTGATGTACACCCATTGGGAACCTCGATTATGCAATGTGTTGTCTGTCAATTTGGGGATATAGAGAAACTAAATAAAAAAAGAAATAGAATCTATGTAAAGAAGACTCTATAGAAATTTGATAATAAAGAAACTTTCCAGAGGAGAATGAGGTCCCCAGAGGGTGAATGAAGTGATGCTAGCCTGCAAATGATAAGCACACTAAACTGAGGCTTGATACAACATAGTATAATGCCCAGCCAGATCCAGTGGCAGAAGTTTTTGTCATTTGTAATTAATTTTAATATGCTATGGATCAATAAGGCGTATTTTTCTAAAAAAAAAGTGATATATCACAGTCGTTATGATGTCTTATCTAAATGTTATGTTAAAATATACATAAAAATCCCACATAATTATTATTTGCCAATTATTTGGTTTATCAATGTTTACGAAAAGAATAATCGGCAACGTTCAGCTTCCCCTCCCCCAGTAACAATTTCGGATATTAACATTCCATTGCACCAAATAATGACTACTGGAGAATCCATTTAGTATAGAAAGGGTTAATCACTTGTTGCACTAGACCCTTCGCGATGTATGTATTTTTTAACCTCTTCACCGCTATGAGTGATATATGGTCCATAAGACCTACTTCAGCACACTAGCAGTAGGCCATTATTCATAAATTCAACTCAGAGGTTGGTGCATCGGAATGACTGTATCTTGAACTCGAAGTTCAAACAGTGTATGATGATCCACGATTGTGAACGATAATAGCCTTTCAACTGAGTCACTTTTATGGATTTTGTAATATTCCCATTATATTTTTCCACTGGAAAATGGTAATAACGTCATAATGTCATTTAGCAGCAAAGAGGTTAATTTACATCATACAATTTCTTTCAATATGACCATGCTTTCATGTTTACTGCCTGGAATGTCGGGTATAAGCTGACGTCTCTTGATGAGTTCAAATGAGTTTTGCAATCTGTTTAGGTTATGTAAATATTGTTGTAATTGAATTTCACTTCAAATCGAATCTTGAACGTCGTAGGAGTCTGATCTTCGATTGCAACTATCATCTCTACCAACAATATCACAAGCTGGTTTTAGTCAAAAGAAACTTGGACTATTTATGTAGCCGTTATTGTGCTAAGAAATTTATAATTGCTGCATCCAGTTTCAAGGGCTATGAATGAAATTTGCTTCGACACATTTGAAGAATAAAACATTTCACACAACTGACATCTCTACCTCATATATTGATTCACACAGTGGTAATATCTTTTATTTTTATATCAATTAAAACAGAAACCCAGTCCCAATATTGTATTAGCACCCCCTTAGGGACCTGCGAATATTCGAGATTCGATTCGATGTCGATATCGGGCACCTGATTCGAGATCGACACCGAATCAGTCCGCTGATTCTGATATTTTCGAATCGGTGTTACTTTGGTGTTGTCTCGTTATTTGCATCTTGAAAATATTGAAGCACAATGTTGCCAACGTAGGTAATTTTGAATGTATGCCGTTCAGAATAGACGTGCATTATGTAAAGTATGTGTTTCGATCGCAACCCGTGATGGTGGTCAATCGCCTCATATATTTGTGATATGTATCGACACTATATAAATTGTCTACACTGTGCGTGATCGGTAGATTTGGAACTCAACTGATTACCTTATGTTTAGAACTTCAGATATCCAATTCAGATTATATGAATAAAATTCAATGTTTGCGCGCAGCTGCCGTTATGGGCGACAAAACATAGATTGGAATGAACAGAAACCTTAGAACAATCGGTCTATTACGTTCTTAAATGGATGTCATTATGTGCGATCAGTTGTCTGCAACACTGCCGGCAGAATTCCTAGAAATTTTCTACTTTCAGTTTCTATTTCCCGGGGAAATCGAGTGCCTTGCATAAGTTTCAATCCATTTAATCTTGTTGATAACTTTTAACACTTGTAATCTATGTCTGTTTTCTGAGACCCCCTCCATGAAGATAATTACTGTGAATTTGTGATGTAGGTGTTTGATATATTCTGGGGTGAAAAGTTTAACAGATAACTACAATTGGTATCTGACTGAAACAATTATATAGCTGAAGGGTGTACCCATGTCCAAGTGTGTCAAATCTTTATCAAATAATGTAGCTATTGAATTTTGCAGTCTTTTTTTGTCATGAGACACCAAAATAAACACTGGTAAACAATGTTAATCACTAGCTGATTCGATTCGAGATTCAATTTGATGTCGATACCAGGAAGAAGATTCGATATCAAGATTCGATTCGATGCAAAATCCACGATTCGCAGATCCCTACACCCCCTGTGATCCGGTCCTGAACAGTGAGGTAGCGGTGGTTAAGATCCTGGTTGCTGGGCACAGTTGGGTAGAAATTTTTTAGCAAATGCCACACATGGATGGTAGAAACACACGGCAATGACAAATTATCTAGATCTTAGTACATGTTAGCAGCCTAGTGATCTTCTAAAGAACCTATGCAGGATACACTGCATTTTTGTTAACACCCATTTAGAGATAACATTGATTTTCCACCATTTATGTTCTTACCTATATCCCATTTTTAACAAGAAAATATTGATTATCTTTGGAGAAAAAAAAAAATATTCAAATAGTTCATTAGTAATTGTTCCCAGATACTTGTATTCTGAATGGCAAGTAATACATTTTTAGTTAACTGCTCTTTATTTTAAATAAAAGAAACTGTTGAATGGTCCTGCTCGCAGTGGTTAGGGTAAACTGCTTGCAGTGGTTGCAATCTATCAAATGGTAACAGCTGTAGGTGGTTTTAAGTCTAATGGAGATTCTATTAGTACACTGTGTTATGCCTATAGTATTGTTATTAATACATGTTCAATATCTGAATATGAGTGAGATATTCCTCAGACAATGGCTCGAAGTAGGTTAGTATACTCCCCTGCCTTGTGCATGGGGTTAAGACTGAACTCCCAGTATTGAAACACCAATACACAACCCATCCTCATAAAATCCACATACGAATGGGCTAGGGATGCGGAATGGACCGATGTTATTGGACCGCTTTGGACCGGTCCACCCATGGTGGTTCAGTACTGTACTGGTTCGCAAACTGCTGTAATGCGTAGATGTCTGCCTAGCTACTGGCCCACTGGGGTTAACTGGTACGGATTCCACCATCACCAGAGAATACCCTGATCGGCATGTGCTTGAGTTAGCGACTATGTATCAGGCAAATATGCAAACGTAACTATTTTCAATCATGATGATGTCACATGGTATACACTTTCCATGACTTAAGTGCTGGCAGATGGTTTAAAATAAATCATTTGTAATTCTGTAACTCTACATACCAGTCGTTTGTTTAAAATACAGCATAACCAGTTGTTATAGTTGAAAATAATATGTCATGATAATAATAGGTCGCGAATCGCCATACACTAGCCTATAGTTGGCAATATTTAACACATTTCAACAATATGCATACAATGTATTATATATGATATCCAGAGTTTAATACAAGCTTGCCCAGCAGTAACTTTATGCTTTCTGTAACAAACACGTATACTAAAGTAAGATTTAACACAATTCCCTCCATTTAAGGTATATTATAATGATTTGACCGGTCTGGACCCACCTCTCCACTGGACTGGACCACCACTGCTATCTTCTAAAAGCTACTGGTGTGATTGGGGTCCACTGCCAACATATTTACATAGTACCACAACCACTGCTACCTCGCTGTACAGGACGGGTTCACAGGAGGTGATTAGGCATTAGATAACAATATCTCAGATCTGCTCATTTGTTGGGCTTGTTTATAGGGAAAACTACCTTTCTGTGTATTATTGAAAAGCACATTTGTCATGTCACATTTGTTTCACCAACAAAATATTTCAATATCTCATATTGCACATTATTAATGAAAAAAATTGAAAGATATTGTAGTGTACACAGACAGTACACAAAAATATAGACACATTTTGTTCTTATACCATACCTTATATCATAAATATCGCATAAAAAGTCAGGTTCTGTAACATTTTTGGCTTGTGTTTACACAACAAAGCGTACATCCTTGACAATAACATACTAGTTACGAGATATTTTTGATTTGTATAAGAACAAAGTCTGTCTATATTTTAAAGGTACTCAATCAGATTTGATGGTCCCCATATCATCAGATACCAACAACAAAAACATTTATGAAATGCCGTTTCAGTTATCAGAATCAGTTAGTAGCCCAAAAGTAATGCTAAACACAGTCAACTATAGTATAAAATTGCCCAAAACGTGTTATTTATCAACATTTTGTTCAACGAAATCTGACTGGATTGTCAAATTGCTGACATCCAGAGCCTCTTGATTTTAGAGTTATCCATCTTCATCTGTAATTTTGTCCGAGACCGTCGGTTTGACGACTATTTACCAGGCTGTAAAAATTGCACATCTCGAGAAATTACAAATTAAAAAAATTGATATCTGATCACTCTGATCTTAGAAGGGTGGGTTCCTTGACTTGAATCAAATATTGTTTACCCCCGAAGCCAAAGAATAGTAATTTGGGAGCGTTAAATCAGATTATGCATCTTTAATGTTCTTTCTGTTTATGGCAATTTTAATGGTTGTGACTATTAGAGGATAAAACCTTAGGGGCATGTTATAACTCAAAACTATCACCAAGTATTCATAGTAATAATTTTGATGCCCATGAAAACTGTAAGATTCCCTGGCACTAAACCTACAAAATAAGTCTGTTAAAGAATATAATTTTTTTTTATTAAAATTGTAAAAAATTGTAAAAAATAATAACAAATGATGAAAAATTGTTAGGCCAATGCATTCTCTTATATATGCGAGGCGACCTATGGTCGACTCGCATATATAAGAGAATGCATTGGCACAGGGTATATGGGTTGATACAAAAATCGGACCTGGCACTGAAAGGGTTAAAACATCTTCTTTTTAAGAACAACCAGGCTGATTATTCTGACATTGATTTATTGTAATCTGACATTAATTTATTGAGTTATGTACACCTCACAGGTGTCCGGGAACATTAAAATTAAAAAAAACATTTATGGACCCCTGTGATCAATCACTGTAAAGGCCTACTTAATTTTTGAATCCCCAGTTCACATTATATGCAATATACTCCATATTATATACCGTTTGAACGATGAAGCTCCAAAACATTGTATTATCAACTTTTATTTGGTCAATTAAACTGTGAACATGTTATTTTTGTCAAGGTCCCGAAGTATGTTCTGTGCTTAATTTCGATCTGGTCTGGACGCCCAGTCTATTATTCTTAATGGAAGGGGAATAACTCTATTTCTTAGTTGTGAATTCTGGGGTAAATAACGGGCGAAGTCTTTGTGTGTATCTGAGAATCTCTGTCACTTTGTGGATACTCTTAGGCCACAGCTGTTCCGTATTCCTGTAGAATATATATATTTTTGGTTCCTCTTCCAAATGGTATATAAAATGGAATATGTTGTATATAATGTGATCTGGGCGTTCAAAAATTAAGTGGGCTTTTAATATCTTTCATATATATATATATATATTTTTATGTGTACCCATACCATGTATGGTACACATAATGCCGACGTCCGGATCAACCATCCATCGTTCGTCCGTCCGTCTGTCGTGCCGTCTGTCGAGCCGTCTGTCCGTCCGTCTGTCCGTAGACACTTGCTATCCGATTCGATTTCTCGAATATTTTGTATTGGATCGTGTTCAAATTTTATGTACATGTTTACGATGAGACACACTCCTCACCTGTATAGTTTTTGGTATCGATCGGTTGATCGGTTTAGAAATTATTAACACTTTACATCCGCACATAGGCATGAGCTATCCGATGCTATAACCAAAGTATTTTTTGTCCGATTGCTTTCATATTTGATATGTAAGTTTATGATGACACACCCCTCACCTGTATAGTTTTTGGTATCGATTAGTTGATCAGTTTAGAGAATAATTAACCCTTCACACACATGCTATCCAATGCAATAAGTTGAACATATTTCTTCTGATCTGCCTCATATTTCTTACCTAGGTTTTTCTTAGCATGGTCTTCATATGTATGGTTTTTGGTATTATTAATTAACCCTTTTCACTCTTATGTTTACTTAGAATTCACGCAAGCTGCTATGACTCAAAACATTTTTCATCTGATCAACAACAAATTTGGTACATGTGGTCCTCACCCCAAAATACAGATCAAGTTCAAATTTGGGTTTGATCCGATATATTTTAACAGAGTTATGGCCCTTTATAATTCAAGTAACTGATAATGTAGTTACATGTAATACACTGGTTAAATCTATATGGTGGAGTGGTGGACAACTCTATTAGAAATATAATGATAACATTCCCTCTTGCTTGTCCAGGCAGACAAACAGCACTGGCAATAAGTGATTGATGGAGCTTGGCTGTCAGAATCTGGGTTCTGCAGTGTTAGTTTATTTTTATAAAGTCTCACAGTCCAATTTGATGTGCTATTAATCTGTCTGATCTCACAGCTCACTGTACTGGCCTAGAGCTTATTAACTCCCACATAGGTCTTTGGTTTGTCCGATTGTGTTCATATTTTATATTCAGGTTTAATTATGATGACATTTGCCTCACCTGTATAGTTTTTGGTTTTGATTGGTTGATCGGTTTAGAAATAATTTACCCTTTCTTACCGATTCAATAATTCAAATACTTTTCTTCTGATTTACCCTGATTTACCTGATATGTCTTACCTAGGTTTTCCTCAGCTCACTCTTCCTTTGTATGGATTTTGCTCTTGATTAAATAACCCGTATACTCTTGAACCAGGGTTATAAATGAACATTCTACATGTATTTTGATAGTTTTATACCATTACTTAGGTATGATGCCCTGTATTGAAAATATGAAGATTTTATTATCTTATTGCAATAGTTGCATCAAATGAAATGAAATGAGTAATGACATATGCTACAGAGCTATGGCCAGTGGTTAGATGGAGACCAAGATAAACAGCTAATTGTTTATCATATGTCAAATTTGACAAATGACATGAGACTCATGTTTATCCTATTTTGAAATTTCATTACAGGCTGTCTGATAATGGACCCCTGACCTATATAATTGTCTTCTATATTCCATTGATATGCTTAGAAAATAATTAACCCTTTCCAAGTTTCCAACATTAGTTAATGAACACTCAATAAGACACCAATTGAATATGCTTACAGATTATAGGTGATGCATTATTTTGAAAATCAATATGGCAGATGATGTTAATATTGCCAGGAACCTTATTTTCCCATCTGTTCATATTGTCATGGTTGACTGAATTTTGGGGGCCACAGAGCACTTAAAATATTAACAGTGAAGGTTATGTGTTTTAGTCTCCAAGATACTTGTAAAATATTGTTATGTCTTGAAAGCATTTGATTGAGTGCTACTTACTTTCCTTTATATTAACTATGGTAATCTTTTCGATTTAGGGGTCATAGGGGCCAGCATCCTCATCATATAATGGCTGTATAACATTAATATATATATAACACTTTTGCATTGTATAAACTACATGCATTTTTGACATGGTTGATAAACAAATAACAACTGGGAAGAATGGGGGTGGGGGTGTCATTAAAGTTCAAATTAAATATGAGATGGAATCTCACATGTTCTAAGCAGTCTGGCTTGTCAACTAATTATAATTTCTCTTTAGAAGTGAATGAGATTTGAATAGCTGGTAGGTCAAAAGTGGCAGAGATAGATATTTAATAGTTTTGCTTCCATTGAGTTAACTTCAACTTATAAACGTATCCTCAGAAATAACTAAACCATTGGATCTCACATAGACAGGTCCTTGGATGAATAAGGACAGATTTATTAGATTTAAAACACCCCCCCCCCCCCCTCCGCAACCCCAAATACTTTAACTCCTTCTTAAGACAAATTATTTGAGCTATTGAATTCAAGATGGTGCTGATATATGGATACCTGTGATAATATCTTTGATAAATTATCAGTTATAGCTATCGCCGGGGTATGGGTTAAACATCTGCCGATCGTGATCGGCCTCTCGTTTATTTTCTACTTTTCTTTGAAATTCAATTTGGTTTATTTTTGCTTCATATTGTTCAATAAAATAATTAATCTTCTCCCTGAACAATACAGACCGATTATGTTTACAAGTTTAAGTTCTTGATGTCAACATCTACACAACTGGAAAGGGTCTGCACTATTATGAGGTATTCTCTCCTAAATCCCTTATTTGTTCAATTAAATAAAGTAATATGTCAACCTAAATGTCAGTAAACTACAATTAAGCTACAATCTATAAATGACAATCTATGACATGCACAAGTAACAACTTGCACCTCTGGTTCACATCGCATGGCAACAAACTTGTGTGAGCCTGTTAACCAATGTGCCCCCAACAGCCACATGCAGCGCCGTATCCTCAATAACACATGGAACCACTGCATTCATTTCTTATATTTATATAGCTTTTTGATGATTTATTCCCATAAAAAGCTGCATTTGTTCTTATTTATTTTCACAAAATCTGCCAAGAATTTGAGACGCGCTCATGCAGCACATTTTTAGCTCAACTTTACTTTGTAAAGTTTAACTATTGCCATGTGTTGGTATCTGTCGTCCGTGCATGAGTGTGGAGACGTCCATCAACAATTTCCATTAGCATGGGCTACAGGTCGTACCTTTAGTCAGATCATTATGAAATTTGTGATGGCTGTTGACATTGACTTGTAGATGGGAACGAGTCATTTTGGGGTCAATCGGCCAAAAAACATGGCTGCCATTGGCCATCTTGGATTTCAAAATTCAATCCATTAGCATGGGCTACAGGCCAAATTGTTCGTCTGATCCTCATGAAATTTGTAGTGGATATTAATGTCGAAACGTAGATGGGAACGAGTCATTTTTTGATCATTTGCCCATACAACATGGTCACCGGCAGCCATCTTGGAATTTATCCTTCGCATGACTAAATCCTTTGGCACGGGCTATAATAATAAGTCGTACCTTTGGTCAGATCTTTATGAAATTTGTCATGGATGTTGATATTGATATGCAGATGGGAAACGAGTCATCTTAGGGTCACTCGGCAAATAACATGGCCGCCGGCAGCCATCTTGGATTTTTAAATTCAATCCATTAGCACAGGCTACAGCCTGGAGTGTTCGTCTGATTATCATGAAATTTGTCGTGGATGTTAATATTGACATGTAGTTGGGAACGAGTCATTTTGGGGTCATTCGGCCATCAAACATGGCTGCCAGCAGCCATCATGGATTTAACTCTTTGCATGACTAAATACTTTGGAATGGCATGGGCTACAGATCTTGCCTTTGGTTGGATCATCATGAAATGTGTCATGGATGATAATGTTGATATGTAGATGGGAACAAGTCGTTTTGGGGCTATTCTGCTATAAAACGTGGCCACCGGCAGCCATCTTGAATTTGACTCTTTGCATGACTAAATTGTTTGGCATGGGCTGCTGGTCATACTTGCGGTCAGATCATTATGAAATTTGTGATAGCTGTTGACATTTACATTATAAGATTTCCAAGCACTTAGCAACGATAACTGGCTTCAGATGCAATTCGGCTGAACTTTTAAAAGTACGCCAAATTATTCTGATGACCGCTTATAGTGATTAGGTCAGATTAGGTCAACCATGTTTTGTTCATTTTTATGGTCTGTGTTTTTGGGGGTACGAAACGGCTGATCCAATTGGCTGTTGACCAATTACTGAACAGGATTTAGTGTAACACAGATCGGCTATGTAAATATTTATATTTAGTTTGTCTTTTCATCAAGATCATTGTGATCTAAATTCATAGTCAATGACATTTATTTGTATAAAATTGTTTTTTTCATTTTTTCCATGTAGATACATGTAATCTTGTTTTTATATGCTGGCTTAGTTTTTCTGGGCTGATTTAGATTTAAGAGAATTCTGTTACCTGTCTACTTAAAGGCCCACTTAATTTTTGAGTGACCAATTTTTTTTTTATAATGCCTTGATATACGGTTTTAATAACAATCTATGCCATAAAATATGATTCAAATACTATAATTAATCACCAATTGGAATGTCTGTGTCTCGTAAGGTTTCCATAGAGTAATAGAAAATAGCTGAAATAATTTAATAATTCCCCCCCCCTTTTGGCTCCCAGAATGCAACAGAATATAAACTGAAGATGTATTTTCAATGAAATATATAGAGTTATTCCCCTTGCATTGAAAATAATTGACTTTGTGCATAAACATGACCACAAAACAGATGCCAGTTCCTCAATAAAAACAACCTGTTCACAGTTTATGACATCGAATAAGTTGAAAATACAATGTTTTGGAGCTTACTCTTTCAAATGGTAAATAATACTAGTATGGCATATATTTTACATAATGTGAATTGGGGTTTCAAAAATTAAATGGTCCTTTAAAGGCCCACTTAATTTTCGAGTCACCGATTATTTTTTATACGCCCTTTTTGAAAAAAGGTCGTATTATGTTATCAGTCCGTCCGTCTGTCTGTCCGTCCGTTAACATTTTTGGTTTCCGATCGATAACTCCAGTTTGGATTATTTGATCTGAACCAAAGTTTGTTTGTGTATTTCCCAGCTAAAGATACAGGCCAAGTTCGAATATGGATTCCGTCCAATTATTTTTACATGAGTTACGGCCCTTTTTCGACTTAGAATTTGATCGTCTGTTAACATTTTTTGTTTCCGACCGATAACTCCAGTTTGGATTATTTGATCTGAACCAAAGTTGGTATGTGTATTTCCCAGCTAAAACTACAGGCCAAGTTTGAATATAGGTTCTGTCGAATTATTTTTAAATGAGTTATAGCCATTTTTCGACTTGGCATTGAAATTAGGGGTATATCAGATTTTCTTCAAATGTAAGCTCAAAGTATTATCTTATTTTGCGATAGTACCATTCGAAATGGCTAAAGGGCATATTTTGCCACGCCCTAGCGATGCTCTTGTTTTATAGTGACTTGATATACGGTTTTGATAACAATCTATGCCATAAAATATGATTAAAATACTATAATTCACTATTTGAAACATCTGTGTCTCAGAAGATGCCCACATAGAAATAAAAAACTGCTGAAGACTTCCCCCCTCTGGCACCCAGAATGCAACAGAATTCAAACTTTTTCAATGGAAGGGGAATAACTCTATCTTTAATATATAGAGTTATTCCCCCTGCATAGAAAATAATACTGATTTTTACTTCAATCTTGATGACAAAACGCGTTGGCAACTCAACAAAAACAACATGTCCACACTTTATTACAACGGATAAGTTGATAATACAATGTTTTGGAGCTTCCTGTTTCAAATGGTATATATAAATATGGCATATATTTTATATAATGTAATCTGGGGGTTCGAAAATTAAGTGGGCCTTTAAAGCCCATATTACTACATACATGTATACCTCTAAACCTTCTGTTATTCTTGGTGCTTTTTAATTGTATTTTATATTTTTATCAGAAATCATTTCAGGTTTAAATAATATTTTTGTTACATATATGTTGAAATATTATATATTAATCAACATCAGATTGAGTTCATTTTTCATCCCACTATCTCCTACACATGCAGTATTCAAAGAGAATATTGGAGAATGCTATTTTCATCAAAATTTTCAACAGTTGGAAGCTTCATACCCAAATCAGCAACATTTATAAATTTCAGACTGAAAACAGGTTGATATTGTTCCGATGATTTGTGGTTTGCAATTTAGTGTAAAATGAGTTATTTGAAACATGTGGACCAAAATTTGACTGTTTTCCCACTTTTTGTCAGAATTTTAGACTGAAATAGTTATCAGTTGGAAACATTCCAATCATTGCTGGATTTGAATATTCTGACCAGTTGGACATTTTGAGGTATCAGTTCCAAATTAAGGGGGGTGCAATTGAAGTTTCCTAGAGTTGGGGACATTTCATCCTCAGGTTGGGGCATTTCGAAATTGCGATTTCTACGTTGGAAACCCCGAACAAAGCCATCTAGCAATGTCCCAGATTGGACCAGTGTAACACAACTGATATACCATGACAATGCAACTGTTTTTTATCGTAAATTATTTTTTGGTATTATTTTGAAATTAACACCAATATCAGTTAACATTTAAAAATGAAGTACAAACAGTCAGGTATTGCTGAAGAATAACCTCATGTCACCTCTGTGTTGCAGGAATGGAAAAAATTGCCCCTTCTTCTTAATGTAATTCTCACTCAATTTGCCATTAACCTTTCCATGACTAGAGCTTCCTGAAATTATGTGAAAACCCTGTGGCAATGCATTCTCTTATATATGCTAGGCTCCCTATCGGAGAATACATTGGCCTAGCAATATTTACCTTGACCAGTTGAGCCAGTGCATTCTCTTGTATATGCGAGGCTCCCTATGGGAGACTCGCATATATAAGAGAATGCACTGGCACAGGATCTTTAATGCTGCACCAGCACAGTTCCCATCATGAAAGGGTTAATAGTTGAATAGTAATAGAGTCATTCTATGTAACTGGTGGTGTGTTCATTCACTATTAATACATGTGTTCACTACTTACTATAAATAGGTCTGTACTGAGCAGTACACATACACTGACGAGGTAATTAACTCTGGGTCTGCTCAGATGTGGTGTAACTTTTTTATATCTGGAATTTTGTTATCTCATAGCTTCTCCAAACATGTATCAACGGTATACCAGTATGTGAAGAGTGTGTTGAAATACTTGTTTAACTCTTTAACCCTTTCATGACGGGAGCTGCACTTGTGTATTCAATATCCTGTGTCAATGCATTCTCTTATATATGCAAGCCTCACATATATGATAGAATGCACTGGCTTACAAAGTAAATACTGTTAGGCAAATGTATACTCTTACATATGTGAGACTCCCTATGGGAGACTCGCATATATAAGAGAATGCATTGGCACATGGTTTTCAAAAAATTTCAAGAAGCTCCAGTGATGAAGGGTTAATGACTTCTTTCATATTTCACTGACAAATATTTCCCTTGGGGAATGTTCAAATAACATTATTATCTGCACATTCCATTCAGGTCATTGAATATAGGAATCATCTACAGTAATGCACTAAATAATCGACTCCTTAACCACAGCAGAACTATGGGTAATTTTTCAGGATTTAGTCGGAGATATGGCTTGTTGCCAATCATCGGAAAACTCTCACTGAGATTTTGTGAAAATAAATAAGAATACACTCAGCTTTTTATGGGCATAAATCATCTATAAAAGTTATATAAATATAACAAATCAATGTAGTGGGTGTGTGTGTGTTACTGGGGATACGGTGATGTGGTCATTGGGGGCACCCCAACAGCCACAGCACCATATCCCCCAATAACACATTACATTCAGAGGTTGATCTCTGGATGGGATCGAGCCATCAATTTTTTCCAAAATTCTAGAAAAACATGGCCTTCAGTAACCATCTCAAATTTCAAATTGGAATCCATTGTCACACCCTGCAGTCCGCATTTATTGGATAATTGTTTTGAAAATTTACAAGCATGTTTAGGATCACCTCTAGATGAGAGCTATCAAAATTTAACAATTTTTGATGAAAAACATTGCCGCCTGCAGCCATCTTGGATGTTACTCTTTGCATGACTAAATCCAAAGATCATTAGCGATATTTGATCAAAAAGATGTTGACCCCAATAAAAAATTTAAATTTGTTAAAATCACTAAGGTATTTAACCCAAGTATATTCACCCAGATGAATTGGAACATGTAAATATTTCCTGGTATTTTTACAAAAATCCCCCTGGTGTTTTTGCTTGGCTACCAGCTCATGCAGCTTGTTTCAACAAAATTCACCCTGGTATATTTTCTCCAAAACTTGGATTTTTTTTTTTCAATTAAACCATGATTTCAGCCATATATTTTCAATTTTTTTTTTGCACTGATTAAATGTTGAACTAATTTCTTCGTGCAAAAAGTGACAAAATACCCCAGATGCATAATGTGTTATGAAATATAATGTTATCACTCATATTACCATGCTGTTTTCGCCCATGTGATTTCAGCCTTGTGGTTTAATAAAAAAATTCACACGTATTAATGCTATGGTATACCACAGTACCATGTATCAAACTAAATATCGCCTTAAAATTTGGAATCATTTCTAATATCCAGCATAAAAGACTTTTGGTTTAATCGGAATGTGAGAGGAAAGATGCTATGCATTATTATAAGATCAATAAAGAGTGTTTATTATCTGATTACAATATACCGTTTGTGGGAAATTGGTACATATGGGTAACTTAACCCAATTATTGTCATGGGATAGATGCAGTGGAGCGTATCAGATGACTTAAAGTGGCAACAAGTAGACATAAAGAGCGTTTACAGTCAGCTTAGAATATATGGAGGGAGAATATGGGTAACTTAATTCCATGGGGTGTCTCCTGGAATAGGGACTAATAATTTACTCATTCTTTACCCGAGCAACACCGAGTACCCCAGCTAGTAAAATATACCTGTAAGTACCGGTGTAACACGATATCTCCCCCCCTGGGTATCTTCCCCCCCCCGGGGGGGAACATACCCCGGGATATCTTCCCCCCACCCTGGGTATCTTCCCCCCCACTCGTACATTTTTTTTCCCTCACTTATTTTATATTATTATGGTAAGAAATGCCGAGAAAACTATTTTATTTTTTGTGTGTGTGGTTATTTTGAAGTTTAACTTAACCCAATAATAGCATAAATATTTCAAAATATTACCTTATGATTCTATCGTTTAATTTGCTTTATATAGTCATGAAATGGCGAGAAATTAACTTTATATGAGCAAAATTTTATAGAGTAAAAATTTTGGGCGGGGGGGGGGGGGGGGGGGGGGAGGGGGGGGGGGGGGAGATACCCAGGCCTGAGTATCTTCCCCCCACCCAGCACCTACATATGACAAAAATTAAACGTATGTTTTTATTTCTTAATTTGCTTTATATAGTTATGAAATGGCGAGAAATTAACTTTATATGAGCAAAATTTGATAGAGTAAGAATTTGGGGTGGGGGGGGGAAGATACCCAGGCCTGAGTATCTTCCCCCCCACCCAGCGCCTACATATGAAAAAATTAAACGTATTATTTTATTGCTTAATTTGCTTTATATAGTCATGAAATGGCGAGAAATTAACTTTATATGAGAAAAATTTGATAGAGTAAGAATTTGGGGTGGGGGGGGGGGGGAAATACCCAGGCCTGAGTATCTTCCCCCCCCCCCCCCCCCCACCCAGCACCTACATATGACAAAAATTAAACATATGATTTTATTGCTTAATTTGCTTTATATATAGTCATGAAATGGCGAGAAATTAACTTTATGTGAGAACAATTTGATAGAGTAAGAATTTGGGGTGGGGGGGGGGGGGAAGATACCCAGGCCTGAGTATCTTCCCCCCCACCCAGCACCTACTTATGACAAAAATTAAACATATGATTTTATTGCTTAATTTGCTTTATATATAGTCATGAAATGGCGAGAAATTAACTTTATGTGAGAACAATTTTATTGAGTAAGAATTTGGGGTGTGGGGGGATACCCATGTCTGAGTATCTCCCCCCCCCCCCCCTCACCCAGCAGCTACATATGACAAAAATTAAACGTATGATTTTATTGCTTTAAATAGTCATGATATGGTCAGAAATTAACTTTTGTGGGGGAGAGGCCTGAGTATCCCCCCCCCCACCCAGCAGCAGAATTAAAAAAAATATATATATAAGTTTATCTCGCCATTTCATAACTATATAAAGCAAATTAAGCAATAAAATCATACGTTTAATTTTTGTCATATGTAGGTGCTGGGTGGGGGGGGGGGGGGAGATACTCAGGCCTGGGTATCTTCCCCCCACCCCAAATTCTTACTCTATCAAGTTTTGCTCATATAAAGTTAATTTCTCGCCATTTCATATCTATATAAATCAAATTAAGCAATAAAATAATACGTTTAATTTTTGTCATAAATATCCACTGGGTGGGGGGGGGGGGGGGGGGGGGGGGGGAAATACTCAGGCCTGGATATTTCCCCCCCACCCCAAATTCTTACTCTATTAAATTGTTCTCATATAAAGTTAATTTCTCGCCATTTCATGACAATATAAAGCAAAATAAACGATAAAAGGTAATATTTTGACATATTTATGCTATTGTGTGAGGGGTTAAGTTAAACTTCAAAATAATTTTTTTTTTTTTTTTTTTTTTTAATAGTTTTCTCGGCATTTCTTACCATAATAATATAAAATAAGTGAGGGAAAAAAAAAATATGAGTGGGGGGAAGATACCCAGGGCGGGGGGGGGGGGAGATACCCAGGGGGGGGGGGAGATAAACTGTTACACCGGTACTATCTGAGACAACATACACAATTATGCAAGGCAGCAGTGTATGAGTGCAGCATGATAAAACATGCATATAAAATATTATAATATGGGACACAATGGACCACCTCCACACAAGAAATTAATTAATAATTAACATCTACCTCTATTTTTCTTACAACCATGAATAATGCTAAACAGAAAATTAACTACCCATTGCCTTGTGTGGAACTCACAGGACCCTACAGATTTTGATCCATCTGGTCATGTAAATTATTGTAATCTGTACATATTACCCACTCCCTCACATTAGGTAAGTGTTAACCCCTTCCTTTCTTTCGTGGAACTATTTACTTATGGGACACGCAGGGATTTTAGCCTGGTCCAAGGGGGTGCAGTTGTAAATTCCAAAGGGGGCACACCTCCCCCACCCACAACGAAGAACCTAGATGTCCCTGGAGGGGTAGCCTAGGCTATAGAAATTTGAAATTTTGATTGAAACCTGTCTAGTAAATGTTGTGGCTAATAGCGTAAATGCTAACGCGTGCGACTGCGAGTAATGATCAAGTATAGGCCGACTACCTCCAGATCAACAGGTGCCCGCGATTACGAAATAGCGTCCCTGCCAATCCCACACCAATGCAGACAATGTTACTATATTTAGAGTTGGCCTTGAACTCGATGCAGTGGAAGGAAGGTCGTCTCCGGCGATTGTTGTTGAAGTTTTTCGTTTGGTATAAAGTTTGCGTTAACCCGCAATAACCGTCAGGATTTTAGGATAAATTAAAATATTACCGATGTCTCTTGCAGTGACGAAAGTGACAACGGCGCCGTTTGATGATCAGAAACCTGGAACTAGCGGTTTGAGGAAAAGTGTAAAAGTCTTCAAACAAAAAAATTACACTGAAAATTTCGTGCAAGCTACTCTCAAGGGAGGCCTAGGAGATAAAATTGTAGGATCAACGCTTGTTGTGGGAGGTGATGGGCGCTACTATGGAAAAGAAGCAACTTCCCTGATCATACAGATATGTGCTGCAAATGGGGTAAAATATTAAACTATGTTATTCTCCTTGTCGCTGATGCAGTGCTGCCAATGGGTCGTTGTCGTAATGTTTTAATTCATAGATGCACACTGTGTATCATAGATTCATACTGTATATATGGGAGGCCAAATTCACATTTAATAATGAATTGCGCTTAAGCACAATTGATTGCGCTTAACTTTAAGCGCAAATACCACATATTGTGCTTAAGCACAAATAGGGCATCTAATTTTAAGCTTAAGCGTAATTAATTACGCTTAAGCGCAATCAATTGCGCTTAAGCGTAATTGTGACTACTATCTAACCTACCCATAAACTATTAGCATGACCTGGTGTATCACCTAGCAACACAAGATGAGCATTGGGCTAATTTTGACCTGTACTCAACAGTCAAAATGTGAGTATGTGTTCAACAAGGAGAATCCCCTAATTACATATTATCAGCATCCCTCTATCCAAAGAATTGATGTCGCCTTCCCGGAACTCTAGTAATGTTTTGTTGATGTTTTTAATGTATTTTTGCACAGATTTTAGCCTTTACTATGGTAATATCCTATACATGCATGCGGTGTCACTGCATGAGGGCTTTCTTACCTCATACAGTAATGCTCTATTTAAACGACTTCTTAACCACAGCAGAATTATGGGTAACTTTTCAGGATTTAGTCGGAAATATGGCTTGTTGCCATTCATCGAAAAGCTCTCAAGAGCTTTCCGATGAATGGCAACAAGCCATATTTCCGACTAAATCCTGAAAAGTTATCCATAATTCTGCTGTGGTTAAGGAGTCGATTAATTAGAGCATTACTGTATGGTTTACTTATTGACTTAAATCAGGGGGAAAAAACCCTATTTTCATATTATCAGCATCCCTGTCCAAAAAATGGTGTGTAATTACTGGAGCTTTGGTGTCTCAGTCCTGAAGCTCTATAGTTTTTCTTATTAAATCAGCAGCTCTTGCACAAATCTATAGTATTTCCATGATCATATAGTGTGAATGTGGTGTCACCGAGGGCTTGCTTCCCTCATATGGTGTGCCTGTATACTCGAAAATTGAAGAAAATAAATCTCGCCCCGACTAATACAGAAAGTAATGCTATTGCAAGTAGCCCCAACTAATATATACCGAAGATAATATAATGCTATCACGAATCGCTCCAACTAAAACAGAAGGTGATACTATTGCGAGTCAGCCATTTTGATAAAGAAGTTGGGCTAGCTCCCTACCCATCCAAACCAATGAAACCAAGAAGTGACATGTCAATTGGAGTTAATGCTAAGTTATGGAGAAACCTATTTATTCACCAGGGGTGTTTTGTTACATATAACCATGACTTGCGCTTAAGCGTAATTATTTGCGCTTAAGCGCAATTGATTGCGCTTAAGCGCAATTGATTGCGCTTAAGCACAATTAATTATTAAATGTGAATTTGGCCTCCCATAACTGTGTGCATTTCTGTACACACAAATGCACACCAGTCTCGCGTAGTGTCCCGTGACACTGGTCATTGTCGTAGTGTTTTCTTCATAAATGCACACGTGTTGATATTTTTTGTAAGTTCATTTTCTTCCGTTCATCAATCAAAATAATGGAACATATAGTTTGCCGCCACATACTGGACCACCTGGACAAACATACTAGTAACATCCTAACAAAGCTAAATCATGGATTCAAAAAAGGCTACTCGTGCGTCACAGTTATTAACAACAACTGAGGACCTACAAGAAATTGCAGACAGATGTAGCAATCCTCGATTTCTCAAAAGCTTTCGACACGGTTCCACACAACAAACTACTGCACAAACTTGAAAACTACGGGATCCAGGGTAACATCCAAAATTGGTTGACATCCTTCCTGACCAAAAGGCGCATGCGGGTCGCAGTCGACGGAACCTACTCCTTGTATGTTCCAGTTGAATCATGTGTTCCTCAGGGTACTGTATTAGGACCTCTGCTGTTCCTTGTACACGCCAATGACCTACCAAATTGCGTCAAATCCCAAATACGACTCTTCGCAGATAACTGCCTCATATACCGCAACATCACAAGGCAGGAAGACCACAAGATCCTCCAAGACGACCTAAAACCACTTGAAAAATGGGCAAGTGCATGGGGAATGCATTTTAACACTTCAAAATGCTTCGTCATGAGCACTCGGAATAAATCGTCGCACATGTACAAACTGAATAACGACATCCTTCAATCCGTGCATGATACACAATACCTTGGATTAACCATCACCGACGATTTATCTTGGTCAGCACATGTGAGGAAAATAACAAAAAAAGCAAACTGCACTCTGGGACTCCTCCGCAGAAATATTCGACACGCGCCGGAGAAGTGCAAGAAGATAGCCCACATCGCCCTAGTCAGGCAGATACTAGAATATGGAGCTGCAGTATGGGACCCACATGAACAGAAAGACATAACATCATTAGAGAAAGTACAACGACGGGGCGCCAGATTCATCAAAAACAACTACAGACAAATGGGCGTCTCCGTAACAGACATGCTAAATGAAATGGAATTACCATCACTTCAAGAAAGACGTCGAGAGATTAAGCTAACCCAGTTCTATAAGATAGTGAAGGGGATGGTGCCAGCTCTCAATGTAGATGACTTCCTGACACCAAAAAAAGAAAGCAGGAAAATCACTGCAACATCTTTCCCGGACTTTCTAACCAACAACATCGTCGAAAAGGAGGATTACAATAACCAATGACCGTTTCAACTCAGGCGTACTAGCTGCGACCAATACAAACACTCCTTTTTTGCTAAAACGACCATCGAATGGAACAACCTTGATGACTCTGTTGTGTGCGCCAGTGATCCAGAGGATTTCTTAAGGGCACTCCGCAAGATCACTGTTCCTCGAGAATTCCATCCGTCGCAGCCTCCAGGATCAAATCTAAAAACAGAGCCACCTTCCTCCCCGTGCGCCTAAGGCCAGCATTGGCCCCTGCACGGACATCCTACAGCTACAGATAAAGAACCATGCAGATCATTCGGTACTTGTTTAATACTAAGATCAAAATGCGACCGATGATCAGTTTTATTGCAGTTTCGTCATTATAAATGTGATAGAAGAGTGAATTTATCAGATCTTCGGAAGAAAAATAGTTATGAATTGAAGCAGACGGCAAAATTTCAATCTCGCGCCAACTGAGACTGGTGCCCATTTATGTATACATAAATGCACACGGTGTGCATTTATGTATAAAACGTTACGACAGTGACCCCCATTAGCTGCGCAGTGCCACTGCCAGTGATGTGCATGATCGTTTGCGTAACATTTTTATGATTTCAACTTCTATATACATTAAAATTTATTTAAATGCACACCTTGTGCATTTATGTATACATCAATGCACACCAGTCTCAGTCGGTGTGACTATCAGGACAGAAGGACGAAACTGCAATAAAATTGATCATTGATCACATATTGTCATTATTGATCTTAGTATTAAAATTTAAACAGGGACCTATTGGACTGCATCAGTGCATGGTTTGATCGGTGAATGGACGAAATTGAACTTTAAATCAACACGTGCGCACAGTCTTCATAATTGGCTACGGCAATCAGCATTGCCGAAGCAATTTGCTGAAGCAAACTGGGCCACGGCATACTGTTGCCGTAGCGGATTGCCGAAGCCAAACAATCTGAATTAAGAGGGCTGTGTGCATTTATGTAGAAAACTACGACAATGACCCCTGTCACGTGACATTACGTGAGACTGCATGCTGTGTATTTATGTATTCAGATATATACATGGTATGGAGTATGCATTTATTTATAAAATGTTATGACAACAAAACCATCAGCATTACTGTCAGGCAGATGATTGAGTGATGTTGATTAACTAAATTAAGTGATGCCTGATCATGGTGATGCTATGATAGAGTTGATTTTATACAATATAGTTTACACTACATGGCTCAAGATATGTCATGTGAATCTGACAGATTGGTCACATATTAAAGGACATGTTGGTCTGGCGGTAATCTTTCGGTGACACGTCTGAGGACAGTGAGGCTAATAGGTCATTATTGTAATGTTTTATGCATAAACGCACACCATGTGCATTTGTGTATAAATAAATGCAAACCAGTCTCAGTCGGTGCGAGATTAAAATGTTGCTGTAACTAATTGCCGTCTGCTTCAATTCATAACTATTTTTCTTCTGAATCTGATAAAGGCATTATTTTATCACAATGACGAAACTGCAATAAAACGGATCATTGGTCACATATTATTCTTAGTTTAAAACAGGGACCAAAGAATTGCATGGTTGTTTGATCGATGAACAGAAGAGGATGAACTTACAAAAAATATCAACACGTGTGCATTTATGTAGAAAACACTACCGGTATGTCACGTGACACTACGCGAGACTGGTATGCATTTTTGTATACAGACATGCACACAGTGTGCATCTATGTTTAAAACATTATGACAACGACCCGATTAGCGACAGTGATCGAGGTGACAACGAGTGAGATTGCACAAATCATGGTCACGGTGATGGCCGGGCAACTTGTTTAAGTGGAGGGGGGGGGGGAATAATTTTTGCATTCCTCCAGAAAAAAAAGAAGAATAAACTGAGTGACTTGAATGTGATATTGTTACACATAGTGATATACCATAATACCATAGGTGTTATGTACAGTCAATCAACCGCAAAAGTAGCAACTACAATGTAGGTACTAGTAGGACTAATTGGTGGTATGTTGGGACATCTTATCTTCTAGTAGTTCAAGGGGTTAGCATACACTCACTTTTCTCCTAATCGGAAAACATGATCGCCGCCATCACACTTCAACCCGGTTGTCACCATTCCTAGCCCACTCGGTCTATGCACACTGCCATCATATTAGTTAAATGTTTATCATAGTCTAGGGGCACCAAAACATGGCTTCTCTTTAAATCACCAGTCCATTTCTACTCGCTGCAAGATTGGTTATTTTCATTGGTGTCATGTTTGCTCCAAATTAAAATAACAACCTTGTGAAATCACAAACTATTTCTCTCAACCTCCTATGTGGTGGATGGGATACCCCCATCCACAGACGACACTATTGTCCTGAATATGTTGGGGGAAAAAGCACTGGACCAACACCTGATACCCCACCAGTTACATGTTTCTATGAAACAACTGAATGGCCTCTCCTCTACAAAAAGGCCAAATAGACTCACCCTCAGATACATTTTTGTCCTTCTCCAACTTTCAATCGGCTCGACATAAACCCAAATCCGGGGCCAGATGCAGCATCCCTGAGCAAAACGAGATATGATTTGTGGACTCTGTTACAGTGAAAAATCCAGGGATTTTTTGGGGACACCTGGTTTTTGGGCAATGATTTTCCGAAGGCATATCCTTAAGGCCTGAGCGGAGGAAGGTTTGGGAGGGGGACAGTGGGTGACACTCTGCCGATGGTCAGGGTACGTTTTCCCCCTGGAAAAAACATTGCATTGAAAGTTAATATAGGGCTCTTTGAGTCAGTATTTTGAATTTTACTGAGAGGTCAATTTGATCAAGTTACTCCAAGCATAACTTTGGAAATTTGTACCGGTATATACATGTATGTATGGATTGGAAATGCTTATAAGTTATTGTCAGATATCTTTTGGTTCAATGGATTATGCTTATCCTGCTGGAAATGAGGACTTTAATACCATTATGACTCTAATTCATATAATAGGCTATTTTCTGAAATTCAAGTGAGAGACACATACCCCATTGGACAAAATAAGTGTCCATTGACACCGCGGTTTATTTGCCGTTCGGCCGCGGTGTCAGTGTTTGTAACTGCAATTGAGCACCGCAGCCTACCGGCAAGTTCACCATGGATGAATGGCAAGTACACTACGGGTCCGAACGGCAAGTACACCATGGCCAAACGACAACTAAACCCCGACCGAACGGCATGTACAGGTACACACTGTGGTCAGAATTCTGGTTTTTCAGTTTAATGAGCGCACACCGCAGCAACTACACCATGGCCGCACGGCAAGTACACCGCTGCCCAACTGTAGTTAGCCGGTGGAGCCGCGGTGTAGTTGCATTTCAGCTGTGGTGGCAATGCTAACTGCACCGCGGTTAAGTGGACACATGTTTTGTCCAGCAGGGTACATAATATACTAGTACAGAAACAATGTTAAGTTAGTAATTACTATTAGTACTAATCTCTATGTTAATTTTTCATTTGGTGTTATGAGATCCCACCTGATAACCAGGTTGATTTGATGAAATTGTCACTGTTCCTGTACAGTATTTGATTGAAATACTGAAGTCTGAATGATAACAAACCTGAACTCAAACTATTTGAAGTTTTCACAGATGAAAGCTAGATAAAGCCAAACATACTTATATATATAAATTACAGTATGATTCCAACTGTTAAACTTAAATCTTTTTTGTAAACTTAAATGTCTTATGTCAATATATATAAATATATAAATGTTTTGCATCTTGTTATGTCTGATATGAATTGAGACCTAAATTGAAAGAACAAAAATTTTGTCCAATTTTTTTTTGGGCGCCTGGAGTTTGGGCACCCAAACCGGTAAACGGTATGAAAAATGGGCTGGATATGTCCCTGCTCTGTTATCAAGAAGTCACCTGGTCTAACGAAGGAATAGCTTGGGATAAATGCGACCAATGGTAACACATCACCTGTCAAGGTACCGGGTATTGGTAAATCCACCTACCATTAATACTGTTCTGACAGCAAGTACTCATGGGGGTGTCTGAGATGATGCCTAGTAATGCCTACCAAACTACTCAAATGGATTATAGGGTCTATTCAGTCCTTCGTTGACCCCAATCTCTTTGAAGCACTATCGTCAAACTCATCTATTTGGATAGGATCTCCTCAGGCTACCTCTTCACTATTCATACAATATCATGAATAGTTTAACAAACGCCTTTGTTGCAAATGATATTTATAATTTAATAATTGTTTAACTGATTTCAGGTCAGCAAATTACTGGTGGCTCAGGATGGGATCATGTCTACGCCAGCAGTGTCGTGTGTTATCAGGAAATATCAGACCGATGGCGGAATTATTCTCACAGCTAGTCATAACCCCGGAGGACCAGATGCTGATTTTGGAATGAAATACAACATAGCGAATGGAGGGTATGACTTAGAGCTTCAAGGTAAAAAAAATTATATTCTGCCTGACAAACTGGAATTGCTCTATAATTATTGTTCTGTATGCAAAGGGTTAAAGAGGAAGGAGTTTAGTTGAACCAATATCTATTTCTACCCCCAAAATGCCCAAAATATATTAGGTACATTAATGCCCTAAATAATCGACTCCTTAACCACAGCAGAATTATGGGTAATTTTTCAGGATTTAGTTGGAAATATGGCTTGTTGTCATTCATCGGAAAGCTCTCACTGAGAGTTTTCCGATGAATGGCAACAAGCCATATTTCCAAAAATGATGATATGTCAACAAGCATTAAATGCTATATATATATATATATATATACAGTCATCTTAGAACTGAATATAAATTGTCATAATGGTAAGTAAGAAGTCAACGATAAGATTGAAAGAAGGAAGACAGAGCATGATGTTTTTAAAAGATCAATGAGATAATGAAATGAAGTTACATAGTTGGAAGAAAAAAAATTGTTCATATGTTTACAATGATAACTTCTTGAGATGCATACATGGAGGGCTTTATTTTCAAAGCTGAGGTGAACATTTCGAAAGACAAGAAGGCAAGAAAATGCTCCAGGGAAAAATCGCTACCACTGGGAATTACTGCAACTGTTTTTAGATAATTATCGGTTATTAAACAAGTATATATCTTATAATCATGAGGGATCTAAACCACACTGGTCAGCAAGTTTTTTTGGAAGCTAAAATTTATATGATTATATTGTACCTCATGTCAGCATGTGGACTTTCTCGCCATCTGATTGGCTGAGAAGTATTAATCCTACATAACTAACTCACTCGATCGGAGTACCAAATTAGCATAGTTAACCCTTTCATGATGAGAACTGCGCTGGGGTAGCATCAAAGATCCTTCAGGAGACAGTGCACTCTCTTATATATGCGAGTCTCCCATATATATATTAGAACCTCTAATACATGTATATAATGGCTGTCAACTTGTCACAGTAAATATTGTTAGGCCAATGCAGTCCTTCCCACGAGGAAAACACAGCGAGAGCATTTATTTGCTCCCGTAATGCAAAAGACGGGTGTAATATCATAATATGGCACCCATACTATAATTGTTGGGTCATTGTGGAATAGACCTATGTCTAGTTACACTTTAGTATGCCATAGTTGAACTGAAATGGTAAAGGATCTAAATAAACCTTAAAATAGTTCAATATTGAACCAATAATTACAGTCTGCATTAGTATTTTGCGAAGAGGGACGAGTGCGAATTTTAGCACCCGCGAATTGAAAATCACGAGTGCTTACGGGTGCGAGAGCAATCACTCCCGTCTCCTGGGAAGGACTGGGCCAATGTATTCTCTTATATATGCAAGGCTCTCTATGGCATTGGCACATGGTTTCATAATTTCAGGAAGCTGCAGTCATGGAAGGGTTTACTCCAAGCCATGCCCTATTCTTTAAATATATGCTCTTATCTTTTTAGGACCTGCACCAGAAGGAGTAACTAATTCCATATTTGAGCACACAAAAACAATCGCAGAATATCCAATTTGCTCAGATCTCAGAGCTGATATCTCCAAGCTCGGCAAACAAGAGTTCCAGGTTGATGGGAAGTCTTTTGTGGTACAAGTGATTGACACTGTTAATGACTATGTGCAATACATGAAAGAGATATTTGATTTCAATTCAATCAGAGCACTTCTCCATGGTGAAGAAGGAAGATCTCCTCTAAAAATACTGATGAACTGCATGAATGGGGGTGAGTAAACGTAAAGTATATTATTTTTTTAACTGCAGAAGGCGCATTGTCTAGGCCCCTGCGAATAGTAGGTTTTTGCTCGAATAAACTTTCGAATCGAAAATATTTCAAATATTTCATAATTTGGTCGACAAAATGATAAGATAAAGATATCTTTCCCATTTCGTCTGTTTGTCAGAATTATTTATTAAATAAAACATTTTGTTATCTTTTTTGTGAATGGTGGATCGACAATTAAAGACCTAATTTCATCAAAATATAACAAACAATTTGAAAATACAGTTTCGTAAATTTGCATGCATGGTAAATAAAAACTTCTGGATTTGAATGATGTCACTAATGTCACTAACACTTTATCGATTCAAAACGTGAAATAGGAGACATACCATTGCAGAATTACACCATCACTACTTTCTCAAAAATAAAACGGGCATTTGATTAATGATTGAAGGGATTTGACATGCACTGTCAAGAACCATATTTCAGCATGTGTATGTAATAGGGTGCACATGTATCCACGATTCCACAGTCACATGACATACTGTTCAACAGAATTGGGAAGTATCTTTCCTTCTCCTATTGTTGTCCTCGGAATAAATTATAAATTGTATGTTATGTTCGCGGTGGCAATCATGGGCAAAACATGATGGTTAGAACAGGTAAATTAGTTAGCTTAAAACAGCCGATTTTGAGGGAATACTTATGAGCATATCTACTTTTTATACTTCTCAGTAGTTGTGAATGTTCATATATTACTGATAATTGGCATTAATTGCATTATGTTTGCATTGATTGTTTTGAAGTATTCAAAATTACTATTTGTTGTTTCAATGCCAAATTAAATTTGAATCGAGGTCGAATCGAATAACAAAACGAATATCGAATATTCGTTGGGGCCTAGCATAGTCATATTTCACTCTGCTTTCATGTCTACTTATTCAATAAAAGATTCTTGATTAAGTTATGTGTTGTGTTCTGTCTATTTTCCAACTGATGCTATACTGACCCTCTAGAGTCTGATCGTCAGATATATAATTAGATACACATAATAATGCTTCGACTTTTTGTATGGCCACTCCAACTGATTCACATTTTCATAAACCATTGAACTACTTTGGTAAACTCCATGCCTTGATGATTCAATAAGACCGCTGCCACCACCATCATTTTGCCCACATTTTGTGAAATTCCACGATTAATATATACATGTACTGGTACTAGCTTTTAAACTAAGTGAATAGAGCCACATGTTGCCCTTATCAAGCACACAAAATATCAAACAAAGTTTGAGTAATTTCGTACCTTAATGCCCTAAATAATTGACCCCTTAACCACAGCAGAATTATGGTTAATTTTTCAGGATTTAGTCGGAAATATGGTTTGTTGCCATTCATCGGAAATCTCTCACTGAGAGCTTTCCGATGAATGGCAACAAGCCATTAGTGTACCTTAAGTTTGGAAAGTTCCACGAGAACTAAAATACTATTTCGCGCAAGGGTGTGGATTTGATTCTCCGTTTATTTTATCAACTTGTAGAAGTGTAACTTGCATGTTGAATTGTTTTACTTTTAGTGATGGGGCCTTATGCGAAGAGAATCTTTTGTGAAGAGCTTGGTACTCTATCACTGAGTGTTGTTAATGCCGAGCCATTAGAGGATTTTGGAGGTCGTCATCCAGATCCTAACCTAACATACGCCGCTGATCTTGTTGAAGATATGAAGAAAGGGATACATGGATTCGGTGCAGCATTTGATGGTGATGGCGTAAGTAACCTACTCTTGAATGCCTAATGATCATACACATATGCTTATCTTTTGGTAACTTAAATTATTAAAATATTAATTTTTTTTCGAGAATTCTGACTTAATTCGGTTGAATCAGGATTTGTCAACTTGTTTGCAGCAAGTTCATGAAAAATTTGACAAAGCCAATAATTATCTAAAATTAAAACATTAGTGGATTGCTCATCAAAAATTACGGATGACAAACATGACTTGCAGGAAAATCTTGTGAAAAATTAGTAAATTATTAGTGCCTCTTCAAGTCATTTAAAATAACTATCGGTCACCTGAGGTAAACAGCGCCAAATGCATGACACTCTCTGGATAATATTACCATCTATCATTTAAGCTGATATTAAATGCTCCTTTAAAAGTTTAAACTTACATTGAATCAAATGAGAAACAGTTGTTAACAAACCCTCTCTTCCAGGATAGGAATATGGTCTTGGGCCAAAATGCCTTTTTCATCACTCCTTCTGACTCCCTGGCAGTTCTGGCCGACAATCTTGAGTGCATTCCATACTTTAAGAAGAACAGCGTGACGGGGTTTGCCAGAAGTATGCCTACTGCTGCAGCAGTTGACAGGTAACCCATTTAGATTGGAAGAGAGTTACTTGGATAACTTAGCTAGTTTCACAAAAATGCTCTGGGGCTCTGGATACAAGTCTGAGTTTAGTGTGTCTGTCATTTGCAGAATGAGGTCCCCAGATCATGAATTAGTGATGCTCTCCCACATAGTGGGCTAGCATCACCAAATTCACCCTCTGGGACCTCATTCTACATAAGCTTCATCTTCTGGGAAGTATCTATAGTCTCAAATTAACATTGTTTTTATTTACTTTTCCCTTCTGTGAAGTTTCTATGTCCCCTAATTTGCATACTAGTAAGATAAAATGCATATAATCGCGGTGACTAATCGGTGAACATCACCAACTTCAACTGGGAACTTCAATTTGATCCTAGTTCTCTCATAGCAGTTGAGAATGAGGTCCCCATAGGGTGAATTTGATGATGCTAGCCCACTGTTCTGGGTAGTGTCACTAAATTCACACTCTGGGGACCTCATTCTGCAAATGACAGACATACTGAAATCAGCCTTGTCTGGATAGTGTTTGTTGGTCCCATATATTATTCCCCACTTTTCGAAGAAAAATGGGGGGGGGGGTTATACTGGGTTGACTTTTTTTGTCTGTCCATCCGTCCTGGCATATATCTCAGCCATGGGTTATTTTGAATGAAAGAGGTTCGCAAGAGGGGCAAATGATATTGATCATGTTTTTCATTCTGCAGTTATCCTTTGTTTTTTCTGGAAATCTTGTGTTTTTGTCTATCTTCACAGATATTTCAGCCATGTTATTCAGCATATATGTGTGCAGTCGTCTTATTTTGTGTTCAAGATTGTGGATTTCACAATACTGAATTAAGGATGTGCACTTTTTCAGGGTAATAATTGTTCATTCAAGACATTAAAATTAATTTGAATTATTATTTATTAAATTGATGGTAAGATGGTGAGCATTGATGGCTATCAATATCACACCATGTCACCATATCAACTACAATAATGTATGTGTTATGTCAATAGTTTGGTCATTTGGCATTTTTATAGAAGAATTATCGGCATAAAATCTTGATCGGTCTCTCCATAACATTCAATGCTCAATGAAGAAGCAGTTAATCTAAAGATGTTAACAGTGTGCATCTTAGTTTTCATTATGTTGGTGGATCGAGATGTTAACATAGGATCTATAACGCAGCTCGCTAGCCAATCAAATGTTTGTTATTTGAGGCAGAACATCATTCTATAGAGGTCAATTGTTTTTCAGAGTGGCAACAGGTAGAGGAAAGGACTGCTTTGAGACTCCCACTGGTTGGAAATTCTTTGGTAACCTGATGGATGCTGGACTTATATGTCTCTGTGGAGAGGAGAGCTTTGGTACAGGATCTAATCACATCAGGTAAAATCCAGCTCTACCATTGGCTAAATCTGCCTATACACTCCTGCATCAATTATCTCATAAGTTCTGAAGGTTTTCGTTGGTATTTGGAATTGTTTTTTTTTTTGGTATTTTGTGAGATGTTGAGATAATGTAAGCAGATAACAGGCAAACAAACACACTGTTGATTCCCATTCATTCATTTGTAGTGTTGCTCTGCTAATAAATTGAAATAAAAACAGCCTTAGAGTGCTTAGACTGTCTGTTGAACTTATTTACCATACATCACTACAGATGAATGGATAGGACACGGGTAGCAATACATCAGTGAGTATTTAGTTATCAAAGGTTTAATACATTAAAGATGTATAATCCGAATTAACCCTCCCTAATTGCTCAGAGTGATCAGATAACAATTTTTGAATTTTTTTTATTTCTCGAGATATGAATTTTTTTGTCAAGCGACCAAATTGCAATTGAAGATAGATAACTCTAAAATCAAGTGGCTTTGTGTGTATATATTTTGCTGATAAATAATATGTTTCGGCAATTTTATACTATAGTTGACTGGTTAGCATTATTTTTGGGCAATTAATCGATTCTGATAACTGATAATTCTTAAGTGGCATTTAAAAAAATGTTGTTGGAATCTGATGATATGGGTACCATCAAAACAGATTGAGTATCTTTAAGTGCTATGATCAATCCATATCAGATTTATTCTAATACTAGTAATTTGAACGTGAGTTGAATGTCTGATGCCAATAAGTTCAATGCAAACTTATAGAATTTTTGCTTTATCCAATGTGATGTACCTTCTCACTTCGTGTGCTCTTATGATACACTTTATAATATCATAAGCAATTTTGTTTGATAATCATTTCTCAAATCTTGCAATTATACTTTTCTTTCTCCCTGTAAAATTATTATTGATGAATATATATTCATCTAATTTGATAGGATAGGATAGAATAATTTTATTTCACAATACAAAGTTAAACAAGGGGTACGCATCTAAGATGCTTTTGTCAAGTTTTTTGGCAGTCCAACCAAACTTCTGCCAATAAGGTGCACAACTTCGGGGAAAAAAGTCGGACGGTGGTATATTATTGCAATAGACCTATATACCAAATATCAATTGAATCTGTTAATATTTCATTGAGTTATCGCACTAACAGTGATAAAAAATTTATTAAAATAGACAAACTAAGACCCATAACTCCAGAAAAAAAATTCGGACAAACCAGGTTTTTGAACTCATCCGAGATATTGTTGCAAGAGACTCATATACCAAATATTGTTTAAATCAGTTAATATTTCATTGAGTTATCGCGCTAACGGTGATAACATTGCTAAAAATAGACAAACTAAGACCCATAACTCCGCGAAAAACATTTCGACAAACCTGGTTTTCGAACTCGTCCGAGATATTGTTGCAGGAGACTTATATACCAAATATTGTTGTAATCAGTTAATATTTCATCGAGTTATCGCGCTATCGGTGACAAAATTGCTAAAAATAGACAAACTAAGGCCCATAACTCCGCGAAAAAAATTTGGACAAACCTGGTTTTCGAACTTGTCCGAGATATTGTTGCAGGAGACTCATATACCAAATATTGTTGAAATCGGTTAATATTTCATCGAGTTATCGCGCTATCGGTGATAAAATTGCTAAAAATAGACAAACTAAGGCCCATAACTCCGCGAAAAACATTTGGACAAACCTGGTTTTCAAACTCGTCCGAGATATTGTTGCATGAGACTCATATACCAAATATTGTTGTAATCAGTTAATATTTCATCGAGTTATCGCGCTATCGGTGACAAAATTGCTAAAAATAGACAAACTAAGGCCCATAATTCCGCGAAAAAAATTTGGACAAACCTGGTTTTCGAACTCGTCCGAGATATTGTTGCAGGAGACTCATATACCAAATATTGTTGAAATCGGTTAATATCTCCGTCAAAGGTATCTTGCCCACTGAACTATATGGTATATTATCCCAAGTAGGAGGGGTTAACTCTCCGAGTTGAAAAAACGGTACGAAATTCTATGGTACATATCCTCTGTCATGTTCATGACACGTGTAATCACGTGATTTCTGACACGTAGTGAAGTATTCGCTATATTTTTTTCCCTCCTCACCATGGACGGGCGCAAAAAGAATCTCTCCAAGAATACGAAGCTAAGTTGCAGTTTGTATAGCAAAAACAGTTTTGTTTTTGTTTTAATGCCGATATATCGTGTTCCTCTAATTGGCGTAATTAGCACTCGGGGCGATAGTCACACCAAACAGGGCGCGGGTTGGGGCTACCCATTGAACCCATTAGTCACATTGGTGCGCTCCCTGGACTATCGAACGGGACGTCAATCTGCTTCCTCGGTCGACCGTTGGCTGTTGACGTGCCCAGGACGGCTGTGATTCAGCTTTACTAACACTCGACACACGCCGTCCATCGCTACAAGTCGTCATCTCGGGGTCAGCGCAGCTGGGGGATACACCCTCAGTGGTCCCTGACCATGCTCTCCGGTGCCTTATGATAATAGTGTATGGGAATTTGGGCTAAAATTACTAGTAGAATGGCCATTTTACTTTGTCTCAATTCAAATTAGACATTTTCTCTAAAAAATTATTACGTTTGCACTATTATTTGGCACCTGAAAGTTTATCCTCCATGCCTTCTGCCCCAGCTGGGCTTGGAATGGGAACAAGTCCCACCAAACAGGTCGCGGGTTGGGGCTACCCATCGAACCCATTGGCCGCATTTGGTGGGCTTCCTGGACTATCGACAGGGATTCCAAGTCGGATACTCGGGACGATGGTTGGCGTACTCAAGGACAGTCAAATGAGGAAATAGGATCCAGGTTGCATGGCTTTTGTTCGCATTTGGGTAGCAACTTGCCCATGTGATGCCGGTCAATTTGTACCCTGCACAAACGTCGTCAGAGCTGGTTGGTTATGCCATCGGACTGCACACTTGGCGACCTGGGATCGTACATGCTTTATCTCCGACCTCGCTGTGTTTCAGTAATAGCTACGAATGACATTGGGTGCATTGGAATTGTGGATTAACTGAGTCGGTTTAATTCTTTGTTTCTGTTTGCTCATCCTACCGGAGTGTTTCATCTCACTTTAATAAGGAAACCACCTACAGGTATGGTTGCCAAATAACCAGATATAGGGTTTATCCTCTCAATATGGTTGTATATTTTAGGTGGGTGCATTTGCTTATCTTTTGTCTGCGGGTTGCTTTCAGTTCTAACGCAACATGGATTTCACTTTTGTTGTCCAGTAATAATAGATGAGTCCATTATCCATTGTTCGACATACATGTATGCTCAATTTCACAATGCTGTTGACATGAGGTCTAGTTCAGCCACCCCGCTCGGGCTTAATGGGCAACATGGCGTATTAGCGTGGAAAAGAAGAACGAAATGGCTTCTGTGATATCGGCCTTTGGTTCTAATACGTCATTCTTCTTATGGGCTCGGTTGTCGGTACATAATGGTTTTGTTTTCCCTGATAGTGCTTGATTCGCCTAGTGGTCTCATTTCATATACTAAGCCAGGTCTTTTGCTGACCTCAGGGATGGCCAATGCAGGCTAATGTTGCATCTAAGGGGCAGCATATGACTCGTGATGGGCACACTTCATACCGCCGGAAGAAGATTCTTGCCAGATGCTTCCCCTCGTGCGAGATTCACTAGCATTGGGTGTCGGATGCCAGATCATATGATCCGCCCTCTCGATTCGCACTTCGGGCGATGGTTGTCTCCGGAACAGGGTCCCATTGGTGGGGCACCCCATCCATCCCAGAAGGGATAGCTTGCACCATCGACTCGTCGGGGACCAGTCAGCATGGCCCTTGGTCTGCTTTTCATTGCCTACCTGCCTTCGGTTTCCGCTGGTTTTGGGCTTGTGCCACAATCCTGATGCATTTTGTCTTTTGTGGATTTCCATCTTATTGACATTGGAATTTCGGTTCCTGGCTGCCTTTCGGTCATGGATTCAGTAGCCTGTGATTGGGTTTAACTGTGTTGGTGGGCATTTCCACATTTGGGAACGTCATCAGGGGTCAAATGCCATGGCTTCTTGCATCTTCGTCAGGGATATCTCGAACTCCAGGCTTCAAACTAAGTTTTGTGCTGTGAAACTCAAATTCTGAGCCCTGTTCTTCATACTTTGCCTGTGCCTTGCAACGTATGTCCGTGTAATACCCATTCGCTTCCCGGTTAGACTGTTGGTCAATGATACCTCCTCCTTATCGACAATGGCATGTCGCCAATTAGTTGGTGTCAGGCCCTTTTTTGGGAGCTTGCAGCTGTTTTTTCATCGGGCTCTCATCGTGTATTGGGACACGGCCCAACCCACTCAAGATTTGGTTCGGGGGTTGGTTCTATTGTTTTTAAGGGGGGTCTTCTTTATAACTTGCGGCTTTTGCTGCCTGGGTTAGCCTGTTAGGTGTGTTATTAGTATTCAGCCATCCCGGGGCTTATAATACCCGGCTGGGGATTTCTTGTCAACGGGGGGGGGGGGGGGGGGGGGGGGGGGGGTGTTACCCGTACCTTTCCCGGCACGTAATCGGCTGATACATTATTAGCCCTAAGTTCCGTTGCGAATGTCGTCTCCGTCTCCATGTCTTCTGAAGCTATTTACTTTACTTGCAGGGGTCTTAAACTCTTAAGTGGCCACTTTTTGTTCGTTTGAGCTTACTGACAGGTATTAGTTTTAGGATGTAATATTACATTGGCTTATGGTCCTATTGGGCATGTGTGTATATATATATATATATGTATATACATATATATCTATATGTCTGTGCATGTATATGTATATATTGTAGGTTATCAGGTCAATCCAGTTCTTTGATTCAGATGCATAGCGGTGTTTTTGTTTCCTCGTGGCCTCCACCTGTTAGAAAATTCTATGCTTTACCATATAGTTCAGTGGGCAAGATACCTTTGACGGAGATACAATATTTTCCTAAATAAGTAAAATATATATCTCCTAGAAGTATCTTGCCCATTGAACGCTGAGCTCCCTCCCAGGGTTTGCACCCACCCCGCTCACGAGGAATGTCCTACTGGGGATAAAAAATATGGCGAATACTTCACTACGTGTCAGAAATCACGTGATTACACGTGTCATGAACATAAACAGAGGATATGTACCATAGAATTTCGTACCATTTTTTCAACTCGGAGAGTTAACCCCTCCTACTTGGGATAATATACCATATAGTTCAGTGGGCAAGATACTTCTAGGAGATATATATTTTACTTATTTAGGAAAATATTGTATTTCATCGAGTTATCGCGCTATCGGTGATAAAATTGCTAAAAATAAACAATCTAAGGCCCATAACTCCGCGAAAATAATTCGGACAAACCTGGTTTTCGAACTCGTCCGAGAGTCTCATATACCAAATATTGTTGAAATTGGTTAATATTTGTGTGAGTTATCGCGCTATCGGTGAAAAACTTAACTAAAAACCATCTAAGATGGATAACTCTTGTAAAAAAGTTCGGACGTGACCCATTTTCTACAGGCAGTAAATAGTCATTGGGAGCAACTGCCATACCAATTTGTTTTTTTTTAATCCGTTCACAAATGTCAAAGTTATAAGGCATTCTTTAGGTCCGCCCGCCCGCCGCCGCCCGCCCGCCCGCCCGCCAACCGTCCCTCGCCAAACCATAAGTCGAGTTTTTGAAAAACTCGACTAAAAAAATATATATCAAACAAATATTACAGTCATATGTCTATTTTTTATTGTGTGGAGTGCCGTGGCTAATGTTGGCCATCTTCCTGACATTAATCAAATTATTTATGACATGACAGTGGTGGTAATCCATATATCACTTATATTTCCAGAGAAAAGGATGGTCTTTGGGCTGTTTTGGCATGGCTTTCAGTTTTGTCTGAAAAAAATATGAGTGTACAAGAAATCATGTTTGAACACTGGAGCGAGTATGGTCGCAATTTCTTCACGAGGTATTCACAGTAATTCACAAGCTTCCTATTTTCTCTGATTTGTCATCTATGCCTGTTTCAAAATAAATACAATATTAATTTACAACGTCAATTCCTATGTTAATTCCTATGGTTTAAGTTCTATCCTGATTATAAGGGCAAGACGCACAAGCATGAGATCTGTCTAATAGAATATGGTGTTTCACACTAATCAAACTTCTCAGTAGTTGATGCATTCTTCTAGTAGAGGTGGTGCAGCATTGAAGATCCTGTGCCAGGCTACCAGTGCATTCTCTTATAAACGTGAGTCTCCCATATGGAGTCTCGCATATATAAGAGAATGCACTGGCTTTTAAGGTTGAGGTAAATATTGTTAGGCCAATGTATTCTCTTATATATATGATGCTCCCCATGGGAGACTAACATATATAAGAGAATGCATTGGCACAGGGTTTTTGCAAAAATTTCAGGAAGCTCCAGTCATGAAATGGTTAATTAGGTGAATATCAATTCTGTAGACACTCATCAGGATTTATCAATTGTGCCATATTAATTAACTAATTGGTAACTTTTTATGCTACTTTGGAGGAGGTATCACATGATATGGTCTTCTCTATTATTGTGATTACGAATGGTATAGTCTGTGGTAGACTTTGAAGAGCCAGTCTTTCTAAGAGAACATTACATCGATTGTCTTGTTGCACAGAAATGGGGATCATAATGATGCTATGCCACCAACATAACCTGCAGCATGTTAGCGAGTAGCTCAATGAAATCATAACAAGTAACCAAGCCTGTAAGTCATTTGCAGAATGAAGGTTCCCAGAGGGTGAATTTAGTGACACTATACCGCACGGTGGGCTAGCTTCACCAAATTCACCCTCTGGGAACCTCATTCTGCTTAGGCCTCGACAGCTATGCGAGACCTATGATCAGATTGAAGTTCCCAGTTGAAGTTGGAGATGTTGACCCATTAGTCACCTCGATTATGCATTTTATCTTCTGCAAATTGGGGATATAGAAAATTTCCTTAAGGGAAAAGGTAACTAAAAACTAGCAGGATAGCATCAATAAAATTACCCTCTGGGGACCTCATTCTGCAAATGACAGACACACTACTTACAGACTCGGTTACTTCTTATGATTTAAATGTTACTTGTTGGGCTACACGCTAACATGCTGCAGGTTATGTTGGTGGCATAGCATCATTATGATCCCCATTTCGGTGCAGCAAGACAATTGATGTAATGTTCTCTAGATTGTTGAGGAAGCTTGGAAGTAACATACAGTAATGCCCTAATTAATCGACTCCATAACCACAGCAGAATTATGGGTAATTTTTCAGGATTTAGTCGGACATATGGCTTGTTGCCATTCATCGCTGAGAGCTTTCCGATGAATGGCAACAAGCCATATTTCCAACTAAATCCTGAAAAATTACCCATAATTCTGCTGTGGTTATGGAGTCGATTAATTAGGGCATTACTGTATATCGTCTGTATTCTCTCTTTTATAAATTGAACATTGTGAAAAGAAAAATTTATTTTTGAATTCAGTCAACATTTTTTTTTTGTGTACACAAATGAATGTTTGCATCCCTTTTCATAGAATAATAATGGAGTCTATGTGAACACTTCCTTTTAGATATGACTACGAAAAGTGCGAATCGGAACCAGCTAACCAAATGATGGTGAACTTAGAGGCTATTGTGACGTCAAGCCTTACCATAGGAAAGACCTACACGCATGGGGAGAAGTCGTATACAGTAAAAATAGCTGATAATTTCATGTACACTGATCCAGTGGATGGTAGTGTCAGTAAAAAGCAGGTAATTAATTACCATTATTATGTGACCATTAATTATACCCCATGAAGTAAATGGTGGTATAGTATGGATTACATTTCGTCAGGTCCTCCATCCAATGGGCCGTCCGAGCAAATATCTCAACAACCGGTTACCAGATCTCAATGAAATTTGGGATCTTACAGACCACATCTCTGATCCGATCATCACCAAACTTCATATGGATCATCGGGGCGACATCTAGATGGGAACGAGTCTTTTGGGTATCATTTGGCCAAAAAACATGGCCGCCATCAGCCATCTTGCATTTTACTCTTTGCATCACTAAATACTTTCACGCGGGCTACAGGACGTATCTTTGGTCTGATCTTTATGAAATTTGTCATGAATGTTGACATTGACATGTACTAGTAGATGGGAACGAGTCATTTTGGGGTCATTCGTTCGAAAAACATGGCCGCTGGTGGCCATCTTGGATTTCAAATTTGAATCCATTGACGCGGTCTACAGGCCATACTGTTTGTCTGATCATCATAAAATTTGTCACGAATGTTGAAATTTACATGTAGATGGGAACGAGTCATTTTGGGGTCATTTGGCCAAAAAACATGGCCGCCGTCAGCCATCTTGGATTTTACTCTTTGCATCACTAAATACTTTGACACACCCTACATACCACATCCCTGATCTGATCATCACCAAACTTCATATGGATCATCGGGGTGACCTCTTGATGGGAACGCGTCATTTTGGGGTCATTCGGTAAAAAAAATGGCCACCAATGGCCATTTTGGATTTTACACTTTGTATGACTAAATATTTCTACAAAATCCATTAGCATGGGTTATAGACCGATCTGTTTGTTTGATCTTCATGAAATTTGTCATGGATGTTGACATTGACATGTAGATGGGAACGAGTCATTTTGGGGTCATTCAGCAAAAAAACATGGCCGCCGGTGGCCATTTTAGAATTTACTCTTTGCATCACTAAATCCTTTGGCACACCCTACAGACCACATCCCTCCATTTACTGTCAACCATTCAATTATTCCCCTACATAAGTTGAGCTACAGTGTCATTGACACTTTCATCTTGTTGATTTTTTTTTTATCAGTCCGTACAAATATCTCGGTCACGGGTTATCAGATCTCAATAAAAATTTTGTTTGCATGTTCACCATAATGAGGACTTCCATTGGGTTTTGTTTGGATTCTTCATTCCAGTTTCCTCCTGAAACTTCCATAGTAAATCATATAAAAGAGGGGTTAACATGTCATGATGTCAACCCAGATCCTATAAACAGGAAAGATAGGTTAATATGTGTGCAAGACGACGTCATTATCTATCAATAAATTTGCTTGACACCTGGGTTTTCAACACACCTGTTGGAAAAATTAGTGTACTGGATATATGATATGGATATGTGATGATATGGATACTAAGGACATATATTAAAACAGTTGTTGCATTGATTCGATGTTGACATAATGATTTATTAACGCATGAAAGCTGATATTCAAGATTATATAATTTGCTCGGGTTGAAAAATCCACATGTAATAATTGTATGGTTTCCTTAATTTACAATAGGACACCATGTTTATCCATCTGATCTGGCCCAAATCAGCATAAAACAGCACTACTTATCACAAAGTGAATTGTGGGTTTTTTAGATAGGGCGTCAAGGTCAGGTGTCCCTCGGAAACAGAATTTATGGCACCTATATATTCTTTGAGGTATAAGGATATGTGTAGTTTGACATAGGCCGAGAGTGTGTGTAGCTTTACATTGGCCAATAATATAGCTTGACATGATTGAGAACGCAGGCCTGTTAGGCTAAACATTATGTATGGCAGAAATTTTACCTCATTTAAAAAGCTTAGGATTGACATAGTGCATACTCTAGATAAACATTGTAAAAACTTCTGTGCCCATTAACATCACATACTTTGTTTGGGTTTGGTGAAATAGTTCATTTCAAATATACAGTAGCCTTTGTGATCTAGGGCCCTGCGATTCGGGCATTATTAATTCGATTCGACTTTCGATTTGATTTGGTTACATAATCGCGATTCGATTCAGCAAAAGTAGACCATTTGCGTGGACAATGGGTGAAAAAGCAAGGTAAAAATTGTTAACAAGGTCTGCATAACTTATCTGACTCGTATGTGAATGTACCGACGTCTGTTCTTGATGAAATACAGACGCAATTTGTCATCGGAGATGCTATGTGGATAATTTAGATAACTTGAACTATCAGATTTACTGACTAAATTACTGTCTATATTCCCATGTGGGCTGCATATTATGAAGCTAAGCTTTTAAATGTACATGCATGTACGTGCATATAGAGAAAGAAGAAGACGGAATGAAGCAATACACATGTATATTTCCCGTCATGTCGTGTATTTACTAGTACACCGCAAATGAAAAACGGATCCATTTATTATTAATTTTCATCTTCCACCAATTTATGATGATGTGTCCAACACCGAATGTTGCTAGTATGATGGTCCATGCATTTTGATAGGGCAACATCGGAGTTTATTCAATTGTATCACTGGAGTTTTTGAGAATTTGATATGCTAAATGCTTTGTATTATCTGTAAAATGATCGATCTGCCCCCGCTACTAGAAACGCGCAGTGTACTTAACATTCTGTGAGATAATCGGATCGAAACTGGTACTCAAAATCGAAAACGATTCGATTCATCCCTCTGAATCGAATCACAGGGCCCTATTGTGATCTATCCTTGTTTTTGCTAATAGACATTCAAAATTCCTGTCAACATTTGCAGACTTGCCACAATGCAACACCCACAGCAATTTGGCTAAATGTTTACAAAATATTAGCAGCTCTGAAATTTGCCTCGGCTAAGAAATAGCTGATAGAATTTCATTTTGCTTCGGCATTTGCCTCGACTAAGCTGATAGCTGACGCAAATTAACAGGGCTGAGGACATGTACAGTTTGACATTGTTGGTGGCAAATTTTCTCTCATGCTTCTTATGTGGGAACATTTTCATTCTGTCCAAATTTCTGTTTCAGGGAATAAGAATAATATTTAATGATGACTCTCGAATCATCTTCCGACTCAGCGGAACTGGCAGCAGTGGTGCGACTATCCGGCTGTACATTGAAGGTTATGAAAATGACCCAGCTACCTATTTCCTAGATGCACAAGTGAGTAAAATTTTTGTAGCACACATATGTTTGTCTGAGCTTGTACTCCTTCATTTCAATCATTTTAGAACTTGTCATAGATAATTACTACCAAGGGCTCCTGCGATTATGATGTCGGTCTGATTCATTTTTATACACCCTTTTGAAAAAAGGTCGTATTATGTAATCAGTCTGTCCGTCTGTCTCCAGTTTGGATTATTTAGAATTTGACTGTCTGTTAACATTTATGGTTTCCAATCGATAACTCCAGTTTGAATTATTTTATCTGAACGAAAGTTGGTATGTGTATTTCCCAGCTAAAGGTACAGGCCAAGTTCAAATATGGGTTCCGTCCAATTATTTTTACATGAGTTATGGCTCTTTTTCGACATAGAATTTGACCGAATTCATAAAATTTTGGTTTCCGACCGATAACTCGAGATTGGATTATTCTATCTGAATAAAAGCTGGTATGTGTGTTTCCCAGCTAAAACTGCAAGCCAGGTTCGAATATAGGTTCTGTCCAATTATTTTCACATGAGTTACGGACATTTTTCGACTTAGAATTGGACCTCATTTTGGCATTGAACTTAGGGGTATATCAGATATTCTTTGTAAGCTCATATTTTTATTTTAATTTGCGGTAGTACAAATCAAAAGTTGTAATTAGAGGTCTAGAATCCTGAATAGGATAATTAGAAGATGTTTTTGTTTTTGTATTGTGTTGAGAATGACAGGCAATGTTGGTTGTCTTCCAGTTTTCCGCAATGAGTGCAAAATTCTTATGCCACCAGTTAACCCTTTGAACCTATAACATCAAAATAATTTGTGTAGAAAAGGTGCATTACGTGACTTCATGTTCCTCATCAGTACATGGTTTAATCGTGCATCATTATAATGGTGAAATGGCTTTATTTTTCCATAAGAATATACTCTGCAACAATACCCCAATCACATGGTGTTATATATGAATAACATCTATCATATTTTCATCAAAGTTATCTTGCCCACTGAACTATATGGTATATTCCAATTAACTGCTAGGATGGGTTAACAAACCCCTATGGTACGTTTTATCATGGTTCATGACCTCATGTAATATCCGATAGATGGCGAATAGGCCATCTTAATTCTTCATGGATATATATATAGTTTAGTGGGCAAGATACTTGTAGGAGATATATATTTGACTTATTTAGAAAAATATTGTATTTTGTCATGTGATAATCATGTGAACCCACGGGGACTATTTGATTGTTGGACATTTCCCCAGAAAATGTCAATTGCAAAACAAATTGTTATGAAACAAAACTGGACTTATCATGTCACATGTTGATAAAATCGTACACATATGCACATAATAATCGCGCCAACTGTTTTCATCCAAAATGAAGATGAAACGGACTATCAAATTCACATTGGCTTGATGAATAGGGGAGTGACGTTGAGTATATGTCACCAATGACAAACGAGTATCAATAAATAATACCTTTCAATGGAAAATATGGAGCCTTATTTATTACATATCTATAAACGTAATTCTCATGATCGCACGAGTTTCCAGGCGTGTGGTAATTCTCAGAATCGCACTAGTGCAATCTTCGACGGAACTATTTTATTCGGTGTTAAAACTCAATTAAATTAACATTTTCTGTACCGGAGATGTACGATTGTGAGTCAACTTACTATGATACGGAGATATGTAATAAAAATAGAACCGAATGAGTGTCTGGATTTTTACGAATTATCGCACTCGATTTGTTGGCGGAACGCGATACCTCTCGTGCGGGACTGCATCCCGCACTCGATGTATCGCTCCGCCAACAAATCTCGTGCGACAATTTCGTCAAAATCCAGACACTCATGCGGTTCTATATATTTCACTACCCTATATTATAATCCAACTTACATGCCACATGAAGCAAACTTAACGATATGAATGCAATAAATTAATGGTTATTTCTTATCTGGGAATTCTTTAACTTTAATATAGAACTAAAATGTTAAAACATGCGACTACAGTCCAGCTTTGGAGTACAGGGTATTATGCCAATAGAATGCTTGTGAAAAGGGTTGAAAGGGTTAATAAGAATTTTTGGATGTCAGTATTTGCATCTCATTCCTGCCTATAAGTTTTAGTGTTCAGCCGTTTTATCGAATACTAAATGTTGGAGGCTATACATGGAGTGCTTGTATGCTATAAAATTGTATGGAAGATCAGAGAATGTTGGCAAAGTGCATGGATTCCTGTGGGATCCCTATAGGAGACTCGCATATATAAGAGAATGTACTGGTACAAGATCTTTAATGCTGCACCAGCGCAGTTCCCTTCATGATAGGGTTAAAGCCCGATGGGGACAAATCAGAAGTACAGTAATGCTCTAAATAATCGACTCCTTAACCACAGCAGAATTATGGGTAACTTTTCAGGATTTAGTCGGAAATATGGCTTGTTGCCATGAATGTTGTATTTTGAATGAATGGCAACAAGCCATATTTCCGACTAAATCCTGAAAAGTTACCCATAATTCTGCTGTGGTTAAGGAGTCGATTATTTAGAGCATTACTGTATGGTTACAAATTATAATCATAGACAGGAACTTAGAATAAATACGTTATTTATTAAATTTGAAGTTTTTTTTACAAAGGGGATCTCTACTGATCAACAATTTAACCTTTTATCTTGATAAATTTTCTTCTTTACTCCCCAGTTTGTTTCAGTATTTGATGTCACATTGAATTTTCATCCTTTTCAGGACGTCTTGAAACCTTTAATAGAGATTGCCTTAGAAATGTCTCAGCTTAGAGAACTAACCGGACGACAGGAGCCCACAGTTATCACTTAAAGTGATGAAGTTAGTCCCACACAGTTCACACCATGGCTAGCAGACCTGTATCCCGCCCAGTTTGACTCCGGTGGCTTTTTGCATAAACATATCACAAGTACTACCATACAGTATTGATCCTATCATGATTCACATGTCGTATATATATTAACCCTTACTTTACTAAATGGATTCTCCCATTTAGTTGCAAAAGGATACATTGGATTGGTCTATTATTCATCTGAAGGGATGTTCAGAAAATATAAGCAAACATCAGACAGACAAACAGATAATAAAACTGCAGAAGGATGACTATTCATTGGTGAGAATTGTTCAGATAATATGTTCAACATGGAACTTATTACAGTAATGCCCTAATTAATCGACTCGATAACCACAGCAGAATTATGGGTAATTTTTCAGGATTTAGTCAGAAATATGGCTTGTTGCCATTCATCGGAAAGCTCTCCCCGAGAGCTTTCCGGTGAATGGCAACAAGCCATATTTCCGACTAAATCCTGAAAAATTACCCATAATTCTGCTGTGGTTATGGAGTCGAATAATTAGGGCATTACTGTACCTGAAGGACCGACATGTCAATGAGTATTTCGTAAAGAAAGGGTTGTTAATTTAATGACTTGTTGAACCCGTCAGCATATTTATAAAATACTGAACTTGATAGATCTGGCCACTTTGACAAGGATATCAATTATAACGAAAACAATTATTATTGCATTTGGTCTATCATTGATTGTACATGCAGTCCTTATAGCACGTCAACCCAGAAAACAGCAATATGAAATTTTGTGGTTGCAGTAGTAGCTAAGTGGTTACATTTGTTGTCCTAATGATGTCTAGGTTGATGGTATTGTCCACTCAAATCCCTCTGCAACCTTAGAATTTCAATGAGTTTTGTAGGAATATTTGCTATTATGAGTGCATGTAACATCCAAAAAGGTTGAGTGGTTCATAATAGGTACAGAAAAAATTTGTTGAATCAAGATATGTTATCAATTGAATTTTTTTAGTCTGCTGGAAAGAATCTTAAAGATGTTTATTGTTTTCCTGAACTTTCTGTATTATTTCAGACGTCATAATAATATTCTGTAAGAGGAGTTTATGTCATTTGAAAAAAGTTTTTGTCCATGTACTGGGTCAAATTTTTTGTTACTATTTTTAAAATAAATTTTTTATTTAAATTCTATCTTTTAAAACACTGTTAAGTGAAATGTGTACCACCAGACACTTCTGTGTAATTGAGGAATAACAATGCAAATGTGTCTTCAAAAAAAGACATTCTTTAAAGGTACTCAACCCGTAAAGAGGGTCCCCATCTCAACAGATTCCAACAACAACAATCCGATCAGAGGGTCCTATATTACTATTTCTTTGGCTTTGGGGGTAACAAATATTTGATTCGAGTCGAGGAACCCATCAAACAAAGCTCCGAGTTATTAGATATTGATTTTTCAAATTTGTTATGTTCTCGAGATGAGTACTCATAACTGCCGTAATCTGCTCTGGATGTGTACTCCAAATCTATTCAAACAGACATGGATGAATAACTCTAAAATCAAGTGGTAATTTTAACGCAATATTGACTGAGTTCTGGGCCAGATAGTATTCCCGATAATGAAAAATAATAGATTTCTAAAATCGATATCTAACAAATCTGAGCTTTGATGGGTGACTTCCTCGACTCGAATCAAATATTTTTGACCCCCGAAGCCATTGAAATAGTAATTGAGAGGAGTTTTATCGGGTTGAGTACCTTTAATCTATGCTGTAACTGAAAAAATAAACAAACAAAACACGAGTGAACAAGTCTTCTAAGAAGCCAGGATTATGAGGAAACAACTTCCAAGTTTTACTGTTAATGAAGGAATGTTCTTTTTTTTAAACTGTGATAATTAATCTTTTCTTCTGAATTTACCCTATTCATAAAGTTGAGATTTCACATTTATTCTGATCAGATTCTTTGTGGTTTGGTTTGTTATTGATTGACTCTGCGATGAAAAGTTAACCATAGAATTTTAGCAGCATTGCCATTATTTACATATAAACTGAGGTAAAGTTTATGCTTGTAAACTGAAGTTTATGCAAATTATGTATCCTCATAAGATCTACAATGATTCCTCTTTTTAATAGCATCACCGTTTTATTTACATTTTTTGCATTTATAGTAATTTATTTGTTGCATATCTCGGCCAACCTGAATTTTAGTCAACAGTGCAATATATCCAGTTGAAAGGCATCAGTATCCATAAGGGTTTATGGTTCAGTACCATATTACACTGAAATTAACACATACAATGCAATACAAACTAAATTTACTCTAGCTACAGTAATGCCCGAAGTATATGACCCTTTAACCACAGCAGAATTATGGGACATTTTTCAGGATTTAGTTGGAAATATGGCTTGTTGCCATTCATCGGAAAGCTCTCGGCACAGCAGAATTGTGGGAAATTTTTCAGGATTTAGTCGCCGAAAGCTTTCCCATGAATGGAAGCGATCCATATTTCGGACTAAATCCTGAAAAAAATTCCCATAATTATGCTGTGGTTTAGGGGTCGATTATTTAGGACATTACTGTACATTATCAATTTTAAATCCTCATGGCAGTATAAAGCCTGAAATTATGCTCACTTCTGTTGCATTCTGGTTAGGTTCCTGAGATAAAAATAGGTTAATAAATAAGTTACTAATAATTACATGTACTTTTATACTGCCTTTTAGTGTCTCAGAAAGAATTATTCAAATTTTAAATTTCTGAGCTCTTACTTATTCACTGTACGCTATTTTAAATTTCCTAATGAACTTTCTACAGGAAAAATAGGAGAATAGAGATCTCTAATTTGGTTCTGATGCCTTTAAATAAGATCAGGGAATAGTCTTCAATTCAGCATTTTGTTTTATAGTAATATAGTTTTGCATATTAATTGTAATTTGCATACAGTAATGCTCTAATTAATCGACTTCTTAACCACAGCAGAATTATGGGTAACTTTTCATGATTTAGTCGGAAATATGGCTTGTTGCCATTCATCGGAAAGCTCTCGCCGAGAGCGTTCCGATGAATGGCAACAAGCCATTTTTCCAACTAAATCCTGAAAAGTTAACCATAATTCTGCTGTGGTTAAGAAGTCGATTAATTAGAGCATTACTGGATTTCAATTATAGCTATTTATATTCGATCATACCTTCTCATCCACACAATACATTGAACTTTAAGATTGAAGTCTTGGTTCTGATTTATTTAAGATGGTACATAGAGGGTTTGTTATACCATTGATACCCACCATGATTCTTTTTCAGAAACTAAATCTTCCATAAGCAAAAATACATCTTCAAACTAATGGGTACATTAAAAGGCTATAGCACTTTACCAGTGACCACCAGTTATGAACTGAGGTCTTCCTCCCAGCAGGTACATGTACAGTAATGCTCTAAATAATTGACTCCTTAACCACAGCAGAATTATGGGTGACTTATCGGGATTTAGTCGGAATATGGCTTGTTGCCATTCATCGGAAAGCTCTCAGTGAGAGCTTTCCGATGAATGGCAACAAGCCATATTTCCGACTAAATCCGGAAAAGTTACCCATAATTCTGCTGTGGTTAAGGAGTCGATTATTTAGAGCATTACTGTATATGAGTCCCATTTCCCCAACACTTAGCGGAAACCCTATGTTTTTTGCAAATTTGGAACACTTCTTTCAAAACAACACTTCTTGGATTTAAAGACAAATGTTGCTACCAAGCTGAATCTAATTGAACTACTGTATGCACTCGTCAGTAAGCCCATAAATGAGGATAAGCCCAGTCTATGTTTTTGCTAAACAAAAATCATGGGGTGGTCCTCGAAGATAAGCCCACCCCAATTTCTAAAACTTAGAGGGGCAAGTATACATTGATGTCAGTAGGGCCATGCGAATCGGAAATTCGGCAACCGAATCAAATCTCAAATCGAATCGGGGACAAGCACTGAACGGAGAAAATCATAGCTGACCATCGGATATCCTTTTAATTAATGTTCTCTTAATTGTCATAAAAGCTGAAACTTTTTTTCAAGTATGAAACAGAACCAAGACAGAATTTGCTGATAAACATTTTGCGACTGACATCGTTCACAACTTTATTTTTGAACGAAAATCAAAACTTTATCACTTAATAAATACTACTGATGATACACTACTCGATTACTCCAGTAGTGTATATATATATGTATAATAGTGTTTATTAATTATTTGATAGTCGTCAATGACTATGATGGATACTAAGGATTTCAGGACTGATATAAGCTGTATTATAAACAATGGCATGCATATCAATGTGTATGGCCCACTGCATCAGTACCCGGATGGGCTACTTGTAATATTGCATTCCGTTTGACTGGAGGTAACTATATAATGACCATATGCGTTTCATCTCTGGAACAATAAAATAATAAAAGATGGCATTACCCAGCTTTCTTTTCCATCGGAATGCATTTATGTTAGGGACCACCGTAATGTGTTATATATATAGGTGGATCATTGGTTGTTGTAATTAACAGTATGGGGGAATTAAAATATATTGATATGCAACTAGCATAATTATGACACAAAACACACTTGGCAAGTAAATATAGGTATGAATGCACATTTAGATCAATTAGAAGAAACTATTGCTAACACTAACTATATAAAAGTATATAGACCGTAGATGTCTTGACCCATGTATTGTGATTATAGTCAATTATATACTATATTTTACCCCACCATTGTCCAAGAACCACCAGTGTTACGAGTACATGTTACATGTACATGTTATGACATCCGAGAAAGTGTGGCAAACTTCGATTGGACGTAATCGCATAACTACAATAGTACAAACTCTAAATTACATCATTCATGGCACCGGCGAGATCTCCAGATGGGGAAAATGGTACAATGCGGTAACTGCCCGGTCAATTGAGCTCCATAAATAACAAATTTAGTTGTTTGTCCCCATAAATGGGAAAGAATGGGCCGATTCTTTAATATATACAAATCGGAGAGCCGATTTGGTATCGATCCCGAATCGCAGATGTCGACACAGAGTCGAAGCTTCCCTGGGCCCTACATGTCAGGTTAACTCTGAATGAAGATGACAAAAATTCATGCACAAAAATAGCATGTCCAGCTAATTTCCATTGCAAACTCATTAATACCAACTGCCCCATTGTGTTTCACAAAATTCTGTATTACAATATATAAGATGATCTTTGTGGCTTATTTTCAATATTTATCTTACATAATAAAAACAAACAAATTATTTTCAATTAAATAAAATAATATACATCATGATTCATATGTCCTCGAAGATAAGCCCAGTTCCAAGTTTTGCGTAAAAAACTTCACTGCCCCCTCCCCCCGGGCTTAATGATGGGTGTATACAGTAATTAACCAATGAGTAGAGATGTAGCTTTGTTTACGGATGATTTAGTTTTGTAAAAATTGCCATGACTGTCAATGTGCAAGTCTGAAAATAGTGTGTCTGTCATTTGCAGAATGAGGTCTCAAGAGGGTGAATTTAGTGATGATATCCCGCACAGTGGACTAGCATCACCAAACTCACCATCTGGGGATCTCATTCTACTTAGGCCTCATCTTCTAGGATGTATTTACAGTCTCAAATTAACATTGTTTTTAGTGACTTTTTGCCCTTTGTTGAGTTTCTATATCCCAAAATTTGCAGAAGATATAATGCATAATTGAGATGACTAATGCGTAGGGATCTGCGAATCGTGAATTTTGTCTTGAATCGAATCTCGATATGGAATCTCCTTCCTGATATCGACATCGAATCGAATCTCGAATCGAATCAGCTAGTGATTAACATTGTTTACCAGTGTTTATTTCGATGTGTCATGATAAAAAAAACTGCAAAATTCAATAGATACTGATACTATATAACAATGTTAATCTCCTTAAACATCCATTGGAACTTATGTTTTCTTTAGGAAAATCATGACATTGGCAAGTCAATCTCATTCTCATGGAGGGTTTGGGGTATGTTGTATTGAATTTCTATCTATTTGTGTCTTGGCGAAAATGACACAAGAAGTGACAGTAAGACACTTAAAGTCAGTTCAATCAACGTATCATAAACCCCATGGAATGGAAGTCACTTGTCTAAATTATTTAATAAAGATAATAAAGATTTGACAAACTTGGACATGGGTACACCGTTCAGCTATATAATTGTTGCAGTCCGTTACCAATGGACGATGAATGGTAGTTATCTGTTAAACTTTTCACCCCACAATATATCAAACATCTACATCACACATTCACAGTAATTGTCTTCACAGAGGGGGTCCCATAAAACAGACATAGATTACAAGTGTTAAAAGTTATCAACAAGATTCAACAGATCGAAACTTGTGCAATGAGCTCGATTACCCCGGGAATCAGAAACTGAAAATAGAAAATTTCTTGGAATTCTGCCGACAGTGTCACAGACAACTGGTCGCACATAATGACACCCATTTAAGAATGTAATAGACCAATTGTTCTAAGGTTTCTGTTCATTCCAATCTATGTTGTGTCGTGCATGATGGTGGCTGACATTGAATGTTATTCATATAATCTGAATTGGTTATCTGAAGTTCTAAATATTAGGTAATCAGTTGAGTTCCAAATCTAGCGATCACGCACAGTGTAGGCAATTTATATAGTGTTGATACATATCACAAATATATGAGGCATTTGATCACCATCACTGGGTTGTGATCTAAACACATAATTTACATAATGCACATCTATTCTGAACGGCATACATTCAAAATTACCTACGTTGGCTAACTTGGCAACCTTGTGCTTCAATTTTTGTAATTTCAGGTCACCGATTCGAAAATATCCGAATCAGCGGACCGATTCAGTGTCGATCTCGAATCGGTTGCCCGATATCGACATCAAATAGAATCTTGAATATTCACAGGTCCCTACTAATGGGTGAACATCACCAACTTCAACTGGAGAACTTCAGTCTAATCCTATGTCTGCGATAGCAGTTGAGGCCTAAGCAGAATGAGGTTCCCAGAGGGTGAATTTGGTGACTATTTGCAGGCTTGTCACTAAGTTGTCAGTGTGAAAACAATCCATCTCTGTGCTACCTAAACTTGAGCTTCATAGCTTCTATATGATGTTGACATAGTTTATCTTCCTAACCAAGTCATGTTATATTTCCAGTTAGTTTAGTGTTATTTTTATTTGCATCTAGCTCCAAGGGCAATGTACTTGTCATTTACAGACTTGAACATTAAATTTTAACCCTTTCAGTGCCAAGTCCGATTTTTGTATCAACCCACATTTCCTTGATAATTTTTCAAATTTATTGATTATAATACATTGATGGAAAGAGCTCTTAGAGATTGGGTTGATACAAAAATCGGACTTGGCACTGAAATGTTAACAATGTATTTTTCATTTCTCCCAGAGTATGATTTCTTTGGCAGGTCATTATTAACCCTTTCTTTCCTAAATGGATTCTCCCATTCAGTTATAAAAGTATACATTGGAGTGATATATTATTTATCTGGAGGGCTGTTCACATGGTTCGCGCTGCCATTTGCCAATGGCAAACATAATTCACATTTGGCAAAAAATATTTTCATTTGGCAAAAGTTTTGGCAAGTCACATTTTTATTCCTCAAGAAAGTTAAAATATATTGGTTAATCAAAACCATTATTTTCAGGAAACTCTTGCAACATTATTATATTAGTGGTGTTTTATAAGGTTTAGGAAAAGTTAACACCTCTATTAAGATGCGGTTAATCTCATAGCGTTAGTACCGATGGTTGGAGGGATTACTAGTATTTAGTGTGGTGGTGTTGTTTACATAGCTAATCCTCCTGTGATGTGCCGTTCTGATGAATCAACCCTTCTACCAGTGTATTGTTCGGTGGTTGGCTTATTGTTATATGATAACCACAATAGAGATGAGAGTATAATTAATGATTAATTAACTGCTTTTCTAGTCGTTCAAACCGTGAGTGTCGAAAATGATACTATCAGGGATATTATTTGGCAAATGCTAAAATATTTTGGCAAAAAATATTTTCATTTGGAAAATTATTTGGCAAAAATAAATTTCGTTCCAGCGCGGACCCCGGGTGTTCAGGAAATATAAGCAGACAGCATACAGACGAAAAGTTAATAAAAGTTCAAAAGGATTCATATTCATTGGTGGGAAATGTTCAGATAATAAATTCACAAAATGACAGTCGTTTGTTGAACTTATTATCTGAACATTTCCAATGGGAACAAACTACTTATCGATGGGTATTTAGTATAGAAAAGGTTAAAATGCAATACAGGATCCATCCCGCCATTTATGTTAACGAAATATTTTTAAAATATGTTTCAGTTTTATGCAGGCACAGACTCATTATGTGTGCTCATTGCTTCAAATGTGCTTGCTTCACTGAGCATGAACAAATTATCATTTCTTATCGATCGGAATGGCACATTGAAATGTCCCTCAACTCAGATATATTTTTGTTCACATAAAACATTAAAAAGAGCAGTATGCAGAGTGATTCAACCAATCATATATACATGATACTACGTTAGGTAACAGCCAACAATAAACTTGTTAATTGACAATCTCAAACTTTCTAGAGGGCAGTGCAAATGGGATTCTTCTCACAAGAAATGTATTTCTTTAGTGGGCTCAGTTTTTATAAATGGCAATGGCAGCTACAGTAATGCCCTAAATAATCGACTCCTTAACCACAGCAGAATTATGGGTAATTTTTCAGGATTTAGTCAGAAATATGGCTTGTTGCCATTCATCAGAAAACTCTCAGTGAGTATGGCAACAAGGCATATTTCCATAATTCTGCTGTGGTGAAGGTGTCGATTATTTAGGGCATTACTGTATATTACCTGCAATAATTTGGATGAAAAATTAGTTTATTTTTCCAGACAATTGATTATCCGGGAGAATGAATAAATCGTTGAAATGCTCTGGGAGACATTCATGCGAATCTCTATTTAAAACATTGAGTTTTTTGTTGTGTTTAAAATTTATGTGTTCGTTAAAGCAATCATTTGTAACCAGAGACAAAGTTGTTTGTTATCATGTTTGTGATATTATGATACTGTACTAATAAAATTCAACCGTTATTGAGAATCTTGTTTGTGAAGTCTTCACTCGTGCCCTAGATTTTAGCTCACATGAGACGTAGTCTCTGGTAGAGCTATAGCCATCACTCCTCATCTGCCAGTCTGTCATCATCTTTTTCTCCAGAACCGCAAGTCAGAATTGAGTCATATTTGGTGTGTATGGTTCCTAGGTGACTGGGATAAGTCTGATCACTGGGTCAAAAAGGGGCAGAGCCAGGGACATAACTCTTCCCCCCCCCATAGTAATTCTTAAAACATCTTCTTCTCAAGAGCCATCAGGGCTGTTTAGCTTATATTTGTATGGATGGTGACTGGGCTACAGGTTTAATAAAATGGGGTCGACATGGGAGGCATCAATTTTATATCCAATGGAATCACTGAATCTCATTAAAACATCTTCTACTTCTTTGGAACCACCTACACCTGTAACTGATGAATCTGAAATCTGGAGTGAAAATTATATGGATTGTTGGGATTCAAATGTGTATAACTGAGTATATCACTCTGTGGTCAAAATAAAGACATTAGAGATGCCAAGTTAATTAGTCAGACCCAGTCGTTAAATTGGGCATAAGTGCTTTTGAGATCCATGTACTGGGACACTGTATTTGAGTGGAAACCGTTAAATTGGGCGTAAATGTTTTTTGAGATCCATGTACTTGGACACTACATATTTGAGCATCAATTATCAATTGGGTGTGATTTTTTTTATAGCCACTTGGATGCTCTTGGGCTTCAACTATTTAATGTTCGTGGGTGGCATGTTCTTGAGAGCTATCTGGTCAATTGTCAATTGGTTGTCTTGTCAGTTCCCGATTATCACTTGAGAGTCAGTGTACCCCTTGTAAATTCTGAACTGTAATTAAGCCGGAGTCACTCTGGGTTATTTTACTACAAGCATAAACGATACAGGGCGGTTACTATACAAATTTCAAATAGAATGGGTAGGTTAGATTGACAGTGTCCATTCATTCTTAATCCACATCGGCCTGGCATTTATGCAGTCTCATGTTATCTAACATGTATCTTAATGAAATTTGGCATGGAGGTTCGCCATCACGACTGGTTTCAAAACAGGGAAATGACCGATGTGCAACTTCCCGTTGTTAATTTATTCTTGATATATGGATAAAGAGCATTTATCTGACTTATGTATAAACACTTGGAACATAACTGAGAAATTAGACGAGACGAAGGAAGCTGAGAGAAATTACACATTATTTATTCTTTAACCCTTTGAACCCTGACGCCCTACCACGACCGACACCCTGACCCTGTGCTCCTCGTGGGATTTTCCTTTAAATTTTATAGTGTCTTGTTGGATGATGTTGGTTATGTTTAATTTGTGACACAGGTATGGAACTTTACAGGTCCCCCCCCCCCCCCCCCCCCCCCCATTGATCACTGATCATTATAAAATCGGAAGACTTAGACACACGGCAGCGTCTTGGTAACGGTTGCTAGGCAACTACCCCGAATTGACTGGAAAAGGCAATTATAGCATGGTATGTCATAACTCAATGCCAGTGATTGCGTTTTTGATGACGACAATACCCTAATGTGAAATTTTAGATATATCCGACAAGAATTTTAGAGAGATCGAATGAAATTAATTATTTAAGGTAGCAACGGTTGCTAATCAAGTACCACAAATGAACGGATGACACCACTGCACTAATCATTAAGTGGTAGTGTTCCCTTAATTTATACAATATCTAGTCGCATAATGCTGTATATGTTCAATGGTGGCACCTGTTTGAAACTGTGCATACATATGTATGTTATGCATGGACCATTCTATGATCATTAAAATATAAGGACACTTTGCCACCCAATCTCTCCTTAGTAACGGTTACCAGACAACTACCCGGCATTAGCAAGAAACTGCAATTATGATGCAGCTATATGTCATATATATAACACCACATTTCGCTTAAAACGCATGTTTTTGTCATTTACAACCTATGTTCTGCGCATGCGCATATATTCCTACCCGATACTATAGCGGGTAGACATTCCATATACACACCCTGACCATGTGTATGTCGTGCATAAGTACACTATAAACCATTTATTTTGCATATCGCTGCTCTGCGCGAAGAAATCAACTTGATATGCGATCGAGGCCCTTCACCATATAAATATAATTTGAACAGGCTTTTTATATTTGATATATATAACTAGAGTTTAGACGTCGATTTGTTATTGAATCGCATAGCTATAAACTACAAACACGTGGCGGTCGTTATAATGGCCGGTTCAGCGGCCGGTATACCGGCCGCTAGGGTATATGGAGGTTCACGCAGCGGCCGGTATTCCGGCCGCTGGGGTTCAAAGGGTTAAAGGTACACTTGTGTAATCCAATTTGATAGTCCCCGTATCATCAGATTCCAACATCAATGACATTTCTCTAAAAGATGCTTTAGTTATCAGAATCGATTAATTACCAAAAATCATGCTAACCACTGTCAACCCTAGTATGTTCCAAAAGTGTTATATATCAACATTTTATTCAATGCAATATTCCCACATAAATTTCTGAAACAAATATTTATAAATTGTTATATAGTGCCCTTGTGTAATGCTTTATTTATCTTAAAGATACGGGTGGCGTTGGCAGCGGGTATGCTGTTAAAATATTCACCTCCATCAAAAACCGCCATAAACAGAAAGAATAGTAAAATATAGACACACTTTGTTCTTATACAAATCAGAAATATGGCATAATCAGTATGTTATTGTCAATTTGTTTTCCTTTGTTATGTAAACAAAAGCAAAAAACGTTACGTTACCTGGCTTTTGTTTAGATCCGGATATGGTAAACATAAACAGCGTTATTTGTTATTGTTTTCCTGATATGGAAATAATAAAGAGCGTTTATATCATTTCTGTGTGATTAACCAATAGATTTGCGCTGTGTTATGTAAACAGAAGCACAACTTCTGAAACACGAGCAGGCTCTTGTTTGCGTACACCATCGTACGTCTTGATGCCAATATACTATTTATGCGCTGATTATGTTTGGCATATGAACAAAACTATATATATTCCTTCTGTTGATGGCGATTTGAACAAATATGAATATTTCTGCAACGAACGCCGCCCGTGCCTTTAATCCATAGAACATGACAGGATATTGAGAATAGAAATTATACAAAAAAAGATCAAATAATGAGAAGGAACACACATTACAGTAATGCCCTAAATAATTGACTCCTTAACCACAGCAGAATTATGGGTAATTTTTCAGGATTTAGTCGGAAATATGGCTTGTTACCATTCATCGGAAAGCTCTGCTCTCACTGAGAGCTTTCCGATGAATGGCAACAAGCCATATTTCCGCCTAAATCCTGAAAAATTTACCCATAATTCTGCTGTGGTTAAGGAGTCGATTATTTAGGTCATTACTGTATGTATATAATATACAACAATCTCCCGAATCCCGATCATCCCAGTGTCAACTCCCCACTCCTGGCTCTGACTGTCTAAATATTATGATATCTATATACAATTATAATACATGTATATTAGAATGCGGAGTCACTGGCTCAGTCATATATACCCTTTGCTTTAATTATAATGATTGTTTCATCGAACGGTTATGTTTAGCCTGGATTGGCACATCCAGATGCCCCTCAGATCAGATCAGGCTTGGCAATCGGTCCAGTTTTTTGCCCATCGCTCCAATGTCGAGCCCGAACCATACCACCCCCCCCCCCCCCCCAAAAAAAATCTCCATCTAAACTCCAAATCAATTTTGTGACCCGACCACGTCCATAATCTCTATACCTCGACTCAAATCCCTGACTCTGACGATCCCATTGCAGCCCACTAGATAGCTGCCCCAATTTTGATAGGGGACAAACAGACATAAGTATGTTGGAAGAAGACCATAGATATTCTATTCTTGCAAAAAAATAACATCAAATTTTACAATATATTTCAAAATGGTCACTCCTTTACACATTTCTACACATTCCTGCTCATATATTATAATTCACAGCCAATCGAAGTGAGAGCGAAGCACAGGTGCGAATAAAATGTATTGATCAAGTTAGAGTCCGAACATAAATAGACATTTAGATCCTGATATGAACTATGAAATCGGAAAAGAGTCGGAGCAATTTCTTAACTATGCAGGGGGTGGGAGTTAGGGAAAAATTCCAGACACTTGGAGCAAATTTTTTTTCCACCCTCTGGTTACCAGCCACTCCCTAATTTTTATTTTGTCTGATTCCGGGATAGGGAACCACCCCCTTCAAACTGCTTCAAATGTGACCTGGATGATGTGCTAAAGGCTTCAGTCATACAAAGAGTAAAATCCAAGATGGCCACTGGCAGCCATGTTTTTTACCAAATTTGGGAAAAAATGGTAGGCACCCATCGAGAGGTCACACTGAGGATTCATATGAAGTACGGTGATGATCGGATGAGGTTATAAGCTCTGTTGGGTTTGCTAAACGATTTAGTGATGCAAAGAGTAAAATCCAAGATGGCTGCCGGTGGCCATGTTTTTCATCAAAAATCATTCTAATTTGACAGCTTTCGTCTTTTATTTTATTATGTTTTTTTTAATAGTCTATTTTTATTTGAAGAGATTAATTGTACATTTATTTGAAGAATCTATTATTGTGTTATGTTTTCATTTATATCATGTTGAATAAATGATTTTAATAGAACTATTTCAATCTGAACCTTTCCATGTCAGTGTGCATTGATAGATCCTTGATGAAAACATTTATCAAGCTGACCTTTTTTATTAGCCATTGGCGTCATAATGCCCTATCACTATAACTCGCGGCCATTTTGGATCCACCAGGTGCGGTTCCGTGGTTTCATAGATTCATCCAGCCCCGGTTCCGTGGTTTCAGTGCTACAGGTCAAAGTTTTGGAGTAGTATTTCCATATATGGAGATTTTGAATTATTCATGACTTCCATATATGGAAAGTTAAGTAAAACCACGGAACCCGACCTGGTGGATCCAAAATGGCCGCGAGTTAGTGATAGGGCATATTACGTACTAGATACATTTTAGTATCCAAAATGCTTAATGAACGTGGACAACGAACTACAGTGCTAGGATAATGGTTTTGCCTTGATAGGGTTAAATTGTTTACCGCCGGTCATATTTCGCGTGTGTAGTTTTGAATAGAGCTTTGATTATCTAATCATGTTCTCTGACCTCGGTGCACGGTCACCATGTTCCCTGTAATTCATAATCATGATCAACTCAGCACGCCTTTTACACTTTCATCGCTGTTCGTGAAATAAACAAGCGATCGATAATGGCCGACTTTCGATCACTTTGATTTTGGTCTTAAAACCTTTTGTCCCATTATTTTGAAGAAAAATGACTACAAGATCTGAGCTTTGATGGGTGACTTCCTCGACTCGAATAAAATATTTTTGACCCCCGAAGCCATTGAAATAGTAATTGAGAGGAGTTTTATCGGATTGAGTACCTTTAAACTGCGTGGGGTATATTTCGTCTCACATAAGAACCCCCTTGTGCAAAGATCGAATTTGGCCGTATACTGGCAGGATATTTCCATACATCTACATCTACTTGGTACTCCATCGCCCTCAATGTGCTGAGGATTATGTGGAGGGGCATGAGATTTAAAAACATATTTATTTTTTGGTTATTTTGATAATTTATTAAAATAGACTGTCCAGAGCTTCATACTATTTAGAAGCTGTCTGTTTACAGGTGGGAACATATGTTTTGCGAGTTCGGATTTGAAACTGTCTGTGTTGTGGTAGTTTAAGAATATGTCACGGGGGAGTTTGTTCCAAATTATGATTGTGCGTGGAAGAAAGAAAGCTTCGAGATAGTTTCTGTCAGCTTTAGCAGTACGGAGGAACTTGTGGCCCTGGCAATCTCACACGACTTCCCCGTCGAGTAAACTTTGGGCTGAAGTTTGTTTCAATGTGCCGTCCTCCTCCCCCAAGCCCACCCACCCTACAAGTGTTTTTTCCTATAGTGTTTTTGAAACGCATCTCTTTGTGGTGTCATTCTTTTGGTATGCCCGTTATTTCGTAAAGGTGATTTTTTACGAAATAACGGGTATGTTAGAGTTACATTTCTTTGTAAAACTCAAAACATTGGGCGACAAATTATCTCGACGGGGAAGTCGTATGATATTGCCGTGGCCCCTAGTAGGCACAAATGGTAGGGAGATATCTACATCTTGATGGCGGATTTTGTAAAGTATGACTAGAGAGGAGAATATCCGTAATCGTATTCGTGATTTTGCGAAAGGTCTCTATCAACTAATTCATCACACGATTTCCCTTCAAGTCATGTTTGTCGCCCCTCAATCCACTATAACACACATATAATGTCCTTGTATATATTATATCTATTTTTCTATTCTAGCTATCTTTTGTAAATATGTCTCTTTTTAATGTCCTGTATTAAAATGGATCAGAGAATAAAGTATACAGTTTTCCATGTTTCCGGAAAATGTAAATGGTTTGTGCATAAATTTTGCGGATGTCACTAAACAAATTGCGAATCCGGCCCAGCAAAGTCTATGTACATACATTGATCAATGCATATATATGGACAGCTGTTATGCCAGTGGTCTATCAACTGACAGCTCCACTTCAACTTCAAGTACCGATTGTGATATTTCCATTCAGTCTAATCAGTTGTGATAACATACCCGAGTTCTGTAAATATATTCATCTCGACTGCCAATCTACCGATACTAACAGATCGACAACGATGTCTAAAACCACATGGACTTACTATTGTTGGCCTTTCAATTTTTCTAAAAATTATTTCCCTTAGAAAAAGTCACGTGCTACAAATCTACCCAATGGCTACATCCTTTACTTGCCGCCATATTTAGTGGATTTCACGCAAAATAGGAATTTTTCTTGACAGAATTTATATGAAAGACCAAATTTCAAAGAGATCGGAGACTTGTCCTCTTGCTGTCAGACATGTCTACTGACGGAGGAGGGAAATTGAAAAATAAAAGATCCCATTCCCAACAAAAGCCGTATTGTAGACGGAAAGTACGACCGAATTTTATTTATTTTCTTGCATGCTTCACAATTTTCATGCGTAACACTACAAACTACACAGTACACGTGTGTGATTAAAATCCACGACATACGATCACCTTTGAGATTAATGATTATTTGACCTTGTATATTATGAATGAATCAAGGATTCTATTCAACAGTTAAAACGAACGTAAGTTTTTGCAAAAGTAATAATATTGAGATTGAAGTGAAATGTAACTTTATAATATTCATTATAATTTATATTGTTAATTTTATTAACGAAGGCTTTTGAAGTGGCCAAATTCAGTTAATTTACTGTTAGTGGTAGGGTTAAAATATTAGGCTATTGAGTCTATACTTATATTCTGTGATACAATTTATTACAAATGAGTTGAAGCAGTTAGCACCTTAGTCAGACTTTAGTTTACTTGATTATTTATAGTGCGATATTGTCCCAACAGAAATACACCTCTGTCACTGTCAGGACTTGCATTAAGTTGCAATGACCCTGTATCACGAATAGTGATGTTCCGGAAATCGGAATTGGCCATCAGCCGATAATAGCCCATCGGATATTAATCGTATCTTATAGGTGAACATCGGCTTTTACCGATTGTAAACAAGCAAATACGTTCTAGTATCTAAGCGCAATATGCGCGCTTTAATAAACGTACGCTAAACAATCATAGCATTGAATGTAAAATGCGGTTGTAACAGCCTACTCTCGAGTTCCGAATAATCGTACATGTACGCTTATTATTTTCGCGATAAAATTCCCACCTGTACGTTACTTATTCGCCCCTGTACGCTTATTTAATTTTCGACACATTGCACATTCAGATATGTGAACAGATCGTCAATTCTCCTTTTCATATTGATACAATGAAAGAAGATTGTCGGCAATTTCGGATATTAAAACAATAACACCGGAAAGTCAAATGTTTGAACAACCCAAAACCACGTGGAGTAAACATCCTGTGCCCACCGCCTTGATCGGAAAATGAGCGAGTCCATTCTCGATCTTGTCTCATTTATAGAAACTCTTCCGCGTTGGTGGATTACATTTCAGTTTCGAGGGTGCACGTATGTGCTTATTTGGAATAATTTCTGGGTTATTCAATTTTGTTAACAGTCGAGCATGGTGTTACCTGGTGGTTTCATACTAACAATTGGGGGGAATATTAATGGAATATAGTGAGTTATATAAGTGACCCAAATATTAGCATTGGATTATAGTAATCAGGTACCGGTAACAAAATAATGATCATTTGAGTTCATACGAATTATATACATGCATGTAAAAACTCCTGTGTCCACATTTTATCGGAAAAGTGGGCGAGTCTTGGTATGACGGACGTGTTATTTATAGAGTCGCTGGGTTAGATTGGGTTCGATGTGGGGTCGGTGAATTGTGGAATTGTGGTAAATTGTTATATATTAGGCCTACTAATCGGGATGATACATTATTTTGTTGCGTATCTGTCGAAAATGAGTTGTCAAACCACATTTATTAGCGACGCACAGTGCATATAAATACTAACAGTCACCTGTTGGTAGCCCCTGACCTCCGATTGGGAAATCTGTATCGTTTATCAACAGACTTCAAGGACAACATGTTTTAACCAGCAGGTGTTTTCTCTGTGCAACGTTCAAACGTTGAGAAAGTTTTAACTCAACCAGACGTTATTCCTGCTGGTTCGCGAAGTTTCACATACAAATTTGTTTTGTACCTGTAGCTCACTACTAGTCTAATATTGCCTATTACATTGGTTGCATTTATACTAAGTACTAGTAGTATTGTTGTCAGTTCAATGTTATGAGTTATGTATTGAAAAAAAACTTCTTCAACAACATGTTTGTAGTATAATACAATTATATGCCACGCCCCAAATAAAATATGTATAAATCAACCAACTCAATGATACAACAACATACTTGACACACACCATATACATTTACTAGTAATGTCACATTGTGTAATTAAATGGTTGCAAACATAAATATTCAGTTTTTCCGTTAAAGATTTTGTGGTAAATTGGTAATTTATAATGGCTATATTATACACATATGTTGTGTACTAGTATCCTATAATGTAAATTCAAAGACTGATACTAATAATAGTACTCGATCGAATAATAGTACTGGGTGGAACATTTTTTAATTTTCATTTGTGACTTTGGGACATCACATACGGAAATTCCAAAAAATTCCCGCCTGTACTATTATTCCGCCCTGTACTATTATTTAATTTTTCAATATTTTCCCGCCTGTACTATAATCTATTATTCCCACCTGTACTATTATTCGGAACTCGAGAGTAAAAAGAAGCTATTGCCATCGTCCAAATATCGTCTGATATGATTATATAATATATAAGCATGGCTATACACTAGTCCAACAAATTAGACTATTCGGGTTAAGATATATTTTAATATTTGGACATTTACGATTATCTTAACCCGTCTAGTCTAATAAAAGAGCTGAAAGCCAATTTAGCACGGAGATAGTATTCTTTATGTTCAAACATAGATTGTGATATAAAAAGGGTTTTGTCCATTTATTATACCTTGGGCTGAAATGGTTAACTGTGACCTTTCCTGAAAATTGCATGGCCTGTTAACTGTAAGCAGATAGTGCAGTGCTTAAATACAAACATGTAGTCAGATACATGTAGAAAAATGCTGGGATCCCAAGGGTTAACACACCTCAGTCAAATTGAACTGTTTGGGACATGGTATGACGGCGAGAATCTGAGAATAGTTGTGATAACACAGTGTATCAGTACTATTGCAACATTGATACATCAAAGCGCACATCTGGGTCAGCATGGTCTTTGATCTTTGCAACAACATGCTATTTGTCTGTGAGTGTTATGTCATGTGTCAATTTTGGTGTCTGTGCGAACTGGGAAAACGTGCGTGGGCAAGTGAAATTTACTGACTGAGCACCATGTAATCATTTCAGCCTTATTTTAACATGAGTTACGGTCCTTTTAGACTTGGAAATTTGTGAATTTTGTTTCCGTACGAACATTTCAGCTTGTAACTCGGGGCATGGATCATTGGATTCGGTTGTACTTTGGTATGGTGATAGCACAGCTTGAGTGAGGGTAGGATACCCACATACTACGGGTTACGTCCATTCATTTTTAGCTCAACTTGACAATGTCCTTCCGTCCACAGTTTCCGTTAGCACAGCCTATAGGTCACATCTCATCAAATCTTCAACAAACTTCATATGGATCTTTTGTGTTGAAACGATTAGCGGTTTTAAGGAATCGACTAGTCGCCAGAGGTAATCGACTAGTCGGGATGCATACATTGAGTTCAGTTCAGGTCATGGAGTTTACCGCCCATGTATGACTGATGGCAGTGGCATCGTTAAAGGAACAATGCAATAAGGCTTTAAGAAGTTAATATGTGTTAACTGTTACAGCTTACGTGATAATATGGCCGTGCAATGGCACAGCTGTCATGATAGCACATAGGTACTGCTTTTTCCCCGATAATCGACTAGCAGATTTCGGGATCAACTAATTTAATAATCGCGTTGACTTCAACTAGTCGATTAATCATTTCAACACTATGGATCTTCGGGGTGACCTAGATGGGGGTCTCCTATTTTTACCGAAATTTGTTAAAAACATGGCCGCCAGCAGCCATCTTGGATTTCAAATTTGAATCCATCGCCACACCCTTCACCCCATATTTATTGGAGAAATGTTTTTGAAAATTCACAGGCATGTTTAGGATCAGTCTATGTAAACATACACTCAGATTCATACTGATACTGAGTCTATTGCATTGCCATCAACTTTTCATTTCTGAACGGTTGTGGGCTTCCCCCAAATTACGTCACACCACACTAAATATAAATCTGAAATTAGTTGTGATTGACAGGCGTAAACATGGTCACGTGCCAGTGCCGTCATGGCCGCTTCAACCCTGTGAAGCCGATTCTAAGAATCGGAATTAATAGTTTGGGTTTGTGACTTTCGTTCGGCGGTTGTTTTACTGACAATTAAGGGAAACAGCTAGCTTCCCGGGATCCAAAATAATATGTACAATAACTAAGACAGATCTTCTTGAAATTATAAAAAATGTCAATTTATGTGGATCTCTTGGAGTTGGACTCAGAACGAATTATGTTTTAGATTGGCCAGGCGATTTGTCGCCCATGTTGTCAAAAAATAACACAAATCAACGGCCACGAATCAAAAATACATGAATGTCGGGATTATCTGCTAAAACAACTACAGAACTAAAAAAAAGTTAAATGACATAACAAAATGATCTATCAGTTCCCCAGTACCGACAGTAGTACCACCGCAGCCAAAACGAGCGAATAACATTCCGGTGATTCTTGATTTTAAACTTTCGACCGCTCGTCAACAATCTACTTTATTTGTCGATTTGTGAATTTCTCTTCCGGTATAACATGACGTCATGTATACTATTTTAACAACATTTAGCCACACCTTCGGAATTTCCACACCGAGAGCACGTGACATGTTACTAGTTTTTTATTGGGGCACACATTTCTTGGAGCTAAGTTTTGATTGGCGGTAATTACAAGGAATCCCGGGTTTGGGAAATGAAAACTGAACGAAAGGTCGTCAGACCCACTATTTTTTATATGTGGGTATGTAGTTTACTCCAGACTGGTTTAGTATCACCTCTAGATGGGAGCTATTAAATTTGAACAATATTTTTATGAAAAATATGGCTGCCGGTAGCCTTCTTGGATTTTACTCTTTGCATGACTAAATCCTTTGGCACACCCACACACAAAAATTACTTGTGTTTCTGCTAAGGCCAAAAAAAAAAAACATCTGTTTCCGGTTACCCGATCGACCTGCCAAAATTGGGCCGACCTGGACTTTTTTTTTTCAAATTTCAAACCAAAAAAAATAAATAAAAAAAAATAGTAATAGGCATGTAAGCACACCTATATCGCTAAATATATACTACTAGCCGATGAGCCCGACGTTGTCCGTGCTATTCAAAAACCAAATTTCAAGTCGATAGCTCCACCTGTTTCCGAGATCTGGTCTGCGCATGCGCCAAGCTGGCGTCGCACGGGCTCGGCGATCCGATAAAATTAGTATCCGGGGCAAGATATATTCACATAGCAAATTTCAAGTCGATAGCTCCACCCGTTTCCGAGATCTGGTCTGCGCATGCGCGAAGCTGTCGTCGCACGGGCTCGGCGACCCCATAAAATTCGTATCCGGGGCAAGATACATTCACATAGCAAATTTCAAGTTGATAGCTCCACCCGTTTCCGAGATCTCGTCTGCGCATGCGCGAAGCTGGCGTCGCATGGGCTCGGCGACCCGATAAAATTCGTATCCGGGGCAAGATACATTCACATACCAAATTTCAAGTCGATAGCTCCACCCGATTCCGAGATCTCGTCTGTGCATGCGCGAAGCGGGCGCCGCACGGGCTCGCCAATACGACAACGTCGACCGCCTGGTCAAACTACACACACGTACCCTGTTTCGTCCCGATCGGTCGAGAATCGTAGATTTGTATAAGTGACAGACAAACATACATACAGACAAACAGACAGAGGTCTTCAAAATATATATGAGACTAGCCGATGAGCCCGACGTCCGGGCTATTCAAAAACCAAATTTCAAGTCGATAGCTCTACCCAGCCCGACGTCCGGGCTATTCAAAAACCAAATTTCGATGAACCCGACGTTGTCCGGGCTATTCAAAAACCAAATTTCAAGTCGATAGCTCCACCCGTTTCCGAGATCTGGTCTGCGCATGCGCGAAGCTGGCGTCGCACGGGCTCGGCGACCCGATAAAATTTGTATCCGGGGCAAGATACATTCACATAGCAAATTTCAAGTCGATAGCTCCACCCGTTTCCGAGATCTCGTCTGCGCATGCGCGAAGCTGGCGTCGCACGGGCTCGGCGACCCGATATAATTCGTATCCGGGGCAAGATACATTCACATACCAAATTTCAAGTCGATTGCTCCACCCGTTTCCGAGATCTCGTCTGCGCATGCGCGAAGCGGGCGCCGCACGGGCTCGCCAATACGACAACGTCCACCGCCTGATCAAACTACACACACGTACCATGTTTCGTCCCGATCGGTCGAGAATCGTAGATTTGTATAAATTACAAACAGACAGACAAACAGAGGTCTTCAAAATATATATGAGATATACTATGTTTACATTAATCAGCAATAATTTAAGATGGAATTTTCAAAAACAATTTACTTTTATTAAAATACATGGCCATTTTGGTTGCAGATGAATCCCAATCTCACCAATACATATGCAGTATTTAAAACATGCCTGTGGTAATCTTGTTTGTTCAACTCTTGTCCATGTCTTGTGGGAAGAAGTCTTATCTGTTAGAGAGCAATATACATGTAGAAGACTTTCTATATCAGAATTTAAAGTTCCTCTCCCCAGTCAATATTCCTGAGGGTGTATGACCAAATATTTAAGCGAGGTTTGAATTAATATCGTACAAGTTATGTTATTATAAAGTCATAGAAAAGCCCTATTATGGTGTTCGTCTTGGGCCTGTTGATATGTCAATATTGTGCTCTGAGGAAGATGTGCCACCACAATCTAAACTGAGAGAATAATTACAAGAGAGCTGCATAGTTGAGTGCTTGGGAGGCATTTGTTTGTCCACATTGACAATACTTACCATATTATTGTGCTACATTAACTGTTTACTTGCAATATACATTGACAGCCTTAACACAAGTATGAAGAGTAAGCATTAATGTACTTCTTAACTGTTCGGGGGGGGGGGGGGGGGGGGGGGGGATAAAAAAATATTACCAACCTGGAATTTTTTGGCCTAACCCAACGGACTCATGTCCGAAACCGCTAACTGTCATAATTTTGGGCTGATTTGATCAAATCTCCAGCGGCCTTTGCCGCGGAAGCGAAGCGACCTAGGGTATACATATGCGAATACGAGATATACTAATAGACTTTTTCAGCGCACTCTAAAAATAGATTGAACTTACCTAAAGTAGAATAATTTATTAATAATTCAAAGGTCAGCAGAGTCCAAAAATGATTGTTGGCGACGGCCGCCATTTTGTATTGATTAATACCACCTCGAAATGTGTAATTGGGCAAAATGCTCCAGGGCAAAAATAAAAACTTTGATCCAGCAATTGTTAGCTATACTTCATCATATTTAGGAACATCATGCTCCTAAAGCCAAATATATTTTCAAAAAGTATATACATGTAAATTGAACAAAAGCTCTGGTTAACAAAAAAGTTAAATTGCTTGAAAAAGTTTTGTTTACATATTTCATAAAATTATTAAAAATATTTGCCCCGAAAGAGGAATCTAGCGACCTTACTGGCCGTTTACATATTATTATGCCCCCGACTTGAAGTCGGCGGGTATATAGTCGACGTCTCCGTCCGTCCGTACGTCTGTCCGTCCGTACATACATTTGATATTTGGTATGGTGATGGACACGCCTGATAACCCTATAGGCTGGTGGCTGTGGGTAGGCATATTGATGTAGTGATATTGCGTGGCTTGTTTCTCAACCAAGGTATGTTTTAGATTATAATTGATCAAATACGCTGTAAAAGGTCAGATTTTTTTATCACGTCAGATGCAGTAATGTCTGATTTATAAGTTGAACCTCTTGGTAACAATTTGGCATTGTAGAATACGCTGTTTGAAGACAAAATAACTCGGATTTTGTCGACTTTTTCAAACTTTCAACATAAACAAACTCCCAAATTTGCTCAGCATGTCGGTTTGTAAGTTATTTTCGTGGATACATGTGGTATAGTATCTCGGTGACAAGACAAACATGACTGCGAACTCAAATAATGCATTTTTCAGTTAAAAAAAAGCTATTTGACATACTGTCCCGTCAATATTTTGTGGTAGGGATATTGAATAGCCAAACACCGAGAGGATAGACATATGGCAAACACAGAAACGCATGTAGCACAATGATCAATTGTGGTTTTAGTCTGAGAAAAACGCTTTTGTGATGCTATATTATTCACAGTGTTGTAAATTCACATCGTCCATGAGTCAGGAAACATACACTACTTATTTCCAAGAACTAAATAATGGCAGTTGTAATGTAAAACGTTTTAACTGTGACAAACTTGCAAAATGGGGTTTTTAATTGAAAATGGGGAAAGTATAGGCTATAGCCCAAATTATTCAGCATATTTTAATTTTAAAAAATTAGCCATGCCAGCTTTGTGCAGTTTTCATGCTGAATGGTCATGGTCCACTACATATAGATAATTTTGCTACCATTTATAGCCGGTTTTATGTTGGGCCTTTCATTGCATACGCTATAGGGTATGAGTTGTTAAGTTCCATGTGAAACAGTCTTATCAATGTCATTGGCCATGAACACTAGTATCTCGGATGCTGTATTTCTGGTCAAGTGGTATGCCGTATCTATCCATGTGTTCAAATGTTGTAAACAGTGTTGTAGATCATCAACATCTATACTTGCTTTCTTGTAGGTGAATTTACAGGGATCGTCTTCTGTTTGTATATTAACCTCGGGCCAATCCATCATATTGTTCAGTGGGTATCTGAATTGCTCTGCATGACTTGAACTCACCAAGCAGTTTCACGTTTGTCCTTCAGTTTCGTTTTCAGTGATTTGTCAACTTCAGAGAACCGCGAAGTTTTGCATGGAACCGCGCATCCGTAGATCCTTGTTAACTCATCCCAACACATTTTCCACAAAACAGGATCGAATTCAACATGGAATACTGTCATTGATGTCTACACCAACATGTGAATAACAAGCCATCGCATCCATAGGCTGCCATTTCACTGAGAATCTGCAGTACATAATAACTCGGTATTTTATAGTAAGCTGCAGAATTGTAAGCATCTGGAGCACGACATTTATTTTCATACATCATAACAGCCCTTTCCCCCTCACTGGTTTTCAAGCTCCCATCAGGACTCACTGCCATGAAAGATGCGTTGTCTCTGTGGTATACGAGCACATCCTTCTTCGAAGTAATCAAATTCAGGGTACCAGAACGGCAAAACCCGAGCAGTCAACGTTGTGATGGCGTCAATTTCATGCTCTGTCCCGTATTCGAATCGCCTCTTTGTTTCCTCGTCTGGGCTTGGTTTATCGTGCCCTTCCAGCATTCTGATAATTATGTTCATGTTGGCAACGGCATTGAATGCGGTACTACCCGTAACTTTTTCTGTCTTCCACAGTGTAAACCATTTGTCAGTCTGTTGTTTCATATGCTCACTTTCCGACCCTGTATAATGTTCATTGAGTTCACGAAGGTTCAGTTGCTCAGACACCACAACATAATTGGAAGGACAACAAGATTCCTGCTTCCCATTGAGTACACTTCCAATATGTGACAGTTCTGTTGCGATTTTCAAACTGTCGTCAAAATATTGGATGAATTCGCTTCGTTTCGTCCGCATCAAACATATTACAGGATTAAACCTGGACTTGATCCAATTACTGCCAGCCAGCTTCTTGAACTTGTCTTCTGTCAGTCGAGCTGATTCAGCACCGTCCTTTAGATTATGGTTGATCTCGGCCATTCTTGTCACCAACGCTTGCAAGAGGTTAAGTAGTTCAACTGCCGATGAGTTTGGTATCATATTCAACAGTCTAATATCGTCCACTTCCATTAGTTCGGCAATGCTCATGCATTTGATCACCATCGCTCTATCGTCCAACAGTGCTGTCTTCTTTTGCTTTAACGTCGGTTCAGTTTCGTGGCCCCAGCCATCGACGTCTCCCATAATCTTCCCCTTACCTCTGCATATCTTTTCCCCATCAACCGCTATTTTTATTACTTTTCGGTCCACATGTTCTGCAATATTCTGAATTGCTTCGTCACAAATTCCAGGAAGAAACGACATTGTAGGTTTGGCGGACAACAAGCAACTCTTGCTGGGTACAGCAAAATTTATGCGGGATTCGTGTTGATTGAACCACCCTTTCTCGGTTACGCCCTCCAGAACTTGTCCCAAGTTCCTGATACCACCCATGAATCTGATGAATTTTCCATGAAAAAGTCGATATCCCGCCATCCAAAATCCTCTGGTTGCTTCCGGATATCTCATGAACGATGTATTCGATGTGGAAAACCAATTTACCACATCCAGGAAAAGGAGATAGCAAATGTTATCAAGAGGTAACTCGTCCTGTGCAACCAAACGATTAAACTTCATAAACATGTCGACCTGGCCCTCGCGTTCTAGATTTCGTAACACATCGGGTAGCATCCTGGACAGTTGGGATAATTCCACTTCGAAGCGAAGGCATCATCATTAAAGTTCATGGTGTCTCTGTCAAGTTCATCGAGATCATCGTCATCATCGAAACTATCATGTTGTACGGTCTCAGAACCTTAGTCGAGCGTCCTTTTAACTGGTGTGTTAGTGTATACATATTTTATTCCAATCATAATAACATATATACATTTGACAAAGTGTTGACAATAAAAACAGAATAGGATAAATGATTGTTGGATTGGAAAAGGGATTAAACAACAAGCCCAAGGGCTTTTGTTAAGTTTGCTCCCTTTTTTTTCGCGCCCACTCTTCATTAAGTGTAGAGGGGGGGGGGGGGGGTCAGACGGGAAGGAATGGAAATATTATAATAATAATAGTAATGATGATGTTAACTGGTGTGTTAACCTTTTAACTGGTGTGTTAACCTTTTAACTGGTGTGTTAACCTTTTCACCTTCGAATGAATATTGAGAATAAATGTTTTTTTCATTATTCACAACAATACGTTTTACCTCCCGTTCTAAGTCCGCCGGAACTTTTTGGCATATTTTTCTGTCCCACATCCTTTCCAGATACCGGAGTTCTTCGTCTTTGTGTAAATCAACAATATGATCAACGATATTCTCGGAAGTCAGCAAATTTTGTCCCGCAGTTAAAACATTTATATTTGAGTGCCATGCTTTGCAACTGAAACGAGAACGAAAAATATATTAGTTCCAATAAATATAGTGTTATTGTCGGTTGCCAAACACGCAAGTCAAATTATATATTTATTACACACCTATTGTGTTAATTTTCTCATATTGAGCAGTGTAGCCCATACAATATCTTTACCAACGTATTCAACACGTATACAATACGGAAAACGTCGACGTCACGAGTCACAAATTATGTCAACTTTATCTTTTGAACAAGAACTACAAACTTTATTAATAAAGTCGCCTATCAGTTTGATAAAAATGGCTATAAATTACGACAGAAACGATATCAATAAACGCTAAATCTCGATGTTGAATAGTTCTAGTGGGTGTGTAATAAAACACAACCACACATGTGTGCGTGGTGAGAAAATTGAATTATGCTGCAAGTTACAATTCGCGCCTCATCGTTGTAACGTTGTAACATTCCGCGTAATTTTCACGTCATGCACACATATGTGTGGTTCTGTCTATTTATATGAATGAATAATCTTTCCAGAGTGTATTTATAAACTAATATTTGCCAGAAGTTGCATATTGTTGGCTTTAAAGTGCTAAATTGGAGCTTGGTCAATATTTACCACGTGCCTATCAACAATGCCACTTGCCTATCATAACAAGTTTGTGCTTTGCCATGAGCCTATCTGCGAGGCAATATGCCTGTCATAAATTTGTGATATGACACTCAGGAAAATCGATATTTTTCAAAAATATGTCTTTTATTGTGGATTTTGGTTTCATTGTATCAATGGAATGTGCATCTAGTGACATGTGTACATGAAGCCTACATATCGAAATTTCTACCATTTATATTAGGTAGTTTCTTTGATAAACGACAAAAACCGGTTGTAAAATTCGACAAATTAAGTAATAAAAATATATATCTTAATTAGTCATGTCTGTGTGATACATGTATCTGGCATTTTATTAATGCACGAACACCAGAAGCGATACGGCTGGCATATACAGGCTTGATATAGAACATTTTCAACCATGATGATTGTTTGGGGTGGGGTCTCGACAGTTTCAAATCGCTAAGGGACTTAGTTGAATGTATCGGTCAGAATAATCTGGGAAAGAAGGTACAATATGATATGTTATACTTAAATAGCTCAGAGTTAGCCACCCCCCCGCCTTGTGGCTTTCGGGATCATATAGCCCCTGCATGCATCGGGGAAATCCTGCTCCACCACTGCTATAAATAAGAGAGGACTGGTAATTATTTAAATAGAAATTCTACCATATGGGTTATCCCACGAACAATTATTATACCCCCTTTTAAAAAAAAAAGGGGGGTATACTGTTTTGCACCTGTCCGTCCGTCCGTCCGTCCGTGAGTCCGTACGTCCGTCCGATGTCTGTTCGTGTCATAACTTGAACAGTAGTGCTCGGATCTCAATGAAATTAGGTATGGATGTTCACTATTATGAGGACATTAAATAGAGGGTTCCATCGTTTTGTTTGGATTTTCCATTCTAGAGTTATTCATCTTTGTTTATCTGGAAATAGTGGCTTTTTGGTCCGTCTGGTGTCTGTTCATGTCGTAACTTCAACAGTTGTGCTGGGATCTCAACCAAGTTTGGTGTGGATGTTCACAACTATGAGGACATTAAATAGAGGGTTCCATCGTTTTGTTCGGATTTTCCATTCTAGAGTTATTCATCTTTGTTTATCTTGAAATGTTGGATTTTTGGTCCATCTGGTGTCTGTTCATGTCATAACCTGAACAGTAGTGCTCGGATCTCAATGAAATTTTGTATGGATGTTCACTGCTATGAGGGCATTCAATAGAGGGTTCCATCGTTTTGTTCGGATTTTCCATTCTAGAGTTATACATCTTTGTTCATCTGGAAATGTTGGCTTTTTGGTTCGTCTGGTGTCTGTTCATATTGTAACTTCGACAGTTGTACTGGGATCTCAATAGGATTTGGTATGGATGTTTACTACTATGAGGACATTAAAAAGAGGGTTCCATCGTTTTGTTCCGCTTTTCCATTCTAGAGTTATTCATCTTTGTTCATCTGGAAATGTTGGCTTTTTGGTCCATCTGGTGTCTGTTCATGTCGTAACTTTAACAGTTGTGCTGGGATCTCAATGGAATTTGGTATAGATGTTCACCACTATGAGGACATTCAATAGGGGGTTCCATTGTTCTGTTCTGCTTTTCCATTCTAGAGTAATTCATCTTTGTTTATCTGGAAATGTTGGCTGTTTGATCCATCCGATGTCTGTTCAGCTCATAACTTGCACAGTAATGCTCGGATCTCAATGAAATTTTGTATGGATGTTCACCACTATGAGGACATTTAATGGCACATTCAAATGTTTGTTTTGGTTTTTTGTTCTATAGTTATTCATCTTTGTTTATATGAAAATGCTGATTTCTGGGTCCATATGTCTGAGTATAGCCATCATAAGTTATAGATGTGCCCACACTAGGCGGTATGCCATGAGGGGGTATGCACCGGACGACAGTCCATCTCTTGTTTTAAGTGGCCTGGCGACTCGGTCCAAGATAACGGATTATTAGCTCAACTTACTTTTGTAAGTTTGAGCTATTGCCATGGTTTGGCGTCCGTCGTCCGTGTGTCCGTTAACAATTTCCTTTGGCGCGGGCTACAGGTCGTACCTTTGGTCTGATCTTTATGAAATTTGTCATGAATGTTGACATTGACATGTAGATGAGAACGAGTCATTTTGGGGTCATTCGGCCAAAAAACATGGCCGCTGGCAGCCATCTTGGATTTCAAGATTCAATCCATTGGCGCGGGCTACAGGTCGTACTGTTTGTCTGATCATTATGAAATTTGTCATGGATGTTAATAATGACATGTAGATGGGAACGAGTGATTTTGGAGTTTTTCGGCCAAAAAACATGGCCGCCAGCAGCCATCTTGGATTTTACTCTTTGCATGACTAATCCTTTTGCGCGGGCTACAGGTTGTACCTTGGTCTAATCTTTATGAAATTTGTCATGAATGTTGACATTGACATGTAGATGGGAATGAGTCATTTTGGGGTCATTCGGCCAAAAAACATGGCCGCTGGCAGCCATCTTGGATTTCAAGATTCAATCCATTGGCGCGGGCTACAGGTCGTACTGTTCGTCTGATCATCATGAAATTTGTCATGGATGTTAATAATGACATGTAGATGGGAACGAGTGATTTTGGGGTCGTTCGGCCAAAAAACATGGCCGCCAGCAGCTATCTTGGATTTTACTCTTTGCATGACTAAATCCTTTGGTGCGGGCTACAGGTCGTTGCTTTGGTCAGATGGTCATGAAATTTGTCATGGATGATAACAATGACATGTAGATGGGAACGAGTCGTTTTGGAGTCATTCTGTCCAAAAACATGGCCGCCAGCAGCCATCTTGGATTTTACTCTTTGCATGACTAAATCCTTTTGCGCGGGCCATTTTGGATTTAAAAATTCAATCCATTGGCGCGGTCTACAGGTCGTACTGTTCGTCTGATCAACATGAAGTTTGTAGGTTGTAGCTTTGGTCACATCTTCATAAAATTTGTCATGGATGTTAACAATGACACGTAGATGGGAACGAGTCCTTTTGGGGTCAATTGGCCAAAAAACATGGCCGCCAGCAGCCATCTTGTATTTTAATCTTTGCATCACTAAATCCTTTGGCGCAGGTTAGACATTTCAATTAGCACCTTTCCTATTCCTCCATTTACTGTCAACCATTAAATTATTCCCCTATATAAGTTGAGCTACAGTGTCATTGACACTTTCATCTACATTCCGACTTAATTGGAACTAGAACTCAGTGCCGTCAACACATAGGCAATGATTGGGTTGTCAGTGGACACATAATGCATTGTCTGTATGATCCATGTAAAACGCCAAATACACGATAATTACAGAGATTACATGCATGTGTGTATCCACCCTTAGGGTTTATCATCAAATCCTTCTATAAAGATAACAATTCATCCGATAATCCCATGAACAGTAACAAGCGGGCGCTAATTACGTTTACGTACATGATCATATTAAATATTATATAATGTCTATACAGAAACATAATAAGCATATATGAAGATGTGTCGAAAATTTGTAATAGCTCTGGGTCTAGTTTTCTATTTAAAAAACTATTCACCCAAAATAAGTTGTGAACAGTTCAAATAGCATACAGGTCTCACATCTCAGGTCAAGAATGTTATTGATAACTAGCCAAAATATTCACTTGGCTATTTCTAATTCTGTTGTTTCAATAATGTATATATGTATCTAATTAATAATTACACATCAAAAAAGATCATTAGCCTTGGACCACAGGAACATGTTAACTAAATTATTATTTTAAAGGGCAGTACTGGGAATTAAAATATCAACGAAATCAGGAATAGAAAAAATTAGGAGTCATGTTACTACTCTAAATCATATTTTAATTTGGCAGACATGATGTTTATGTATGTGGGAAGTTATATCTGCCCAAAGAAATCATCGCTTTGTGGAAATTGGACTGATTACAAGGTTCCCAATGGCAGGGAATTTTTTATTTTTTTTAGACCAGTGCACTGTACATCAGTTCTCAAATTAGAATGTAACCAGCACTCTTTTAATGCTCATTCCCATGGTCAGCAGGTTAAATAGTTGTCATTCTGCAGTGACAAAATCATGCGTCACGATAAAGAAATTTATTAGTGTTTTACCCAGAGATAAAATTTGTAAAAATTGATTAAAAGGGCAAATTTTATGTCAAAGGGATTACCGCTGTCCTTAAACACAGGGTATGAAATAGGGTCATTCAGTGTGTGTCACCTAATTTTGGTTCATGGGCAAGTCTGGTTGGAGACTTATCTGCTACATTGTATGTCTCCCTGTTTTTGAGACCTGTTTAGGGAATGAAGTTGGATTCTCATTACACACAATAGACTATATTTCTGATTGAACTAAAAAAAATCAGGGAATTAACTTAGGTTGTTGCATACTTTAGGGATCTATTAAAGTTATATATATGAGATAGTAACTTCTATGCTCTCTCATTTTAGTCTTTCTTGGGACGTGTGGGCGATACTGTCAAAGACTTCTTGGCACCATCTTGGCTTTCGGATCTTGTTGGAACTAAAACTCTGAAGGACGTTTCAGAGGATAACGAGAGCGGATGTCAGCCAATCAGCACAAACCAATCATCAACTAACGATGTAAGTGTCTAGTTCAGGTACTTTCAGGCCTTATAAAAAAATTTATCTTAGGAAATTTTCTGCTAAGTATTGCTGAAAACATGGCAGTGAAAGTACTTCTATATCTGTTTAGGTCCAATCATGATTCAAACTTGACAATATTTCTTTTCTTTGTTATATGAGGTGAAATGGCAGCTTTGTATGGCTCATCAATTGTTCCATATTAAAGGAATTAGTTTTGTCAAAAAAAATATTTTTTTTATCGTCATAATACTAATTATATATGTCTAACAGACCCATTTCGCAAAGAAAATTCAAAATCAAGCAGATAGTATTTTTATTATTATTATATTTTAAAAAATCGCGTAAATATCCGAAGTGTAAGTCACGTGAGTGCGATCACATGACCACAACGCGGTCCACATGACCAATCATCTGCATCGACGTTTACCGGTGACAGCGGTGGGTGGAGCTTGAAATAATTCTGCCAATCGCGTAATGAGTTGATAAATTACGTATAAAATATCGCAGTCGCGGGGTAATACCTAGGCCTTTACGATAAATAGCGATCACAGAATAAAACTGTTTGAATGTGCTGAATTATGAACTGGATTTACTAGAATGTTAAATTATATAACGAATAATGATGGCTAAAATGCACTTTGAGGCGATAAAAGTTGTGTGAAATGAGATTAATTTATGCAGAAATACAATGAGCGAGCGGAATATCGTGCGAAACTAATTGAACTGTTTCTGAAAGAATACAAGTTGGGCCATATAGATTCTTCTTAGTTGTATGGTACCAATTTCGGAAGCTAGTTTAAACACTAGTGTCATCCCGTTGTGCGCTATAGGAGTACAATTAAACACAAATGGGGTGTGATTAAAAAGGTGGTGGTTATTATACTAGTACATGTATCATGATGGCTTATATTCGTCATCATAATGTTCCTGTCTGTTACTTCACACGAAACATTCTGTGTGGAGAAGTGCACGACTGTGAACCACTTGCTAAAATACTTCCAGTCAAGATCGATAAGTGCGTAAACAAAATAATTCACTCGAATACACAACAGACTGTCGAAACTGCAATAATTATTAATTAGGCATGCAGTTTGGCATAACGACATTTTTTTTAATTGAAGGCTAGCCAGGCATTGTTTTTCAGTTTGTGTTTGTTGTTCGTTTTTTTTTTTTCGTTTTTTTTTTTACATTTTGATGGCAGATATTGACTTTCTAAAGAGAATATTTATTTTTTTGTTAGCCTAGAAAAAATCCAATGATTACCTCTAATAAAGAGCGTCCATGTTTTCGTCGTGGTATAGACAATAAAGAGCGTTCTCAATTATGAACGTGCTCTATTTCGATATGTCATGGGTGATGTTGTATATGGTATTGTGACATTTAAAATAAAGAGCGTCCATGCTTCCGTCTCCCAAAAGCGGTAGACAATAAAGAGCGTTCTAAATTACGCACTGTGTTGTCTTTTTGGAGGTACTTATAATGTTGATCTGTATGTGGCATGGTGGCATTCTAATATATCAATAATTGAGAATATGGAAATAACTTACAAATGAAATGAAACGCCCGATAGATAGTTCCGCTCAGTGTTTTTATAACATTTGGGAGCTTCTTATGACAAAGTTGATGCGATCTTCTGCTGCCATTACCACTCACTTTGGGTCCATTTTATAGTGTAAAAAATTTCGCCGGTTGACACTGCATGATGAATAGTCGCTGAGTGACTATCAAATTTAGCACTATAGTAACATTGATTCAACAAACCAAACACGTGACGGCATGTCATCAATTGCTGCAAAACGACTATCAGATACGCTACTATAACTTTATTAATATAAGAATATGGTCTGCTATACGATAATGACTTCCAAAGTGAACCACACTATCTTGATTTACTGAAATAACTCATCGCATAGCGATGCAATCTATATATACACCGCGCGCGCACACAGATTCCGCATTTTAGTATCGGCTGACTACGATTACATAATCGTAGTCGACACAATATAAACTCCGGCTCCGCATCTGTGTTTTTAATTTGTTCGCCCACAACTATGTTATTCGTAGTTTAGTCACGGAAATCTCCGAATATCGATGGTGGCATTATTTATGAATTTTTGGGCTTATTTATTATGCGATCGGAATGGGACTTGGGTCATTTTAATCACAACAGGGAGGGCTTTCCAATTGCGTTTGGTAGTTTCTAGACCGAATAAATCCTTTAAGAAAACTTTTTTGGCAAATAAATCTCAAAACTGCTTTTAAATTTTTTATTTTATTTGTCCTGGTCCCCAGAATGTGATCATTGGCTTAGTACACAATGAGTTGATACCATGCTCTTCTGCTTATTATTTTAAAAGTATGTTTGTATTGTTTCAAGTTTGTGCAATTGAGTAAGTAATCATCGCATTTTAAATTAATTTTTGATTGTTTCAATTTCAGGGTACATCTTTACCAAGTGCGGCACCAACTGCAAATGATCGTCCCAATGTTATCCCAAACTCATACAGACCACCTCCACCAGAGCTGTCGATCCAACATCCAATTCCTTTAGAAATTCCAGGTCAACGACGGATGACTGCTCAAGAAATAGCAAATCAGCGTTACTCTCTCCCTTCTGTCACAGTGGAAGCTGGTACACCAACATTTACATCAGCTGAGCTGCCATTTTCAAGAAAGGTGCTTGGACGAGATTATCCACATGGTATAATTTTTTTTTACTTTTGCAGATTTATTAGGCCACACCAATATTATAAACCTGGTTTACGATTATTTGGGTGGAAAAAAGTAGATGCTGGAGGGGGAAAAAGATATCACCTGTAGATGGGAGCTATCGAATTTGAACGATTTTCGATGAAAAACATGGTCACTGGCAGCCATCTTGGATTTTACTCTTTGCATGACTAAATCCTTTGGCGCACCCTACAGACTACATCCCTCATTCGATCATCACCAAACTTCATATGGATCTTCGGGTTGACCTCTAGATGGGAGCCTCCTATTTTGACCGAAATTTGTTGAAAAACTTGGCTGCCAGTGGCCATCTTGGAATTTACTCTTTGTATGACTAAATCCTTCGGCACACCCTACAGGCCACATCTCGCATCACCAAAACAGTTGAAACTCATATGGATCTTCAGGGTGACCTCTAGATGAGAGCCTCCTATTTTGACCAAATTTTTGTTTTTAAACGTGGCTGCCAGCAGCCATCTTGGATTTCAAATTTGAATCCATCAGCATATCCTGGAGCCTGCATTTATTGGAGAATTGATTTGAAAATTTACAGGCATGTTTAGAATCACCTGGAGATGGGAGCTATCAGATTTGAAAAATTTTCGATGAAAAACAAGGCGCCGCAGCCATCTTGGATTTTACTCTTTGCATGACTAAATCTTTTGGCACACCCTTCAGACCACATTCCTGATCTGATGATCACCAAACATCATGTGGATTTTTGGGGTGACCTCTAGATGGGAGCCTCCTACTTCGATAGAAATTTGAAAAATATGGCCGCAAGCGGCCATCTTGGAACTTACTCTTTGTATGACTAAATCCTTTGGCGTCACACTACAGACCACATCTCTCATCCGTCATCACCAAACTTCATATGGATTTTCAGGGTGAACTCTAGTTTAATTTCGTTCAGCAAAAAATTAACTCCTTCCCAAGTTGAGCTACAGTGTCGTTGACAATTTTATTTAGATCCTTTTCAGTCTCAATTTAAAGGCACTTGGTGGTTTGCGCTCAAAATATTTCCCCGGTATAGAAACAGGTCGATAATTATTTGAACTACCTTTTATGGCACAGAAAGATGCATTGAAGTCATAAAAAATACCACTTTGAATACTATTTGGGTCCCAAACAAACAACATCCATGTGCACAACATGGCACAGAAAAGAGCGTTCCCTGTTAGCCTATTCCTGATATGTTAGAAATGAAGTGCGTTTGTTTCACTTCTGTGCGAAAAACATCTAGGAAATGGCTGTGACCATGGCAACTATATTTCAGAGCATATGAAGCCAGTATATCAATATTTCGTGTATTTATCAACTTATCTTATACCATCGTCCATATCACGTAGACAAAATTTGAAAGCTCGAATGAGCCATGTCCGTTTAATTATAGGGGTGTGAAAATAGAGTGGGTGCTTGTGATATCCCAACTAATGATTATATCAGGGCATGCAACCTGCACCTGTTTTCTGATAGTGCCAACTTGTTCTTTTTCAGAAGATAATCATTCAGTTCACAGTGACAATTCCACCAGTGGGTGCTCTTCAATGATGCCACTTCCAGACAAGATTGAGTATCAGAGAGAAGTTCTTGGTTTAAACGACAGCGCTCTACAGAAGCCTGAAAGTGCAATGCCTATGAAATATAAAGGGAAACGACATCAATCATTCAGGAGCTTTATGGAAAGGGGTGAGAAACTCAACCCAGAAATAGTTCTATCTTCATAACACAACTAAAATGTTGAAAGTAGATATTCTCATTTATTTTGTATACAAAATTGGCAGCAATCAACATAATGGTTAGGCAATTATATCTGGAAAAATGGATGAGCGAAGAAGGCTTTTCATTATTTTTTTCCCAAAAAATCAAGAAATTTATGGATATATATCAGTCTCGATTTACAGATAATTTAATATAATATAGATGTATACATGGAAATTTCCAAGTATTCTATTGAAACTTGATTTTTTTTTTTGCCTGAGTTATGGCCCTTAGTTTGTCATTTAATTACAAATTTTGCTATTGTTTTTTTAACCATTATTTGAATGACCGAACTTAAGGAGTGTATTGCAAAAGACCTCAGTATTTGGTTTTCTACTTGCTCTGACATGTTTGAATTTGCACCATAACGGTATGCCAGCGCTGCCTGTGCAACCTCTTTGTTATTTCTGTCTCTGTTCTCAATTTACAGATAACGAAGAGAAGAATTGGGCAGATAATACATCATTTTCACATGAATCAAATGTGTCTAGTGTGAAGAACAAGCCTGCTTTTAATGCTTCCTTATTTGGGTCGTCAGTGAGTAATTTATATTACAAGTTTTTTTTTAGTGTTGAAATTTTTCGAGTGAATTACTTCAATATTGAAACATTGGTGTTGCATTTGCAATGTTGTTTGTCTTCTAAAATTGAAAATATATTTTTTTATTTTACTCATCATCCCACACATGGTTTACAGTTAATTTTTGTCACCTGAAAACAAATTTTGGGAGACTATAGAAATGAGCAGTGTCTGTCTGTCCGAAATGTCTCTTGTTCAGATGATAACTTGAATAGTATTTGACAGAATTTGATGAATATTTGTATGTGGCCTTCATATGAGAAAAACATGGCCACCGGCAGCCATCTTGTATTTTACTCTTTGCATGACTAAATCCTTTGGCACACTCTACAAACTACATCCAACAATCAGTTGTCACCAAATTCATCTTCAGGGTGACCACTAGATGGGAGATATCATTGGAAAACATGGCAGTCGGCAGCCATCTTGAATTTTACTTTATATATATATCTCTTCATGTTGACATCTAGTATTACCTAGACATTTAAGCTTTCTGCATTCCTAATCAAGCTTTTGACTGTAACACATGAAATTATCCCCCCATCCAATTTGAGCTACAGTGTCATTGACACTTTCATTAGGGTCACTTCTAGATGTGTGATCTATCGAATTGGAACGATTGTCAATAAAAAAAAAAAAAAAGGCCACCAGCAGACATTGGATTTTAATCCTTGTATGACTAAATCCTTTGGCACACCCTACAGGTCACATCTCTCATCCGATCGTCACCAAACTTCATATGTGATTGACCACTAGATGGGAGTCATCAAATTTTTACAAATTTTGTTAAAAAACATGGATTTTTAGATTTTTTCCATGTTTAATGACATGGCTGCCGGCAGCCATCTTGGATGTTTTTCTTTCCATGACTTAATACTTCAGCACACCCTACAGCCCACATTTTTCATCCAATTGATCCCTAACTTCATATGGCTCTTTGGGTTGACCTATGTTATTGCTTAAACATTTAAACTTTCCGCATTCCTTTTCGGTCCATTGACTGTGATGTATGACATTATCCAAGTTGAGATACATTGTCATTGACACTTTCATTTCAATTGGGTCAGAGTTTCTGAAAAATAACATTGCAATTGGTTAATTAATATTCTTTTTTCAGATGAACAGCTCATTACTTGAAAACAGCTTTCACGATTCCTCGTTTTATTCTGGAAAAACAACATTTGGTGGTGCATCATCAAGAAAGAAAAGTATATTGAATGTTACAGCTCCATACCAGGTTTGTTTTTTATGTTTACCCATACCATAGTATGGTAAACATAGTGTCGTTGTCCGGATTGACCACTTGTTGTTAGACCGTCCATCCGTCTGTCTGTCTGTCTGTAGACACTTTACGCATTGTGCGATAACTCAAATATTTTCTATCTGATCGGAACCAAATTTTGGATATGAATTTCTCATCACAAAAGACAGATCGGGTTCTTAAAAAAAAAAAAAAAAAAATTTAGATTCAATTCCTTGCTCAATTTAACAAAAAAATAAATAAGTAACAAAATATATAATAAAATATTATTTGTTTTAAATAATTAAAAACATTTTTTTTTTTTAAGTTAACAAAATTTGAAAAACTAACACCATTATAACTCTGCCAAGGGTACCTCGAGTCACCACACCAAATTTGTTTAAATCGGTCCAAAATCTTGTGTTATGTACTGGTAAATTTGTTTGGAGCAACATTAAATCCAATTCACTAATTCCATCCCATGCCTTTGGACTACTTAGCTATTGATAAGGCTATATTATTTTCTGATGTCTCTTATGCCAATGTGCAGATAATCTGATAAAGAAAGCTATGGTATCTAATTTAAAATAAAGATTCAACAATACACATCACATGATATTAACAGTAGACTTGGACATCTGTGCTGCCTTGCACAGCTGAATATATCACTCTACAGATGGTCTGTGGTCATTACAAATGTTATTGGTTTAATAGAGATGTCAGCTTTCAACATAAACAATACCTGTGATTTGTTGACAGCTCTGCTATATAATTGATATTAATGGGTCAGCAATGAGGTGGCTTATCTTAATCTATATTGTTGGTAGCATTTGATACATTATCATTGTAAACTTAAATTGGACTCTCTTAACCCAAGTATTCTATGTCCAGGTCACCTTTCACATTTAACCCAAGGCTGTGGTGGTGCAGAATTACAGATCCTGTACCAGTGCATTCTCTTATATAAATGCGATTGACCCATAAATTCCAATAATTTGTGTTATGTACATTTGTCTATAATAGTACATAACACCAAAACTCTCATTTATGATTCCGACCATAGTAATTTACTATCGCCAAGGTGATGGGTTAACATCTGCCGATCATGATCGGCCTCTCGTTATCCCTTATGACTGGAGCATCCTGAAATTTTGGGAAAACACTGCCAATGCATTGGCCTAACAATATTTACATTGATCCTGCAAGCCAGTGCATTCTCTTATATATGCGAGGCATTTGATACTGGTTTTTGGTAATTGATGACATATTTCTTTTTACTATAATCAAATCTGATTTACTGCACCAAAAACGACTAATGTAAAAGCAGCATTAATGATGAGTTAGAAGGAAGAAGAGGATTCAGGTTCAATTATTATTCACCCACACTCTGACTTGCACATTTCATATGAATGTGCATTATTTATAAACTAAAAGCCCTGGAAAGTCGGTTTTCATAAATATTTTGATTGTGCTGATGTCAAACAATTGTTTGATGGGTATAAATGCCTCATACAATAACATTCCGGTAATTTCTTCATTGATGCAGAAGAAATTGATGTTGACTGTGAACCTTGCCAAAAGTAGTGGCATTTAATCAAATGAGTGTTTGTTTCAGACTGCTTTGCCGATACGGAAACAAGTTAAAGCGAAGCCATTGAATAACTCTTTCAACACCGTTACAAGTTCAACTGCACGGAGGATAATGGAGACTCTTGAAAGAATGTCTACTCCTTTGTCGGTATGTTTAGTTATGTGGAACATTGTTATTTTTCTACAACTGAGCTTTCAAACCTACAAATCGTGTGTCTGTCATTTGCAGAATGAGGTTCCCAGAGGGTGAATTTAGTGATGCTATCCCACACACCTATTTTACAGAAGATAAAATCCATAATTGAGGCGACTGATGGGTGAACATCACCAACTTCAACTGGGGAAAATCTGGGAACTTCATTCTGATCCTAGGTATCCCATAGCAGTTTAGGCCTGTTTTTGCTTGTACTTCCAGATAGTCTGGTGCCTATAGTATAAGGCATTGTTAAGTTGGTGTGCTAATAGCTACCAGCTTTATTTCAAATGCCGATGAAATAGTTGTAACATTGCTTTGTAAAACCTGCATATAACAAAGTCATTATCCTTTATTCAGTATTAGATTTATCGAGCACAAAATAATGTAGAAGGGATCCAGCTAGCTGGGATCAGAGGAAATTACATGTAGTCAATAAACAATATTATATTTTATATAAATCGATCATATTTAGTCACGTCTTCCGTGCATTATTACCTTCAATTTTCGACATTTCAATCATGGAATAGCATAATTTCATTCTTTGTCCCGTTTGTTCGTTGGCTCTTGAATTCACGGTTTGACCATACCACAAAATCAACGAATTATTGACCCCCACGAATTAAAATGATATCACAGTAGATGGATTACCACTAACTCAATGATGTCTCAATTGCAGCTCAATCTATCATCTCCTATTTATTAATAAATAGTTAAATTGTTTCCTTCTCCCTAGGATGCTAAGAAAATTCCCATGGATAAAAGTCCACAGATGGATTCCTCCTCATTTACCGTAAGCATCGGCATATTCTTTCCAATTAAGATTTTTTTAAAGTTAAATTTCTTCATGGGGTTGTTCTTATTTCAATGTCTGAATTATATAAAATTCAGTGTTAAACATCGATGCGCATATCCTTTGAATTTTATCCCTTATGATTAAGTCTAGTCGAAAAGTAGTTTTATAGTGGTAAGCTAATTCACTTGTGAGTAAAATTTTAGCATTTTGTCATTTAATCCTGTTGGTAATATCATCTATGGTATATTAGTTTACATTACTGACACATAATATTGGGAGTGAGACCCCCTAAACTCGGTCATACGGACACCTTATGGAAATCCAATGTACTCAAAATTTATATTAAGCGGCCTGAAGCAGTCCTTCCCAGGACGCACTCGGCAATTTTCAATTCACGTGTGCTAACATTTGCACTCGTCCCTCTTCTCAAAATACTTGTGTAGACTGTAATTGTTGATTCAATATTGAACTATTTTAAGGTTTATTTAGATACTTTACCATCTCAGTTTAATTATGGCATATTAAAGTTTAACAGGACATAGGTCTATTTCATAATGACATTTTGTTTGAGAAAAACCCAACTTAGTATTATACAGTAATGCCCTAAATAATCGACTCCTTAACCACAGCAGAATTATGGGTAATTTTTAAACCATATTTCCTACTAAATCCTGAAAAATTACCCATAATTCTGCTGTGGTTAAGGAGACGATTATTTAGGGCATTACTGTAGTATGGGTGCTCTCGCTGTGTTTTCCTTGTGGGAAGGACTGCTGAAGCAACACAAATTTAATTAGTTGGTTTACGAACCCGTCTGACATTTTTAACTGAAAATTCACCAATACCCATGTTGTTCAGTTTGTATAATACACCTCACCAAACCATTCTATAAGTCATAATAGCATGGGGAAATGAAAATAATTGAGATATAAATGTGTTTTAGTAAGTTTAATTTGCAAAAGATTTCAGGTTAATATATGAGATTTTCATTCACCAGTGATCATGTGGAATAATTGACAATCGACTCAACTGAGGCCCTCTAACTATGCCCCTGTTTAGTACTTACTTGTTTTTATGTGATTTTGACAAGTAATGATTTGTGTGGTCTTCAGAGTCCCAGTCTTCTCAGCCATTACACAGGTGAGCGATTCAACTGTTGAACAGCCATTGACCGTCTTGTTTGTGAGCCTGAGTAATTGACTATCCAAAATCATAGGATAAAGACCAATTTAGCAATATTACTATGTGTACTAGGGAAAAATGCAGCGTGTTACAATGTATAAAACCCACCGTTGAACCGCTGGAAGTTTCAGTTGAGTTTTTTTCTTTCTCATCTTCAAAAGTACAAATGTAAGTACAGTTTTGTTCCAAAATTCATAAACAATCTACAAATTCATTTTAAGAATTCCTAGACGAACATATATCTGATTAATCAAGATTGTTCATTCATAAATTTTTTACCATATTTCCTATTGAGACTGGCAACAAAATCTCAGCCAGGCCGGGTACCGGAAACAGAGACATTTTTATGTTTACCCATACCATAGTAAGGTAAACATAGTGTCGTTGCCCGGATTGACCACTTGTCGTTCGTCTGTCTGTCTGTCCGTCTGTCTGTCTGTCCGTAGACACTTTACGAGTAATGCGATAACTCAAACATTTTCTATCCGATCGAAACCAAATTTTGTATATGGGTTTCTCAGCCCAAAATACAGACCGAGTTCGAATTTGGGTTTGATCCGAGATTTTGTTACAGTTATGGCCCTTTTTCAACTTAGAATTCACGCATTCTGCCATAACTCAAACATTTTTTATCTGATCGGAACCAAATTTGGTATGCGAGTTTCACAGCCCAAAATATAGATCGAGTTCGAATATGGGTTTGATCTGATTAATTTTAAAGGAGTTATGGCCCTTTTTCGAGGGAAAACAAATCAATTTTTTTTTTTTAACTTTTATAATAATAATATAAAAAATGTCATTGACATTTGTTTTCATTTAGATATTGATGATTATGATAAAAGTTGATAAAAAGATTTCCAATGTGTCCCTTTAATTTTTTTAAATAATTAAAAACATTTTTTTTTTAAGTTAAAAAAATTTCAAAAACTAACACCATTATAACTCTGCCAAGGGTACCCCAAATCACCACACCAAATTTGATTAAATCCGTCCAAAATCTTGTGTTATGTACTGGTAAATCTGTTTGGAGCAACATTAAATCCAATTCACCAATTGCATTTGGACTACTTAGCTATTGATAAGGCTATATTATTTTCTGATGTCTCTTATGCCAATGTGCAAATAATCTGATAAAGAGGGCTATGGTATCTAATTTAAAATAAAGATTCAACAATAAACATCACATGATATTAACAGTAGACTTGGACATCTGTGCTGCCTTGCACAGCTGAATATATCACTCTACAGATGGTCTGTGGTCATTACAAATGTTATTGGTTTAATAGAGATGTCAGCTTTCAACATAAACAATTCCTGTGATTTGTTGACAGCTCTGCTATATAATTGATATTAATGGGTCAGCAATGAGGTGCCTTATCTTAATCTATATTGTTGGTAGCATTTGATACATTATCTTGGACATCTGTGCTGCAGAGTTATATCTTCAGATGGTCTGATATCATTATAATTGTTATTGGTTTAATAGAGAGGTCAGCGTTCAACATAAACAATTCCTGTGATATTTTGACAGCTCTGCTATATAATTGATATTAATGGGTCAGTGGTGAGGTTGCTTATCTGTATACTAGGACACATTATTGTAAACTTAAATTGGACTCTCTTAACCCAAGTATTCCATGTCCAGGTCACACCTACACATTTAACCCATGGGCTTGCTGGCTGTGGCGGTTTAGCATTACAGATCCTGTACCAGTGCATTCTCTTATATAAATGCCAATGACCCATAAATTCCAATAATTTGTGTTATGTACATTTGTCTATAATAGTACATAACAGTATACTCTATAATTCAACACCAAAACTCTCATTTATCCGATCATATTAAATTTTTATCGCCAAGGGATGGGTTAACATCTGCCGATCGTGATCAGCCTCTCGTTTTGGCCTTAGGTTAAAATTTCAAGCGTTATTCCGATAGACCTATAGCCTATAGTCACAAATTTGACATTTAGAACAAGGCATCTTTAACCTCGTGTTCTTTTTCACCCGCAAGAAGTGTGATTCAAAAATATGGGTATCATATATCATCAAAATGATGAAATTGGCCACGGCAAGGCTGTGGGAAATGCCATGGCATCATATGGAATCAAACATGCCCCAGCATTTAATCTGTCGTGGGGCGTTTTTACTTATTAGAAGGGGGCTGCTACAATCGAAGCTTCGAAGGATAGTAAATTATTACTCATAGATGCTGAATTATGCTGATAGATGTGGGGGGGGGCAATAATGTGCATGTTTGAACTTTGACGTTTTGTCTTAGCTAGCATCTATCACATTCTATGTCTCTGGATTGTGATAATACAGTGTACTTGGCATACTGACCTGTCAACATCTTCATGGTTCTTAAGAAGTAGTTATAAATCTGAAATTTTATATTAATTTTGTTGTACTTTCATTTGGTAATGTAATGATTACGATAGTAACTGAATCTTTGGCACTTTTATTATGATGGAACATTTTATATTTTTTGTAGCCTGCTAGTTACAAGAGGCCAGCAGCTTCACGATACAGTATAGGTGGAATTGGGGCATCCAGTTTTAAAGAGGTAAACAATTGTCTTAATGAGCGGTCTTATAATAACCTGCAAAAAAAGTATACTGACTCATTGGTACTCTATTGTTGTTTGTAAACATCTGTTGTCCTGGTCTAGATTTTTTTCCACGTACCAAATTGAAAATAAATCACTGCATTGCAACTTTTGTCATCACAAATTTTTTTTACCCCTTATTTTTAACTTAATACTCACTGATGAGTAGTTGGTCGTTTGTTAAACTTATTATCTGAACAAATCCCACCAATTAATAGAAATTCTTCTGCTCTTCTTTTATTTTTTCGTCTGCTCTTTTTTTCCTGAACACCCCTCCAACTGAATAATAGACCATAGCAGTACACTATTTCAAAAAATCTCCGTTTCAAACTATCAATTTGAAGGGGAAAATCATTATCCTTTATAAACAATGTACGCTAATGTGCTATAACAACACCTGTTTACCCTCACAATATGAGAGATATGTACAAATTATGTAAAAAAGTTGTTTAAAAAAAAAAAACCCCGAGTTGGACAGGAAATATTTGCAACCCCCCCCCCCCCCCCCCCCCCCCCCACTGCATTATCTAGACTATGAACCCAACTAGGGTATGTGCTCTGTCTACCATCTGAAATTATGACTGTGCGAGAAAATAAATCAAAACATTTTTCATGTTACATTTCTAAAAAAAAAGCCACCGGTCAAATAAAGCCACCTTAATCGGGGGATGTATGACTTAGCGGCCTTTTATTTCATGCTGGAACATAGACAGCTTGTTAATCTGTTGCAGACACTCTTTTTGCCTGTCAGATTGCATTAAACTGTGAAAGTCCTCTTGAATTTTTACTTTTATAAGTTTTATTATTGAGTTGTAACGCTATGATTAATCTTCGTAACATCACCTTTTCTTCACTAGATTAACACAAGAGCTCCACCGACTAGCCGACTTACTGTTCCAAGTATTGCTTCTATTGCAAAGAACAGACAGACAAGGATACCGGGCCCTGATCACAACACATCATTTTCTTTAGAGGTATGTTGTTTTCTTGCAGTTATTATCATCATCATACTCATCTGCGTGGATTTTTCTACGCTTTTTAGGAGTCACGGGCTTGAGAATATACAGAGGATATAGAAACTAGCACTTTCATGTAACTCAGTGTAATGATACAGTTTAATGTATTTCCTAGATTGTTTTTATTACTATTTTATGCAAATGGAGCATGAGGATATTCATAAAACTAAGGGGAAGTCTTGTCTTTTGTTAAAAAAACAAGACTTTCTGTGAATTGGGAATCTAGGGGTCAGAAATTGGGGGAATAATCTGCCTAAATAAAATTCCTGGTCTGACATCTACGATTGAATGATAATTATTATCCTCTCTCAGAGAATGGGATATGATGTACTAGATTACATGTTAATGGTCTGTCTTTATTAGTCCATCTACATAAAAAATTATTATGGGCATAAGCCTTCACAAGAAGTTTTGAAAGGAGAGTCAAATAGCGTTTCTAACATATCCCATTCTGAAGTTCTCATCTGCTATGCCCACAAACTCTGGAGGTGGTCTTTGCCTTCTTGTGATATATAGTGAAGACTGGCATGCTTAGTCTGCCTGAAAACTTGTTTGTCTGCATGAATATCTTGCAATGATACTTATTCACTGTTTATCAAATTTGTATGCCCTTTGCTTGTTCTGTGAATCCAGATAATCTATAATCAGTGATATTAGCTTCTTTGTTAGGCCAAAGAAAAAAATACTTGTGGTTTGGCTTTCCCGACCTACCCTATTTTAAACCCCCTACCCTAAAGTTTTTTTCATTATTTTCAGAAAATGTTTTATAAAAAAAAAAATTCAGTGTCTCAAAATGAGTCGTTATATGTCATTTTTTGAGGCTTTGTTTTTATTACTGTCTATACAAAGATAATCAAAATTTATACTGTTATCGAAATCTTGCACAAGATATGAAAATCCATAAGACAATGTCAAAAATAAAATAAAATGTCAAGCCTACCTACCGACCCTATTTTTTCTGACGTGTAACCCAAACCAGATGTTTATTTTTCTTTGGCCTTATCAGCTCATCCCTGAGGCCTAGCTTTTTATGTGACATATCTATTTAGCGAGCTTTCAAATACATCCACCAAAATGGAGGCTCTCAGAAGATAGCTACCAATGTTTGGTTGTATATAATAGTGCACTTCGCAGTTGATTTCTTTAAGCTAATTTCAAATTGGAGGCATCATCATTTGCTTGTATCAAACCCAAGAGTTTGAAGGTGTTATTTTCTTGGTCCTAAAAGTCCTGGATAAATTTTTTTTTTTATTTATTAATGTTGGAGATTTTGTAGTCTATTTCTCATTGATAAATAATTGTGATTGTCAGGAATTCTCCAATAATATTACCCTGACATCGCTGTTATTTGGTATGTGACCGTAATCTTAATGGAAATTGTCACTTTCTTGCAGTCTGGTAGGGTGTTCCCACTAAGTCCAGCAGAGGAACCAAGATCTGTGTAAGTTCAGTTATTTAAATTGTCATTTTCTTTAAATAGTTATGAATAATGTTATTAGATATGGCTATTCTCTTGTCAATTATGTTCACTATTCTGAACACAAATTTGATTTCTGAATTCCACTCGCTCATTTCCTTGCCTCCTTTCCTACAGTGCTTCTAACTTTCTCTGCTAGTTAATTCAAACTCTTAAATTGGCCTGAAGTGCATATTTTCAATTTTCGTTTCTTACACGAAGATATTAGTGTTGATTTTTGTGCTCCATTTCTCCTTGCTAATTTTAAATGCCAAAGCAACACTGTTGTATTTTTGCAGAATCAAAGATTAAAAGTAAAGCGACACCAATTTAATTTGTTGGTTTACGACCCATGGACAAATTGCAAAAAATATTTCAAGTGAATATATGAGATTTGCAATCACAAGTTTACCAGTATCGTGTGGACTAATCGCCAATCGCTATGTCTAGATCTGCCTTGGTTTTTAGCTCAACTTTACTTGGTAAAGTTTGAGCTATTGCCGTGGGTTGGTGTCCGTCCATCCACAATTTTCTTTGACTCACCCTACAGGCCGCATCCCTCATCCGATCTTCTCCAAACTTCATATGGATCTTCGGGGGAGACCTCTAGATGGGAGCCATCAATTTCTTCCGAAAATCGTTGAAAAACATAGCCGCCGGCAGCCATTTTTAATTTCAAATTTGAATCCATCGGCACACCCTGCATTTATTGGAGAGATGTTTTGAAAATTTACTGGCATGTTTAGGATCACCTCCAGATGGGAGCCATCAATTTTATCCGAAATTCGTTACAAACATGGCCGCCAGCAGCCATCTTGGATTTTACTCTTTGCATGACTAAATCATTGACACACCAAAATTCGTTAAAAAATATGGCTGCCAGCAGTCATCTTGGATTTCAGCCCTCAGCCCACATTTATTGGAGAATTGTTTTGAAACTTTGCAGGCATGTATAGGATCAACTTCTGATGAGAGCCATCGAATTTGTAAAATTTTCGATGAAAAACATGGCTGCTGGCAGCCATCTTGGATTTTACTCTTTGCATGACTAAATCCTTTGGCACACCCTACAATCCACATCCCTCAACCGATCATCACCAAACTTCATGCAGATCTTCAGGGTGTCCTCTAGATTGGAGCCATTGATTATTTTTCCGAAATTCATTATAAAACATTGCTTCCCAAGTTGAGCTACAGTGTCATTTTCACTTACATTTTCTCTACCCCCCCCCCCCCCCCCCCCCTTCCATCTAGTGATTTTAGTGATAATCTATTAATCTGTGTTTTTTGTAGCATGCGGAGAGATGATACAGTACCTGTTCAGTTTGACCGTGTTCCTCCTCTTGGGGCTGAGGAAGGCTATGATAGGGATTCTGGCCGAAAAATGAAAAGAGATAAAAGTTACACGAGCAGACCTTCCATTCGGAATGAGGATGAATATGTGAGTACCATTTACTTATACTGTTCTTATGCCTACACATTATATTCCTAAATGAAAAACAAATTACATCATATAAAAACAAAACATTATTAATGTAAACTGTTAATACTGTTGTTCATAAAATGCTTAGTATACTCCAGACCTCTGACATTGAAACAAGGGCAGGGAGATTCTTTGAGATTCAGGCATGCTGTTTTTGTAATTTTGTGACTGCTGCAGTTAACAAGCCTTTGAAATGTTAGGTTTTCTCAGACAAGTATTCAGCCACTAAACGTTAGAGCCACATAACTTTTTTGTGTGCATAATTCAAATTCAGACATACGCTAATATTACGCAACTCAGAATCAATGGATTGCATTATATGGAAAAAACAAGTACTGAATTTGTTTTATGTGTACTAATATCATGTATGGTACACACAATAAAGTGTCCGGATCAACATCCGGATTTTTCAAAAAGCCAGCACTGCTGATTTCGAGTCTATATGGTTGAAGGTATGGGTTAATTCTATTTGATGCCAGACATGCATTATTGCAAATTATCGGTTGACAACAAAAATTCCCAGCTTATTCTAATATCATGGCACTGGGACGTCCCGTTGTGGTGCCAGGTGGCATCAAAAGCGTTAAACATCTGCCGGTCATGATGGGCCTCTCTTTTTAGATTGATATTTATGTCGGGCACTCTACTAGCAAGCAAAGAATCCGTTATATGAGACAACATGTATTGAATTCAATTTGTTTTATTTTATCTAGGTTCATGCTCCTGATCTTCGGACAGAATTCAAACTGGCACCAAAGAGTTTACCAAACTTCAATTTTGGAGACAGTAATGCCCACAGTCACTCTCAGTCAACTCCCAAGAAAACAAATATTGAATCATTTCCAACAACAACGAAAACATCATCAGCGATGTCTTGTTCACAAGACCCCAAGAGGCCTTCATTAACAAACTATAGTTTTTCAAATCCAATTGCAAAGACTCCGCCACCTTCAAATGGAAATAACAAGAATGGATCTTCAGTGAGTTGTAGCATTCTTTTTTACCAGTGCTAATTTTATACCCAGATGGTGATCTTGGATTGGAATGGACAACCCTCCCTTACTTGAAATTGGGTTCTTTTAATTCCTATCAAATAAGATAGAGGATCCAGTTAGGTTTAAACATAAATTATCTATGCATCTGCTAACCGACCGACTCAACGGTCAGAACCCCAGATCCTATTTTTTTCCCGACCGTGAAAATAATGCCCTGGAGGGGTCTCATTAGCAGAAACACAGATAATTTTTGTTCGGCCTTATGAATAGGTTCTTACTATGCATCGTAAATTCCTTTGATGGTCAACTTTACGGAAACCTTTTGTTACTGTTGGGCAACAGCTTCCTACTTTGTGTTAGTCAGTCAGGCTCAGTGCTGTAAAGTTTGTTGTCACTTTGTGTAGTGACTTTAAATCTGAACATTTCCAAGCAATGAATAGGAATCCTTCTGTACTTCTACTGTCTTTCTGTCTGTGTCGTCTACATTTTTACTAGAACACTCCTCCAGATGAATAATAGATCATTCCAATATATACTGTTAGGCCAAATAAAAAAGGAACTTCGTTTCTCAGAGACCGCCGCGTCTTAAAAAACTGTGCGCATTGGCACTTTTTATCGCCGGCTGATAATAAACTTACTACCCTACCGCGCATTTTCCCAATTTTCACCGTTGAGATTGGCAGGATGAAAGCAATGTAGGTATATAGAGTTATGCCTCTTTGGTGGTAAAAGTATAACTGACCGGGTTGTGAGATCGAGCACACCTCGTTGTTTCCGGTATGAAAAATGGCCACGCTCTTAAATAATAAATGTTGCCGTGTTTGGAAAGAAGCTGGGAGCACCTCTTCAACACCTTGTACCATGGACAGTTATATCATGCCCTAATACACATTCTTTTCAATTCCTTCGGGAGAAGGTTATTGACGAAAACAAACTGATAATTCTTACTGAATACCGAGAGGAAACTCGGGCGAACAATTTTGAAATCACTTTTCACACTGTTTCAAGTTCGCGTTTCAAACTTGAAAACATCGGATTTTGATTGTGTTGATGAACAGTTAAATGCCTCTGATGTTGCAACAACGTTCGGATGTTCTGTCGATACATACAAATCGAAATAATTATAAAAAATGACGACATTGATGTTACAGTTCCAAATTCCAGTCATAAAAAGGATATATATAAAAGGAAATTACGACCAGAAGATGATGAGGGTTCGGCAAAGATTAGTACATTTTTTAGACAGAATGATACTGAAAGCCAGACACGTGTAGATGACAGTCAAGTTGCACAAATTCGCCTTCTGTGGAGTTAATTCTTGAATATTAAAATACATTTTCCAAGCCCTTGAATTCCTTAGGTTTCCGACCCCATCCGGAAAACCCTTGACTCCCTTCAAACCATGGGGGAAAAAGTCACGAATAGTTGCCCAATAGACGATAGTAAGATCATTATAAATAAGAATTTCAATAAGCATGGGGAGACTCAAGCTGAAAGTCCGAGTTTAGTCCCCTGCTACATGTAGCTTAGCAAGGGGACTGAAATGTTTTACGGAAGAGTGGTAACGTCGGAAGAGCTATACTCGTCCTTGACCTCGGTTAACGGTATACTCGTATGGCGTGCATCTATACTCACAAATCGACTCCACCCACCCCACATGTACAATTTTACTTATATATCAGGATGTTTCCACCCACTTTGGTGTTCTAAAAATCACCGGAAAGAGATCCGTTAATTAGTTTAATATAACGTGACTGCCATTCTGAGTGAAGGTCAGAGTATAGCTCTTGCGATGTTACCCCGCCACCCCTGTTCTGCAGCTTGGGGAGACCAGCGATGTATCACTCTGATCCCAGTTTGACCTTTGCACTGGCCTCCACATTGCACCATAGATTTCACGCCTGTCCACATTCCTAAGATTTCAGTAAATCACCTTTAAAAAAACGCTGGGTGCTTAGTCCGAGAATACACATTTTTGCAAGCACCGTTTACAAAAGGACACTGGTTGACATCCTCGTTCGTTTCTGAAGGCACTGTCCGCCGTCGTGATTGTGTCGGTAGGTAAACTTTGCTACCGTCCAACGTTAGCCGATTAGATGTGACATGCTGATGGCGCGTGCATGTGTATTTCTCCGTGTCTCAGATGCATGGAACTGGCGTTTCAGCCGCTGTTGTAAAATAGAACATTTTCTTATGCATGCGCGAACCATGGTCGCTGCCGCCGAACTGTGCCCCAACCCGGGACCGGACCCATTTAGTTTTCCCTAGCGGAAACCCTGCATTGACATGAATTTTATTAACACGATCTGCAATGCACTGTGTTTATAGACCCTCATGTGAATAAATTAGAAGAACGTGCATGCTCTTTATAAAAAATGTTTGAACCTTTCATTGGGTATAATGACCCCAAAAATAATAAAATTTGTCTGCTTCTATATCATTTCTAATTGCATATATAAATTCCTTCCCAAATGGAATATAGTGTCAGACTGACTGGGTTCTTTCCCATTTCAGATCTATTATCATTTAGCTGCATGTTCTCTGTCCACCACCTAAGGCTTTCCATGTTATATGGATCAGAAATTTGAATAAGGAATGTTTTGTTACACGGTATCATTAAAATAAAATTATAGTAAACAAAAACCTGCCTACCTCATCTGAAAAATTTGAAATAAATAATAACATATACCTGCCTCCCTCATCACTTTTGAAAAAAAAATTCTCTGAGAAACAAACACCTTTTTTTATTTAGCCTTATAAATGGATGGGAGGATCCATTTAATATAGAAAGGGTTAAATTTCACCAACATTGTACTATCTATATAAAAGGCTAGCATACCCTATACATTGTTTGATGAGTTAAAGAGACTATCTTAGACAAAATAGGTGTCAACTATGTACTAAGATTTTCATTTTTCACATTCCTTTGCAGAACTTCACCTTTAGCTCACCCCTGGCTGTGGATGAAACTTCTACCTCTCGGTCTGTGAAATTTCCTGAACTGTCTAACGAATCTGGTAAGTATTCTAAATGATCTGTCTGATTTGGAAATTCGCAGTTGAAAATTATTGCTTGTGGCCATTGAATCGTCTCACAAATTCACAATGAAAACGGGTGAGTTATCAACTGATTTCAAGGTATCGTTTGGCAAAGATATCGTACAAAAAATAAAAATTAGCTTCATAGTGAAGTCATTGATATTAAGAAGTATATACATGGTCCAAAATTTAGAAATATGTTATCATTAAGGCCAAAAAAAAAGAAGTTATTTTGATTCTCAGGCAATTTTTTTTTTTAAATCAATGCGGGGGCGAGGGTTTTATTTCAGTTTTTTTATTTTGTTCTGCCCATCGTAAGCGTGGGTTATTATACCTTCCCAGGTTACGAGAAAATGTAGGGAGAACATTGTAATGGATATAAACTGATTTAATCTGATATAATTGAATGACAAATTATGACATTGTACTACCCTTATTGGGATTACCTTGAATAATATATATGTTGATATGATTTTAATATCGGCACAATCATTTTTATACGACCTTTTTGAAGAAAAAAAGGTCGTATTATGTAATCAGTCTGTCCGTCCGTCCGTTAACATTTTTGGTTTCCGATCGATAACTCCAGTTTGGATTATTTGATCTGAACCAAAGTTGGTATGTGTATTTCCCAGCTAATGATACAGGCCAAGTTCGAATATGGGTTCCGTCTAGTTATTTTAATGTGAGTTACAGCCCTTTTTCGACTTAGAATTTGACCAATTTCATAACATTTCGGTTTCTGACCAATAACTCCAGTTTTGATTATTTGATCTGAACCAAAGCTGGTATGTGTATTTCCCGGCTAAAAATACAGGCCAAGTTCGATTATAGGTTCTGTCTAATTATTTTCACATGAGTTACAGCCATTTTTCGACTTAGAATTTGACCGCATTTTGGCATTGAAATTAGGGGTATATCAGATATTCTTCAAATGTAAGCCCAAAGTATTATTTTATTTTGTGGTAGTACAATTCAAAATAGCTGAAGGGCGTATTTTGCCACGCCCTAGCGATGCTCTTGTTAACAACGTGCAGAACTGCATATTTGATTCAGATAAAAATACGGAAAGTAAACACTGTCAAAACAAAAAGTTAAAGTGATCTAAACTATCATAGAAAGTCTTGATTCACTTATTCCGCTGACTAGTTGGAGACTCTGCACCGCAATGGATGATAAACAATAACAACTGTATTGCGCTCAGGTTTGCGTTACTTCGATCGCAATAGTGTAGCAAGGGGGAAAACTCTTATCTTGCAGGGTTATACTTACTTACTGTGCAAAGCTCAGGTCAATATCTAAATCCTGCTGATCTTTTATCTAAATATTTCAACACATTTGACCAATAAACTTGGGGGTTTGGACAATCTGTCATGACAATATACCTGATAGTTATCGTTTGGTCTTTTCTTAAATACCCACACATACACCATTGTTAGCTCAACTTTACTTTGTCAAATTTGAGCTATTGCCATGGCTTGGTATCCGTCATCTGTGTGTGTGTGATTCGTCAACAATTTCCTTTAGCACGGGCTACAGGTCGTACCTTTGGTCTGATCATTATGAAATTTGTCATAGCTAAGTTAATATTGACATGTAGATGGGAACGAGTCATTTTGGGGTCATTCGTCAAAAAAACATGGCTGCTGGCAGCCATCTTGGATTTCAAAATGCAATCCATTAGCACAGGCTACAGGTTGTACTGTTCGTCTGATCATCATCAAATTTGTCATGGATGTTAATATTGACATGTAGATGGGAACGAGTAATTTTGGGGTCGTTCGGCCAAAAAACATGGCTGCCAGCAGCCATCTTGGATTTTACTCTTTGCATGACTAAATCCTTTGACAATGGCTACAGGTCGTACCTTTAGTCGGATCATCATGAAATTTGTCATAGATGTTAACAATGACATCTAGATGGAAATAACTCATTTTGGGGTCATTCGGCCAAAAAAATGGCAGCCAGCAGCCATCTTGGATTTTACTCTTTGCATGACTAAAGCCATTTGTCATGGCTGTTGACATTGACATGTAGATGGGAATGAGTCATTTTGGGGTCATTCGGCAAAAGACATGGCCGCCAGTGGCCATATTGGATTTCAAAGTTCAATCCATTAGCACAGATTACAGGCCGGAGTGTTCGTCTGATCATCATGAAATATGTCGTGGATGTTATTATTGACATGTAGATGAGAATGCATCATTTTGGGGATATTCGGCCATAAAACATGGCCGCTGGAAGCTATCTTGGATTTTACTCTTTGCATGACTAAATCCTTTGACAAAGGCTACAGGTCGTACCTTTTGTCGGATCATCATGAAATTTGTCATGGATGTTAACATTGACATGTAAATGGGAACTAGTCATTTTGGGGTCATTCGGGGAAAAAAAAAAATTGGCTGCCAGTGGCCATTTTGGATTTTACTCTTTGCATAACTAGACCTTTCAACTTTTCACATTCCTAATCACTCCATTGACTGTAACACATGAAATTATTCCCTTTCCAAGTTGAGCTACAGTGTTATTGACACTTTCATATTTAGCTCCTAGTCGATATTTGATACAACTAATTTCCATGTGACAGTTTCATATCTTCGCGTTACCGGTTTACAACTACGTTGAAATCCAAAATCCAAATAAAATGGTCCAACATGGGCCATTTTTATCGGTGCGGCGATGCCTGAGATTCAAAACCCTTTTTTTTTGGGCCTAAAATAGTGTATTTAATTGATAAAATGTTGTTGAAATACAGGTGTATACAATGAGACGTGAATATAAAAAAAGTTGATAATGTCAATGTTTAATCAAAATATATACATTCTTTCATGTAAAGATTTCTTGAGTGTTTTACATTGTATAGTGGCCCATTACTCTAATATATTGGTATATGAATAAGCAATCCTCAATAATATATCCTCCTCTCACTATTACCTTCCTAAGCTTTATATACGTTCAACACATAAAATCATAAACTCGTCTGTATAATTACATAATAACCTACATGTATTGTTTCCCGAGCTCGGCCACATGCAATTAGCACTTTCTTTACTTCTACAATTTTTCTACTTTCCTGAGGGGATAGCTCAACAAAAGCAGATATCTACTTGCTGCTAAATCATTTTCCCCTTTTCCATTCTACTCATGTTTTCATTATGAAAATGTTGTCCACCATAATTGTAAATCTTGGGGCTGATAAATAGTGTTTAAATTAAGATTGAAAGTGGCACCTCGTGGCTTCAGATGCACATGTTTATAAATAACTAGAGTTTGCTGTTTCTCTAGAAGTTTGTTATATAAACTTCTGTCATTGCTGCCCAATAACTTTTAAATAATATATAATTAATATATAATTAACTTTTAAATGAAAATAATTTAATCTACACAATACAAGACCTTTACTGTCACGTTTTGGCTTTCCTTCTTTATCATTCTATTCATTGCTCAGAAAAAAATAAACTCATTCCCAAAAGGGTTAAATTTCTTATTCCAATTTCAGCGCATTCAGGGAATATTTCCAACAGGAGCTGTGCTAAAGATATAGCATTTGGTGGTAACCTCAAACTGAACAGTGAAGCCAGTAGTGGTGTGATCAAAGCAAGTAGTGACAATCTAGCATCGACTAGTGGACAGTTTAAATCAGGTAGTGATTTATCATCACCTGGCAGTGGACCATTCAAGCCTGCTAACATTATGAAGCAGGGAAGTGTTATGGATATTCTGGGAAAACTGGATAAATCTTCAGACGGTAAACCAAGTGCTTTCAAGGCATCGCCTGTTCTCAAGCAAGGAAGTGTTATGGACATTCTAGGAAAGTTTGAAAAGAAAGGAGAATCTAATGGGCAGACCTTCACTGGTATGTGTGCTTTGAACATATGAAGGAACACTTTGTAAAAAGATAATTATTTTAACCTTGTAACATGATGGAAGGTCGTTTTTGGAAAACATTTTTATAAATAATTTTGGGACACATGACAGTTGTGTGTATCTTGAGTATTTGGGCCATAGTTGCTTGTATTAATGGTAAAAAAAACATCAAAATGTGGGGAAAATAACAAATTAAAACATATTTGATGGTAGAAAACAAATTGGCAGGAAGGATCTACAAATACTCAAGATGATGAGATTAGCAAGGGATTTCACTGTACTTCTTGAAGCAGCAAATTTAATATACCCCAAACATACTTGTAATGATATCCATCAATTGATGATTATAAAATATAACTTGCCGACCAACCTTGGAATTTTATTTAAGTATTAAGAAGGGAGTCAGATATTTTCAGCCTTAACCGATTATCAAAATTAAGAAAATTCTTTCTACATTCTATTGCTATTTCCTACCGATGAAAAGAATGATGTTTTGTTTGCTCTCTGTAATACCAGAAACAATTGGAGTTTCCATTTATAAATGCAGGCATATGTATATGCCAAAGTGTATGATTTCGGATTATCACCAAATATAAGGAATTTTTCTCATGGCAGGAAAATTGATGCAGGATAGTGCTAACAAGTCGGACCAGTGGTCCAAGTTAGGTAACTCGGATAATAAGTGGGAGTGCCCAACCTGTCTCATCCAGAATGAAAACAAGATCTCTCAGTGTGTGGCATGCCAGAGTAAAAAGCCAGGAATTGCAGGTGTGTATTATATATTGGATATGTGGCTAGTGCCATCCATTAAGGCCATACAAAATAAATACCTATCATAACCCCCACCCTGATATTGGCCTGCCCCAGATTTTATTTATTTTTTACTTTACACTCAAGATACTTCCACACCTCACTCACTCATGGTTGAAATGGATTAGAGAAAAAAATCCACAATTGCCATACAAATTCCAAAACAGAGAGATCGGGAACATATTAAATATTATTGTGGGATCTCTTCGGATGTAGCATTCATTTATGGTTCACACCTTTCTCAACTCTTGAGGGGGGGGGGAGAACCTCACTGATTTTTTGGCGGGAAGAAGTATCGCTTCGACATAGACGGCATGGAGCGCTGTACACAGTCGTGTATATAACATTATTAGTCGAGTTTTTCAAAAACTCGACTTATGGTTTGACGAGGGACGGTTGGCGGGCGGGCGGACCTAAAGAATGCCTTATAACTTTGACATTTGTGAACGGATTCAAAAAAAATTGGGTATGGCAGTTGCTCCCAATGACTATCCACTGTCTGTAGAAAATGGGTCACGTCCGAACTTTTTTACAAGAGTTATCCATCTTAGATGGTTTTTAGTTAAGTTTTTCACCGTTAGCGCGATAACTCACGCAAATATTAACCAATTTCAACAATATATGGTATATTTGACTCTTGCAACAATATCTCGGACGAGTTCGAAAACCTGGTTTGTCCGAATTTTTCTTCCGGAGTTATGGGTCTTAGTGTGTCTATTTTTAGCAATTTTATCACCGTTCGCGAGATAACTCGATGAAATATTAACCGATTTCAATAATATTTGGTATATGAGTCTCCTGCAACAATATCTCGGACGAGTTCGAAAATCAGGTTTGTCGGAATTTTTTTCGCAGAGTTATGGGTCTTAGTTTGTCTAATTTTAGCAATTTTATCACCGTTGGCGCGATAACTCGATGAGATATTATCCGATTTCAACAATATTTGGTATATGAGTCTCCTGCAACAATATCTCGGACGAGTTCGAAAACCAGGTTTGTCCGAATTTTATTTCGCAGAGTTATGGGTCTTAGTTTGTATATTTTTAACAATGTTATCACCGTTAGCGCGATAACTCAATGAAATATTAACCGATTTCAACAATATTTGGTATATGAGTCTATTGCAACAATATCTCGGACGAGTTCGAAAATCAGGTTTGTCCGAATTTTTTTTCCAGAGTTATCACTGGAGTTATGGGTCTTAGTTTGTCTATTTTAATCTCAATTTTATCACCGTTAGTGCGATAACTCAATGAAATATTTTAACGGATTCAATTGCTATTTGGTATAGAGGTCTATTGCAATAATATACCACCGTCCAATTTTTTTTCCCGGGGGTTGTGCACCTTATTGGCAGAAGTTTGGTTCGACTGCCAAAAAACTCGACAGAAGCATCTTAGATGCGTACCCCTTGTTTTTTAGTGTATCCTACGAAGATCCCCAAGTACGGGGACTGTTGAACAATCTCCCTAATTAGATAATGGACACAAGCAATAGGAGCGTTAATCACAACTATTTACATGCATGGTATTGTAACAGAATCCTGATCATTATTTCTTTTGAGTTGTGCCGCACAGTTTATGCACATTGGCAACATTTTTCCAGTCGATTGACAAATGGGAAACATGTTTTTTTTTCCAGCTTATTATATGAATAATATCTATGATAACACTCATACCACACATTTCAACATCACAAAGCATAGTTGACATTATTACAGTATTACTTCAAGTTTCCGAAGAACTGTAGTTGATGACTGCGGTTATGAAGAAGCCTTCCGCAGGTTGATCATGACTTCTGAATCCTTTACCACAAAGAACGCAGTCTGATTGCGAAATGGCAACGTGGTAAATTTACCGCTGTTAATTACGCGGTAATACCTGTGGTCAACCTCGATAAGGAGGTTCAATTAATTTGAGCATAGATTTATATGAATTTGTTAGTATGTGTTGAATGTTATGTTTGAAAATATTATTTACACTAACAAAGGACCATATTGAACTTATTATCTGAACATTTCCCAGTAGAACTACTAATCAATGAGTATTTAGTGAAGAAAGTGTTAACCTTTCAATGACTGGAGCTTCTTAAAATTTTGCGAAAACCCTGTGCCAATGCATTCTCTTATATATGCAAGTCTCCCATACGGAGCCTTGCGTATAAAAGAGAATATATTGGCCTAACAATATTTACCTTGACCTTGTTAGCCAGTGCATTCTCTTATATATGCAAGGCTTCCTATGGGAGACTCGTATATATAAGATAATGCACTGGCACAGAACATATAATGCTGCACCAGTGCTGCTCCCTCATAAAAGTGTTAAAATGTGTATCTCCTCATCCCTAATATTGATAGAGGCTCGTATGGCTGAATTCACCTCTCTTTTAAATGTATTCTGAACACTTACAGGATCAACCAACAACAAGGCTAAGCCCATTGGTGTGCTAACCAACTTCCAAAGTCCAGCTGACTCATGGGAATGTCCAGATTGCATGATACAAAATAAAGCTGATGCTTCAAAATGTGTGGCGTGCACAGCGGCTAAGCCTAACTCGGGTAATGATTCTAATAATCATCATGTGTTTTGTGCTATATACTCTTATATTGCTTAAATTGCTCTGTCCATTAACATTTGGAAGTTCATGTCATAACGTTAGGCCAGATAATATTAATAGTTCTTTTCTCAGGGATTTTTTTTGTCAAAGTGATGAGGCAGATATTTATATTTATTGTCATAGTATCTGGTTCTATTACACCTTGGAACCTCGATTCAGGTTTAGAAACCTCTTGTATTCCCTGACCTATTTAAGGAGGGTATCGGTGAATATTGAATAGGGATTTTCATGCATATCTCCAAAGCTAAATTGGCAAGTGCCAGTGGTTCTTGGTTTCACTGATATAATATTGAAAACAGTCCATATTGCACTATATTTTAAATATATTTGATGCTTTGTTGGCACGTTTGACTTGTTTGTAGATTTACCACAGGTATTTGGCCAAAAAAAAAATTCATAAAAATATATCAAGGCTGATAGTGAAAATAGGAGGTAAAAAATCATCCTCACAAAAGCAATTTTTTTTATCAAATTGATCTGGAATTCTAGCATTATGTGCCCAAGTAATCATATTTTTGGTTAAAGTTTAGCTTTCCGTTGTACTTTAAACAAGTGAGCATAGAAAATCATTCGAAGTTGTCAATGAAATAAATTTTTTGGTACCCGTCCAATGAAAAATCAAAAAATCAAATAATCCAACTTCTAAATCACCGAAATCTATACTATTATCATCAAACTAAATAGCCCTATTGTCAAACAGACGTTGTTTCATGAAGTACAGCTAATTTGGGGGTGGTACTCAACATACATCGAGTTTAATAACGATTTAGGTTTTTTTTTCCGTCAGTTTTACAGATTTCTTTTCGCGGGAGGCCATTTTGCAAAACTGAAAGCAAAACTAACTTGAACTTTATTAAATTAATTTTAATATCTCTCTTTTAATTGATATCTGGCATTCTTAATGACAAAACTCATGCGGTGGATATATAATACCCACTAGATAAGGAATTAGATAAAACATTTTTTTTTATCGATGTAAAATTATTTTATTTGGTGTCATTTACTGCAGCGTTTCTCGAATTTGTTTCCCACTTTAAAAATGGCCTCCCGCGAAAAGAAATCTGTAAAACTTTTGTATACATGTATTATGTAGTGTTCTTTTACACATGTACCACTTTCAGTTATGGCTCAGCCTCATTTTCTTAATAGTCAGGTTTATAGCTCATTAAATAGCCTACTAATTAAAGGTCACCACTGACCATCACTGGGGTCTGTGAATTTTACATTCAATGGTGTCATTTACAATTCTAAGTTAACCCATGCATGGTCTTGCCTCCACCACTATAATTGTCAGCATTGCGATAAAAAGCCTCCCCCCTCCCCCCCCCCCCCAAATATTCATGCTATTAATTAACTTGTCTTACCACTACCAACAGTGATTTCACACAGTTGTCCATTGATAGTGTGTTATCAAAACAATTAACACATTTATTGATCCAAACTGGAAACATATATCACACCTGAGTCTTGCTTGCTGACAGCTGTGAGAACAATGTTAGGTGTCTTCAACTGCGAGACTGAAAGTTGAGATTATCACACCTTACAATGAAGATTACAACTTATCTACATTTCAAAATGTGTCAGTTCACCACTCCCTGTGTTTGGTAAAAGATCTTTTGAAAACAAATTCAATTGTGCAGCATATTCAAATCTGAACCGGACTTCGAGCGGTATAAATGAGCGTGCGCTTTTAGGATTTCGTTTCGTTTTGGTTATTGTTGGCATTTTTAAACAACCGTTTATAAAACAAAATAAGAAAATAATTGCTGCCATTCTACCAAAACGATGCTATTAAATACTGCCATTCTCTCAATTGTGTTTGGGTGTTATTCATAGTTATCAGGGTGATGATGTGAACACAAAGACTCCATATCTGAACCATTATTTCATAATTTTAATTTACACATTACAGCTCTCCCTATTTTCGTTGTATAGCGTCGATATCAATTTAAACTTTGTAACACCAACTTTGCCTTATTTTTGTGGCAGGGAGAACTGACTTTACCCTTAAAATATAGTCTGGGCTGGTCCCTGCTTCATTTATACTTCCATATCTTAAGTGAAAGGGTGTATTTTAATATTATGAAATGAAACCTGAGGTGAATGAAATTATCGGATAGACAAGTAACCGGTGCATAAATATATTGTACCGGGAAAATAAAAAATTTGATGCGGCGACATTTTCGAGACTCGTGCGGTGCTTGAGAACACAGGAATTTTATTTTATTGGCATAATACCTGTGAGATTTACATGTATTTGTTGAGATTTTTTAAAAGTATGTCTAATGTTTTAACTTCATAAAACAATTCTAAAAACAAATTTAAAGAGATGATCATTTACTGAACAAACCACCAGTTTAATGTCATGACGTTTCAATCATATATCTGCTTTAGCTGCCTGATTATAACTTTTGCTCGGGATATTTGCAAAGAAATCCCCATTTAAAATTGTTCACTTGACCTATCTAAAATATAATTTACATGGATCGTTATAAATAAAAAAAACAATCATTTGTCAAATTATGATTATTTTCCTACAAATAAGACATTGGTGTTTCTCCTGGCAATCAGTTGTAGTCCAAATATGTCAGATATTATTATCAAAACATCAGCCCAGTGAATTTGAGATCGCTCTTTATTTGTATGCTGCCATGTTAAAAGTGTCTGTTTTTGTGCTTCTTCAGTATCTGTTTCCTCTGACATGAAGTAATTTGCTATGTTGACAGACTGCTTTACTTTCGACGACCAATATTGGCATCCTTATCGTAAAATATTTACTTATGACTCAAAACTCCAGCCATTATGGCCATTTTGACATTTTTTTGATCGGAAGATCATCAAATTATCTCCCTTCGGGTGAGTGTAATAGCCGGTCTCTCCGGCTAGATTTGCACCTTACTTCAGACAACTTTCGGCGTTGACTGTTCTGTCCAATAGATTGGGGATGGGTGGTATTTATATGTTTATTTATTTATGGAAGGTCTTATATATGTTCGAGGCACATGTTTTTTGTGACGCGGCGATCCCTGAGAAACAAACGATTTTAGTAACCACAATGGAATATTAGGACAACAGCAACATCTTATCCTTGACACATCTCCATGAACTAAAGTTTGTTCGTAAATATATCAAACCTACTTTAACCAAACACAAATTTAACTGATGAAATAATGATTTTGTATAAATTGCTGTAGTTTATGTTACATAGGTGGAAAATCAGCTTCTCCAAACAAGAAACCCCAAGGTGACTGGGATTGTGACACTTGCCTAGTTCAAAATAAAGGAGCAGATACAAAATGTGTGGCATGTGAAACCCCAAGACCTGGTTGTCAGGCTCCACCTTCAACCAAAGCTCCTTTAGGTATGTGTTTATTAGTGGTTTCATTTGGATGCTTTAATAGATTTGTAATTTGAAGATAAACATTCTGTTGAGTTCACATTTGAAAATTGTGAATGAGCTGGCTTGCCAGTGAGTTCTCTTGTCATCTGTTTCCATGCTTGAATCCCCCTTATACTAATTGTCCAACAAAATGCGGTGTGTTTATCTCAATTGCAATACAATCTGAAATAACTTGATATAAACTGTGTGAAATAATATATTACGAATTGAGATTTCTTTTTTTTTTCGAATATTTTGTTACATCATATCTCTAGGTACTTTCCATTCAGTTACTCAGAGCATTTGCAAAAATGATCTTTTTTAATGAGTCATTTGCGAAATCTTTGTTTAATGAGTGATGATGAGTAGTTTATCACTGGTTTAATAATAACTAAATATATTCCTGATTTTTTTCAAGGAGTTCCAACATTTGCACCGGGTGCTATCAGCAAGAATACAGGCGGTTTCAACCTAAGCAATTCTAAAGACAGTTCACAAGCGGCTAGTGCAGGGTTTAAATTTGGTGGTAGCTTGAATTCTACTTCATCTAATACAACAGGATTCAAATTTGGATCCTCCGATACAGATAGTGCTAAAAAGGATGAGAAATCTTCTCTCGCATCAAATGTTTCCAAAAAGGAAAGTGATGTGAATAGTTCTGGAGGGTTCAAGTTCGGATCGACATCTTCTGGATCAAAGATTTCCTCTGATTCTTCTGGTGTTAGCACTGGCGGTTTCTCGTTTGGAAAACCTTCGTGTATCACAGAGCCTGCTATAGTGACTAATGAGGAAACATCTAAAAGTGAAACTAAGCCGGTTGGATTGACCTTCGGTGCAGGTTCTTCTAGTCAGGTGGCTAAAGACAACAGAAGTGACAATACATTTGCATCATCTGGGTTTGGTTTGAAATCTGCCGAAACCAAGGTAACTTCATCGAAGCCCACAAGTGTGATCGGAAGTGCACCCACATTTAACTTTGGTAGTGCTAACGACAAGCAGCCTGCATTCAGTTTAACTGGCAATGATGCTAGTAAGAATAACTTTGGACAAGCTCCTATAAATTCCTTGGAAAAACCTGGGGAAAGGACAAATGAGACCACTTCAGTATTAAAGCCTGCAGATAAAGTTCTTTTTGGCGGATATAACATTTCAGGTTCCAATAGTAACACAAGTTCAGATTCTCAAAGTAAGTTACCTGTTTATTTAGTGTACAAACAATCTCTTCAATACACTGCCACTAATCATTCAGATTTACTAAACTCTCTGGAATTATTATTCAAATTTGGTTTTTATACCCATCATACAACTTGTTATGTAGCGGCATGGTCCAAACTATGCATAATTTTATATGCCTCTGAATTTTCAAGGTGTGCCTCTGCCTCACCGAACTTGTTGGGAATTACAAACACTGAGGTCAGTAATATATTGACCTTTCCCCCCCCCCCCCCCCCCCCACACTTGATCATCATGAAATTTGTCATGGATGTTAACAATGACATGTATATGGGAACGAGTCATTTTGAGGCCATTCGGCCAAAAAACATGGCCGCCAGCAGCCATCTTGGATTTTACTCTTTGCATGACTAAATCCTTTAGCATGGGCTAGAGAGAGAGAGAGAGAGAGATCATTTATTGACAATATGGGCTATAGGTCATACCTTTGGTCAGATCATCATGAAATTTGTCATGGCTGTTGACGTGTAGATGGGAACGAGTCATTTTGGGGTCATTCGGCCAAAGGCAGCCATCTTGGATTTCAAAATTCAATCCATTAGCACGGGCTACAGGCTGTACTGTTTGTCTGATCATCATGAAATTTGTCATGGTTGTTAATATTGACATGTAGATGGGAACGAGTAACTTTGGGGTCATTCGGCCAAAAAACATGGCCGCCAGCAGCCAACTTGGATTTTACTCTTTGTATGTCTAAATCCTTTGGCACCGCCTACAGGTCGTACATTTGGTTGGATCATCATGAAATTTGTCATGGATGATAACAATGACATGTAGATGGGAACGAGTCATTTTGGGGTCATTCGACCAAAAAACATGGCCACTAGCAGCCATCTTGGATTTTACTCTTTGCATGACTAAATCCTATGACTCAGGCTACATGTTGTGCCTTTGGTTGGATCATCATGATATTTGTCATGGATGTTAATATTGACATGTAGATGGGAAACGGGTCATCTTGGGGTCATTCGGCCATAAAACATGGCCGCCAGCAGCCATCTTGGATTTTACTCTGCATGACTAAATCCTTTGGCACAGGCTACAGGTTGAACCTTTGGTTGGATTATCGTGAAAGTTGTCATGGCTGTTGACATTGACATGTAGATGGGAACGAGTCATTTTGGGCTCATTCGGCCAAAAAACATGTCCTCTGGCAGCTGTCTTGGATTTTACTCTTTGCATGACTAAATCCTTAGGCAACACTACTGTCCACTTCCCTCATCCGATCATCACCAAACTTCATATTAATCTTAATCTACTAGATGGAAGCTATCAAATGTTGGTGAATTCATTGGAAAACATAGCTGCCAGCAACCATCTTTTTTTTACTTTATATATATTTCTTTATGTTGGTAATCTAGTATTACTTAGACCTTTCAACTTTCTGCATTCCTAATTGAAATTATTCCCTTTCCAAGTTGAGCTACAGTGTCATATTGATACTTTCATTTTTAGTGATTTTCGGTCGGACAGATTCACTCTTATGGGCAAAAAAACTTAACCAGAGCCATCTTTTATGCGTAACCCTTGTTAGCTTATGACTTCATGATTGCATGCATGGATCAGTGTAGAGATGAATTATTGACAGCTGAGAATCACAATTAACGTATTATACTACAAGTCTTTCATAATTATTTTCAGAACCACTTGGAGCAGGAAGTATATCAAATTTTTCTGGGAAACAAGACACGCCTGGAGGATTTGTGTTTGGAAAGCCAAACAAACAGGAGGAGGAAGGTGTTTCATCACTGAAGCGAGGAAGAGATCCAGGTAGGTGTGATTATTCACTCAGGTCATATTATCATTTTATAATTACAACCACATCGATTTCTGTACTAGTTTGCCATTGGTTTCTAAAATGCTAAATGCATTTAAATAAGATTATTAGTAATTTACATTAGGGCAGAATTGAACATTGAGTCTATGAATATTATCATGGCAATACATGATGTTTGATAAAGTTCCCATTATTTATCGATATTTCCAACTCAAATTGCATTTTCAGTTTGATATTTTTTCATTGAGATTTGAAGTATTGACTGATCAGATCTCAGTATTCCTGTAGTCTCATCTTTGGACCTATGAAATTAAATCTATTGGGACAACAGTTGACAATGGCTACAGACATATTATGGACTTGTTCAGGTGTGTGAAACTGACAAGTTAGTACTCAGGCGCTATGCCAACTAGAGGAATTTAGCATTCTACTAACATCACCGAAAATCTCAAGCAAATCGACCGTACCACTCCATAGAAAATATTGTCTAAAATATGCTCAATTGTAAATATTTACTTCTCGATTCGATGCAACTATCGACGATAAACTAACGAAATGATTCCGTCATCGGTAGTCGCTGAATTTAATTAATATATAACGACGACGGTGTGTGTTGTCAATTTGGATATAAATATTTGTAAAACTAACTGCTTTATTTCTTTATTTCTATTTGATTACCCTACCGGTTTGTTTCACATCACTTTAAGTGTTTTAAATTAGAATAGATATCACCTCTGATTTGTCATATTTTGTCATACACACATCACTAATAAAACATTTTATTTAAACGGACATGGCTCATTCGAACCTCCAAATTTTTTTCTACGTAATTTGGAGCGACGGATATGATAGGTCGATTAATAAATGAACTATTGATATATCGGCTTCATATGCTCTGAAAACACTTGCCAAAGTCACAGCCATTTTTCAGCCGTTTTCAACTTTTCGCCAGAAGTCGGATGAACGCTGTTTATTGCTACCATATCAGGAATAGACTACCATGGAATGCTCTTTTCTGTTCCATGTCGTGCAAATGGCTGTTTTGTGTTTGGGACCCAAACACCATATTCACAGTTGTATTTTTCATTACTTCAATGCATCTCTTTGGGTTACATAAAGCTCACAGAAAGGTAATTCAGATATTTGTCGACCTATTTCAATACTGCGAAATATTCAAAAGCGAATAATATTATGTGTATTTTGGAACGCAAACCGCCATGTGGCTTTAAACAACAGGACACCAGTAAATATATAGACTTGAAGGGAGGAAGAGGACTGGGCAACAAGTATAAGATGCTTATATAGAGCCATATCCTAAAATAAAACATTTGACACATAGCTTACTCTAACATTGTTAAGAAGAGATCGAACCAAGAATGCATTTCAGTGTTAGTTGTTAGCTCTACTAAAAAAAAAAAATCGGTAAATTTTGATAATTAATTTCTTTTCTTTGATAGAAGGGGCACCTGAAGCAAAGAAGCAACTATTTGGATCAGTAGGTAAGTATATTTTGAAAAAGGAAAATATTAGAAAAGAGTACTGCAGGTATTACCACCCAAATAATGCTTGATAAATAGAACATAACACACAGCTGTTACCAAATTGAATTTATTTTACCAGTGAAATGGAGGCTGTACACTGTGCACAATGAGTTGTATTTATTTCATACTCCTATATTTGGTAAGCTCAAAACATAACTGTTTCAATGATGTTCGATATTAAGAATGTTTTGAGTTATCAACAGATATATCAGGGCTGAAACGGTTACAGGATTTTCATGACCAGTTAACCGTTAGAATTAACTGAGTTTAACCACGGTCATGCAAGCCTACATTAACATGGTGCCTATACCTTAATATGATGTCTATTATACACAACAAACAATTCAATATAAGTCAAAAAAGGCCGACATGCTCAATCTGAACGTTTCGTGCGATGTCAGGGAAATCGTCAAACCTTTGCGATTTCCATGCTGCAAATGTGCATATGTGGAGTCAGTAGCAAATGAAATGGTTCCTATTATCTTCTTTGCTGCGCAATATACCATCCATGCATATTCGGACCTTCTCAAATAAGTGTCCCTTTTAGCGCGGTCATCAGCTGTTAACAACGCGGTCGTAACGTCAACGCAACACAGTCGTGGCATTGATAACTCGTTGAGTGTACGTTAGTACCGCATTGAAGTTTATGAGGAAGCCTTGGAATATCCAGACATACAGAGAAGAACAAAATATTAGCATCACCGCCCTATTAACCTTGGTCGGCCGACCTTTTATTTAATATATGCTATGATGGTATGAATAACGAGCGTGTGTGAAAAATTTAAAACGACTGGAAAATTTCTGGGCTTTTTTTCATGGAGTAAAGTATATGAACGCTCTTTATTGTTACATGCTATAGAATACAGTTTCGGCCGACATCGGAACTGACACAATAAAAGGAGACAATTGCGCAATTTGTGCCTACATGGATGAACATGCAAAACTGACAAGAAAGTTATATGTATGTGCGGTTCCGTACATTTATGTGTTTCAAACGGCGAAAACCCTAATCTGAGACACCTGCAGCACTGTTCATCGGTTTGTGTATTCTACCCCCATCACCCCCAGAATGTTAGTTAATACACGAAGAAGAAAGTAGCCTGATGTTTACTATTTTAATTGACGTGTATTTTTGCTTGCATGGGTGAAAACTATTGACAATTATCGGTTTCTACATATAATCTTCCTTTCCGCATATTTCACGCAGCCTTTGACTCCGTGATAATGAACACGTGCTTGTCGCTTGATCATATACAAGGGCCAAGGGCTCTCGATGGGATGTTTCTTGAAACGCGTACAATACAGAATAACGTCAGGATAGAAGTAGGAAACATTATGTTATAATATATTACATATACACACACTAGTATCACAGATAATATAAAATAAGATAAGGCAAACTAAATAACATGTGTTTCCGATTTGTTAACCTAAAAACTCCAGGTAGATAAGTACATGTGTTCACGTACACGTATTCGGCTACTAGCCATCATGTCAGGATGATTTCGTGATCTAGCCTTTCCATCATTGTTGAATTAATTCTTTCCTGTTAAACATTCATTGCGTTTGGAAGTTTCGGTATTCACCGAAGACACGCCCCATATTGTATTTAAGTTCATTGGCATGACGTCAATCATTCCCGGCAGGCTTTTGATATGCGGTCTGTCAGTAAAAGTGATATATCATTGGTTACTACGTCGATTTCACATGTACATGTATGTGTTATCATATCACGAAGATTTCAAATGACATCGGACGATTCGGACCCTTGGCATACAGGTAATCGACCTTTAATCGGGTGTGATGCTGAATATTAAATATTCAAAGAGCACATGTACATGTACATTGCGACGTGAACTCAAAGTATTTTTGTTTGTTAGAAGTCTCAATTGCATCTCTATTACAATGTAATTCATGCAACGTGATCTACATTTTTTTTTTCGGGAAAAATCTAGATGTATATATAAAACATTTAACACCAATCAATCATGCATAACCTGTGCCTCCCACCACGCCAAAAAACATTCCATTTCGTTGATGGTTATCTCGACTGCGTTTGTTGCGTTGATTGTTACCTCGACCGCGTTGGAGTAACGTTGCGACCGTGTTGGAGTTTGATGGTAAATTCTCAACGCGGTCGAGAGGGACACTTATTTTGAGAGGATCTGTAAGGGGACATCGATGAATGTCCCTCTTATTTATAGCAGGCTAGCAGCACTGACATGGTGCTCAAAAGTTTATTTAAAGTTACTGTGTAATCTTTATCTGGCCACTATATAGCCCCAGATTTATAATATACCGGTATGTATACATGTTTAATAAAGTAATTTATAGTAGGATATACACATATATGTACCAGCATACGCGTGCACAACTGCCAAGAAGATATGCTTTTTGCAGTTGACAAGATCTCAAGATCGTGTTGTATCAAATAATCTGCAATGCGTATAATATCAAGTCACTATTGCATCATGCATCATCTAATTAAGTAACCTGCAGGGGTTTCATTTTGGTGTGCACGGGGACCCTCTGTAACACATGCTTCTATTCCATATGTCGTTAAGATAAAAGACACCACCGACAAGCTTTGCCCTTTGTATAACAATGTCACAATAGACTAATAGTACCTACTTGATACACCGTGTTATCACAATTTTTCTCAGATTCTCATTGTCATAATATGTCCGAAACAGTTCCCTTTGACTGAGGTGTGTTAACCCTTGGGATCTCAGCTTTTGTCTACATGTATCTAACTATATGTTAGTGTTTAAGTACTGCATTGTCGCCTTACGGTTAACCGGTCATGGAATTTTCACGACCGATCATGGGCGTGGTTAACTGTTTGGTCATGTTTGAATATTGAATATTGAATCTGATTTGATGGAAATAAATAACAACATAATGTGTATGATATGACTTTAAATTTCCCATGTGACTGTGTCCCTACTTCATCTTACAACTGGATTATTCCAAATCAAGACAAAATGGTTTCTGAAAAATGTCTTTGAACACTGTTTTTACCAGCCGGTTAGAGCTTGGGGTTAAAAATTTGAGGTGGGTATTATTTGTTGGAATTATTGGAACATATAAAACATAAATTCAACTGCATACCGACCCTATTTTAGAGGAAATCAACATCTTCTTTTTTTTTTTAGACCTAACTTATACAAAAGGGTCATTAAAATAAGTTTCATAAAAATATTTCTAGTTTGAATTATTTTCCAGGAAGAGGGACCCCATCCCTAATTGTCTCATCATAAGGTTGAAAACCAAGAAATAAATTTCATGGTCTTGAATTTTTGGTTAAAAGGTCTTGTGGGGGGGGGGGGGGGGGACCTCGAAATTGTTGCAAAATGATATTGAATATTAAATAATTAATTAACCTATGTGAACCAGGTCCATTTGTATAAATTCTCCACTAATTCTCTTCTATATCAACTTCAGGAGGGGATAGTCTGGGAGTTAATAAGCTTCCGGGATCATCTAGCACTGCTCCAGGCGGCGGATTTGCATTTGGAACTCCTTCAACCGCAGCAACGACCGCAACAACTTCTGCAGCCGCATTCCAGTTTTCCTTTCAGAATAAACCTGCTGCCACAACCTCCTCACTGTTCTCAGCAGGCAGTGTTCAAGCAAATTCAAGCACGACGGCGACTAATGCCAACACAGGGTTCTCGTTTGGTGCAGCCTCAACTACTGTTAGCAGTGCTCCGTCATACAACTCTTCGTCAAGCTCTAACACATTTGGGTCTGTGACAAGTGCTTCTAACACATTTGGTTCGAATGCAACACCTCAGTTTGGTGCGCCTCCAGCATCGTCATCTGCTCCAGCGTTTCAGTTCAATGCTGGTGCATCGACTGCACCTTCATATTCTTTCAGACAAACAACACCTGCAAAGACCACAACCGCATCCACTGGAATATTCCAGTTTGGTGGGTCAACACCATCGAATCAGACAAAGCCTGATACAAACAATTTCTTCGGCAATCAAGCTTCGGCAAATCCAGCACCCGCTCCAGTATTCCAGTTTGCAGCTCAAACAAACACGGCCCCAAGTACTGGTGCTAATTTGGCATTTGGTGCCCCGTCAACAGGGAATACACCGACACCTGCATTTGGCACCACTCCAGCTCAATCCAACTCCATGTTTGGTTCTACACCATCGACTAATACTGCTACTGCATTTGGTAGTGCTGCTCCAGCCTTTGGCTCGACAGGTGGATTTGGATCAACACAGAGTAATCCCCCTGCATCTATGGGAACAACAGGATTTGGGGCCAATCCTCAGCCAGGTATGTACTATTCTTAAATATGTATTCAGGGTTCCAGACCTTCAAGTTGCAACAACAACATACCAAATCATATTAAACATAATTTACGCTTTGAATAAAAACCTAGTGCAGGGGCAACGGGTCCCTTTTATGGTCCTTTTCCTCTCGCCCAAAGTCCCCCTCTGACATATTCTGATTATTCTCCTACCTGATCCAGATTAGTGCCTATAAACATGTGTATCTGCCACTAAATAAACCAACAGGGAGTAATAAACGATAATTTTATTTGACTGCTAACACTGATCTTGCCTTATTCAGAAAGAAATCGAGGCAGATATCGATATTCGATAACAGTCATGTGGTTGATTCTGCCTGGTTACATTGCAATTATGTTCTCAATATAGTGACTCGTTAAACTAGCAATATAATTTTCATTTGTTTATCAGCGATTTGTTCAGGACGAATTGCAGACATTTTTGCGTAGTTCAAATGTTGTGTTTTACAAAAGGGTACATCAATTGTTATCGAATTTTTGGACAATAATAGTTTAATAATATTCTTCAAATGGGTGTAGTCGTAAAATATCAGTTTGAAGTAATGAAATAAGTACATAATATCTTTAATCCTTTAGTGACCAAATACTCATTGATGAGTATCTCACTTACAGAATGTCAGGATAAGTTCAACAAACAGTGTAAGGCCATTTCTTGAACTAATTATATGAACATTTTCCTCCAAATGACTGCATAGGAATTCTATGTCTTCTGTACTTGTATTTTAAAAATACCCCTTTTAATGAATAATAGGCTAGTGCAATGTATAGTTTATAACTGAATGACGGAACTGAATTGCAGGCCTTAAGATTTGACGAGAATCACCGAATCGATTCTCATAATGATTCTCACGAAACTTTTCAATTTTCAGTGCTTTATGGCTAACTTGATACAGCATTTAATTCTCGCAAAATTAAATGTATTTTGAGCCCTAGAATTGATCTGCTACTGTCTGACTGGTACTTTCAAGTCAGTCCAATACAAAGGGTTACAGCGTAACCATCCTATACAAACATTAACGACTGCAAGGACAGTGAAGTAATACATGGTGATAACACAATGATAAGAGTGGCAGGCCCTTGCGAATATTTGATATTCGTTTTGTTATTTCATTCGACCTGGATATGCTATTCGAATTTGAATCGACTTTGAAACCACAAATAGTAATTTTGAATACACTAAACGCGAACTCAATGCATTTATCGGTAATATTAGAACATTCACAACTACTGCAAAGTATAAAAATCAATACACTCGTAAGTTTATCCTCAACATCTTACGTTTTAAGTCAACTTTAACTCTTGTAACCCACTGATTTCGAGACCACAAATGTAATAGTTTATAATTTATTCCATGGACATTTAGTTGGAGATCAACAGAAAGATACTTCACAATTATGTTGAACATTACATACGCGCTACTAGATGTTTTATCTTTTCGTTATTTGTTTGTGTTTGCTCAGTTTTCACTTGAAGTGACAGTTGTAATGTCGTTCGCGAAAGTGCAGGTCAAAGCCCTTTAATCAAACAAATGAGCTATTCGGTTTGAAATTTGGCAAATTTCATAATAATCGTTGATTTGCTGGAAATTATCAAACAATTCCAACTCACTCCCAGTGCCTATAAATAGTCTTTCTATTATATGAAACTTGGCTGACATGATAGAACCAGTAAGACAGTGACCGATCAAGGAGATTAATAGTATGACTCGGAGGAATAAGCTGCCATACCTAAAATGTATAAAACAGTAATTTCACAGTGAATTAGACCTTTGTGTGGGCTTTCTCTGTCAAATAAAACTGATGTTGTAATACAGCCAAGCAGCTGAATCAACGGTAACCACCAACCAGTAAATGTTCTTTAAAATGTTAGATGAATGCATTCCCACTTTCAAATGTTATAAAACTTTGGTAGCAAAAGCATTGAAATACTTTCAAGCATGTGTTAATGAATGCTTTTAATTTCTTGCAGCCGGTTTCAATCAGCAGCAAAGTTTCCAGTTTGGAACACCAAATAACACCAATAGTGGAATTTTTGCCTTTGGATCCAAACCTGTAAGTTAATATGCTAGTACTCTTTTATTATTTGTGATATTTTGAGTCAGCTTGTTGACGTTTATAATTACTGTACTAAAGATTTGCTATACGTTGTATTGTGTGTATTTTGGAAAATAAAGTATCCTGTACTATCCATTGTTTGTCAATGCCGAGATACTAGAGCCCGAAGCCGCCATCGCACGCTGCCGCCGCCAGCCATATTGGCCACAAGCCGCCGCCAGCCATATTATCTCTAACGCCAGCCACATTTAAAAATCTCCGCCGCCGGAATTGTAAAATGGCTGAGCCATGTGCATGGGCTTATATGTCAAGCACAACTGTACAGTGAATCGCAAAGAACTAAACCGTATTGCCTAATATTGGCATACTCGCATGGACACGGCATGGTTGTTATATTATCAGAACACCGGGCCCCTTAGTCCAAGTCTTCTTGTACTAAAACCAGCTAAGATATTGGTATGGCGAGATGCTGGTGTTTAGCTGGTTTTAGTACAAGCTAGAAGACTTGGACTACGGGCCCCTTAATGTGGAATAGACTATCCCAATGCATGCTTTCATATAACTGAATGGGCGCGTCCAATCTGTATTGAAAGGGTTAAAATATAAATCGACAACACCCAGTCTTATTTTTCGTAACACCAGTAAAACACAACGCAGTGCTTCCTGTTTGACCATTTATTTTCTCGTGTCTTATGTCTACAACACCGGTTTATAAATTTAGAATAGAAGTGTAGTTCAGCTCGAATTCTAGATGAATTATAAATTTGTGAGGTTGAGGACCAATTTAAGGAATTCCTCCAAGAACTTAAAAACTAAGTCCTCTAAATGATTCAATGATATTAAGCAGTGATGAAGATGTACATATGTTCAAACTAAAGGTTCTTGAGTTGAAATCTTTCATTTATTTTATTAAATTCACATCACATAAAAATGTTACTTGAGTTATACATGTACTAAAACGGTACACAGTGACTTAGCCAGAAATTGAAAATTGGTGGCCGTAATTTATGCGACATAGACCTTCACAATCATACAGGACAAAAATTACGCTTAACAATTTTGACATGTAGTGAAAATGTATTAAACTGGTATATTTGCATGGTTTTGAGGTGCTGTTTATAGACAGTGACTTAAATATCACTGACATAATGAAGCCAACACGTGAATTATCATTAAAAAGGATGTTTGGGTGAGTTCATTGGTTCAAATTTTGGTGGCCGTAAGGAGTCGTAATACTGAAGTTGGGGGCCGTAGAGACTCCCGTCACCTCTCTGGCTAAGTCTGTGACAGTACGTAACCCTAACCCTAAACCTGGGATCGAGTAGAGTAGTCCTAACCCTAAACCTGGGATCGAGTAGAGTAGCCCTAACCCTAACTCTAATTCGCCATACTGGAAATTCATAATATCAGTACTGGAAATATACTGGAAAATGATTCCAGACAGGGTGTATGAACCCTGACAGATATTTACCATGGGGATTTATGCACCTCTGATTTAGATATCAATGGGACTTATGCCCCGACCCGCCTAAGGAGGATTCGGGGATATATAGTGGCGATCTTTCGTCCTTCCGTCCATCCATAACAAACATTTTACAACACAGCTCAAGTATCGATAGTCCCCAATTTGGATGTCCTTTGGTATGCCGGTAGACCAGCATTCTGGAAAGGATCTCCACATAGTGCAGGTTTTGTCTGCCTTATTTTCCAGAGTTTTTGCCCTTTGCGTCCATAACAAACATGGTGTGGATGTCTTTATTGTTGGATTTTGTTGTCCTTTGGCATGGTGATAGCACAAGTTGGGGGAAAGGATATCCACATACTACTATAGCTGCGTATAGCACCGGAAATTTGTTAATTTTGTGTCCAAAAGACTATTTCAGCTTGTAACTTGGGCAAGGATCTTCTGATTCTGCTGTGCTTTGGTATGATGATACCACAGGTCGGGGAGGATACCGACTTATAATAGGTTTTGTCCATTCATTTTTACCTGAGAAACAGCCCTTGTTTGACTTGGGATTTAAACATTTTGTCTCTTTATGAACGAACATATCAGCTTGTACCGTGGGCGTGGACCATCGGATTTGATTTGTGCTTTGGTGTATTAATAGCCCAGTTTAGGGAGAAAGGATACCGTACCCATTTCTTGGATTTAGAAAATGAAAAAAATTTCCATTGCCCACTCTCTAAACTGAGCATCGGGGGCATATGCCATTCTTGGCGTTGTACTTGTTTAGTTGAGCTATTGCACTTTTTATTTATTTTCTGGTAAATTTATGAATTTTTTTTTTCTTCAGGCGGAACCTGCTGAAGCTGCCACGGCCCCATCGAAGCCACTACCGGTATTTGGGCAAACTAACGTGCCCACTGCTAATCCCACACCGGGCGGTTTCAATTTCAATTCTGCACCGGCACCAGCATTTGGTGCTCCCCAACCTGCTGGTATAGGTGCATTCAATCTTGGGTAAGTTTTCTATAAAAATGTTTGAGAAAAAAAATGTTTAACAAAAAGTTTTACATTTAAAAATTAATAATAACACAGTTTGACAGAGGAGATATAGCAATAGCCTCTTTCTGTCTGTCGGCCACAAACCCTCCTATTATGACTGTTTGGTATTGAACTTAGCATAGTATGGTATGCCTACAAGTTTTCAACATGCCTATCTGGTATTCAGGATATTGACCAGTATTAGCTTGAAAATAACGTACCATGAAGATATCATGTAATAATTTTGCTATGTAGAAGGTCTATATGTTCCAATTCTATCATATGTTAAGATATCATATTATTAATAGTTAGCACTGGTTATGATTGACATATATCCTAATTATTTTCAGTGCTTCAACTGACAGTGGAAGAAAAATGAAGAAAGCAGTCCGAAAGATTAGAAAGTGATTTGGTTTATTCAAGAAAATACAATTTACAACACTAGTTTTATAGTACCAATAGTACAGGCATTAAATCACTAGTGACATTTGAGAAATTCAAATAAACAGAATTAATGTTCGCCATTACTATAAACCGTTTGCTGTGAAATTTGCTATTCATGAACTGAAGTTTATATCTTAAAAAAAGAAAAAGAAAAAAAGAATGATTAATTTGTTTAACTGTAAAGCAAAAGTACATACCCAACTCAATGTTGACATAATGAATTATTATGATCAAATATTTATACTATTATTGTGCCAAATGATCAATTTCAAGTTGTTAATTATGACATGGAGGAATCTAGTCAGTTCTGCTTAAAAGATATTTACATCTTAAAGGCCCACTTAATTTTCGAGTCACCGATTATTGTCCCCCGAAAAATTTATTTTTGGGGGACTATTGTAATCAGCTCCGTCTGTCCGTCCGGAGTTCTAACTCCAGTAATGATCATCCGATTTGATTGAAACGTGGAATGTAGGTTTCTCAACCAAGAACACAGGTGCTCTGCAATTCTGGGTTTGATCTGATGTTCTTTTATGGAGTTATTTCCCTTTTTTCAACTTAGAAAATTTCTCACTTTTTCGGTTTCCGGATGATATCTCAAGTTTGGATCCTTTAATTGCAAATACTGTTTTAAATGGATGAGTCTTATCAAGATACAGGTCAAGTTCGAATTTGAGTTTGATCCAATGATTTTTTCCAGAGTTATGGGCCTTTTTACTTCGAAAAACATTTTTTATAATTTTATGTATGAGGGTACCTTCATGGTGTAATCAACTCCTACAGTTTTGATCATAGATATTTGAAACTTCAGAGTATTGTTACCCACATATTGCAGATGTGCAACATGTATATAGATGGCGGAAAAATTATTTCTTTACGGAATTATTTAACCCTTTCGACTTAGAACATTTCAGCATTTTTTAAAAATTTCTTTAACAAAGCGGCATCGACTTGCCACGTTGTCGGGGGACACTGTGGTCGGCCGACCTTTTATTTTTTTAATAATGCCTTGATATACGGTTTTAATAACAATCTATGCCATAAAATATGATTAAAATACTATAATTCATCACCATTTGGAATGTCTGTGTCTCGTAAGGTGCCCATAGAGTAATAGAAAATAGCTGAAATAATACAATAGTCTCCCCCCCCCCCCCCCCCCCCCCCCTTTGGCTCCCAGAATGCAACAGAATTCAAACAAAAGATGTATTTTCAATGGAAGGGGAATAACACTATATCTAAATATATAGTGTTATTCCCCTTGCATTGAAAATAATTGACTTTGTGCATAAACATGACCACAGAATGCCAGTTTCTCAATAAAAACAACCTGTTCACAGTTTATTACATCGAATAAGTTGAAAATACAATGTTTTGGAGCTTACTCTTTCAAATGGTATATAATATGGCATATATATTACATAATGTGAATTGGGGGTTCGAAATTTAAATGGGCCTTTAATATGAACATTATATGCCAACATTACATGCAAATAGTTATCTTTGCTTCCTTTGTTTCAACTTGGACTTCTTCTCATTCCACATCCTTGTAATTTGATTATTCTGTTATGTGACTTGTTATTTACCAAAAAATATTCACCGGTGTGTATCAGATTGGTTCCGTTTTTAATAATCATATGTTGAATTGATATATAAGTCCCAATTGTGGTGGAATTACTGAAGGGCATGTGAAAATAATTGTGTACATAGAAGATACTTTATTGTAAATAATAAACTAGGCCATATTATTCAGTCTGCTCAGGGTGAGTACTTTCAATCATGTTTTATTTTGGTCAATCAATTGTCTGGAGCATGTAATCCATAACTAATCCAAAATTTAGACCTTGTGGAAAAATAAGGATTGCTATGACATGTCTCGGAATTCAAAAGACCCATCTACAGCAGCATTATATGGCTTTGTTAACATCTTTACATGGACATTTTGTTAGTTCTCATAGACATCTATATTTATATACACGTCTGCATTGATAAAGCTTACATAGTCAATGAGAGCAAACAAATGTCGATTGTGAGATGGTTTGTGTATTGTACGTAAATTTGTACAGTGTTAATAAGCGATCATCATACATGTAAATGAATTGTGCTTGTGTGTACAAATATTTTAATTTCCTGTTGCTTTTGAAAATGATTTTATGCTTTATCATTCGTGAATTATTTCACCAGAGATTTATCTTGAAATTTATTTAGCTATTAGTCGGGGCAGGGTTCATGCTGTCATTGGCCAATAGCCAATTTAGTTTTTTGAAAATGTCCAAAAACAATTTCATTTGGCCATGAATTTTTTTTTTTTACTCCAAAATCGGAAATCTAATTTAAAAAACCCGGATTGATTTTGTAAAGGGAGCGACATGAGAATAATTTTATAGTATGATCATCTGATAATTTATTAGGTGATGCAGCTTAATGGGTAAGAAAAGACATTCATGGTAGTGCACAATTAAACAATGGTCCACCAAATGCAATAAAACAGTAATGAGGATTAACACTAATGAATGGTAGGTAGTGGTTTATTGTCAAATAACAATAATGGGATTAAAGCAGTCTTAGACACCGTATTTGAAGGTATGGACATTACTATATAGAATGTTAGAATTTAAATAAAACAAACATATCCATTAATTGTGAGACCAGAAAATGAGGATTTAATTTGGCCACAATTTTTTTTATCAATTTGCCAAATGATTTTTCAGCCCAGCGTGCACACTGGTCAGGGGTTAGTCCAAGTCTTATGCCAGTTATGAAGATTTGGGCTTGAGTATCTTTGTATCAAACTGTGTAAGACATAGGATTCCTATTTAGGCATTTGGAGGCCTTAAGTCGTTGTTGAACCTATTATCTGAATATTCCCAAAATTAACTCCTCATCAATGAGTATTTAGTCATCGAAGTGCAAACAAAATGGCAGATTAATTTGAATTCTGAATTGACATCTATGCATCGGCTGTAGGCATACATTTGATCTAATTCTCTTGAGAAATAAAGAAGGATTACATGTCCCAAAGTTTTCTTCATTATCAATCGAGAAATTGTTTGAGCCTTTACTAAAAGCATCACTGGTACATAGCGGCAAAGATTTTGCCCAGCATATTGGGCCAGGCTTCTCCCCTTAACCTTTTGAAAACAGAATCGATCAAAACAACCTTGGTACTTGGACCACATGCCATTATGTTAAATTTAATTTCACACGAATAATGTTTTGGAGCTTCTTATTTTATATGGAATATAATATAGAATATTATATGTGTAATGCAATTTGAGGCTTAACACATGTGGTTCCTGAAGATAATTTACAAGTTAGTTTGAATCATCTGTTGACTTTTCAAAAAATAAGATATAGCAAGAAACCTGCATTTTTAACAACCGCATGCTCGACAAATTACCCCAGGGCAGCGGTGTTAAATATGTTATCCTAATATTGGTACACTTGATACCAAAGCAGAACTTGCCCAAATAGCATTTCATTATTGAGTCTTCCAACTTTCAAATTGATGAAATTTTGACACTTAAATAAATCCATTTTTCTTAAGGTTGGTCTTGTGTGTTTTCAGCTGTGGAATAGATACCCTACTTAATCATCACTGACTTTGATATTGATCTATTGTGTTTCATTCTGATTTGTTATCAAAATATCATTAGATTTCATTTGCCATGGTCACCTGGTATTAATTTTACCGAGCTTGGATGATCTTTGTGTTTGTACTGCCATAAATTCAGTAGCTACAGTGTCAAGAAATATTTTTATTACTATTTTTGTCTTAACCCATTCAAATAATAATAAAAACACTGTTCAGGAAATATTTATTCGTTCTGTTGGATTTTCATTTCTTTTTTCCTTTTTGAATCCTGAATATTTTAGCATTTTTCCCGCTGTTTACTTGGGCATTTGACAAAATGTGCAAGCTTTAGCATAAAAATATAAGCTAAGTCTATCCTTGACAAGTATATTAAATAATAAATATATAAGAAGTAACCTTGTATGGGTGAAAAAAGTAACCATAGATTATAGTACTGTATTCCAACAAACATACATGATATTTGAATGGAAACTAGGGTGGAAGTCAGCCAGTAAAAAAGGAAATAAAAACAAGCAGTGAACTAGAAATTGAGCTTGCTAATGTTTTGCCCTCTTAAAGTTTTGAATGTATCTGGTTGAAAGTGATCCAGACCTGAGAAACCAAGATTTTAATGGCCTAACATAATTTGTGCTAAATTTTAACAAGTTAAAGATACAGGCGGCCTTCGCGTGTGTATAGCTGCTTATAAACAATCCACTGCGTTTTTTGCGAGAAACTGAACACACTCTACCTGTATTTTCTCGGACACAGCATGTTTTGTGAATAATATCATATTCATATCATCATTATGCTATACTTTTAGTATATTCTTGAGGAAATTATCATAACTAGGTAAATGTTATTTCTAAATTATAACCTACAACTAGACCCCGAAGCCACGTCAAATAGTTTTCACGGCTGGCTCAACCGATTTCGTGGGTGGTTAGCTATCTAAGCCGGCTCAGTCACGACGTTCGTGGCTGACTAAATATGGCGGCTCAGCCGGCTGAGATGTTATCATTGAGCTTGAGCGTATTTTTGTTTCCGAAATGTTCCTAATCCCCGGTTATAGACTCCGTTTTTTTAACGGTTGTGGTGAACCCTTAGAATTCCAGACCACACGTACTCTTTTGATGTTGGGGTTTTCCATTATGGCGAAAATTCACGAAGGACTGGCATGGATATACTATGTAGTTTCCCATCTAATCGGTATAAGTAGTTACACTGGGACTTCTGTGAACTTCAGACTGCTATCATCACTGCCATCTTGCGATATATGCATGCATCATTGAATGTTGAACCCGATAGTAATGATATATAATATTTCAAACTATTTTCTATTCTTATGTGTATATATTGACAAATGCTAGCGATGTCTGAGACTGGATGTTGTCGATATAAACAATTTATATTTTAACCCTTTCAATACCGAATGGATGCGCCCATTCAGTTATATGAAAGCATGCATTGTGATAGTCTATTCCACATTAAGGGGCCCGGTGTTCTGATAATATAACAACCATGTGTGTCCATGCGAGTATTCCAATATTAGGCAAATATATAATGCGGTTTAGTTCTTTGCGATTCACAGTACAGTTGTGCTTGACATATAAGCCCATGCACACGGCTCAGCCATTTTACAATTCCGTGGTGGAGATTTTAAAATGTGGCTGGCGTTAGAGATAATATGGCTTGTGGCCAATATGGCTGGCAGCGGCAGCGTGTGATGGTGGCTTCGGGCTCTACCTACAACGAAGGCCGCCCTTCCCTTTAAGAGACATACATTTATCCCAAAACAATCCCTAATTGATCTCAAAACAATCCCAAACAATTTTCTTGCACCTCAAAACATTTTGGACCAAATTTTAAGGTCTTTTTTTCCATATCGGTTCAATACTTACATGGGTTAGGAACTGCTCCACGAGGCTGATACCTCTTCTTATTTTCGGTCCAGTTCTTATCTGGTCAAGGTCACTGGGGATTTTCCCTTGGTAAATAACGCAAGTTTTCTGCAACAAAGAAATATATGCAGTTCATTTGTTGAATATACCTTTCCAGCTATGTCAACTATCAAACATTCTAGTTGGAAATTGTTAAGTAAACATAGAATTTATCCATTTTCAGAAATGTTCTAGTTCACTAGTGATGTGCCCCAGTTCACCATTGATAAGATAGGTTCTCTACCCGAACATCTATGCAACAGATTTTTGGTAAAATAAGTATGCATATGTTGGAACTAAAACTTCACAATAGACTCACTTTTGTTTGAAATTAATTGCTAATGGTTATTGCAATACGGTAGTTTGGTAAATGGTTTATAGCACGTCTGTTTGGACCAAGTCATGAAGTGGCTTGATAAGTAAACTTTTCTCAGTTTTGAAACCAGTATATATATATATAGAACTAATATAATCTTAAGTATCAAAATTAGTTCATTGTCGTGATAATAGCGTACATGGTCTATTTATGGAAATTCTATGGAATAATTGCCGGAATTGTAGTATATGTAATCATTTTGCACAAAAAACTCTCAATGAACTGGACAAGGATCGATAGTGAACTGGACCGAAAATCACAAAGAGGATCTTTTCTCATGGAACAGTTACCACCCTGTGACTTAGTTTAGTTATAAAAGTTACATTCAAGCTGCCATAAATAGCTAGAGGGAATCCAAAAACATTTTTGACAGTTCCAATCCTTCATATATATTGTAATGTGATTTTATAAAATTTTTATGTTATACATTTATATATTGAGAGGTGGAGGCAACGTGTGGTTGAAAATTACATGCTTGCGCCCAGCTCCCATGTTTGTTACGTATGTTGTTTACAATGTAATCACAGATATGCACAGACTCCATCAAATGTTGTCTTTCGGCATCATCACATTGATATTATAATGGAAAATTTATTACCTTTCTGGTGTGACTATGCTCACTCCCAGGGGGGTATCATGTTGAAATTATTCCTGGAAATATATGTTTGTCATTAGAAAATTACTCTGTTTGGGACAGGTTTTATTCATTACAAAGCTTCCCTATTTTCCACGGTCGTTTAAAGAAGTTAGCTGAAGTCTTTTGAATTGCAGCTTTGGTTGATGAAGTCAAAACTTTACTTTTGGAATGAACCTTTCCAGTATGTATGAGGGGGAAATACACATACTTGTAACAAAATTCCGAGTACTTTGATGTGGAATGATATATTTATTGGAGACTAATAATGACAGTCCTGAATACTTTCTCCAGTTCTCAAAAAGTGTCTAAATTGGATTCCCATAATAGAGTACAAACCCTGGTATTCTGTGATTTCTGAAAATTTGTATTATCTTGCTGAAAACTTGGATACATAATCAAGTGTAATGTCTTAACACAAATAGCCTTGCCATTTTTGTAGGATCAAACCAAGTGAAATCGTCTGATGTTAAATGATCTCCAAGAATGCCTTGGAAATTGCTTAAATAAGATCTTACCTTTCACTCCTTATTTTTTTTATACTGTCCCAAACAGAACTGTTGTTTTGAAGTGTGCATTCATAATGAACAAATGTTGTCTCAATCTTCTGCTTGCGACTCTTGAGGCAAATTACTGCAATCCTAAAACTGTTATTTGTGACAATATGCAAGTCTTAATTATGAAACCTGATTAGTGGCTGCAAACTTGTTGCTATCAACATGATTAAAACAAAAATCGTTCACTCTATGTTGATCTTGATTAAAATGTGTCTGTTGACAATTTCATATCAAGACATTACATTTATTATACCCCCGTAACGAAGTTATGGGGAGGGAGGGTATATAGGAATCCCATTTTCTGTTCATCGTGAACTTTGTCCGAGCTTGTACTACATTTATATGTCAATTTTTTTTTAACGTTAAAGAGATATTTAGTACCATGGGAAACTGCACCTGCGATTATGACGTCTGTCTCTTTTTTTTTGGTGCAGTTATCCCCCTTTTTTGACTTAGTAATTTTTCATAACTATTTCGACAAAGGGCAGCTGGAGATCATGTTGAGCATGTTAATTCAAGATATCATCAGTAAAAAAGATATGTGCATAAAGCTTTTGATGTTACTTGTGTATTTTGCATTACGACCCCCTGGAACAACCAAACATTTTAAAATGAGAGTTTAATTTACAGTCAATCTGTTCTTAATATATTCTGCATGTAACAACTTGATATATTACATAATGGTTATCCCACCGTGACAAGTAAATCATATAGTGAAGATAGACTTCCTTTCAACCAACTGAGGATATTTAAGTAGTATGTTAAAATCAAGTCGTGCTATCTGCAAGTTAATATAAATACCTAGATCTGGTACAAGTCAGTGTAAAGCATCGTATTATATTATACACATTGTCTGTAATGGAGCTTTCTTTGCTTTTGGTCCTGGATCAAATCTAGATAGTGTTGAAAAGACTTAGAAAATATTCTGACTAATTGACATAAAACCAACATAAAACCAACTTATAAAAGATATACATGTGCTGCATTGTGCACATCATTAACACTAGTTTTGGGTAATTATTGTTTATCTTCACGGAACTAATGTCACAGAAAACTGCTTCTGAAAAGTCCATGGCAGGAATTATATTTGACTAGACACAGGCGAGTTTTAGGCAATCCATGAGAGACCAGTACAATCTGTCCACCATTTTGACCTCAATAGATTGGTATTCCTATATCTACAAGCCATATTTCCGACTAAATCCTGAAAAGTTACCCATAATTATGCTGTGGTTAAGGAGTCGATTATTTAGAGCATTACTGTAGCAAAATTATAGCACAACAATTGACAACCTGAAAGCGGTAAAATTACAAATAATTGTAAACAACGAAAGGGCAGTATTTATATGTTCAATTTTGCAAGCGCAAATGAAAAATTACCATATAAATAGCGATTTGAGAAAGTTTACCAATATTCCTGGATACCTAATTGTTTAGTTTGAGGGAAATTCAAGTCATAAACATCAATTTTGGAAATGACCAACGTTAACCCAATAAGGCCAACTTAAATTTTCGAATCCCCAGATCATATTATATACAACATATTCCAAATTATATATCATTTGGAAGAGGAACCAAAAAAATGTATATGCTGCCGGAATGCGGAACATCTGTGGCCAAGAGTGTCTGCCAAGTGACAGAGACTCCCAGATTCACACCAAGATTTCCCCCGTTGCTCACCCCAGAATGCATCATAATTCACAAATAAGAGATAGTGTTATTCCCCTTCCATTGAGGATATTAGACTGGCAGTGCAGACCAGATCAAATCAAAATTAAGCCCATACATGTAACACACATCGGTACCTTGACAAAAACATGTTCACAGTTTATACGACTGGATAAGTTGATAGTACAATGTTTTGGAGCTTCCTCTTTCAAATAGTATATAATATGGAATATGTTGTATACATATGTTTAATGTGATCTGGGGAATTGAAAATTAAGTGGGCCTTCAACAAAAGGGTGAATGGATTTTAATGATTTGACTTTTGATGACCTACAGAGTAAAATGACATGATCTCATAAATCCAAAAATTTAGAAATGTTTTGGAGATCAAATCTGTCAATTAGTCTTCTGGTATAGAGGATGAAGATAGCATTTGTTTGTTGTGTATGCACTGTTTTATGATTCTAAACATATGGAGAGATGTTAACTGTGATATCATTCATGCAGACTGCAGAATTTCACAGAGTCAACGAGCCATTTGTTGTTAAATGGCTTGCTATTGTTGGCTTATTGGAGCCATTTGTCTAAAATGTTGATTTCAAAATTAAGTTATTATTGTAAATTTTATATATTTTGGCATAAAAAATGAGGTGCTGTATCAGTTGAGAGAGAGTGGTGTGATTACTAGTTGCGACTGTGAAATTCTGCGAGTGTATATATTTATATTTGGTACATTTAAAGTAAGTCTGTGAAGTGAGAAAGACAGTACGATCGATCGCCAGACAGGTGTGCGCTTAAAGGGAAGAACGTTGTGACAATAAACTGTCTAAAAATATTCTTGATTGTCGTTATCATTGGGGTATATGTAGAACACGGGACAGCCAATAACGTCTGCCCATTAGGCCTTCATCTTCCTTTGGAGTTGAAGGGTATCTAGTGGAAAATCCTCCATCCCCTATGTTATATCTTGGATACCTGTTGTCCAATTGGCATTCACCAATTTTCTTATTTCAACATGGATAGTCCATTAGTCCTGGCAATTTAGTTTAAACTAAATCTTTCTGAAATGAAGATCTATCTTCTGAGTGTAAGCATTGGTTTATTTAGCGAGAAAACATACCATTAGAGCAATGGTTTCGCATTTCTTTCAAAACAACGTTACCTGGAGCAGGACATTATTTTTATGATTTAATGGCTTGATCTATGGTTAATCGCAACATGTCATGTTTGAATGTAATCAATACATAGAGGTCAAATTTGAATTGATAAAGGCCCGTGAGATGAATTGCTTGATTTCTGACTTGGGTGGCCTTTGCCAGTGAAAAAACATGCTCTCTTGTTACAATGATAGTTTTTCTGAGTCATATTGAATGAAAAGATGAAAGTAACAGGCCTCCACATGTTAAGGAAAACATAATTTGGTTACCGAGATATGTTGACATTATGTGGACACCGTTGGCGTAATAATTACGTTGGGTGGTTTTGCCAACGTCCGCTTGCCGAGTATGGTTTTTTATCATGATATCAACTTATTGGTATAGATTTCCCCATTGAGTGAGATTATTTGGTCAGGAGACCTGGGATGACAACTTGAGTAAAGGCTAAGCCTTATTTTCACTGTGGTCCCTTGTGGTTGTTTTTTTATTTAAATTTTTGCCAGCCTGTGGATCTCTTGCCCATGGTAGGGTTCTTTTACATGCACATAATACCTTGGCGTTTGAGTTGTACATGGGACAGCCATTAACGTCTGCATACGAACCAATGAAAACACATCAGCTCCAACTGCGCGCAGCACTAAAGAAAGGCATGCAAGGTGGTCAGCCGAGACGGAACTGAGGTTTGCAACCCAGGGTGGATTTGAACTCTCGCAGAGATTATCACAGAGTAGTTTCCATTTTAAGGGAATGGTGTTAACGTCGACATTATAGCTAAACATTGGAATATTAATGCTTTGCCAACCATGATTTTCCAATGCTTTGCCAATGTAATGCCAACTAAATTACTAAAATGGTTGTATTCGTTAGATATCCTTATGATTCAAGTCGATTTCTATGTTTATTTTTATAAAGTTAATATCAACATATTGGTACATGTATAGCTTTGCCCATTGATCATATGATTAATTCTCAAAATGTTCAGGGATGACGTTAACGTTTGCATCCAATTAGAGGGTCCCCATATCAAGATACAACAATAACATTTCTTCAAAATAATGCTAACCACTGTCAAATATGGTATAAAATTTCCCAAAATGTGTTATTTATCAACATTTTGTTCAACGAAATATGGCCTTATTATCACTTGAGTATTCACGAAATTTGGCCGTATTACCACTTGTTATTAGAGTTATCCATTTTCATCCACAATTTTGACCGAGACTGTCTGTTTGACAGCATGTTGAACATCTCGAGAAATAACAAACTTCAAAAATTTATATCTGATCACTCTGAGCTTTGATGGGTGGGTTCCTCGACTCGAATCAAATATATTTTTTTACCCGAAGCAAAGAAATACTAATTTAGGAGTGTTAATTCTGATAATGTATCTTTAACCCTTTCTGTACTGAATTGGATTCTCCTCGTCAGTTATAAAAGTATACATGGGAACGGTCTATTATTTATTTAGAGCGGTGTTCAGATAATAAACGCAGACAACATGCAGAACAACAGATAAAGAAAGAGCAGACTGATTCTTATTCATTGGTTTGAAAAGTTCAGATAATAAGTTCAAGAAACGATCTATTAATATAGTTGTTTGATTTGTCAATTACTACTTCTCAATTAAGTATTGGGTATAGAAAGGGTTAAAGTTAGTAATACCCCCTATCGGGCCCTCATTTCAGTCTATCTGTTTTTTATCTGAAAATTTCAAGTTTACCAAAGATGGTGTGGTATGTGAGAGCCCGATACAGATCCTGTCAGATGTCCTTGGGATCTTGAAAGCCTGTGGAGTTGGAATGGAAATTTCATTATTGGCCTATTAAATATTTTAACTAAACATTCAATCAAGGAGCAATGGCCTCAAATGCAACAAATATAAATTATTTAAAGATGCATAATCCGAATTACGCTCCCAAATTACTATTTCTTTGGCTTCGGGGGTAAAAAGTAAAAAAAATCTTATTTGAGTCGGAGAACCCATCCATCAAAGCTCAAGAGTGATCAGATATCAATTTTTTTAATTTGTTATTTCCTCGAGATGGAATTTTTGGCGGCCTGGCAAATATTCCTCAAGCCGCTGCTCTCGGACCAAATTAAGATGGATAACTCTAAAATAAAGTGGCTTTGGTTAGATATTTGACAATCTGGCCATATTTCCTTGGAACAAAATGTTGATAAATAACACGTTTTTCAGGGGGGGGGGGTTTAATATAAAATTTGCAGGAAGGTATGCCGGGGTGGGTGGGTGGCCCGAGGGACAAAAAACTTGTTTTTTTTACAACCTCATGCAAATTTTTTACTGAAGACCTTTTGTGCCCTCATTTGACATTTGTAACAATTTAAAACATATTTATAATATAAGTATTTATAACAGCAAAAAGATTATATTTATGTTTATACTGGGACCTCACATGGGCCTTAGTGGAGGTGACATTAAGCTATTGCATGTTGCATATGGGACGGTGGGGTGAAAAAAATCCTTTCCAACACCCTTCGGAAAGAAGCTTCGAGAAATGTTAAACTGAAATAAATAAACTTGTCTTGATGTAACTAAAGCCTAGATTGTGCGCATGGAAAAAAGAGCGAGCAACTGTCTCAAACATTAATGTGACTAATATAACTGTCATCACACTGTTCAGTGCATCAAGCCAATCAGTGAATTATTTGCATGTCTATAAACTCGGATGATCTCTCACAAGACCTAAAGTATCCAAGTCTGGTATAGTGCTGTGACTGGTTGTCATCCATAAAAACAAATAGGATCTGTCCAGATTTTTCTCTCAGACCCCAGGACCGAGTTCAACCAAATTTGGTGTGGTGACTCGGGTTACCCTTGCAGATGTTATAATGTTGTCAGTTTTTCAATATTTTGAATTAAACAAAATAAAATAAAATTGGTTTTGTTAAATTGAGCAAGGAATTCAGTCTAAAAAAAAACTGTACCGGGTATTAAAACAATACGTATAAATAAAAAATGTTTCAATGATCAAAATGTGATTGAAGCGCACAAAGGGGCTGCATGCCGTTAAATAAAGGCTCTGTCTAAGATCAAAATGTGTGCAAAGTCTCACAAAGGGGTCACAGGTATCTCCGATACTGAATATAGGCCCCCAAAGGGAGCCTGTTTTAGCTAGTTTAGTATAATAGAAGTACTAGTAAGTTGCTCCAGTAGACTAACATAGGTGGTATGGAATATGTTAGATAATGGGCTGGTTGACAGACTAATCAGGAAATAGTTAGAAATTGTGTGTATCTGCACAACGATCTAGGTTTACAGATGATTAGCAATGTATAAAACATTTTTTTTTCGATTAAAACAGCTCCTGAAACGGGTTAAAATGTTATTTGAACTAAATGAGATTCATTCCCAGTCATATGAGTGATACCAGTAGAGTTTTATGAAATTTATGCGGATTTTAGTGAAATTTGGGGGATGGGGTGTCAACAAATTGGAAGTAAAAAATAATTTTTTAATTAGGTTTGTGGGTGGTGGGTCCCAGAAAATGCCAGATGCAAAAAACAGCATACCTTACTGCAAATTTTTTAATACCCCCCCCCCCCCCCCCCTGCGTTTTTTATACTATAGAGTATAGTTGACCATGGTTATCATTAATTTTGGGCAATTAATCTATTCTGATAACTGAAAGTGTCATTTAAAAAAAAGGTTGGAATCTGATGATATGGGGACCATTGAATCGGATGAGTACCTTTAAAATCATAATAAATAAGAACGTGCATCGCGCACCTGCAGTGTGACCTCTGACCTCTCTTGCTATAGAAGAAGTTGCAACTTTATGAAACTGGCGACAAAATGTCACTAAACTCACAGGGACGGCTGGTCCCACCGCCATATAGCCCAAAGACCAGAGGTAAGCGTAAAAAAACCCTTCAATTCCCAAATCTTGGAAACGATATATTAAATGTTTAAATAAACTTTTGAACTGTTTGAAAATGTTTCTGAAGTCGCACCTGTCCCGTTTCCTAAAAGTAAAAACAAATGTTCTGCTGACGCGGATCTGTTTGCCAGAGTTCTCAGTGATTTTCGAACAATGCAACGTGGGAAGTGCTCTTTCTGCAACCGAACCATACATTGGATCTCCTTCTGGTCGGTAAAGAGTTTTGGAAACAACAAACTTTGTCTTTGAAATGTTAAAAATACGAAGTGCAACGAAATTAGGCAAGACGACTGTATTTTTTACAGCTGGAGTCGAAACACACTACACAATCCATGTTCTGTATAATAGTTTATGACCAGTGTTGTCTATATTGATAACATAATGGTACCTACTTAGCTTTGATTTCTATTAGCAATATCAAATGGGAATGGGCCAAAACATTTGTTGTTGTTGGCATCATAATCATCTGTAGCTGATTAATGTCACTGGTGCATTAACTGCTGGTGCTGTATTCACTAGGTGCTATATACTCTGTTTACTCTGTATGTGGGCTGGTATACATGTAGTCATAGGGTTTCCGGTGATTTCGAACATGACAGGTACTAGGTCAGGCACATGCGCTAATGGGGTCGTTGTCCTAACGTTTTATGCATAGATGCACACCGTGTGCATTCCTGTATACATAAATGCACACCTGTCTCGCATAATATGTGATGTATCATAGTGTTTTCTACATAAATGCACATGTGTTAATCATATTTGTAAGTTAGTGTTTTTCTTAGTGATGAGCCGATTGTCAAATAGAGGTTTTTGCCGATTATTTGAGATCACAATCGGCCGATTCAGGTGCCAGGTGCCGATTCCGATTATTTTAATAATTATACCAAAATATGTTATATGTGTTATTTGGAAGCAACAACATCAGTAATATACCAGTATACATACGTATACGTTTGGGTATTACTAGTAAGTATAAAGGTAGGTATGGGTGGACTTGTGAACGAATTCCTGCATCCTGACTTCAGACAACCAATACACATGTTATATTATGCTCAATTTACCGTAGATTTCTGTCTATAAGTCGCTACTTGTTGACCCAGTATTTCCCCTCAAAATGTGCATGCGCCTTATACAACTGTAAGTCAATAGGGGGTCTGAATTCTGGCTACAATCACAGACACAGGTGAGTTTTGGCATTCGCCGCAATGACAACTCAGAAGAGTGCATGACCGTTCACACCAAAACAGGAACGAAATGTTTAATTACAAATAATATTAATAATTGTTACTATGGGAGGCCAAATTCACATTTATTAATAATTGCTCTGAAGCGCAATCCAATTGAGCTGAAGCGCAATCCAATTGCGCTGAAGCGCAATTCAATTGCGCAATCCAGCTTGATTCATATCAATTGCGCTTCAGCACAATTATTGTTACAAGCTTACACCCCTGAATAGATAGGTTATTCCATTAATTAACTGGGGGTTCCCATATATGGGAAAATAATTGTGCTGAAGCGCAATTAATTTTCTATTCGATTTATTCATTAATTAACTGGGGGTTTAGCCATATATAATTAAATAATTATTAATAAATGTGAATTTGGCCTCCCATACTAGTATGTTACCAGTGTATTACTGTATTTATCCCTATCCAATTAACAAAATACAAGAATTCAACATGAGACCTCCGTCTGAGGAAGGGAATTTTTATGTTAAACCACATTATCCTGAACTCAACTGTACAGACAATACCAAAGATGATGCAACACTTGTTTACTGTCTACATGTTTATTTTATGTCGGCTTATAGATTGAGGTCACTAGCTGACCTGATATCAGTTTGAATCAGTTTAAATACTGGTGATTAGCAGTCACTAGGTTGAATAGTACGGTAGTTGTTAATTGGTGAACAACAGGGATTTTGTAAACACACTACACTATATAATGTATATCATCAAATTTGTGTTTGGTTACACTTTCCCCATGTTTACTGGTCATTTATTCAACAAAAACATCGTTATATTTATTGAAGTTTATTGAAGAAAAGCAAGCACCTGATTATTATTTAGACAATCGGAAATGCCGACGTTGAAATCCGATTACCGATTGTCATCCGATGGGCCACAATCGGCCGATTCCGATTGTCGTTTCCGATCATCGTCTCATCACTAGTTTTTCTATTCATCGACCGTTTATCCATGCAGTTCTTTCGGTCCCTGTTTAATACCAAGATCAATATGTGACCAATGATAAATTTTATTCTTGTGCTAAAAGACATTTTTGCCTTTATCAGAACTTCTGGAGAAAAATAGTTTCGAATTGAAGCAGATGGCAATTATTTTACGGCAACATTTCAATCTCGCAACGACTGAGACTGGTGTGCATTTATGTATAAGACATTATGACAATGACCCCATTAGCGGCACATGCACAGGTCGGGGGTTCGTGGAAATACCAACCTAAAAGCTATGTAGGCTTTATAATCCATAAAATTTTGTGAGAACAAAAACATAGCTTTCTAAAGGGAATCAAGACTTTTAACAAGAATGAAAATGAGTATCATGATTCTTATTCTCGTGGGATTTGCTATGTTAGGCTATTTTCACATTTACTAATAATTGGACTCAAGCCCAATTACTAACACCTTTACCAAGCGCAATTGAATTGTGCTTAAGTGCAATATCCATAACAAGTTTTCACCACTCTGAGATCAAATTAGGTTCATAATCAGGTTTGACCAGATAGTCATCCTGCAGATTATTCTATAAAAATTATGGTGGTATTGTTTATGGTGATAAATAATTGTTCTTAAGTGCAAATCAATTGCGCTTATGCACAATTGAAAGTACAGAGTTTTTAATTGCGCTTAAAGATACGGTTGGCCTTGGTGGTGGGTATCCTGTGAAAATATTTCCACCCGTCAAAAACCGCCACAAACAGAAAGAACATCAAAATGTAGACAGACTTTGTCCGTATACAAATAAGAAATATCGCATAAACAGTATGTTATTGTCATATATTTGACCATTGTTATGTAAACAAAAGCTTAAAAAGTTACTTTTCTGGTGTTTGTTTATATTATGATGGTAAACATAAAGAGCGTTCTTTGTTGGTGAATTCCTGATATGGAACTAATAAAGAGCGTTTATGCCATTTGTGTGTGATTAGCCAGTAGCATTGTGCTGTCTTCTGTAACACAATCAGGCTCTTGTTTAGGTAAAATATAGTAGGTCTTTATGATAACATGCTGTTTACGCGATGGTCATGGTATATATGGACGAAACTGTATGCGTTTTAATGTTTTTCTGTTTACGGTGATTGGAACAAATATGAATATTTTCGACAACTAAGGCCGCACGTGCCTTTAAGCACAATTGCTGCTAGGGACCTGCGAATATTCGAGATTCGATTCGATGTCGATATCGGACACCCGATTCGAGATCGACACCGAATCAGTCCGCTGATTCGGATATTTCCGAATCGGTGTTACTTTGGTGTAATCTCGGTTTTTGCGTCTAAATAACACATGCCAAATGACCTGAACTCAAAAAAATTGAAGCACAAGGTTGCCAAGTAAGCCAACGTAGGTAATTTTGAATGGATGCCGTTCAGAATAGACGTGCATTATGCAAATTATGTACTTCGATCGCAACCCATGACGGTGATCAATCGCCACATATTTGAAATGTATGGACACTATGTAAATTGTCTACAATCATTATCGCTAGATGCGGCACTCAATTGATACTTTATGTTTAGAACTTCAGATATCCAATTCAGATTATATGAATAAAATTCAATGTCAGCCGCCGTTATGAGCGACAAAACATAGATTGGAATGAACAGAAACGGTGAGAAACCTAAGAACAATCAGTCAATTATGTTCTTAAATGGATGTCATCGTGTGCAACAAGTAATCTGTGACCCAATTTACTACTTTCAATTTCTGTTTCCCGGGAAATCGAGCGCGTTGCACCAAGTTTCGATCCGTTGAATCTTGTTGATAACATTTAACACTTGTAATTTGTTCCTGTTTTATGGGACCCCCTCCATAAAGACAACTACTGTGCATATGTGATGTAGATGTTTCATTTATTTTGCGGTGAACAGTTTAACAGATAACTACCATTGGTATCGGGACTACAACAATTATATATAGCTGAACTGTACCCATGTCCACTTGTGTCAAATCTTTATTATCTTTCATTCCATTCCATGGGGTTTGCGATACATTGATTGAACTGTCTTTAAATGTCTTACTGTCACTTATTGCGATGTTCACGATGACACAGCTTGATAGAAATGCAATGGAACATATCCCAACGGGCCAAACCCTCAATAAAATTGACTTTCCTATGTCACGATTTTCCTAAAAAAAACACAAATTCCAACGGATGTTTAAGGAAATTAACATTGTTATATAGTATCTTGTTAATTTTGCTTTTTTTTGTCATGAGACACCGAAATACACACTGGTGAACAATGCCAATCACTAGCTGATTCGATTCGAGATTCGATTCGATTTGTCGATATAAGGATGAAGATTCGATATCGAGATTCGATTCGATGCAAAATCCCCGATTCGCAGATCCCTAATTGCTGCCCACATAATATTAAATGAATTGCACTTGAATTACATTTGTATGGGAGACCAAATTCACTTTTAAGCTTTATTTGTGCTTAAGTGCAATTATTTGTGCTTAAGCACAATTATTTTCACTTAAGCTAAATTATTTTGAGTAAGCACAAATAATTGTGCTGAAGTGCAAATAATATAATTACCATTAAACACAAATAAGCTATTATGCTTAAGCACAATTATTTGCGCTTAAGCACAATTATTTGCGCTTAAGCACAATTATTTGCACTTAAATGCAAATAATGAAATTCAAAACAATTACCAAACACACTCTGTTGATAATGTGATAATGGCCTCCCATACTGAACAAATTTGAAGAAAAATACGACAGTAAATGACATTTAAAGCATGTTTTGTGGTGTATAATGAAGAAATAAAACAAAATAATGCAACAGATGTGATTTTATTTGAGTTCTGATGACATAGCAAGTGTAAAACTAGAAAACATCATGGCGATTGTGAAAACTTCAGCTTTGGGGAAGGTGGGGCACAGTGAGATGCAAATATTTTTGAGGGGTATTACTCTTAAGAAAACCCATGTTAATTCATTGTCTATTATGAATCGAATAGACCATTCATTATCTTGTCTAAACATTCACCAGGAAAACAAATTGTGTAAATATCTTATTCGTAAAGATCAAACCTGTCAAACATCATGACCCAATCTGGGTGAGGGACATTGAGACATACCCTGGGGTAGAGTGAGACAGTCACCTCAAATTATGTTCTTCTTTCAAATAGTAGAATACTGTAGAAATTTGAAAGAATACAGTAGACTTCTGTACTCCGAAACAGTCAGAAAAAGTGTTTTTTTCTTAATGATTCAATAATCCTAACTAGAGGGAGGTAGGGGTCTCACTACTGCATATGGCATAAGTTATTCTCTGATATCTACCCCAATATTTGAAACTCCAGCCCAAACACATTAGTCATTAGGAAATTTAAAGATGCATAATCCGATTTAGTGCCCCAAAATTACTGTTTCTTCATCTTGACAGGCAACAGTTATTAGATTTGAGTAGAGGAACCCACCCATCAAAGCCCACAGTGATAAGATTTTGAGTTTTAAATCTGTTATTTTCACCACCTCGAATATTTGGCAGTCTGGCAAATATTCAACGAATGCCGACCGACATACACTCAATACCATATTGCATTTCAAGAAATGTTGTTGTTGGAATCTGATGAAATGTTGGATTGTATACCTATAAACCATTCCTTTTCGAAGTTCCTATCATTTAACTGAAGGTGGATCCTACTCTGGTATAAAAAAAATTGTCTCACTGGCCCACGCCCATGTAACTTGCTGAAAGTCAATCAGACAGAAATTTCTAGAATTAAATTACAGATGTGGCTTATGTGAAATATGCAACGAATCCCATACTTCCACTTTACCTAAAGCTATTCAATATTTTATGTAACTTTATCCAATAAGATAATTTTTCCAAAAATAAAAAAAAATTAATTATGCCTTGAAATTTGGCTGGAGTCAAGAAATATGGTCTGGAAATTAGAGAAAAGTTAGAGGGAATGTCTCACTGTGCCCCATGTCTCACTGTTGGCCCACTTTGACTGTGCGAACTCCCTTCATCCTTTATTCGGGCTTGGGACCAGGAGATTTAGAATGAAATCAGGCAAAAATCGCAATTCGCCAGCATATCTTTACAATACTGTTAATCACTAATACACATGCAGAGACTGCCGGATATAATTTTCGGAGAACTGATTGACTTAAGACCATTCATATTAATGGTCATTCCTGCCGGCGACAATACGCCATTGGAATCAATATCTGATGAAATGAAAAATTCTGTCTGAAACTCTAGAAAACTTTAAATACAAATTAAAATTCCGACTGGCGTTTAAGACAAAAGAACATTCGCCGTTATAGCTATTACACATGTCGCATGTCCCTGATAATAAACACACAACTTCACCTAGGATTCTTTAACCTCAATGATTATCTCAGCCGCAACCACTTAACTAAATCAGAGGCACCAAGATTAAAAGTTCTGTCAATTCCGACAATTTGACCATTTACCATGGCCGATTTGAGAAGGATCAACTGTTTAGTGGAATGGAAAATTACACTAGGGTTTTTTTTTGGATGAGTTGATATATTAACCTCCTTTATAATTGGGCTGTCCACAGCCTTATTCAGCATGGCAATGATGTCGTCCGCTGTGTTCTGGTATACTATAGCCTTTCTTTGAATGAAGGCCCGATCACAAATGTTTCACATCGTTGTTGTCATCAGGGTACTCTTCTATGAAAGCTTGCATAATTATCATTGTCAAAGCGCCATGAAGTCTTATTGGTGAGCCAGAGTAATCCCCGATGGCACACCTGCAAATGATGAAATATAAAGCTGAAGTTTTTGCAATCGCAGCGCTGTTTTCTAGTTTTATGCTCGCTATATCCGCACATTGATGGGGAATTATTCAAGGAATATGACTATTTCATTATCTTTTCTTGTTTTCGTATATTGCTCTGTTTCTGGCAATGGTTTTGGGGATATGTGGAATTTCTACATTTCGGGAGTTAGGAACCTTGTCTATCTAGTATATATATCATATATTCAGAGTTTAATATGGAGGCACAAACTCAGTATAAGTGTTCATTGCTTCAAATGCGCTTAATTCAGTGAGCGTGAACACATACATGTACTTATTTCTTATCGAAATGGCCTTGTATCGATCTGAATGGCACATTGAGATGTCTCTCAACTGAGATAAAGCTTGAAAATCGGTCCTGATTTTTACCCATGTCGGGGTTTGAACCAGTGCCAACCTCATCTATCCCAGATTGCATTGATCTTATCCACGATCCAACCACATCGGCTACAGGGACATCCTTAAATGAAAGCCCTTTAATCAAGAGTTGGACAGCGCATGAGTCTTAACATGGGTTCTAATATTGACACAGAACAGATTTACCATTATATTGGAACAGCACAATGCACTGCAATGTACAGGTGTATATATATCAGATTTATGGAGGCACTGACTCAGTATGAGTGTTCATTGCCTCAAAGGTGCTTAATTCAGAGAGCATGAACAAATTCTTATCTCTTATTGAAATGGACATGTGTTGATCAGAATGGCACATTAAGAATTTAAATTTTGTGTCAGTGACCTGTGGTCGGGCACATCTTCTTCTTCTTGTCTTGGTAGATCCTTGCGATATATATACTTTTCGCAGCAGAGTAATTTAATTGATACTGTCTGAATTTAAACCTTTCTGTTCTGATCCTGAATTCAACTCTTCTTATAGTTATAAGTTACTAGCTGATGTGCCCGACTTCGTCCGGGGCTATTTAGGGATTTTTTTTGCCAGAAACATGCCTATATGAGCCTTATGAGGGTATATGAGTGAGGTCAAGGACACAGTCGCACGTGAAATTGGACCTGCCCATATTGTTCCCGGGATAAAAGTATGCCTACATACAAAATTTGAGTCAAATAGGTCAAGGTCCAGAAACATGCCTATATGAGCATATATGAGCGAGGTCAAGGAGACGGTCACAGTGAAATTGGACCTGGCCATATTGTTCCCCGGATCAAAGTAGGCCTACATACCAAATTTGAGTCGGATCAGTCGAGCAATTTTCGAGTCTATATAACATACATATATACATACATACACACACACATACATACAGACAGAAGTTCCAAAATAGATAATTAACATTTAACTATTATAGTTGAATTTGACAGTGTGAAAACTTTGTGATTTTGTATCTCAGTGAACAGCCAAATTTCACTCAACAGTATTGCAGCGAATGAATTGTCTCCAGATAAAGTTAGTTGTGCAACCTTTTGCGTCAGCTTTTTTCAACAATGCCACACGTACGCCTTCCTAAATGACATTAACATGATGACTCAAACGCTCTTTTATAACAATATATAGATTAATTGAATGTTTATTAAGTCCCTATCATGTTCCGTCATGAATAATCATGATCGAAACATGTCATTTGGTCACAGAAACAACCATATGATACCGAATCAGTGTGACAGTTATCCCTCTTTTATCGAATTCACAAAACAGTAATATCCAAATCCAACTAATGTAGCTAAATATAATTATAGTAGTTAAATTGAGGATCTGCCTGACCTTATGACGATGCACTGCACATGTTCCGTTTGAGACAGCTCACCCCAAAATCGGTCCTATTATGTACCCATATCAGGTGGGTATGTGTTTGTTGGGTCCATTATCTAGAGGATCTCACATGAGTTTCTATTTTAGACGGAATTTATCAACCGAGTTCACTAAATTCGATTTGAGCCGATGTTTACCGAGGCTCAAATAGAATTTAGTGGACGAGGTTGATAAATTACGTATAAAATAGAACGAGTTTGAGATACTTTTTATCACATGGTCATATAATCGCTTAAATTTTTATCGAAAACAACAATAATTAACAGACAGAGAACTTTGTCCCAAAGAGCAGCATGACGTCATTGCACGCGACGATATTACACGTGTCTATTACGCTTGAATATTGCATAGGAAAATTGTGCTAATCATGTGATAAATGTATTTAATGTTATTTCCACATTTGATGACTATATATTGTTAGTTTTATAACATGTGAATACCGGCCAACTAGACAACGAAGACAAAAGGACATAAGGTTGGCAGTACTTTAATAGGCCTATAAAGGCTGGCACTGTGCCCAAGTGTTAATTGACCATGGCATACTCCATCACCTTGTTATTAAAATACACACTATTCAGTTGTTTTTACTGTAAGGTGAAAGCTATCCTCATGTCCCCCAAACTTTATCCTTGTTGTATTGGTCATGAGCAAAATGCCCAACCGGCTCGCATCCTACAGGCCTATCGGTGTAAACAGACGGTTATCGAGAACTGTTTTTGTCCATTTCGAGTATTCACAATCACTAATTGACCAAATATTTTGGAAATAAAATCACAATGGGAAGGTTTATTTACCTGTTGAAGTGGTCATCTGGCAATGTCCAGTTTGACTGGGTTCAATGTGACTCATGTTTAAAGAGCAGAAAACTTATCGTAACCAACTCCTAGGGGATGTCACAACTTTTCTCAATAGCGACATTCTAGTGCAATTCCTGGGAATATTTAACTTGTGAAATTTCCATCTAATATTATATATATCAATTGGGCCGACTTCTCTGGGGCCTTCTTCATAGGGGGCCGTCTTCGCACGGTTCTGACTTCTCTGGATACCATTAGAAACAGTGCTATGTGGCATCTTTCATGTTTTTGTTTTGTTATTAATTTATCCAAAGATATTTAAAGTTAGTGTAAGTTAAGGTGATCCTGTGTGGACGTGTGTGCATATGTCACCACTCTAATGATCTGTGAAAGGTAGCATGCATTTATAGACTCCTCATGGCTCAACAACTGGGATAATAATGTACATAAATTCATAATCAAGTGCTTTGAGACTCATGTGATCAACCCTTTCTATACTAAAGCATCATTGATGAGTAGTTATCTCATAGGAAATGTTTAGATAATAAGTTCAACAAAGGTCCATATATGTACAGTAATGCTCTAAATAATCGACTCCTTAACCACAGCAGAATTATGGGTAATTTTTCAGGATTTAGTCGGAAATATGGCTTGTTGCCATTCATTGGAAAGCTTGTGTAGACGCAACTTGCACCGAGGCACGATAATAACGTTGGAAATAGGCGCTTAAAACTCTTTTAATCTGCCAGTTGACTCGATTAAGTGTAAATATAAGTAATGGATGTTGATTGTGTTGCGTTTCATAGAGTATGGATGCAAGTTGGTTTGAAAGCGTTCCACACAAAATGTCAGACCAACTTGCATCCATACTCTATGGAACGCAAGCAAATCAACATCCATTTCTTAAATGGCAACAACGAAATCCTGAAAAATTACCCATAATTCTGCTGTGGTTAAGGAGTCGTTTATTTAGAGCATTAATGTAGGTCATTTGTTGAACTTATTATCTGAACATTTCCCTGCAATAAATAGGACTCCTTGTGTACTTTTATGATCTGTCGTCCGCTTTTTTGCTACTGAAAACTCCTCCAGATGAATAATAGATCATTCCGATGTACATTCTTTTAACTGACTTGAAGAATCCATTTAGTATAGAAAGGGTTAAACTCTAAAAACTATCCATTATCATTATCTTGTATAAAACTTATGTATAGATTTGTTCTTGTTTATAGAAACACAATATTATAGTAAAAGCTGAAGTGTTCTCCTCCATAATGAAAAAGCCATCAAAGGATCAATTAGTTTGCTCGTCCAGTTTGTCAATATGTTTAATGAATTTGCCTGGATATGTTTAATCAGCCATTGTGGTCTCAATCTTGCCAGTCAGGTTATTTTATCGGTGTGATTAATAAGGGGTTCGGATTTGGCTTCACTTGATGCAATTCAAATTAGCCGCAAATGCAAATCCGCCGCTTACGCATAAAGGTACCACAATAAATATATATTTATTTAACTACTACAAGGCTACATGTAGTAGAGAAATTAATAAAAATTAGCAAATCTATTCCCAAATATCGTTGGTGGGCTTTTAAAATGTCATTTTGGCGCGAAATGTTTTATTGCATTTTCGGAATCTATGGGTTCGAATACATAAATTCATCAGATAATTTTTCAATATTTCAAGTATAAATCCATTTTTCGGGGAAATTCGTGTACCAAAATGCCGTATCTGGGTTTCCTGCAAATTTTTGTTTTAATTCTAAAATGTCGTAATTATTTTTTCAAAACCATTCCTGGTGGGAGAATTCTGATTTAATTGTTATGAAGAGGAATAGTTGACTGTCCATGAGGATAAGGTTTATATCCTCTTTATCCTAATTGACAGAGTCTAAGAAAACTGCGGAAATCATCAAAGTGTTGTATAAACCAATTCTAGTTCCAGAGATAAATAGTTTTTTGTATCTTCCAACAAATTATAAATATAATAATTCTCATAGATCTTATATTCTGAGAGTGGTGTGATTTGGAAAGAAAAAAAAATGGGTTCACTGACCACCCTTCCCTCGAACAACTAATACTGAACCGATTCTGATTAAATCTGTCTAAAATGTATTCATGTTCATTCCGAAACCATTGATATATGACTTGAAAGTTATATAATTTCCGAGGAGATGGTAGGTAATCAATTAGATCATGTCATGAATCTCTACTATGGCTAACGCCCGTAGAGATCATATTCCACTTGTACAAAGCCGTGGAACTATTTGAAGTTTTGACAGGGAATCTTATAAAGTCGAAAAAATAACGCTGGCAATATATTTCTTAGTTATTATCTGTTCCTTAATACTAGTAATGTACTTCACTGTAGGTGAATGTCCCAATTTTAAATTGCATGCTTTTCCATGGTATTTGTGAGCCAATATCGCAATGAATTATTAATTAACCAGGAGAAATTCCATAATTGTAAGTAAGTAACACAAATCAAAATATATTTAAATCATAAAAGTTCGAGTTGGGATCTTCACTAACTGAAGTACATTATTAAGGAACACATACTAACTAAGAAATATATTCCCCGCATTATTTTTTCGACTGTATAAGGTTCCCTGTCAAAACTTCAAAAAGTTGGAAGGTTTTGTACTGGTGGAATATGATCTCTATGGGCATTAGCCATAGTAGAGATTCATGGCATGATCTAGTAACCAATATACTTCAGCCCAAAAAATATATACTATTACTTTGACATATTTCAATGGATTTTCAAAATCAGTTCTACTCATAGATCTTTTATTCTGAGTTTGTTGCGATTTGAGAAGATTTTTGTTAAGGTCCACCATCCCTCGCCGCACACCTAATACTGAAGCGGAATTCTGGTATTTTTCAACGGATTTTGAAAATTCTTCTTTCTGCATGTCTAAATCTGGATACCTTGTATGCTAGATACGGACACTGGATCTGAACGAATTGAGTTTTGACAATCCATAGGCGACAACTCTGTAGAGAAAGTGAGGACATAGATCTTTAGCTCAACTTGACTCCAAAACTTCATATGGAACTTCAGGGTGACCTCTAGATGGGAGCCTCCCGTTTTCCCCGAAATTCGTTGAAAAAAAAACATGGCCGCCAGCAGCCATCTTGGATTTCAAATTTGAATCCATCCGCACACCCTGCAGTCCGTATTTATAGCACAATTGTTCTGAAAATTTACTGGAATATTTAGGATTACCTCTCGATGGGAGCTGTCAAATTTGAATGATTTTCAATGAAAAATATCTTGGATTTTACTCTTTGCATCACTAAACCCTTTAGCACACCCTACAGAGCACATCCCTCATCCGGTCATCACATAACTTCATGTGGATCCTCGGGGTGATCTCTAGATGGCTGCTTTCATTTTTCTAAATTCTGTTAAAAACAAATGGCTGCCAGCCGCCATGACTAAATCTTTCTGTGCACCCAAGAGGCCAACTCCCTCATCCGATCATCACCAAAATTCATATGGATCTTCAGGGTTAGGAGCCATCTCGCTTTTTAATCTTTCTAGGATAGGATAGGATAGGATATTTTATTTCAATATACACATATTAATACATGATACATTTGACAAATATTACATTGTATATTCGAGGGGTGGCATAGTCAGGCTAGACTGTCTTACTGCCGCCCCCATTAGTATGACTGCATCCTTTGGCACTTCCTACAGCCAAACTTTTTCATCCGATTAATCCCAAACTGTTTGTGTATCTTCAGGTTAACCTCTATTACTGAATTCCCTATCGCTCTATGGACTGTAATATATGGCATGATCCCATTTATTAGTTGAGGTACAGTGTCATTGACACTTTCATTATGTTTGCACGGACATAATATGGCATTCTTATGATACTGAGATGTATCTATGGTCCAAATTTTGAGTCTTTAATATTCCTCATAATTTCCGAGATATGACATCATAGACATGAATGGAATATTAAAGGGTCAGATCATGTAATTATTAAAGGTTTGCCCACAACAGGCGGTATGCTTTATGGGTGTATGCACCAGGCAATAGCCCAGCTCTTATTAGATTTATAATCCTGAGTGTGTTTATAGAGATTACTAACTGTGGTTTTTGCATATCTGTGTTTATAATAATCAACTAAATTAGGTTCTTTCACAATGATAGATCAACATGACTTCAGTTAAATTATGTGATATTGTGTCCTCTCAGTCAAATGAATGGTACCTTATTGAGTGACCAATTTCTAAATAGAAATTTCTTCTTTCTTTTGAAATTGAAAACCAGAATGTGAATTCTTTTTGACTTTTTGAAATATGGAGGGACATGGGGACATTTTTGTTTGTTTTATATTATGTAGTATATTATAAATATAAAATAAATATGTCACCGGAACCCTCGGGTCAAATGCTAGCGCAAACTCCATGTTCATGCACGGTATACATGCAGGTGGTTATTGTTGTATTTTTCTGTGTATAGATGCAGTATGATAAGATAAGATGAGTTAAATTTTGTTTAAAAGTCAGAGGTAAAAACGTTATACATACACAAGCTCTGCAGAGCTTTTGACCGACAGTAATGCCAGTATAGATATATAAAAAATAAAACATCCTCTAACTAAGTTATATTGCGCAAAAGAGGTTTGTTAAGGGGATATAGAAATGGGTTTTGTTTGTGCATCTATCCATTCGTCCATGCATCTATCCATAATAACTTAGTGTCTCTCAATCTCAATCATCATTAATCCTTTCGTGACGTGAGCTGTGCTGGTGCAGCATTAAAGTTCCTTTACATTGCCAGTGCATTCTCTTATATATGCGAGTCTCCCATATGGAGCCTCGCATATATAAGAGAATGCACTGACTTGCAAGGTCAAGGTAAATATTGTTAGGCCAATTAGTGCTGGGCGGTATTTCGGTATACCGATTATAATCGGTAAGATTTTCAATACCGTTACCGTTACCGTCATTCTTTTCCATAATCGGTAAACCTTGAAGACGGTATTATCGCGGTTACATGTCATACAGGCACATTACGGAGTATATTGTGGTTTTCCTTTGTCGGGATACAAAGAAATTACTTCGTTTCTATACACCGTATTTCATCGAAATCATAATTAAGAGGTAGCGAGTTTGTGTCAGGAGACAGCGTTGCTGTAAATTGGGCTGAGGTAGCTACTAGTGTATCGGATTCTGTTTACCAAGTCATCCGCGAAATTGGCGCGAATATATTTCAAGATTTACGTTGTGTACCCCATGCACGTGCTCATCGACAATTTTAAAATGACTAGTCCGTTTCAATGATTAGCGTGTGCAAGTTTATGCAACGCCCTTTATGTGTATTCATCCCATGTTGCATTATCTTTTAGTTGGAAAAAACTGTTCAATCTTCACTCATGTCACTTCTTTCCCCATGTCATTTCCAAACAAAATGTATTCCTTCGCTACCTGGGACAAAACCCAGCCCAACATTATATTGCAAGGTATGATTGCATCATTCTGCGCTATTTTTTATCGACCGAATTTATGGGGCAGCTCATTATTTCAAGGGTGTTATCGCGTGGGAATAAATGATCACTTTCATAAACCGGGATTTAAAAGTATGATTATAATAATTCAACGGGAAGTCAATAATAGTTCTAGAAGTTAAATACTTTGGAAGTAATAAACTTTATTTCCCGGCATTTAATAAAAGCATTGTACTTATTCTTAAGTTATTCACACCCGGCGGAACATTCCAATATCAACATCACAGCACGTGCTCTGCAAGTCGGCACTGTCAGTGCACAGTTACTGGACATAAAGTCCCAAAAATAAGGTTTTAATCGAGTTCAGAAATCGGTATCTTATATATGACGAAGATACCGATTTCTGAACTCGATTAAAACCTTATTTTTGGGACTTTATGTCCAGTAACTGTGGTCAGTGGGGGATTGTTTCAAAGCTCTTGGGTGTATCCGGCTTCGCTGAATGATGCTTGCATTAAGTTGCATAAATCGCAATTATTACCTGTATTTAAGATCAGCTCATGAATCCATGCTTGCAGATAATGATACATTCATTGATTGCAATCCATAATTTAATAAAACGGAGCGTACATTTCCTTATTTTATGTAATCTGTAGCGATTAGATTTTCCTCCATAAACAGTCGATCTGTGCACCAAACGAATGCTACTAAACGGGGGTTTTAAGGGATTAGTTTAAATAATCGGTAATACCGTATACCGCGGTATTATTTTAGGATTACCGCGGTATTTTTATGCTTAAATACCGCCCTGCACTAAGGCCAATGTATTCTCTAATATGTGCGAGGCTACCTGGCACAGGGTTCTCGCAAAATTTAAGGAAAATCCAGTCTCGTAAGGGTTAAGGTCTGATCTGATCTGAAGGTAATGATCTTTGCTACACTTATGAACCACCATGGGAGAAGGAATATCCACACAAAATGGGCGTTGTTCATTCATTTGTAATATGGGTTTATTCAGGAAGTTTCTCAAGTGATCAAGTGCCACTGTATAGTCTGTATTATAATTACACCTTCAAGTTTCCGTATCATCTATCTATAACACACAATAATTAGATTCATTTTCTATAATGTTTATCATCTATCGCAATCAACACGTGTTCTGCCTGATTCAACACCAAAAGAATATACAATGACTCTGGTGGGTATTTTTTAGCTGCTTAGTATATATGGTAGACATTCTTTGGTGTTTTACATAAATATCAGACTGGACGCCATAGTCGATTCTCACATTAAAACTGCATGACCATGGCCTGATCATTGCATATCTGTAAGGAGCTATTATCTTTATGGGTACAGCAGTTGCCACAGCTGGTGAGGTGCATAGCTTATGAGCTGTTATATTAAAGCCATCCAGTGATGATGATTGTAGCTCAAATCCCAATGGGTGCAGATTTTTGTCATCACATAAAAGGAGGGTAACCTGTTTAACCCTTTGAGTGCCAGGGGCCGATCTCATCGGCCCTAAACCTACAAAATAAGTCTGTTAAAGAATATAAGGATAAATTATTAAAATTGTAAAAAGTTGTAAACAAAACAAAACAAAAATTGTTAGGCCAATGCATTCTCTTATATATGCGAGGCGACCTATGGTCGACTCGCATATATAAGAGAATGCATTGGCACATGGTATATGGGTTGATACAAAAATTGACCTGGCACTCAAAGGGTTAATGTATATGACAAGTTTGCCAGTTGGTCACCAGGCTGTCAATCATTAACTGTTTTTACATATGTTCGATTTATTTTCTGGTGAATATAACCCTCTATGTTCTTTCCCTCCACAGATATTTTGGAGAAAAAAAAAGTTTTCCGCATTCCTCGCATCTCATATCAAGATACCTCTGATTACGAGGGGCCATGCTTTTCTTTCCCAAAAGTGGTAGATAATCAGGGCCATGAATGTACGTCACCAATCAAGTCTCTGGAAATTAGCAATGCATATTCAAAATTCAGTAATGGTTAAAAATTAATTTTTATAACTGAAATTTATGAGGAAATAGGTAGCGATTGTGCCAAATTTTAACATCAAACACACCTCAACCATTTAATATATATTCGTAAAATTCAGATAATTCCTTTCACGCGTAAGTACAATAACTCATGCAACAAATATCCAGATATCAGCTATCAGAAAGTTAACCGACGGTTTAGAGATTACATTAGTGACATACATGTAGGTTCCTGGCCCTGATAATATTCTCAATAATACTGTTTGTACTCATTTTCAACGTTAAAATAATAAGTTATTTTGTGGATTTTCACAGTGCCTATGAATAATGGTGATTGCAAGAATTTTTCAATTTTCTTTTTGCCTGGTAAGCTGAAAATTGTCTTTGATAATTTTGACTAATTTGGTGTCAAATCTTTAAGTTAGACATTCTATCATAATGATCCCACATATAAGGGTATGCACTGGCAAAATTCTGAGGAGACGGGTCAGAAATATCTTTACAAAAGTAGAACAGATGTATTGTGCACAGCAATGGGATCATTATGATAGAATGTCTTGAAATCAGCACATTTATGCTAATGCTTGGTGGATTATAAAATAATCGACCCCTAAACCACAGCAGAATTATGGAAAAAATTTCAGGATTTATATGGAAATATGGCTTGCTGCCATTCATCGGAAAGCTATATTTCTGACTAAATCCTGAAAAATTTCCCATAATTCTGCTGTGGTTAAAGGGTCATATACTTTGAGCATTACTGTAGTTTAGGCCTTATCACACCCATATTCTTTCATTCCATTAGCTTTCCGGATATCCTTTTATAGCGTTATCCAGATTAAGTTTGTATTGGGGCCTCATACGGTGAAACGATACAATATGCATCAACACTTTGTCATAATCCTATAGTTTTGACACACTTTCTCTCTCATTTCCACTTGAGAATACCTTTGCTTGATTGACCTTGTTTTTTTCTCAGCGACTTTACTTATATCATCGTTGTTGATACAGAAGCATCTGATTGGGAATATATATATCATATTGTACAATGCTGGGTCATTTCAAGTATTGGGGCCTCGGTGGCTCAATCGGTTAGGGGTACAACTCCAAGCCGTTTCGCCTTCTAGCGCTGGCGATAAGGGTTCAAATCCACATGTTTCCATCGTGGACTTTGTAACTCGAAATCGTTATCTGGGAAAGTTGCCAGTTACTTGCCAATGGCCGGTGGTTTGCCACACATGGTCGACGAGTTTATCAGCCATTGAAATCACTGTTAGATTAGCCGTAAGTGTGCGGATTTCCTCCACCATTAAAACTGGCAATGTCGTGATATGGCCTTAGTGGCTAAAGCGACATAAAACCCCAATCAATCAATCATTTCAAGTATTACCATGGTACAGTGTGACAAGTCTTTTGTTTTCTATGGAATAAACCATGTTACTTTCACAATTGTCACATTTTATTACCGCCATTTGCTGATATTAGATGAGCAGATGATTTACGCTTAAAATCCACTATAGAAGAGTAACGCAACAATACTTTGACTTAAATCAGTAATATCCCTACTGATTTCAGTTGTTGGTTTAACCCTTCTATGACTGGAGGTTCCTGAAAATTTGCGAAAACCGTGTGTCAATGCATTCTCTTATGGTATACATGTATATGCGAGTCTCCCATAGGAAGCTTCGCATATATAAGATAATGCATTGGCCTAACAATATTTATCTTGACCTTGTAAGCCTGTGCATTCTCTTATATATGCGAGCTCCCTATGGGAGACTGACATATATGAGAGAATGCACTGGCACAGGATCCTTAATGCTGCAGTTCCTGTCATGAAAGGGTTAAGTCAAAGGAAATATCTCTGCATGTTCCTTAAATGGTGACAAGTAGAAATTTCAGTACAATTCGATTCCTGTTCCTGTAACGCTTAAATTGATTGATCTACAAAATGCCTTAAAGTAAACTAAATGGGTTAACAATGTCCTCTTAATCAAAGCTTAACAGTGAATAGGTAATTCTAAACAAAAGTCTGCTCAAGGTTTCGGACAGAATAGATGTATTGTGCACAGAATGTCATTGAATCGGCACAGTTATAGTGTTTGTAGATGCTAATGCTTGGTAATAAATTCCAATTGGAACAATATCACTGTGTCATTGATTTCGCTTTATGACCAGACTTTATTATTTTTCTCGATAAGCTTTCCCAGATTAATTGGCGGCCTGACTAAAGTTGCGCCAGTGCTGGTTAGCTATCAGTGGAATAGTGATGTGCTTCTCTACACTGGGAATTGCTCTTTGCCCCTCGGACCTATTACTTAAAGGTGTATTAGTCAGTACCGTGTGTGATTTTTCTCAGGTGGATATAAGGGGAGTAATTCTATTTGGACTAATATTCTATGTAATTCATTTCTTTGGAGATTGAGGTGCGGCTTGTTTTTGAAGATGCCAGATGCAAAATCGTTTTGAGGGTATTATATGAATCAAATTTTATCGGCTATTTGTTTATAGGCAAATTAGTTTTTAAACAATTTTCATGGTAGCACACTCTTTATTTGCGAAAAGAGAATGCTGATATTACCAGAATCCTTATGAAAATGTTAATATCATTGTACATGTATTGATAAAACATGACTTATATAACCACTTCTATACTAAATACTCATTGACGAGTAGCTCCCTTAGGAAATGTTAAGAAAATAAGTTCAACAAATGACCTATTATTTATAGAAGCGACTATTGTCGTTTGTTGAGCTTAATATCTGAACATTTCCACGAATGAATAGGATTCCTTCTGCACTTTCTATTGTCAGTCATCTGCTCATATTTTCTGAACATCCCTGCAGATGAATAATATACCCTTCCAATGTATACTTGTATGACTGAGTGGGATAATCCATTTAGTATAGGGAGAGTTAAGGAGAGTTTCAATTGAAATTTATTAGGCCTCTTCTCATCCAGGTTCTTATTAGCTATTAACAATTTTAGTGCTGAACATTATTTGCTTTACATATTTAAAATATGATTTGAACTCATGCAGTTTTCCTTCAGGTACAATAGGAACATAGGAGAAGTTATTTAGGCCATGTGAAGAGATCATTTGCTAAAATCAGAACCGAGTTAAGCCAGCTGACTGGCAATGGTTGCCCAAGTTTTTTTTTAATAAATTCCTTTTACAGTAAGATGAAATGTTATATTTTTAGGAAGAAAACAAAAAAAAATAAACTATAAGAAAGAAAAAAAAAAAACAAGCAATGAGATGCCTGATCTTTGTAAACTGAATTTTAGGTCCAATCCCTTTCACTAGCTCAAAATTGTGTTCTTAAATATAGAATATCAAAAGGGACTAAGAAAAATTATGAATGAAGTTCATATAAGTTTACCGTAAATGTGAGGTCAAGATTGGAGCTACGGAAAGAGAGCACAAAAGCAGATTAGAAGTGGACAGAACCTCGTATTATTGCACGCCAGCAGCGGAAGTGACAGAAAAGAGAACACATCTGATAGTGATCTGCCAATTTATTTGCTCCCTGTAATAATGCCACTGTCACGCATCACTGCTGAGTTTCATAATGATCACTAGGTTTCGAGTTAAATGGAGTGTAGTTGTTGAGTTCAAATGTTGCCTCAAGATGTAACCTGTGATTAAGGTTGCTCGTACTAGCTGTGACTGCTTCCCACCCCTCATGTGTTAACTGAGTACCAGTCAACTTGTCATTGTGGTGAGTAAGAGAGCACGTTCTGATCAAACTAGAGCAGCGCCTGTACAAAATTTTAATAGCTGCAGCCATTTTATTGGTTGACTTGTGCAAAGGATTGGGATAATAATGTAATGATTTAATAAAGGTACACAATCAATTTGATGGTCCCCATATCATCTGATTCCAAGAACAACATTTCTTGAAATGCCGCTTCAGTTATCAGATTCGATTAATTGCCAAAAATAATGCTAACCACTGTTTATAGCTATAGTTTAAAATTTCCCAAAAAGTTTTATTATATCAACATTTTGTTCATCACAATTTGGAATCGAGAGTATGTTGGTCGGCATTCATCGAATAATTGCCTAGGAGCTTCGGGAAGTGTCAAATATTTGAGGAGGTGAAAAATAACAGATGTCTCAACTCGAAATCTGATAACTCTGGGCTTTGATGGGTGGGTTTTTCGACTCAAACATAATATTTTTTACCCCCGAAGCCAAAGAAATAGTAATTTAGGGGTGTTAAATCAGATTATGCATCTTTAAAAGTGTCTCAGAGCAAGAAATTTTTCTTTCAATTTTTTTGCAACTGTTAAATAATATACTGTGGGACAACAAATATTAGTACCAATCCTAAACAATACATGGGTAATAATGGTAGCTGATGGCGGAATTCTCCCATTCAGTTACAAAAGTATACATTGGTATGGTCTCATTATTTGGAGGGATGTCCAGGTAATAAAAGCAGACGACAGACAGAAGAAAAGATAATGGAGAAGGATTGACATTCTTTTATAATGGCCTGAGGTGGGAAATGTTTAGATAACAAGCATTATTAGGTCGTTGGTTGAACTTATTATCTGAACAATATTTCGTAAAACTCGTCAATTAGTATATTTAGTAAAGAAAGAGATAATTCAAGTTGCAATGCTTGTAATAGTGGCAATGCAAAAACAATTTAGTGAAAAGTAAATATTCAGATATTAAATGCTTCGAACTTGACCTTAAAAAATCTAATATTAGTGATGAACATCCTAGATTCTTTCTTCATTTACAAAAAGATGAATTTTTCATGACAACCTACACCTTTAATAGTGCAGTTCTATATAGAACGACGTTTGCAGAAATTAATCTTAATGCTGAAAGCCTGTAATGCAGAAACCTATGTCAATGCTGTCTGATTATTCTGTGCTATCAGACCAGTTATCTGTGAGTCTCACCTGACATTTCCGATGTAATTCGCCTATATGCATTCAATAATTTTCATCTCATCATATTAGTATTCACATGGTAACAGTTTAATCTCGTGATTAAAATCAATTGAAATTTACATGTCAGAATTCCATTTATATTTTATACTTAATTGGGTTGTAATCCCATGACAGACTACCACGCGGGATTATGCATGACATAATGATTTAACCCAGTTTATACCGGGTGTGGGTGGGGGACTTTTTTTGTTGCTGTCATGTAGGTTTTATACTAAATGTACTTAGTGCATTGGAACTACATGTACATGCCAATTTTATCCTATTCGTACCACCCGTCATTATCAGACTTTTATATAGAAAGACAAACTACTCTTTTATGATTAAGTTTGTACATGAAAATTTTATGCAAGAGAGAAAATAGATAATAGATGTAACATCACACCCCCCCCCCCCCCCCCCCCCATAGAAAATCATAACCTTTGACTGTGGGAATAACTCAGGAACGCTGTCAGTTGTTTTCTGGAGGGTTCTATCATCTACGAGATAATTTCATAGTGTCCTTTTTAATTGTGTCATATCATAAAATTATATTTGATATCACAAAAAATGAATTTAACATCTAAAACTACAATGTTTACAGAAGAATATAAAGTTTATAGACGTGGGTCCTTAACTCAGATTTATTATTTTAATAATTACCAGAAAGCAATTAAAAGCTTTGCTTCTTAATACATGTACTGTATTACAAAAAAAAACATTGGACAATAAAACCAAAACTAGTGCTCAGATTACATGGTGCATTCTTGTAAAATTGGACGATATTTTTTTTTGTAATGAAAAATACTTGACTTTCAAAAAGAATTGCAATGGTGTTGTCTATAGCCTTTTATTTTTGGTTCCCCTACATCATGAGATAATTTTTCAATATTAAATCTTCAGCACTGAGAGTGTTAATAGTAGCAGTATAATAACAGTGATTAGAATGATAGATTTTACCTGTTGTGAGCATCTGTGCACACGCTGTGATGGACATTATACAGTTCATGATCATTCTTGAGGCTATCAATTGAGAAAATGGCAATATATTATGAATGGGTCACCATGCTCGTGACATCATGTTGAGGACTTCTCCGCAATAAACTGCCACATTGGATTAAATTGTGATGAATGGACATATCTGGAGTTCTAAAACGACGCCAACAATATCATGGGAGGGTAGCTATGATGCTCTGAGCTGTGACCGCCTTCTCACAGCTACTGAAGATTCGGACAGTGATAATGGTGATCATGGGTTCCGCGTCCAATTCCTTGTATCTTCAAATGATGGATTGTGTAGTTGTGGAAGTAAGCAAGTTGGCAAACATTACAAGAAAACTAGGAGATACAATGTGAAAAAGAGACTTTTATGTTGCATTTGCTGTGAGGGATCTGAACCAGGTGAGCATGGAACCTGTTAACCCTTTCATGATGGGAGCTGCGCTGGTGCAGCATTAAGATACTGTGCCAGTGCATTCTCTTATAGGCAGGCAGAGATATTTCTTACCTGTCTCCTCAGTATTTTGCCTGTGCATACTGCATACCCAACTCAAAGTTTCCTTCAACTTAAACCCTTTCACGACAGGAACTGCAGCATTAATGACCCTGTGCCAGTGCATCCTCTTATATATGCGAGTCTCCCATAGGGAGCCTCACATATATAATAGAATGCACTGCCTTACAAGGTCAAGGTAAATATTGTTTGGCCAATGTATTCTCTTATATATAAGGCACAGGGTTTTCTCAAAATTTCTGACAGCTGCAGTCATGGAAGTGTTAAAGCAACTCAATCATAGTGTCTGCAACTTAAAAACTTTCTGTATGAATCCTGTCAGGGGTTTTAAATAATTATTCGGGCCAGAGAGACCGGTTTTATTCCAATATTTTTTCCCCCAAACTTCTCCACGAACTGGGCAGAAACTACTGTACTACTATTTTTAGAACACCACAGCTGTGATGTGTGTATGTGTTTTTATTGTTCTAAGTGAATTATGTGTATTAACCCTTTGATGGGTAGAACAACATATACAGTAATGCCCTAAGTAATCGACTCTATAACCACAGCAGAATTATGGGTAACTTTCAGGATTTAGTCGGAAATATGGCTTGTTGCCATTCATCGGAAAGCTCTCAGGGAGAGCTTTCCGATGAATGGCAACAAGCCATATTTCCGACTAAATCCTTAAAAGTTACCCATAATTCTGCTTTGTTTAGAAACTGTTCATGGCTATAATGTTGATGGATATTATATTAATTATTTACATTGATTCATGCTTTTAATAATATTTTCTGTATGATTTATTTGTTATATTGGCAATTGTTACAATATTACTTACAGTAATGCCCTATATAATCGACTCCTTAACCACAACATAATTATGGGTAACTTTTTCAGGATTTAGTCGGAATAATCGACTCCTTAACCACAACATAATTATGGGTAACTTTTCAGGATTTAGTCGGAAATATGGCTTGTTGCCATTCATCGGAAAGCTCTCACTGAGAGCTTTTGCAACAAGCCATATTTCCGACTAAATCCTGAAAAGTTACTCATAATTCTGCTGTGGTTAAGGTGTCGATTATTTATGGCATTACTTTAGCTTATTTGCAAAAATATATTCACGCATGGATATGACATCATGTGAGTGATACTGTGTAGACTCAAAAGTTTGGGATCAGGTACATGTATTGACGTCGACTCCCATTTAGAGGAGGGTGTGCCTAGCAAAGCACAGTGTCATACCTGACATGTCACTATGCATGGATCGGAGGAATGAAATTTTAGACAGTACGTTTTTTTTTTCCTGCCGTACATAATGAATCGAATCCTGTCTGGAAGCATTGAAGTATATAAGGTCTCTTATCGAAACAAGTTCAAGTCTTTTGTAAGATCCTTTGGCATCGAGACATCTGATACTCTGGTTTTCTCAGGAAATAAACACTTATAGAGACATTGGCCTTTAAATTCGTCTTGACATTCAACAAACAATCAGTTTGTTTGTTTGTATGCTTACATGTTGGTCTTTGAGCTGTGTCAACATGAACGAACCCCCCTCTGTGAGAGGCCGGCTTTTACTTCTGGTCGATCACTGGGATCCCAATATTGATCCAATCAAATGCTTGATTGCGCTCTTTCAGCTAATAACTTGGGATATAATGGCAATCTGACCTAACTGTGAATTATCTTATTTCAACAGAGTAATCTACATGATATGGTTGATGGGAGTGATATTTGAGATGATTTTAATTAGTATGAGATCTACCACTAGATTGCTGCTTTTGGTCTGGAAGACGCTGTTGTGATGTTGAAGGAGAATGGCAGTAATCAATACTTTTTATAGACCATGTTTCCCCTGTCTCCATCAAGGTTGTATTCAGTACACTCATTGAGGTGTAAAACCATGCCTGGCCTAACATACAATTTAACCCTTTCAATTTTGGGTCTCATTATAGCTTGGTCTAGAAAACATAGATGGTGGTTTTGTAGTGGATTGACTCTTGTATTTGTTTGGAGGCAAGACCCTGTCTAGCAAATAATGTCACAGTAGGGTAGTTTGGCCACATATGGCAATTTTCGAGGAATTTTATTTTAAACACCTAGAAATAACAAAATCTGGTACAAATATGCAAATTTAAACGTTCAGAATGAGGTTCCCATGCAGAGGGTGAATTTGATGATGCTAGCCAGCCCGTTCTGGATAGCGTCAATAAATTCACCCTCTGGGTACCTCATTCTGCAAATGACAGACACACTATTTCCAGGCTTGAATAAAAGAATTAAATTAAATTGGTCCTACTTTTCGTTCAGGATCAGAACCACTGACATCGAGACAACCCAACCCGATAAACATGAGACAACCCATCCCTGGACTGCCTGATCCAAGAAAAACCTGACCCGGAAATAATTTTGAGAATCAATCATGTTTTGTTTAACAGAAAATAATGAGATCTAACCTTCATGTATGGAGATTTCTTTATGATTAGATACTGATTTTTTATAGAGCAAATTTGATCGTGTTTATAATTTAAAACAATTTTTTTTTAAAAGACTGGGTACATTCAAAACCTGTTAAGAGGTATCTCTAAACAAACACGCATGGAAAATTTGTGAACACATTCGCCGATATACCACTGAAAATACGTGTTTTGTTTCTTATATTTTTTTTTTATAAACTTGAGATTGTTTTTACTCAGCGGTTAGACACATATAGACAATGGGAAGAACATCTACAGCTGTCTTTGCTCTAATAAGTTTATGGTACTATTTAATTTTGATGATTGAAGCAAAATGAGAGCAGTACATGAAGTTATTTTTAACCCTTTCAGTGCCAGGGGCCGATCTCATCGGCCCTAATTTACGGTCTGTAAAATCGGCCCTAAAAAAATAAAAAACTTTTTTTTTTAGATTTAAAAAAAATTATTAAAATTGTAAAAAATTGTAAAAAATAATAACAAATGATGAAAAATTGTTAGGCCAATGCATTCTCTTATATATGCGAGGCGACCTATGGTCGACTCGCATATATAAGAGAATGCATTGGCACAGGGTATATGGGTTGATACAAAAATCGGACCTGGCACTCAAAGGGTTAATTGTTTCATGTTAAGATAATGCAATATAACTTTTGGTGCATCATTCCATTTCCAATTCCAGAATTGCAATTAATACAAATGTTGCAGTATTTGATTGGGACCCTAGGACCCAATCATCATGTTTTAAGTTGTATTTTTTATGACTTTCACGTGTAGGTGTCTTTCTGGGACATTTTATGCTCATAGAAAGGTAATTCAGGTATTTATCAACCTATTTCGATACTGGAAAAAATTCAAAAGCAAATATATTTATAGGGTGTATTATGGAGGGCAAGCAGCCATGTGGCTTTATATTTTGTCTATCGCAAAATAAGTAAAAAGATTACTCATAATAAAGAGCATTAATATTGAATATCATGATTAGATATTTTACAGATGAATTGTACATACACGTATAAAGCACCCACTATATGTGCAATTAGAAAGTGAAGGATTATAAAGAGAACACGTTCACAACTAAAAAGTGTATAATTTATTCATGTTCTAATAAGAAAGGCACATTTTAAAAAATAAAACCTCCAAAAATGGTGTAAATTGACCAGATATTCACCTAAAACCTGGGACAACCCCCAACCCGAAAAATTGGGCTGAACTGACCCAAAATACCCCTGGTTGGTTTGGGTTGTCTGTGTGTCAGGTGGTCATGCTTACATTCCTTCTTCCACCTCTTCCATCTAAGATTAGAGATAGCATGCTCCTTGTTTGTCAGGTCTTTTTTTCCCATTATTCTTCTTTGTTCCATCAAGTTTACTTTACCCAAGATTCTGATGGATCAGTATTTCTTCACCATATCATTTTACTGATAACGACAAGACATCTTGTTACAAACGGGGTATTAAACATATCTTATGACCACTATCTTGTGTCATCCGCATTGAAGTGATCACGTTTTAATGTCGACCCATGTCCTAATGCTGCTTGGCATGAAATTGCTTCATATTGATTGGTTATCATCACTGCAACACATCCTGTTATTATGGTGCGACCAATTACGGAAATTGTTACTCTCACCGACATGTATTTTGTCACAATTTGCATGTGAGAATAATTGGAATTGGTCCCTGTGGTGGGCTAACCCACACACTTTTGATACCGATATCTTTGAAATTGGTCATTGTTATAGATACATGTAGTCTCGGTTGGTTGAGGGTACATGTCCAACTTACATGTATCATTTCCAAATTCAATTTTTGTTGCACCCCCCCCCCCCCACATCCCCTTGGTTTGTACATGTAATTTTTCAGCTGGCTTTCAAAGTGATGTAAATGTTCAACCTGACATCCCTCTATGGTTAGTGGTTAGATATTCTCCAACTGATGGCAATTTCAGTCAAAAATTTGACCGAGTGTAGGAAAATATTTGCTTGTTGTATAATAGTAATTGTAACTTATTTCACACTAAATGCTGGTTGGAAAAACAAACCAAAGAACAATTTCATCTTATTTTTGGTCATATGTTTCCATGATATTGTGCCATACCAGGCATGAAATTTCCAACTGTTAAAATTTAATTTAACAAGGTAAATCCCCCTCTGTCCTTTGTTTGACAGCTGTATTTGATATTATCTTAACCCAGTATGCAAGATTCATGGGGGTGGTGACACCCTCATAATTGTTACTTACGGGATCATTTTTTTTTTATAGTTTTACATACGGTTCCAGAAGGGTCAGGCAATGTGAAGGGGAACCATGAACAACTAATTGAGCAATTAACCCTTTCGTGACAGGAGCTGCGCTGATGCAGCATTAAAGATCCTGTGCCAGTGCAAAATCTTATACATTGGTTATGCGAGTCTCTCATAGGAAGCCTCGCATATTTAAGAGAATGCACTGGCTTACAAGGTCAATGTAAATATTGTTAGGCCAATGTATTCTCTTAAATATACGAGGCTCCCTATGGGGGACTCGCATATATAAGAGAATACATTGGCACAGGGTTTTTGCAAAATTTTAGGAAGTTCAAGTCATGGAAGGGTTAACTATCAGTGGTAGTCACATATGGTCTAATTAGGTCTAGAACTCACCTCTTATAAAGAACTGGACACTACATATATTCTGCATACTACCTGATGTCGTAGACCTTCGTGCGAGATAATCATTGAAGACTTTCTTTACAACATTAAACCCTGTTAAACCAGGATGTATTATGCATTAGAGAAAAGCTAAAATCAAGAAACAATACTATCACAGATTTCTATAGGGACAAGTCATTATGGAATTCAGATACGGAACATTTCAAGCACTCCAGACAATCTTTGCTATTTCTATTCTTTTAGACTTTATATTGGGAAATATCGGCCGCACAAGCGATCTTCTTTAGAGCTTAAGTAACTTATGAGAATGAATGTATGATTCTTTTGTTGTATCAAGTCACTCATTAGAGTCCGACTACAGTAATGCCCTAAATAATCGACTCCTTAACCACAGCAGAATTATGGGTAATTTTTCAGGATTTAGTCGGAAATATGGCTTGTTGCCATTCATCCGAAAGCTCTCACTGAGAGTTAAGCAGTGGTTAAGGAGTCGATTATTTAGGGCATTACTATAGAAATCTTAAGGTGGCGCTGAGGTGGCCAATTTTTCCACCCTCACAGAAATTGCAGATTCTCAGGATAAACTGCTCTGCAATGCACTGCACTGCTGCATTCATTTTATTAAAGCTACAATAATTGACTCTTAACTACAGCAGAATTATGGGTAATTTTTCATAATCATGAAACGTTACCAATAATTCTGCTGTGGTTAAAGAGTTGATTATTTTGGGCATTACTGTATTTGATGAATTATTATCACATAAAACTCTATGAACGATTCAATTTACCTCAGTACGGTATTATTCGAAAGAAATATAAATATAGTTAATGCCCCCTGCATAGAATTTTAATAGCTGACGCAAAGCTGATTTTCAGCCCTCAGTGAGAGCTTTCCGATGAATGGTAACAAGCCATATTTCCGACTAAATCCTGAAAAGTTACCCATAATTCTGCTGTGGTTAAGGAGTCGATCATTTAGGGCATTAATATAGTCACTGTTTTAGACACTGCATGGTACTACTGTTGAGATTCAAAGTGAGAAAAATTCAAACCTTAGCAGGGAAAATATCCACAGATATTTTGGGACACCTGTTTCCAGCAGAGGATACATGTATCCCCATATGACTTAATAAGGCTTCTACACTGAAACAACACAGAGATACATATAGTATAATAAATATAACATAATATTTCTGATGTCAAAATTGAACATGCAAATAAAGGCACTGTTGCAACTGTAGATATTTTATTTGGATAGCATATTGTTGAATTGCCTTGAAAAAGAGGAAAGTTCAGGTTGACTCAATACTGTCCACTAGGAATTTGGGGACATTTGGGCTTTGAGTTTAGGCGCCCATACCTGTAACAGGTATCAACACAGCCCTGGATGATTCCCTGCTCAGAATTATGTGATATATATTTTAACAGAAACAAATATTTCTAAAAATTCAAGTATATCCAACTGAAGTTGAATCTTATGAAAATCACAACACAGAAAACTAATATTGTGATCTAGTCAAAGCTGCAAATAGTGTGTCTGTCATTTACAGAATGAGGTCTCACAGAGGGTGAATTTAGTGACACTATCCCACACAGTGGGCTAGCATCACCAAATTTGGTCTATGGGGGCCTCATTCTGCTTAGGCATCAACTGCTATGGGAGACCTGGGATCAGGTTGAAGTTTCCTAGTTGAATGTTCACTACTATGAGGTCATTAAATAGTGGGTTCCATCGTTTTGTTCGGATTTTCCATTCTAGAGTTATTCATCTTTGTTTATCTGGAAATGTTGGCTGTTTGGTCCATCCGATGTCTGTTCAGGTCATAACTTGAACAGTAATGCTCTGATCTCAATAAAATTTTGTATGGATGTTCACCACTATGAGGACATTCAACTGTTTTGTTTTGGTTTTTTGTTCTAAAGTTATTCATCTTTGTTTATATGAAAATGCTGATTTTTTTTTTTTAATGCTTACTTTACAGTCCGTATGTCTGAGTATATCAGTCACAGGTTATAGATATGCCCACACTAGGCGGTATGTACTGGACGACAGTCCATCTCTTGTTCATTTCATCTTCTGCAAATTATGGGATAAATAGAAACTGAATAGAAGGGAAAAAGTAACTAAATACAATGTTAATTTGAGACTATGGATACTTCCCATAATATGAGGCCTAAGCAGAATGAGGTCCCCAGTTGTTGAATTTGGTGATGTTAGCCCGCTGTGTGGGGCAGCATCACTAAATTCACCCTCCGGGGACCTCATTCTGCGAATGTCAGACACACTATTTGTAGGCCTGGATCTAGTACGCCCCCTGGTTTGCTAGTACAAATAGATTCACTTTGGTAGAGAGCATGTATTTTCTTTTGAAAACCAGGAACTGTCATTTTTAGCTCAACTTGACAAAATCATGTTTGAGCTATTGCCATGGGTTAGTGTCCTTTATCTGTCCGTCAACAATTTCCTTTGGCACACATCCCTCATCCGATCATCATTAAACTTCATACAGATCTTGGGGATGACCTCTAGATCGGAGCCAGCAATATTTAGCTCAACTTACTTTGTAAGTTTGAGCTATTGCCATGGGTTGGCGTCCGTCGTCCGTGTGTCCGTCAACAATTTCCTTTGGCGTGGGCTACAGGCCGTACTGTTTGTGTGATCATCATAAAATTGTCATGAATGTTGACATTGCCATGTAGATGGGAACGAGTCATTTTGGGGTCATTTGGCCAATAAACATGGCCGCTGGTGGCCATCTTGGATTTCAAAATAAAATCCATTGGCACGGGCTACAGGCCGTACTGTTTGTGTGATCATCATAAAATTTGTCATGAATGTTGACATTTACATGTTGATCATTCGGCCAAAAAACATGGCCGCTGGTGGCCATCTTGGATTTTACTCTTTGCATCACTAAATCCTTTGACACATCCTACAGACCACATCTCTATTCCGATCATCACCAAACTTCATATGGATCATCAGGGCGACCTCCAAATGGGAACGAGTCATTTTGGGGTCATTTGGCCAAAAAATATGGCTGCCGTCAGCCATCTTGGATTTTACTCTTTGCATCACTAAATACTTTCGCGCGGGCTACAGGTCGTATCTATGGTCGGATCTTTATGAAATTTGTCATGAATGTTGACATTGACGTGTAGATGGGAACGAGTCATTTTGGGGTCATTCGGCCAAAAAACATGGCCGCTGGTGGCCATCCTGGATTTCAAAATAAAATCCATTGGCACGGGCTACAGGCCGTACTGTTTGTGTGATCATCATAAAATTTGTCATGAATGTTGACATTTACATGTAGATGGGAACGAGTCATTTTAGGATCATTCGGCCAAAAAACATGGCCGCTGGTGGCCATCTTGGATTTTACTCTTTGCATCACTAAATCCTTTGACACATCCTACAGACCACATCTCTATTCCGATCATCACCAAACTTCATATGGATCATCAGGGCGACCTCTAAATGGGAACGAGTCATTTTGGGGTCATTTGGCCAAAAAATATGGCCGCCGTCAGCCATCTTGGATTTTACTCTTTGCATCACTAAATACTTTCGCGCGGGCTACAGGTCGTATCTATGGTCGGATCTTTATGAAATTTGTCATGAATGTTGACATTGACGTGTAGATGGGAACGAGTCATTTTGGGGTCATTCGGCCAAAAAACATGGCCGCTGGTGGCCATCCTGGATTTCAAATTTGAATCCATTGGCGCGGGCTACAGGCGTACTGTTTGTCTGATCCTCATAAAATTTGTAATGAATGTTGACATTTACATGTAGATGGGAACGAGTCATTTTAGGATCATTCGGCCAAAAAACATGGCCGCTGGTGGCCATCTTGGATTTTACTCTTTGCATCACTAAATCCTTTGACACATCCTGCAGACCACATCTCTGATCCGATCATCACCAAACTTCATATGGATCATCGGGGTGATCTCTAGATGGGAATGAGTCATTTTGGGGTCATTCGGCTAAAAAATATGGCCACCAATGGCCATTTCGGATTTTACTCTTTGTATGACTAAATATTTCTACAAAATCCATTAGCATGGGTTATAGACCGATCTGTTCGTTTGATCTTCATGAAATTTGTTATGGATATTGACATTGACATGTAGATGGGAACGAGTCATTCGGCAAAAAAACATGGCTGCCGGTGGCCATTTTATAATTTACTCTTTGCATCACTAAATCCTTTGGCACACCCAACAGACCACATCCCTGATCCGATCATTATGAAACTTGTCATGAATGTTGATATTGACATGTAGATGGGAACAAGTCATTTTGGGGTCATTCAGCAAAAAAATATGGCCACTGGTGGCCATCTTGGATTTCAAAATTGAATTCGTTGACTCGGCTACAGGTTCTTAACTTCCACCAATATTTATTTTTTGGTCTCTCTTCACATTTACATCTTGTCTTACTTAGACATTTCAATCAGCACCTTTCCTAATTCCTCCAGTTACTGTCAACCATTAAATTATTCCCCTACCTAAGTTGAGCTACAGTGTCACTGACACTTTCATTTTCTGAAATTCGTTAAATGACATGGACACCAGCAGCCATCTTGGATTTCACATTTGAATTCATCGCCACACCCTGCTGGCAACTTTATTGGAGAATAGTTTTGAAAATTTACAAGCATGTTTAATATCACCTCCAGATAGGAGCTATCAATTTTTGGCAGCCATCTTGTATTTTTCTTTTGGTATGACTAAATAATTTGGCATACTCTACAGACCACATCCCTCATATGATCATCACCAAACTTCAAATGAATCTTCGGGATGAACCCTAGATGGGAGCCATCAACTTTTTCCGAATTTCATTAAAAAACATGGCCACTAATGGCCATCTTGGATTATTGTCCCCCTGAAATAATTTTTTTTGGGACTATTAAAATTAAAATAGCCCTGTCCATCTGTCCGTTCCTATGAGAATGATGTTATGGGGTCATTCTTTTGGTATTTTGTGCATGTATGGTTTAACCTATACTGGTATGGATAAAACAACCTCCTATAAATACATAAACTGAGAACCCCACACTGATAAGGCACCAAACCCCACAGAGTATTCCTCGTAAGAATTCTTAATGTTTGCGCCTCACATTTCCTCATTCTACTGTTGATTAACCTCACAAGTAAAAACTTGCACAAGGTACCTCTCATCTGTCTGTCCAACCGTGCATAAAGTTTCCGGATGAGAACTTTATTTTCGGCTATCGAATCGAAACCAAATTTGGTATGTGAGCTCAAAACACTGGTCAAAATCTAATGAGTTCGATCCACCCATTTTTGCCAGAGTTTATATAGCCCCTTTTCGACTTAGAATCTGTCTGTCTGTGTGTCCGTCCGTGCGGAAAGTTTCCAGATGAGAACTTTAAACCAAATATGGTATGTGAGTTTACCAGCTCAAAACACAGGTCAAGTTCAAATTTGGGTTCAGTCCGCCCATATTTGTCTGAGTTTATATGGCCCCTTTTTAACTTAAAATTTGCCTATTATTTTGGTTTCCGGATGATAACTTAAATTTTTTAGTCGGGGAGCCAATAAGGTCTACCTGCACCCCCCCCCTCTGCTGTGGTTAAAGAGTTGATTATTTTGGGCATTACTGTATTTGATGAATTATTATCACATAAAACTCTATGAACGATTCAATTTACCTCAGTACCGTATTATTCGAAAGAAAGATAAATATAGTTAATGCCCCCTGCATAGAATTTTAATAGCTGACGCAAAGCTGATTTTCAGCCCTCAGTGAGAGCTTTCCGATGAATGGTAACAAGCCATATTTCCGACTAAATCCTGAAAAGTTTCCCATAATTCTGCTGTGGTTAAGGAGTCGATCATTTAGGGCATTAATGTAGTCACTGTTTTAGACACTGCATGGTACTACTGTTGAGATTCAAAGTGAGAAAAATTCAAACCTTAGCAGGGAAAATATCCACAGATATTTTGGGACACCTGTTTCCAGCAGAGGATACATGTATCCCCATATGACTTAATAAGGCTTCTACACCGAAACAACACAGAGATACATATAGTATAATAAATATAACATAATATTTCTGATGTCAAAATTGAACGTGCAAATAAAGGCACTGTTGCAACTGTAGATATTTTATTTGGATAGCATATTGTTGAATTGCCTTGAAAAAGAGGAAAGTTCAGGTTGACTCAATACTGTCCACTAGGAATTTGGGGACATTTGGGCTTTGAGTTTAGGCGCCCATACCTGTAACAGGTATCAACACAGCCCTGGATGATTCCCTGCTCAGAATTATGTGATATCTTTTTTAACAGAAACAAATATTTCTAAAAATTCAAGTATATCCAACTGAAGTTGAATCTTATGAAAATCACAACACAGAAAACTAATATTGTGATCTAGTCAAAGCTGCAAATAGTGTGTCTGTCATTTACAGAATGAGGTCTCACAGAGGGTGAATTTAGTGACACTATCCCACACAGTGGGCTAGCATCACCAAATTTGGCCTCTGGGGGGCCTCATTCTGCTTAGGCATCAACTGCTATGGGAGACCTGGGATCAGGTTGAAGTTTCCTAGTTGAATGTTCACTACTATGAGGTCATTAAATAGTGGGTTCCATCGTTTTGTTCGGATTTTCCATTCTAGAGTTATTCATCTTTGTTTATCTGGAAATGTTGGCTTTTTGGTCCATCTGGTGTCTGTTCATGTCATAACTTGAACAGTGGTGCTCGGATCTCAATTAAATTTTGTATGGATGTTCACTACTATGAGGGCATTCAATAGAGGGTTCCATCGTTCTGTTCCGCTTTTCCATTCTAGAGTTATTCATCTTTGTTTATCTGGAAATGTTGGCTGTTTGGTCCATCCGATGTCTGTTCAGGTCATAACTTGAACAGTAATGCTCGGATCTCAATAAAATTTTGTATGGATGTTCACCACTATGAGGACATTCAACTGTTTTGTTTTGTTTTTTTTGTTCTAAAGTTATACATCTTTGTTTATATGAAAATGCTGATTTTTGTTTTTAAATGCTTACTTTACAGTCCGTATGTCTGAGTATATCAGTCACAGGTTATAGATATGCCCACACTAGGCGGTATGTACTGGACGACAGGCCATCTCTTGTTCATTTTATCTTCTGCAAATTATGGGATAAATAGAAACTGAATAGAAGGGAAAAAGTAACTAAATACAATGTTAATTTGAGACTATGGATACTTCCCATAATATGAGGCCTAAGCAGAATGAGGTCCCCAGTTGTTGAATTTGGTGATGTTAGCCCGCTGTGTGGAGCAGCATCACTAAATTCACCCTCCATGGACCTCATTCTGCGAATGTCAGACACACTATTTGTAGGCCTGGATCTAGTACGCCCCCTGGTTTGCTAGTACAAATAGATTCACTTTGGTAGAGAGCATGTATTTTCTTTTGAAAACCAGGAACTGTCATTTTTAGCTCAACTTGACAAAATCATGTTTGAGCTATTGCCATGGGTTAGTGTCCTTTATCTGTCCGTCAACAATTTCCTTTGGCACACATCCCTCATCCGATCATCATTAAACTTCATACAGATCTTGGGGATGACCTCTAGATCGGAGCCAGCAATATTTAGCTCAACTTACTTTGTAAGTTTGAGCTATTGCCATGGGTTGGCGTCCGTCGTCCGTGTGTCCGTCAACAATTTCCTTTGGCGTGGGCTACAGGCCGTACTGTTTGTGTGATCATCATAAAATTGTCATGAATGTTGACATTGCCATGTAGATGGGAACGAGTCATTTTGGGGTCATTTGGCCAATAAACATGGCCGCTGGTGGCCATCTTGGATTTCAAAATAAAATCCATTGGCACGGGCTACAGGCCGTACTGTTTGTGTGATCATCATAAAATTTGTCATGAATGTTGACATTTACATGTTGATCATTCGGCCAAAAAACATGGCCGCTGGTGGCCATCTTGGATTTTACTCTTTGCATCACTAAATCCTTTGACACATCCTACAGACCACATCTCTATTCCGATCATCACCAAACTTCATATGGATCATCAGGGCGACCTCCAAATGGGAACGAGTCATTTTGGGGTCATTTGGCCAAAAAATATGGCTGCCGTCAGCCATCTTGGATTTTACTCTTTGCATCACTAAATACTTTCGCGCGGGCTACAGGTCGTATCTATGGTCGGATCTTTATGAAATTTGTCATGAATGTTGACATTGACGTGTAGATGGGAACGAGTCATTTTGGGGTCATTCGGCCAAAAAACATGGCCGCTGGTGGCCATCCTGGATTTCAAAATAAAATCCATTGGCACGGGCTACAGGCCGTACTGTTTGTGTGATCATCATAAAATTTGTCATGAATGTTGTCATTTACATGTAGATGGGAACGAGTCATTTTAGGATCATTCGGCCAAAAAACATGGCCGCTGGTGGCCATCTTGGATTTTACTCTTTGCATCACTAAATCCTTTGACACATCCTACAGACCACATCTCTATTCCGATCATCACCAAACTTCATATGGATCATCAGGGCGACCTCTAAATGGGAACGAGTCATTTTGGGGTCATTTGGCCAAAAAATATGGCCGCCGTCAGCCATCTTGGATTTTACTCTTTGCATCACTAAATACTTTCGCGCGGGCTACAGGTCGTATCTATGGTCGGATCTTTATGAAATTTGTCATGAATGTTGACATTGACGTGTAGATGGGAACGAGTCATTTTGGGGTCATTCGGCCAAAAAACATGGCCGCTGGTGGCCATCCTGGATTTCAAATTTGAATCCATTGGCGCGGGCTACAGGCGTACTGTTTGTCTGATCCTCATAAAATTTGTAATGAATGTTGACATTTACATGTAGATGGGAACGAGTCATTTTAGGATCATTCGGCCAAAAAACATGGCCGCTGGTGGCCATCTTGGATTTTACTCTTTGCATCACTAAATCCTTTGACACATCCTGCAGACCACATCTCTGATCCGATCATCACCAAACTTCATATGGATCATCGGGGTGATCTCTAGATGGGAATGAGTCATTTTGGGGTCATTCGGCTAAAAAATATGGCCACCAATGGCCATTTCGGATTTTACTCTTTGTATGACTAAATATTTCTACAAAATCCATTAGCATGGGTTATAGACCGATCTGTTCGTTTGATCTTCATGAAATTTGTTATGGATATTGACATTGACATGTAGATGGGAACGAGTCATTCGGCAAAAAAACATGGCTGCCGGTGGCCATTTTATAATTTACTCTTTGCATCACTAAATCCTTTGGCACACCCAACAGACCACATCCCTGATCCGATCATTATGAAACTTGTCATGAATGTTGATATTGACATGTAGATGGGAACAAGTCATTTTGGGGTCATTCAGCAAAAAAATATGGCCACTGGTGGCCATCTTGGATTTCAAAATTGAATTCGTTGACTCGGCTACAGGTTCTTAACTTCCACCAATATTTATTTTTTGGTCTCTCTTCACATTTACATCTTGTCTTACTTAGACATTTCAATCAGCACCTTTCCTAATTCCTCCAGTTACTGTCAACCATTAAATTATTCCCCTACCTAAGTTGAGCTACAGTGTCACTGACACTTTCATTTTCTGAAATTCGTTAAATGACATGGACACCAGCAGCCATCTTGGATTTCACATTTGAATTCATCGCCACACCCTGCTGGCAACTTTATTGGAGAATAGTTTTGAAAATTTACAAGCATGTTTAATATCACCTCCAGATAGGAGCTATCAATTTTTGGCAGCCATCTTGTATTTTTCTTTTGGTATGACTAAATAATTTGGCATACTCTACAGACCACATCCCTCATATGATCATCACCAAACTTCAAATGAATCTTCGGGATGAACCCTAGATGGGAGCCATCAACTTTTTCCGAATTTCATTAAAAAACATGGCCACTAATGGCCATCTTGGATTATTGTCCCCCTGAAATAATTTTTTTTGGGACTATTAAAATTAAAATAGCCCTGTCCATCTGTCCGTTCCTATGAGAATGATGTTATGGGGTCATTCTTTTGGTATTTTGTGCATGTATGGTTTAACCTATACTGGTATGGATAAAACAACCTCCTATAAATACATAAACTGAGAACCCCACACTGATAAGGCACCAAACCCCACAGAGTATTCCTCGTAAGAATTCTTAATGTTTGCGCCTCACATTTCCTCATTCTACTGTTGATTAACCTCACAAGTAAAAACTTGCACAAGGTACCTCTCATCTGTCTGTCCAACCGTGCATAAAGTTTCCGGATGAGAACTTTATTTTCGGCTATCGAATCGAAACCAAATTTGGTATGTGAGCTCAAAACACTGGTCAAAATCTAATGAGTTCGATCCACCCATTTTTGCCAGAGTTTATATAGCCCCTTTTCGACTTAGAATCTGTCTGTCTGTGTGTCCGTCCGTGCGGAAAGTTTCCAGATGAGAACTTTAAACCAAATATGGTATGTGAGTTTACCAGCTCAAAACACAGGTCAAGTTCAAATTTGGGTTCAGTCCGCCCATATTTGTCTGAGTTTATATGGCCCCTTTTTAACTTAAAATTTGCCTATTATTTTGGTTTCCGGATGATAACTTAAATTTTTTAGTCGGGGAGCCAATAAGGTCTACCTGCACCCCCCCCCCCCCCCCCCCCCCCCCCCCCCCCCCCCCCCCCCCCCCCCCCGATGATTACAAATAACCTTATTTTTATTGTTCCCTATGGTATCCAGATAAAGAATCCGGAATTCACCGAAAAATAAAGGTGGCCCTACTGGGTGCTAGAGCCATTTGAATCCAAGATGGCCGCCATTTCCTCTAACTCCGACCAGATGTATTTAATCGTTGTAATAGATCGGTTGTTAGCAAAAGACACAGACAAAATGTATGCCATTTTGTTGGTATGATGTCCTTCTTCAAAATGACGGCAAATAATTTCGAAAAAAATTCAAAATGGCCACCGAAAAATGACGTCGTATGCACGAAAATAGGAAATTTAATTAATATTTCACCATATCTTCCATTTTTCTTCACATTAATCATTAGTAAATGGCAATGTTTTTGAGACAGTCGTCAAGCGTGATATTATAGCGTCATTTTAAGACATTTGCCATTGACGAGGGTTCAGTAATAGATACAGAAAGAGGATTTAAAAAATAGGGGTGAAATTTTCGATTTTTTTTGCAAGACGATTTTGCTGTATTTAATCGTTGTAATAGATCGGTTGTTAGCAAAAGACACAGACAAAATGTATGCCGTTTTGTTGGTATGATGTCCTTCTTCAAAATGGCGGCAAATAATTTCGAAAAAAATTCAAAATGGCTGCCGAAAAATGACGTCATATGCACGAAAATAGGAAATTTAATTAATATCTCACCATATCTTCCATTTTTCTTCACATTAATCCTAGTAAATGGCAATGTATTTGAGACAGGCATCAAGCGTGATATTATAGCGTCATTTTAAGACATTTGCCATTGACGAGGGTTCAGTAATAGATACAGAAAGAGGATTTGAAAAAGAGGGGTGAAATTTTCGATTTTTTTGCAAGACGGTCTTGATAATCATTTTAACGACAAACCACACAGGATGTTAATATAGAATGTCAACAACTATGTGCTTTATTTTATTGGACGGATGTTTTAATTCAATGGGAATGAAATTGGTGTAGAACATTTCCAAAATGGCCGCCGAAAATATGAAAAATGGTAAATATTGTCCCAGGGTGTCCTGCAATGGCTTACAAGTTGTGGTTGATATATACAATTGGCTAATCTGTATTATATACATTGAATACTTATATGTCTGATGCACCATGGATCAATGTTTCTATTGTCACCACTGACATCACCAGAAATATTGGATATTTCTCTCACAAACTTGACATAAATATCGGCAAAAATTAACTTTTCAGGGTTGGACAATTTTTTTAAGTAAAATGCAACTATCATTGGTATCAAAGGTATTTATTGTTTTGGTCTATCTTAAATGTGTCACACTACGGTGTTTATAGACCAAATTGCTCAAGATGGCTTCCAAAATGGCAACCAAATTTGTAAAAAGTTAATTTTTAACATATATCCCGAACATTATTATCTGCGTTATTCGACAAGGTAGCAAACTGTGACTCACTTGGTTATTATACGTGTTAGTTAATTAACCGACAACTACGTTCTATTCTGTTTGTCCCAGTTCCGTATGGGGCATGACAAATTCATTTTAAAGTTGCAGTATGGAACCTCTTTTGTGATTCTGGCCATATTATTGAAAGGAAATGGGCAAAACTTTGAGACGGAACTGAGATGAACCGTAATATGTGGCTATTCTGGCCCATCATGATAAAAAGTGATCAACTGGATAAAAGATGGATGCCAATATGGCAGCCAGGGAGTTACTGTATGATCATAGGTGATGTGAATAGGTATACAGGGAGTTACTGTATGGTCATGAATGATGTGAATAGGTATACAATGAGTGACTATATGGTTATGAGTGGGGTGTCCATGGTGAGATGCATAGGAATATAAGGAGTGGCTGTATTGGCATGTGTGAGGTGAATCGGTATACATGTAGTGACTGTACGGTATATTGTGTGTGGCCGATGTGATCGTATGGGCATTGCTGTGGTTTATAGATATAACGAGAGTAGCTACATGGTCATCCGTGTGTTGTTTATGTATATATGGAGTGACTGTAAGGTCGTGGTGGTCGTGATGTATATGTGTACCGTGTGTGGCTGTATTGTGACATGTGGTGTATATGTATATTTGTGCTGTCTGTATGATCATGGATGGATTGCGTAGATAAATAGGGTGTGATTTTATGGTTATGGGTAATGTGTATAGGTGCACATGGTATGCCTGTGGTCAAGATTGAAGTTATATGCATACCTGGAATAAGCTTTATGGTTATTGACGAGCGTGTGGCTATATAGGGAGTGCCATTTTGGTAACGGGTGGGTCGTATATTTATATATGTTGTGGATGTATTATCATCGGTGGTGTATATGGTGTAGATGAATGATCATGGATGGCGTGTATGAGTATACAGTGAGTTGATTAATTGTCATGTGTGAGGTGTATATGCAAGTATGAGACTTATGAGTGGTCGTGTGTGCGGGTATTGGTATATTTGGAAGGGCTCACCATTGGTGGGTGAGGTGTATATGTATATCTGAATTGACTCTATGGTCATGGGTATGGCGAATAGATATACATGTAGTGGCTGTATGGTCCATGGTGAGATGAATAGGTATAAAATGAGTGACTGTATGATCGTGAATGTGAAATAATATGTATACATAGAGTGACTATATGGTCAGGTGTAGGAGTATACCTGGTGTTCATGCATGGTGATTCATGGCTGTATCGTCATTTGTGGCATGTACCGGTATAGCCAAATAAGGCTGTATGGTCAGGTGTACGTGTATAGAGTGGGTGACTATATTGTCATTTGTGTGGTGTGTATGTACATATGAGGTCATGGGATGCGTTGTACATGTATAATTTGGGTGGCTATCGCTTTCCACAATAACTCAAGGATATGTTAATCAATAGAGAGGTCATGTCAAAGAGTTCTCCACCTTGATAGTGTTTGTGTACATGGGGAACTTTAAACGTGAAAAGCGATAGCCACCCATTACCACACAGTCATTCCATATATGCATAAACACCACATACATAACAATATAGTGACCAACTATAAACGTACACCTGACCCATGACCATGGATGGCCATACAGCCATGCGTCACAATGCAAGTACACCGGGTATAATCCAAAAGATGACCCATAACCATAGAGTCACTCCTTGTATACCCATTCATCTCACCATTGGCCATACGGTCATCCCATGTATACCTATTCTCCACACACACATGGTCAAATAGACATTCAATATATACATCAACACCGCAACAATGACCATATAGTCACCTCGGGTATACATATCCACCTCACCAATGGTCATATAGCCACTCGCTTCATACACATACCCTCATCCGTGGCACCTGGTATACTCCTTCATCTGACCTATGGCCATATAGTCACCCCGTGTGTACCTATTCAAAACATTCATACATGATCATGGTCAATCATTGTATATATATTCACCTCACCCTTGGCCATGTCACTCCCTGTATCCCTATTTGTCACACCATAGCAGAATAGCCACTCAAGATATACTAATACTCCCCAGCCATGTCAGTATATTCAATCCATGTATGCATATGCACATCATCCATGGCCATATAGCCGCTCGCTATATACACATACCCCTCGCCCATGACCATATAGCAACACATGTGTATGCCCGTATAACCTACACATGACCATACCGCAACGAGTCACCAAGCAGGAACACCGGGTATACTCATACACCTGACACATGACAATTTAGTCACTCCCTGCATAGCTATTCATTACATTTATGATCATACAGTCACTCATTGTATACATACATGTACTCGTCTCACCATTGACCATACAATAACTCCCTGTATACCTATTCACCTTACCTATGATCATATAGTAACTCCCTGGCATTCACCCTATATCCAGTTGATATGTTTTATCATAATGGACCAGAATAGCCACATATTATGGTTCATCTCAGTTCCGTTTCAAAGTTCTGCCCATTTCCTTTCAATAATATGACAAGAATCACAAAAGAGGTTCTCCGCCAAATTTCATACTGCAACTTTAAAATGAATTTGTCATGCCCCATACGCAACTGGAACAAACATAATAGAACGTGGTTGTCAGCTAATTAACTAACACGTATAATAACCAAGTGAGTCACAATTTAATACCTTGTCGAATAACGCAGAGAATAATGTTCGTGATATATGTAAAAAAATAACTTTTTACAAATTTGGTTGCCATTTTGGAAGCCATCTTGAGCAATTTGGTCTATAAACACCGTAGTGTGACACATTTAAGATAGACCAAAACAATAAATACCTTTGATACCAATGATAGTTGCATTTTACTTTTAAAAATTGTCCAATTGTCCAATTTTTGCCGATATTTATGTCAAGTTTGTGAGAGGGGGGTGCAGGTGGACCTTATTGGCTCCCCGACTATTTGTAATCTGATTGTTTTTAAATTTGGTATGTGGATTAACCACATGAAGATACAGGCCAATTTCGAATTTGCATTTGGTCTGCCCATTTTTGCCAGTCAACTTAAATTTTGTCGATTATTTTGGTTTCCGGTTGATAACTATACTTTTAGGTATAAAACAAAATGTGAACTTTTGCACTTACCTAAAAGTACATGTAACCTTTGCCCAAAAAAAAAAAAATACATTTTGGGTTTACCCAAAAAAGGTCAAGGTTAAGGTCAAGGTCAGACAAAAGGTCATCACCCGGTCACCCGGAATTTCTCTATATAAACGCGAGAGCACAAGACCTCGACCCACTTACTCAGAAAAAATTATCGATTGCTGATCGTGACAAACACCTGAAGAGCTTAACCCAAGTGAAATCAGTAAACCTAATAAACTATAAACATAGTGAATTATACCAAATACTTATTACCTAAGTTATCATACTTAACAAGCAATTTACTTACGAGACTCAACTCTACAAACGCTATACTAAGACAGTTAGGCTTCCCTTGCCAAATTTTAATCTTGTATACTTTTAGGTAACTGATTGTTAAATTTAAATTCAACTGGATCTCTTGATATTTGGCACATGGTTAAAATTTCAGAAGACAAAGACCAAGTTTGAATTTGGTCACGGTCCAATGAATTTTGACAGGTTAAATAAAAAGCATCTTTACCAAAAAGCCAACTTTTCGGGGGACACGTGGTCGGTGACCTTTTATACTCTTTGCATAACTAAATTCTTCGGCTCACCTTGCAGTCACATTTCTAATACAAACTTCACATGAATCTTCCGGGTGACCTCTAAATGGGAGACATCACATTTTGGGCTCCCTCCCCCCCAAGTCCATATTTCCCCTCTGACATATTTCTCTACATGATCCACAGAATAATATCTATATCACCGAGAGCTTTCCAATGAATGGCAACACGCCATATTTCTGAATAAATCCTGAAAAGTTACCCATAATTATGATGTGGTTAAGGAGTCGATTATTTAGGGCATTATTGTACTTATCCCTATTTTTGTCCTAGGGAGAAGTAACTTCTCTCTTATATACCTTTTTGTTTATGACAGTTTTAACGGTTGTGACTATTTTAACAGCAATAACCACTGCGAAAGCCATCCATATCTTTATGACTTCTCCCTGACAAGAGTCCACTTCTCCCTAATAATCAAATATGGAGAAGTGACTTCTCCCAATTTTAAACCTCAAGCTGGTCCATGGTGACAGCAGAGAGGCTATTAATGGTATAGCATAACTAATCGCCTTTGTGAGGCTGATTGAGATATGTAACCCACTGATGCCTTATGGGTTTCTGGTCAAGATTTATTGATTTTCCCTGAAGTATGTTCATGTGAGAGTATGGCCATTATTGTGATATTAGCTCTGTGCACTAAACATGTCTATATAAGCAGGAAACTGGCTAGAGGGTACTAGTTCAAGTGGAGGTGTCTATCTTGAAATATCCAACGGCATCTCACCTCAAACCAAACCAAAATTTCTATTTAACTGTGAAATCTCATTTGCATCCCTCCCACATTATTGGTTGGGATTTTTCAACTGATAACTGCTAGAGCTTTCCAACTGTTGAAAAATTTCATTAACCTGAGTTAACTAAATATGGTTGGAAATTTTCCAACTGATGGCTAGTTCAGTCCGATTTCACTGCAGATATATAGAATATACGGATAGTATACTAGTATGTCTGAAAAAAAATTCACCATGAGTGAGATTGCTGGTCTACAGTAATGCTCTAAATAATTGACTCCTTAACCACAGAGGAATTCTGGGTAACTTTTCAGGATTTAGTCGGAAATATGGCTTGATGCCATTCATCGGAAAGCTATCGCCGAGAACTTTCCGATGAATGCAACAAGCTTTGGCGAGTGGAGTAGACCCGCAATCTCAAAAGTGTTGTGAATTTGTTTTTCGGACAACTATCCATACATTCTGTTTACACCGCGATAATTTATAAACACTAATCTTGTAATGCAATATAACGTTACGGGAGCCCCATTTTTTTTACTCCCATATGCACCCCTCACATACCTGTACATGTACACAGATGGTAGAACGTACCAGATTTTTAGCTCAATACAATCACCCCCGTGTACGTGGTATCGCCAAGACCGAGGGTATCGCCAAAACCGAGAATATGGGAAAGTCATTTTCACGTATATGATATGGGGATATGTTTGTTTCTCACCGTAATACAGACATCGAGCATCGTATGTGTATGTCCACACGAAGCATGAGTATTTATCCACCAGTTGTCAATCAGTTTTCCCAGATCAGATCATTAATTATTTTTTGGCGAATTTTTTCAATGGTGTTTTTGCTTTTGCTCACTCAAATTTTCGAGAACAACCATTCACTAGTATAGTTCCTGGACTTCCATGCTTTCAAAACAAATGCCGGTATATAGTTGAATCTGTCAATGAAGCATAGGATTTGACAGAATTTAATAAATCCTTGTCGTTCTCAATATCCGCGCGATATGAAGGGACCACTGTCGGTCCAGAAAGATGCGAACGGCACATATGAAGATGCACCAAACGCCGAGTTTCTGTGCAGTAAATATGCGTATTACTTAAGGAGTTCTGATGAGTTTTCGAGTGTTTTTATGTGTATCTGAGACTGATCAATTGGACTGCGAATGTCAACTGAAATATGAATCCATAACATATTCGAAATAATGTGTGCATATTATATTATGAATGTATTTCAATTGAAATTAATTGAACATCCATCTCAGCATTCAGATTTGCGATCTCAATAACGTGAATGAATGATAACACGATGCCTTGATCACACGCACGTATATGAAGGGGTAAATATGAGCAATAGTGGACTGGACTGATAATAAACACACTTTATTGGTCATAATATGATAATATGCCAGGCATATACAACGCCCCCAGCATAATAGTAAGAATTAAAGCAGACAATGCGAAGGATCGTGCAAATAGTCATCAAATTTTATGCATATATATTAGGCCCATACGCATGTCAGCGACGCGTATGCTTGACTAATCATGTAGATCATTTTGGATGCGAGTATACTTCGATGATATATGCCTTAATATAGCTTATTGTAAATCATACTTCTAACGAGTTGATATAATATGCACACATCTCAAAAAACATTTTGTTATTTTTGCATTTTTCTTCGCCGGTCGACATTTTATTTTTTGGCAAATTTTTGAGACAAAAACAACCTACAATTTGTTACTCTATGGGTCACTCTATTTACCCCCATGTTCGTCAATGAGTCAATATATGGAAGTCACACTCAGGTGTAATGCACTACCAAAATATACTGTCCGAAAACACACGAAGACACCCGCGCTCCCCCGGGCTGTCTTAGCAAATATCAGCATTTGTGTGGTTAATAACACCGAGCGGAGACGAGCAAGCGAGTAAAATTTTCTAGGTTGAGCTCGTGTGGTACGTCGCTGCATTATAATGTCGAGATATAGTGTCCACGGGCCCATGGGGACGCCCGGGAGGTCCCGGGCTCTTTTTGTTTATATGGTATTTTACCAGATTTTGAGGGGTTAATAACATCGGCCGTGGACGCGTCAACGAGTCAATATATGGAATTCACACTCAGGTGTATTGCATTACCATGCATCACCAAAATATACTGTCCGAAAACACACCCGCGCTCCCCCGGGCTCTCTTAGCCAATATCGGTATTTGCGAGGTTAATAACACCGGCCGGAGACGAGCAAGTGAGTAAAGTCCTCTAGGTTGCCCTCTGGTGGTATGTTGCTACCTTATAACGTCGAGATATAGTATCCACGGGCCCGTAGGGGCGCCCGGGCGGTAACTAGTCACACCCGAACAAATTAATTCACAGTTAGTGTGGATGATCTCTTAGGGACTGGACATCAAATTTTTTCAGGCATTCAATGAATTCATTAAAACTTAATACATCTCTGAAACAAGATCATGCCACAAATCTTTATCTACTCTGGCTTGAAAAATAACACAGGTAATACATTTTTCTAACTAATTACCGTACCTGTTCAGTAATAATGTATTTCACAGAAGGTGAAGGTCCCAGCTCAAGATTGCATGATATATGCAACTTTTGAGAGCTGATTTCACTTTGCATAGCTTACTGTCATAAAATTCCTCTGGCTAATCAATTTGTGTTTAATATATTGTGAAATAGGCTCACAAAAATGTCTAAATCATGTACTCCCGAGCTGGTACTTTTACCTACAATGTAATACATTATTAAGGAACATGTATTAAACAAGTTCCCATCAGAACTTCATAAAGTTACCAGGTTTTGAACTGGTGGACATGATCTCTATGAGCATAGCCAGAGTAGAGATTCTTGGCATGATTGGCTCTGAAACCAACAGGCCACAGTCCCCTCCGATGCTGAATAAAGGCTCCCAAAGGGTGCGTGTTTCAGATAGTATAGTATAAAATTATTTGAAGTGGACATAATGGACTTTTATACCTGTACACTTTTCCCTCCAAGGAATTAACTGTACACATTGCAAGCATAATTAAAAAATATATAAATAGAATTGTCTGGCTTGAAACATTGCTCAAAACCTCTGAAAACACAAGCAAATATGCTAAAAAAAGCCCCAAATCATACAAGTAAAGATTACCTTATAAAAACATAGCGTTCTCATTTTTTCAAATGGAATAATTTATGGGCAGGATATTAATAGATCCATAATTTGAGAAGGAAGGGTTAACTGTATAAAAAGTTACAACAGGCTGACACTCAGTCACTAATACTAAACATTTATGAGACAACGAGCGCCCACAAAAAAGATTGCGTCCCCTGCTTCAAATAGAAAAGGTCCGTTTTAATTAAAGTGCTCTCCCATGAAAGTATTGATTTTTTTGCACGAGATTTATTAATCTGCCTCCAATCGATTTCTCTGGAGCATCAAGAATGTGGAGATGGCACCCTGTATAGGACTTGTTGATAGGGGTGTGTGAGGTCACTGAGTTTGTGACAAATCCCTACTTTAATCCATCAGGAGTTAATGTTTAATGAGTTAGGAACGCATCTATAGGTTTGTGGTTAGCGGTGGAATTTCCACCACTTCGTGCTCACTGAGGTCACATGCATAAAATATGCACAAATTCATGCTTTACATAGCATGACTCGAATTGTGGTGCATCCTCTTGTGATTTTCATTCTTTCCTGCGGATTGTCGGCTGTGGATTCTCATTCTAGTGATGGCTTTCATATATTATTCATCAGAAAATTTTCTATGAGCATGGATGTTAGTGAGTCAGCATAAAATGGAGATAACCAATTACACTGATGTTTTTTGTTGTTGTTGACAGTTATAATTGATAAGGCCATGTTCTCAGTCTATCATGACTGTTGTTTTTGGTGTATCTCAGTTGTTTTATTCCCTCTCTCGAAGGTTGGTGTGGGGGGGGGGGGTGTATGCTGGATTTAAATGTACATGTATCTATCTGCCCGTGCAAGAATTTGTCAGTTCGTCTGAGCAAATATTTCAGCCTGTTCTCGGATCTGAATGAATCTTTGATATGGATGCATGGCATCAGAAGGGCTTTCAAAGCATGGCCCAAATGATGCTGTTTGCATTTTCTAAGGTGTTCCTGGCTTCATATTTGTGAGCATATTCTCATTTTTTATTGAATTAGATATGTTTCTATCAGATCGGCACATAAAAATGTCCCAAACCTCAGGTAAAGTTTGTAATTGATTCAAATTTTAATCACGTCAGAATTCACCTCACCTCACCTAGACTATAATGATAGTATCCACAATCTATATTTACCTTGGATAAATTGTATTGTAAAGTAGAACTCTCCTAACCTGACCCTGTCATGTCCTTCATGTAAGAATATACTAACCCTAACTCTAACCATAACCCTAACCATAACCCTAGCCCTAACCCTACCCCTAACCCTACCCCCTAACCCTAACCCTAACCCTAACACATATAGAGAATGGAGGGTGGTGCGTGGTTTTGTGTATTCTTTTATGAAGGATATACCCTATAAGCCGACTCCCTATCCACACTGAAACTAATTGTCCCATCCCAAATTTATCTCAGTGCATTCTCACTAAAAATTTACCTCTGTTTTCCGAAACCTCTCCATTCCAACCACCGAACAGGATTTTGAGTCCATAAGTGACAGAACACATGCATTTTGACGTCCGGAAACCGAATGTGTGATCAGTGTTTTTGTATCTTTGTCTAACGTTAATGGCCTAATCGATTGTTTGGGTAAGGCATTTTGCCCATAAGCCTGAAAATAACAACAGGTGCCTGATTAGATATTGCTCCCACAGTGGGGAGTCACATGGTTTCGATTCGAGGTTGGTGAGTACCACGTATTCAAAATGGCTGAGGCGAGTGCAAACACACAAAAACATAATATATGTGGAACTGACACAAAATATAGCATTTTAACTGTTACAAGCATATGCTAGTTTATTTTTAAAATAAGTTGATACCTTATTTGTTCAGAAATACTCAGTGAGAGCTTTCCGATGAATGGCAACAAGCCATATTTCCGACTAAATCCTGAAAAGTTACCCATAATTCTGCTGTGGTTAAGGAATCAATTATTTAGGGCATTACTGTACATAATCAATTATACATATGCTTTTGATGTTGATAATAGTTGTATCTGGTTGGGATATCTTCAAACCAGTGGAAAACGACACATACAGTAATGCTCCAAGTAATCGACTCCTTAACCACAGCAGAATTATGGGTAATTTTTCAGGATTTAGTCGGAAATATGGCTTGTTGCCATTAATCGGAAAGCTCTCGCCATTACTGTACATGTACCAAGTTACCCATTAAAACAGAACCCTATTTATATCACATATTGATAGAGTATTGACTGCATTTGACGATAATCTAATTTTTCAACAACATTTCCCTTGTGTGAAATGGGGGTGCAACTGTCCCAATTATAGTCTTTTAAATTACATAAGTATAGACTGGGACCTATTGCAGTGTGACAATTGTATGTAACAGGGGGCAGTGTGCACTACAACCATTATTAATGAACCTAATTTCAATGCCATAGACTTGATTTTCAAGTGTTATGTCATCGCATGCCTTATAGAAGCCGATGTTAGTTTGGTGTCCCAGTTGTTGATTTTGTCGAGGTTTTGGACCATGTAATAAATAAAATCTGCAACTCGTCCCCAGATTATAGCGGAATTTACAAAACGAGTCTTGTAAAATAGGTCTGGACCAAGCTTATGGCTTTGTAAATTCTTATTATCCCCCACCAAATTTAAAATTTGCGGGGGATATAGTATTGGGTTCCGTCCGTCCGTCTGTCCGTCTGTCCGTCCGTCTGTCCCGAATTTGTAAGAGTCATAACTTGAACAAATGTCAACGGATTTCAAAGATTTGCGGTATATGAGTTCACCTGACCATTACCTAGTTTCGCAAGCCAGGTCCGGCTGGATAGTTTTACCAGAGTTATTGGACTTTGTTTATTATTTTGGTCAAATTTAACAAATAGCAAATAGACGACGTCACAGGGCTCATTTCCACAAATCTCAACGGATTTCAAAAATATTTGGTATATGAGTTCACCTGACCATTACCTAGAATGAGTTCGCAAGCCAGGTCCGGCCGGATATTTTTACCGGAGTTATTGGACTTTGTTTATTATTTTTGTCGAATTTACCAAATAGCAAATAGACGACGTCACATGGCTCATTACAACAAATGTCAACGGATTTAAAAGATTTTTGGTATATGAGTTCACATGACCAGTATCTAGAATGAGTTCGCAAACCAGGCCCGGCCGTATATTTTCAGCAGAGTTATTGGACTTGTGCAAATGGACGACGTCACATGGCTAATTTCCACAAATGTCAGTCCTAAAATGAGTTCGCAAGCCAGGCTTTTTGACAAAATCCTACCTCTTGTTTAGCACATACTGAGAACGCAAACATTATTGAGAATACACTTCCCCAACTGCACATTTCGGCGGGGGATACCGCCGTCTGCAACTGCTTTTATAAACTGGGGACGAGTTGTAGATTCTATACCTAAACTGGGAACTCTATATAATATATTATATTAATTCTATTATTTGACTGAAATGGTCATCATTTGGAAAATATCCAATTGGAGGGGGGGGGGGGTGGGGGCGGTTTGGTATAAGAAGAGATGCAGTTGGAAATTATATGTTGTACACACCCCACATGATAGATCATGCCATGAATCTCTACTATGGCTAACGCCCGTAGAGATCATATTTCACCGGTACAAAACCTTGGAACTTTTTGAAACCTTATAAAGTCGAAAAAATAACGTGGGGAATATATTTCTTAGTTGTTATGTGTTCCTTAATAATGTACTTCACTGTAGGTGAATGTCCGATTCAGAATTGAATGCTTTTCCATGATATTTGTGAGCCGATATCGCAATAAACAATGAATTAATTAGCCAGCAGAAATTCCATAATTGTAAGTGACGCAAAGCAAAATTCCTCACAAATTTATTTAAATCGTAAAAGTTTGAGATGGGACCTTCACCAACAGTGAGGTACATTATTAACCCTTTCAGTGCCATGTCCGATTTTTGTATCAACCCATATTTCCTTGATCATTTTTAAAATTTATTGATTATAATAAAATGATACATTGATGGAAAAAGCTCTTAGAGCTCTTTCCATCAATATATCACATTATTATAATCAATAAATTTGAAAAATTATCAAGGAAATATGGGTTGATACAAAAATCGGACTTGGCACTGAAAGGGTTGAGGAACCCATAATAACTAAGAAATATATTCCCTGCATTATTTTTTCGACTAATGTTCCCTGTCAAAACTTCAAAAAGTTCCAAGGTTTTGTACTGGTGGAATATGATCTCTACGGACGTTAAACATGGTAGAGAATCTAGAGATTCATGGCATGATCTACTCATATCCCTGTCTGATGGATTACAGAAACATTCAATATTGTGGAATATTCTTATTTCTATTGACTTTGTGATTCCTGTAGTTCCATTGCAACAATGAGTTGCTTCCCCTGCACTGTGTATAGTGATCATGAGTACACAGGGATGATAAATATCAAATGAACTATTTGTCATAGATGAAATCATCAGCCTCATCAGTGGTCTGCTCATGAAGAATAAATTATGGTGGGTTTGTTCTAAACAAAAGCAAGCAGCAGGCTGGTGGCAGGTGTACTGCCTGTGATTATCATCTCTGTGTACCTTTTGAATGGATTTTTGGAAACCATGTGCGGTTTCCATAGTGATGTATATCTTCTAATTGAAGATTGCCAAATCGTTTTGTGGATGGGAATTCAGACTGGAATGGATATCGCACTCTGATTGATTTATTTTGTTTGAACTAACTTGCACTGATTGCCGACTGCATCCTTGCTGTTTGTTGTTGCGTGGTGCACTTGGTTGTTCCAAGGATTAGTGTGTTCTTTCTCCTCAGAATTGCCACTGGTTAAGAATTATGTTCATGGTATTGACGGTTCATCTTGAGAGTTCATCTCCTGAGTGGTTTTCATTTTATTGTGACAGTTCAAATTATTCTTTCTTTGATTATAATGTTCTCCGATTTCTAAATTCTGTGATGGCGCCTGTTAACTTAATTCTGCTCAATCTGATAAATTTCTGTAAAGGGATATGAGGCCTTCAGATTTTCAACTAAAACATTTGATTTGCAATCGCAATTGTCGATGCTTGTTTTTAAAATGACTGGCACTGCCACCCTGTGCCAATGCATATTTTTGTGAGTCTCACATGGTGAGCTTCGCTGCATAAGAGAACGCGTTGGCCTAAAAAATATTGATTGTGTAAGCCAGTGCATTCTCTTATATATGCAAGGCATATATAAGATAATGCATTGGCACAGGATCTTTAATGCTGCACCAGCTGTACACATTTTATAATACTGTATACATTCAAAATGTCATTATAAATGTTCTGAACGCATGGAGATATCTCTAAAGTGGTGGGGTATTCATATGGGCATACCAAATAAATAGTCTTGCTCAACTTAGGTATTTTCATATAATTTTTCTCCCATAGGGAGCCTCGCATATATAAGAGAATGCACTGGCTTACAATGTCAAGGTAAATATTGCTAAACCAATTATAGTCCACCATTAAATATAGGACTAAATTAATCACTGATCAACAAACGGAAATGATCTGCCATGAGACTCGCTGCATGTGACTTTATTATAAGAACGGCATTATGTGTTGCCAATTTGGATACGAAATATATGAAAATAGCTAAGTTGAGTAAGACTGTTTGATATGCCCATATGAATACCCCAGCACTTTAGAGATATCTCTATGCTTTCAGAACTTTATTTATAATAAACATTTGGAAAGTATATATTTAAAAAAAAATGTGTACAGATTACTTTGGATAGTATTTCGTGAATAATTTATCATCCCTCTGCAATTGTTGCTGTTTTAGATATCCTTCTGAAAATTGTTCTGTTTTATTTAGTAACACTGGTACATCTCTCTCAATCATTCAAATTTGACTGGTGCATTTAAAATCTTCTTTCTTGGATTGAAAAGTTGAGGAAGTGAATTCTTCGATTTTTTTAAATGGCAAAACTACCTGAATGGTCGGAAACCTGACTACCACATTGGGGTTCAATCAAAATAGTTTTGTGTCATGTTATTCTTCTAAATAATGTACCTGCCCTCATACATATGCATACCGGTATATGTTTCATAATGTATGAGATAGGAGAATTACAAGGTATAAGTGCATCTACAGTAATGCCCTAAATAATCGACTCCTTAACCACAGCAGAATTATGGGTAACTTTTCAGGATTTAGTCGGAAATATGGCTTGTTGCCATTCATCGAAAAGCTCTCGGGGAGAGCTTTCCAATGAATGGCAACAAGCCATATTTCTGACTAAATCCTGAAATGTTACCCATAATTCTGCTGTGGTTAAGGAGTCGATTATTTAGGGCATTACTCTATATGTGAGATATACTACATGTACAATGAAATTAAATTCCCTGAAGTGTTCTATTAGTAATCAGCCCACTTAGTAACTTTCCTGGCAATTTGAAACGGATCCAGTATATTCCCACATTAACTGAGTTATTGGTTTTTCCAATCAAATTTATGTTCACTTCCTGTCGCTCTTAAGTCTTGGATTTTCTGGCATCCACACTGGAGCTGAACTCCATCTGAGGTCCCATCTAATGAATCAATTAATCATTTTCAGAGTAGATAATCAAGTTACTCGGTCCCTGGCAGCTGAATATGATGTGTGTGTAGAATACGTGTGTGACATACACAGATGACATGGTCTCGGTGGTGGTTCTCCAGTTTAATGAATATTGATATCCGGCCCTTTGAGAGCAATAGCTTCGATATCACGACTTTCTGCTGCAGTCAATAAGGAAAATAAAGGACAAGATTTCAATGGTTGCTCTGAACGAATATACATAGTGGTCAGTGGACTCAGTATAACAAGATTCCTATGGTTGTTCCAAAACAACAGACATATTGGATTTAGTAGTCGGTGGATTTTGTATTTATCTGCATTGAAATATTAGGAATTCTGACCAAAACTGACACAAACATGTGGATGATATGTTGCACATGTTTACATACGATTTCATATAGAGACTTGTGTGTATAAGCTGTGTACAATGACCTAGCTAAACAAAACTGTTGTGAACTGTTTATCCCTGGACACAACATGGAGGTGTTAACATCGAATCAGCAACGGTTTGCTTCAGTGATAAATTCATTAAATAAAGAGCTCAAAGATCGAGGTGAGTAATCGTCATAAGATAACCCTTTCAGTGCCAAGTCCGAATTTTGTATCAACCTCTTAGAGCTCTTTCCATCAGTGTATCACATTATTATAATCAATAAATTTGAAAAATGATCAAGGAAATATGGGTTGTTACAAAAATCAGACTTGGCACTGAAAGGGTTATTAAATAAAACTAGCAGATTTGTGATGTCTGTTTAACTTAATGTCTGCATGAATATGTCTACATGTGAGTGGAGGGGTGTGTGGCTCAGTCGCTCATATGCATGGTGCATTAGGCTGCGATAAGCCATCCAGTTCTTGTTTTTCTGGGGTTGGTGCAGTCATAGAAGGGTTAAAACTAACAACATCGTGATATGGCCTTGCTGGTTTAAATGATGGTTAACTCCCATAAACCACACAATGAATGAATGAATGGGAATTTTTTAATTTTAGAACAAAATATTAAAGAGTGACAATTCTAGAATTGGGGTTTAATAATTAAAGATGGCCGAGAATCATCAAGCACAGGGGGATTTAATTCACAGGTGGATACTCCTCCTCACTATAAAACTTTTAACAATCGCATGTGTTTATCAAAACAAATTACATCGCTAAAACAAGTAAAGATGAATTTTAGGTCATATTTACTCCAATAATGACATTATTTTTAATATATGTATCTGTGACCACTGAACATGTTAACTCATTCAATGCCGACCCCCGGAAAATTACATACCCTGGTAGCTAGCCCCCTTTGAGCGATGTCATGGCATCATATTATGTTTAAGCATCAGTCGGCTACCATGTTGCGGATGATTTTCTGGCTTTATCAATGTTAGTATGCAGTCCCGATATACAGGTCTATGAAATTGTATGGGCACCTATTAGACATCATTGCTAATGATTTCCATACTGTCACCTTCCAATAGGTGAATGACTTCCAAATAGATGAACGCTCTGGCTATAATACATGTGCTAATTGCCCAACTGATTTTGTCAAAAACATAATCGCTATGTGTACTAGAGTTTTCAGTACTGTATACATGTTGTAACTATAATAAAGTATCTTGCCATATTAATGTAAATATTTTTTTCTCAATATATAATTTCACTGAACCAGTTTATATTTTGTGTGTTCATTATTTCAGTGTCATCAATGTTATGATTACTCAAAATAGAAATAGAGCAAAATGCAGGATAGGAATAGGGTTGGAAGGTAATACAAATGTGTTGTGAGATATCTGGTCTAAGATTAGCTTTATATTTTTGTATTAGCTGGAGTTTGAGTAGGCTGATAAATATAATATGTCATTATATTTTTGTCAAACTTTTTATGTCAAAATATAAATCTATCCCCACTACCAGAAGAACGAACGTTTTATCCTACACTCAGCACTCCGTCATGACTTCAATTTGTGTGTCATTCGGTATCTTTGCACATTATTTGAACAGAAATGGCTGGTGATGTTGTAGCTTTAAGAACGTATGTGTTTCATTGTGGTTCGGATCGTAACAAACTGATATAGAAAATATAATAAATGCAATGGTTAACTGTTCTGAGTAGTGTATGGGTTTTCTCCTCTCGTGAGATGCCAGTGTTCTGAGTAGTGTATGGGTTTTCTCCTCTCGTGAGATGCCAGTGTTCTGAGTAGTGTATGGGTTTTATCCTCTCGTGAGATGCCAGTGCCTCGTAAATATAATAAATGCAATGGTTAACTGTTCTGAGTAGTGTATGGGTTTTATCCTCTCGTGAGATGCCAGTGCCTCGTAAATATAATAAATGCAATGGTTAACTGTTCTGAGTAGTGTATGGGGGTTCTCCTCTCGTGAGATAATAATAATAGAGAACATTTATATAGCGCTTTTCCCAAAAGGCCCAAAGCGCTCGGCCACAACACAAGTTCACGCACAAATATGCAATATACAAGTGGGTCACGTAATAAACATGTGCAGAACTAAGAGGCATCACTCTCAGGGACGACGTTTCCATAGTAGAATTTGAAAAGTTCCGATTTAAGTAATGTTTTAAAAGTGTCCATGGTATCGGCTTTCTTTGTGTCGGCCTGTAGCCCATTCCAGACGGACGGAGCATGATATTCAAATGATCGTCTTCCGTAGTTTTCCGAGTCACGTCTAGGAACAGCCATCAGATTTAGATCTTCTGATCGCAATTCGCGCGGCGGAGAGTACATATTGAGAATAGAGTCAATATAAACCGGCAAAGGCTTTGTGATGTCATTTGGGAATTTCCTATAACAAAAAGTGGCACATTTATAATCAATTCGAGCTTCAATTGGAAGATAGTGTAGTTTCGCGAGAAGAGGTGTGACGTGGTCAAATTTATGTTTTCGTAGAGCAATGCGAGCCGAAATGTTAATTATTCTCTGCAGCTTTGCCAATTGATCTTGTGGCAGACCAGCGAATAGAGCATTGCAATAATCCAGTCGTGAAAATACAAATGAAGAGATCAAAGTCTTCGTGGATTCTACCGACAGATGTGATCGCATATGAGAAATACGCCGAAGTTCCAGAAATAAGGACTTGCACAGTGTGTTTATATGGGACTTCATGGACAGTCCTTTGTCTAAAATCACTCCTAAATTTTTGGCGTTATCTGAGAATTCGATGTCGGCGCTGCCAATGCGTAGGGAGGTAACCTTGATAGCTTTTAAAGGCTGATCCGTACCACAAAACATTAGTTCAGTTATGTTCTCGTTGATGTGAAGTTTGTTCACCTCCATCCACTGTTTGACTTGCATCACCCCTGACTGCAAATGTGCGAGTTTTAAGTCTATATCGCACTGCTTAAAAGAAATGAACATCTGGGTATCATCAGCATACATGTGGTAGCTGATACCGTTACCAGCTATTATGCTTCCGAGAGGTTGTGTGTATGCCGAATATAAAACGGGTCCCAGAACTGACCCCTGTGGAACACCGTATCGAATAGATCGCGATTTCGAACACGCATCACCAATCACCACAGTTTGCGTCTGACCAGTTAGATAAGAAGTGAACCAGGAGAGGACTGTGCCAGAAACTCCAAATGTATCTGACAAGCGGTGGGTGAGAATATGATGGTCAATCGTGTCGAATGCCGCTGAAAGGTCGAGGAATGCTATGGCAGAGACAAGGCCATCATCTGCGGCACACAGTAGATCGTTCGTGATGCGAATTAAAGCAGTTTCCGTACTGTGGTGCTTTCGATAAGCTGACTGAAATGGTTCGTTGAGATTGTTTTTATCCAGATGATTCCTTAATTGATACAGAACCATCCGCTCAAGAACTTTAGAGACGAATGGAAGGTTGGATACCGGTCTGTAATTTTTTAGGACATTTTGATCCATATTCGCCTTCTTCAAAAGCGGTATGACAAGGGCCTCTTTAAAGTTTTGAGGCACGATGCCCTCCGTCATTGAAGAATTGATTAAATCCGCAATTGCCGGCGCTATTAAATCAATGTTTTGTATGAGGAGTTCGGTTGGAATAGGATCTAAAGAACACGTTGTGGGTGACATAGACTTCATAACTGTTATAACTTGCTCTGGCGTAACACGACTGAAACTATATAATCTCTCTCCAGTGAATTTAGCAAATTCGGCACACACTGGTGTTTGATCTATGTCCTGCCTTAGCTGAGAAACTTTATCCTCAAAGAAAGAGGCGAAGATATCAGGCAGTTTATCAAGAGGTTGATCATTCGGGAGAACAGATTTATTCGTTTTGCCGACCATGGTATTTGTGATGCTGAATAATGCCTTTGTTGATTTACACTGTTGAATTTTGTCATTGTAATACTCTGATTTGGCCCGTTTTATGAGATCGATAACATGTTGGTTAGACTGTGAATACATTTCACGATGAACTGTTAGTTGACTTTTTCTCCATTTACGTTCAGTTTGCCTCCGTTCGCGTTTAGCTTCCACTATCTCCTCTGTCAACCAAGGTGCAGACGTCCTACTTTTAGCGGTGTGTGTTGTTAAAGGGGCATGCTTATTTATGAGTGTGAGAAGTTTAGAATTTAAATCATTAGTCAGTTCAGCGCATGTTGATGTATTCAAAGAATTCACAACATCTGACAAGTCACTGGAGAACGCAAGAGAATCTATGGGCTTCACGTTTCGAGATGTAATAGTTCGTTTTAGAGCTGACACAGGTTTAGCACAATCCACATTAAATTGAACTACATAATGATCCGATTTCGTTTGGTCGAACACCTGTGGTCTGATAGTGTTGGTCGGGTCTTCCCTTATTATCACCCAGTCCAGAATATGCAGCTTCTTGTGTGTTGGCTTATCAACAACTTGCGAAAGTCCAACTCCAGCAAGTGTTGATTTGAGATCCTGAACATTTAGGTCAGTGATTGAGTCGTAATGCAGGTTGATATCACCAAGAATCACGATGTGGCCTTCGATCACGCAGTAGTGTTCAATCAGAGTTTTGAAGTCCTTAAGAAAATCGGATAACTTAAGTTTGTTCTTTTTACTTGGAGGGGGTCTATATATACATACACATATCACTGGACGAGCTGTCGTCATAACGCGAAATTCCACTGCCTCGAATGTAGAGAATTTTGTGATGGGATTATATTTCACAATGCAGTTCACTTTATGGGCAACTGAAATACCACCACCACCCTTTCCCTTCTTTCATGGAAAAGACACTAGATGGTACCCTTCCGGAGTTGCCTCATGAATACGGACTTCGTCGCCAGAGTCTCTAAACCAGGTTTCTGTTAGAAAGAATAAATCACTGCCACTTTCACTGATAAGATCGCTCACAAAGTGAGTTTTGTTCCTGGCAGACTGACAGTTAAAAAGTGATATGTCAAAATATTGAGAAATTGGTTTGCGCGGGTTCTGTGGAATATCACTGATGCTGATGTTTCGTCGAGGTAATGAAGCCTCTCGGGACAGTATTTATAGTTCCACCTGGGCAACGTTGTGATACACTAATGGGTGCATGTCGTTTTTTTCTGCGACCACCTCTCCGTCTTCGCCACCGTCCCTTAGTTGACTTACTATGCGACCCCCTGCACAAGTCAATGGATTTAATTAAACAGAGCGTATGCGGTGTGAGTGATTGTCTTAACACTGTGCCCAACAGTCTCAGATCGTCACTGCTGTATGTTATCATTGTCGAGGTCATGCAGGTACCGCATGCGAACACATGTGCATACAGAATTGAGCACACTGCGAGTACATTAAGCAGACAAAATCTTAATCGGGAGATATTTCCTCATCTGGTACCGTAATGTATCTGTAACAGATCCAATTATTTTTAGAGAAATGCCGTGTCTGCTTCCTGGGGTTTATCTTTCACATCACATTAAAGTCACATAAAATCATTCATCTGACACATAGGAGTCTTTAACATGGGAACACTGTAGAGAATTTAAATCCTGATAGAATGTAATTGGGCTCGGTTGTAAAGCTCCAAGAGTCAAATACAGAGAAGTCACGGTGAGATGTTTTACATTGGGCGCACACAATAAACATCACTTTTTCTGTATGGAATTTAAATTCAAAAAACCAAAGTCCAAGAATGATATCTATGCATAATTTCGAAAAACGTATATGCATGAACGTTAGATGATCAATGACAAGAATTTATATCCAAGATAACGCACGATTTCCAAGAAATTCTGACCGATTTGTACAGAGCATTCGAATTCTGCTGCCGGCCAAGCGCTGAACTCTACCAAGTCAGTGCCTCGTCAAAATAATCCTTGAGGTGATGATTTCTATCACTTTAGGAAGTCAATCTACAGCAATAGAACATAGTGTATGAGTATAATATACATTTACACGTAGCAACCTATAACTGACAGTAGCATGACAACAGCATGTAATTATTAGGATCAATATGAGAAATTTGAGTTCTCAAATTATAGTTTTATAAGTAAATGGAAGTATTAATTACTAATACGATAGGAATACTCTTTCTGGTCCGAAAAACTCGCCCTTTTCATTGCGGTGAAATCCCGCAAAATTTGGCCCCTCAGTGTGCATGCGCGCCAGGTCAGCTGATCTCATCACTTCCTACCTGGTGAATCGAATAACTCGCCATAAACCCAAACACCTCCTGTTCCCTAGCGGGGAGGAGGGAGGGTTATTAATAATTAATACTTCCATTTACTTATAAAACTATAATTTGAGAACTCAAATTTCTCATTTTTATATCGTAAATGTTGTATTAATTATTAATACAATAGGAATATCACAGATTACACAGCATGCCTGAGGAGGTGGGTAGAACAGAGCACTATAAACTTTTATATCTCTACTCACCAAGAGGACTTATTCTGTTGTCTGGCCTGTTGCCCATGACGTCTCATGAGTTTCTTGGAACCACCATACAACCATATGAATCATCTTTCATTTACAGCAGTATCCAAAGATATCCCGCATATATACATCATTTATAAGCACAATCTTGGCTTTCTGGCTTACATTGTAGATTTACTTGAAGAACTCGCCAGTTAAAGGAAGCAAAAAACATCCTGTCCCTCCAAATTTGTCTTTACTGCAGACAAATATAGAAACCAAACTCATAGAATCTGGGAACAGTTTTCAAAACTAAATGTCCTTTCCTCTCGAAAGGACAGCCAAACTTAAAGGTTTCATGTGATGCTTTATAAATGTGATCTCAAGAGATCAATCAGCAGCCTCTAAAACTTCTGGCAATGACGTCCCATTGAACAGGGCCCATAATGGCACGAGACTTCGGGTGGAATGTCCTTGCACACTGGGAACCAACTGTTTATGCAACTGGTAACAAACCTTTATGCATTGCACAATCCAGCGTGAGAGAGTGGAATTCGAAACTGCACGGTGAGGTTTATTAAGCCCCAGAAACAGCGACACTTGATTATCTTCTGACGGGGCCTCTTGTCGCCACTCTGATGTCACTTGTAAGTAGCGAACCAGAGTCCGTTTAGGATCCAACTCAGGGCACTCTGTAAAAGCAGGTATGAAGATAGACTGTGAATAGTGTCCCGGTCGATCTTGTTTCGCCTGTCCAGATCTACAAAATGTTACTCCCTGTGTTTGAATATTGATGTACCCTTCACCCATCAAAATTAAGTGATCGCCATCAACAGTACAGTTTTCCAAGTGACCATCTTCAAGGGAGTGTCCTCCAGAGGTTCGAAAGGCTGCTGTTTCAGAAATTCTAAAATGAAAGGAAGATCCCATGAAGGTGCTAATTTCTTAACCGGTGGGCGCATGTTAAAGACACCTCGCAACATACGTATGATATCGGGATGTTTACCAACTAAAACATTATCTATTGGCGGTATAGTGGCGGATAGCATAGACCGATATCCGGTAATAGTCGAATATGATAACCCTTTATGAAAAAGATGTGACAGAAAATCTGCAGAGTCTTTCAAAGCCATGCTAGAATGTCTAACTTGTTGTTCACGACACCAACTATTGAAGTGCCTAAATTTACAGGCGTAATCCCGTCGAGTCCCTGGTCGCCATGATGCGGCAAGTAAGTCTCGAGCCTCAATTGAAAAGCCCTTTGCCGCGAAACGTTGGTCATTATCAGCCACGCTATCAGGTGAAGATCCTCGGGGTGAGAATGTCGCAGTAACCCCTTGCCCTGACTCAGGAGAGACCCGTCTACAGGGAGTCTGAGGGCAATATCCACCAGCAGGTTGAGTAACTGTGGATACCAACCCTGACAGGGCCGAAACGGTGCGATGAGAATCATCGTGCACCAAAATTGTTCCATGTGATGAGACAACGTGCGATCAATGGGACGGGTGGGAAGGTGTACATGTGTAGATTCACCCATTGAATTGAGAACGCGTCTCGCGTGGTCGCCCGTGCCTGTGGTATCCAGGAGCAAAACCTCGGTACCTGTTTGTTCAGGTCCGTCGCAAACATATCTATCACTGGATGACCCCACCTTTGGAATAGCCTTTGAACGACAAGGTGATTGAGGGACCATTCGTGTGGGTCTACCTGATGACGACTCAAATGATCTGCCAGGGAATTGTCTTCCCCCCGAATAAAAGCAGCTTTCAGTGTGATGCGGTTTGCCAAGGACATCCCCCACAGTTTGTGCGTTAGTCGACAGAGCGCATCAGATCTTGTCCCACCCTGCTTGTTTATGTATTGAGTGACTGTGGTATTGTCTGACCGAACCTGCACATTTTGCCCTTTCAACTGTGGAAGAAAACTGTTTAATGTCTGAATAACAGCTTCCATTTCGAGACAATTGATGTGTTGTAACCTTTGGAAAGGGGACCACACACCCTGAACCATCTGACTGCTCAAGGTTCCGCCCCACCCACTGGAGCTGCTGGCATCTGTAGTTATCATGACCCAATTGAGATCTGCCCTTGAGGACATTGCAATCGAATACCCACCATTGTAGGCGACGCATTAAATCTGGAGTTACTGGTATCGAATGACAAAGACTCATCCGACTGGGAGACCAATGGGAGAGTAGATAAGTTTGAATTGGCCTCACCGTGTGTTTGGTATGTTGGACGCCATTGTCCCGAGTAATGATAGGAAATCCCGAGCTGTTCTGGATGGAGGGTGAAACCCCAGGACAAGCTTTCTGAGACCCAACACACGCTCCTGTGTGGGGTAAATGACACCCCGTTGGAGATTGAATTGGCATCCGAGGTATACTATTGTCTGTGTTGGTGCCAAATTGGACTTTTCGAGATTGACCAAAAACCCCAGACTGGAAATTGTATCCAGGACCATTGTCCTGGATTCCAGGAGCCCTTTTCGAGAGGAGTGGAGAAACATCCAATCGTCTAGAAAATGACATACCCGAATTCCCCGAGCATGAACAAATGCCACAACCACTGACGTCACTTTTGTGAAAATTCGCAGGCTTGACGTTGCCCGAAGCAGAGGCTGCGAAACTGGTATGAAATGCCTTGAAACCGGAATTGAAGATATTTGCGATGTGCCTTGTGGATTTTCAGATGGAAGTACGCATCTTCCAAATCGATCGAAAAAGCAGTCGCCTTGTTTGGTTTGAGCCAGAACCGATGTCAAGGTGTCCATTTTGAACCGCATCTTTACAATGAATTGGTTCAATGGTTTCAAGTTTATCACTGGCCTTAATTTTCCATTCTTTTTGGGGACCAAAAAGATTGTACTGTAAAACCCCTGTAGACATTGTTCTACTGGGACTATCTCGATAGCTTTCTTTCGAAGAAGTGTTATTATTTCGCTCTGAATCAACTGACATTTACCATGTGTGGCTGTGGTTTCCTTCATGCCCAAGAATTTTGGAAGACTGTGAAACTCGAATTGGTAACCGTGTTCCACTACTTTCAATACCCATCGATCTTTCGTAATTGTTTGCCAATGTGTCAAAAAATGTGATAGACGCCCCCCTACGGGTACGTTTGGCAAATGAGATGGGATACTTACATAGTCACATGTTCCTCCCACGACGTCCTCTTCCCCGTGTCCCTCGCTCATAGTGTGGCTTGGCACGAAAAGAAGGATCTTGAAGAGGACTGACTCCGGGAACGATCATCGTTAGCATGTATGATCGGGATCCGGAACGGTCGACCCGCATTTGCCACTGATGATGTCGAGGTCTTTCCTCGAAAGGTGCGTTTCGGTTGAGATTGAAAAGAGCCTGTGGGCGCCTCTTTCCGCTTCCAAGCTTTTGTGTCTGCTAACAAGTCATCTATCTGCTTTTTACGCTTCTTTCGAGCTTTAAGCATGGGCTCCAGTTCTTTGCCAAAGACCCCATCTCCAGTGAGCGGCAAGTTAGTCAGTTGACCGCTAGCCTCCGGCTCGTATAGCCCCGTGTCAGAGGTTGCGAGAGCACGGCGAATGATATGGAAAAAAGCGCCCGAACGGCCCATCTGATCTAAAGCGTGTGACGATATCTGAAATATGTCCTTCACTTGGGCCATACAGGTCTCCACATCTGCATTCTCCGCATCCAAAGATGAGAGATGTGTAGCCAATGCCTGCTTTACATAGCAGTGGACCACCAGTCCCAGCCTAGCTGCCTGATGACCTTTATACGCTATCCGTTCCACCATTTTATGTGGCTGGGAGAATAAACTAGGGGACTGATGTCCCGAAGCCGCCTTAGTGCCATGACGCTTAACCGGCAGACTGTTTATAAGATCGTCCATCGATGGTACCTTAAGAAACTCTTCGGCTGTTTCATCCAACGGAAATTTTTCAAAAGTATCTTCTTTGAAAGCAGACAGGACGACAGGACTGTCGCTACGGAACGATGATTGAATGAGTACTTTTTGTGCCTCGTCCAGCTTTAGACCCAATCTTTTTGTCTGTGCAGTAAAATTAAAACTGCTAGCCCCAAAGATATCGCGCAGACTTCTGTCCGCCATTGAGTCTTGAATCTGTTGGACATATTCCATCGGATCCCTGTCCAAATCATCATCTATAATCGATGCCCCAACATTCAGGGATAGAACGTCATCTTGTTCACCACAAGGTCTCGTGGGACTTGCACAGTCCTGGATGGTGACCGCCCTCTGCGGGTCAGTACCATCCGGTAGTGAAGCCGTCCTCTGGCAGATCGGCACACGTGAATCAACTTGAATGGAAGTACCGGTAACTTTAGAACTATTCTGACCAGCCATGACCAACAGTCGATCCAATTTATTTTCAAGGCTCGACATTTTGGAATTACATTCCTGCCTAACACGGTCAAGACTTGTTGAACATCGCCATGAACGTCTGTGATTGACCGGAGAAGAAGACGAATCCGAAGATGACGAATCCGAATTCGAGGCAACCATTTGTGAATTTTTTACAAATGGAGAGAGAAAAACGGCGTGTAATTCGAATCGCCAGAAAAAGGAAGTGATGAGATCAGCTGACCTGGCGCGCATGCGCACTAAGGGGTCAAATTTTTGCGGGATTTTACCGCAATGAAAAGGGCGAGTTTTTCGGACCAGAAAGAGCATTCCTATCGTATTAATAATTAATACAACATTTACAATATAAAATTGAGGTTTGAAGATCGCTTGTCTCATATTAACCCTTTCATGACGGGAGTTGCGCTGGTCCTGTGCCAGTGCATTCTCTTATATACTTGAGTCTTCCTTACGAGAATGCACTGGCTTACAAGGTCAAGATAAATAGTATAGGCCAATGTATTCTCTTATATATGCGAAGCTCCCTATGGGAGACTCGAATATATAAGATAATGCATTGGCACAGGGGTTTCGCAAAATTTCAGGAAGCTCGTCATGGAAGGATTAAAGGCCAATATACAATGAATCCTTGTTTCTCGTAACAGGTACAAAATAAATTGGTGCCGTCGGGCGGAATTTCATTTTATTTTGCAAGATACCTTGCTAACTGGCATAATAAACCCGATGAACTAAAAAATTCAATAATGAATCCATTTCAATGAAATGCATACATAGATAAGACACAGAAAATAATCAGTGTTTGACTTTAAAATAAAACAATTGGCAATAAAAAGGGCAAAATCAAGTACAATAGTTTTGCTTGTCGATTTGAGATTGGGGCTTATTACCGGAAACACATATACATTTTATTTTGGCATAAAGGAAACCCTCAGAAATCTTTTTCTACACTAAACCGTCAAGCACCGTGTGTTCCTTCAAGTGTCTTGATTCATCTTTATGCCAACCACAAATGAACTGAAAGATTTGAACAGCTAAATTAGAGATTTTTACAATGAATCGGTATTGTGTCACAATGGGCACACGCATTCATGGTGTGAGTAAATTATATGTGTAGGAATCTAATGAAGTGTAATTTGTACGTCTATAAGTACCATTGATCGAACCTGTCATGAGGACATAGACTAGGAATCATGTACAAGGCTTTCTTCATTGATTTCTCAATTATATCCTGTATGCCTCAAATACATCTCTGGGCTGTCAGAACCACTCTCTCAAAATTACATAGTACCTCAGATACAAATGGGTTCCATGACTGACCAACCATATAGTATTATCTTCTGGACATAAATGTTCCACTCATTGCTACAGATACATGTATATTCAGGGTTCCAGTATTTACCGAACATTGTTTCATGTTTGATGGTGAGCATCTGTCTCTTTTGAGTGTGTTCAGGATTCATGCTCATACTTGCCAAATGAATTAATGATTTACATTTGGCAAAACTTATATTCATTTGGCAAATTATTTAGCAAGTGAGTTCTCAATTCCACAAGAAAGTCAAAATTATTTATTAAAATATTGGTTGCTCAAATCTTCTATATCACGAAAGTCCCATACCAATTATAAAGCTTCCTAGCAGCAGTGTATACAATTGAGGGAAAGTTAAAGTCACATGGTGGTTTGCGCTAAAAAATACACCTAATAATATTTCCCAGAAATATGCATTGAAGTCATAAAAATATAACATTGAACACGGTATTTGCATGGTCCCAAACAAACAACAGCCATGTACACGGCATGGAACAGAAAAGAGCATTCTGTGTTAGTCTATTCCTAATATGATAAGATAAGATTTATTAAAACAAACCATAAAACAATGGTGTCTGTCGTAACATAATATATATACAATATACATCTGAGAAAGAAATCATATATTTGGTGACTATAAATTGACTATAATAGGTGAAACATCTGTGGAGGGCCCTGTCAGTCTAGAGAGCATGCAATAAATTCACATATCAATTTTGTTTCGCGTGCTGTGTCTGGGCCAAGAAGACATCGAAAATTATTGAAAGATTCTTTTGATCCTTGTTGTAAAGTTTTTGGTTCAACTTGTTGATTGAGTTTTACAAATAAATTATTTCTTTGGTTAATATTCTTCTTACAGAAAAGGAAAAAATGTTCTTCGTCTTCAAACTGAAGAGATATAGATATAGCAAGTTCTTTGAGATAATGTTGGTTTTGGGCGTTTCTGTCTTTCCTTTTCTATGGCTAAATTATGAGCACTGATCCTCATTGCACTCAGGTGCCTGGTGAGAGATTTAGGTATCCCTAGTGTTAAATAAGTTTGAGTTTTAAACTCCTTATTAGCTCAACTTTACTTTGTAAAGTTTGAGCTATTGCCATGGCTTTGTCGTCCGTGTGTACGTAAGGCGTCAACAATGCAGGCTACAGGTCGTACCTTTGGTCGGATCATTATGAAATTTGTCATAGCTGTTGACATCAACATTTAGACCAGAATGATTAATTTTGGGGTCATTCGGAAAAAAAAACATGGCCGCCAACGGCCATCTTGGATTTCAAAATTCAATCCATTAGCACGGGCTACAGGCCGTACTGTTTGTCTGATCATCATGAAATTTGTCATGGATGTTAATATTGACTTGTAGATGGGAACGAGTAATTTTGGGGTCATTCGGCCCAAAAACATGGCCGCCAGCAGCCATCTTGGATTTTACTCTTTGTATGACTAAATTCTTTAGCACGGGCTACAGGTCGTACTTTTAGTCTGATCATCATAAAATTTGTCATGAATGTTAATAATGACATGTAGATGGGAACGAGTCATTTTGGGGTCATTCGGCCAAAAAACATGGCTGCCAGCAGCCATCTTGGATTTTACTCTTTGTATGACTAAATCCTTTAGCACGGGCTACAGATCGTACCTTTAGTCTGATCATCATAAAATTTGTCATGAATGTTAATAATGACATGTAGATGGGAACGAGTCATTTTGGGGTCATTCGGCCAAAATACATGGCCGCCAGCAGCCATCTTGGATTTTACTCTTTGTATGACTAAATTCTTTAGCACGGGCTACAGGTCGTACTTTTAGTCTGATCATCATAAAATTTGTCAAGAATGTTAATAATGAGATGTAGATGGGAACGAGTCATTTTGGGGTCATTCGGCCAAAAAACATGGCTGCCAGCCGCCATCTTGGATTTTACTCTTTGTATGACTAAATCCTTTAGCACGGGCTACAGATCGTACCTTTAGTCTGATCATCATAAAATTTGTCATGGCTGTTGAAATTGGAATGTAGATGGGAACGAGTCATTTTGGGGTCATTCGGACAAAAAACATGGCCACCAGCGGCCATCTTGGATTTCAAAATTTAATCCATTAGCACGGGCCACAGGTCGTACTGTTAGCCTGATCATCATGAAATTTGTCATGGATGATAATATTGATATGTAGATGGGAACGAGTAATTTTGGGGTCATTCGGCCAAAAAACATGGCCGCCAGTAGCCATCTTGGATTTTACTCTTTGTATGACTAAATTCTTTAGCACGGGCTGCAGGTCGTACCTTTAGTCTGATCATCATAAAATTTGTCATGGCTGTTGAAATTGGAATGTAGATGGGAACGAGTCATTTTGGGGTCATTCGGACAAAAAACATGGCCGCCAGTGGCCATCATGGATTTCAAAATTTAATCCATTAGCACGGGCCACAGGTCGTACTGTTCGTCTGATCATCATAAAATTTGTCATGGATGTTAACAATGACATGTAGATGGGAACGAGTAATTTTGGGGTCATTCGGCCATAAAACATGGTCGCCAGCAGCCATCTTGGATTTTACTCTTTGTATGACTAAATCCTTTAGCACGGGCTACAGGTTGTACCTTTAGTCTGATCATCATAAAATTTGTCATGAATGTTAATAATGACATGTAGATGGGAACGAGTCATTTTGGGGTCATTCGGCCAAAATACATGGCCGCCAGCAGCCATCTTGGATTTTACTCTTTGTATGACTAAATTCTTTAGCACGGGCTACATGTCGTACCTTTAGTCTGATCATCATAAAACTTGTTATGAATGTTAATAATGACATGTAGATGGGAACGAGTCATTTTGGTGTCATTCGGCCAAAAAACATGGCCGCCAGCAGCCATCTTGGATTTTACTCTTTGTATGACTAAATTCTTTAGCATGGGCTACAGGTCGTACCTTTAGTCTGATCGTCATAAAATTTGTCATGGATGTTAACGTTGACATGTAGATGGGATACAATCATTTTGGGGTCATTCGGCCGAAAACATGGCCGCCAGCAGCCATCTTGGATTTTACTTTTCTCTTCATGTCTATAAACTAGTATTAGACATTCAACTTTCCACATTCCTAATTGCTCTATTGACTGTAATACATTAAATTATTCCCTTTCCAAGTTGAGCTACAGTGTCATTGACACTTTCATTGGGTCATTCGGCCAAAAAATATTACCACCAGCAGCCATCTTGGATTTTACTCTTTGTATGACTAAATCCTTTAGCACGGGCTACAGGTCGTACCTTTAGTCTGATCATCATGAAATTTGTCATGGCTGTTCAAATTGGAATGTAGATGGGAACGAGTCATTTTGGGGTCATTAGGACAAAAAATATGGCCGCCAGGGGCCATCTTTGATTTCAAAATTTAATCCATTAGCACGGGCCACAGGTCGTACTCTTCGCCTGATGATCATGAAAGTTGTCATGGATGTTAATTACCTTGTCTGTTTTGTGATGTAAACGAGATAAATCCAATAAACTTAAACCAATTTTGACCAAATTCGCTTCATTGCATTACTAGTACTCATTAACAGCTTGACTTAGTTTGATAACTTGTCCTGTCCTAATGTTATTTCAGGAGTTATTCCTCCTATGTTGTTTTCTGTCTTCATTTGGTAATCCATCCATCTGTCCTGGCAGATATCTCAACCTAGGGTTATCATATCTAAATGATATTTGTGATGGATGTTCATCACTAAGACTGCTTTCGAAAGAGGGGCAAATGACATTGTTCACATATTCCTTTCTATATTTATCCTTCTTTGTTTATCTGGAAATCTGGGTTTTTCGTCAGTCTGCAGATATCTCAGCCACGGGTTATCGAATTTGAATGAGATTTGATATTGAGATTCACCACCGTGACTGTTTTAAAAAGAGGGGCAAATGACATTGTTCACATTTTTTGTCCGTCCGCGCATATATCTCAGCCATAAGTTATCAGACCTGATTGAAATTTGGTATGAATGTTTATTTCCATCATGACTGCTTTCAAAAGCGTGCCCAATGACGTTGTTGGTATTTTTTGTCTGAGTTATAGCCCTTAGTTTGTCAGTTTTTCACCATTATGTTTTGTGACCATTATCTGAATGATGATCTTACAGAGGAGAGAATTGCTGGGTCTTACATGTACCTGCCCATGTTTGAATTTTTTCCACCATGGGTGCAGCCTCTTCTTTCAGGAGTTATGCCTCCTAGATATAATTATTTTCCTGCTCTTCATTGGGTGATGTATTTAATAAAGTGAGATAACTCCCATCAATCATTAACCAATTTTGACCAAATAAGGTTCATAGCTTCTTCTCTTAGATTTTTATATGGGTCTCAATTTGACAATGTTAGCACGGTAACTAACCTCAACAAAGTTATGACTAATTATAATGGATGATTTAAAAAATAAGTCTTGCCAGAATTTTTGGTCGAGTTGTGTAAGAAACTCGACCTAAATGATGGTTGGTGTCTGTCCATCCATCCATCTGTCTGTCTGTGTTACAAAATGGACGCAATAATATTAGTAATCAGATTTTGACAAAATGGCTTCTACTCATGAATATCTTGGATGAGTTTGAAAATCAGTCTAGCCCCCAAAAAATATTTCTGGAGTTATAACAACTGAATATATTACTGGGGGTTTATTTCGCGATGTAAACACGATATTGCTCTTCATTGTAGTCTTATTTTTACCTAATTTGGATCATGGTTTCTACTTATGAATCCCTTGGGTGAGTTTGAAAATCAGTCCTCACGCTGGTCGTCCTATAAACTGCTCTGCGGGCAACAAACTAGCCTGTGGGCAGCAGTAATCTGCAACTCGAGCTGTAACAATTCAAGATTTCCATACGAGGACTAGTCTAGTTTGTTAAATGTAGTCCATTTAACGGAATGCGGCCAACTGTAAACCGCGACATGGGCAAAAATCATTCCCGTTGTGGTTTACTCTGACACTGTTGAGTGTCTTATGCAATTGTCAATATTTGCCTACTTAAGTACAGCAAGTTTTAATGTGAATGTAGATTTAACTTCTAAAATATATCAATGGAACACTGACAACATTGTCCAAATTGATCACCACGCACTCAACCTGGAGTAGTTGAAACCTGGAAGCTTATTCTCTCAATGCATCAAGCATTTTGTAACTTAATGGAGCTTTTTTCATCAAACTGTTGACATTTTATAGTTGAAGCTGGATTCATCAAGCACCTCAAGAATGTTAGTTGTGTGCTGGAAAATTTTGAAGAGCCATATTTGCAGGAACTCACAGTGAAAAACCTTTGGGCTGAGATGAGTTTTAGGTCATAGGTCCATTGCCAAATCCCAAGTTGACCAGCTATCTCTAATAATGTGACCTATTTCCAGTTGATTGCTCCCTGCTTAAGTGGACAAGCCAACATTCATTGGGCTGGTTTTTCATTGTAACAATTCTTGTAAATGGCTGCTCACAATTTTTCAACATACAACTAACCTTCTGTTTAATAACATTATTGAAGCAGTGTTGCACTCAATTAAATAGTCATTCGAGGCTTTCACTATTTCAGATTATGTACAATGGTAGTTATTCATTTCCAATCAATTTGTATACTTGCTGAAAACGTTCCTTCCAAAAATGCCTGTCAAATAAGTGATCAAAGTCATCATTTTGACATTTGTATTGTTATATAAAATTGCATGATGTGGTCTTCATATATCATAGATTCCTTCAGGTGGTACACAAGCTTAACAATTAAGTAGTTTTCTGTGTAGGTCCATCTAAACTTTCCACATTCTGAGATAGGCTAGGTGCCTATTATTGTTTCATGCTTAATGGATACTGTGCTAAAAAGGAATGTTGCTTTATATTTTCTAGAGGACATTTCTACGCTTTCAATCAGCATTGTGTATAAAGCTTTACAATGCTTATCTCTGGTGCAATGAAATTAATTCACAAAAACCTCTAATTTTCTATAGGTTTATAATCAGGGTTTGCACTGGCCTGAAGAACCTTTCAGCTACAGTAATGCCCAAAGTATATGACCCATTAACCACAGCAGAATTATGGGAAATTTTTCAGGATTTAGTCGGAAATATGGCTTGTTGCCGCCATTCATCGGAAAGCTCTCACCGAGCGCTTTCCGATGAATGACAGCAAGCCATATTTCCAACTAAATCCTAAAAAATTTGCTCAAATTCTGCTGTGGTTTAGGGGTCAATGATTTAGGACATTACTGTAATATGTTGGTGATTTTGGCATTTCATTTATCATTTTTCAGAACCCCCCCCCCCCCCCCCCCCCCAGTGGGTATCATTTTATTTGACCTGGTGTTATATTGAAATCACAAATCAGTGCCGGTAAAATAGTAGGCCTATTAATAATCAATTAAGAAAAGTTTCGGTAATAGCAGCTAATCATCATCGATTTGATAAGTAAGAATATGTGACTTCCAGTACATTGCTTTTACATGCACAGACATACAACTACTGATTAGCTATTAATGAATGTAAGTGTTTTAGTGAGATCTGACTCATCTGAGAGGCGATTGCTGACTACCAGACCTGTTAAGTTTTGAAAATGTCAATCCGTGAGATTTTTGCGGGAGGTATGCCCAAATATGTTCATGTTCCAAAAATAATTTTTATGATGAAGATTGCATAGTTTTTATGAGTTTCTATTTTATAAATATATAGACCTAAATAAAATGGCAATGAATGTCCTGTTGGTAATTGTAATAGAGCTGCTCTGTGTGGGAGATACCACCATTTATTAAAAAGAAAGAAGCAGATCACACTTCGTAAAAATACTCAGAATTCCACCGGAAACAGCCGGATATGCGCGAAACCGAAAGTACAACATCGTAATAAACGACAAAATTGACTCGTCTTACGGTTTAACCCACAAATGAAATGCACACATTGCACACATTGCCACTAATCCGTTACTAAGAAATGTTCATCAATGCGGCCTAACAATACAGAACTTTGCACACTTGTGATTATACGTATTGTTTACTAAAACAACACCCTCCATACGTGTGGCTTCACCAGAGTGTGAAAATCAATTAATATCAGTCACAGTTCACCACAACTTGAGTCTTCAATCAAAAGTTACCGACGATACATTCTGTGAATGTTAATGTGTGGGTATTTACGGTACCGGAAATAAGGAAGTCACTGTCATTTGGGGAATTCCCGCAAATGCACGAATTTAAAAAATAAAAAAAACTTCGTTTTGGGATTTTCAATGTGGGGTTTTGACGAATCCGTGAGAAATTGGGGATTATCCGTGTTTGCGGAATTGCCATGGAAATCCGTGAGTCTCACGGACAATCCGTGGAACTTAACAGCTCTGCTGACTACAGACTTGAAAGTTTTGGGCTAAATGAAATTTACAATGGCCGTTTAACCCTTCCATGACCGGAGCTTCCTGAAAATATTGTGAAAACCCTTTGCCAATGCATTGACGTATATATGTGAGTCTCCCATAGGGAGCCTCGCATATACATATAAGCGAATACATCGGCCTAACAAATTCAATATATACTTTGACATTGTAAGCCAGTACATTCTCTTTTTAGCTCAACTTTGCTTTGTCAAGTTTGAGCTATTGCCATGGCCATAATTTCATATGGATCTTCGGGGTGACCTCTAGATGGGGGCCATCAATTTTTTCCAAAATTTGTTGCATGGCCACCACCGGCCATCATGGATTTTACTCTTTGTATGACTAAATCCTTCGGCGCTCCCAAGAGGCCAACTCCTTCGTCTGATTATCACAAAACTTCATAGGGATCTTCGGGGTGACCTCTAGATAGGCGCCATCTCGGATTTTACACTTTCTATTAGTATTACTGCATCATTTGGCACTCCCTGCAGCCAAACTTTTTTATCTGATCAATCCCAAATTGTTTATGCATCTTCAGGTTTACCTCTAGTTACTTAAGCATATAAACTATCTGATTTCCCCATTGCTCTATGGACTGAATATATGGCATGATCCCATTTCCAAGTTGAGCTATAGCGTCATTGACACTTTCATTTATATATGTGAGGCTCCCTTTGGGAAACTCGGTGGAAACTCACCGAGTTCCCTATCGCTCTATGGACTGTAATATATGGCATGATCCCATTTCCAAATTGAGCTACAGTGTCATTGACACTTTCATTTAGATTAGTGAGGTTCCCTTTGGGAAACTCACATATACATGTATAAGAGAATGTTGCACCATCGCAGCTCCCTTTTGGAAACTCACATATACATGTACATCTATAACAGAATATTGCACCATCGCAGCTCCCTTCATGAAAGGGTTAAACAAATCTATCCATTGGCTGACAGCGTGAACACTGTGTACAGTAATGCCCTAAATAATAAACTCATTAACCACAGCAGAATTATGGGTAATTTTTCAGGATTTAGTAGGAAATATGGCTTGTTGCCATTCATCGGAAAGCTCTCACTGAGAGCTTTCCGATGAATGGCAGCAAGCCATATTTCCGACTAAATCCTTAAAAATTACCCATAATTCTGCTGTGGTTAAGGAGTCGATTATTTAGGGCATTACTGTATTGTTAGGCTTTACTGTATTTTTAGGATTAAGTATTAGGTGAGCCTTGTAAGTTCCCTGAGAAACTAATTATTGAAAAAACAATAGATTTTTATTCACTGTTATATACATATACATGTAATATGATGGAAAACGACAAACTGTTTAGTGCCATGTACTGGTCATTTCCATGGGAACTGTCATTGGATCCAAATGATGTGGTAAAACATAATTCCCTAATGCGGTAAGACGGCAACAATCCGCCAATCACTGTTAATGAATACACCATACGAGGTCAATCCCTTTGTGGTTTGAGGTCTCAACCTTCTAAGATGTCAATATGGTATGATGGATTCCATCTATAAAAGTGTCAACTCCCGACAGGATTAAGTGAACATAGAGACTGTGGTAACCACTGATTGTGTATAGTTCTCTGACATCCTATCTACATTATCTTTGATCATCCCCTATTTAACAATCAATACTCCGCCTCATAACTTACAAACTTAAAAGCTGCAGATCTTTGATTTTTCTTGGCGTTACACTCCCTGTGCTTCCGTCAATCAATAGACGTAGATTTTCTGTTATGTTGTGTCAATTGTGTTGTGATGTACTTCTTTGTGGATATGTGATAGGTCAGGCGCAACGATTTCTTCATGTCTGCAGGTTGGATAACTTTTAAAACATGTAAGCATTATCATACCAGACTATAGAATCGTGTTCAGGGGGCTGATTATATGCTACGCGACAATCTTAATACACAGCGCTATTAGTTTGTCGTGTGTCTCTCCCGGCATGCTGTATACATAATATATGATGTACTGGCTGACCAACAACCCACTCGCTCACTGTCTCAATACAGGTTTATCATATTGTCTTGACTGTATGCGTCAGGACCTTATGGATATTTACTAGTGAGAATATATGCCATAGTTTAAATGTTCTTATATGTGTTGAGGCATAACACAGGTAAGACTTTAATTATGTGTTCAGGGCTTTTTCACTTATTCCATATTGTCTCTAATATTTAAAATAAAAATTTTAAGTTGAGTAATTGTGACTAAACATTTTCTCTCAATATTTTCCAATATTTTCACTTTAACAAGCTGGATTTATGAAAATTAGGCAATGGCTGAAAATCAGCGGTTTGCTTTGCGTCATCTAAATTCTATCGCAGGGGGCAATAACTATATTAATCTTTCTTTCGAATTATACTGTAATGAGATAAATTGAATCGTTCATTGAGCGTAGAATTTTATGTGATAATAATTCATCAAATAACAGTAATGTCCTAAATAATTGACTCCTTAACCACAGCAGAATTTTTATGTGTAATTTTTCAGGACTTAGTTGGAAATATGGCTTGTTGCCATTCATAGGAAAGCTCTTAGTGAGAGATTTCCGATGAATGGCAACAAGCCATATTTCCGACTATTAAAATCCTGAAAAATTACCCATAATTCTGCTGTGGTTAAGGAGTCGATTATTTAGGGCATTACTAATTGTCCCTCTCATAAACCCAATCAATTGGGAACATCATCAACCAAATATTGTAATAATATCCACAGGTTTAGAGCACAGTAATAATCACCCTGACTGTCCATAATGAAGCATACACATGTCTTAATTAGCATGTCTGTTATGCCATGGTATGATCCACAAATTAACAAAAAATAATCAATCATATGCTCAGGTAACCTCAGAAGACTACCAAAATAATCAACCTACCGACCCAAAATAGAACAAATGTAGATAGGGTAACGGCATACAGATATATTTTAATAGTTTCCTAAAAGATTATAAAAATACTGAGGTAAACGAAGAATATGATGTTCTTGGAATAACACCAGGAAAAGGAATTTTAAAATGAATGATCCCAGTTATTTATATGCAACAACCGGACTCCATATGTAGATATTTGTCAGTTGATACCTCATTGCTTTTCTTTTAGACAAGTGAATATTTTACTTGAAATTGATGATGTGCCATATGTTATGAGATATATTTTGCATATTTTAGCTTACCTTGTAACAGATGTGCATATCACAAATGTTAACTTCAACTGATAGCTTTCAGCTTTTCTTTTGACATACTGATATAACAAGCAATGAAACAGGTGCAACTTCTCTGTTTATTTGAATTTGCATAAAAAGCGATTATACTGCATATTAAAGATCGGATAAATTTCTGGAGTTTATTCTGTCCTTAATGTGTATTTCTATTTCTACCCAACAAGTTTTATATAAACACCTCAAAATATGTAAGTTCCCCACTGACATATTGCATTGGATCTCAATAAATTCCTATTAAAGGTACTCATTTCGATCAGACGGTTCCCATATCATCAAGATACAACAACATTTCTTCAAAATACGCTTTAGTTATCATAATTGATTTATTGCAACAACATAATGCAAACCACTGTCAACTATGGTATCAAATTTCCCAAAAATTGTTATTTAGAAACATTTTGTTCAACAAAATATGGCTGTATGGTCACTTAAGTATCACAAAATTTGGCCGTATTGCCACTTGATTTAAGAGTTATCCATCTTCTTCCGCAATTTTGTCCGAGACCATCCGTTTGATCACTTGTTTCTGGGCCACATATAATTGCACAGCTCGAGAAATAACAAACATCAAAAATCAATATCTATCACTCTGAGCTTTGATGGGTGGGTTCATCGACTCGAATCAAATATTTTTTACCCCTGAAGCCAAAGTAATAGTAATTTAGGAGCGTTAATTCAGATAATGAATCTTTAAAGGTTGATTATCAGGAATTTTTGCTTGTAGGTAGATAGATAGATAGATAGTTTATATACATGTATATAGTAACTCATCTCAGATACTCTTTAAAAATGTTTGTCTTTTCTTTAGTAATATCATACATTTGAAGAAAATCTCAGTGATTGAGACATAAAGTCTTTAAATCATCTGTCACTAGCTACATTCAAACAGTGGCAAACTTGTGTTTTCTTGTTGCGATTTCAACCCATTCCTATCTCTACAGGGATGAATCCACTTCTCTAAAATAAAGTGGTGACTGATCAGGCTTATATACATTCTAGAAAACCATGAAATCTTTTAATTTCATCAAGAATTTACTTAAAAATATCTTTAGATTTAAAGGAATACAAGTAACTTAATTTGAATGTTCTTCAAACTCAGCTGGACATTTCATTTTAACTGTTTTTAATAGCACCTAATTATATCAATGCTTTGAGAAAATTTTGGTGATGAAAGTTTTCCAGTGCATGGCTGATGGTTTTCTTGTTTCGTTTTCATAACTAGTGATCAGATAATTAATATAGGGAGACAAAATAATATATGCTACCGCCTATCTCCCTCCCAAACCTGCAAATAGTGTGTCTGTCATTTGAAGAATGAGATCCCCAGAAGGTAAACTTAGTGACGCTACCCTGCATGATGGGCTAGCATCACCAAATTCATCCTCTGGAAACCTCATTCTGCTTAATAGGCCTCAACTGCTATAGTAGACCTTGGATCAGATCGAAGTTCCCCAGTTGAAGTTGGTGATGTTCACCCATTAGTCACCTCGATTATGAATTTTACCTACCTTCTGCAAATTATGTAATATAGAAATTTCCCAGAAGGGGAAAAAGTAACTGAAAACAATGTTAATTTGAGACTATAGATACTAGTACTTCCCAAAAGATGAGGCTTGAGCAGAATGAGGTCTCCAGAGGGTGAATTTGGTGATGCTAGCCCATTGCGCGGTGTAGTATCATTAAATTCACCTTCTGGGGACCTCATTCTGAATGACACACATTATTTGTAGGCTTGCCCCCCTGTTGAAGAGAGTAAACAATATTTGGTTTGAGACAAGGAAGTAAATTTTCAAAGCTCAGCGCTATCAGATTACGATTTTTTAGATCTATTAGTTTTGTTCGCTTCAAATTTTTGTCAGCCAAGTAAAAACTCTGGATTCTGTCTAGAATTAGGACAGTAATTCTTTAAGGAAACCTTAAATTTTGCAAAAACCTGTGCCAATGCATTCTCTTATATATGCGAGTCTCCCATAGGGAGCCTCTCATATATAAGAGAATACATTGGCCTAACAATATTTATCTTGACCTTGTATGCCAGTGTATTCTCTTATATATATAAGAGGCTCCCTATGGGAGACTTGCATATGCATGTAAAAAAGAATACACTGGCACAGGACCCTTTAATGCTGCACTAGTGCGGCTCCCATGATGAAAGGGCTAAAGAGTGACCTTAGAAATACAATAACTACTATATCAGTATGGGGGGAATGACGATTCAGACTTATATACATCTTATAGCTACTATATCAGTATGGGGGGAATGACGATTCAGACATATATACATCTTATAGCTACTATATCAGTATTGAGGGACGATGATTCAGACTTATATACATCTTATAGCTACTATATCAGTATGGGGGGAATGACGATTCAGACTTATATACATCTTATAGCTACTATATCAGTATCGGGTGATGACGATTCAGACATATATACATCTTATAGCTACTATATCAGTATCGGGGGATGATGATTCAGACATATATACATCTTATAGCTACTATATCAGTATCGGGGGATGACGATTCAGACATATATACATCTTATAGCTACTATATCAGTATTGAGGGACGACGATTCAGACTTATATACATCTCATCTGGCTGATTAATTTCAACTAAATGTGTCATTCTTTGAAAACTTCTTTGTGAAGGAAACTTAACAACTTCAAGTCGGCTGCCATTAGCTTCTTTCCTATATTGGCAAACTTCAGTTTTCTCATTGCAATTTCTCAACTAGGGATTACATAATGAAGCGAGGGAGACGAAATTGAGTTTGACGCCTGTTCGATCCTCTGTCACGTTGAGTCATTGTTCAGAGCTGGAAGTTATCTTCCAGAATGAATGTCAGAGCGGGCTGATTTAATTTGGCAGTATATGTCTATTGATTGCTTCCTTTGTCAGAACTATACTTGAGAAGCTTGGCTCGGTTCCTTAGAAAACTGGTGGCATTCAGCAGGAATTTCTATATACTACCATAGTTAATTCCTAACACACTTGTGTGGTGAGTTTTAGGACAAAATGATTGATGAAACGTGTGCAGCGAGTTTCAGGAGAAACCGATTGATAGAACATAACTTTGGCTGACTGGTCTATAAATATATCTCTATAAAATGAAAAATGTCAAATATTGACATCCATATGATTATATAACCCCACCATCGAAATTAATGATACATGAGTCTGGTCCTTTGTCTATCTGTCTGAGCAGAGAACTTAGCCATAGGTTATCGGATCTCAATAATGTTTGGTAATCAGAAGGGCTTTCAGAGAAGTATGAAATGATGTTTCTCAAATTTTCCATCTAGAGTTATTCCTTTTCATGTGTACTCATACCATAGTAAACATAGTGTCGATGTCCAGATTGACCCCTCGTCGTTCGTCCGTCTGTCCGTCCATAGACACTTTACGCATGGTGTGATAACACTTTCTATCTGATTGGAACCAAATTTTGTATGTGAGTTCCTCAGCCAAAAATACAGATCAAGTTCGAATATGGGTTTGATCAGACATTTTTTAACGAGTTATTGCCCTTTAAAAAAAATATAATTAGCAAAATATAATTAGCAAAATATGTTTATCCTTGGTCCATTTAAATTTTTTTTTTTTAACCTCTTCGCTGCAAAAGTGCAAAAGGACATTATGACGTGTGCTGGGCTGTAGACATTATTACCATTTTACCAAATATAACGGGAATATCACCAGTACCATAAAACTGACTCAGTTGAAAGGCTATTATCGTTCAGAATCGTGGAACATCATACACTGTTTGAAACTTCGAGATACAGTTATTCTGATACAACAATCTCTGAGTTCCAGTTATGAATAATGGCCTACATCTATGGAACATGGTTTAACCCTTTCATGACTGGAGCTGTGCTGGTGCAGCATTACAGATCCTGTGCCAGTGCATTTTATTATGCGAGTCTCCCTATTTGACCCATAAATTCTAATTATTTGTTTTATTATGTACATTTGTCTATAATAGTACATAACAGTATACTCGATAATTCAACATCAAAACTCTAAATTATGATTCTGATCATAGTACTTTACTATTGCCAAGGGATGGGTTAAACATATGCTGGACATGTTCGGCCTCTCATTGTTCATCTGAAAATATGTTGATTTTAATTCCGTCCTTGCAGATGTCTCAGCCAAAGGTTATCAGATCTCAATGAAATTTTGTAAGGATGTTGGCTATCAGGAGGGCTTGTTTGCAATGAGAATAAAACTTACATGAAATAATCTTCCATTAGGTATATCCTCTCTTCCAAATTAAAGATACAGATGGCCTTCACAATGGATATTGCTGTTAAGATAGTCATATCTGTTAAAACCAACATAAGCAGAAAGAATATTAAAATATAGACATATTTTGTTCTTATACCAATCATAAATATCGCATAAATAGCATGTTATTGTCAAGATCATATGCAGTGTCAGTAAACAAAAGCCAATATTATGTTATAGTACAGTACATACAGAGTGTGCGATATGCAAAACACTCAACACCAGGGAGATCCCATTAAATGAACTTTGGTTAAAACTGTACCATATTGTTTACAACATACCGTTATATAGCACTCACTAATCCTCACCACTCAATAGGTGGGTGTTGAATGGGTCACCATGAAACAATCTCCCAAAAAAATCATCACGGTGTTGAGTGTTTTGCTTATCGCCCACACTTTATGTGCTGTATATAAACAAACAGTCGCCTCTCACCAATGTGTTTTGTGGATAATATCATATTCATACTATCATTATACTATACTTTTAGTTCTTGAGGAAGTTCATAATTATACCCCCACTTTCGAAGAAAATGGGGGGTATTCTGGATTGACTGCGTCTGTCCGTCACGTATTCTCCCTCCGTGTGTCCGTGCGTGCGTGTGTCCGTCTGTCCGACCGACCGTCCGACCTCATAACTCGAACAACTATGAACCAATTTCAATAATTTTTTGTATGCAATCTCCTTAGGACTGCCTCTCTGCATGATGCTAATTGCGGTTCGGTCCGACTTTTTGACTTAGAAAATTTCTCACTTATTCGGTTTCTGGATGATATCTCAAGTTTGGATCCTTTAATTGCATATACCGTTTTTTGTAGATCAGTCATATCAAGATACAGATTGAGTTCGAATTTGAGATTGATCCGATGATTTTTTCTAGAGTAATGGACTTTTTTCGACTTAGAAAATAAATTTTACTTCTTTTTTTATTGGTTTCCAGATGATAACTAAAGTTTGGACTGTTCAATTTAAAATTCCGTTTTTGTGTGAGTCAAAATACAGGTCAAGTTCGAATTTGAGTTTGATCCTGATCGATGATATTTCTCAGAGTTATGGGCTTTTCGACTTTTGCTTTGGTTTCCGGATGATAACTCAAGTTTGGATTGTTTAATTGGAAATTCTGGGTTTTTTTTGTGGGTCGTTCATATAAAAATACAGGTCAAGTTCGAATTTTGAGTTTCCCAAAGTTATGGGCCTTTCGACTTTTTTTTTTTTATAATTTTCTGTTTTTCTGTATGAGGTTACCTTCATGGTGTAATCAACTCCTCCTACAGTTTTGATCGTAGATATTTGAAACTTCCTTTTTTTTGGATGCTATCACACTCGACAAAAGCCATCTTAGATGTTAAGGTTGCGTTTCATTTTCTACCCTTTTTTGGGTTTATGCAATCATTCGAACAAATATGAACCAATATCAAAATTATTAATCCAAATTTTTCTTTAATGTTAAAAATATTTTTTGTTGGGTTTACGGATAATGCGGGTTGAATTTGCCACGGTGGGGGTATGCTAGCACTCGAGTGCACACCTCTTGTTTTTTTCTAAAATATAACCACAGGGGCCTGTAATGCGCTCCGCTGTCTGCCCCTCTTTTGCGCTGCCCATATACACGGCTTCTATATACGCGCCTGCTTCACGTTAATGGTAGTATTATAGAGACAAGGGGAACTGTAGATATTCACCTTTTTACCATCGCTCGGCAATCGGACAAAAATTTAGCCCATTCACCCCAGTAATGCTAACGATATAGCCACGGATGTATCGGCGAAGAATTCGTCTTTCAATCAATACCACAAACTCCCATCAGAACCATTCATATACATAGCATTTGATAAATTTTTAACCACCGAATATTGTCTCCGGAGAGCGTAAATTTCCAGTTTGATCCGTCTCAAAAAACAATGGACGATATGTTCCTCTAAATTCACACCCGCACGGCTTACTATAATTATTCTAATACAGAGCGGTGATTGGCTGTTTTCTAATCATCAAACGATCAACTAAACATCTAGCGCTCAGGGATTTCTTGTCGGCTAATAATTTATTTACTCATACAAATCAACACATCGTCAGTAAACAATTTCTATAGAGGAGAAATCTGTTGATAATTCCAACTTTTTTAAATTTTTTGTTAACGATTCACACAGCTCCTCATTTTAATATTCATTACGACCTGACCTTTCCATGACTGCCATAGTAGAAACAGCCAATCACCGCTCTGTATTAGAATACTTATTGGTCTACCTCCCTGATACGCAATCGAATTACAATCTGTTGAAAAGTGTTAACTTCCCCATATCCCCCATAGGCCACTACTAGATAACTGAAATGAAGTGGTCGTGACATAGATAGATTAATGCTCTAAATAATTGAATCCTTAACCACAGCAGAATTATTGGTAATTTTTCAGGATTTAGCTTTCCGATGAATGGCAAAAAGCCTTATTTCCGACTAAATCCTGAAAAATTACCCATAATTCTACCATGGTTAAGGAGTCGATTATTTAGAGCATTACTGTAGATTAAGTGACCAACTTCTCAGTAGTTTCTACTTCCTTGTGGAAATGATAACTCTCTTGCCAAAACGTTTGCCAAGTGAAATAATTTTTGCATTAGGCCAGTGGCAGTGCAAACCCTGGCCATACTCCTCATAAAACACACTCAAACTACATTAATTTCTGATACTAAATAGCTTCTTTTTTTATTAATTACTATAAACTATGCTGAAATTTTTATTCTGATATCTGTCTGCAGTTTGGATATTATACAATGCTGCACTCTAAGTTAGCCCAATATTCTACCTGGGAATTATTGATCGATTAGTCTATGGCAGCGCACTTAAAAAACATGTACGCCACCAGTTCTATCTACCACTTTTAGTCATCTAGGTCAAGAAGCTATATGATGTTGGTTTCATGTTTTTATGGTGTTTAATTGGGATATAAAATGCATGACCCAATTGGTAGTTGACCAATCAGGGACCAGGGTTGACACACAGGGGCTATGTCAATATTTTTGTTTATAACATAAATTTTTATTACATGTATATGAATGACACTAAACTACAGAGAATATTACAGGAAACCAGTGTACTTGCATTTAGAATAGTGTTTTCAGTCCGATGAATATGGAATCCTATAACTAGTGCATTAAACCGGTGATATTTTTTGTTAATTTAGAAGAAAATCGGTCTTGTTACAGCAGGGAAAAATCGGTGAGCCGATTGACAACTGATCGAGATTGTCTGCTAAGAGCTTGTCAGATAATAGCATTTACGAGATTAATTTAGAACCAACGTCCTATTAAAATAAGAAATAGAGTAGAAGGAATAGCACCTTTGAGTCACAACGATTTTCAACTAACTACACACATAGCGGTTCATAAATCTATGTGAATACGATGTAGAGTATTAAATGGCGCTTGTCAATTATTCAGTAGCAGACTCTGCTTTAGCAAGCCTGCAAATAGTGTGTCTGTCATTTGCAGAATGAGGCCCCCAGGAGAGTGAATTTGGGGACCTCATTCTGCTTAGGTTTCATCTTCTGGGAAGTATATATCTATTGTTTAAAATTAACATTGTTTTTAGTTACTTTTCCCCCATCTGTGAAGTTTCTATATCGCCTAATTTCCAGAAGATAAAATGCATAATTGAGGTGACTGATGTGTTTACATCACCAACTTCAACTGGGGAACTTCAATCTGATCCTAGGTCTCCCATAGCAGTTGAGGCATAATGAGGTTCCCAGAGGGTAATTTGTTGATGCTATCCTGTGGTGCGGAATAGCATCACAAATTTAACCCTCTGGGGACCTCATTCTGCAAATGACAGACACACTATTTGCAGTCTTGTGCTTTAGACTTATTGTGTTTTTTATATATCTGTTTATTGACTTTCCGCAGTCACTGATCACTGTGAGTTCACAGACCCACAGGGGACTCATACTATAGGCAGATGTTTATAATATGTCATTTGCAGCCTGATTGTCTTCCTGCTAGCGTGAGGAAGATTGGATTTTAACACACAAAACAGACCAGTAGGATTTCATGATCCCATCTAGCATGTACAGTAATGTCCTAAATAATCGACCCCTAAACCACAGCAGAATTATAGAAATTTTTCAGGATTTGGTCGGAAATATGGCTTGCTGCCATTCATCGGTAAGCTCTTGCTGATAGCTTTCCGATGAATGGCAACAAGCCATATTTCTGACTAAATCCTGAAAAATTTCCCATAATTCTGCTGTGGTTAAAGGGTCATATACTTCGGGCATTACTGTAGCTATAGGTCAAGCAAGATTTGGGGCTTGGCTGCTGGGAGCCATTTCTAATATTTAAAGAGTTGAGAGGGTGTTGAGAGAAGCTATCAGCTAATTGTGTTTGCTCCCACCTTGTTCTGTGTTTGACCATTTAATCAGACTTGAATTCATTTATCTACATAACATTTTACACCCTTTTGTGACATTAGTAAATTTCAGTTCCACATATTTGTGTCTAATATATGTCACTATAGTATTGCTATTGGTACATGTATGCAGGACAATTTACTTGCTTTTACTTCAACAATTTGTCTCCCCCCCCCCCCCCCCCCCATGTCCAATTGAAATTTGAGACCTTAGCCATTCAAGCCTGGAATTAGTGTGCCTGAAATTTACAGAATGAGGATCCCAGAGTGTGAATTCAGTGATGCTACCACACCTAGCATGCTAGAATCACCTAATTCATCCTCTGGGGACCTCATTCTGCTGAGGTAGGGTTTCCGCCAAGGGGAAATTAATGAGTCCGTATTGGGGAAACACATAACGCGACGGGACGACCATGGTTCGTTCTGTCGGCGAAAATTTTGTTATTTGACACTGAAAAGTAGCCATTTCCTTGCACCTGAGTGTCACACAAAGCACTCCAAAGCTACGTATATTACGCAAGTCGATCATTTTCCGTGGGTGCATTAATTCTGTTGATGGTATCCAGATAATTAATCATGTAATTACACATGTAAGACTGTCGTCTGATTGAAGACTATATCAACCTACATTTATTTAGTTACAGTGTTTAAAAATTTATAACTTACAATAAGATTCCGTATAATGAAACTAAACACTAAAAAGCATCTATGCATTGTCCAATACTACCTAGCTGGGAGAATTGAATTAAGTATTTCCTAGAATTTCAAGTAGCTTCCGTGAAAATGAAACTGATTTTTCCATGTATTCTGTCAATTGTAAAACTAATTGTGCGCTGTGACGTAATATATACTGTAGGGTTTGTCTGCAGGAGATATTTATAGCGGCGAAATATGAATGGTAGCGAAATCTTTCAAACTCGGAACGCATATAGCTTGTCAATAGTCTGTATTAGTCCAACAACTGACGACCGCTGCTAATACTATAGAGTTTTAGCCAACGTGTTATAAAATATAATTGAGTTTTGGCGGGAAATGGGAACATGTGCGCCGTTGTTTGTGTTTGGGGACTCAGGCGGGACAACGAAACTATTATTGACCGTACTTTGACTTTATCTCCAAATTTGGGGGGGGGGGGGGGGGGGGCATGTTTTTTGTGTTTATCCTCCATGCATGTAATATGGGTCAAATGAATGATTTTGTCACTATGAATTCCCGCTATAAAGACTGATTTGGGACAGGTTCCATATTATAACAGTACGATAACACGGGATCTCGGAGGTAGATACCTCCTTTGGTAGGAGAACCGCCTGTTGGCGTATGTTGATCCCTACTCTGCCTAACTCAGTAATTCGGCATTCTTTGATCACATTATGTAATCGTACGATAGCACGGGATCTCCGAGCGTGAGTAGTTTCAACCACAGAAATCCCGTGCAAAATAATATCCGTACTCAGCAGTCCGACATTCTTTGATGTTACCGCGACATTTATTACGCTGTATATGACGTTGTTATTTCAATGCTCACCAAACATTACGTTGTAGTTTTGGCGCTTTGATTTCAAAGGGTTACGCTGTACTGGTAACACACTGTGCTCAATTGACCCGCTTTTTCACCAGTATTCTGTTTAACCCCCCGAACTCACGTTGCAGCCGGATTTTTTATGACATATTGCTACTGACTTTTGGTACATGTATGAATCAAACAGATCATCTGCGAGGGGAATGGGTCCGTGGCTCAGGCCTCCTCTATAGTCCCAAATTAACATTGTTAACTTTAGTTATCTTTTCCCTTCTGTTCCCCTAATTTGACTAAGATAAAATACATAATCGAGGTAACTAATTTCATCTGAATGTTGTTCCTGGTGGGTGAATTTGGTGATGCTAGCCTGCCATGTGGGATAATTCACCCTCTGTGGTGCTCGTTTTGCAAATATCAGATACACCATTTCCAGACTAGCCATGCATGCCAGTCTATTTTTCGGTTCAGTGATACAATTTGGCCTGTCACAGACTCTCTAGGGACACATACTGTGGGCAGGTGTTTATAATACTGTCATTTACAGCCGGATTGTCTTCCCACCATCCTGAAGGAGATTGGATTTTAACACATAGAACAAACCAGTAGGATTTCATTATCTATCCTAGAATATACAGTAATGACCTAAATAATCGATTCCTTAACCACAGCAGAATTATGGGTCATTTTTAGCTCAACTTTGAGCTATTGCCATGGCTTGGTATCCGTCGTCCGTGTGTGTGTGCGTGATGCGTCAACAATTTTCTTTAGCACGGGCTACAGTTCGTACCTTTGGTCCGATTATTATGAAATTTGTCATGGATGTTGACATTGACATGTAGATGGGAACGAGTCATTTTGGGGTCATTCGGAAAAAAAACATGGCTGCCATTTGATTTCAAAATTCAATCCATTAGCACGGGCTACAGGCCGTACTGTTCGTCTTATTGTCATGAAATTTGTCATGAATGTTAACAATGACATGTAGATGGGAACGAGTCATTTTGGGGTCATTCGGCCGAAAAACATGGCCGCCAGCAGCCATCTTGGATTTTACTCTTTGTATGACTAAATCCTTTAGCACGGGCTTCAGGTCGTACCTTTAATCTGATCATCATAAAATTTGTCATGAATGTTAATAATGACATGTAGATGGGAACGAGTCATTTTGGGGTCATTCGGCCAAAAAACATTGCCGCCAGCAGCCATCTTGGATTTTACTCTTTGTATGACTAAATCCTTTAGCCCGGGCTACAGTTCGTACCTTTAGTCTGATAATCATAAAATTTGTCATGGATGTTAACAATGGCATGTAGATGGGAACGAGTCATTTTGGGGTCATTCCGACAAAAAACATGGCCGCCAGCAGCCATCTTTGATTTCAAAATTTAATTAATTAGCACGGGCCACAGGTCGTACTGTTCGTCTTATCATCATGAAATTTGTCATGGATGTTAACAATGACATGTAGATGGGAACGAGTCATTTTGGGGTCATTCGGCCGAAAAACATGGCCGCCAGCAGCCATCTTGGATTTTACTCTTTGTATGACTAAATCGTTTAGCACGGGCTACAGTTCGTCCCTTTAGTCTGATCATCATAAAATTTGTCATGAATGTTAATAATGACATGTAGATGGGAACGAGTCATTTTGGGGTCATTCGGCCGAAAAACATGGCCGCCAGCAGCCATCTTGGATTTTACTCTTTGTATGACTAAATCGTTTAGCACGGGCTACAGTTCGTCCCTTTAGTCTTATCATCATAAAATTTGTCATGGATGTTAACAATGGCATGTAGATGGGAACGAGTCATTTTGGGGTCATTCGGCCAAAAAACATGGCCGCCAGCAGCGATCTTTGATTTCAAAATTTAATTCATTAGCATGGGCCACAGGTCGTACCTTTCGTCTGATCTTTATGTAATTTGTCATGATTATTGACATGTAGATGGGAACGAGTGATTTTCGGGTCATTCGGCCAAAAAACATGGCCGCTGGTGGCCATCTTGGATTTCAAAATTAAATCCATTGGCGAGGGCTACAGGTTGTACTGTTAGTCTGATCATCATAAAATTTGTCATGGATGTTAATATTGACATGTAGATGGGAACGAGTGGGGTCGTTCAGCTAAAAAACATGGCCGCCAGCAGCCATCTTGGATTTTACTCTTTGCATGACTAAATCCTTTGGCACAGGTTAGACATTTCAATCAGCATCTTTCCTATTTCTCCATTTACTGTAAACCATTAAATTATTCCCCTACCTAAGTTGAGCTACAGTGTCATTGACATTTTCATTCAAGATTTAGTCGGAAATATGTCTTGTTGCCATTCATCCGAAAGCTCCCCCACGATGAATGGCATCAAGCCATATTTCCGACTAAATCCTGAAAAATTACCGATAATTCTGCTGTCGATAAGGAGTCGATTATTTAGGGCATTACTGTACCTATGGGTGAAGCAAGATGAGGTGTTATTGTGTTATGAGACAAGGAAGACTTGGGTTTTTACTGTGGGCAGCTACTTTAATAATTTATAGAACATTAATATTGAGTTATGGGACCAGGAAGACTTGGGGTTTGACTGTAGGGAGCCATTTCTGTTATTGATCTCTTTCAGTGCCATGGGCCTGTCAGATCGGCTGTAAGTTGAATGCCATGGGCCCGTCAGATCGGCCTGGATTGTATCATCTAATATTTTGATCATGTGTGGGTGACGTACATTCACTTGAAACAATACCTATGGGTAGGGGGGACTTATATACTGTTACTTTGCTCTGTTTTCATTTATATGGTGTTTATGACACAAAATATATTGATATTTATGTAATAACAAATAATGTAATAATAAGTCACTTCATTCAAGGGAAGATAGGATATTTGCCTTTTTCTGCAGTACATCGGTCATTACGACAGTGAAATAGACTATGCTATCAACTTCTGAAATAGATGCCATGCTATATGTATCAAGGTTCCTGTCATTAATATACATCCTAGAACATCTCAGTATATCTTACATCAAGATAACTTAAACTATGATAAGAAAGCAATGCTTACACTTCATATTCCAATATAATGTGAAAATGTAGGGAAAAAGTGGAAAATTGGGTAGAATTATATCCCTGTACATATAGAGTTATCTCCCTTGATGCACATTTGGTCATGCCCACTTTTTGTTGGATAGTTGTTCCCTGAGATGTCATACATACCAATAGTCAAGAAAATAAATTGACCCAGTAGTTTGCCATGATGTAATAATAAGTCACATTTTTATCATTTTCTCTGGCACTGAACAATGAAAATAGGCTTGACACTGAAAGAGTTAACAGGAAGCTGGCATTCACTTGAGTTGAAGATTAAAGTTATAATTTATTTTAATAACATGGCAAACATTACAAAAATAATCGATGATCTTCCAAATTTATTTCAAATAAAATATATGAGCTTTACAGAGCTTTTATACTTTAACATGTATTGGTTCATTTTAATAATAGATGGAGCGTATGCTGTATTTAATAAAACTGTTAATACCTACTCTTTGAAGCCATACAAAATTATCTCTATTCAGGGTGTTGAGAGAAACTATCACCTAAATGTATACACTCCCACCTTGTTCTGTGTTGACCATTTAATCAGACTTGATTCCATTTAGCAATGTAACATTTTACAACATTTTGTGACATGAGTGAATTTTCAGTTCCACATATTTGTAACTTATATGTCACGAAAGTATTGCTATAGGTACATGTATGCAGGAAATTTCACCTGATTTTACTTCAAGAATTTTCCCTTACCTCTCATGTCCAATTGTAATTTTAGACCTTAGCCATATAAGCCTGGAATAAGTGTCTGACATTTTGCAGAATGAGGCCCCCCCCCCCCCCCAGAGGGCGAATTTAGTAATGCTATACTGCACAATGGGCTAGCATAACCAAATTCACCCTCTGGGGATCTCATTAGGATTAGATCTCCTCTAGTCTCAAATTTAGTTACTTTTTCTCTCTTTTGAAGCCATACAAAATTATCCCTGTTCTTTCATGGTGACATTTTGTTTTTCAGGCTATGTGAACTGTGCAGATGATACAAACCTGATTGAGGATGAAAGTCCCATAACCAAGGCGATGATGGAGCATCGGTACCTGCTCACTGAGATGCGTATGTACTCATTTACCCAACGTGTAGATATATACCTACATCTTGTACAGAGAAGATAAAATTGCATTTGAAGATAAATTAGAAAAATTTTCATTACAATAATTTGATCACATTAAAATAGATTGATCACATTTCACTCTCTCAGTATCCGCTTTATAGCTCTTTCATGACTGGAGCTTCTTGAATTTTTGCGAATACCCTGTGCCAATGCATTCTCTTATATATGCGAGTCTCCCATAGGGAGCCTCACATATATAAGAGAATGCATTGGCCTAACTTTACCTTGACCTTGTAAGCCAGTGCATTCTCATATATATGCGAAGCTCCCTATGGGAGATTCATATATAAGAGAATGCACTGGCACAGGATCTTTAATGCTGCATCAACTCAGCTCCTGTTATGAAAGGATTAATGATGCATGCAAAAGGAATATAAACGTTATTTGATGTCGGCAAGTTTTGTTAGTTGTTTGTCAGAGGTTGAAAGTGTCTATGTGCAAGGTCGTAATTTTGCAATGAAAAAAAAACCTTCTGTTTGGTCTTGGTCTTCTTTCCACCTTGATTTGGTGTAGTGATCAAAACAACACCCAAGCACAACACCACTCTTATTTTAGCGCTAAATTCGCTCTTTCTGCATCAAATTTACAATATATTTCGGGCCACACATCATTATTTTCAAATAGATTGATTGAGATTATTCATCCTGGAGACCTGGGTTGACATAGTAAAAGGCTAGGACTAATTTCAACTGTGGACTCATGCAGGTTTTTAGCTCACCTGAGACGAAATCTCCGGTGGAGCTATATATAGTCATCACTCCTCGTCCGTCCGTCCGTCAACAATTCATTAAACATCTTCTTCGGAACCATAATACCGAAATGGTTCATATATCGTGTGGATGTTCCCTAGGTGACTCACATTCAGATTTGTTCAAATGAGGTCACTGGGTCAAATAGTTACGAATGGAGGGCCATAACTCTATTCCTCCATAGTAATTCTTAGAATGACTTCTTCTCAAGAACCATTGGGCCGAATTAGCTTATAATTGGTATGAAGGGTCTTGGGTGACTGGGGTACAGATTTGTTCAAATTGGGTCACTGGGTCAAATAGGGGCAGAGCTGAACTACTTGCTTAATTTAACCAAAAAAAAAAATGAATATTTTTTTAAATGAATATTTTTTTTATTGAGATTAATTTCTTGCTCAATTTAATATTTTTTAACTTTTAAATTAAATAAAAAAATAACACAATTGTAACATCCACCAGGGTGACTCAACCAAATTTGGTTTAAATCAGTCTAAAACCAAGAACATGCAAACAGTACATACTCAGAGCTCTATGAGATATGAGGAAGGTGCCTGCCATCACAGAATGTTTACTTATTAAACACCATATATAAGTCACATTGATTTAATACACTAAAATTCTCTGCCTGTTAGAGAGTTTGTATATAAATGACCGATGACTTATGATAACAAATTCCCAAGGCCAAGTGTGAATGATGAATCTGACAGTTTGGTCAGTAAAAATAAATACCAGTTTTCTCAGGTAATTAGATATGGGAAACTGGATGAGAAAGAAGGAGGCATTTTTCTTAGCTTACCTGAGATGAAGAATATGAGTCATATTTTGTGTGGATAGTCCCCAGGTGGCTGGGAATCAGTTCTGTTCAAATGGGGGTCACATGGTCAAAAAAGTGGCATAGCTAGGGGCGTAACTCTTTCCATCCATAGTAATTCTTAAAACATCTTCTCAAGAATCATCGGGCTATTTAGCTTATAATTGGTATGGAAGGTCCTTGGGTGACAGTGATACAGATGTGTTAAAATGAGGTCACCGGGTCAAATAAGGGCGGAGCCGGGGACATAACTTGTCCATCCATTGTAATTCTTAAAATGTCATCAGGCCTATTCAACTTATATTTGGTATGGGTGACTAGGATTCAGATTTGATTCAGAATTGGATCACTGGGTCGAATTGGGTCGGATCCAGGGACATAATTCTTTCCCTCAATAGTTATTCTTAAAACATCTACTCAAGAACCATTTGGCATATTTAGCATACATTTTGGTATAGAGAGTCCTTGGGTGACTGGGATTCAGATTTGTTCACATGGGTTCACCAGGTCAAATAGGGGTGCGACCAGGGACATAACTCTTCCCCCATAGTATTTTTAAAAATGGCTCCTCCTCAAGAGCCATCAGGCCTATTTAGCTTATATGTAGTAACTAGTATGGAGGGTCCTTGTATTACTTGGGACTGGGTTATAGATTTGTTAAAATGGGTTTGACCAATCAAGAAATAGCATTTGGTGTATATGGCCTATGGAGAGTTGGGATCAAAATTTGTTTGAATGGGGTCCACCATTAAAAAGGGGGGGGGGCATGTCAGGTTGGAACTTTGCAACTGTTAGGAAAGCTTGAGGTATCAGTTGTAAAATTGCAACATGTGCAAAGGAATTTGGGAGTGTGTTTGCTTCAGTTGGGAGGGAGCAGACTATGGACTATGGGGTGGGGAGGATCATGACCAAATTTGAAGGTGGACACCCCACTGCTCAATGGAGACCTTCCAGGTTACGTCCCTCTTTAGGACTACAATTATTTTTACATGAGTTACGGCCCTTTTTCGACTTAGAATTTGACCGTCTGTTAACATTTTTGGTTTCCGACCGATAACTCCAGTTTTGATTATTTGATCTGAACCAAAGTTGGTATGTGTATTTCCCAGCTAAAGATACAGACCAAGTTCGAATATGGGTTCCGTCCAGTTATTTTCACATGAGTTACGGCCATTTTTCAACTTAGAATTTGACCGATTTTATAACATTTTGGTTTCCAACCGATAACTCCAGTTTTGATTATTTGAGCTGAACCAAAGCTGGTATGTGTATTTCCCAGCTAAAACTACAGGCCAAGTTTGAATATAGGTTCTGTCTAATTATTTCTACATGAGTTATGGCCATTTTTCAACTTAGAATTTGACCACATTTTGGCATTGGAATTAGGGGTATATTTAAGAAATAAATACACGGTGTATCGGTGTGTATGGTCAAGTTGTACCACAAAAAACTGATTGTAGGACGACGCGTAGCGGAGTCCTACAATCAGTTTTTTGTGGTACAACTTGACCATACACACCGATACACCGTGTATTTATTTCTTTTGTAATACGACTGAAAGTTTCTGGTCATAATTCGACTGAATAGTCAACGAAATACTGCGCTTTTTCGGTCTCAGGTGAGAAAACAGTTTGTGGTGTAATTCTTATTGGGCGTACTCAATTTCTTTGCATGGAGTACTCTGGTAATTTGTTTGCGTAAATACTCATTGTGATTGGCTAAAAAGGATGTGTTTTCAGCGGCGCCCGTGTCTTCCATTTAAATTGTACAGGAAACACTGTTGCGGTCATTTCTATGTTGAACGTTGTTGGGACAACATGAATATGATCATCGACTATGGACCATTTTGCTTACACAAAGCAATCTAAATGATCTAGTTTACTAAACTAATCTTATTTCCCTTCTGGTGAACAAACGCTTTCAGTTTCAACTTGATTCCGAAATATCGAATATGATAGAGATTCGAATCGACGAATGCACAGCCCGGCCCCATGGAAAATACAATTTTACCCATGCATTTATTTTGTCATTTAATATACTTTGGTCGTAACATATATCAATATACCATAACACCATCTGGACCATATTCATTGGCAACCAAACTGCTTTCAAGCCACAAATCGCTAGAAAATTGGCAAGATTGTCAAGATGTAGCAAAATTCAATGGGTTACGGATGCGGGTGTACTCCGTTGATGCCCCGTTTGCGCGGAGTTAGAAAAGACGGGAAAAGTCGCGTGCGGCGATCTGAATATACCAATTTTTTTCGTGGTACAATTGGAAAAAGTAGAATTGTACCACAAAACTGGAACGAGATAGCCATGGTAACTCGGGCCACTGGCCAATCAGGACATGGCTTTTAAGCATAGTTAGGCAGTGTCGTATTACAATAGATTTTCTTCAAATGTAAGCTCAAAGTATTATCTTATTTTGCGATAGTACAATTCGAAATGGCTAAAGGGTGTATTTTGCCACGCCCTAACGATGCTCTTGTTAAGTGAATTTGACAAGTACTAACTCTTATGGTCTTCCGAGTCCCAGTCTTTACAGTCTGCTGACCGTCTCCACAGTCATTGACTGTCTTGTACAGTAATGCTCTAAATAATCGACTCCTTAACCACAGCAGAATTATGGGTAACTTTTCAGGATTTAGTCGGAAATATGACTTGTTGCCATTCATCGGAAAGCTCTCAGTGAGATTATTTAGGGCATTACTGTACATTTTTAACTCTGTAGATCTCTTGCCTATGGTAGGGTTCTTTAACCCATTCCATACTAAATACTCATTGATGTGTAGTTCCCTTAGGAAATGTTCAGATAATAAGTTCAACGAAGGGGTATATGACATTTGTTCAACTTATTATCTGAACATTTCACACCAATGAATAGTATTCCTTCTGCAATTTCTATTGTTATTGTCTGCTCATATTACCTGAACATCTCTCCAAATGAATAATAGATCATTCCAGTGAAGACTTTTATAACTGATTGGGATAATTCATTCAGTACAGAAAGGGTTGACATGCACGAAACATTTCTAGTATATCTAGTACATGGGATAGCCATCAGCAGCCTATGATCTGACGGCGAAATTATCGCACAAATCAGCACACAGCACTATTAAAAGCGGGTAGTCTGTATAGACACATCAACCAGAGTTGATCAGAAAATCAGAGTGAATTTGAATTCATGCATCATTTATCATAGAGAAGTTTCCACTTCATTTCAGTAGCCAGTGTGTTGCTTTAACAGCCATTTGTGCTAATGTGGCTCAAAATGTTACCCAAGAGGCGAAGTCCTAGTTGGGGTATATTAACAATTGATATGTTTATTGTGTGTGTTTGCGCAGAACAATATTTTGTTCCACTGTCTGGATACAAATTTCCATAACAATGAATAACTGATTGCCTGTGCAATCATTTCCATATTGACAAATTTCAGCTATGATCCCAAAATGATTGATTTTATACTGTTTTGTTTTATTTTGTGCTCAACCCTTTCATGACTGGATCTGCACTTGTGCAGCATTAAAGATCATGTGCCAGTGCATTCTCTTATATAAATGAGTCTCCCACAGGGAGCCTCTCATATATAATAGAATGCACTGGCTGACAATGTCAAGGTAAATATTGTTAGGCCATTGTATTCTCTTATATATGCGAGGCTCCCTATGGGAGACATGCATATATAAGAGAAAGCATTGGCACAAGTTTTTCGTAATATTCCAGGAAGCTACAGTCATAGAAGGGTTTATAAGCAAACAACTTGCTTTGCTCTATATTATACTTTTCAATATAATATTATAAGTTAAACAGATTTGGTGTATTGTTTATTATACCCCCATGACCGATGGAAATGGTGGGTATACTGGATTACATGCATTTGTCCCTCCATCCGTCTGTCCAACCATCTGTCCATCCATCCGTCTGAGCAGATAACTTTATGACCAGTTCTGTTTTGTTCTGGTTTTCCGTTTTACTGAGTTATTCCCCTTTCTTGACAAAAAATTTGGCTGTTTTGTCCATCACACATACTACATGTAGTACCTTCATTGTAGGGTCCTGCGAATTGGAGATTTTGATCGAATCGAATATCGAATCGAATCATACCTGTGTGTTGAATTCTCAATTAGGTATTTAATGTCAATGATTAGACGATTTGTGAAACGTTCTGTGAACTTTCATGAAGTTCCATCATAACTTATGTGGCGATCAACCGTCGTTCCTGATACTATTAACTTCAATTGAGAATTGTTGAGAGAGAAAAAACATTAAAACGTCCATGCGGTCGTCACGACAATTAAATATATAACCACTAAACGGATTATCGGAATTAAAATCACGCGCAATTTTTTAGAGTTTGCATGTACATGCACAATTGCAAATCGCCACTGGGAAACACCCGTTGTTATAAACTTGAAGATGCAACAACAGTCGCAGGGTAGCCTGTTTATGTAGTGCTGGATGCTTATAGACGGGTCGTTGTCCCAGACGCTTGCGATTTATATACCATGTTGCATTCATCACACGTGTAAGTTCCAGCACTGCAGGCAGCTTTTATCATGTTTAAAATAAATATGAATAACAGACGACAAATTGTCAAGTTTCAAGCAACGCTCCGAAACTGAAAGCACTTTTCGACGCCGGGAACACGTGTTGTTTACATTCTCAGCGATATTACATAACGCGGAATCTGAGACGTATAGTCGGCGGATAACGCTAGCGGTTGCTCAGTCTCATCGCTATTCTAATTTACGTGCGTCGTCGGTCCATCGACGATTTCCGAGCTTTTGGCTACCATGTTCAAAGCTAGAATGCAGATGTATTTAGTCGTCCTATATTGGCTAATTACTGGCTATACTTATATTTAATATCATGCGAACGTTCGCGATGTATAATAAGAATTATAAGCTGCATATATTCATAATTTTTGGGAATGATATGGCACAGAAACAGCTAAGATCGATCTGTGTACTTTTTATATGTTTGTATATTCGAAATTTCGAGTTGGAAATTTCGAATCGAATTCGAATCGAATTTGACTTTCGAATCGAATCTCGAATCGAATATCGAATATTCGCAGGACCCTACTTCATTGTGTAATCAACTCCGCCCACAATTTCGAATGTAATAATTTAAAACTTTTGAATATTGCTACCAATATATTGCTGATGTACAACATGTATATGGACGACGGAAAATATTGCTTTTTACTGAGTTATTCCCCTTTCTTGACTTGGAATAATTTTGACTATTTTGTTCGTCTTTGTGTCTGTCACACATTATGGTACAGGTACGTACCTTCATGGTGTAATCAGCTCCTGCCACAGTTTCATTTGTAGAGGTTTGAAACTTTAGGAAATTGTTATCAATACATTGCTGATGTGCAACATATATAATTGACAATGGAAAACACTGAATGTTAAATGCTCCCCACCCAAGGCACCTGACATTATATAATGTTTCCAATGATGAAAGGCGTAATGCTCTTACCTGGGACATCTATACACACAACTATACAACAAGTCTACTAATATATATGCTAACTGAACTAGTACATTGTGAAATCACAAGGTATTTCGGTGAGACAGTCTATTCCACTTTCAATATACATGAATATATATATTGCGGCTTCCTTTAATCTTGCTTTTTATAACAAAATTATTCTCTCCTTTACTGACCGTAAACAATAAGCGTTTCTCAAAATCATCATCTGCACATGTGCAAACAGACCACCACCACCCCTGTCACCAATTTCGCTACTAAATTCAGAGGGATGAACATACATGTGACTCGTTATTACAAAGTAGAACAATTCTAGTTAATGTGTGCTTTGATTGTGATATTTCTATGTAGCAAAATTCTTCTCCTTTGATAATGATTCAAAGCGAACATTTATCTCAAAATTGTATCTGCGCATGTGCAAAGAATACCCTCTGTCACCAGTTTGTCTGCCAAAGTGACAGGGGTATTACAAGTGACAAGTGACACATGTGTGCAAAGTAGAAGTACAACTGTAGTTGATATGTGTGATTACTGTGCTGTATTTCCAGGTCAAATATTATATGATTTCCGGACTGATATTCTCGTCTCCCATCTCCAATAAGGATTGGACTGGTATTCCGGTCTCTCAGGTTAAAAGGGTTAAACTGAGAGAAATGCCCCACTATTACTTCATTTTCTCTCTAATTATAGCCGATATTCAGCATATAGTCAGGGGTATTTATTGGCCAATGCTTGGCGTTGCTCTTGTTAGCACTTTATATTTCAACTCATTGCTGAGAAAAAATTTAAAATATATAAGATTGACTGGCCCCAGGTTTCACCAGAGAGTAAGAAATTCCCATCTTTCATTTAGCTCAACTTGACGAAGTAAAGTTTGAGATATCGCAATGGGTTGGCATCAGCCGTTCGTTTGTGTGTACGTCCGTCAACAATTTCCAGTAGCACAGGTTACAGGTTGTACCTTTGGTCAGATCATAATGAAATTTGTCATTTTGATATCATTCGGCAAAAAAGCATGGCCGTCAGTGGCCATCTTGGATTTCAAAATTCAATCCATTAGCATGGGCAACAGGCCATACCATTTGTCTGATCATCATGAGATTTGCCATGTACATGTACGCTGACATTACAGCAGTGTTCGCGCTGGACCGAAAAAAACTTTAGCCAAAAGTTTAGCCAAATGAAAATTTTATTAGCCAAATGAAAAAAACTTTAGCCAAATGTTTTTTGGCCAAATTAAAAAGAACTTTGGCCAAATTAAATCATCGTTTTCTGGTCGGTTCACAATTAATTACTAAAACGTAAAATCTAACAGACACAGGTAAAATACACAATACTTTAAATAATTTTGATGAACTAGAAGTATTTTTATATATATCATTTATTAAAAATGTATTAATCTTTATGTGAAAGAGTGATTGGGGGGGGGGTAACCCGGGAATGTCCTTCTTAATGCCATTATTTTTTTGTTTTATATCAATATCTTTTTTTAAATCATTTATCCTTGCGAAAATATCTAAGTGATATCTGGAAACTAATAACTTAATATTGTTACGCCATTATCAAATTAAAATATGTCATAAAAGCATGCATATTATTTTGACTGTATCGGTATTGACGACAAATAGCCACAAAATATCTGTCGTGATTCACATTTGGCTGATTAAGCTATTGTCTTACACTTGGTGCTCATAAACCTCGACCGTCATAAATACAATGTCATCATAAACATGCATTGTGCAGGAGCCCTGTGAGTGACAGACAGACAATTGGGGATTATGGGATTAAATGTAAAATAATGAGCTTTTGCTGTTTCGTGCAGAGTGACGTACTCTTTCTCCAGATTAAAACAGCCTGTTACGATCAAATTGCTTATATACCGGCGTCAATGCACACTTTGATTGCATATCACTTTGTGATCGCTTGGTTGATAGAGTTGTAGATCGGGTTTCCCTTTGTACTGTCCGCGATCGGGTTTCCCTTTGTACAGTCGGCGATATATTCATACTTTCGATGTTTTCGGACTAGATCGTTTACATCACATAATTGAAAACCATTGGCAAATTTGGCAAGTGGCAGCGCGAACCCTGTCTGTATATTATGTTAGATTTGGAAATAAAATATGTTTACACTAAATGCTTACATTTTGCTGTTACTTAAGAAACGATATTTCATAAGTACGAAAATAATGAAATACTTTCGTACGTCACCTAACTTCGTCTTCAATGTCGATCTATTGAGCGCTTTTATTAATTAGCTTTCTGACTCCATGCTTTCAGTCTCCATTTGGGGTAAAAAAAAGTTTAGCCAAAAGTTTAGCCAAATGAAATTTTTATTAGCCAAATTCGAAAAAGATTAGCCATTGGCTAATTTGGCTACCGACAGCGCGAACACTGCATTACAGTATTAACTCAACGGTCTGTTGAGTACCAGGGCTTTTTTTAGGGTTTAATTTTTTGGGGTATGCTTTAATAAGCATGCTATAGCGAATTTAAAAACAAACTGGATAAGTCCTTAGGGGCATGTTATAACTCAAAACTATTACCAAGTATTCATAGTAATAATTTTTATGCCCATGAAAAACGTAAGATTCCCTGGCACTAAACCTACAAAATAAGCCTGGCACTGAAAGAGTTAAACAATGTATATCCATTAGCATGGGCTATAGGTCGTACCGTTGGTCTGATCATTATGAAATTTGTCATGGCTGTCATTGACATGTAGATTGGAGACTCATTTTGGGGTGATTCGACAAAAAATTCAATCCATTAGCACAGGCTACAGTTTTTAGCTCAATTTGACAAATCTATTGCCATGGGTTGGCATCTGTCATAAGATAGATAAGATAAGATAAATTTTATTTAAAAGTCGGAGGTATTTAATCATATTACAAATACAAGCTCTGAAGAGTTTTTGACCAACTGTAAACCAGGATGTTGACAATAACATATAGATGGCAACCAGTCATTTTGGAGTCTTTCAGCAAAAAAAACTGCACATTTTTATGTGTACCCATACCATAGTATGGTACACATAGTGTCGACGTCCGGATTGACCACTCGTCGTTCGTCCGTCCGTCGTCTGTCTGTCTGTCCATAGACACTTTATGCATGGTGCGATAACTCGAACATTTTCTATATGAATTTCTCAGCAGAAAAGACAGATCGAGTTCGAATATGGGTTTGATCCGACTATTTTTAACTGAGTTATGGCCCTTTTACGACTTAGAATTCACGCATGCTGCAATAACTCAAATTTATTTTATCTGATTGGAACAAAATTTGGTATGTGAGTTTCTCAACTCAAAATGCAGAACGAGTTTGAATATGGGTTAGATCCAATTTGTTTATACCAGAGATATGGCCCTTTTTCAACTAAGAATTATCCAGATAATAACCCAAGTAACTTACAATTAATTAATACCTGCTTCTCTGTGAGGGAGATAAATTGAGAGTTATTTATAGCCCCCATATGTTAGCTCTATATATAAGAGACACAGATTCTTGAATTATTGGATAAATTGATTTAGCTATCTTTTTAACCACACCTTAGCCATGTGAATTTATTTAACTGGACCAATGGAGCTCTCTAAGTCCTTGGATGATGGGACTACATTGGATCAAACAGGACAGAGATAGGTGATTTAACCCCTTTTACCCATTCCATGTCTTTTAACCTTTTCCATTAAATTAATAACTATATTATTTTGATATCTCACATGGCAATTTGCAACAACATGAATAGAACTGCTTACACTATGATAGTGGTGACAGGCTCTAGAGTTTAGATGTTATATTAACCATTCTATTTTGACTAATACATTTCAATAATTTGTGTTATTACTGGTTATTATGTACATTTGTCATATACTACTTTAGATCATAACAGTATACTCTATAATTCAACATTAAAAGATTATGATTACGATCATAACAATTTACTATCGATAAGGGATGGGTTAAACATCTGCCGATCGTGATCGGCCTCTCGTTAATACATTGTATACATTGTTTACAGTATTAAACAATGTATATCCATTAGCATGGACTACAGGCTGTACCATTGGTCTGATAATTGTGAAATTTGTACTGGATGTTGACATATAGATGGCAACCAGTCATTTTGGAGTCTTTCAGAAAAAAAAAAATTCCACTGGCCATTATGGATTTCAAAATTCATTATACTAGCACGGGCTATGAACCGTACCGTCCTTCTGAACAACATGGAATTATTCATGAAGGTTGCAATTGACATGTAGATGGAGATGATATGTTTTGGTATGAATCTGCTAAAAAACATGGCTGCTGTCAGCCATCATATTTTTCAGTATTAAGCAATGTAAATTCATTAGCATGGGCTACAGGTTGTATCTTTGGTCAGATCATCATTAAATTTGTCATGGTTGTTGACATGTAGATGGGAATGAGTCATTTTGTGCTCATTTGGCAAAAAACATGGCCACCAGCAGCCATCCTGGATTTCAAAATTCAATCCATTAGTTCGGGTTACTTTTTGTAATGTTTGTCTGATCATCGTATAATTTGCTGTGGAGGTTGACATTGACTGACATTGACATGTACACAATGCAGATGGGAATGACATGTTTTGGGGAGAATCGGCCAAAAAACATGACTGTCGTTGGCCATAAATGATTTTCAGTATTAAACAAGGTAAATTCATTAGCCTTACTTTAAAAACATTTCAAATTTCCGCATTCCTAACTGTAACGCATGAAATTATCCACTCTCCAAATTGAGCTACAGTGTCATTGACAAATTCATTTTAGAATCCTCTTTCTTGTATCATTTGAAATTGTAAGGTGTCCATAGGAAATAAGTTTGACCAATGAATTTTTCATAACTTTTTTTTCATGAAAATTGTCGATGACATCATTATGTTTGGGTTTTCAGGATCTCAGAATTATGATGTGATACGCTTTGCCACATACAGAACAGCATGCAAGCTACGCTTCATACATAAAAAGACTAACCGTATGTACTACTGTCCTTATATTTAACACTTTCATGATGGGAGCTGTGCTGGTGCCGCATTAAAGATAATGTGCCTGTGCATTCTCTTATGAATGGGAGTCTCCCATATGCGAGCCTCGCATATATTAGAGAATGTACTGGATTACACGGTCAAGGTAAATACTGTTAGGTCAATGTATTCTCTTATATATGAAAATGAATATATATGATAATGCATTGGCACAGGGTTTTCGAAAAATTTAAGGAAGCTCCCGTCATGGGAGGGTTAAAAAGAATTCTCCCACAACTTAGAATTTATATCATTATCTCTTAAAATAAAATAATTAGGACATATAGAGCTTGGCAACATCGGTCAGTAATCTGATGGTATATAATTTAATTAGTCTTTCCACAATATAAGCTTCGCATTTGATGTCCCTTTTTTCAGCTCCTGCTTTTGCACATCCAGATGTTTGATATTTTTTCACATACTAAATCAAATTGCCCCAATGCATAGGTTACATTTCTATTAATCAGTTGTTGTTGAGGCCTTTGTCTGCAACCTTTTATTAGATCTCATTTTTATGGGTCATGTGCTCTTCTAATTATACAGTGTATTTGGTTGACATTTGGAATATCATCGAGGCGTTCCGAGAAAATGGTTTGAATGTCTTGGAGCAGCAGTCAGACCTAAATGTATCTCGCCTGGAGACCGTGGTATCCAGCATATTCTATCAGCTCAATAAACGCCTACCCACCTCACAACAGATCGACGCCGATAAGTCCACATCATTAGTCTTATACTGGCTGCTTAGTGCTTATGACAAGTAAGTGGCATATTCATTAATATGGTTGGAATTATGATCATTTCAATAGGATTATGTTAAAGATGTAGGCTCCCAGAATATAAACCTACCTCACTTCTTGTTAAGGTTTTAATGTACAAAATAACACTTTTGGATGAGAATTGCTGAAAGATACAATGATTGTATTTGAGCGCGCAGTCTGTAGCCATCTAGAAAGTAGAAAACTGTATGCTGGCCATGGCTACAGCCGGCTAGGCATGCGCAGTAGAAAGATACTGCAAGCCACAGCTGATGGTCACTAAATATCTCACCGGTACCCTGAGGAGGAATGTGGTTTATAATGTTGCCATATATATCCACCAATGGTCACAATCACTGAATCAAGCACATTTGCCTCCATAAAGTTAATATATAAAAGAGTAGGAAATGTGATCATATATATGTCCCTTTTCGCAAATGGTAATACAATTTGACAATGCAAGTGTCCATATTACACGGCCGGGGTAATATGGACACCTAACCCAAAAAAATGTCAAAGGTTGTTTAACGAAAATTCATTGCTTTAAATGTGATTACTTCAGTGAGCGTGACTATTTGTGGACAGATATGGCAACATTATGTCAATATACATATCTACCATATTCCAAGCTTGGGGTTACGGGGTACCGGTACAATATTTAGTGACCACTGGCTGTGGCTTGCTGTATCTTTCTACTGTGCATGCCTAGCCGGCTGTAGTCATGGCGGGCATACAGCTATCTACTGTGCATGCCTAGCCGAGTGTAGTCGTGGCTGGCATACATCTATCTACTGTGCATGCCTAGCCGGCTGTAGTCGTGGCTGGCATACATCTATCTACTGTGCATGCCTAGCCGGCTGTAGTCGTGGCTGGCATACATCTATCTACTGTGCATGCCTAGCTGGCTGTAGTCGTGGCTGGCATACAGCTATCTACTGTGCATGCCTAGCCGGCTGTAGTCGTGGCTGGCATACAGCTATCTACTGTGCATGCCTAGCCAGCTACAGCCTACACACTGTATATTGTTCAGTATTAAATTTTACATTCATTTATTTCAATGTTTTAGACAGACAGCAATAGTTATTTGGTTAATTTTTCAATATAATAATTATTTATTGGGATTTGGGAATTAACCCGGGAAGATTTGGAAGGGGCGGCACCCCTTCCCTACAACCCACTTAGGAATTTTTTAATGTACATGTTATGGAGATACAATAACATGAGGTGGGAATGATCTAGGCATATTTTTATTTTATTTCTTCTTTGCATTCTTTGTTTTTCTTTGGGATGATGCTGTTGTTGTTGTTGTTGTTGGTTGAGATGGACGTTCAAGTTGTTGTTGCTGTTGTTCTCGTAGTTGTTGTTCTTTTTTCCTATCTGCAATGAACTTCCGAGTGTCCCTTATGAACTCCTCATTGGTGACGATGGAGCTGCTGCTGTTGTTGTTGTTGGTGGTGGAGATGGAGGACACCGGGATGTGTTGGTACTCCGGTGTCCAAGGTGTCGACTTGTCCATCTCCACCCCGAGGTCAGCGACAGGAACATCCGGGGTGGTATCTGCGTCCCTGTCTCCGCTGATCTCGGTGACGATAGCAGGGACATCCGGAATGACATCGGCGTCCCTGCTTCTGGTGGCAATATCATCAGCGGCAGTCAGGCCTCAGCCTAGGGGTTCAGAACAGGGAGACTTGAAGTCTCCCTCCAAGAAATTTATGGAGACTTCAGGAAATTTAGGGAGACTTCACTCAGGGAGAAGTGGGGACACTACCAAAAAAAATGAAAAATTGACAATTTTCAAATATCGTTTTATTTTATAACATCAATAAAAAATTTAAAAAGATAAAATAAGAAATAAAACTAAACAATTGTTATTATACATTTAAATTTTTTGGAAATGTTTTGTGTAGCTATCATTTAAGCAAGACAATTATCAAGTTACAGTAGTACTACTCAACTTAATTTTTGTAAACTTTGTAAGTTTAATTTGGTCACGGCTGTAAATGTGGGTGTCCACTAAAATAAACAATAAGGACTAACTAACAAAGGAGTTGCAAAAGCTTTTAGTTTTATTGCTCAAGCTTTTATTAATTAATGGCCTCCCTTAATTAATGCCAACCCACTGGTATAATCCGATTAAAGCAATAAACTTGACAATTTTATTTACGGAAGTTTACGGAAGCGGTCTCTTCAAAAATTGCGACCCGGTCTCATCAAAAAGTGCGACGTGTTACCGAAACGAACTTCCGAAGCGCCTGGTACATACTCTGATAATGTCGTAATTGTTTTATATCTGAAAAGCGGGACGGCGGTCTTTTAAGTTAATTAAAACATTTATTTGTGACACTCACGATGGTCAGTAACAACACAGATGCAAACATCTCATCGTGTTTTCAGCGTGTCAAAACATTCGTGATCAACATTCATTACCGCAAGGGAACAAAGGCGATTGAATAACAACACAAAACAATAGGTCATATTTTATTTTTTATTTTAAACACTTGGGACTTTGTCTCTGCATCGTCTGTTTCTTTTTGGGATGGCCGCCACAATTCATCTATATACGGACATGTCTGGAAAAAAACTAGAGCGACGATAGGGCCAAGTCAGCGACAGTAAGGCGACAATCTCGCCCGAGTGATTTTCTTTAAAGTCGAGTTTTTATTAATGAAAAGTTGATTTATGTCTCCCACAGTTAACACACAAGTGCCAGTCCTTTGTCACCACAGAGATTCAGTTCACTACTCATTCACACTCCAGCATACCTTCACTCAAACATTTAACCCCTCAGGCTATTAATCAAAACTCGACTATTGGTATTGATATGGCGAGGGAACCAATTTCATTCATATTTGGTATATGTACTCTAGTAGCTCATGGTGGTTTTGTATGCACTTGTATGTCCAGAGCAAAACTCTTCATGAATCCACTAATTGAAGGTACACGAACAATATTTGGTTGGTAACACATTTCCCATTGACGGCGAAATGGGTCAAATGGCCACGCCCCTATTTGCGCGAAGTACTACCACCCGTCGTGACTATATCTCCAGAACCGTTGGACATAGGGGGTCGTGTGACCACTCAAAATGTGCGAAATGGCCACATTATGGGGGGTCAGTAATACATTTTCATATCCAAAAGTCAATGGTTTTTAAGATAATTGCCAAAAACCAAAAAAAATCCAATTTTGGGGTTCAGCACTTTTATCTCAAAGCTGAGCCCCCAATTAGAATTAATTCAAAAATTAAATATTAGGGAGTCTCGCATATATAAGGGAATGCACTGGCTTACAAGGTCAAGGTAAATATTGTTAGGCCAATGTATTCTCATATATATGCGAGGCTCCATATGGGAGACTGGCATATATAAGAGAATGCATTGGCACAGGGTTTTGGCAAAATCTCTGGAAGCTCCAGTCATGGAAGGGTTAAGATGTGATTTGTGTTCTTCCTATATAACCCATTTGATCTGTATCCCAATTGATCAATCTCCTCATCTGGCATAATAATTACCTCTTTCTTTGCAGGGACAACACTGGACGACTGAAAGTGTTTTCAGCTAAAGTAGCATTATCACATATGTGCTCAGGGAAACTCATGGACAAATTACGATGTGAGTTTAAAAACAGCTATTCAGATTGTTCGGCCTGAACAGCCAGTGTTATAAAGCCAAGTTTCATCTAGGGGTTGGGTGAATGAGAACCATATTGCTACTGATGGAAATCTCAGTCCATGCAACCAACTGTGAATATCTAGTACTGTACACACCCATCAGTAAGCCCGACCTTGTAAGCCAGTGCATTCCCTTATATATGCGAGACACAAAAACGTGGGATTGGGCTTACCTTTGAGGACCCCCACATGCAGAATTCCAGTTTGCATTCATAGCGCTAATCTAATGTCATGTTTTATATGAATCATATTGTATATTATTTTATTTATATATTATTTTATTTAATGAAAATAATTTGTTTTGTGTTTAATTTTGTTAGAGTAAATATTTAAAATAAGGCTCAAAGATAATTATATTTTATTGTAATACAGCATTTTGTGAAACACAATGGGCAGGTAGTATTAATGAGTTTGCAATGGAAATTAGCTGGAGTAATGTAATTTTTGTGCATGAATTGTTGTCATCTTCTTTCAGAGTTAACATTAAATCAATGTATACTCGCCCTGTAAGTTCTAAAAAAATAGCGGTGGTCTTATCTATGAGGACCTCCACATGATATTTTTGGGAGCAAAATCATAGACTGGGCTTATCCTCAGGGATGGGCTTACTGACGGGTGTAAACTGTATTAGTAAATAAGTACATAATTTAAGCCCAAATTATACTGTTTTTAAAGTAGATTACATAAAGGAATCGTAATTGTGTTTTTATTTTGACATACTGAAAGACTATTTGATGTTTTGATGTAAGAATATTTTCATTGGCACTGTATGAAATTGATATTGTAGGTAGAAATTTGCGACGCAAACATCAAGATGAATCGATAGGTAATATATAAAGTGAGAATTTTTCCTACTGCCATAAATGGCTAAGGAAACTGTTAAAATGTACAATTGATTTTAATAACTAACTTCCCTAAATTTTGATACGGTCTCCTGGTCTTTCATCGAACAATGCTTAGAAAAATTTAATTATGGAGAAACGATCAAAAGGTGGATCAAAACATTTTACAATGATATTTAATCAGCCGTCTTAGTTAATGGCAATTTGTCTTCATTTTTCAAGCCAGCCAGAGGCTGTAGGCAAGGCGACCCGTTATCACCGTATATTTTTCTCTTATGCGCTGAGATATTCGCTGAAATGATAAGAGGAAATAAGAAAATAATAGGTGTTTATATATAATACCCTCGACGAGACAGAGCACAAAATAAACCAATATGCAGATGACACTACACTTGTACTATAGATGGGAGCGAAGCCAGCCTCAGAGAATCTCTATCCGTGCTTGAATCATTTGCTACTATGTCGGGCCTGAAGGCTAATCTAGACAAATGCCAAATAGTCTGGTTGGGCTCTCAGAAAATGAACACATCAGTTCCTTCAGAATGCAAACTTAAAGTTTCGAATACATTCACAGCCCTCGGAATTAAATACAGCACCAATATGTCCGAAATACCAGAAATTAATTTCAGAGACAAGATCGACAACATGAAAAAGATAATAGAAAATGGAAATATAGACATATCTCACCCATCGGTAGAATAACAATTATCAAGTCTATTCTCATTCCAAATATTGTACACCTTCTCCAATCCCTCCCATATCCAAAGCAAGATATCCTTGACGAAATCAATAGAATTCTATTCAAATTTGTATGGAACAATAAACGCGACAGGGTCAGTCGTACACAACTTTGCAGGGGTTATGAATATGGCGGACTAAAAATGATTAATATAAAACATTTCAACGATGCTCTCAAAATAACCTGGATGTGCAGATGTATCACGAAGTCACCCCCATGGTTAAACATAACACCCCGAGAAATTTCAGATCCCTTATGGCTCAAAATACATCAACACTGTTCTATCAAAAACTGGGAACCCTTTCTGGCGTGACGTTCTTATGGCTTGGAAGAGTTGCTTGAAAAATATGCCAAACGATAACTCAGACTGTTTGGAACCACGATGAACTCCGAATGAATAAAGACGCAATAAATAGTAGCGAGTGGAAGGAAAATGGCATCTTATTTATAAACGATCTTATCACACCAGGAAATAAACTGCACACACTCGAAAGTTTCGTCGCCAAATTTGACATACCCACCACTTTCTTGACATTGCAAAGTGTCAACACGCAGCTCCGCATTTTATGAAAACAGACGAAAAAAGATCTCACTAGCACTGAGACCCCCTTTATTCCAAACAATATTCACCTGCTAACAAAAAGTAAACATGGATGTAAGGAATTTTACAACCTCCTTATCTCAGACAATGGTCAATTCCCACTGTGTGTATCAAAATGGAAAAGAGATATGGGACCTAATACAACCACAAGTTCATGGTCTCATATATTATCATCGCCATTCAATTGTCTGCGAGATTCAAGATTACAATGGTTTCAATATCGGATAAATACACGTATTTTGGGAACCAAAAGGTTGCTATTTCTTATGAAAATATATGTAGACGATTACTGTAACCGGTGTAATTTACCTGAGAACATTACCCACATATTCTATGAATGCTCTGCCGTAAAACTATTCATAAATGACACACAAAAATGGCTGGATGAACACAAGCTGGACATCTCTATCACTCGTAGCAATATAATTTTCGGCCCTCCCCGCCAGCAAAATTTCAGTGTCAAAAATTTATTTCTGACATTGCTTAAATATTACATATACAAAACCAAATTTGACCCCGATACCTTATCCCTGAAATCATTTCTACGTGAACTTGATGAGAGATACCGCTTAGAGAAATATATAGCACTAAAGAGATATATCCTTAACGACTTCGAATTTGAATGGTGTGAGATATACCTTGCCCTGTCAAGTACTTTGAGGACAAATAACTATTTGTGATTATGTTCGTTTTTTCACTTGTTGACGGTTGGTCGAATTAACGCTATATAAATACCGGGTACGGATAGAGGTTTTTTTTTTTTTTTTTTTTTTTTTTTTTAAGTCATATCGGAGACTATAAATTACATGTATATTTAAAAGCATACAAAACGATTTCTGATGACATTCCAGTCATAAACATAGTCTGTGTAATCAAAAACACGCATGAGGTGTCTTTGAATTTGAATGTGTGTAAGGCGTGTGTGAGTTGCGAGCGAAAGTCCCCCCTCCCGAAAATACCAGGACATTATTTTTGTTATTGTCATTATGCTGTATTTTAAATATATGAATATGTCCATGTATATATTGTCAATAAAGAATTAAAAAAACAAAAACAAAAACAAAAACAAAAACTTCCCTAAATTTATGAAAACATTTTTATGTCGTGAAATATTCCTGACCAACATTCACCAAATAACAATTTATCTACATGATCTGTACAAATCGGGATAGCAATATGTTTTATTTGACAACATAATCGTGATGTAACCAGGCAGAATCAAATGCATGGCTTTTATTCCTTGGGCACATGGGAACTAAAATGATATTGGATAAACGTTATTCGGAATGGGCAGCTTTAAATGCACAAGACATACCCAGTAATGTGGGCACAACAAAAACAAAACATACCCAATAATGTGGGCACAACATGCCACAACACTACATAAAGCTGACATATAACATATAATACAATAACGTTGTACGGAACCAAACTTTAAAAAAAATGGAGTCATTCTCATATGCAAAGCACCTAAGGGGACAATCAAAATAAGACTACCGGACACATTTACTAGTATCTTATTAAAACTGACCAAAAAAAACGTCACCAGAGCCAACAATAAAAACTAGCCAACCAACAATCATGAATTAGTGGAGAAGGGGAGGTGGGAAGCATAAAATATCTTGCCTTCTTTCTTTGTGAATTAAAATTTTTTGTTTGGCTATTCTGTCAATTATCTCCCTTAGATCTGAAACACTGGAAGTTCCAAAAGTAGTTTCGCTTCTACTGGAAGTAAACAATGTCAATGTGGTTTAAACGCGCACAGGTATCCAAGGAATAAAACTAACTAAACTCTGCTTAATTGGTAATTTGTTCCTCGACCCCTGGGTACTAATGATGTTGGAAAACGAGTTGTGGAATGGCCAGCTTTAAGATGCACAACAAGACGTACCCAATAATGTGGGTACAACATGCCATCCATGCTGCCATTTACAGCATGACGCCGCCTGTTGAATTCGATCTATTTTAAACTCAGGCAATAACTGTCAATGTGTGTATCCTTGAAGATTTAATTTTCAAAGAACTGATAAAAGTGGTTTACTATTGGTCAACATTAGTGGGCAAATAATATCTCTTCATTTACCCTTCCCTGTTGGTTTTATCTAGCAGGAGATACACAGATGTTTCAGGCATTAATCTGTGGACCAGTCGGGTAATGTGCCTGAAGAGAAGGGACCCACTGCCCCTCTAGCAGAAACCCTGCACAGTAAATGACAAGACAGCAAACCTGAGTTTATTGCCTGTCATTTGCAGAATGAGGTCCCCAGAGGGTGAATTTAGTGACGCCATCTCGCATAGCGGACTAGCATCACTAAATTCACCCTCTGGGGACCTCATTCTGCATGGTCTCATCTGCTATGATTGAAGTTTCCAAATGGTGAATATTGTGATGTACACCCATTGGGAACCTCAATTATGCAATGTGACAATTTGGGAATATGGAGAAACTAAACTAAAAAAGAAATAGAATCTATGTGAAGAAGTTTCTATAGAAATTTTTTAACAAAGAAACTTTCCAGAGAAGATGAAGCCTAAGCAGAATGAGGTCCCCAGAGGGTGAATTTAGTGATGCTAGCCTGCTAAATTCACCCTCTGGGAACCTCATTCTGCAAATGACAGACACAGTAAACTCAGGCTTGCAGGACAGGAGTTTTAATTTTTCCAGCTTGTGAACTTTTGCTTAATAATTAATCCCAACACTCTGTTAGAGATACATGTATGTTCACTTTTAGCACTATCAATGTGACAGAATCACTTATCACATTTTCTTGTTTGAGATTGTGTTCAGTGACAGTGTGAAGGATTAAGTTGTGATGTTATGAAATATATTGATCGTTATATTGTGTATGATGTAATGCATGCTATGTGATTTCAGATATCTTCACACAAGTATCAGATTCTAGTGGGACTTTGGTACAGAGCAAATTTGAGGATTATCTTAAGGCCATCCTTGCGTTGCCGACTGCAGTATTTGAGGGTCCATCATTTGGGTACTCTGATTGCATATCCAGGGCTTGTTTTGAATGGGTAGGTTACGTATGTTGTTTAGGTTTTACGTATACATAGATTGCATACTGGCTTCACTCACCCCGCTACTTCTTTCTATTTGAGATTTGAGTTATTTTATAGTGCAATTAACAGCGGTATTGTGTTTAATTTTACCGATATATAAACCATTATCTATACATGTGATATACAGATCTACAGATGATTTTCATTTCAAATGCTGATTTTGCAACTTTATTTATGCTCAAATATGGCACTATCATAAAACTATTGAAAATGCCATTCCACCCACCAATCATATAACAATATAAATATCACTCTACCCAGCCAAATAGTTAAACCAACTTAAAATATTATCTTAAATTCAATATTTGTGGTCAGCATTGAGATTATAATCAACTAAGCTGTGAACTGTTTGAAGTATGGGGCAAAGATGTTTCTTTTAGCTGTTTTAGAATAAAGTTTAACCCTTGCTTAACTGGTGCTTCCTGAAAATTTAGCGAAAACCCTGTGCCGATGCATTCTCTTATATATGTGAGTCTCCCATAGGGAGCCTTGCATATATAAGAAAATGCATTGGCCTAACAATATTTGCATTGACCTTGTAAGCCAGTGCATTCTCATATATGTGAGGCTTCCTGTGGGAAACTCGCATATATAAGATAATGCACTGGCACAATTTCTTTAATGCTGCACCAGCACGGCTCCCATCATGAAAGGGTTAAGACTCACAAACCTACTTGTTTCCTCTTCTGCTTCCACGCGTTTATGAATACCTCAGAAAGATGTTTATCTAAAACTTTATATATATTCAGGTATTATATTTATCCTCGTTTACTCTATTGCAGAACAGTCCAATCAATGTAAATGATTTCCTAGACGTGCTGATGAATGAACCTGGTCCACAATGTCTCATGTGGCTTCCAATACTCAACCGAATGGCTCAAGTTGAAAATGGTAAGCTTTATATAGTCAGGCTCTACACTGGGAAACTTCAATCTGATCCTTGGTCTCCCATAGCAGTCGGGGCCTATACAGAATGATGTTCCCAGATGGTGAATTTGGTGATGCTAGCCTACCGTGCGGGATGGCGTCACTAAATTCACTCTCTGGGAACCTCATTCTGCAAAAGTCAGACACACTATTGCAATGCTTGGTCATATTCTGTGGTAATCATAATGTGCATCACAGGCTCTTTGGCTTCAGGTCTAGCACATTTGGTGTTTAATTAAGAAATGAAGATAGTGGGTGTGTGTTTTATTGGGGGATACAGTGATGTGGTCATTGGGGCACTAAATGTGCCCCCCAACGACCACTGTGCCATATCCCCCAATAACACACACACCCAATACATTAATTTCTTATATCTATATAGCTTTTTGATGATTTATTCCCATAAAAAGCTGCATGTGTTCTTATTAATTTTCACAAAATCTGCCGAGAATTTTAGATTAGCCCAAGCAGCATATTAATTCAGCCCAATATAATATTTCCAAGAACCTAGCAATGATAACGTGATCGATATCAATAACTGGCTTCTGATGCAATTCGGCTGAACTTTTAAAAGCATGCCAAATTATTCTGCTGAATGCACTTAGTGATTAGGTCAGATTAGGTCAACAATTTGTGATGCCGTGTTCATGTTATGGTCTGTGTTATTGGGGTATGAAATTGGCAGTTGACAATCATGGAATAGGATTTAGTATAACAAAGACAGGCTATGTAAATACTATCTTGTGTTGATCACTCACTTTCTTCCTCAAATTATTGTCATAAAATTTTTGTTTTAGTGTTGCATCCTGTACAGTGTGAAGGCTGCAATCGAGAATCCTTCCTCGGGTTTCGTTACAAATGTCAGCGGTGTTATAAATATCAGCTGTGTCAGGATTGTTTCTGGCGGGGACGAACCTCGGGCAACCACACCAATGACCATGAGATGAAAGAATATACATCTTATGTGAGTAGCTTTCAATTATGTTATGTTAACCCTCTGACTGCAACAATATGAAATATCGGTTTTCTGGTGGACAGATATATTGACTGGATGTAATACCTGTGTAACTATATATAACTTGTGATGTCATAGGAATTGCAAGTACACTGCAGGAACTGTTGAACACTGCGATATCATGACGGCGTCTTTGAACATTGTCATTGCATGACAGTGGGAAATCTTTTCATTCTGGGTACAATTTAGGGTGTGAGACAAGCAAACAATTACATCGTATATTAGAATCTTATGATTTTTAAGGCAGTATAACATGGATACACAACATAGACTTATGTACAGCTCGGGGTGAAATAATATGGCCATCATTTGTATCATTGTAGCAAAGTATATTTAAAAAAAAAAATTGGTGGCAATAATCCAATATTTGTATAACAATGAATTGAAACGGGCACATCTGCAAGATTTATTTCCGTTCAGTCCTGACTACCAGTGGTACTGAATAGACATGATTTCTAACTGGTTGGATGCTCTCAATATATCTATACCATTGTAAATACTGCAGCACAAAGCCATAATTACTCATGGAACCACACCTACACAGCCATATACCTAACTGTAAATATATGACCTAAACCCCAAACTCTATTGTGGTCTACTAAGACAAAATTATGATAGGCATTGGTGGAATTGATTATTTTAATAAATGCCTAAAATTAATGATGATTTATGTGTAATGTGCAGACCTGTTTACTTTCCCGATTTCGGCGGGAGTCTCCCGATTTTGTGTCATTTCTCCTGTGCTCCCGATCGGGAAACGAAATCTCCCGATTCAAAAGATAAAATAAAAAATTAGCCTACGACTGTAGCAAGCGATAAGCCATGCATGCTATAGGGTTACAAATCAATTATGAATATATTGCCTGCGAGTCAAACAGTGACAAAATGTTGACACAAGGTCGACTCTCTTTTGTTTAACAGCGTTGAGTAAGTAAATGCGGTCTTCAATGTCCAGACAAGGATTATAATATATCAAACAAGAAGCCTTCCTTTTTGGCCACACTTAATAAAATGTTGGTTTCTGCTCGTCCCGACCGACTGCTTTAAAACCGCCGACTCAAATTATTATTATATTGCCAATTTAAACTTTTTGTTTGTTTTAGTTCCGTTTCCGTCTTTGTGGTATTCCGTGTTTTGTATACACAATAACAGAACGCGAATCGAACGAACCTCAATCAATTCTGTCACTACGTACTAGCTCTCTTTAAATTCACCGATGTTACCTGATGTTACTGAATAGATTTGGCGACAAAATTATCCGAGAGCACCATTTTATAGTGTGCAAATAAAGTTTTAATCGTTGTATTGCCTTGTTCGAAATAAAACGTGATCCATAACCGGAAAATCGTAATTTTATTCCCAATGATTCAGTGATTTTAGAGACACTCGGTAGTCGATGTGAAGGCCGTTAATTGTGGCAGATGCAAACCAAATGCAACAAACAGTCTATATGACATTGTATTTACATGATACTGACATTGAAAAAAATCTCCCTATTTTTCACTAAATATCCCTATTTCCGAGGACAAATCTCCCTATTTCCAATTTTGAAAGTAAACAGGTCTGGTAATGTGTACTCCAGGTATGTGAAATAGCAACTTTTCTAACCTGTAACTTGCCTGAAACCCAGGTGTGCCAGGCTGAGTATGCATGTATATCATCACACCGAGTCCATGACCCATTGGTATCAAATTATCATTAATATTCTGCATATAAATGGCAGATATAATCATGCCCAAGACAACAACATACACTAATATAAAAGTACATGTATATATGTAAATATATTCAGTGGCCAGGCACATGGATAAATATTTATATAGTGGTAAATGGTTATCAATCTATGCAGATAATCTATCCATAGACAGAAGAGGGGATTTAATTGGCTGCTTGTTTAAAAATCTCAAATAGAGGCTGAAAATCATATATTCACAATGCATCTTCTACTTGCTTATGACATTGGTGATCTGAAAGGAATATATACCTTGAGTAGAATGCAAATACCACAAGTAGTCTGTCTGTCCTAACATACATTGGCTATTGAACTGTTTTGTGCAATCAAATGGTGCCTATGTCAGGGCATTAGAGCTACTCATGTTTACCAAAACTATATTTATATCCTAACACTTGTTTCAGAAATCCTTTATATGCCCGAGTATTAAATTGGGGATTACTTCAATTTCACATGACCAGTCGTGTGTGAGAGCATGTGGCCTGATTACAAAAACAACAACAGAATAGTAAAGTGAAACGTGGATTAGTCAATCAAAAAGTGCACCGGTGATCTCTTCAGCTTATTGACCTGGCACCACATAATGTGTTTTTACTTCCATCAACATGCTGATCATTTTATTTATATTTGTGAAATTTGTTATGATTATTGTTCTGGAACCCCCCCCCCCCCCCCATCAATAGTTTTAGGACATGCATGAACCTTTAAGTATATTTTAATAGATTGTCTCGGTGCCAAGCGGGAATCACATAATCAGTTGGAGTATTTTGTAATTGTAAATAATTATAGAAGGGACCAGTTCAACTCCAGTGGAATGATTTCATGCACTGGTGCAGCATTAAAGATCCTGTGCCAGTGCAATCTCTTATATACGGGAGTCTTCCACAGGGAGCCTAATATATAAGAGAATGCACTGGCTTACATGGTCAAGGTAAATATTGTTAGGCCAATGTATTCTCTTATATATGCGAGGCTTCCTATGGGAGACTCGCATATATAAGAGAATGTATTGGCACAAGGCTTTTTGCAAAATTGATTAGGTCTGTACATTAGGAAAACACTGATCCGACATACATGCACATTCAGATTCTGGAGGTCAGTATGCATGTGTTCGGTCACTTACAAACTAAAAGTCCCGTTCGCGGTTCGGAATGGAGAGGTTTCGGATTATAGTTGTAATTTTAGTGAGAATGCACTTGTGTAAATTTGGGACCGGACAGTTCATTCATTGTGGAGAGGGACATGGTTTATAGAGGGTCTGTTTTGGAGAAGTTTTACTGTAATATGATGTTAACCCTTCCATGACTAGAGATTCCTGAAATAAAAAAAAAACCCTGTGCCAATGCAATCTCTTATATAGATACGAGTCTCCCATAGGGAGCCTCGCATATATAAGAGAATACATTGGCCTAACAATATTTAGCTTGACCTTGTAAGCCAATGCATTCTCTTATATATGCAAGGCTCCCTATGGGAGACATGTATTTATAAGAGAATGCACTGGCACAGGATCTTTAATTCTGCACCAGGGCAACTCCCATCAAGAAAGGGTTAAGCACATTGGAGATAATTCGCTGCAGCATGTACTATATCGGTTCATCCATTATTTTTCAGAAATCGGCTGCTAAGGAAGTCAGTCATTCACTGAAGAAGTCATTCCATTGTGTTCCTAGCAAAACAGTCAACAAGCTTCCACATTTTCAAGACAACATTGAAAGGAAAATAGATCTGTCATACATAGTGTGAGTTGTGTATTTATCAACCTAATAACTATCAGTAGATATATAAATGTGTCAGCGCTCCATCTGATTTGACACTGTACTAGTCCAAAAAATTTCTGCTGCTAAAGATGCGAAGAAAATATGAAAATTACTTGCAATAAACTTCATTCATTAATACACAGGAATCACAAAGACCATACAAGAACATCCAAATTAATATAATGGGAATAAGAATAAAAGAACACTCTTTAAAGATGTGTTCAAGGTTCCAGACCTCCAGTTACAACAACAACAAGATACAAATGTTGAGAAGTTAGAAATCAGAACCAAACATGATATACTATAAACTAGACCTATAAGGCCAAAAAAAATTAATGAATTGATTCTCAGGCACCGCCGCTCTCATAAAATAGGGGCCGCCTAACTCTTTTTATTTGAAATCCAAACAACCAACGATCAAATAATTCAAATCGCAGCCGATTCGCGTTCAAGTGGCGAGTTCTCCGTTTGCGGAAGTGCCGGAATTCGCTATTTCCGGTTTACGCTTTTAGCACGTGGTAATGTAATAATTACGACAGGAATACCACTTCGAAACGAACTACGGCGAGTTATGGCAGTGCGCTGCTGGGGAGATGATAGGCCTCGGTATTTACGCAAAAAACATGATTAAATAAAGCGAACTAATGTCATTCATTAAAGCAGGTTGCATTATTTACAGTTATTTATAAGTTCACAAACAAACGAGTCCTGCAGTTTCTACACTGGCAAATTCCGTGATTTGAAAAAACACGATGTTGTTGACACCGAATTATATTTCGTGACAAAATTGTCAGAAAATGGGCTGTATTGTCCATAGAATGCGATAAAACAATTGGGCAAATGGCCGAAAAAATATTCATTGATGAGGATGAATCGGCCGAGTCGATACCGACAAATATAAACCCCTATATTTGTGAAAATGACATTGACACTGACGCCAGTGACGGTGACAGTAGCCAAAATGATCATGAAGAAGTCAGAAAAAAGAAACCATACGTACATATGTCCATCTCCTTCCCAGACATCTGCATAAAATGTGGTGGAATGGAAGATTTGGACAAGGTTCATGGTTGCCATCCACAGTGTAAGACGCGTCTTGAAAAATTTCAGACAGTGCTATCTCGTAAGCGCAACTTCTCTGTGAGAAACAGGAGAAGTTGAAAGCTAAACGAAACAAGGCAAAATGAGCATGTCTGCAATTTCCCAAGACGCATTTAAACAGTGTGAATGGCAAACATCAGTTTAATACCTCACTATATTTAATATAATCATTCCATTTTCCGTCCTTTCATTTGCTTAGCTTTAAAGTTTAAGAGGAACAACCTCGATGTTATTTTAGAAGTAAGATACTTCAATGCATATATTTTATTTTATACACTTTTCCAGTTTTATTTCACTACTAGTCTGTTGTTTTGTTTTGTTTATTGGTTCGCAGTTTCAATTATAATGATTCCACAATTAATTGAGCCTTCTGGTCTTGATTTCGGGGATCCCAGATGTATGTCTGAACTGGCCGCTGGAAATAAAAAATAAAAATAAAAACCGCCCTCCCTCATTCATTTGAAGAAAAAATTGCCTGAGAATCAATTCATTAATTTTGTTTGGCCTAAATACCAAAAAGAATATTAATTTTTTTTTTTTTTTTTAAATAAAAAAATTTGTGTCCTTCTAAAATATTAATACAATATGAAATAAAGCGTAGCAAACTCTGTCTCCAACAAAATTGTGTCTTGTAATCATGTAGTACGTCCCATTCCAAACCTATTATTTTATTCACTAGAATCTGAATAAAACGTAAGATTGGTTTTGTAGAAATTAGCTAGGAACACTGAATATATTACTGTTAATGGACAAGGAAACCATAAATTGTCTTTAAGAAATACTTGGTCTGGAGAAAATGCCTGTGTCTCCTATTACCAAATAGTTCTGTGTCGATATTAATAACTTGTCATGTGACCCATGCATTATGACACTACAGCGCATACATAGCTTCAACAATGACAGATATCGCCTGTATAATTATTATCCGATGCTTCAAACTGGCGCTATTTTTAGTTATGTGAAAATCTGCGACTGTATAGAGATTACAACAATTGCCTGAATGGCTACATCGCTTTGTTGATACTAAGTTGTGATTGGCTGCGACTGCTTGCTTGTGGTAATAGTGATCCCCGCCAAATATTCCAGACTCAGTACAGCATTATAGCTATCGAGTATGTGTTTTAACCAGAACTGGAAATAAAGGCGAGGACGGTCCTCCAGGGAGGCTCTCAATCGTTGCAATATCCTATGAATGGCCAATCATAGGATATTGCAACTATTGAGTGTCTCCATGGAGTTCCATCCTCACCATTATTTCTTTCCTTACAACTTAATCACTTGCATTATGGCCACAAGCCTCTCTTTCACCAATGTCCATTGATGTGACAGCAACCTCACCACACCAGCGTGGTACAGCACCTCAGTGCACAAAGGAAGAGGGATAGAGTGCATCTTCACTCTTCGCTCCTTATGTTACAGCCACAAGGCATTATCAACAAGGATTTTCAGTCACCTCTTTATCATAAATAGTCTTTGTCATATGTGATCTTCCAACTTTATTGGCATCTGCCTCTTTCGAAAGTTTATATTTGACCATCAAACCTCCTATCAATGGGTTCATAAGTTGATCTCAAAATATTAGTGTCTATGCTGTTAAATTGGTTGTGTTTCTTTAAAGTAATAGCTGGTAAATATATCAAACATTCAAAACATGAAATTTTTCTGTTTTAACTGAAAGAATTTGTAATTGAATATTGTAATAAAATGTATTGCATCCCTCTTTTCTGGTCTTGGTATTATGTTCAGTACAAGAAGGACTACTCTAACTTCACATAGCAATTGCTTCTATCCATTCATGAGGCAGTTTCTTTGGTATATTAGTTATTTGTGAAGGTTTCTTTAATGGCATCTATAAAGGGAGGACTTAACATATATAGTAGCTGAAACAGGCTCCTTTATTCAGCATCAGAGAGAGGCCTGCGGCACCTACGTGCACTTTGCGCACATTTAGATCTCAGACATTGCAATGGCCTCTTTGTGTGCTTCGTGCTGTTTAAACTTTTGGATTTAAAAAACAAATTTATTTGTAAAGTTTTTTTAAACATTTAACTTTACCCAAATTTGGTAGAAATCGCTCCAGGAGTATGGGACAAAAATCGCAAACAGACAGACAGATAGACAGACAGATCCTAATATTTTATATATTGATAAAAGAACAATGCATTTGATAGTGATTTTCAAGAGAATGCACTAGCACAGGATCTTGAATGCTCTCGTCTTTAAAGCTCCGTCCTGAAAAGGTTAAGAAATAAATTCTTATTTTTTATGCTTTCTTTTATTTCAGGCCTCCAACCCCTTTACCTACACATACGAGTTTCCAAAATGGTTCTGTTGGTAACTCATTAGATCTCTCGGTTGATGCTGCTTCAGTTCCCAGAAGGTTAGTATCACATCTGCCAAATTCTAGACTGGGTTAAATTTCAGAGTGAAATGACCATTTGTTGATCTTAATATCTGAACTTGCTTCCATATGACTGGATAGAAAATAGACAATAGTTAACTGTTCTGAATAGTATATGGTTTTTCTCCTTGAGTGAGATGCAACCGATTATTTTTACGAGGGGCCAGCCGAGTGAAAATAATCCTCGCATCTCATGAGAAAACCTGTACGCTACTCAGAACAGTTGATTGTGTTGTGTTTATTATATTTTCTATACCAATTTATTACCACCCAGACCAAAATGAAACACACGGTTAGACCTCATACATTTTTATGTTTACCCATACCATAGTATGGTAAACATAGTGTCAACGTCCGGATTGACCACTCTTCGTTAGTCCATCTGTCCATCTGTCTGTCTGTCTGTCTGTCTGTCTGTAGACACTTTATGCATGGTGCGATAACTGAAATATTTTCTATCTGATCGGAACCAAATTTTGTATATGAATTTCTCAGCACCAAATACAGATCGAGTTCGAATATGGATTTGATCCGAGTTTTTTTTACGGAGTTATGGCCCTTTTCGACTTAGAATTCATGCATGCTGCCATAATTCAAAAAAAAATTATCTGACCAGCACCAAATCTGGTATGCGAGTTTCTGAGCCCAAAATACATATCGAGTTCGAATATGGGTTTGATCTGATATTGTTTAATGGAGTTATGGCCCTTTGACATAGAATTCATGCATGCTTCCATAAATAAACCATTTCTCAACTGATAGGAACCAAATTTTGTATGTGAGTTTCTCAACTCAAAATACAGATCGAGTTCGAAAATGGGTTTGATCCAATATTTTTTAATGAAGTTATGGCCCTTTTTCAACTAAGAATTGAACAGACAACTCTAGCAGTCTACAATTAATTACCAGTGATATGAAGTTTAACAACTCCTTAGAGAAGGAGACAAGCAGTAATCTGTATTATAGGAAATAGAGTTATTTTTAGCCATCAGTGTGAGGGTAACCAGAGATACTTTATACCTGTAGACAGATCAAGTTCGAATATGGGTTGATCGGACTATTTTTAAGTGAGTTATGGCCCTTTTTCGATAAAAAAATATTCACTCTTTAAAAAAAAAAAAAGTTTTTTAAAGTTACTACTAACAAAATTTGAAAAGCTAACACCATTATAACTCCGCCAAGGGTACCCTGAGTCAGCACACCAAATTTGGTTTAATATGGTTATATTATTTTCTGACGTCTCTTATGCCAATGAGCAGATAAAGAAAGCTATGGTATCTAATTTAAAAAAATGTGCCAACAATACACATAACATGCTGTTAACAGTAGACTAGAACATCACTCAACAGAAGGTCTGAGGTCATTATAAATGTTATTGGTTTCATAGAGATGCCAGCCTTTAACATAATCAATGCCTGTGATTTGTTGACAGCTCTGCTGTATAATTGATACTGATGGGTCAGTAGTGAGGTGTTTATCTTGATGGCTGTTGTGGGTAGAATTTGATACATTATCATTGTAAACTTAAATTGGAATCTCTTGACCAAGTATTCCATATCTAGGTCACCTTTTCATATTTAACCCAAGGCTGTTGTTGTGCAACATTACAGATCCTGTTCCAGTGCATTCTCTTATATAAATGTGAGTGACCCATAAATTCCAATAATTTGTGTTAGGTACATTGTCTATAATAGTACATAACAGTATACTCTATAATTCAACATCAAAACTCTCGTTTATGATTCCGATCCAAGTAACTTACTATCGCCAAGGGATCGGTTAACATCTGCCGATCGTGATCGGCCTCTCGTTAAAGCTACAACATCACCAGCCATTTCTGTTAAAATAATGTGCAAAGATACCGAATGATGCAACAATTAAGGTCATGAAGCAATGCTGAGAGTAGGATAACATCTTGAGAGTAGAATAACACGTTCGGTCTTCTGGGAGTGGGAATATGATTTATATTTTGGCATAAAAAGTTGATGAAAATATAATAAACATACCGTATTCTCGCGGGTATAAGCCCACTTTCGGGCATAAGACCACCCCAGTATTTTCACTAGAAGTAAGTTTTCCGGGGTATAAGACCACCCCCTCGCTAACCCTAATCATAACCCCTCCAAAATGGCTTAAACTCGGATATGGGCCTTTGCAAACCAAAAATTGGGGTAAAACTGATAAAAATAGATGAAAGCCGAGTATTGGGGAATATCCCCGGCTTCCAGATTAAGTAAAGGTAAATAGGCCTATAAGTTACTTTTTCAATTAAATGTAAATATCAAAATATTATAATAACACTTGTCTTGTTGTTTTATTGTCCAACATTCCCGTAATTCACGACATAAATGACACTCAATCGCGAGCCGATTGAAATGACACTATTAAATTTTGTAAGCAATGTGGGTAAATCCTGCATCTATAGTCTATAGTAGTCTATAGTTTATATCAATGTTCAGACTTAATCCGATTAGGAAACTAATAAACCCGACGCTTTATTCGTGACCCGTTGTCCACATAGAGGATGTTACAATAGTGACTAATTGCATGTTTAACAAAAGCGAGTGAGTGTAATTATATAACACTAACAGCATTGACAAAAGACTGCTAAAAAAGCACGTGTTTTAATAAATAGAGTTACTGTTTATACTGTAAAACGTGAACAAAATGCAGGTTAAAAATGTTAATGTCAATAACCTTTATTTTGGTTATAATGTTGACTTAGTTTGGAAGACTTTGTTGTTCAATGACAAGTTCCCCTTCTGCTTCATTATTATACCCACTGTGTGTTTACATAACATGGAAGCCAGTTCTCTGTGTTCGGTTACATGAAGGGACATACCGACGTTGTCACTGAACGCGAAAAATATGTTTTTACAGTACTGTAGTTGGACAGACACATGTGGCTTTGCACGCGCATAGCCGCGCATGGCTACATATATACGCCGTTAGCGACTCGGTTCTTTTGTATTTGGTGTCTGTTAATGATTTGTTTCCACGGGAAGTATAATTTAATAAACAAATAAGATTTTAAGATTCACTTTATTTTATTTTATTGATTATTCTCGAACATGCCTACGAAGTATACTTTTCCGTTTTGAATATAAATATTAAATTTCTCGAGTTCGTCAATCTTTTTTTCTGTCTACAAGCTGATATCAAATACTTACCACCGCTGAAATTGAACAAAATTTGGGGTGGGCCTAAACTTTTCCGGGGTATAAGACTACCCATGCCTTTTCAAGCTATTTATTCCCTAGGCCCCCTGGTCTTATACCCGCGAGAATACGGTATTTATCTTATAATTAGCATCTTTTCCTGAAATTAGGGCCCGACGAAGCTTCGAGATTTGATTCAATTTTGAATCTTATGTTCCAATTCAATTCGAAAGCAGGCGTGTGATTCGGGATATTTCGAATCGTTGTATACAAGTCCTTTATCAACAGGAATAAACTGCATTATATATACAATACATTCATTTTATCCCCAATACCTAACCTGAGGCTCCTTCCGCGACCATCTGGGACCTCCATGGTCCAATGTGTATAGGGTAAGTTGTCCAATAGCCCACTGCTCATATATATATATATATTGGCCTCCCAGTCCCAGCACTGGCTACTCGTGGCAACCTGCTGGTAGGTCTGTGATGGTTTGCGTGTTCGTCACGGTTGCCATAATTGTAGCGCACGTGGGTTTCCTCCACCACATAAAACCAGCAATGTCGCGATTTTGCCCGGCCCAAGCTGTGGAAGCGAGTGAATTTCTTCTGTATGTCGGTATTTGACATTCTTACCAGAAAAGCCAAAATTGTATTACTCAGCCAATCAAATAATATATTTAGTTAATTTAAAACTTAACACGATATAAATACAGCTATGCTCTAATTAATCGACCCCTTTAACGAGGTTATGGGCCGGTCATGACCGCGGTCATACCGCAACTACACCGCGGTCATGCGGTAGTACACCGCGGCCATGCGGTAGTACACCGCGGCCATGCGGTAGTACACCGCGGTCATGCGGTAGTACACCGCGGTCACACGGTAGTACACCGCGGTAATCTAGTCCGTTACCGGCGTACACCGCAGTAGTATTTTCCGCGACCGCCTTACACCACGGTCATTCCTCGTGTCAACCGCTATTGAATAATCTGCCGATAAGAATAATTTTCGCTGTTTTTTAGAAGACTCAAGTCTGTGTGACATTTTCGATCTGTTTTGTTCAAGTTGGTCTATAATATGCGTTAATATATTAAGAAACTGACCTTACATTCATTCATCGCGTGAAACTAAATATATTTTAGAGTACTAACGTCTTCAATGGTTGACGTCCCCACGTAATTCCTTGAGGTCGCCGTTTTCGGCGGGCGCGGGCAATTGGGTGATAATATGCTCGGATCTATATTCAGACATACTTCCAAGTCTTTTCGTACATAAATCAGAACATTTGGATAGCGAATTTTTCCGCGGAATTATACAGAAAAAACACGACCACAGATAAGCCAAGGAGACAGAGAATTTTCAAATTCAATTCCAAATATGCCGACACAACTCCATGCAACTCCAACGCGATAACAAAATCCGGAATATTTTTAAGAACTAAACATACCACCACACAGTGTCTTTATTTATTCTCTGTTCAAGATGCTTTAAAAAATATTTATCAGAATATATTTTTCTACTCTGGCGGGACTCAGATTATCAGATTTTTGTGTCGGTGAAATTTGGTGATCGCATAATTATCTTGCGCGAACCAACTTGAAACAGATTTATATAGAGCGATATTTTCCTCATTCCAATTGCATACATGTGTTTCATCCGAATCCTGATTAGATAAGAATATGTAAAAAATATGTTGTACTGTGAATTGCCCACTACAGCAAATGCATGCGATCACCAAACGTTGCAGGAAAAGATCAAACAATGCCGCCCGACAATAATCACGAACGCACACGTGGCCAGTGACGTAGAAACATCAAGGACAGAGTTTACAACATTGTCTATCTCACTGACTGGTGTTTTGAATGTTTCTTTTCTCGTGCATGCATGACGCCTGATAATTATCCAAACACTGCTGCATTGCATTTCGCCGCATTTGTCCCTGCATATCGGTGGATGTATATATACTCTTGTGTATATATACTAGAAGATTACATTACGAACTCATTGAAGTCTAATTATGCTTTGTATAGAGCAGTTATGTCACTTATTTAACTTTATATGCAATTGATCAACGGAAATAATTGTTATCAATCCACCTATCGTCGTACTATGAATTAAGAGCTCTAGTCAACCCGACTTGTTGGCAAAAGAACTATCAAGAAGAAAATTATAAAATCACCAACACGGCAACACCTCGCAGCTGTTGACTCTAACGCGATGAGGCCTTTCTTCAACTTGCCAATATTTAAAATATTGTTTGTGTTTAACCAATTTTCATCGGATTTTACAGATACGGGCGCCTTGGAGGTGGGTATGCTGTTAGTCCATATTGAACATATCGAAATATACAATGAATAACTGCGCTTCTACGAAATAGAAACCATGCATATATTAAAACTAAGAATGCATATACATGTATTATGTAAGCATTATCAGGAACGGATCCGGAGGGGAAACTGACCACATGGAATAGTTGCCATGGATTAAACCTCAAAATGGGACAATGATGCAACCAACTTGAACTGGTCTTTATGGCTAATGTAAATTATTGAAATGTGTAACCACACGCGAACGTAATGACATTCAAAAATTCAGAAATTTCCTCAGCATAAAATTCATAAACAAAGAATGATCTTGGCAACTAATTTTGTTTTAACGATATCTGACCAACAACACACAGCTACATCAAAAGAGAAATTATTACATCACCAGTTGTCTATTTATATATGAATCACGCGCGACTTGCTTTGTGACCGCCGTTACTACACTAAGATTCATTGTGTTAATGATTACTTATTGTCACTTTCTCTGCAAGAGTTATTTCATTCTGAATCAAATGTCGTTTGTATACTTGGGTTCACAAAATTGACGTCGGCAAGAAATGTTAAAAGTTGAGCAGGCGGAATCGACCTGTGCCATAACCGCGTGTTATAATATACATATTTATTTCAGGTATATATGCCGGTCTTTGAAACACATGTATAGGCGTCCGTTTACCATATATGAAATAAATTTACCCTACAATTTATTCAACAGCATGGATCAATAAAGAGCGTTTAGTGTCCATATAATTGTAAGATTGATATAAACTATATACATTAAATATTTCGTGTATTTATTAATACTATAACACAATGAAAAGTTGTCCCGACATTCATAATAATTCCTTTGAAACAACCACCAAAACTAAATTATTGTAGTGGCTCCACAACGTTAATTTAACTCCTGAATTAATTGAATACGTGTCCAAGACCATTCATTTCAGATCGCTTTTTTAACCATGCAATGTGATCGCGTTTAAACTATGGGCATGTTACTTGTAGAATTTACTATCAACAATCCCAATCTATTCGCAACCGATGGTGCATGATCATGTTTTATTGGCTTGTATGAATTCAGTTCTTTCTCATAAAAAGCCGCTTTGACAAATGAGGCCGAAGTCATATATATATTCGGTAACATCTACAAGATGCCGACTCAGAGAGCGGTTTGAGTAATGAGCAATTATTTTACTCACAAATATACCCCCCGATCATGTCATGTATCGACGTGTTGGCAAAAGAACGATCCACAAGAAAATGATAAAATCCGTTGATACGTTCATCAACACCTCTTATGTGCTGACTCGATCGCGATGACTGAAGCCGATCTTCAACTTGCGAATATTTAAAATATAGTTAGTGTTTAACCTATTTCTCATCGGATTTTAACCTGCGATTTCTCAATTTCATACCACGAAATTAGTCAGTCATGATTCCAAAGTGAAATCCTTCATATATACAACGTTTCGTATATGGACAAATCAATTAGGAATTACAAAACAGTCGCAATCCACCATGCGTAACGTTACGTAACACGTTCGATACCGGTGGTCACTCCAGAGTCGGCTGTAGACTTTCTACAAATATTCACTATAGTGGAATGAGCTCACGGTTGCTAGGAGACAAGGCATCGGCAGAAATAGTTGAATTGATTTATCAGCGTTTGTGATTATGTTAGACGAAACACTCTCCTTGGTGCACTTTGCTAATACATATTGATAGTTTAAAAACTTTGATTTAAAAAAAATGAAAAAATAACCACCATTTTTGTTTAATTTGATATTTGAATGTTTTAAAACTTTTTAGATTGATCATTTTGCTCATTTTAACAATAAAAATTTAAATTAAAAAATTCAGAAATTTCCTCAGCATAAAATTCATAAACTTAGAAATTTTTCGCAACATGTATACTTTTGTCTGAGCTTTTATTCCTACATTTTTTGATCAATTTTTTTAAAACGTGGCACAGATATTTAGTACCATGGGAACTTGTGCACCTGCGATTATGACATCTGTCCGACATTTTTTGGTGGAGTTATCCCCCTTTTTAGACTTAGAAACTTTTTTTTGCAACATGCATAATTTTGTCCGAGCTTTTATTCCTACATTTTTCGGTCAATGTTTTTTAATCTTGGCACTGATATTTAGTACCATGGAACCTGTGCACCTGCGATTATGACGTCTGTCCGACATTTTTTGTGTGGAGTTATTCCCCTTTTTCGACTTAGAATTTTTTTCGCAACATACATAATTTTGTCCAAGCATCGACGTAATATAGATCGATGGTCCAAGCTTTTATTCCTACATTTTTCGGTCAATAGGTTTAAGATTAGGGTTATGGTTGTACACCTGCAATGGGAACTGTTATTTTATTATTTTAACTAAATGTTTACTGACATGTGAAACATCTTAGTATTTTAAAAACAGGGGGGTATCCGTAGTCCCATTGGGACAGTCACACCTCTAGTTTTGTTTGAACGATATCTGACCAACAACACACAGCTACATCAAAAGAGAAATTATTACGTCACCAGTTGTCTATTTATATGAATCACGCGCGACTTACTTTGTGGGATTTGTGACCGCTGTTACTACACTAATATTCATTGCGTTAATGATTACTTATTGTCACTTTCTCTGCAAGAGTTATTTCATTCTGAATCAAATGTCGTTTGTATACTTGGGTTCACAAAATTGACGTCGGCAAGAAATGTTAAAAGTTGAGCAGGCGGAATCGACCTGTGCCATAACCGCGTGTTATAATATACATAGGGGCCTAGTTATTTCAGGTATATATGCCAGTCTTTGAAACACATGTAGGCGTCCATTTACCATATATGAAATAAATTTACCCTACAATTTATTCAACAGCATGGATCAATAAAGAGCGTTTAGTGTCCATATAATTATATAAGATTGATATAAACTATATACATTAGATATTTCGTGTAGGCCTATTTATTAATACTATAATACCATGAACAGTTATCCCGACATAATTCCTTTGAAACAATCACCAAAACTAAATTATGGTAGTGGATCCCACAACGTTAATTTAACTCCTGAATTAATTGAATTAATTTCTTTCTCATCAAAAGCCGCTTCGACAAATTAGGCCGAAAGTCATATATATATGCAATTATTTTACTCACAAATATATACTCCTTGGTGCGCTTTGCTTATAAATATTGATAGTTTAAACACTTTAATTTTTAAAAAAATGAAAAAATAACCACTATTTTTGTTTAATTTGAACTTTGAATGTTTTTGCTCGATCTTTTTGCTCAATTTAACATCAAAATTTAAATTTAAAAAAATATATATATAATTGTTATATTGTTTTTAGATTGCTCAATTTAACATTTGACCAAACATATATTCATGAAATATCCGGAAACTTCGCCTTTTAATATTAGTTATAGTGGTGTTACAGTCTATATTGAACATATCGAAATATACAATTAATAACTGCGCTTCTGCGAAATAGAAAACATGAATATATTAAAACTAATAATGCATATACATGTATTATGTAAACATTATCAGGAACGGGTCTGGCGGGGAAACTGACCATATGGAAAATTTGACATGGATTAAACCTCAAAATGGGACAATGATGCAACCAACTTGAACTGATCTTTATGGCTGATGTAAATTATTGAAATGTATGACCACACGGGAAAGTAATGACATTAAAAAAATAAGAAATTTCCCCAGCATAAAATTCACAAACAGGAATATGATCGTGGCAACTCATTTTGTTTTAACGATATCTGACCAACAACACATCTGCATCAATAGAGAATTTTTTAAGTCACCGGTACTGTTGCAATCTATTTATATGAATCACGCGCGACAGACTTTGTGGGAATTTGTGACCGCGCTGTTACTAGTGAGATTCATTGCGTTAATGATTACTTATTGTCACTTTCTCTGCAAGAGTTATTTCATTCTGAATCAAAGGTCGTTCACAAAATTGACTCCGGCAAAAAATGTTAAAAGTTTATATAGGCGGAATCGACCTGTGCCATAACCGCGTGTTATAAATAGTTATTTCAAGTATATATGGCAGTCTTTGGAACACATGTAGGCGTCCAGTTACCCAATAGGAAATAAATTTACCCTACAATTTGTTCAACAGCATGGATCAATAAAGAGCGCTCATTTCTCATATAATTATAAGATTGATATAAACTATATACATTAAATATTTCGTATATTTATTAATACTAATACCATGAATAGTTATCCCGACATTCATAATAATTCCTTTGAAACAATCACGAAAAATAAATTATTGTAATGGCTTCCACAACGTTAATTTAACACCTGAATTAATTGAATAAAAACGCGGCCCAAGACAATTGCAGTTCGTTTTTTTTAACCATGCAATTTGATCGCGTTTAAACTATGGGCATGTTAGAATTTACTATAAACTTATTGAAATTGATAACCACAAAGGAACACAATGACATTATCGAAAAACAGATGTGTTCTGACCTTCCACACTTCCAACTGTGCATGATTTGCAACCGAGTGGCAGAGCATGGATTACGTAACGCCGTAATCTCTTTGATGTGCATGTATTAACATTGCGACTGCCTTCGCCGTGGCTTTCACCTTTCAGTTCGAGTGGACTTCCAGTCATCGATGACTATTAAAGTTGGGTCGGCAATTTCTTATTTGTGTTATCAGGTTACAAACAGGATAGTTATAACTTTAAATTTTTCGCATAGAAGTGAAACAAGCGGTCTTTATTTCTACCATATCAGGAATAGACTAACACGAACGCTCTTTTTGTTCCATGCCATGCACATGACTTGTTTGTGTGGGACCCATGCCAAACACCAAGTTTAAAGCTGTTTTTTTTTCATTACTTCTATGCCTCTTTTTTTGGGACATATGATGCGCGTATAAAGTTAATTCCAGTATTTATCGACCAATTTCGATATTGGGGAAAAATTCAAAAGCGAATAATATTAGGTGTATTTTGGAGCGCAAACCGCCACGTGGCTTGAATGTCAAGGGGGACATTTTCATCATGATCTCTTTCTGATTTAGAACCAATGTTATAGAGCCACGGCCCGTTTTCACATCGAATCAATTTCAATAAAAAAAAACTCGAAGCTTGCCTCTGCATGGTAGCTATACTAGCCTACTATATAATATAGTATTAAATATGTGTATACATACGAAACTACAACTAACGAAGGACAATTAGGATCAATTAGATTGACGTGGGAAAGTTTAATTTGTTCGCTTTTGGATCAACTTATGTTGAAAAATCACGTGCAAGAAAAACGGTGATAAAAATATATTAGCTGTTTTCCAACCGTCCAGGCGTCCACACAAACACTGTATTCTTATCACATAAGGAAATAACCTGCAGGATGTATTCAAAACTCTTCTCAGCGCAATTGTTCATTGATCAACAGACATGACATGAAAATTCCCAAATTTAGAGAAATATGTATGGTAGTTGCCTTTTTAAATGAAAATAATCATTTTATTTCACGAATCAAGAATTAAGTCTTCGCCCATGATCTTGAGATATCAGTGATATATGAACTGCACTTTTGAAAAATTATTTTGCAGGAGTTCTTGATAATTGAAAACAGTGAATTTTTAAATAGTGTACATTCCATAAAACTAAAGTAAATAAGATTATACCCAATGGTTCTTAAATATTGTGTCACTCACAATAATCGAATGTACCAAATTTCACGAAGAAATTCTTGACCGGCAGATTTTGAGAAAATCCATTTTGAAATACCAAAAATAGAGGATCCATTTTGAAATACCAGGTAATTTTTGACAAAACGTGCCTCTGACCCTTAACATACACTTTATTCGTATAAGCAAACAGAAATTAATTCTAGAATGTTTCAACAGCTCTGTGAATCTATTTTTTTTTCTTTTTGGCATGCCCAAATTCAAGGAAAGCAAACAGACAATTTAATGCGCCATCTGATCAGTGATCAATTAATTATTAAACATGTTGATACTGAAATAATTATGTGACAGCCGACAGCCGTGCAATAAGACGGGACGAGCTTGTGCATGTACCTCCAAAAAACCACAGCATAATGTCAACCTGTAATATATATAGCTCATCATGCATGCCCTTGACCTATTTTGTAATTACAGAACGAGCAGGATTACGCAACGTGCAATCGATCTCTTTGATATGCTTGTATAGATATTGCTTCTGCTTTCGCCTTCAGTTCGAGTGAATGGACTTTCAGTCAGCGACAACTCAAGTTGGGTCAGTTGCTGCCGTCAGCAGATTTTTTTGTGTAACTGTCATAATTAAACGGACATGCACCGTCTCATTCGAGCTTCCAAATTCCATCTACGTAATTTGGAATAAGATAGGTTGACAATTACACGAAATATTGACATTCCGGCTTCACGTGCTCCAACAACCATTCTCCAGCTGTTTTCAATTTTTCGCACGAATGAAACGCTCTTTATGTCTAACATATCGGAAATAGATCAACACGGAACGATCTTATATGTGTCATGCCGTGCAAACAGTGAAACTGCCTTCATATTCTTTTGGGACCCAACAAATATTAAGTTCTCATACTGGGTTGACATGCATACACATATGATGAATGCAAGGGCCCAAGTACCATGCATGCGCGAACAAGCAGACATTCACGAGACACACAACGTTCAACCTCAACGTTTTCCAATAGCGTTTGTACTCATTGACCAGATGTTTTTAAAATAATTAATTCCACTGCGAGGCGCTGTGGTTTCTGACAAACATCACATGGTATCATACTCGGTGTACCAAATTACTACGAATGTGTGTGGATATACCGAATGAATGAGGATTTATTCATTTTATTAAATACATTTATACATTATTAAATATAGTGGTTTGTCAAAAAGAAATGCACAATTAATACAAACCGGGCGGTGTCATGGCCATAAATGTTTTCCTGACAGCGCCCATAAGTATATAAGAATATATAACACTACTCTAAATGACTTTATTTTCGTGAGTCAATTTTCGTGGTTTATTGGTCAACTTAGAAATGCCGATGTATATGCTTCCTGATGTAAAGTTTACCATTCGTAGTTGAATAACATTCCGTAATAAAGCCGTTAAGCCGAGAAATAACGCTGCCAGTCAACCGATGTTCGTGTGACGACATTGTCGCAGACTTGTTTCCTCGCGTGTGCATGCATGGTCACTCCAGGCTAATTAGCACTCCCAATAAAGCCAATTTTGTTTGTTTTTTTAGTACTAATGTGATGTTCAGTAAAAATCCCAAAAATGGATCTGTTTCAAAAGATTTAATGAGGTCCGTTGATTCTCTAAAACTGATTAAATAAAGAGCGTTTGTTGTTGTCATTCCAAGTTACCAAATATATATGTTGTTAAAATTTATAATTCGTTATTTATTTTTTAACAATTTTCCTTCAAAAGAATATATTTGTTACCTTCAGAAAAATGCAAGACCCGATGTCTATCGTATACATGATATAGCTATGCCTTGTATATTGATTGCCTCCTACTTTCAGCGAACCCATGCAGTTTTATAGAGTAAAATAGCATATTTTGAATGAGCTATCCAATCACAAATTAACACACGCACAAAAACAAAAACAATTAATTGAAATTAATAAAGAGTGTTTTCATATATGAAACTTATAAAGAGCGTTATTATTAATCCATGCACCTGAAAATGAGGTTAACATGACCATTCGACACAGATACATTTCATTTTCGTCGGCACGATGACAAGTCCGAGGTGTGAATAAGGAATTAATTGTCCGTGGTATCGGCTGTCTGGGGGTTAATTAATCCCAACACACAATAATTCTTTCGCTACTAAAGTCTTTTTTTACCCAGTATTTCCCATCAAATATGCATGCGCCATATATAACTGTAATAGGGGGTCTGAATTCTGGCTAACTTAGACACAGGTGAGTTTTGGCATTCGCCACGATGACGTCACAGCGTACAACTCAGAAGAGTGCATGACCGTTCACATCAAAACAAGAACGAAATGTTTAATTACAAATAAAAACAATTAAAATATTAATATAAATTGTTACTAGTGTAAATATCCCTATCCAATTAATAAAATACAAGAATTCTACGCGAAACCTCCGTTTGGGGAAGGGATTTTGATGTTATACCACATTATCTTGAACTCAATTGTAGAGACAGGGCATGACCCAACACGTGTTTACTGTCTGCAAATTTGTTTATGTCGGCTTTTGATAAGAGTTCATTGAGGTCACTGACTGACCTGATTATCAGTTTGAATATTGGTGATTAGCGGTCACTACGTTGGATAGTAGTTGTTAATTTGTGAACAATGAGATGTTGTAATTGGTCTCGTCAGGCTATTTCACATAAGTATTTAAATTCACTCATATATAATAACTGAAGCGTGGTGAATGCAGTAAACTGCGTAATTAGGGTACAAGACGTTTCGTACCGTGGTCGTTTCGTCCCTCTCTGACAATTAGTGAATACTGGTCATGCAATCGCCATGACGCACGCTTTTTCCGTGCCTTTGTAGTACCGATAACCAGCAATTGGGGGGGGGGGGGGGGGGTATTGCCTGGCACTGCTGTATTGACAGTACTTTAATGGAATTTGGGTTACTATTAACTCGATAACGGGAATAATAACTCCGGCAACTTGGAATATTATATATATTTTTTATTCATGATAAGAAATGTCGACACTTACCTCGAAATCTCCCTCGACAAAAACAATGCCGACGCAAAATCGTAATCTCCTCGGCAGTGCCGAACTTCCGCGAAAAGTACCTGATCGACCCTAACGGCACACGCAGAACAAATCTAACAACAGATATACCAGATAAGTCATTTTATTGTAGTTAAATAACGATTAGGTGTATACAACTTCAGTTTTCTATCGCCGCCGCGTGCAACCAAGAAGTTATTATAAGACATCGCGGTCATGAAATTCGTTACGACGTAAGTCAACCGCGGTCATGAAATGCCTTACCCCATGACACCGCGGTCGATACCACCGCGGTACCAAAAATCTGACCGCCTGGCCGCGTTATTACACCGCGGTCAGGCGTTATTACACCGCGGTCAGGCGTTATTACACCGCGGTAATGCGGTATTACACCTTTGTTAAGGAGGGTCGATTAATTAGAGCATAGCTGTATATTAAATAAACATTTTGGGCTCCAACATGTTGTGTCCAAATCCGATCAACATCTTTATACAGCATATGTTATCCGGGAAATGGTATATGGTTGACCATTTAGCTTTCATGACAACTCAATTGATCCGATGGACAGGCCCAAGTTGGGATACTATACATAGTTCCTGTAATCCCGTTTGCGTATGCACCATTCCCAAGTCATGATGCGCAATTTTGATATCATGTGTGCCTGCTGTGCGTGGCAGGGTGAAGCGTACATGCGCAGACGAGTTTCCGTTTGCAAGGACTCGAATCAGACTCCATTGACTCCAGACTGCTTACTTTCACGAACTTCACGCATAGTGGCAGTGTCACAAAATATGAAATGATGTCGTGCCATTCTCATATATTAAACTGTTTAAAACTGTGATTAAATACTGTTCATATCATGTCTTAGAAATTAAGTTTCTCCTTCGTAATCTGAGTTATCTCACTGACGTTACAAAATCATCAGACATTTGCCCCCATTTTTGCTTGTACCTCCCACTGATCGGTACCGCCAATCTACTAAAGTGTTGAAAAGATTTGATTTGAGATTCGATTCGATTTATCATGATTCGATTCGAGATTCGATTCGATGTTGAAATTGCTGATTCGTCGGGCCCTACCTGAAATACAAGCAGAAACAACTGGACAGTTTCCAATCCCATATCCTGGATAGCAACAAGCTTTATCATGTATGGGAACAGTGATGCGGCTTTCAATGAAGTGTCAACTAATGTCTTTATTTTCCATTCAAGAGTTACTCGCCTTCGTTTAAATGTAGCTTTTTTGTCCGTCCATACAAATATCTCAGTCACAAGTTATTTGGTATGAATTTGGTATGAATGTTCACCATAATGAGAACTTCCAAAGAAGTTTTATTTTGTTTTTTTTGGCATTCTTCATTCTATCGTTGTTTCTCTTTGTTTATATAGAAATGTTAATATTGTTCTGTCTGCATGAATATCTCAACCATGGGTCATCAGATCTCAATGGAATTGGATGGAGATTTTCAATTCAAGGACAGCTTTAAAAAAAAAAAGATGTTGATATGATCAAAAATTGTTACAGATCTACTTGGGGTATGCCCACTCAGGTTGGTATGCCATCTGGAGTTATGCATCGGGCGACATCCCAGCTCTTGTTATTTTCCTGGTTTTAAGCTACTCTCTTTTTTTTCAGTCCAAATAAGATGTCTGAGAGTGTTGAATCGACTCGGATCGATGATGAACACAGACTGATCGCTCGATATGCTGCAAGATTAGCTGCTGATGCTCAAAATGCTGTGAGTATACAAGATCTCTTACCAGATCAGTAATATTGTTGTCTTTCATGGTCCAGTATCTCTACTACAGTAATGCCCTAATTAAACGACGCCACGTCAAAGCTTTGAGTAGTCGATTCAATTTGAAATAGCCTAGAAGCTCTATTGTATTTAATACTCAACTTGGGGGGGGGGGGGGGGGTTCCAAAATTTATCAATCATTGGAAATTATGACATTTTGACAATCGCCCCTCTCATTAGTTAGGACTGGCATTCCCATTGCCTGAAGAATAGCTAAAAACAGCCAGGAGGTTAGTGGGTAGGCATATACCCATGTGAAGTGATCATGTTAAGAAATCACCACTCCAAAAAGGCACAATTTAAGACATACTTACCCCAAGGGAAAAGTTTGAATCATTGATGGAAATTACTAAAATACAAACGTGGTCAAAAACAGCAATGCAACACCATTTATCAGAGTAAACATGGGAGCTATCCTCTGCTCAATGTGTCAAAATAATATTTATTTATTTTGCATGTGTCCTTAAGTAATTACAAAATGAAAGAAAGAGGTTTACTTGCCACCCGTAGTCTAATGTGAAACATATGCTATACATTGTTGCAAGCTGTATATTAATATAGAGTTGTCTTTCTTCCATTGGTGTGCATAACACAAAGTACCTGGTTGACAACCTTACTCAATGAAATGTATGTTAAATATTTCTGTAAATTAAACTTAGAGTCGTCCATCTTCAGTTGTCGTTGAATGATGAATACTAATAAAACATCGTCTATGACATACCAGTCAAACATTTTCAACAGTGACTGAGTACAGGGTTCAATATCGCATTTCCATTTATAAGAGGACGAGTTTGTCAACCATAATGTTAGCGACATCTTGTAAGCATAGCATATACTGATTTCAATGTTAGTTTCCATATATAGTAGGCCTACTATAGGAGACTGTGCGTCTGTGAAATGAATCCATTCTCGATGCCAAAGCTCTCTATAATTAAACATAAACCATTTACCTTCATAAATACACTAAGTTTCTTCCCTTTATCTGTTTTTAATTACCAACAAACTATTCTCAGTTACTCTAATGACACATGAAACTAATAACCTCATGCTCATCATCAACCGGCCATCGGTCTATACAGACACTGATGATTGGGCAGATGCAACAAGGTACGTGGTTCAAACTTTGCATCAGAGCTACAATAGGCACGTTTATCATCTTGTAAAATGAGCCCTGTTTTGATAACCAATTGTGTTTATTGGCATTGCTAGTATTATGACCATGGTGTATACATAGGGGAACTAGAAAGCCGAGTGGTTAGCTTTGACATATAATGATGTCAACACAGTATTGTGAGTTTGCCTCCCGCCGGCGAAAAATTGCATTTATCCAAACATTTGCTTGTAAGGATTAAGCAATGTGTGCCTACAGAGTTATACCCTGTTCAAATCTGGATCCAAGTTGTGACCCTTGAGCAAGGTCACTTGTCCTGTGATGACTTCCTTGTACCTAGTTGCGAAACAGATACCTATCATGTTGGGCATGTGTAAGTTTGTGCGGAGGTATGGTTTATGTGCATGTGCATGTCTCACCGCGCTATTTAAGTGCCTTTAAAATGGCTGCATAAGTCTCGTCATTGCTCAACAACAGAGGTACAGTAATGCCCTAAATAATAGACTCCTTAACCACAGCAGAATTATGGGTAACTTTTCAGGATTTGGTCGGAAATATGGCTTGTTGCCATTCATGGGAAAGCTCTCAGGAGTCGATTATTTAGGGCATTACTGTAATTATGTAAATGTTAAAAAAGCGCTTAGAGACTCATGTGATTAAGTGCTTTATAAAAACTATCCAATTTTATTGTATATATTCCAATATTTTAGGAAGATCGTCATGTGACTATTCCTGTAATAACGGTTAGTATAGGTTTGCTGTGTGGACTCAATTATTCTATAGTATTCTCCTGTATTAGTATTAGTTAACTACTAATTCTAACATTAGAACCTATATAAAGGACCAAAAAAAGTATATTGGGTCATCAACATATGCATGCATATATGTCAAAGTCTGACAAAATAGATAATCCCCAACAATATGTACTACACCGCTTTATACATTGTGTTCCTTGAGTGCTATACTTCTGCTATCGTATGAGTGCCTTAATGTTATGTTAAGTCCTTATTTAACATCCATTTTACATTCTCCGCTAATAGCTCTGTGAAAAGCAGTTACAATGAATAGGATATTCCAAAAAATGAGCCTGGGATGTATTAAGATGGAGTAACAAGAAAACATTGATTGTACTTTGTAACAATATCCATTTTGAAGGTATTTTCATCCCAATTCTTTTACATTGAAGTGATTATAAACAAGTTACTGTATACAACACCACACTGAATTCACCCGACTGAGAACAATAAACTCTTTCCACCAGTGTAAACATCATCTTCTCCAAAACCGCAAATCCAAATAGAGTAAAATTTGGTGTGGAAGGCCCCAAGGAGACTATGATTCAGATTTGTTCAAATGAGGTATCAGGTCAAATAGTGACACAACTCTTTCCTTTTATAGTAATTCTTAAAATATTTTCTCAAGAACCATCAGGACCTATTTAGGCATATTCAGATATATTTGGTGTGGAGGGTTCTTGGGTGACAGAGATCCAGATTTGTTAAAATTTGGTTGACATGTTATAACAAAAGGCTTGAATTAGAGGACTTAACAAATTTCTCTTCAATGAAATCACTGAGTCATCCCCCCCAATGGCCCATTCCCACACCCTGTCCCCCTAACCATCCCCACCCACCTCTTCCACCAGAAGGTTTTTCCCTTTAAGTCAATAAGTTTTAGCCTGCTTGAGTTAATTGCCTGTAAACATGCCATCATGTCAGATTTGATTTTATCTGACATCCAAAACAACCCCAGCAATGTACAGTAGCTGGAGTATGTGTTTATTAAATTAAACAAGGTATACCCATCATATGTGCTGTTCCAGTATTGTTTTGTTAACCACCACTTAGCCAGGTCAACTTATTATTGAGTTTCGCCATCATAGCTGCTTTAAAAAGAATGGCAAGTGATGTTTTTCGCATTTTCAATTCTAGTGGTATCCTTTGTTTAACTGAAATAATGGTTTTTTGTCCACAAACCACTTGTTATGGGATTTGAATGAAATTTGGCATGGAATCTATGGACTGTTGCCATCATAACTGCTTTCAAAAGAGGGGCAAATGATGTTTGTGTTTTTCACTCTAGAGTTATCCTTCTTTGTTCATCTGGAAATAGTGATTATTTGTCCACCCAGGAAGATATCTCAGCCATGGGTTTTCTGATCTGGATGAAATTTGGTATGGAGGTTAACCCATTATGACTGCTTTCAAAAGAACGTCCAAATGACATTGTTTACATTTTCCGTTCTAGAGTCAAATATCCTTCTTTGTTTATTTTAAATTTAGTTTCCGTCCAGCCCATATTTCACTTTGGCATCATGGAATAATTTGAATCAAACAGATTTAACACTTCTCCTTTCAATGATTTCACTTCTAAAACAGACCATCTGAAGTAACCAGATCAATGGATCCTATAGGTCCTTGGATGATAGGATTTATATTGATTCAGATAGATTTTATATTGGTTCAGATAAATTTAACAATCCCCCAATCACTCCACAAGAGAAACTATTTGTGCTGTTGAATCCAAGTTTGGTATATACAGATTCCTAGGATTATAGTTTTGATATTTCAGACAATTGCATTAACATAGGCCAATACGGCTCAATACATAGTGTTATAATATTATGTATATATAAGCTATAAACCCTTTCTGTCTATGTAATGAGGTTTATATCCATGATGCCGAGAACATTAATGAAGCCATCTCAGGCGAGCCATGCTGATTGACACTTCTGGTTGGCCCTTCCCCTCCCTAAAATTTGTTGCTACCTTTAGGGAACTTAGGTATCACTTGTTTTGGTCTTCAGAGTCAGTCTTTTCAGTCTATTCAGTCATGTGAGTGACTCAACAGTCGTTGACTCTCTTGTTAATTAAGATCTATCAGATAATCTTAAAAAGATCTATATGCAGTAATGCCCTAAATAATCGACTCCTTAACCACAGCAGAATTATGGGTAACTTTTCAGGATTTAGTCGGAAATATGGCTTGTTGCCATTCATCGGAAAGCTCACACTGAAAGCTTTCCAATGAATGACAACAAGCCATATATTTGACTAAATCCTGAAAAGTTACCCATAATTCTGCTGTGGTTAAGGAGTCGTTTATTTGGGGCATTACAAGAGCTGACTGTTGACCCTTTCTGTACTAAATTCTCATTGACATGTAGTTATCCCTGAGAATATGCACAGATCCACCAAAGAATATGAATCCTTCTCCACTTGTAATATCTTTTTGATGGTCTATCGTCTTGCCTATTTTCCTGGACACCCATGCAAATGAATAATAAACCATTCCAATGTATGCTTTTATAACTGATTGGAAGAATCCATTTAGTATGGAAAGGGTTAATATCTACTGAAAGACAGTGTTAAGAATCACTATAAGTGACATCTTGACATAACAATGAAATTATGTATTTGCTCCTCAGGCACATTGGCAAAATGTTTGTTGAAGCTTTTACTAATAAACTTTTGTTATATTTATACTCCAGTATTCCCCCTTCTAAGATTTGATTATTCAACATAATAAGCTATAATATCTTAGACAAGCGCATAGCTTACTACATACCTATACCAGTGTAGGTCCTATAGTCCATACTATATTCCAATGTAACTTCCTTATCCCACTTCACTGTATATTAATGCCCTAAATAATCAACTCCTTAACCACAGCAGAGTTATGGGTAACTTTTCAGGATTTAGTTGGAAATATGGCTTGTTGCCATTCATCAGAAAGCTCTCACTGAGAGCTTCCCGATGAATGGCAACAAGCCATATTTCCGACTAAATCCTGAAAAATTACCTATAACTCTGCTGTGGTTAAGGAGTCAATTATTTAGGGCATTACTGTAGCTCCATTATAGCCTACCTAGATTGCACTCTAGTTTCATATGACGTCTGAAACATTCCATAGCGTTCTCTTTCTCAGTACCTTTTAGATTGTTTATATTCTTCTATTTGTGCTACTAGTATAGAGATTGCATAATCATTTTGAATCCAGTGGACAACTACATGTATGTCTGTCTGTACATCCATCCATCTGTGTAAATGTTTCATCTTGTAACTCTGGTGCAGATCATCACTTTCGGTTGTCCTTCAGTATGGTGCTAGGCAAGCCTTAAAATAATTTTTATTCGAGTTTCTGACATTTTGTCAGGCACCAATGGACATGATTTGACATTTCAAATGTATGCCTGACATGTCTTTTTTAATCACCCGAAATAATGCAAAGTGAAACTAATAATGGTGTATTATCCCCCATTTATGTTCCTCTCTCAATTGTCACTTTTTTAGCTCACCTGAGACGAAGTCTCCAGTGGAGCTATCGTCATCACTCCTCGTCTATCCGTCCGTCCATCAACAATTCTTTGAACATCTTCTCCAGATCCATGGGCCCATATGGGTTCATATTTGGTGTGGATGTTCCCTAGGTGACTCACATTCAGATTTGTTCAATTGAAGTCACCAGGTCAAACAGTTGCGAAGCTAGGACCGTAACTCTTTCCCACCATAGTAATTCTTAAAACAACTTCTTCTCAAATTCCATTGGGCCGAATGGGTTTATATTTGGTATAAAGGGTCCTTGTGTGACTATGGTTGAGATTTGTTCAAATGAGGTCACTGTGTCGAATGTGGGTGGAGCCAGTGACATAACTAAAAAAAAAAAAAAATTCAGATTGAACTCCTTGCTCAATTTAACAAAACAAAACAAAATTGTTTTTTTGTTTTTTGTTAAACATGTTATAAAATTTGAAAAAACTGACACCATTAAAACATCCGCAGAGTTATGAAACTTTAATCTTTGATGAAATCACGGAAACTATCCATCACCCCCTCCCTACATGACAGCCCCTCCACCCATATCATATCACAACTTACCTCTCTCACCAGAAGCAAAGATATATTATCTACCAGAGGACTCAGTAGCTTCAGAGAGTCATTGTCATTAATTGAGTTCAGAATAACAGATGTCATGTAAACAACTACACTAGCACTGCTGTTTGTTGACATCAAATTAAACAAAAATTCTGCTCCCAAGCCTGATTTTAGTGTGTCTGACATTTGCAGAATGAGGTCCCCAGAGGGTGATTTTAGTGATGCTACCCCGTACAGCAGGCTAGCATCACCAAATTCACCTTCCAGGGACCTCATTCTGCTTAGGCCTCATCTTATGGGAAGTATCTAGAGTATAAAATTAACATATTTTAGTTACTTTTTCCCTTCTGTTCAGTTTCTATATCCCCTAATTTGCAGAAGTTAAAATGCACAATCGAGGTGCTCAATGGGGGTACATCATCAAATTCAACTGGAGGACTTCAACCTGTTCCTAGGTTTCCCATGGCAGTTGAGGCCTAATCAGAATGCAGTCCCCAGAGGGCGAATTTGGTGATGCTAGCCTGCCTTGCGGCATAGCATCATTAAATTCACCTTCTGCAAATGTCAGACACACTAAATTCAGACTTGGCTGTTCCAATATTATTTTCTTAACCACCATTTTCCAGGTGAAATCATACCCTGATTTTCAAAGAAAAATTAGGGGGTATGTTGGATTGAATTTGTCTGTTTGTCTGTATGGAGGGTCATTGGGTTCAGATTTGTTCAAATAGGGTAATTTTTTAGGAAACTTTTGAGGGAAATCAATTCACTTCAACTCTTAAATCTACCCTTTGAAATTACTAGATGAACGGATCTCATAGATGGGGATTCACATTTGTTCAAATAGGGGCAGAGATAAGAGATTTAAATCTCCCCCACCCTCCCTACCAGTATCTATTCTGTTTGGGACTGGTATAATAATATTGATTTCTGTGCTGCCTGATGGGAGCAATGTTTGAGGTAATGGGGAGGGAGTGTAGAGGGGGTGGAGTTTTGACCCCCTACTTTAGTCAAATTTTCAACAGTTGAAAATTTCATGCCTGATACAACATTAGTTGAAGATTAGATTTTCACACCAAAAATAGGTTAGAATTGTTCTCATAGTTTGATTTGATTTTCCAACCAGTATGTTTTTAAACCAACAGTTCATATGTTCCTACCTCAGGTTAAACTGTTGGACCGAATTAGCTACAAATTTTAACTTTATGGGGGATGTCAGGTTGGTAATTTTCAAAATTTGAGAGCTTGAAGTGCCGGCAACAGTTGTAAAATCAACCTAAGGGGGATGTGCTAAAGGATTTTTGTGAACTTAGTACTGTGGTATGGTTGTCTTCTATAAAGAGGGTAAGAGTTTTGTCATTTGTCAGTGGTGTGCAATTCAAATTTCAAGGTGAACAGCCCTGCTCATCTGAGAACCTCCAGCTATGTCCATGTTTAGAACTACTTGTCTTAAGTGACTGTTGTATAGTCTTCAGTCCCAGTCTTCTCAGTCTTTACAGTCTGGTGAGCGACCCACAGTCATTGACTGTCTTGTTACAATAAATAATGCAAATTTGCCCACGCTCAATTGCACATAGTGTACGAGGGCCACGGGTACCCTTGAGGTACCCATACACCACTCCCCTAAGTGGAAAAAAAGAAATTCCTCGGCAAAATTTGGGACCCACTCCCCCCTTATACCAAATTTGACACTTTCAAATGCTTTTTTACTAATTTTTTATTGGGAATGTATTCCTTGTTTCCAATCCTGTTCCACTATCTATATTACAAGTCATTAAAGTTGACTAAATATATGTGCTATCCTACCATACCATTTAGTCTTCACCATTATTATTGACTAATGATAAAAATAAATGGCGTGAAACAATTCTATCCCAATCTGCTTCAATTATATTAATATAGGTAAGGTACTTTATTCTCTGAAACAAACTATGCATAAACCTGCCTAAACACCAAATCTAACCTCATGCAACATAATTTTGAGCATGCTATTGTTGTAAAATCCAGTGTTAAAACCATGTGACTTCCAGGTCCATGCATATTGTGTAGCAATGTGGTGACTGATCGGGGGTCCATGGCCAGTCAGTATGCTAGAAACTATGGTTTGATGTCTGGAAGGATGAGATAGCACTATGTGGGTTACTGTTTATCTATTGCGCATGTCGCTCACACAGGGCTAATTGTTCTACAGGGCTAAAGCCATATTATACCAATGGCATTCCATGACAATTACAACTGAGAAAAAGAAAACGTTAGGAAACCTTATGAAACCTATCTATTATACAGGTATCACTTCGAATCATGCATCTTTTGCAGCCAAATATACTAGTAACTTACTCAATTAAACCTTTGCTCTTACTGGCTCATATTTGAACTTTCATCTGCCGGACAATCATCCCATGAATACTGAAATATAGTCGATTTGTTTCGGGAGATTTGTATTCAGTTTTATAGGCAAACATACTTTATCAAATGATTTAGCAAACACAAACTTGGCTACTTCGAGTTATGTCTGCCAGAAAGCATGTGTTTTAACCGGTATTGGAACCTCCAACCATATATAGGCCCCCTACAAGGATCTAAATGTGTTCTAAATGATATATGTATTTAGATATAAAGAGTCTATATAAGGTTAATATTAGACAAACATGAGTAAATTTCAGTGTAGGAAAAAATTTGCATTACTCATTTTTTTCCTACAGCCCTGACATACGCACCACCCCCACCTTGTGTCTGGAATAAATCAGCATACCCCTCCCCCTACGCATTACCAGTAATATTTTCCTTATTTCCGACAGTTTTAAAGCAGAGCCGGACAACCCATAAAAATGTGAATCCGGTGTCGGACATTTGTCCGTGTCCGTCCACTTATTTTAAGGCTTGATACTAGGCCAGGAAAAGATACTCACACACTTTAGGTTTTTGTCAATTCATTCTCACCTGAGTTACAGCTCTTAACCCTTTGAGTGCCAGGTCGATTTTTGTATCAACCCATATACCCTGTGCCAATGCATTCTCTTATATATGCGAGTCGACCACAATTTTAATAATTTATTTTTATATTCTTTAACAGACTTATATTGTAGGTTTAGGGCCGATGAGATCGGCCCCTGGCACTCAAAGGGTTAATATAGAAATTTAAAAACTCAGTCTATACAATATTTTGCGATGTAAGTTCTTTTATCCACCTCCTACCCCTCTCTACTATACATATAAAGCCCATCAGATAAACCACGCCTCTATCCGTCTACTAGACATATAAAGCACCCTCTACTAGACAGATAAACTTAATAATATGCGAGGGAGAAAGGTTACAAGAACTTGGACCAGCTAACCTCCAGCAGTTCGTGAGTGACGTCACTGGGTCGTAACAACGTTATGGAGCATCATTAGAACGACCATGCTGGTGTCCGTTGTTAGCGACAGCGTCCTTAGAAACGTCAACATCCACAAAGTATTTTTGTGCAATCGGTAGCGACAACTTTCTAAAAGATCAAACGATGCGCCCCAAAATGCACTCAAATAGAATTTTTCAATGTTCAGTTAGTGAAGTCTATAACTTGATTAATAAGCAATTGGCAGTTTGTTACTGTAAAGTATGCGATGTTCTTCCGTGAGCTGGTGCATTTGCACTGCCGATCTTGGGGCTGGTGCTACTGCTAAAGTTCAGACTTTCAATTCATTTAATAAGTTTCAAGCACACACACCCAAATTCACAAGACTGCTATACTCGTACACTTCAGTTTTAGATTTGAACGTTACGCGAATCATTTAGATTTTATTAGAAATTACACCATGCTATGATATTTATTTAGAAATTGTAAAGCGGACTATTTCGCGGTGCAGTCGCATGAATACAAAACTGTTGCATAATTAATTAGTCTCTACTATACAGATAAAGTCGCTAAGTAGGTCATCGCTTCTCTATAAGGAGCCTATGAATTTTGCGAATTTTTTTGAAAAAAATTGCGATAAAATACATTTAAATTTGTTCGGTGGATAAACAGAACACCCGCACAGTGTAGCTGAATAGAGAATTTATTTTTACTCGTATGTGGGCATCTATTTGGCTCGCCTAGAGGCTCGCCAAATAGATGCCCACATACTCGCAAAAATAATTTCTTTATTCAGCTACACTATGCGGATATTCTCTATGTAAGTATTGTATGCTATTAGGAATGCTTAAACGGATATGACTCATATATAAGAGAATACATTGGCATAACAATATTTACCTTGACCTTGTATGCCAGTGCATTCTGTTATATATTCGAGGCTCCCTATGTGAGACTCGCATATATAAGAGAATGCACTGGCACAGGATATTTAGTGCTATGCCAGCGCACCTCCAGTCATGAACGGGTAATAGCAGTGAATTCAAATGTTTTGGCTCTTAGATGCATGTCTCCCCCATTAGTTCGTTGATAATTTAAGATTTATTTAGCAGACAGAAAATTGGTCTTGTGACGGATGAAATTCAATGAGTTGATAAATAAAATAACTCTTGTAGATATTGCCTCCACCTATCTTGTTTTTCGACACATTATTAGAGTATTTCCCCTTGAACTGATATAATTCTTGTTATATGTCACTTGCCTCAAGCCATCACTTTTCTACACCAGCTTGCTCTGAAAATCAATAATACTGATTGAACTGTTTCATTCAGTAAGACTGGCATTTTATCTAACCACCATTGACAAAATAAGCCTGTTTTGTGTGTTGACAAGCAGTGAATCGTAAATATTCGATAAATGGGAGATTGCTTAATAATATTTATGTGATGTCACTATTTATTAATGTTTACCGTATACGCAATGTTCTAATTTTCTGCCCCATTAGACTTAATTCGTTTATCTGTGTCCACCTGTCATGTTATATATACAATGTTTCATAGCTTGACATGAAGCATTCTAAACACTTTTACCAATATTCATCAAGCTTAATGCTACAGGTGCGCACAAACTAATATCCCAGATTCCTACAGCATGTATAATTATCATCTGTGGGTACATGCAGTACTGCACTATAACAGAAGAGTATTCAGTTGTTCGCGCATCTGATATTTTAAAATTAGACGTTGAGATAAGGCACCATATAAAAGGTCACGTGTCTAGCTGACATACAAAATGTCTCTTGTGAAAATCATGTCCTAGAATGTAGCCAATGAACACAAATTGTGTATATTTGAAATCAAAACCAACCAAAGGACATTTTTTAGCTCAACTTGATGAAGTTTGAGCTATTGCCATTGGTTGGCATCCATCGTCCGTCCGTCCATCCATGCATGCGTCCGTCAACAATTTTCTTTGGCACACCCTACATGCCACATCCCTGATCCAATCGTCACCATTCTTCACATTGGTTTGTGCTCATTTATACCCGAAGAAGGTTGTATTCCTGATAGCATTTGCAAGAGAAATAATTTATTGGTCGTCAAAGGTGTTTACAGTTAATCTATCTTTTCCCTACCAAATTGAACCTATAGAGCTTCATGAAAGATCATTATCATAATTAACAGTTGCACATGAAACTCTATAAAACTCAGAAAAGTGTGGCCAATGACTTTCTCTTACTGACAATTATAACCTGTGAGCATGAAGAAGCCTGAATTCAGTATGTCTGACATTTGCAGAATGAGGTCTCCAGAGGGTGAATTTAGTGACACTATCCCACACGGCAGGCTGGCATCACCAAATTCACCCTCTGTGGACCCCATTCTGCTTTAGGCCGCATCTTCTGGGAAGTATCTATAGTGTCAAATTAATATTGTTTTTAGTTACTTTTTCCCCTTCTGTTGAATTTCTACATACCCTAATTTGCAGAAGATAAAACGAATAACTGAGAAGACTATTAAATGGTGAACATCACCAACTTGAAATGAGGAACTTCAATCTGATCCAAGGTCTCCCATAGCATTTGAGACCTAAGCAGAATGAGGTTCCCAGAGGGTGAATTTGGTGATGCTAGACATGGCTAGTCTGGCGTGCAGGATAGAGTCATTAAATGCACCATCTGGGGGTCCTCATTCTGCAAATGTCAGACACACTAATTTCCGGCTTGAGCATGAAAGACAAATACTAATGAAAACCAGCCGACCATTTATAATGAAAGTATTTACTGAAGTTTGCTGAAAGGGCCCAGTTATTCATATAAATCATTATGGCCGCTTTTCTGATAGAGTTCTTCACAGCAGTTTTTATGTTTACCCATACCATAGTATGGTAAACATAGTGTCGCTGTCCCGATTGACCACTCGTCGTTAGTCCGTCCGTCTGTCTGTCTGTCTGGCTGGCTGTCTGACTGTAGACACTTTACGCATGGTGCGATAACTCGAACATTTTATATCTGATCGGAACCAAATTTTGTAATTGAATTTCTCAGCATAAAAGACAGATCGAGTTCGAATATGGGTTCGATCCAAGTTTTTATTACGGAGTTATGGCCCTTTTTCGACTTAGAATTCATGCATGCTACCATAACTCAAAAAAAAATTATCTGTTCAGAATCAAATTTGGTATGCAAGTTTCTCGGACCAAAATACAGATCGAGTTTGAATATGGGTTTGATCCGATATTTTTTAAAGGAGTTATGGCCCTTTGATATAGAATTTCTGCATATTTTGATATTTTTCAACTGATAGGAACCAAATTTGGTATGCGAGTTTATCAACTCAAAATACAGATCTAGTTTGAATATAGGTCAGATCCTGTTTTTTATACCAGAATTATGGCCCCTTTTAACTAAGAATTGAACAGATTTGAGATTTGCTTACAAGAAATAACTGTGGCAGCTTCCAACTGAGGTATCAGTAAAGAGAGACTAGAGATAATCTTTATTATTGATACCTGGTAATGAAATCTGATACTCACTGCTGCACTTTAATAGCTATCTGTTGTTTATTGAATTTCCATAGTGTGTGGACAGTGACTTCTCAGGATTTATCAACTCCAACATAGCTCTCTGGTCTTGCATGGATTTTGGGATTAATATTAACCCATTCCATAGACACATGATATCTGATAGGCAGATATTAAATTATATCTTTCACTTTGAGCCAGGTTCAGTAAGGATTTCTAAAAACATTAGAGGAAATGTCTTATTTTGAAATTCCCTCTATTGCATTTGGGGTGCAGGATAATAATTATGTTGCTTGTATTCTTGAGACTGACTTATTGTGTGGGCTTCTAAATCCATATACATGCATTTATAGACTATTTTGATCAGTTCATTCGTGTGATTAAGATCAACCCCTTGCTATCTCATTTAATAACTCAAATATTTGTCATTGATTATATTATATTTCAAGTCATAGTTTATGATAACACACCCCTAACCTGTACAGAGAGGGTCATTTGGTTTAATTGCTTTAAAATATTATCAAAATTAACCCACCCATTCCATAGACATACAGTATGCTATCCAATGTAATAAATCTAATATCTTCAATCTCATATCCCTGGTGACCTCTAGTTATCTCATAATTATGCATTAAAGTATGTTATATCCAATCATTATCAATCATATTTTACGAAATTTTTAAAATAGTTTATCTTTAACTGTTATGTATGGTTCTTCTGCCTGACTATGGACTGAGCTCTATAAGACTATATATCTATTTTAAACTGACTTAATAGGTTGGAATCAAATGCCTTATCCATGTTCATATGGAAGGTGCCCAATAAGTCTTATGCTACTTGTGAACTTAAAGGTACTCAATCCGATTTGATGGTTCCCATATCATCAGATTCCAACAACAACAGTTTTTTTGAAATTCCGCTTCTGTTATCAGAGTCAATTAGTTGCCCAAAAATAATGCTAACCACAGTCCACTAGTATAAAATTGCCCAAAATCTGTTATTTATCAACATTTTGTACAATGAAATTTTGCTACTTTGTCATATATCTGACACAAAAAAAACACTTGATTTTAGAGTTATCCATCTTCATCAACTTTCATACGGCCACTAAATATTCCAGGTGGTTAAAGATAATAGATTTTAAAAATTGATATCTGCTTATTCTGAGCTTTGAGGAATGGGTTCCTCGATTTGAATAAAATATTTTTTACCCCCGAAGCCAAATAAAACGCAACTGAGGGGTGCTTAATCGGATCAAGTAGCTTTAATAGTAAGATGTGAATTGTTGAAAAGGTTGGTGTAAGGATTTATGAAAATAGCTAATCGTTATCGCCAAGGTATGGATTAAGCATCTGCCGATCGTGATCGGCCTCTCGTTTAATAATTACCATTTTACATGTTGATGGAACATACTACCCTCCCCTGCTCTGCCTCTTTTGAGATTTATAGATGGATTTTTTTTTAAATGCTGTTCCCGTAAAAAGTCGCAATATTAATTATCAAATTAAACCGTTCGCAATTTAATTTATCCATGCTGGCATTAAATTGACTTTCCATGCTGGGATTAAATTTACTTTTTATACGCCCTTTTTGAAAAAAGGTCGTATTATGTTATCAGTCTGTCCATCCGTCTGTCTGTCCGTCCGTCCGTCCGTCAAACTTTTTTTAAACATCTTCTCCTCTGAAACCATCATACCGAATTGGTTCATATTTGGTGTGGATGTTTCCTAGGTGACTCTCATTCAGATTTGTTCAAATGAGGTCACTGGGTCAAATAGTTGCGAAGCCAGGGCCATAACTCTATTCCTCCATAGTAATTCTTACAACGACTTCTTGTTCAGAACCATTGGGCCGATTTAGCTAATATTTGGTATGGAGGGTCCTTGGGTCACTGGTGTTCAGATTTGTTCAAAGGAGGTCATCCGGTCAATTAGTTGAGAAACCAGGGCCATAACTCATAGTAATTCTTACAATGACTTCTTCTAAAAAAATATTTGGCGATTTAGCTTATTTTTGGTACAGATATACCTTGGGTGACTGGGGTTCAGATTTTTTCAAATGGGGTCACTGGGTCAAATAGGGGCAGAGCCAGGGACATAACTTTAAAAACAAAAAAATTAATTTTTGCATTTTGACCTTTAATTTTTGTTTAGGACACATCACAGCCTCATATTTCTTACCTAGATTTTTCTTAGCATGTTCTTCATCTGTATGGATTTTGGTATTGTTTATTTAACCCCTTCCACTCTTGTTTTGATATAGAATTCATCCAAGACAGGATTACTCAAACATTTTTCATCTGATCAACACCAAATTTGGTATATGAATTTTTGACACTTATATACAGATCAAGTTAAAATATGGGTTTGATCCGATATATTTTAACAGAGTTATGGCCCTTTATAATTCACACCTCTTTGCTATGCACTATTAATTTTTAAGAGAACACTGAAGCCTGTATTATTGAAATAGCCAATTTATCATAGTGTGGTCACCCGATACTCTTGCTTCAGACCAGTTTACCATCTATCATTACAAGACATGACATTAGCTAAGCAACTATTCTAGTTCTACCAGAGTCTACAAGGAATAGTCCATTGTTCATTTCTCCAAGCCTGGACATAGTGTGTCTGACATGTGCAGAATGAAGTCCCCAGATGGTGAATTTAGTGTTGCTATCCCATACAGCAGGCTAGCATCACCAAATACACCCTCAATTACCTTATTCTGCTTAGGCCTCATCTTCTGGGACAATTTTTTTTAAAACATGTTTTAAAATTTGAAAAAAATTGACACCATTATATATAACATCTGCAGAGTTATGAAACTTTACTCTTTAATGAAATTATGGAAACATTCCACCCTCCCCCACCCACCCCCTCCCACATGGCCCAGACCCAACCCTGCCATCAACCAACATCCCTTCCAAGCCATATCACCTCTCAATTTAATACCTCTTCTCACCACAGAGGCATATATATCTGTAAAGGTACAGGTCATTAATTATATAAACTGGCCAGATGACATGTATTATTCTAATCTAAACATGTCTGTAGCAATTTAACAACAAACTGGTGCTTCCATTGTTAGGTGATGACTGACATTCAATGATACTGTGAATGTCTTTGATTTCTTCAAGTCTGGAAATAGTGTGTCTGACATTTACATAGTGAGGTCCCCAGATGGTGAATTTAGTGTTGCTACCCCATACAGCATGCTAGCATCACCAAATACACCCGCCATGGACCTAATTCTGCTTAGTCCTCATCTTCGGGGAAGTATCCTAAGTATCAAATTGACAGTTTGATTTAGTCACTTTTTCCACCTGTTCAGTTTCAATGTCCCCCTAATTTGCAGAAGATAAAATGCATAATTGAGGTGCTCAATGGGTGTGTATCACCAACTTCAACTGTAGGACTTCATTGATTTAGTCACTTTTTTCCACCTGTTCAGTTTCAATGTCCCCCTAATTTGCAGAAGATAAAATGCATAATTGAGGTGCTCAATGGGTGTGTATCACCAACTTCAACTGTAGGACTTCAATCTGTTCCTTGGTTTTATTGGCCATTGAGGCCTAATCAGATTGAGGATGAATTTGGTGATGCTAGCCTGCCTTACAGAATATTGTCATTAAATCCACATTTTTGGGACCTAATTCTGCAAATGTCAGACATACTAAATTCAGGTTTGGCCATTTCATATTATTGTTTTAATCACCACTTATCCAGATGAAATCATACGACTAATATTCAAAGAAAAATGGGGGGGGGGGGGGGTATATATTGGATTAAATTTGTCTTCTATCTGGCATTTGCAGAATGAGGTCCCCAGAGGGTGAATTTAGTTATGCTACCCTGCACAGCAGTCTAGCATCACCAAATACACTAGCCAGGGTCCTCATTCTGCTTAGGCCTCATCTTCTGGGAAGTATATAGGCACTTAAATTGACATTTTTACTTACTTTAGCCCTTCTGTTTAGTTTCTATATCCCCTAATTTGTGAATATAAAATGCATAATTGAGGTGCCCAATGGGTGCACATCACCAACTTTAACTGGAGAACTTCAATCTAATGCTATGTCTCCCATAGCAGTTGAGGCCTACACAGAATGAGGTCCCCAGAGGGTGAATTTGGTGATGCTAGCCCACTTTGCAGAATTGTGTCATTAAATTCACCCTTTGGGGACCTCATTCTGCAAATGTCAGACACTATGTTCAGGCTTGTCTGTTCGAATATTATGTTCTTAACCACCAGTATCCAGTTGAACTCATTATACCCTGATTTTGCAAAGTAAACTTGGGGGGTATATTGGATTGAATTTGTCAGTCTCTATGTCAGACTGTTCTCCCATCCATCCATCTGTCATTATGTCTCTATCCGTCCATCAATTGTTTTCTTCTCCAGATACATATTAAAGACCAAATGGGTTTATATATTTAGGTGTGGATGTCCCCCAGGTGACTCACATTCAGATTTGTTCAAATGAGTTCATCAGGTCAAATAGGTGAGAAGTCAGGGCCATAACTCTTTCCTTCCATAGTAATTCTTAAAACAATTTCTTCTCAAGAACCATCTGGACTATTTAGATTATGTTTGGTATGGATGGTCCTTCGGTGACTGGGGTTTAGATTATTTCAGATTTGTGGTCATTTTAGGAAAATCAGTTCAGTTCAACTCTTAAAATCTAATGTCTGAAATTACCAAATGAATGGATCTCATAGATGGGGATTCACGTTTGTTCAAATAGGGGCGGAGATAAGAGATTTAATTATCAACCAGCCACCCTACCTGTGCTCCGGCGGAGCTATAGTCATCACTCCTCGTCCGTCCATCGTCTGTCCGTCCATCCGTCCGACAACAATTATTTGAACATCTTCTCCTCTGGAACCATAAGACCAAATGGGTTCATATTTGGTGTGGATGTTCCCTAGGTGATTCTCATTCAGATTTGTTCAAATGCGGTCACTGGGTCAAATAGTTGCGAAGCCAGGGCCATAACTCTTTCCCACCATAGTAATTCTTTTAAACATCTTCAGAACAATAAGACCGAATGGTTTCATATTTGGTGTGGATGTTCCCTAGGTGACTCACATTCAGATTTGTTCAAATGAGTTCACTTGAAATAGTTGCGAAGCCAGGGCCATAACTCTTTCCCTCCATAGTATTCTTAAAGTGACTTCTTCTCAAATACCATCAGGCTATATGGGTTCATATTTGGTATGAAGGATCCTTGGGTGACTGGGGTTCAGATTTGTTCAAATCAGGTCACTGGGTCAAATGTGGGCGGGGCCAGGGACATAACTCCAAATTTTTTGTTTTAGATTTAACTCTTTAGATATCTACTTCTTTTAAAGTGATTATGAAAAGTTCTGACTGTTGTGGTCTCCAGAGTCCCAGTCTTATCAGTCTTTGCAGTCTGGTGAGCGACCCCACAGTCATTGACTGTCTTGTTCTGTATGAGGGTACCTTCATGGTGTAATCAACTCCTCCTACAGTTTTGATCGTAGATATTTGAAACTTCCTTTTTTTTGGATGCTATCACACTCGACAAAAGCCATCTTAGATGTTAAGGTTGCGTTTCATTTTGTACCCTTTTTTGGGTTTCTGCAATCATTCGAACAAATATGAACCAATATCAAAATTATTAATCCAAATTTTTCTTTAAAGTTAAAAATCTTTTTTGTTGGGTTTACGGATAATGCGGGTTGAATTTGCCACGGTGGGGGTATACTAGCACTCGAGTGCACACCTCTTGTTCTTTCTATACTATTAAAATACTCATTGATGAGATAATGTTCAGATAACAATTTGTTCATCAAACGACCATATTGTTGAACTTATTTATCTAAACATTTTTCGCCAATGAATATGAATCATTCTGCTGTTGTATTATCATCTGATTTTATTACCTGAACACCCCTCCAAATTAATAATAGACCATTTCAATATATATTTGTACTAGAAGGTGACCCGACTTCGTCCGGGCTTTGACCTTGAATTGTCCATTTTGAAGGTCAAGGTCAAGTGGGGTCACGATTTGACCAGTCCAAAAACACTGCCCGGACAAAAGTACCCGACAAACGTGCCCGTCGAAATCCATCCGGTTTTACCCGATTTGACCTTGAATTGATCATTTTGAAGGTCAAGGTCTGGTCGGGGTCACGATTGGACCCGTCCAAAACAATCAGTGGACAAAACTAACCCCACGTATCAAATTTCGTCGAAATCCCATCAAAATTGGCGATTTGACCTTGAAGTTACCCGATTTCAAGGTCAAGGTCACGTCGCACGGGCAAATGAATATGCTTATGAGACTCGCCATAAGAAAGTACCGCCACATACCAAGTTTCATCGAAATCCCGTGATATTCGGGCGTTTGACCTTGAAATTACCCGATTTCAAGGTCAAGGTCACGTCGCACGGACAAATTAATAGGCCTATGCCAGTTCTCGGCCGAAAATACCCCCACATACCAAGTTTCATCGAAATCGGTTTGGCCGTTTTCGAGTCCATCGCGAACACACAGACACACACACACACAGATCTTCCAAAATATATAATAGACTAGCCGATGAGCCCGATGTTGTCCGGGCTATTCAAAAACCAAATATCAAGTCGATAGCTCTACCCGTTTCCGAGATCTGGTCTGCGCATGCGCGAAGCTGGCGTCGCACGGGCTCAGGGACCCGATAAAATTTGTATCGGGGCAAGATACATTCACATACCAAATTTCAAGTCGATAACTCCACCCGTTTCCGAGATCTGGTCTGCGCATGCGCGAAGCTGGCGTCGCACGGGCTCGGCGACCCGATAAAATTCGTATCCGGGGCAAGATACATTCACATAGCAAATTTCAAGTCGATAGCTCCACCCATTTCCGAGATCTCGTCTGCGCATGCGCGAAGCTTGCGTCGCACGGGCTCGGCGATCCGATAAAATTCGTATCCGGGGCAAGATACATTCACATAGCAAATTTCAAGTCGATAGCTCCACCCGTTTCCGAGATCTCCGCTGCGCATCCGCGAAGCGGGCGCCGCACGGGCTCGCCAATACGACAACGACGACCGCCTGGTCAAACTACACACACGTACCAAGTTTCGTCCCGATCGGTCGAGAATCGTAGATTTGTATTAATGACAGACAGACATACAGACAGACAAACAGAGGTCTTCAAAATATATATGAGATATTAACAGGGTGGGAGAATCCATTCAGTATAGAAAGAGATAACACATTCATTACTGAATGGATTCTCCCATTAAGTTCATGGAAACATATTTTATTTGCATCCAATTAAATGCATGGGTTTGAGGCTCAAGTTACAAATTTATCTAGGGATCTCTCCTAACAATACAATTAAAGAACATAATATTAATAAAAATATAATGCATGATTAACATGTATAGAAAGTAGTATATAATGCTATATTGTATTTATGTGGTATTATAGATATCTTTAAGATTATATGTTCAACCACTGTGTGTCCGGAGAGGGCTTATCTGTTGACATTTGTGTTACTTTAAGATCGTCAACAATACAGTGGCCTAGCTAGTTGCTCAGATCAAAGCAAGAGCTATTTATATTTGAACAAAATGGAATAATTTTCTATTTAAGTTGTTATTTAGCAAGAGGTCACTAAATAATCTTTTCTACATATTAAATGATTTTCTAGAGTAATTAGCTGAAGTGTGAATAGCACACAAGTAAGGAAATAGTGACTTGCATCTTCAACTTGATGACCACATCGACAACTGGATCATCACTAATAAAGTTTCAAAATTTGTCAGCATTTAAATGACTACATAAGGTATGGAGCTTACAGTGTTAAACTGATCAGGGGGTTTGAGCAGGGCCGCCGGTTCATGCTGTTGGTGGCCAATAACCGTTTTTTGGGAGAAATGGCCAAAGCAAATTTGGCCAAAAAGTTCCAAGGCATAGTCAGCAACCACCAAAATAAAATTATCATCATATCTCCATGAAACCCTTAATTTGTTAACAGGTAATCAGCAGTTACTCGCCTGTGTATGAATTACAATTTATCAAAAGTCACACATGCTTAAATATCAAAACAATGATGATTAGCTGCTAGAATGGTGTACTTTTTAGCTCACCTGAGACGAAGTCTCCAGTGGAGCTATAATAATCACTCCTCATCCGTCCATCCATCCATCTGTCCATCTGTCCATCCATCTGTCAACAATTCTTTAAACATCTTCTCCGGAACCATAAGACCAAATAGGTTCATATTTGATGTGGATTTTCCCTAGGTGACTCACATTCAGATTTTTTCAAATGAGGTCACACTGTCAAATAGTTGTGAAGCCAGGGCCATAATGCTTTCTCTCCATTGTAATTCTTAAAATGACTTCTTCTCAAGTACCATCAAGCCGAATAGGTTCATATTTGGCATGAACGGTCCTTGGATGATAGATCTGTTCAAATGAGGTCACTGGGTCAAATGTGGGCAGAGCCAGGGACATAACTTCAAACAAACAAACAAAAAACAACAAAAAAACATATTTTTTTAGATTTAACTCTTTGCTCAATTTAACTATAAAAAACAATAATTTTGAATATAAATTTTGAAAAACTAACCATGTTATAACATCCACCAGGGTACACTGACTCACCCCACCAAATTTAGTTGAAATTGGTCCAGGGGTCTGGGAGAAAAATCAGAAACAGACTGATCCTTTCCAATTGAAGGGTCATGTAAGTACATGTTCCCCTGTTACAAATGTTGTTCTTCAACATTCCTAATGCCACAATATTATTTGAGAAGTCATCTCCTTCACTGACAACAATATAAAGCTTGTCTACCTGCTATTCTCTCCAATATCTCTTGTGTATGAAATGAGATCTTATTTTATCTGACCGTGTGAGAAGTCATCTCCTTCACTGACAACAATATAAGTCATCTCCTTCACTGACGACCGTTTGTTAGATAAACAAATAACAGAAATGGCTGGATAATGTTTATTTGTGTCATTGATTTCGATTTAAATTAGATTAATTCCTATATGCTGAGTTCTATGTAGTTGTACAAGCAGGTGTTACAATATTATGTTAATATAGGCTATTAACTTCCTTTCATCTGTGATAATGATGTTTCTTATTTATTATGCAGAGGATGTTAAGGAACAATTATCGGAGGTGCCATGTTGATAACCTTTACCTAAATTTTTTAACTTATTTTAAGGATAATGAACTATCTTCAACTTCTGTAATATACCCTTTGAAATTACTAGATCAATGGATCTCATAGATTGGGATTTACATTTGGTTCAAATAGGGGCAGAGATAGGAGATTTAACACTCCTGCACCTACCCTATTTATGCTTTGAATTCATGTTTGGTTCTTGTATATAGATTCCTATATTGTATGTAATAATTATGATATTTACCAGTATTATGAGTAAGGTTTTGTTAAATTTCCAACAGTTGGAGATCTTGAAGTACCAGTTGTAATTTAGTTTAGTCTAGTTGGGAAGTAATGGACAATGATCTATCGGGGGAGGGGTCGGGTGTGCAGTTAGAATTTCAAGGTGGATACCACCATATCCCATTCCGCCATTCAACGAAGACCCACCACCTGTGTCCCTGTTTAGAACTACTTGTTATAAAGTTCTAACTATTGTAGTCTTCAAGAGTCCCAGCCTTCTCCGTCTTTACAGTCTGGTGAGCGACCCCAGTCATTGACTGTCTTGTTTAAATCAAGTGACACAATTTACTGCTTTTTGGTATCAAAATAAGATAATGTAGGAAAATCAGTGTTCCACCAGGTTCCACGTAGAACTACATGTAGGCTTGTTCAGTAATAAGTTTTATAAACAGGCTATTAAACACTGTTTCTTGAACTTATGAGCTGAGTATCCCTATGAATGAATCAATGGAATAAAGAATGTGACCACCGTCAAATAGTTATCTATAATGTTGTTAACATTGTGCTTGGCTGTTGACGTTATTGCCATTTTTCAGTGGAAAAATATAACGGGAATATCACAAGAACCATAAAACTGACTCAATTCACAATCGTGGAACATCATACACTGTTTGAAACTTTGAGATACAGTTATGAATAGTGGCCTACTGCTAGTGCGCTGAAGTAGGTCCATAGTACCTGCGGACCATATAGCACACGACATGCACTGTTTAATACGTCCGTAATAGTTACGGATGTCATAGCAGTGAAGAGGTTAATCAAATCTTAAGATATTAAGCCCATCTCAATTTACTGCTCACTACATACACCGGTATAAACATGTGATTTTAAATGATTGATATATACTTCAGAGTATGTTAGAAATGTTCTGTAAGAGAAGAAATCGAAATTCACTTTTCTCACATCAGAACTCAATGCCAGATTTCCTTTATAAATGATTCTCTTGCATTAGCGCGCTTTCTCTGCGGTAATGGTCCCTACTTACCTATGATTGTCAAATGTGCGGAGATATTGGACGTATGTAATTTATTGTTTTATTGATGAGAACCTACAAGCAATGGGCGGGCTGCTATAAATTCTTCCGGTGTATAAATCAATATTAATTAATTCTGAGCCCTTGCTCGTGCAACTATTCAACCGTCGTCTGATCGCAGAGTTTGTGAGGCTTCAACCACTGAATGTGGGCAGTGTTGTGGAAACCCGGAGATACTTTGATCAATATTGTCTCACTTTTCACTAAACTTACTGTTATGTCTGATTTCTCTAGTATCTTGTTCTAAGATAGGAATATTTCTTGACCAAATTAGAATTTTTGGCTGGCATTAATAATTGATGAGAGTAGGATTGGATCTGGATGTAAATAGACCATCCTAAATTATTTGTTCTTCTCTGAGCAGAAATTTGTACTGTTTGGGGAAAAATACAAAGCCTATATTAACCCATTATTAACCTTTACATGACTGGAGTTTCGTGAAATTTTGCGAAAAACCTGTGCCAATGCATTCTCTTATATATGTGTGAGTTTCCCCACAGGGAGCTTCGTATATATAAGAGAATACATAGTATAACAGTATTTATCTTGACCTTGTAAGCCAGTACATTCTCATATTTATGCTAGGCTCTCTATGGGATATTCACATATATAAGAGAATGTACTGGCACAGGATCTTTAATGCTGCACCAGTGCAGCTCCCGTCATGAAAGGATTAAGTTCTGAACATAAAATTTATTGAGAAACCACAGAATTGTTATGTATTTTCTGGTTATGACACAGAGTTTCTTCCTTTGCATCTTATTGTGTTTTTTAAAGGATAGACAGGTCTATTTAATGTGTATGTTACTAGCCGAGTATGATGTATTTATTACTTTGTGATCAGTATGAAAAAATTTCCTTAAATAATCACGGTTGTGATTCAGGATTGGCACCTTGAAATGTTCATCAACTCAGACCTAAGCTTGATAAGGAAGTCGCTGAGAATAATATCATTGCTGGTGGGCAAATAGTCACAAATATTTTTATTATACTTCCTGTTTTGTCTGATTTCTCTGGTATCTTGTCCTAAAGATAGGAATATTTCTTGACCAAATTATAATTTTTGTTTTGCTGGCAATAATAATGGAAGAGAGTTGTGTTGTATCTGGATGTGAATACTGTGGTACTCCTCAAGCAACATCAATTGAATGGTCTGGTTAGAAAACCATCCTGCAGCTTTTAGTAAAACCAAAACAAAATTATTTGAGTCTCATTTTTTTTTAATCAATGAGGGATGGAGAACCATACATTATTTTTTATTTTTTGTGTAAATATCGTAAGCATGGATCATGATAGCTTCCCTTATCTAGTAATAGTCAGAAAATATAGAGGATAATTTTTGCATATACACTCATTTAATCTGATATAAAAAATATAAACCACTTTATTATGCCTTTATAGACAAATAATATCCTCAATTTCGGTTTGTTCTGTATATTACATGTAATCACAAAAAAAATATTTGTAGTCTTGAAATTGGGTTTTTATAAAAATTATGTTGTTGTTGTTGTTGTTGTAATTGTGGCCAGGACGAGACACACTATCTTAACTTTGCTAGAAATAAACTTGATCTTGCTTTGAAGTGGTTGAAGTGCACTTAATGATTCTTAAAGCTGGCAGATTCTTAAGTGTTATATAACGTTACTGCCATCTGTCCAGAGGGTGTGGTGAAAACGGCAGTGTTAAATATCAAAGCTGGCATTCATCTCTAAGACAGGATATAGAGAATGTGTGAGAATGATGTATTGTTAAATGGAGTTGTGACTCTATAGGTGCTGATCAAGGCACCGTGGGTACTGCATGTACGTCAATCAATACGGGAGAGTCAGCACTGTTTGTTCTCCTCTCACTCGGATCAATCGGGCTGTAGATTCCTGACGTGCAAAAACTATAGGCAAGGCAACTGGGGATTCCAGCACTGGAGTAACGTCTCTCAAATTAATTTCTGTAAATTGTTTCAAGGAAACTTCGTAATTGATTATATGTAGTGATCATTGACAGGTCGCAGGTGCTCTGTCCAGGTGGTTTTTAATAGGATTAGTTATACTTATTGATCATATCCCCAAGCTGGTGTGAGTTTGCGTTTATTGAGGCATTGTTCGTGTATTGGATATTTGGCGGTGTAACAATAACCATGGATTCATGGAATATGCCGATAAGGGTGAGACATTTAAATCTGTTGTGTAGCACAACAATGTAGAGCAGTCCCATAATATGTTTATACACACTACTGACATTTAAAATTTAAATGGCAAATATTTACCGGTATGTTCTGCCTTATTACTGTGTTACTCCTGTGTTACTTAAATCTTGGTTTTCATTATGAGGAAACTATCTGGTTAGGAGGTTTCATAGATACTCTATTTTTTTAAGACACAAAAACTACTTCCTATATTCTTTTTACAGCAGAAGTAGCATATGCGGTATTTTGAAAAAAATCTAAATCTTTAACAAGGAACCATTTGTTTGATAAAAAATTATGTCCAGTATGTATCAACATGCATGTTGAACCATGTTCAGATCTGCCTATGAATAGATTCTTCATTGTCAAAGAAAATTGAGATTTTTAGTATATTGCATCTTCCACATGTCGCTGTTTACTCAAGCCTGGTGAAAACTCTTCTCAAAAATGGGAGATTTCCCATAGGCAGCAAGCCTTATTTTAATCCTTTGAACTCGAGAGACCGGAACACCGATCCAATCCTTATATTCCTATATCCCGAGACACCGGAATACTGGTCCAGAATTCATACAATATTTAACACGAAATTACAGCACAATAAACACACATATCAACTAGATTTGTAATTCTACTCTGCACACATGTGTCACATGTTTACCCATGTGACTTTGATAGACAAACTGATGACAGAGGGTCTATTTCTTCGCGCATGCGCAGAAGTCTATTTTGGGAAAAATGGTCCCTTTTTATCGCCGGGAAGGGGAAGTATTTCATTAGAAATTTCGCGATCAAAGCTAAAATTAACTAGAATTGTGCTTCTACTTTGGCGAATGAGTCACATGTTCATTCCTCTGACTTTAGCAGCCAAATTGGAGAAACGCCTTTTATCGTAGGCAAAGGATAAGAATTTCGTTATAAATATATATCGTGACCAAAGGGAGCCGCAATATAATCTACATGTATATTGAACGTGGAATGGATTGTCTTGTTGAAATACCTTGACATAATTCACAGCACACTAGTCCAGTTGGCATAGTAGATTTCCGTACAGTTGAGCATGTGTACATGTATATACGTCCCAGTTAGGAGCATTAAGAGTTACGATGTCGGAACACTATATAACATCAGGTGCCTCGGCTTGAGACCATTTAATGTTCAGGACGTCAGGGTTCAAAAGGTTAAGGTGCCTGTCATTTGCAGAATGAGGTCCCCAGAGGGTGAATTTAGTGATGCTAGCCAGCTATGCGGATAGTGTCATAAATTCACTCTCTGGGGACCTCATTCTGCAAATGACAGGCACACTAAACTCAGGCTTGCATGATAGGCAAAACATTCAATGTAGTATTCAGTCATTTTGTTTGGGTTTTGTATTCTATTCTAGTGTTATTCATCTTTGTTTTTATATGCATCCCTCCCTTCCAACTGAGTACCATTTGAGCCTAAATATGACTGACAGAAGCAAGATGTTCAACTCTTGGCCAGAACCTAAAACAACAGCATACAGTAATGCCCTAAATAATTGACTCCTTAATCACAGCAGAATTATGGGTAATTTTTCAGGATTTAGTCAGAAATATGGCTTGTTGCCATTCACCGGAAAGCTCTCACTAGGTTCCGACTAAATCCTGAAAAATTACCCATAATTCTGCTGTGGTTAAGAAGTCAATTATTCATATTATTTTTTGACATGACGACTGAAAAGGGTTATTGAATGGTTTGATTGACAATCATAGTTTTTGCCCACTCTGATTGGCTATTCATTGGTTTCCGGCAAACTGTCATGACGAGAACGAACAGACAATCCACACTAATTACCGCAGCAACATCGCTCTGTAGTAGGGGGCCAATAGTGTGATGGATAAGGTCGTTTTATGGCTTGATTGACAGGTATTCATGTCATATCTTTGAAGCTCCTATAATGAGTAATTATAATGGAAATTCCCATTGAGAACTCAAGAGTCTGGAAACTCAATTCAGTTCAATCGTACTCTCCACAGTAATCTCGAGCAAAACCTGATCTTTTAGACATACCACACACACCATACAAATTAGTTCATTGCCATGGTATGCCAGAATAATGAAGGACACATATTCAACTCTTTGATTCATGAATCAATTCTCCAATTCATTCCATTGGAAAGGTCTATTATTTAAACGTACTCAATCCGATTTGATAGTCCCCATATTATCATATTCAAACAACAACAACAACAGTTCTTGAAATGCCACTTTAGTTGTCAGTATCGATTAATTGCCAAAAAATAATGCTAAGCACTGTAAACTCTAGTATAACATTGTCCAAAAGTGTTATTTATCAACATTTTTTTTTTCAATGCAATTTGGTATCGAGGGTATGTCGGTTGGCTTGTCGAATATTTGCTGGCTGCCAAATATGTAGAGGGGGTGTATCATTAGTCACACTTCCAGTTTGTTTTGCGAACCAGTATTTAGTGTGAAATTTGTTGGTTTCAGTTGATAATTTTTCAGCGTTATATGGGGGTCGGAGGTCAGGATGGAAATTTTCAACAGTTCCAAAGTCTGAGGTACCAGTTGGAATTTTCCAAACCCAAAGGGGGGGGGGGGGGGGTTGCAAAAGTATATTCCCTGACTGGGAAATTTGTGTCTGTTTCAAGAGGAGGGTGCAGTTGGAATTACTAATTATCCCCCCCCCCCCCCCCCCCCCCCCCCCTCCGAACCCCTGCAGCACAATGGACTTATTCGTTTGATATAATATACCAATTCAAGTCACATGTAATAGATATCTATAGCCTCATTCCAGCTCAGACCATGATAATTATAGTCCACTCCGCAAATGGTTTGAAATAGATTGGGTCTACAAACTAAACATGCCATACCTCGTCTGCCCGTCTATAAGATGGACTTTTAATGGCGATTGACCTTTACATGTGAAATATTATCCGTAGAATAGCATCTGTCGTTTCAGTTCTTCTATATTTATGTCCTCATGATTCTGTTGGACGTAGAAACTATTTTAGGCACCGATAGTTGTTAACTTGCTTTCTTGTGGCATTTGCTGCAACTAATAATTTTTATTTAGCACATACACAATACACATGACTAGCACAAGAATAGCATTTGAATGGTCTATTATTTATCTGGAGGGGTGTTCAGGAAAAAATGAGCAGATGGCAGACAGACGAAAAGATAATTGAAGAACAAAAGGATTCGAATTCATTTGTGGAAAATTTTCAGATGATAATTAAGTTTGTTGAACTTTAATACATGTATTATCTGAACAATTCCTAAGAAAACTACAGTAATGCTCTAAAAAACCTCCCCAGAATAGCCTTTCAATCAGCCCTCAAGGCAAGTACTCCCCGAGAGCTTTCCGATGAATGGCAACAAGCCATATTTCCGACTAAATCCTGAAAAATTACCCATAATTCGGCTGTGGTTTTAAAGGAGTCGATTATTTAGAGCATTACTGTAACTCATCAATGTATATTTAGTACAGAAGGGTTAACTTGCTATAATTAGTGCCGTTGAACCAATATATCTCAACAGTGGTGGTTTTCCAGGATTATGTATGATAATAGCCAATTAGTCTTTGTATGTAGACAGTTTAACACTTTTCCCTATATGCCTGTTATATTTTTCCACTGCAAAATGGCCATAATGACCCAGCACATGACGTACATAATGACCCAGCACATGACGTACATAATGACCCAGCACATGACGTACATAATGACCCAGCACATGACGTATTTACGTCATTCAGCAGTGAAGATGTTATTTTCTTGTTGAATCGCAATTGAAGCACACAGAGAGTTTAAAGCCACTTTGCAGTTTACACTCCAAAATACACCTAATAATATTTGCTTTTGAATGTTCCCCAGTATTAAATAGGTCAATAAATATGTGAGCTACCTTTCTATGAGAATTATATGTCCCAGAAAGACACATTGAAGTCATAAAAAAATACAACTTCAAACGCAAAAACTGTGCCATTGGTATTCATCGAAATTCTGGAATCAGAAACGGAATATCCTGAAAAGGTATATTGGGTTATGTTAACCTCTTCGCTGCTATGACGTCCGTAACTATTACGGACGTAAAAGTGCACGCCGTGTGCTATATGGTCCGTAGGTACTACGGACCTACTTCAGCACACTAGCATTAGGCCATTAATCATAAATGGAACTCAGAGATTGGTGCATAGAAATAACTGTATCTCGAAGGTTCAAACAGTGTATGATGTTCAAAGATTGTGAACGATAATAGCTTTTCAAATGTGTCAGTTTTATGGTTCTTGTTATATTCCCGTTATATTTTTCCACCAGAAAATGGCAATAACGTCAACAACCCAGCACACGACGTCATAACCTCATTTATAATAGCAGCCAAGAGGTTAAGATAAAACTATTAAAAACATCACACACTGTTATACTGCTTTCTCTTTATTTTAATCGACAAAATTATGTCAGAGCGACGACAGCTCTAGATTTTCTTCCGCTAACTAAAAAGATTTAACCATCACAAACGGACGATATCAAATTTATCGAAAAAATATTAGAAACATAACACATATTTTCTGAGAAATATCGACCTATTTGTTTCAGAAATCTTCTCCTTAGGTATGTTTTGATTACCACATAATGTATTACATTGGCTACCTGTGACAGATAGGATTATTTATAAACTTGTTACATATGCATATCAAGCAACCCATGACTCAAAATCTCTTCCAGCATACTTCAGTGATATCCTTGTTCCCACACCGATCACTTCGTTCAGAGGACAAACTTCTTTTGACACCATCTGGTGCTAATTTGATCACGGTTGGCTACCGATCTTTCAAAGTAACATGCGCAAATGCATTGAATCCTCTGCCATTGAACATAAAAGAGTCACCATCTCTTGACGACTTTAAAAAGTCATTGAAAACTTACTTGTTTGCGCGGCGTTTCAGAAAGTGACTTTGATATTGTGTATATTTATATTTCATGTTTATGTCAAGCGCTTAGGGCCCGCTTATTGGGGATAAGCGCTATACAAATATTATTATTATTATTATTATTATGTATACATAATTTTGGGGTACGAACAAGCCATGTGCGTTTAATGATCCACTGTCTGATTTTACACCAAGTACAGTAATGTCCTAAATAATCAACACCGAAACCACAGCAGAATTATGGGAATTTATTCAGAATTTAGTCGGAAATATGGCTTGCTGCCATTCATCGGAAAGCTCAAGGTGAGAGCTTTCCGATGAATGGCAACAAGCCATATTTCCAACCAAATCCTGAATTTTTTTCCATAATTCTGCTGTGGTTAAAGGGTCATATACTTCGGGTATTACTGTATTTCAGAATTTCCAGAGCCAAGTTTTCGCTTTTGTCTCAAAACTGAAATTTAAAAATCTATTCAGTTATCAATGGGTTAACAACCCTTTCTTTGATAAATATTCATTGATGAGTAGTTATCCCTTAGGAGTTCAAGATAGGGCGTATTATCTGAATATTTGACTCCTTCTGCACTTGTATTATTATTTGTCTGTCTGTCATCTGCTAATTTTCCCTCGAAAAAAAAATTCGGGGGACTATTAAAATAGCCGGTGTCCATCCGTGCGTGCGTCCGGAAATGGTTTCCGGATGATAACTTTAGTTTCGGTTATAAGATCAAAAGCAAATTTCATAGGTGAGTTTATCAGACCAAAATACAGGTCAAGTTCGAATATGAGTTTGCTCCGCCAATTTTTGCGAGAGTTATGGCCCTTTTTTTACTTAGAATCTTGTAATTTTCTGGTTTCCGGATGATAACTTCAGTTTGTGTGATCATATCTGAACCAAATTTGGTATGTGAGTTTATCAGCCCTATGTACAGGTCAAGTTCGAATATGGGTATGCAAATACCGTGGATCAGTCATATCAAGATACAGGTCAAGTTCGAATTTGAGTTTGATCTGATGATTTTTCTCAGAGTTATGGGCTTTTCGACTTAGAAAATTCCATTTTTCTTGTAATTTTCTTCCTTTTGTGCCAATTTGAGGTTATATTTTTACTTTAAGAGTTTTTTAAAGATTTGGTTATTTGTATGCATGTCAGTAATGAGACAATGCACAAGTGTCTAATCCATATAGTATACTTCTACAAAGCCTCTGCTCCAAATGAAGCCACCGGTTCGGGAGACACTGTGGCCGAGCGGCCTTTTATTTATCCTTTACACCCCTCCAGATGACTAATAGATCATTTCAATGTATACTTTTATAACTGAATGGGTGAATCTATTCAGCAATTAAAGAGTTCATTATGGACTCTTACATTATATAGTATAGTATAATTCACTGATTTTATTTCCTTGTTCATTCAATATCCTTTGATAGATTGTTGATGAACTAATGTATCTTCCAAAAAATAAATGTCATTTCATATATGAATGGCTTCTTATTTGAATTTAGAATGCAACTGATGTGCCACATGTTAACAACTAATCGAAATCCTATATTTTTTCAGGCCAGGAGTCCCACGGAACTTAACTTCAATGTTGACACTAATCGAGCTCAGAGAGAACTCATTGCCCAACTCGAGGCTAAAAACAGGTGAGCTAATTAATGAAGAAAAAACGGTTCATGGCTGGAATATTAATAAAGTCCTCCAACTGAGTTAGCTCTGTATCTTGTCACTCTCGATGAACAGATGTAATTATTTTTACGCATTCATACTGTAATTTGATGTGGAGTATTATTATACTGTCGGAACATTATAGGCCTACTTGCCCTAATCAATCAAAAAAATTTGATGATTTGATGACATTTTTAAAAATAGGAGAATGTTTGTGAGATCGTCTTGGCAATGATGACTGTTATTGACATTCATGAGAGTTTGCACATTGACCGATTTGGGTTGGCCTCTTCTGATTCTGACAGTACCATTCTACTGTGCCACGTCTGGGCGACAAAAGGGCTATCCTCACTTCAAATTTTCCTTCTTGGATTTTGTAAAAAATTGGTGATGACACATAGTAATATATAGGTTATCGATGACCCAAAATGTTGGCTTTGGTTCATTATAATTCTCCTCACCTGTTTTTTAGTGCTGAGGCTTCAAAACAACGAATCTATAATATAACTAGCAGGGTTACCCGGCGTTGCCCAGGTTAATGCGATGAGAAACCCTCTGTATGCTGTGGATATTTGTGGGGGATAGAGAATGCTCTTGCTTAAAAGTGTAATACTTTTTCTCATAATTTGTATATTCAAATAGCATCATAAAACATGATTATTACAGTCATGGGATATAAGTAGTGGCTCACCTTGTCAATTGTCATTCTGTTTGTCGCGATTAATCCGTTCCAACAATAATGAAGTATGTATTTATTTACAACTGCGTATACATTAGACGTTATAATATGATACATGAACATCATAAACACATTAATTCGATAAAAGATGATAATTGGGTTTTAAATATTGAGATGTGTCAATCAATTTAGTGGGTTGGAATAAGTTCTCGAGGACACCTGGCTATCTCCATGAAGATACAGATGTTTCAAAGAAATTTCCAGGTGCTCCTCTGTTCATGGTGCTATACATTGGCTAACTATTCTCAGTTTTAACGAAATGTTGATGCGCATAAATAATAGCTACATGTGCCATGCACGAGCGAGATTTTTAGTTGTTTATGTCAGTCGAGGAGTCTGTTATAAAACCCTTGTCAGATATGCAGTATTTGGAGGATCCTGAAAAAGTCTTATGCTACTAACTGCAGTTTCTTGTATATCAGAATAAACTATATTTGACTGCACACTGTGACCATTGTTTTTGAACAGGCCTTCGATATCTCTTGACAAATAGTAACTTTTTTGTGGAAACTGTATTGAATGGAACAGACTCAATTTTGTTATAATATATATGCAATCATCTGACGGTTCGGGGTCTCTCAGTTTGCACGAATATATGTATCTCTTCAATAGAATGATAAATATACGTTTAATGCTTGTTCTATGTATCTCTTTTTGCTAGCTCATTTTGTGAATGCCCTGATTGCTATTCCCATATACATATGCCAGTTAAGAAGATATAATTGTTCAAGTGACTTAAGTGGGTCACCATATGTCGATATTGTGAAATGTGAACGTCCAAACCTACTTAAAATGATATGGAGATGGCCTGGGTGACTGTATATAACTTATATGTGGATATCGGCGAATAGCAATCTTATCAATGATAGTACATATCCGCTCGCCATCCGCGACGCAAACGACACCAAATGTGATTTAATTCATGGTATATCATTAGAGAAAAACGTGTATGAATTCGGTGGAAATTGGTGCCAAATAAATTTGTACCAGCGTTTGCCTCTTTTGACATATTTAAACCACTCCCATTAGACTCATGGATGCATGATATACTGGCGATGATTATATATATGTTTGGTGGTAATCAGCAACTAAACAAATTCTGAGAATAGTAAGAGTAATTTGACGTCTTTAAATCACACGATGATATTCCTCGTATCATAGAGAACAATAATATATCAATTTGGTGGAAATCTGGGCTAAAAATAGTTTATTAAATCAATTGTTGATTGTCGAACAACGCCATATTGCGAAGGTGATTATGTATTCGTTTGGTGGAAATCGGCGACAAAACTAGTTCACGATATATTTTTTATTTTGCCGACCTCCCCCTTTTCTTCCCCTGACACCAACAGCGTCATTTTAGAAAATTTTACCCGCACCGTTATCTTCCTTGTAATTAGTTACCCCTCTTAGAACGCCTTGGTGCCATCTCGATTGTACCGCGTGAAGTTATATATAGAACGCACACAGACAGACAGACAGCACTATTTGATTTATTGTATCATTTGAGAAGAACGTGTCTGAATTTGATGGTAATTAGTACTAAAAATATTCTGTATCAGTGTTGGTGACCCTCCCGTCCCTATTGCAGTCTCAAGCTGCACACACTAACACTCATTAGAGATTAGAGATGCATATATATGAAATTGGTGAACATTGGCGAGTATACAAATTCGTATCAAATTTAAGGTCCCCATATCTCTCACCCATAGGCATAGGGCACAAATTTGGTGTATCTAAACGACACGATAAGATTCCTTATATCACAGAGAAGAATATGTATCAATCTGGTGGAAATCGGCACTTAACATATAGATATAATTTGTTGTGTCCCTCTCATCTCTATACGCCACTGACTCGAATGGCCCAACTTATGACATCCTTAAACCACAGGATTATACTCCTGATATCATGGAGATGATTGTTTATAAGTTTGGTGATAATCGGCGACTAAACAATTTTATATATCAAATTTGGTGTCAATCCACACCCCCATCTCTCAAACAAACAGCACCACTATGGCGTCCTTAAATCACACGATTAGATTCCTCGTATCTTGGCTAAGAACGTGAACCAATTTGGTAGAAATTGGCGCAAAAAAATTGTGCATAAATTTTGGTGCCCCTGTCCCTTTCAATGCAACTCTGACTCGAATGAGGCCACATTTGACACATATAAGCAACACCATCAGACTCCTCATACCATGGGGATGCTTTTGTATAAGAGTGGTGGCAATCGACGACTAAACCAATTATTATCAAATTTAGTGCCCACCCCCTCCCAATCTCTCAACCAAAAGACAAAAATTTGGCGTTGTTAAAGCGCACAATTTGATTCCTTGTATAATGGAGAAGAATATATATCAATTTGGTGGAGATCGGCGTTAAAATTAGTTTTACAATTTTGGTGCCCGTCTCCCCTTCCGTGCATCCCTGACTCGAACGACGCCACTTATAAACCACACCGTTGTTTTTTTCATATCATGGGTTTGGCGTTGTTAAAGCGCACAATTTGATTCTTTGTATAATGGAGAAAAATATATATCAATTTGGTGGAGATCGGCGCTAAATTTTTTTGTTCAATTTTGGTGCCCCTCTCCCCTTCCGTGCATCCCTCACTCGAACGGCGCCACTTTTAAACCACACCATTGGTTTTTTCATATCATGGGGATGATTATATATAAGTTTGGTGGAAATCAGCGACAGAAAAAAAAATCAATTTTGGTGCCCCTGTCCCTTTCAATGGAACTCTGACTCGAATGAGGCCACATTTGACAGATATAAGCAACACCATTAGACTCCTCATACCAGGGGGATGATTTTGTATAAGAGTGGTGGCAATCGGCGACTAAACCATTATTATCAAATTTAGTGCCCACCCCCTCCCAATCTCTCAACCAAAAGACAAAAATTTGGCGTTGTTAAAGCGCACAATTTGATTCCTTGTATAATGGAGAAGAATATATATATCAATTTGGTGGAGATCGGCGCTAAAATTAGTTTTTCAATTTTGGTGCCCGTCTCCCCTTCCGTGCATCCCTGACTCGAACGACGCCACTTATAAACCACACCGTTGTTTTTTTCATATCATGGGTTTGGCGTTGTTAAAGCGCACAATTTGATTCTTTGTATAATGGAGAAGAATATATATCAATTTGGTGGAGATCGGCGCTAAAATTAGTTTTTCAATTTTGGTGCCCCTCTCCCCTTCCGTGCATCCCTCACTAGAACGGCGCCACTTTTAAACCACACCATTGTTTTTTTTCATATCATGGGGATGATTATATATAAGTTTGGTGGAAATCGGCGACAGAAAGAAAAAAATTGCCCCTCCTATTTCCGGGCACCCCTGACGCGAACGGCGCGACTTTTGCCATATTTAAACTACACCATTAGATTCCTCATATCACGGGGATTATTATATATAAGTTTGGTGGCAATCGGCAACAATTTTTGTTCTGCCCCTCTCTCTTTTCTGCCCTTGACAACAACGGCGTCACTTTAGAAAATTCTAACCCCGACCATTATCTTTCTCGTAAAAAGCTACTCCTAGTAGACCCCTTTGGCATCATCTAGATGGTCCCCTGTGAATTTCTATAGAACACAGACAGACAGACAGACAGACAGACAGACAGACATTCGCAAATATAGATATAGATATTGGCATAAAACACCATGGAAGGCAGTATGCACCACAAAACAAATACACAAGTATTGTGACATATCATTAATATGGTTATTTCTTTAAATATAGGACATATCTATGTGATGCTTAAAACTTAAAAATGAAAACCACTATAGCAATATAAATAATATTATATCAATTTTAATAAAAATATATGAAATAAATACTTGAAAAAATCTATAGCAGAATATAATAAAGAGTGAAACACAGTTGTCAAAATATGAGAAATAAAGAGCGTTCCGTATCAGCTTAGAAGATATGTAGGAAAATTGGTACAGGTGGGTCACCTGACCATGGGATAGGCGCATTTGACCTCAGATGACTTAAAGGGGGACTAATAAATTTAAAAAGTAGAGCATTTATTATCAGCCCAGATGATATGTGTGAAAATTGGTGCACAAAAGTAAAATGACATGGGACTGTCACGCCCGGATAGGTGCTCTTGAACTCAAATGACTTAAATAGGAACTAATAATTATTAATAAAGAGCATTTATTATCAACTTAAAACATAGATGTAACATTATCTGGAGAGTCATGCAATAGGTGCTGTTTACTCCAGATGACAAATAATTATTTAAAATGACTTGAAGGGCCACTAATAAATTACGCATTCTTCACCCGAGCCTTGCCGGGTACCCCAGCTAGTCATTAATAAAATAGTTAATATTTTCAGGGAGATAATGAGGGAAATTCACAGACTCAGAATAGAACAGGAATCTCAGTTACAGAATGGAGAGGATCCCGGGATGTATAACCCAACACTGGTAGCCGAACTCCGGTTACTACGGCAACGGAAGGATGAACTGGAAAGCAGGATGCAGACTCTACAAGAAAGTCGGAAAGAACTGATGGTGCAACTAGAAGGCTTGATGAAGCTTTTGAAGGTTTGTACAGTAATGCCCTAAATAATCGACTTCTTAACCACAGCAGAATTATGGGTAATATTTTAGGATTTAGTCGGAAATATGGCTTGTTGCCATTCATTGGAAAGCTCTCACTGAGAGCTTTCCGATGAATTGCAACATGCAAGCCATATTTCCAACTAAATTCTGAAAAGTTACCATAATTCTGTAGTGGTTAAGTAATGCCCTAAATAATCGACTTCTTAACCACAGCAGAATTATGGGTAATTTTTCAGGATTTAATCGGAAATATGGCTTGTTGCCATTCATCGGAAAGCTCTCACTGACACTTTGAAATGACAATGCACTCCTAGTACTGAGGGCATCACGGATCGGCCACCGATACTACAATAAGTGATCTGAGAATTATTTCAGAAGCAAAATGTATCTGCTTTATTTCGTTTTGCAAAGACAAGGACCAGTCTATCGCGCGAAATTCATTAACACTTTTCTATATTTCTAGTTCATGGAAGTAAAAGTACATTTTAATGAATGAAATTCATCTCAAATTTGACATAACTGCTTAGTGAATTAAAATTGCTATCAACTGTCATTTTTTTTGCGACTATTGTGTCTGTTTATTTGCGCGCAGTAAATGTCTCTTGTTTATTAGACTGGTTCCTTAATACGTAGTAACGTGATCCCTCCAACCATTGTGTCATGTCCCAGATAAGATGCCCGGATTTTTTTCTCTTGGCCAATAACTAAGAAAGTCAAATAATAAGCCCATCCCTGGCTAATTGGTCCTGCTAATTTCCTATGATGTTTGTGGGTCCTGCTGAATTGCTATGATGCTGGTGGGGCGCAAAATGAAGCTTTTAAGAAAATGTAAAGTTGTTATTTTCGCAACAATTGGCTAATTCAACGGGAAAAAAACCTCATTATGTGTATAAGACATTTAAAACAATTATATTGTAAATATTTTTAATAATGTCACTTTTGATTGTTGTGAACAGACCATAATCAAGATTGCAATTCCTGTTGTTTTGCAAACACCAGGGCAGCCACGATTAAATTATTAAAAAATCTATATGTTCATAAATGTTTCACAGAGACACTGACTTGTTATCAAATCACTCAGATTAGCCAAACACTACGAAAATGACAACTTCAGAAAAAACTAACTATACATTTTCTTAAAGATATAGTATAGACTTGTCTGGGTGCGAAAAATTGATAAGTTAATATTCCGGCACTATGCCAACTGGAGGAATGTAGCATTCTACTAACATCATTGAAAATCTGAAAGAAATTGACCATACCACTCCATAGAAAACATTGTCCGAACTATGCTTAATTGTAAATATTTGCTTCTCGATTAGGGCCTCAACAATCAGCATTAAACTAACGAAACAGTTTCACCATCGAGAGACACTGCATTTAATTAATATATAAGAATTTCGGTGTGTGTTTGATCACCCGACCAGAGCTTTTTACATCACTTTAACAACATCATTTTGCCCCACCAACATCATAGTCATTCAGCAGAACCCACCAATATCATAGTTAACAGGACCATTTAACCAGGGTGAATCCATACTGAAAGCTTTTGTAGGCATCCAGAGTCATATTAATTTCCTTTACAGAATCACTCACCGAGATCAACACCAAACTCAAGTCCTCGTGCCAGAGCGGGCGGAGCAATTCCCAGTTTCCCACCTGTCAATAATAACAAAAACGGGTCACCAAGTACACCACTTGAATCTCAGTCATTGGCCGGAGTGGGCGGGGAAGTCAATCAAGCATTCAACCAACCACCTACTTCCATCTCTACATCCAGCACGTCAAATTCTCGTAACCTTCGTAATGATCTTCTCGTAGCTGCTGACTCTGTTACCAGTGCAATGTCATGTCTCGTCAAAGAACTCAACTCAGGTATGTTAATTCTTCTTAAATGGACCCAAGGCACTTGCAGTTAATGTCTGTGCAAACATAACCACAAAGAAATACATAGAGAAATAGATAAACTTTGTTCTTATGTTGATTATTGATAACTCTCTAATAAAAAAAATTTAAATGATGTGATGAAACCATTGTTATGTAAACAAAACTGTTACAGTGATTAGATTACGAACATCACTGGTCATGTAGTAAGTTAAAATATTTTACTCTAAATAAAAATTTTAGAATATTGTTCAATGTTTGACCTTTTCCAATGTTTACTGTCAAGTTTTCATTAAACTTTAGTATCTTATTGGACTACAACAATAATGTTTACATAGCAATGGTTTTGTTGTGTGATATCTCATTATTGGAGAGTTATTAGTAATGAAAAGAAGAATAAAATTGGTCTATTTTTAGCTCAACTTGACGAATTCAAGCTTGAGCTATTGCCATGGGTTGACATCCGTCGTCTGTGTGTCCTTGCATCTGTCAACAATTTTCTTTGGCTCAACCTATTAAAAGGCCGCATCCCTCATCCAATCATCACTAAACTTCATATGGATCTTCTAGATGGGAGCCAAAATTCAGTAAAAAAAAACTTTTTGGATTTCAAATTTGTATCCATCGGCTCACCCTGCAGTCCACATATATCGAAGAAATGTTTTGTAAATTTACAGGCATGATTAACATCACTTCTTTTCGATGAAAAACATGGCCACCAGCAGCCATCTTATATTTTACGCTTTGCATGTCTAAATTCTGTGGCACACCCTATAGACCATATCCCTAGCCTGATCATCACCAAACTTTATATGCGTCTTCAGGGTGACCTCTAGATGGGATCCATCGGCCATGTTGGATTTTACTCTTTGCATGACTAAATCCTTCGGCACAACCTACAGGCCACATCCTTAAAATTGATAAGACCTACCCAATTTGAGCTACAGTTTCATTGACACCTTCATTTCATGTACTTGTTGATGATAGTTGTTTCACAGAAGGCCATGGGCTCCTTTAATCATTTCTATACTAAATACTCATTGAGAAGTACTTGTCCCTCGGGAAATGTTCAGATAATAAGTTCAACACATGACTGTTGAATTTATTTATTGGAACATTGTTGAACTTATTATCTGAACATTTCCCTCCAATAAATAGGACTCCTTCTGTACAATCTGGTTAAGCGGTTATTTTTCATAAAGTCCCCTCCAGATGAATAGTAGGCCATTCCATTGTATACTCTAATAATGGAGTGCATGAATCCATTTAGTATAGAAAGGGTTAAAGGCACACATCAAAGTTGAGAACGGCCATCATAATGTATAAATATAGAATATACCCATAGTAGCCGAGAATACCAAATTTTCACCGCAAATGGAATTGTGGTTTTAACCATGCACCTTTTGGCAAGTGGTTAAAACCACAATACCACGATTGTGAAAATTTTCTACTTTCGGCTATTTTATTTGTGCCATAATTATTATTTTTGTCATTTTGTTCCGCGAGTTCAACTACCCCACTGTTTACTTTGAATGTGTATCCTCACCCAGAGACACAAACATGATGCTATATGGAATGTGCGTCATGCGTAGTGATGCATACATTTACCTGTTTTTGAGCAATCAGGCACTTGGAATTACCACTCATATCTTTCTTAGTTCATGTAGCACTAGCAAGCTGCATTTGATTGAAATGCAGGCAATTTTCCTCATATCTAATTGATATGATGACAACTTCCAATTTTAAATGAATATGGCATAGGAACTATTTTGTAACTACGATGTCATTCTACTATGGGTATACACATTTAACACATTAAATTACGTTTGAACATTTTATACACCCACAGTAGAAATTCCTCCCCACAGTAGGAAGCTGTATACCCGCAGTTGAGTGTAAAGATGAAGTTTACAAAATAGGTGTTATACACACAATAGAACAGGCAATTATGGTATAAATAAATATAATTGGCAGAGTTGGAATCCTAATAAATGTGCAGAAAAGTTCAGTGATTAATGTTTCCGAGAGCAGATCTAACGGCACAACCATGCTTATCCATGTGAATACATGTAGGATATCACCACCAAATGGGTTTCCGATATCCGTATTAAAGTATCGCTACCTTCTCTGGGCAGTCTATAGACTATCCAGAGCAGGTAGCGAGACTTTAATGCCAATCTCCAGAACCTACATTCAACAGTATATTGAATAAAAGGTACTTTGGCAGAGAAACTATGTTGTTTCAGGAATGAAATACCACAGAATACAGTTGATATTGTCATGTGTCACTGCGAACATAAACGATTCACTGAGTCAAAATAGGTCCATTTGTACAAACTCATTGAATCAAAAACATTGCTGTATTCATAGAATGCGACCAATTTTTAAAGTCTCGCTACTATCACTGAAAATATAGCAGCAGTTGATTTGAGATGACATTTATTTGTCAGATGATGTAAAGAGAATAGAAATAATTTATGCCAATTGCCCATATAAATCAATGTTTAGAAATGAAGCGAGTTTATCTACAACTCGCGGTACATTCACTGTTGCTATTCAGTATACGGCTTATTATACAGTCCTACACAGGAGACAGGAGCGATTGCTCTCGCACCCATATGCACTCGCAATATTTAGTTCACGGATGCTAAAATTTCACTCGTCCCTCTTGTCAAAATGTTTATGGTTTCTGTAATCACTGAATTTCAATATTGAACTATTTGAAGGTATATTTAGAACCTTTCCCATCCCAGTTAAATTATGGTCATGTGGAAGTAACTGGACACAGGTCTATCCCACAATGACATTTTGTTTGAGAAAACCCCACAACTTAGGATTATATTATGGGTGAAATTACAGCCATCTTCTGAATTCCGTGAGCAAATAAGTGCTCTCACTGTGTTTTCATCGTGGGCAGGACTGATTATACATAACTTAGTATTATCCATACCGATTTCACTAGCTGGTTTACATCCCTACCGATTTCACTAGCTGGTTTACGTCCCTATCGATTTCACTAGCTGGTTTACGTCCCTACCGATTTCACTAGCTGGTTTACATCCCTACCGATTTCACTAGCTGGTTTACGTCCCTACCGATTTCACTAGCTGGTTTACGTCCCTACTGATTTCACTAGCTGGTTTACATCCCTACTGATTTCACTAGCTGGTTTACATCCCTACCGATTTCACTAGCTGGTTTACGTCCCTACCGATTTCACTAGCTGGTTTACATCCCTACTGATTTCACTATCTGGTTTACGTCCCTAACGATTTCACTAGCTGGTTTACGTACCTACTGATTTCACTAGGTTGTTTATGTTGAAGGAATCTTGGACTACTCAATAGCGAGGGTAACTGACTGAGCAGAGTTGATTATATAACTAAACCCCTCCCCCTTTTGCTGCGAATATTATAAGGATTTTGTTCTCTTTGTAGATGGAAGTGGTAGTGATGATGAGGATAACGGATTAGAAGGTAGGTACCAGGTATCCCCTTTGTCTGCACTATAATGCAGATGTCACCCAGCTTTTGCATCAATAGATATTGCAAAAGAAAATTTCACTTTAACCATTCAATTACTAAATATTCACTGATTAGTAGTTTCTTCATCCCTCCATTGACTCGTTTTAAGGTTTGTTCAGGTATTAAGTTAGGCTGTTTGGCTGTTTGTTGTCTTTCATTTCACCTGTCCTTCCATCTTGACATCTATCCCTCTGTTTTTCTGTCCATCCTTCCATCCGGGCAGATATCTCAAATACCCATTGTCGGATCTGAATGAAATTTGGTATAGATGTTCACTCCTATGAGGACATTCAACGAGTGTTTAATAATTTTGTCCAGATTTTTGAACTTGTTAGCTGAACATCTTTACACAAGACTCCTCAAGAGTTCTTCCTTGTCGGTCTACTTCTTGTCTTAATATATCAATATTCCTACAAATTAAGAATCGCTCTGTCCACTGACTTCAGTGCAGAGTTCACACTGGCCAGAACATTCTTTTAGCCTATATTTTTTACTTTTCAGAAACTTCGGCCATATTGGAAAACCAAAATATAGGACCGTAGAGAAACCGAAACTAACAAGAATTTTTTTTAAATCAAATAACAAATAACAAAAAATAATAAAAAGAAAAGCAAGAGAATAAAATGGATGCTCAAATACAAAATAATTCATACAAATAACAATATAGACTGATTATTTTGCTGATTGTTTGGTGTGATGTTATAGTGAAATTATAAGGAAATTATATTTTCAATTGGTTAAGAATGGACGTTGTAATAGCACCTGAATCATCATTGTTATGATAAGTAAGCATGGATGACTTCTTGTAAATTGTTATCCAAACATACACCGGGGAGCACCTAGTGATTAGCCTCTTCGCTGCTATGACGTCCATAATGGACGTAAAAGTGCACGCCGTGTGCTACATGGTCCATAGGTACTTTGGACCTACTTCAGCACGCTAGCGGTAGACCAGTATACATATACTCTATCTCGAAGTTTCAAACAGTGTATGATGTTCCACGATTTTGAATGATAATAGCCTTTCAGTCAGTTTTATGGTTCTTGTGATATTCCCGTTATATTTTCCCACTGGAAAATGGCAATAACGTCAACAGCCCAGCACACGACGGCATAAGGTCATTTAGCAGCAAAGAAGTTAATTAGTAACAAGTTTTATGGTTTTAGTGGGGGCTGGTGATTACTGGCACTGGCTTAAAACATTTTGGCTAATTTTTTTTTTGTTGCCATTTTCGAAAACATCTTGCCATGGCCCAATTTGATCACCAACTGATGGAACTCGGCCCAAGTGCATATGTTTAGAAATGAAGGTGAATATTCCTTGAATAATCAAAGGGCTAATCACCGTTATCTATTTTTCTGAAGAAAAAAACTTTGACTAAAGAAAGTGTATCTCTTCCTAACAAGTTTTATATTGTTTCCGGGGTATAAAATAGATGTCTGGAATGACTTCTACCAATTAATTGCAATTTTATTTAGAATTTCTTATCACATTCCCAGATAGTAAAAGGGCTATTTTTAGAACAGAAAACGTTTGGTGCATACCGAGAGGGAAAACTCTTATCTTGTTATAACACCCTCAATCAAGCCAAATTTAATTCCAACTAAGAGATTTCACTGCGAATTACAGTAATGCTCTAAGTAATCGACTTCTTAACCACAGCAGAATTATTGGTAACTTTTCAGGATTTAGTCGGAAATATGGCTTGTTGCCATTCATCGGAAAGCTCTCGGGGGGGGGGAATGTTTCTAAGATTTCAGCTGTTTTGGAGCTTCCTCTTTCAAATGGTATAAAATATGGCATATATTTTATATAATCTAAGAAACATATGAGTGGTAATTCCAAGTGCCTGATTGCTCAGAAACAGGTGGACATCATGAAGTAAATGTATGCATCACTACGCATGACACACATTCCTTATAGCTATGGGGGTTCGAAAATTAAGTGGGTCTTTAAATTTTCTTGATGAGGCTAATAATACAAAAATTATCACTGTGTTCATGATACTATAATTCGTCACCATTTGAAACGCCTGTGTCTCAGAAGGTGCCCATAGAGATCCCCCCCCCCCCCCCCCCCCCCCCCCCCCCCCCCCCCGTTACGGATCCAAGAATGCAACAGAATTCAAACTAAAAATGTATTTTCAATGGAAGGGGAATAACTCTATCTTTAAAATAATTCTTTGCACAACAAAACCAGATAAAGTTTAAGCACAAAAACACATCGGTAACTCAACAAAAACACAACATGTTCACAGTTTATTACACCAGATAAGTTGATAAATACAATGTTTTGGAGCTTCCTCTTTCAAATGGTATATAATATGGCATACATGTATATGTTATATATGTAATCTTGGGGTTCGAAAATTAAGTGGGCCTTTAATGTTTATGTTCTGGAATTCATACGGCATTGTTAGCATCAATCAACTATTGACACGAGCATTAGTCCTCGTGCCCTATGTGACATTTACACACATTATCCATTGCTCTCTATTAAATGGGTTTTATTTGAAGGACAATTAACGTGGCCCATGTATACGGTTCAATATTGATTGAACTCTTAAAGTGTGCAGACTCAGAAACACTGCAGATTGCAGTTTGTTTTATCAATTTCTTTAAATCCATTCACTGATCCAATTACCAAAAAAATGTGCTTTTGTGTTATCATGTCAACTCAGGGTGTCAGAAAATCGCTGCCCGCCTTGAGCTAATTACGTGAAGATTCAAAATCAATGATAAAGATTTATTCTGCAGTGGATTCAACTCTTGATTTCTTTGATTGCTTTAGTGATACACTTCACTGGATTGGTAAAGAGCAGATATCTCACCCACAGGTTATTGGATCTCAATGAAATTTGCTATCAGGAGTGCATTCAAAAGAGGGCCTAATGATGTTCGCATTTTTTTTGTTCTATAGTTATCCTTCTTTGTTTATAAGGAAGCTAACTGAAACAGGTTCCATTTGGTAGCCTTTATTCAGCATCTGAGGAGTTTTCAGCCACTGTGTCTGGCCCCTTTGGGCGTTAGGGGCCTGAGGCCCCTGTGTGCACATTTTGCACACATTTTGATCGTTTTATAAACATTTTTATTTTAAATTAAAAAAATTTAAATTAATATTTTTTAAAATAATTTTAAATCATGTGTTCAGATAGGGTGTCATCTGGTCAAATAGGGGAAAGGCCAGGGGCATACTTTCCCTCTATAGTAACCCTTGAAAAGTCTTCTTTGAAAGAATCGCCAGGTCTATTTAGCTCACATTTAATATTGAGGCTCCTTTGGTAATTCATGATATGTCTTCTTTGCAAGAACCAAGTGGCAATTTGTTGGTCCATCCGTCCATCGTCCGTCCTTGGACACAAATTTGTCCGGAGTTTTTCTCAGTCGTGTTTTAATCATTTGCAGTGAAACATGGACACATATATCAACCACCATGGGAACCTGTGCACCTGCGATTATGATGTCTGTCAGACTTTTTTGGTGGAGCTATCCCCCTTTTTCGACTTAGAAATTTTTCGCAACATGTATAAATTTGTCCTTTTGAGCTTTTATTCCTACATTTTTGGGTCAATATTTTTTAAAACTTGGCACAGGTATTAAGTTCCATGGGAACCTGTGCACCTGCAATTATGACATCTGTACGACTTTTTTTGGTGGAGGTATCCCCCTTTTTCAACTTAGAAATTTTTGGCAATATGTATAATTTTGTCCGAGCTTTTATTCCTACATTTTTAAGTCAATCTTTTTTTAAATTGGCGCAGGTATTAAGTTCCATGGGAACCTGTGCACCTGCGATTATGACATCTGTCCGACTTTTTTTGGTGGAATTATCTTCCTTTTTCGACTTGGAACATTTTTTGCAACATGGATAATTTTGTCCGAGCTTTTATTCCTACATTTTTGGGTCAATGTTTTTTTAAACTTGGCACAGATATTTAGTACCTTGGGAACCTGTGCACCCGAGATTATGATGTCTGTCTGACTTTTTTTTTGGTGCAGTTATTCCCCTTTTTCGACTTAGAACATTTTTGCAACATGCTTAATTTTTTCCGAGCTTTTATTCCTAATTGTTCGGTCAATAGGTTTAGGATTAGGGTTATGGGTTAGGGGTCATCTCAAAACTACTATCGGGATCCTGATAGATATCCCGATAGGATTCCGATAACTCAAAACTATCTTCTAAATTTCCCGATAGATTCCGATAGAGCGGTCACCATTTCCCGAAAATATTCCGATACCGCATCTAAATATTCCGATAACGCGCTGATTTCCAGAAAATTTCCTGAAAACTTTCCGAAAGTAACGTAGCGTATTACCAACTTTCCGATAATTTACCCATTTATTTCAAGAACAATTAGGCCTATGTCTGTTTTGATAATCGACGAATCGAGCATGTTGTTTCCGGTCCTATTTGTTGTCATTACTTTTGGATTCGTCCACAGCCTCCTTCGTAAGCATATTTTTATTGGGGTGGAAGCTTGTTTAAAATAATTAAAACTCTACACGTTTCAAGTTTTGATTCCAAGTTATTAAATTGTCCATTGAATTCTTTTTGCATATTATTCATACAGCACATATCTCCTAGAAACGCTCTGAAGGAAACATAAAAAGAAATGGTTTCATACAGGTAGTATCCCTTCAACACTAGCAATAGACTGTTCCAAAGTTAACGTGATAAAAAATTGAAATATATATTTGATAAAACTCTTTTGGCCCTAGAAATGTTCTCAAATAAAACTGTCATTTGATTTGATTTTTTCCCTCATTCATCACAAGATCATATGAATAATATTTTATTTTAATACACTGAGTGAGCAATTTTGAGAATTAAATAAAGTTTTGATCGAAAAGTTCGACAACATTTTCGATTTTCTCTTCAGTTACACGTCCCAACATCACGCCAATTCAGCTCAATATTGTTGGCACGGGGATTGCCTGGATTAGTACCCAAATAAATTGTGTTGTTAAAGCGCATTGACAAATACATAATCTTGAGTATATTCTCCACACTATAATCGAAAAATACAAAGGAATGGACACATGATTCAATCAAAATTGTTTATTTAAAAAACACTCCCGCTAAGAAACCCCCACTGATGACGTGCGCAAAAAATATGTACCTACATTAAAACACGTGTTGTTGGAAATTGGGGCGCACAATGTGGACTCATTTTATCATGGCTATATCTATTACCCATTCGGTAATTCATAAATGACATTCATTGCAAATTCAAACAGAATATATCTTAGATTTAGTATTAGTATCAATTGACCATTTATCGAATGTTGTCATTGAACTTATTGATCAGCTGATGACGATGAAAAAATCTAGGAACCTTGTCGACGTCATAGCAGCAATGATAAAATACTGTAGCACAAATTTAATGTGCATCGGCCGTTTTGTTCTCTCGTTTGATTAATAACATTATTATTCTGCGCGCATTGACAATTACATAATCTTGAGTATATTCTTCACAATGTAATCTAAAAATACAAAGGAATGGACACACGATTCAATCCAAATGGTTTATTTAAAAAACACTCTCGCCAAAAAAGATCAAGAAACGCCCACTGATAACGAGCGCAGAAATTTTTACCTGCGAACACGTGGTGTTGGAATGTGGGGCGCACAATGGGGACTGTCATCTATCATGCCTACAACTATAATAGCCATTCGGTAATAAATAAATGACATTCATTGCAAATTCAAACATAATATATCTTAGATTTAGTGTTAGTATCAATTGACCATTTATCGAGTGTTTCCATTGAACTTATTGATCAGCTGATGACGATGAAAACACATCGGAACCTTGCCGACGTCAGCCCAACAATAATAAAATACTGAAAAGCACAAATGTGCATCGATCGGCCGTTTTGTTCTCTTGTTTGATTAATAAAATTATTATTCTCCGCGCATTAACACTGCCAAATACTCAAGTAAATTGGCCATATCATGATGTGAAAAATCAAAGAAATGACATTGTATAACATTAGTTACTTTTATTTGAACACAAGAGTTCACGAGACAAACGCGGCTATTTTTAAATTGAAAGTGCGCAAATCAATTCCGAATAGTGCTGCATTACCACGAATTACTTATCGGAACTGTCTTGTCATTTTATATTGAATATGATTGCTCAAAATTTCACTAAGAGAAAGCACTTTCTCGATCGTAAGATACAATGTAGGCACGAAAGAATTGTTTAATTTATTAATTGCACAAGATATGTGCGGTGCGAATGTATTGACTGCAATGTCAAGGTAAAAAACTGGTGCGTTGTAAATTGAAGTAAACAAAAAAACACGTGCGTTGTAATCGATGGCACAATGTTGACTAGTTTGGACTAATAATGCAGTCAATTGTAACTGAATTTACACGTAACTATCCAAGAGTTGATCAGGACACCCCCCCCCCCCCCCCCCCCCCCATATGTCATGTTTCGAATTTCTATAGCCTACTCTTGACTAAAGGGTAGAGAACCGAGTAGATATTCATGGCGTGCATGATCGATCTACCCCCCCCCCCCCCCCCCGAAACTGCATGACCATGCAGAATGTAGGCATAACAGCAAAATTTCCTGCTTAGGCTAAAGTTAAACCCACTGTGGATATATATTTTTCTTTCTACGGCTGTCTACTGGCGAGATTTGTTGTTTCCATGCATGTGCCGGTAAACAAAAATGCAATTGCCATGATTGCGTTATAAAGCACATCAAATGCTGCATGGACATCGCACATATTCCAATATAAATTTCGCCTAGGCTATGTATATTCGGAATATAGGCCTACGTGTACACGGGAGCTCATAAAAGCCGAACACAACCGAACACAACCGAACATAACCGAACACAAGTCCAAATAATGAGAAATTTCACGAATAAAGTTCATAGGCATATGTATTCATGTTCACACTATTACTATACGAACTTTGGTGGAGTTCGGGCCAATAATAAGTGTTTTATTCGATATTTTGTAAAACGCGTTTAGTGTTCGGCATAGAAAAGCCGAACACAAGTTTATGTTCGACACTCAGTCACCGGTAATTAATTAACACATAGATATGCATAGATGTGGCGTTAGCTGGCGTTTGAGATATATAACTCTATATACAGTCTACTAAATATAAGACCACCTTGTAAAGTTCATAGGCATATGTATTCACGTTCATACTATTACTATACGAAGTTTGGTTCAATAATGAGTGTTTTGTTGGGTGTTTTGTATAACGTGTTTGGCATAGAAAAGCCGAACACAAACTTCTGTCTCATGGATTAGATTATCCGCTGATAGGTGATAATTAATATCTGCCAGAAGGGATTTGGCAGGTTTAATTCGCGAGAAAAAACGTGTTTTGTTGTCCATTTTCGTCTGCATGCTCACTAAAATGTTACCCCCCCCCCCCCCCCCCCCCCCCCCCCCCCCCCCCCCCGTTATTATTACAAGTCATTTCGTACAATGTGGTAGTTTAGATGGATCATACTGGACAAATGCGAACATATCAGCACGCCCCGGACTTCTAAGAAGTAGTAAATCGGTTGTCGAGTTAAGATACGCATGCGGAAATGGTTCGGAGAATATAATACTAACCACAAAACAAATAGTTTATTGCAATCATAAGTAAACATTGTAAAATTATATATAATAGTGTTCTTGTTGGCGACATAACATCTCTTGGTGGTGGTGCAGGGAATTCTGGTGGAATTGATGTCAATCATAGTATATGTTCAAAGTACTATACAATATACTATACAATATACTTATATGCAAATTCTGTCCTCGGCGGAACGGATTTGGGCAGAGTTTGTTCTCCTTGAAGTCAGTGGATGGAAATGGCTCTGATGCGTGCCTAACATTTGTGTATATATCATGCTGTATGGTGGAAGCCGATATAAAGCCAGTGTTCAACTTGTCGTAGAAACACATGCATCGCATACCGATTGAATTGAAATGATTTGTCTGAATACGAATAAAGAGCGTTTCGTATTGTATCTTTTTAAAAGTCTGATATGCAGGAATTTAAGATCGTTTTCAAAAATGTGCCTGATATGACAGGAATGTGATATGAAAGGAATAATTATTTTGCGCCAAGATACCTTTTGACGCTTGCTAGGGTTGATTGATCTAGTTTTGCATGCCTTTACTCTTTTAGTCTGACATGGCTTCTTGGCAATAGCCGCGGTTTTCGGTATCGTCAAACGTCCGTCAGACGAAATTTGCCGAAGATCCTGGCATAAATTAAATTGGTCACCAAGCGATGACTTAGTAAAAAGTCATTGATTTTCAATTGCTGGCACTCTACATGAAACCATCGGTCACACATATCGCAGCCGATGCTGCGTATCTCGTGACATTCCTGGGAACAAACACCACATGGGTAATATCATACCACATTCTTATATAGAACTTCTCGGATATTGCACCATGAACTCACTTTCTTGTCACTCAAATATTGTTTTTACAATCGTACGTTGTCTTTCATGGCGGGGCCCACCAAAAGCATGTTGTTTCCATAATAGTAGGCGCCATCAAATACTGATTGCAACTAACTGTCAAAACACTACAATAGGTGAGAGACCGCCACAAACAACAATTAAAGCCTTTCGGCTTAGTGACCATATATCTGATATTAATTATCACCTAGCTAGACAGCCGTTATAGACTAATACACGAGAGAAGCTTGTGTTCGGCTTTTCTATGCCGAACACTGAACGCGTTTTACAAAATATCGAATAAAACACTTATTATTGGCCCGAACTCCACCAAACTTCGTATATTAATAGTGTGAACATGAATACACACGCCTGTGAACTTTATTCGTTATATTTCCCATTATTTGGACTTGTGTTCGGTTATGTTCGGTTGTGTTCGGTTGTGTTCGGCTTTTATACGCACCGGTGTACACAGGCCCGATATTTTTTTTAAGCTTGAGTTGTCCCATGTTTGAAATTGTTTTATAAATCCGTTCACTGTGTGAAATCTTCGAGACGTATTACTCTGCAATGCCACGTGTGTTGTTCCCAGAAACGTAAATATTGATGACCCCAATTCCGGGAATCGGGCTAAAAATAGAACATACGACATCTCGTGTTAAGACTGCACTCGATTGTGCATGCATTAATTGTGTCGTCGGCGATTCGCGATTAAATGCAAATCTTTTACATTTGCCATAATATATGTATTTCTTTATTTCCTCCATATTTAAAAGTCGGATGTATTTAAACATATTACAAACACAATTTTAAAAGCTTTGAAGATAGTAGCCGCAACGCCGAAATAAATCTTAGAATTTAATCAATTGATGGATCTGTTCTATTTTTAGAAAGTGAAAGTAGCCGCTTGCATTAAGGCCTACTATACATATTTGGGTGTGACCCCAATTCCTGGAATAGCGCTAAATATAGAATTTACGTAATCTCATATGAATACTGCCCAGAGATCTGCCAATTTATTTCCAAATCACACGATTAATTGTGAATTATGTGGTCGCAAATAAATACAAATCTCTTGCATTGACTATTCACCGCTTGGACTTTATAAATCCTCAAAACTATAGTAGGGGAGCAGCGCCGATTAGGCGTGGTATCTCTATATGTGTGGAACGACTGTATACATATTTGGGCATGGTCCCGATTTTGCAGATTTCCCGGTGTGTGTGGTGTATTTATATTGTAGCCACCCCTGATCATCCCTGTACAATAGCTCTACGACTTGACCCCCCCTTGACCGATAACTGTATATATAACTATCGGTATCCTATCGGGATCCCGATAGTAGTTTTGAGATGACCCCTTAGGGTTGTGCACCTGCAATGGGAATCTGTTATTAGTCGAGTTTTTTCCAAAACTCGACTTATAGTTTGATGAGGGACGGTGGGCGGGCTGGCGGGCGGTGGACGGGCGGGCGTGAGTGGTGTGTGAGTACATATCCATGCACGTAAGCTGCAGACAAAAAATCGGGTTCGTCCGCACATTTATTACAGAGTTATGGCCCTTTGAATTTTCAGCTCGTTAGCACGATAACTTCAACAAACGTTATCCGATTTGATTGAAATTTGGTATATAGGTGTCTCCCAAGAATATCTCGGATGAGTTCGAAAACCGGCCTCGTCCGATAAAATTTGATAGAGTTATGGCCCTTAATTAGTCATTTTTTACGAATTTTCAGCTCGTTAGCGCGATAACTTCAACAAACGTTATCCGATTTGATTGAAATTTGGTATATAGGTGTCTCCCAAGAATATCTCGGATGAGTTCGAAAACCGGCCTGGTCCGATAAAATTTGATAGAGTTATGGCCCTTAAATAGTCATTTTTCAAAAATTTTCAGCTCGTTAGCGCGATAACTTCAACAAACGTTATCCGATTTGA